>CM062942.1:114476193-115726193 GCA_031878705.1 Tapirus indicus | reverse complement strand
GCCACTTACTAGCTGTGAGACAGTGAGCAAGTTACTTAACCTCTCTGAGTCTCAGTTTTCTCACTTATAAAATAGGATTATATCAGTACCTATCTCAAAAGATTGTTGTAAATTACTTAATACAATATCTGGCTCATAGTAAGTGCCAGTAAGTATTATATAGTAGTAGTGGATGTAATATTATTTAGATTTATCAAATTGTTTAGCACTTTATTTGTTTACAGTTATTTTTGCATCTAAAACTTTTCTTCTCCTTTCTATTTTCTTTTTGTGATGGTGTCATTTAGTAGTTAGTTCTGTTAGTGATGGTCTGTGAGTATTGAACTCAGGATTTATGCCTATAAAAGTCTTTATTTTATGCTCCCTCTTGGATGAGAGCTTAGCTGTGTATAGCTTATTAGATTGTTATTTTCCCTCAGCACTATAAATACATTATTTTTTCTGACATCTCTTACTGGTGATACAATATCAACAGCCACTGTGGCATTCTTTTCTTTGTAGTTAATCTGTCTTTTCTCTCTGGCTGCTAATTGTTCTGCAATTTCACCATAGTGTGTCCAGTTGTGATTTGTTGAACTTATTCTGCTAGGGGTTCAGTATGCTGCTACTTGAATCTGGGGACACTAGCTTTTCTCAATTCTGAAAATTTTTTGGCCATTATTGCCTTGAAGATAGTTTCTACACTGTAAGTTTCTAAAACTCCTAATGGCTATGTATTAGCTGTTCTCATTCTATCTTTCATGTCTCTTGGCCTCTCTTTCATATTTTCTATATTTTTAACTCTTTGCGTTGCATTTTCAGTGATGTCCTCAGACTCATCTTCTAGCTCATTTAACTCTTTTCAGTGATGTCTAATATATTCTTTAACTGATACATGAGTTTTTAAAATTTCAATGATCACATTTTTCAACTTTGGAAGTTTTTATTTGGATCTTCTCCAAAACCTGCTGCTCTTACTATATTGTTTCCTTTTCTTCTTTTATTTTTTCAAAAGTAATTTCAAAGAGATTTTAAATTCAATTTGTTTTAAATGCCGAATTATTTCTAACCCTATTCCAAATTCTCATTCATGGTGTTTCATTTTCTTGTAATTTTTGAATGTGAACTAGTCTACAGAGGAAGTTATTTTCAGTAAGTATCCCAGACCCTTTGGTTGCAGATGCAATCATGTAGGTCAATTTGGCTCTTTCCTTGGGATCTCTATAGAATTGACTTGTTTCAAACTTAATTTTTTTGTTTATTTCTTGGCTTCAGTTTCTTGAAACATTCAGATATTGTGAATTTGAATCTTACATCCAGGAATGATGCAGATTTGGGGACCCACTCTTGCAGTTGACTCTTTTTTTTATCCACAATGCCGAGAATATGATGAACTACTTTGCTGCTTCCCTTGGCTGGTAGGCAGAGTTTTGCTATTATCTGTTTCACATAAAGGACATGTTTTTTCGTGGCATGTAGTTTTATGCAGGGAGTTCAATTCTAGCTTTCTACATGGGCCTGAGTCCTTATTTGCAATCTCTGAATAGATGTTAAAATCTAAACTCCAAGACCTGTTCCTGATTTCTCCCAGAGCTGCTCTACGTCAACAGCTGCTCACCATTCTGACTTTGAGTTCCTTCTTGGCTTGTAGCACAAGGGGATTCCTCTTTCTGTTTTTAATCTTGACTATGGGTTTTTTAATGATTTGGTCATATTTTATCTAGCAACTATTTATATTTGGAGCAGAAGATTGTTTTGTTTTTACTGTTATCCCAGTACACCATCCTGACAAGAAGTCCCTTTGGCTTGATATTTATAGGTACCAACAAGTTGGTAAGGGGGCTTAATGGCACAATTGATCTTAGATCAAGGCTGCAATGATAAAAGTCCTTTTTTAACATGCTTTTTGCTTTACAGTACTTAGTATTATTTATTTGAAGCTATACGCTTGATGTATAATTTGCTTCAAAGAACTTCTCCCAAACATAAGTATAGACTAGTTACTTTGCATTCTTATTTAGTCTTGAACATTTCATATAGCTTCCTCAGAAGACAATTCGAATGCAATATAAATGGTGCAAGGTTCAAAATGAAGTAAAGATTATTTGTTTTTTTGCTATTGAGTTGTATGAGTTCTTTATATGTTTTGGATATTAACCCCTTCTCAGATATAGTGTTTGCAAATATTTTTTCCCATTCCATAGGTTGTCTTTTCACTTTGTTGATGGTTTCTTTTGCCGTGAAGATTTTTATTTTGATGTAGTCCCATGTGTTTATTTTTGATTTTATTGTTTGTGCTTTAGGTGTGATTGTCAAAAAAACATTACCAAGACCCATGTCGAGGAGCTTTTTTCCTATGTTTTCTCCTAGGAGTTTCATGTCTTACATTTAGGTCTTTAATTCATTTCAAGTTAATTTTTGTGAGTGGTGTAAGATAGAGGTTGCCTTTCATTCTTTTACGTGTGAATATCCAGTTTTCCCAGCACCATTTATTGAGAAGACTCTTTTCTCCATTGAGTATTTTTGGCTCCCTTGTCAAATAGTTGACTGTATATGTTTGGATTTAACTCTAGGCTCTTGATTCTGTTCCACTGGTCTCTTTGTCTGTTTTTATGCTAGTACCATACTGTTTTAATTATGATAGCTTTTTAGTATAGCTTGAAATCAGGAAGTCTGATGCCTCCTGCTTTGTTCTTCTTTTTCAGGAATTCTTAGATATATAAATGGCCAACAGATACATGAAAAGATGCTCAACATCACTAGTCATTAGGGAAATGCAAATTAAAACCACAATGAGATATCAGCTCATGCCTGTTAGAATGGCCATCATCAAAGAGACAAGAGATAACAAGTGCTGGTGTGGATGTGGAGAAAAGGGAACCCTTGTGCACTGCTGGTGGGATTGTGAATTGGTACAGCCACTATGGAAAACAGTATGGAGGTTCCTCAAAAGTTTTAAAGTAGAACTACCATATGACCCAGCAATTCCATCTCTGGGAATGTATCCAAAGTAAATGAAAACAGTAACTTAAAAAGATATCTGCACGTGCATGTTCATAGCAGCATTATTTACAATAGCCAAGACATGGAAACAACCTAAGCATCCATCATCAGATGAATGGATGAAGAAGTTGTGGTATATATACCCAATGGAATATTATTCAGGTATAGAAAAAAAGGAAATCCTACCATTTGCGACAGCATGAATGGACCTTGATGGCATTATGCTAAGAGAAATAAGTCAGACAGAGAAAGACAAATACTGTATGATTTCACTTATATGTAGAATCTAATTAGAAAGACCAAAGATGCCAAATTCATAGAAAAAGAGGCCAGATTTGTGGTTACTAGAGGTGGAGGGTAGGGAGAGGAGGTATTGGAGGAAGGTGGTCAAAAGGTACAAACTTTCAGTTATAAATAAGTACTTGGGATGTAATGTACAACATGTTGACTATAGTTAACACTGCTGTACGATATACAGAAAGTCATCAAGAGAGTAGATCCTAAGAGTTCTCATCACAAGGAGAATTTGCTTTCTTTTCTTTTATTGTATCTATATGAGATGATGGATGTTAACCAAACCTATTGTGGTCATCATTTCACAATATACATAAATCAAACCATCATGCTGTACACCCTAACCTTATACAGTAATGTATGTCAATTATTTCTCAATAAAACTGGAAAAAAAATGAAATAAAGAGGCATTATGCTTAGCTACCTTCTTTCATTGTTTTCCTAGCTATTTCACCAAAGTCAGTATTCTTGCTAATATGTCTCTCATGACCTTTTTGACTTCTGAATTTTGATCTTCAAAGTTTTCAAAAATATATTTTAATCACATTGTTCAAATATAACAAAAGTTCAAGTTAGTTTGGTGCCAATTTAATGACGAAGCTGCAATCTGAGGATTCATGTAACCTCTTTTGCCATCAAAGGAAACAAGAGTGTTTTGGCTGTCAAACTCAGAAGCCATATCTTACAAGGGGTATTTGAGGCTATCCAGAGGAGATCATTGCCTGGAGCTCTGCTACAGACTTTCTGTCCCCTCAGAATTCACATGTTGAAACCAAATCTCCATTGTAGTGGTATTTGGAGGTAGGGCCTTTAGAAGGTGATTAAGTCATGAAGGTGGAGCCCTCATAAATGGGATTAGTGCCCTTAAAAGGGGCTGAAGAGACTTGAGTTCTCCCCTTCCACCATGTGAGGACGCATGAAGATGACAGCCTTCTGTTAACCAGGAAGTGAGCCCTCACCAGACACTGAGTCTGCCAGTGCCTTGATCTTGAACTTTCCAGACTCTGGAACTGTGAGAAATAAATGTTTGTTGTTAAGCCACCCAGTCTTTGGTATTATTGTTATAGGACACCTGACAGACTCAGACGAGCTCCTTGGTCATCTCCATAGAAAGACTTCCTCATGAATGTGGATTTTGATGCTTGCCTTTTTCCCTTTAGACACCACCTTTCCCCTCCTTCCACAGAGGAAGGCCAAGAACCAAATTTATCTCATCTTTCGCTTAGAAAGAAGCACATTCCTGATGCACTGTGCTTCTCGGTAAGGTTTGCCAGAGTATTGGACCATATATGCTGTATATTCTTATAAGCACTAGAAAAATGCAACAAAATAATTCACAAATCATGTAAATACCTGTGCCTTAGGTCACAGCGCCATCTTACTGGTCTCTCTCTTTTAGCCTTGTATCTGTGCTGACATGCTATGTGCTATCCAAGAAAGAATGCACTCCTGCTCTTTGTTCAACTTTTGACTTAGACTATCTAAATCTGTCCAGGAATCATCACTTTTTAGAGCAGCAAGGGAGCTTTATGGTACAGCAAGAGATCCCAACACTTATTTTAAAGATGAGTTTCTTCACTGAAACTAAGAAAGGAGAATTCAATTGACATCACAAGCAACACAGAGCCAAGCAAAGAACATTAGATGGAGAATTAGGCAGCTTTGTGACCTGAGACAAGATATTTATGGTCATCTGTTCTAGTAGCAATAATAACAGCTAAGCATTCTTAATCACTTATGTGCCGGGCACTGTGCTAAAACCTCAATCTGCAGTAGCTCATTTAATCTTTGCAATAACTCTATGATGTAGGCCTTTTGCTTAAAGCGTTCCCAACTTTAGAGATAGGGAAACTGAAGCTTCGAATGTTTAAGTGATCTGCCCCAGATCTCAAAGCTAATAAGTAGTAGAGCCATGATTAAAACTCTAGAAATCTGATTATCAGTCTGAACTCTTACCATTATGTTAAGCTTTTTATCAAATAGAGATGCTAATACTTATTCCATAAGATTATTGGGAGATTATGTTAAACCAGATAATGCTATGAGATATCAATTAACACAGGTATATGGAATTCAGTACTCAGTAAGTTGAGATTAGTATATTTTGTCAGTGACGTAACTGTCATTAGATTAATTAGGGCCTCTTAATCCAATGTTTATTCCATTTGTATCCTGAGCCCACCCCACCCCAAACCATCAGTTTATCAAATAATAATAGATAATATTTATTTAGCCCTTACAACATGCCAGGCACTCTTCTAAGCACATTACATGTAGTGAATTAATCTTCATATCATCCCTCTGAGGAAGGTACTAGTATTACCCCAATTTTACAAAAGAGAAAATGGAGGCCAAGTAACTTCCCCAAGATTACTGACCAGTAAGCCAGGACTTGGAACCCAAGTAGTCTCACTCCAGAGCTTAGTCTCCTAAATGCCAGGCGATATGCTGCAGATGTGTCATGATTCACTCAATTACCAGTGTTTTTCACTCAATTCCATAATCATATGTCAGAGTCCTGGGCCAGTTTTCTCTTTCAAATCCAGTGACTGACCAACATGTATTGATTTCCATAATCCTTTAATAGAGAGGGTAGAATAGGTGACTTTTAGAAAAAATATCAGGCAAAAGACCTTGTTGACAACTCAGGATCTGATTTCTGCTCAGGAACATTTTAACATAATAATAATTTCATGATGGAAATTAGTGATTTTTTTCCAATGAAGACAGTACAAGTAAAACAGAAATTATGTTCCTCAGCAGTATCTGAATTAAATATATACATGATATGAATACTTAAATGATATTTTTAAATGCAAATAGAAATGTGATCATTTAATCTATTGTTTTATTAAAATTAATCTTGGAATTAGTGATGTATCACATTAGCACACCAAATGCAGTAGGGGTAAAATAAAGGAAATTCGAAAAGGCAAAACTGTATATGAATGTCAAAATATCAGTGTATCTCAAAGCATTTTGGGGAAATAGAAATGTAATTGAGATAGTAGAGTGTTGAAAATATGAAGGTCAAATTGAACTATCCAAATCTCAATATAGTTACATGATAAAGTTGAGGCCAGATTTATCTAGAAGGCTACTTAAATGAAGATTGGAAGGATGAAGAGAAACCTGGAAAGATGATACGTGTATATCACTCTGTAACATTCCTTCTCAATCATACAAGAGAGCTGATAAAGGCCAAATATCATGTATAAAAATATTTTTTATAATGTTAGCTGTACATGTTCAAGTACAAAAATGAGGAAAAGCAGGTAAGCAAATAGAAGAAAAAATTTAAAACACTCATAATCCTATCACACAGAGGTCATTATTTAAATCTTAATGTTTATCTATTGCAGCTCATTGTTATGCACACATGTGTATAGACAGTTTCAAACAAAATTTTACTGAATATATTATTTTAAAACTTTTTAAAAACATAAGCTATTTAAAACACACTTTGGTAAATAATAATCCACAATGCCTTTTTTGGTGATTGAATAGTTTTCCTTTATTTGAAAGAACCGTACATTATTCATCCAGTGCTTTATTATGGGCATTTATCTAGTTTGCAGTTTACATCTATTGAAAACAATACTACAATGAAGATATATTTTCAAGATACAGATCCGGCATGTATTTTGTTCATGCGTATTTCATGTTTTTGGTGGTATTGTAAAACGTAATGCTTCTTTTTAAATTTCAACTCCAATTGTTCATTGCCAATATATAGAAATACAATTGATTTTTGTATATAGACCCTATATCCTATGACTTTGATAAACTCACTTAGAACTTACTTACAACTAGAAGCTTTGTAGTAGATTACTTGAAATTTTTCACAGAAACGATCATGTCTTCTATGAATGAAGATAGTTGTATTTCTTCCTTTCAAATGTGTTTTGATCTGAGAGTAAGTATCCTCTTCTATTATATTTGTAGCTAGGATCTTTAATACAATGGGGAATAAGAGAGGTGAGAGTGGACATCCGTGTCTTATTCCTGATCGTAGGGGGAAAACATTAACTCTTTCACCATTTGAGTATGATACAGCAATTTTTTTTTAGAGAAGACCGACTGGCTGTAGTTGTTTGTAGATGCTCTTTGTCAGTTTTAGACATTTCTCTTCTATTCTTGTTTCCTGAGTGTGTTTAACATGAATGAATGTTGAATCTTGCCAAATGCTTTTGCTGCATGAAGTGAGATAATCAAAAATTTTTTTAATTTCATCTATTGTTATAATGAATTGCATTGTTGGTCTTTGAATTTTGAACCAACCTTACATTCTTGGGTTAAACTCTACTTGGACATGATATATTATTCCTTTTATTTATTGTTAGATTAAATGTGCTAATATCTTGTTAAGGATTTTCATGTCTATATTCAGGATGGATATTGTTCTGTAGTTTTCTTGTAATGTTTTTGGTTCGGTATCAGGGTAAAGTTGGCCTCATATACTGAGTTGTTAAATGTTCCTTCCTCTTTTGGGCCAATAATTTTGGGGGGGAAGTTTTTAGTCTGGGACTGGGGTTTTGTTTGTGGGAATGTTTTGACTACAAGTTCTATTTCTTTAATAGCCATGAAGACATTCAAGTGATCTATTTCTTCTTGAATAACTTTAGTGGTTTGTGTTTTTCAAGAAATATCCATTTCACCTGAGTTACCAAATTTATTGGCACCAAGTTGTTCATAATATGGCCTTGATATCTTTTAAATATCTTTAGAAGCTGTAGTTATAACACTAGTCTCAGTTCTGATGTTAATAATTTGTGTCTTCTCTCTTTTTTATTGAACAGACTTGCAGATTTATCAGTTTTATTGATCTTTTCAAAGAAACAGAATTTAGTTTCATTGACTTTCTGTATTGTTTCTCTTTTCTATTTCATTTATTTCTTCTCTGTATTATTTCCTTCATTTTGCTTGTTTTGGGTTTAACTCTACTCTTCCTAGTTTTTTGAAGTGCAAGCTTAGATTATTGATTTGAGACTTTTCCTCTTTTCTAATTTCTGCATTTAGTGCTATAAATTTCCCTCTCAGCACTGCTCTAGCTGCATCTAACACATTTTGACTATGTTATGTTTTAATTTTTATTCAACTCAAAATTTTTTCTAACTCTCCTTGTGATTTTTCTACTGTTTCATAATTTATTTAGAAATGTATTTCTTAATTTGTAAATATTTGGGGATATTCCAGCTACCTTTCTGTTACTGATTTCCAGATTAATTCTTTTGTAACCAGAGAACATACTTTGTATGATTTCAATTCTTTAAATATTTTGGGAGAACTTCCACTTCTGAGAAGATGGAGTAGACATACTTTATCCTATTAATTCTGCTAAGTATGACTAAAAGCCCTGGAAATTATATATAAAACAAACATAAGAAGACTCTGAAACATAAGAGAAGAATGTAGACTGTCTATAGACCTCAGGACCTGAGTTACAATGTGATACTGAGTTCCCTGGGTTTTCTTTTTCCTGATATGTCTGAGACTTTGAGTTGAAAAAGTCAGCAACATAAAAACAGCAATGGATACGCACCAAAAATAAAAAGCCCCAATAAAAGCATGCTCTCTCTAGCCAAGGAAGGGGGCGGCCTAGCAGGACAGAAACATTAGGTAATACTGCTCTACTCCAGCTAAACACCACAGAAAAAAAACTATGGCCCCACCCCTACTCAGACCATCAAAGACAGAATGGGGAGCCCAGAATTCTACCCTTGCAGATTGTAACAAGGTGATCCAATACTGCCACTAAGATGATGTCAGAGAAGACCAAGTAGGGAGCAACTTTCATCCCCAACAGCTAGTAGCGAGCCCCCCACTTCATGATGTCAATGGAGGTCATTTGGGAACAGTAACAATGAACTACTACCCCTCCAAGCCAGGGAGGTAGCAGTGGAGGCCTAATGGGGAGCCAGAATTCCCACTTGCCACTCAGCAGTAATCAGGCACCTCCTCTTGATTGTCACCAGAGGCCAAGTGGGAAGCTTGGATTTCTAACCCCTCTTGTCAGCAGTGAGGCTGTGTCACCCTCCTCCTGCCAGAGTGGTGTCAGAGAAAGCCAGCTAAGGTTTAAATAAATTAGATTCAGAGTTTCACAACATAATAGAGAATTCCCCAAGTTTCACTAGAAATTTACTTATACAAAAAAAACCAGGAAGATCTCAAACTAAATGAAAAAATTATTGAGATCCCAACACTGAGATGACATAGGCATGAGAATTATCTGACAAAGATTTAAAGGCAACCATCATAAAAATTATTTCAAGGAGCAATTACAAATAAACTTGAAAAGAATGAAAAAATAAAAAGCCTCAGCAAAGAAATAGAAATCTCAACAAAGATATAGAAGATTTAAAGAAGAACAAAATGTAAATTTTACAACTGAAAACACAATAACTGAAATAGAAAGCTCAGTGGATGGGTTCATCAACAAAATAGAGGGGACGGAGGAAAGAATCAGTGAACTGGAAGATAGAGGAATAGAAATTACCCAAGCTGATAAAAAAAAAGAAAGAAAATATACTAAAAAAATGAATACAGCCTCAGGAACCTGTGGAACTATAACAAAATAACATTAATGAATAAGAGTCCTTGAGGAGATAAAAAAATAACAGAGCTAAAAATGTACTTAAAGAATAATGGCTGAAAACTGCTCAAATTTGGCAAAGACATAAGCAGATTCAAGAAGCTGAACAAACCACAAAGGGATAAGCCCAAAGAAATTCATGCCAAGACACATTACAATTAAACTTCTGCAAAATAAAGGCAATGAAAAAAATCTTCACAGCAGTAAGAGAAAAATGACACCTTGCTTATAGGGAGAAAACAATTGGAATGAGAGATTTCTCATGAGAACCCACGGAGGCTAGAAGAAACTGGCACAACATTTCTCAAGTGCTGAAACAAAGGAACTGGCAACTCAGAATCCTCTATCCAGTGAAAATATCCTTCAGGAATAAAGGAGAATTCAAAACATTCTCAGATGAAGAAAAACTAAGAATTTGTCACTAGCAGACCTACCCTAAAAGAAAGGCTAAAGAGAGTTCTTTAAAAAAAAAAAGAACAGTTTTTAAAAAGGAACTTCAGAGCATCAGAAAGAAAGAAAGAACACAGTCAGTAAAAATATAAGTAAATAAAATAGGCTTTCTTTCTCTTCTTGGATTTTCTAAACTATCTTTGACAGTTGAAGCAAAAATTATAACACTGTCTGATGTGTTTCTAATTGTATGTAGAGGAACTATTTAAGACAATTCTATCATAAATGGGGAGAGTAAAAGGATGTAAATGGAGGTAAGGTTTCTACATTTCACTCAAACAAGTTTAATGATGACACCACTGGATTGTAATAAGTAAAGTACATATAATGATATATCTAGAGAAGCTCCTAAAAAAGCATACAATGATATACATTCAAAAAAACTATAGATAAATCAAAATGGAATTCTAAAAAACTGTTTAAGTAACTCACAGGAATGAAAGAAAAAGAAAACAGAGAAAAGAAAAATATAGAGGATAAACAGAAAACAAAAAATAAAATGGCAGGCTTAGGCTCTAACATAGCAATAATTAAATTATTATTGGTCTAAATACAACCATTAAAAACATAAATTTTCATTGTGGATTATAAAACATGACCCAACATATACTATTCATAAGAAACTCACTTTAAATATAATGATAGAGGTAGGTTGAAAATAAAAGGAGGACAAAAAAGAAATCATGACAAAAAGAAATAGCTATATTAATAGCAAATAAAGTAGACTTCTGAGCAAAGAAAATTACCAGAGAAAGAGAGAAACATTATATAATGATAAAAAGGCCAATCCACCAAGAAGACATAGGACCCAAAATGTGTATGCTAAGAGCTGCAAAAGATATGAAACAAAAAAATGGGAGAAATAGACAAATCTACAAATATATTCGGGAACGTCAACTTCCCTCTCTCAACAACTGACAGAAAATCAACCAGAGTATAGAAGAAATCAAGAATATCATCAACCAACAGGATTTAATCGACGTTCATAGAACACTCCACCCAACAACAGCATTGTACATATTATTCTCAAGTGCCCACAGAACATTTACCAAGATAGACCATATCTTGGGCCATAAAACAAACCTCAACAAATTTAAAAGAATTGAAATCATACAGAGTGTGTTCTCTAACCACAATGGAATCAAATTAGAAATCTATAACAGAAAAATCTCCCAACACTTGAAAGCTAAAGAACATACTTCTAAATAACCCATAGATCAAAAATGACATCTTGAGGAAATTTTTAAAAATACACTGAATTAAAATAAAGATACAACATAACAAAATTTGTGAGACACAGCTAAATTAATTCTGAGTGAACATTATCGCAATAAGTGCATACATTAGGAAAGAGGAAAAGTCTCAAATTAATCATTTAAGTTCCCACCTCACAAACCTAAGAAAAAAGGGGCAAAATAAACCTAAAGTAAGTAGAGAGTAGAAAATATTTAAAAAGATGAAATTGAGAACAGAAAATCAATAGGGATAGACACTGATATAAAGATTGACTCTTTGAAAAGATCAATAACATTGAAAAATCTTGAGCAAGACTGTGAAAGAAAAAAAGCCAGAAGACACAAATTACCAATATCAGGAATGAAACAAGGGATATCACTGCAGACACTGCAGATAGCAAAAGGATAATAAAGGAATACTATGAACAACTCTACCTATATAAATTTGACAACTTAGACAAAATAGGCCTATTCCTCAAAAAGCAATTACTACAATTCACCTAATATGAGATAAATAATTTGAATAGGCCAGTTAAATATTTTAAAATCAATCAATATAATCCATTATATCATGTGTAAAGAGAAAAATCACATAATCATATCAATCAATGAAGAAGTATTTGATAAAATTCAACCCCCATTCATGATAAAAAAAACTCTCAGAAAAATAGGAATAGAGGGAATTTTGTCAACTTGATAAAAAGCATCTACAAAAATCCTACAGCTAACATTATACTTAATGGTGAGAGACTGAATGGTTTTTCCCTAAGACTGGGAATGAGGCAAGGATGTCCACACTCACCACTCTTATTCAGTATAGTACTAGGAATTCTGGCCACTGCAATAAGGCAAGAAAAAAAAGTATACTGTTGATAGAGGAAGAAAGAAAACTGCCCCTATTTGCAGAAGACATGATTGTTTACATAGAAAATCCCAAAGAGTCTAAAAACAAAACAAAACAAAAACAATAACAACAGAAAAACCTCTTAAAGCTGATACATGAATTCAGCAAAGTCACGGTGTACAAGAGCAACTCAAAAAAATCAATTGCATTTCTATATGCTAACAATGGACCTGCAGAAACAGAAGTTAAAAACAATGTCACAGTCACTCCAAAAAATGAAATACTTAAATGTAAATTTAATAAAACGTGTAAGTTTTGTATGCTGAAAACTACATGATGGTGATAGAAGAAATCAAGATATTCTGGCAATCTGTCTTTAATTGATGTATTTAGACCACTCATATTTAATGTCATTATCAATATGTTTGGATTTAGATATACCATTTTATTATTTGTTTTCTGTTAGTTCCCTCTGCTTTTATTTGTTTCATTGTTCTTATGTTTCCCCTCTCCTGTTTTCCTTTGAGTTATTTTTAGATTTTTATGCCATGTTTCTGAATGTATCTCTCTGTATAATATTTTTAGAGGTTGTTCTAGGGATTACAATACATATAGTTAACTTTCTGCAGTCTAAAGAGGATGAATATTTTATTACTTCAAGTGGAATATAGAAACCTTACCACCATATATGTCCTGTTACCCTCTCTACTCTACATTGTAGTTTATGCTTTACATCTACCTACACAGAAAACCCCACCATAAAATATTATAATTTTTTGTTTCAACCATCAAACATTTTTGTAAAGAACGCAAGAAGAGAAGAATGGTCTATTATATTTACCCATAAACTTACTGTATTTGTTTCTCTTTCTTAATTCCTGAATTACCAAGTTTCCTTCAGGTATTATTTCCCTTCTCTTTGAAGAACTTTCTTTAACAGTTATTTTAGGGCAGATCTGAGAGGACTACAAATTCTCTTAGTTTGCCTTCATCTGAGAATGTCTTTATTTCACCTTTATTCCTGAAGAATATTTTTGCTGGATGGAGAATACTGGGTCGACAGTTATTTTCTTTCAGCCCTTTAAAATACTGTGCCCCTTCCTTTTGATCTCCAGGATTATGAGAAATCCACAGTCATTCACGTCATTATTCCCTATGGGTGATGTGCTGTTTCCTTCTGGCTGCTTTCAAGGTTTTTTCTTTGTTTTTACTTTTCATCAATTTGATTATGATGGGTCTGGGTTTCCTTAGGCTTATCTTGTTTGGGATTCACCAAGCTTCTTGAATCTATAAGTTTATGTCTTTCACCAAATTTGGGAAGTTTTTAGTCATAATTTCTTCAAATACTTTTTTGGGCGCTGCACTCTACTCTTCTCCTTCTGAGATTTCAATAATGTAACTTTTAGACCTTTAATTTTGTCCTTATGTGTCTGAGGCTCTGTTTTTCAATTTGTTTTTTTCTCTTTGTTTTTCAGGTTGGATCATTTCTGTTGATGTATCTTCATTTCCATTGATATTTTCTCTGTTCTCCCCATTCTGCTACTGAGCCCATCCAGTATGTTTTTTTATCTTGCTTATTGTATCTCTCAGTTCTAAAATTTACCTTTGGTTCTTGTGTATATGTTTTATTTTTTGCTGAAACTTTCTATCCTTCTATTTATTCACTCTTACTTGTTATGGCATTTTTATAACAGCTTCTTTCAACAGATAATTTTTAATAGCTGCTTCGTCAGATAATTCTAGCATCTGTGTCGTCTTGGCTTTGATGTCTGTTGATTATTTTTTCCCATGCAAATGTACACTTTCATGATTCTTTTATGTTTAGTAACTTTGGATTGTATCTTGGGTGTTTTAAATATCATATTACAAGATTCTGGGTCTTGTTTAAATCCAGTGGAGGATGGTGATATTTTAGCTTTTGCAGGCAATCAACCCTATCTTGTTCAGGGCATGAGTTCCAACTAACCTTGTGTGGGTTGTCGTTTCAATGTTTGTTCCATTTTCAAAGCCTTTGCAGTGCTTTTGGTATCTGCACCACCCAGGGGCTAGTCTAGGACCTGAGGGTGGGCTATCCTTTCTCTCAGTTCTCAAAGTCTATCTTATGCTGTTTAGGGTCAGATTCACACATGCACATGATTTCGTAAACAACTTTATGGGTTTGATATCCTGATCCACTCTCTCTCTGTGATCCCATGGGTACTTTTGGTTCCCTAGCCCTCCCCATTTTGGTCCTCTGGCTCAATAGCTGAGGATGTGTTTACCCCGTGCTGCTCTGTACTTCCCATGACTATGCACACATTTGGCACAATTTGTGTGAGAACAGAGAGAAAAAAGCAATGCAGATTCAGCCTACCCATTTTGTATCTCATCCTGGAGCTTCTCTGACTGGAGATGATGGTTCCCTTCCCTCAGAGTTTTTGGCTCTTACCAGTCCCTGTTGCTGCTTTTGTCACTACTACTTCCTCTGATACAGGATTGCTTGAAGGCTGGAGTGTGAGAAAATGGAGACAAATTTTAAATATGGACTTTTCCAACTTTCTCTGAGCATTAGGAATTTACTTTCCTGCTCACTGATCAATAACTAGAGGGTTTCTCCTGAAGCTCTCTCTGTCCATGCCAATTCCCACTTCTAGGTTTTAAGCTACATTAAGTATAGGCTGGAAGATAGAAAGGAGTGTAGAAAATGGTAAAGCTACTGCAAGTTTGGTGATATTTTTGAATATGATCTACTACTTCAATCCACCTGCTACTATTTACTTTTCAGAGTCCTCAAATAGAAGTTCATGCAGTCTATCAAGATTTTATAATGGCTTACAGTGGAAAAGAGCATAGAGTTTGCTTTCTCTAAGTTATGCACAATTTGAACTGATCGATTATCTTTTAAAGCAATTAAAATATGAAAATTATGTATTTTATGCTTACCTTAATTTTATCATTTCTTCCACTCTTTATTTGCATACATCCAAATTTCCATTTGGTATCATACTCCTTCTGCCTTTAACATATTAATATTTATTTTAAAGTCCCTGTTTAAAAAGTCCATGGGCCAGCCCTGCTGGTCTAGTGCTTAAAGTTCCATGCTCTCCACCTTGGTGGCCTGGGCTCGCTTCCCAGTCATGGAACCACACCACCCGTCTCTCAGTTGCTGTGCTGTGGCAGCAGCTTACATAGAAGAACTAGAAGGACTTACAACTACAATATATAACCTTGCACTGGGGCTTTGGGGAGAGGAAGAAAAAAAATTCCAATAAATGAGTTATCTCTGAGTTTGGTTCTCTTGATTATGTCATCTCTTGACAATACTTTTTCTTTTTTAACTTGCTTTTTCTGTTTCTTGTAATTTTTTATTGAATTCTGGGAATCGTGGATAGAAGAACATTAGAAACAGAGGTAAATGGTGTTTAGCCTGGTAATGAGTACACTTCTTCTGTTAAGTCATTAGTGTTGGGGATTGAGTCAATCTAGTCAGGAGTTTAGTGGGGTTTGGGTTTTGTTGTTGCTATCTTTACCTTAAGTGTGCCACAGGCTTCAAATTCCTCTAGATATTGGCTGCTGTTACCTTGTTCTTAGAATGAACTGAGGTGCATATGGGTTTTTCTCAGAGTTTCTATTACCCGCCCCCCTTAGGGAAATTGCTAGTTCTTATACACCTGCCCCACAGAGGTTGACTCTCTCTACACTCTTGCTAAGCTGCTATTGCTTGTTACTCAGTGCTAAGCTCATGGCTGGGGAAGGGTTTTCTGTTGTCCTGGTCCAGTCTCTTTCTTAGGCAAGCCCTGTGTACTTTCTTAGGCCTCAAGGGTAGGGTTTTCTCAATGTTCTTGCCCTTCTTCCCTGTGGCAGCCAAACTCTGCCTTGTTTTTGCAGTTGATCTAGTATGGGAGTCCCTTCCTCTATCCTAGATAACGTGGATCTTTGCTTGGTGTCCTTGCAGGATCCTGAGCCAAAGATGGATTCCTGCCCTCCCTCAGGAAGAGAAGATTTTTGCTTCTATTCCTCCTCCTGAAGCAATAGATTTCTGCTTGGAGCCTGGGAGCAAAATGATCTGCTGTCATTCCCCCAGAGACCTAAATATTTTTTTCATAAAATAGAAGGTTCAGGGAAGCAGGTAGGACTTTGTACTGGTCCCCCAGTGGCAGCCAATCACCTCTTGCTCACCTGTGTCACCAAGGGGAGTTTTTTCCAGTCTCCCGCCTTCCTTTCAATCTTTCAAGTGAACATCCCAGTGGAGGTCTGTGGAATTGAGTGGGAGGTAACCTTACGTCTAGGGTTCTTAGCTGTTTCAAACTGATATGCCAACCCATATTTGGCCTTTAGGAATTCATTAAAATGTTAGTTGATACCAGTTGTGTGGCAGCCTAATTTTTCCCTCTGCTTTGCCAAAGATGAAATAGATCATGTGTCTCATCTCTTCTCAGAGGGTTTGGTTACCCTGGAACTCATTTTACTTGCATTCCCTGTGACTTCAGATTTCTGTTGGGCTCAAGAAATGTTATGTTTTCATAAATTACCCAGTTTTTTCTCATCATTAGGGTAGAAATGACGTTCCCTTGCACCTTTCTACATCCTCAGTGGAAGTACAGTCTCCGTGCATATATCTTTAATTATTTCTTACTACAAATTCCTAGAAGTGCAATTGAAACAAGGGATGTGCCTAAACACATTTTTTAAGACTTCTTTGTACATATGGCTAAATTGCTTTTGGGAGAATTTTGAACATGTGCTTCCTTCAGCTACTTCTATAATGCTAGTCCAGCATTATAATTTCCATATCAAAAAAAGCTACCCATTTACTAAGGTGTATATGTATTTGATTAAAAAGCTTTGTTGGACTAAGAAAAGATGTCTTTAAAAATAAGTATATAGTTCTAAACTAAAGGAAAAGACCACATGCTAGGATTGCCATCATTACAACATTTGATAATGAGATTCTCTGGGGGTTTCAATAATCAAACCACCTGAGATAGTATGTAAAGTTCACCTTATACCAACTTCTGCCTTATGGGAAAAAGTATTTCCTTGAAATGCCAACATAACTGAGATGAGCAAATGCCAAAAAACATTACTGGAAAGGTAGGGGAAAATCACAGAAATAACTAATTGATAGTGGAGGAAGAAGAAAGCTCAGTTGCTCCCTGGATGTTACAAATAGTTTGGCATCCCCAAATCCACTAACTTTCAAGCCTTTTCCTCTTACTGTTCTAGATTCTTGAAGTTGAAATCATCTCCAGAAACACATTAGTAGCTGGGGCTCTGGCCCCATATCTCTGTGTGATCAGTTCACCTCTGGTGAGCTGGTCTGGATGACCTAGACCAGAGTCAGGTTAAGCAACTTTCTCCTTTTCTTCCTTTCTCTTGGAGCCACTCTGGTTCTTTCTTTGCCATCTGAGGACAGAGGCATTCTCTGATCAGGAGATATTCTGAGGCCAGTAGAGAAATATACCTTCACTCCACCACACCTTGCTAACACCAAGGGTGGTGTGGAATGATTAGAGAGACACTGCCTGACATACTCTCTTGGTTCCTGTTACTTTGGGATGGTGCTTAAAAGTAGGCAAGTGGACTTGAGGAGACAATATGGTCAGAGATAGGATGATATAGAACAATTTGCAGGGTCCAGGGGAATAAAGATTAGAGGGGGACTTGGGCACTTCAGCAGTGGGTGCAGCAACAACCATTCAGCCTGGGCAAACTAGGATGATTGGCTGCCCTACTGTGTTCCCTCTCACCCTTCTTTCCTCACCCTTCATGTTGTCCTTGTAATTCAGCTTAGGGGGAAGAAGTGGGATGTCCTTTGCCAAAAGACTGCAAAGAACAGACACGATGAGTTACATGGACTGTAGATGCCAATTTAGGACTGAAACTGATCAAAGACAAGAAGCGGATCACAGATATCTGGACCTTATGAAACCCACCCCCTGCCCACATAGCAAGAAGAAGGAAATAAGAAAGGGGAGAGAAAGTAACCTGGATTGTCTAAGTATTAACTTAAAAGAGCCTGAAAAAATACTCAGAAATGATTGAGTTTGCTCTGAATTGGTAAGGTTACCTTTTCTGTATTCAGTAGAAATAGGAGGCCTAAGAGCTAAGTTAAGCTTTAGAAAAGTGAAGTTTAATATTTACACACATGTAATTGTTTCTGAAATTTGTATCAACAACACATGACTGAGAGTTTTCTTCTCTCTCAACACACACTGCAATCCATCTATCTGCTGACCAAAGGTTTTGCTACTGTTTCTGGGCAAGCTGCAGACCATGATATTACCTTGGGTTTGTAAAGCATCAGGATTCTGAACATGACGGTTTGGTTTGAATTTAGTTTTATATCTTCTCCCTTGCAGCCCAAGAAGAAGGTAAAACCCCTGAAGAAGGAGGCCCCTATTTTGCTATTTTCCTTTGTTGATCAATTTGTGTGAGAAAACCCAAGCCTGAGATTCTTGAAATATATAAGCCTGATCAGAGTTTGTCAATTATCTTTAGAGGATGTGTGGGCTTAGCGCTCCTGTAGATGACCCTAGGTCAGCAGGTTATTGGGTGAGTGATTTTCCCTTGTCTGTCCAACCATCCTTATCTACAAAGATCACAGCTTATTTATATGATGAACCAGATCCTAGAGGAAGGCAGCCTCAGGCTCGCTTTATAGGCCCTTTATACCAAGCAAGGCAGGGAGCAGAGAAAAAGCCTGCAAAACTAGCCAGAAGGGAACCCAGTGGGAGGAAGAGGAAATGTGTGGTGTCTTCTCTCCTCCTCTGAAAATACAACTTCCTACTCACTTGAGTGTCCTCTGCCCACATCAGAGCTCCTCTTTCTCTCCCCATCCCTCTCCTCTATCTCCTCTCCTCTTCCATCTTTTCCTCTTCCTTTTGGGAGATGTAGAAAGGTGGGGGAACTGGAGGCTATACTGTGTCTCTAAAAGTGCCCACAGTTGCGATAATAGTGGCTAATTTTCTGTAAGCAGTGATGATCTTCCAGAACTGTACCATGAACTTTTCAGAGAATATGGTGTGTTTAGGAAGGGGCAGGGAGTTACGTAATGCCCGAACGTTAAATGTGAGGAGAGCAGAAGAAAGAGGCTGGATGCTAGGATGATGGATCATCCCTGTTTGCCTGGTACTGTCCAGATTTTTGTGCTGAAATTCCTGCATCCTGAGCAACCCCTCAGCTTAGGCAAACCAGGGCAATTGGTCTACCTTCTATGTTCCTTTTCACCCTTCTATTTACTAAGTTTACCATCTCTTTCCTCACCCTTCATGTTGTCCTTGTAATTCAGCTTAGGGGGATGAAGTGGGATGTCCTTTCCAAAGGACTGCATCCTAACACGCTAGCCCAGTGATCTTAGCCTTTCTCTGCTGCTCCACGTGATCGATGACCTTCAGGGGCATGGCATGCACTATGGATAACTATGCTGTGCTCAGGGGCAGCACAACTAGGGCTGGGTGTCCTTAGGGATCAGCTTTTTCAAGACACCAGAAGGTGCCAGGTTCTCTCTTTGAATCCCCGAACCCTCCTCTCCATCCTCCCAGACCTGGGTCGGAGCTGTGCTGGGAGGAACCCCAGATGTCCCTACTCTGGGTGAGCCATGGAGCCATCTGGACCCCAGGCTGTCTTCAATGGGAGTACTGGGCCTGGCCTACCCCAGAAGCATGCCCACTCCACCACCCTCCCCTCCAGTTCCCTCAACACAGCTTTCCAGACACTACTCAATGCCTCCAGGGCCAGTAACCCCCTGAAGAGCAGGCGACGCCCTCAGGGGGAGGTGCCCATACCTACCTCCCCCAGTGTTCCTCCAAGAACAGCCCTTCCAGCCCCCCATGGGGTCATTCACTGGGAAAGATGACCTTCTCTTGCCTTTCCCTGGGGCATGGAGAGTGGAGTGGGGTCCTCTGGGTCCCCCATAACTCCCTATATATCTGTACAAATAAATGGGATTTTAATGGGAAAAGAAAGAGAGAGAGATGGGATGGTCTCTGAATCTATACACAATTCCTGGTAGATTCGCTGGAATTGCATCTTTCTCTCATACTATACAAGTATGCAAGTAAAAAGCAGACTTTTTTAAATAGAGAAAACAATGAGTCTTCCCTAATTTACTTTTAGAGAAAATGATTCGTTTTAAATTACTTGTGACACCTCACAATTGTCCTTGGCACACTTGTGTGCCATGCCACCCCAATTGAGAGCTGTTTTTCTAGCTCCTTTCCACTCAAGGTGTGTATAGTCCATGGTGCAAGATGGTCATTGCCTGGGAGGTTATAAGAAATACAGAATCTTGGGCTTCACCCCAGACCTGCTGAATCAGAATCTGCCTTGTAACAAGGACTCCAGGTGATTCATACTCACGTTCAAGTTTGAGAAGCACTCTAGAGCAGTGGTTTGCAAGGTGTGGTACCAGGACCAGCAGCATCAGCGTCACCTGAGAACCTGTGAGTAGTGTAAATTCTCAGGCTTCACCCCAAATCTAATGTAACAGAAATTCTTTGGGTGAGGCCCAGCAATCTGTGTTTTAACAAGCCCCCCAGGTGGTTCTGTTATGAGCTAAAGTTTGAGGACGACGCTCTAGAGGATGGTCAGAAATGCATGATGTATGTGCTCCCATGTCACTATACACAGCTTATGGCAGGTACTGCTCATCAATCCTGACCCTCTTTCTGACTGAACCTGGGCATGGCCTCAGAGTCTTGCTCAAAACAGCATTCTAGTCAGTCACTACCAATTTAATGGAGGTGACCTACTTGTCATCCCAGCATAAGAGGCTACAGGACTGCTTCCATAGTAACCTAGGTGTATATCCTAACACAGAAGAGATGCATTCTTCTGGGTAGGGGCTACAAAAGCCTCTGTCATTTTTATGAAAATGCTGATAGCAGCAAGGGCGAGGACTAGATCCTTTAATTTTTAGTCTCATATAGCAACACCATGATAAATTCCTGTTTTCAATGGCAGTGTTCAAAATGCACTCCTGCCATGCTTGTTCAGTGTACTAAGTCTCTCTTCCAGCCCTTGACCATCAATCTCATCCCTTTGTCCCCTTCGCACGTATCATGGGGCAGGAGAGCTGTGGCTGTGGGCTTGCTGATACAGAAACTCTCATCATACCCTGTATTTCCCATTTGTAACACTCTATGACCTTCTAATTTTTTTTAAATTAGTATCTGTCTTGCACATTTCATGAGAGCAGAAATTATATTTATCTTGCTCACTGTTTGTATTAATTTCCTAGGGCTGCTGTAACAAATTACCACAGATTGGGTGGCTTAAAACAACAGAAATATATTCTCTCACAGTTCTAAAGGCCAAAAATCTGAAATCAGTATCACTGGGCCAAAATCACAGTGTCGGCAGGGCCACACTCCCTCCAGAGGCTGTAAGAGAGAATCTGTTCATGACTTCTTTCAGCTTCTGGTGGCTTCCAGAATTCCTTGGCTTGTGGCTGCATCGCTCCAATCTCTGCTTCTGTCATCACATCTCTTTCTCTGTGATCCCCCAGCTTTCCTTTTATAAGGACCCTTGTGACTACAATGGGCTCACCTGGATAATTCAGGATAAGCTCCCCCTCTCAAGATCCTTAATTTAATCATATCTTTTGCCATATAAGGTGATATTCACAGGTTCCAGGGATTAGGACGTAGATATCTTTGGGACAATCATTCAGCCCACTACACTGCTGACTCACCATCGTGCCTGGCTCCTAGTAGGCAATCAGTAAAACTGTGTGATATGAGAGGATGAAAGAATACAGAAATGAGAGGCAGGAGTAGGTAGGATCACCTAGGAAGAGAATCATGAAAGAAAAGAGATCTTACAAAGGTAGCCTGGTGTAGGGCTTAAGAGCACGGCCTCTGGGGCCACACTGCCTCGGTTTGTATCCCAGCTCTGCCATTCACCAGCTGTGTAATCTTAGGCAAGTTACTTAACTTCTCTGGACCTCTGTTTCTTCATCTATAAAATGGGCATGACTATACCTACTTTGTAGAATTTTTGTAAGACTTATATGAGCTGTTGTGCATAAAATTCTCAGAATAGTGACTGGCATGTTATCTAGTATAATTTACTATCTCTAGCACAAAGCAGAGGACCAATCATGCAGAAGGTGCTGAATAATGTATGCTGAATGAAATCAGGAAAGAAGGCATAGACCTTGTCTGCCTGGCACTCTTGCCTTGGTAAAGATTTTGAGAAAAATCTTAGGATAACTATAATATCCAGAGGGATGTGAAAAGTGTCCTAACAGAGGAGAATGAAGGGTCCATGAGGATTCCAAGAGGGGAATGTGACATACGATTAGTGGCCTTGGGAATGCGCTATGAAAGCAACAGTCTCTGAGATGGGCCTTAATGAACCAGTTGGATTTCCACAGTGGGCACAGGGGTAGTTCAGACGGAGGATCTACTTGAGCAAAGGAGCGGGAGTAGGCATGTCTAGATAGCTGGAACCTCGACAGTGAGGAGCAAGGGAAAGGAAGAGAAACATGTAAAGGTTGATTAGGCCCAAGTTGTGAACAGCCTTGAATGCCAGACTAAGAAGTTAATGGAGTAGGCAACGGGAAGCCCTCAAAGATTTTTCAACTGTGTAAATTACATAACCAGTGAGTATGTTTTAGGAATACTGACTGGAAATAATAGGTTGGAGATGGGGAGGGACAGAGGAACTAGTGA
This sequence comes from Tapirus indicus, assembly GCA_031878705.1. NCBI lineage: Eukaryota > Metazoa > Chordata > Mammalia > Perissodactyla > Tapiridae > Tapirus > Tapirus indicus. The sequence continues at coordinate 115,703,141 of CM062942.1, read as the reverse complement.
GGATGCTACTGCACTACACTAGAAAAGAGGTGAAGATGCCCTAACCTAGGCAGATGGCACGAGGGACAGAAAGGAAAGGAGGGCTATGACACATGTTGCAGGGATTAAGTTAATAATTTTTAGTAGCAAGAGATAGGGGAAAGAACACAGATTCCAGGCTTTCCCACCAACCAGCTGTGGGACTTAGGACAATTCACTTAAGTTCTCTGTGGCTCAGCTTCCTCATCTGTAAAACGGGGCTAGCCACCTCAGAAAAGTGTTATGAGGCACTCAATGACATGGACTACATAGAACAATTATGACTCTTATTGGCATGTGGAGGGTATAAGAACTGTTTCATTGAAAGTGACGGAAACACAATTCGATTGAGCTTAAACCAATAAACAGAAGAATGTATTGGCTCCTGTGATCAAGCCAGGGGAAGGACAAGAATGGAGCTGGCCTTGGGGAAAGCTGGAAATCAGGAAGAAGAATGCTTTTAGGCATTCTTCCCTCCTCTCATCTCTCTTTATGTGTCAGCTTCCTTCTTGCCTGCTGGAGGCTGGTATTCTCCATGCAGTGAGAAATCTGATCACAGGGCAACCTCAAGCTCACATCCTTCTAGGCCATTGACCCAAGAACAAAGAGGGTCCTCATCTCCAGCTCCAAGTGGAAAAATCCCAGAAAGGGATGTTGCTTGACCAGGCTTATATTTTATGAGCACTATTTGGATCCACCTCCATGGCCACAGCGGGGATGGGAGGAGGGATGCTTCCTAGAGTCACATAGTCACAGTGCAGGAGGAACAGCTTCTCAAAAGAGAGGTGGGTACCAGAGGCATCCCACCCGAGGAGAGACTTCTCGGACCGGGGCCACTACCACAATGCAGGTCCTGCGGGAGTTCAGGGTGAAGAAGGAGTCAAGGCAGGCTGAAGGTTCAGGCCCGATTGTCTCATTCAACGTGAAACATCGGGAAAGCAGGAGATAGAGCTGATGTGTTGGGGAACGTGCCCTGTGTGGTTGGATCCCTGCTGCCCTTGATCTTCAGCGTGTATAATTAGATTGCATTTCGGATGACATCAACTCCAGCCTTCCCTCCATCCCTGGCCCTGCCCTAGCTTTGTTAATATCTGGGCCCGCCTTGAGAAGCCCTTGGTGACAGGTGGCTCTCTTCAGCCTCCATATTCTTTCTCAGTTCCTTGTGTATGTAGGGGGTGAATGGCTCTGTCCTGACCCTCTTTTCAGCCATTGCCAGGAGGCTCACACTTGATGCCTAATTAGACACTCCAAGCATGACTACAATGTGACCGAACTGTGTGCTTCATGCCAACTCATCCTTCTTCCCTCAGGTTATGTAATTTTTTTCTCAAAAGTCTTTGGATCTGATGAGAGCTGTGCAAGCCAGTAGCACCCCCTGGGCATTAATGACCATGGCCTTGAACTTTTCAGGTTGGGCAAAGGCAACAGTACTTTGGTGATGATGACAACAGCAGCAATCACGATGATGATGACGAGGAGGAGTACTATAAGGATACAGATAATTACTTCATTTTCCATAAGACCGTCTTCTTTTCAGAGTGAGTCCCAGTCACACACATCATCTCCCTAGATCCTCACAATGACTCTGGGAGGCAGTGAGGGCTAGTGGAAAGAACATCGCTGGCCAGTTGTAAAGACCCGGGTTTGTGTCCCACTTCCGTCATGCATGGGCAAGTCATTTCACCCCTTTGAGCCTCAGTTTCCCTCCTGTAAAACAGTATAATAATAATAGCTGTTCTACAAGTTTCCAGGGAAGACTCCATGTGAAAAAACGAAGTACCCAACGTAGAGGACATTCCTATCTTACAGATGAAGGGCATCCAAGGTCATGGTCTTTTAGCCATATTACCTTGGACAAGTTCCTAAATCTCTCTGTGCCTCAGGTGCCTCATCTATAGGGAGAGGAGGGGCTATTAATAATGTATTTAACTTGTATGGTCATTATGAATGTTACATGTGTTTTGATTTGTAAAGCACATAAAAGAGTGCCTTGCCCAGGGTCAGCACTCAATAAATGAAATTTCAGAATCAGGCAGAGATGAGTTTGAATGCAGCATCACTCCACACTAGCTGTATGACGTGGGGCTAATTACTGAGGCCTCATCTGCAAAATAAAGATGATTATAGCCTCTGCCTCCTACAAAGGTCGGGAAGATTGTGGTAATGCATATACAGCCCCCAGCACTGTCTGGCACCAATTTGTAACTAATATATTTTTCCCCTTTACTCAAAGGTAGTGATATCATGAAAAAGCCAAATCTCCAGGCTTATAAAAGCTGGACTTTGGCCAAAGAAATAAGACCTGAAGTGGGTTGAATGGTGGATGCCCAAAAGAATGTTTACATCCCAATTCCCAGAACGTGGGAATGTTATCTTATTTGGAAAAAGGGTCTTTGCAGGTAAAATTAAATTAAGGATCTTGAGAGGAGATCATCCTGAGTTATCTGGATGAGCCCTAAATCCAATGATAAGTGTCCACCTACGAGAAAGTGATGCCGGCCCTGATATCAGTTCCCCTACATTAAAGCCAGCATATATGGGGTTAAAACCCAAAGCAGCCACCCTCTTTCCCTGCTTCTCTAAGTTACATTCATATATAAATATTGGTTTTTTTAAACTTTGTATCTGAAACTTCACAAGGCAGAAGTTACAAATTGTTAAAAGCCCAGGTGGCTTCAAGCTGGGCTCACACTGAAGTTTTGGCTAATTACCAGTTCTTGAGGTTGTTACAGGGAAACTGACATCCAGAGAATTCCAAGAAGCTAAAGCTTCCCAGACCTCAACTCCTTGGCTTCCTGGCACCAGAATCCACCCTCCATCACACAGGCAGACAACCAAGGACACATACCTGCGATTCCCTTATCTCGCCATCCCCTCCCTGCCAGCAGCCTCACAAGGCCAAACGCAGGCTGGTGGGAAAGCTCTGACCAGCAAGGCCACAGGCTCCCCTTCCCTACAAGCAGCTGCATTCCTCCCAACCTTTAAAAACCTCTTGCCTCCCATCTTTCGGGGAGACGGGACAAATTTGAGAGCTCTCTTCTCCCAGCTGACGTCACCCGAAATAAAAACTCTTTCCTTGCCATAAGCCTGGCGTTCCAGTTTTATTTGGCTCCTCTCGTTTGGCAGGTAAAGAACCTGTGTATGTGTCCGGTAACAAAAGGAGAGAGAGATTTAACACAGAGAGACACAGAGAAGGGGATATGAAGACGGCAGCAGAGATTGGAGTGATGCCCACATGAGCCAACGAGTGCCAAGTGTTGCCGGCAACCCCTAGAAGCTGAGAGAGAGGCAGTGCACGGATTCTCCCCCACAGCCTCCAGAAGAAACCATCTTTGCCCACACTTTGATTTCAGATTTCTGGCCTCCAGAACTGCAAGAGAATACATTTCTGTTGTTTTATGCCACCCAGTTTGTGGTACATCATTACAGCAGCCCTAGGAAACTAATACAGACCCTGAAAGTTAAGCTAAGAGATTAGTTGGGGCGGTGGAGGTATTTTCCGGCTGGCCCGACACAGCACCTCCAGCCCATGTCATTACCCTGTTAGAGCTGGGGATCTGTGTGTGGCTGGGGACTTCCAGGAGCCCTGGAAGAAGATGCACTGAAGTCCTTTCAGGTATAAAAGAAGATTCCCCAAGGGAAAGAATGGCCTCCTGCCCTAAGCAAGGATCACATCTCTGTAGGTACCACAGGGACTCCAAATAATCTAAGGGGTTGGCCATAAAAAGCCACTTGGGAAAATGAGGCCAGACAGACTAACCTGCATGATAGAAGAGGCAAAAAAAAAAAGACTCCATAGGAAACAAGAAAAGATCAATTTACCCTCTTGGCTATGTTGTCATCTCATTGCTTTTGAAAATTAAGTTCCACTTAGGGAAAGGAAAGGGAACTACGACTTATTGATTGCTAAGTCTCTGCAAGTGCTTTACACACAATTTTGCATTTGATCATCACAACTACCCCGAGGGGAAGACAAGTACTATTGTTACTCTCATTTTACCAGTTAGATAACTGAGCCCCAAAGTCTCACGGCTAGTGAGTGATGGAGCTGAATTTTAAACTCACCTGTGAAAAAGTAAAATGTGTATACAAGTATATATATGCCCTTATCTAGAGAAATACAATTTTCATCAGATTTTCCAAGGGTATTATGACCCTGGAAGCTGAAGAACCCTCTTGGGGTCTCTTATGGTTATTTTCCTGGTCTCCTCTGAGGTGTCACCACCTTGGGCAAGTCTTCCCTGACACTTCCCTCTAAAAATAATTAAGCAAACAGACTTGGCAAGATGCCCCTCCTCCATGCCTTTATGCCACAATTCCAAAGTGATTTGCATATACATTCATACTTATTTCTTCTCTACCACACTGTGAGCAACTCAAAGAACAGGCAGTGTGTTCTCTTTATCTCTGCATCATTAGCACCAAGCACAGGGCTTGGTGTATGGGAGGAACTCGGCAAATGTTGGATGGGTGGGTGGATGGCTGGATGGGTGGATGAGTGGATGGCTGGATGGGTGTATAGATGGATGGATGGATGGATGGAAGGGTGGGTGGATGGGGGGGTGGATAGATGGATAGATGGATGGATGAATGGATGTATGAGTGGATGGTGACAGGACCTTTAGAAGGTCAATACCCAAGCTCTTTTATTGTTTTAAGCTTGTGATACATTAGGAAAGGAAGTAATACCAAAATAGGATTACAACACTTGTGCTACATTTAAAATATTATTAGTAACAATTTTAACATGTATTTAAAATATCACTGTAGTATCACTTTATTCGGATTAAATGAGTTGTTATTTATAAAGGGCTTGGAACAGGGCCTGGTACATACCAAGTACTACGTGTTCACTGTGTTGTTGTCGTTATTATTATTATCATTTAAAGACATGTCAAAAATTGAACTTTGAGGCCCTCTGTGAATTTGTGGCTTAGGCCCAGGGACTTCCTTCCCTTGTAACCCCCACTCCGAATAATCAGCCCTGGTTAAATGAATAGTAGGACAACTCTTTTCTTTGAGGAGTGGTCCTCATTTAATCCTCTTGCCTCATCTCTGGAAGCCCTTATTGTAGATGTATGTAGAAAGAAGTTGGTTTAGCTAATAATGTATATTACATTTTGTAGAAATGAAAAAGGTTTGTAAGCAGCTGTGTAGCAATAGAAAGAGCAGCCCTAATGTCCACTCCTGACTCTGTCCCTAAGATATTGTGTGACCTTGAGCCAACTCCTTTCCCCCTCTGGGCTTCAGTCTCCTTATCTGTAAAATGGGGGAGAGAATTAGACCAGATGACCTCGAAGGCTCACTTGAGTTTTGGAAATATTATGACTCTCTCAGTCGTAGGTAGAGTAGGATGATCAGAATGAGCAGATTAGTAACATCTCCAGATTCCTGGCCAAGACATAATATGACTATTTCCACTGCCTCATGAAATAAGAGGACATAGGCCGTCAGGCAATTCCCAGTGACCCCAAGGAGTGAGGAGGGCCAAAGGAATAGGATGATTTAGCTCTGTTTTCAGGATTTCAGTCTATGGTTCAGCTGATGAGTTAATGGATGTTTTTAGGAAAATGCTTTGGCCTTCCATGTCACCTTGGAATGTAGGGCAGTAGAACAGAAGAAGAAATGGTAATTTTTGAGGGTCTACTATGAACCAGGTAGGATGCTAGGTATTTCCAGATACATTATTATTATCTGCATTTTACGAAAAGGAAAACTAAAGCTCAAAGAGATGGAGTGACCCTAACAGGCTAATAGACAGCTTTTCAGTTCCTAATTCCCACTCTCTCTCCTACTCCCCTTGTAATCGGAGGAGCCAGATGATGGCTGGTGGTATGACTGGCTCCAGCACCTCTGTTGTACAGTAATAATCATGTTATCTTTTACGATAGCTGACATTTGTGAAGGAGGTTGGACCAGAGTGATTTGACAGGAGAACTAAGGAAACAAACAATAAAGGAAAGGAAAGGAAAACAAACAACAAAAATAAAAAAAACAAACAAAACAATAAAAAAAACACAACAGAGCACCTGTGTTTTTGGCCCAAAGTACACGTGTTTTGCTGCTCCCCAACACATAACCTGGTTGAGGCCCTCCTTTTTTGACTAGCCCAGCAGAAGAGCCTTTTTTATCAATCCTGTGAGGAATTCTGTCACAGCTCCAAGCACGAGGCAAAAATCTCTGAAGACCAGCTCAATGGTTTCAAGCCCCCTTCTCTCCACGGACATCCCTCCCCCATTCTCATCCAATGCTGTTTCCTCATCTCCTGCCTGGGCATATTACTCTCAAGGGTTTCGTGTGTATTAGTTTCCATAGTCTTGTCCTCCAATGCACTGGACTTCTGTTGTTTCTGCTTACCCAACATTCATTTCCCCATCTTCTGATGACACTAATTTTTCATTGAGAAACCAGTTGACCCCTATTCTCAGTCCATTTGGTTTGGGTGGAATTGACCCCCATTCACACATCAGGGATAGGCATGTGACCTGAGCCTGGCATACTGATGAATTCCAGCCTCCTGGTCACAGTGCCAATCCAGTTTGACGAGACTCAATTCTGGAATTTTGGTTGGTATTATCGGAAAAGAGGTCTCTTTTCACTAGCCTTGTATATTTGAGTTTATCAGAGAGGGACTAGCCTGATAGGGGAAGCCTGTTTAAGTTGGGTTTCTAGCATTTGCAATGAAAAGTCTTAACTAATGCATTCAAGGAAACCCCTCTCTGCCTTTCTCTCTTACCTTTCAAACCAGAAATCCATTGGTCTCTTGATAAGGTCACCCTAACCGCATACAGACCACAGTTTGAGGGACCTATGCAGCTCCAAAGCTGGCCTCTTCCTCAGAACCATGCCTTCTGCCTCTCTCTCTGCCTCTATGGATTCCCCTTCCAAGGGAGCTGTTTTCCTTTTTCACCATATCCCTCTAACCTGGCCTCCCTATCTCCCACACTGCCTATTCTATTGCCATTCTCATAGGATGTTCCTGACCCCAGGCTCCTGGGATGAAGGCCTGTTGCTTCCCTTGCAAATTTCATTTTCCTGGATGACAATCTCTGAGCCTATTGAAGGCCATTTTATTGAATAAATTCTTTTTTAACTATGGATCATCTGGCTTCTGGAAGACTAGGCCCCACCATTTACTATACTTGGAATTTTGAAATGTTTTGTATATATAATAAATGACAGCAAATAAAAGCAGCTCCCCCAAACTACCTGTTTTGTAGGGCAAGTTTTGAATTTCTGGAAAGAGTTCCAGGTAGCTTTAGATAGAAACCGTAGAAAGTGTCTAGTTAGCTTTAGGAAGGTGCTTCAGTTTCCTGCATTTAAGACGAGTGATAACACTTTAAATCTTTCACCAGGTGTTTGCTGTGTCTCTTCTCTTTGCCAGACCATGTGCTAGGTGCTAGGGTTCTGAGAAAGATGGATAAAGAATTCACAGTCTCTGTCATCAAAGCACACACATTACATTATTCCAGATAGTCCACATCTGTCAGATATTTCATTCCCTGCCTTTGTCACAGTGCTCTTGTGAAAAACAAGTGGGATCGTGGTTGGGAAAGCACTTCAAGAGTCTCTCCGGGTTGGGATGGGGTGGTAATGGTCTTGTGGTCTGTCTTAGCTCTTCCAGGCTGATCCAGAGTCTCCTTGTCTTTGACTCTGCCTTTACCATCTGATCCAGGGGCTGGACCCATCCATGCAAGCTCCCAGAAGAGAAGCTCCTAGAAGAACAGAGATCACAGAGAGCAGACCTGGCATAGTCACATTGGAAATGCTCACAAGGGCAGAGGAGTGGGGCACCATGACACCCCAGATTGCTCATTGATTTAGCCTATAAATTTCTCTGAGCGAAAGGATGTTAGCCAAACTTAGCCCTAAGCCTGGTGAAGCCACTACCCCCTTGCTGAACTGCTCAGCAAACACTCGGAACCAGATCCAAAACTGATCTCATGATCTTCACTTTCTCCTAAACGTGCTCACCCTATCCTCATCCCCACCCCTGCCATCTAGCTTCTCTGCACAAAACTTAGGAGTCATCTCTGACTACTCCCACTCCTTCACTCCCACTTCCAAATAGACACCTAATTCTGTTGATTCTGTTTCCTAAATTCTTCTCAAGTATGTCCACTTCTCTCCCATCCCCCTGTTCCAGAATAGACCACCACTGTCTCTCACCTGGTCTTCTGTAATAGTGGGCCAGTTGGTCCTCTGCTTCTACTCCTATCTCCACCATAAATTTCCCACAGTGTTGCCAGTAGGATATTTTTAAAATGCAAATCAGAGCATGTCAGCCCCTTGCTTAGAACATTTTATTGGCTTCCCATTGCTTTCAGGAAAAAGTCCCCACTCCTTACCATGACCTATAAGGCCCTGTGTAATCTGTTCCTTCTCTGCCTCTCTAACTTCATCTGATGCTACACTCTCCCTAGCTCTGTTTGCTCAACTTCAGTGACCTCCTTTCGAGGTTTTCCCATTTCAGAGCCTTCGTTTTACTTGAGAAGCTTCTCCTCAGTTCTGCCCTTCCACCACCAACTTTCTTTACTTTCTGGTCTCAGTTTGCATGTCACTTCTTCTTAGAAACCTTCTTTCCCTGAGTGGTAAATCTGAGTCCATCTCTCTCTCATACCTCCTCAGTGCTCCATATATTTCCTTCCTCAAAGTGGAATGCAATGAGTGTTGTGGGGAATTGGACTTGGTTACCCCAAAATCTGAAGATTATTTGACATAAAGATTTTGGACTGGAAACTGCAGACAGGAAAAAAAATCTGAAAAACAAGTAGAAGTTACCCTTTGTAAGAGACATTTACATTTGTAAAGGAAATCTCCATTTGTAAAGGTATTTTCTTCTCTTTACCTGGAAGAGGGGGGTGTGACTTTCTCTCTAGGGATCTTGTCGGTGCGGAAGGCGAAAACTTAAATCTGCATACTCTTGTTGACTGTGCTTTTCTGGTAATCCCTCATGTCTGACACTCAACCCCTCAAAGAAATCCTCGTTTGTCTATATAAGAGGAGAACCTCCGCTGTTCTGGCCAGAAATACTCATTTTCCCTGGGTCTCTCCCATGTATACATATTATAAAGCTTTGTTTGATTTTTTCCTGCTATTCGGCCTCATGCCAATTTAATTTGTGGCCCAACCAGAAAGGACCCAGAGTGGGTAGAGAATGCTCTTTCTCCCCTTCAGTGTGCAATCAGCTGTTATATACTGCCCCCATCTTCCCATCTCGAGCTCCACGAGTGTGGTGACCATGGTTTTGCTCACCACTGGGTCTGCAGGCCCTGGCTAGGGCCTAGTACAGGCTTGACACAGAGCAGGAGCATTCTGACTCATTTAAGTCCTGTTAGTTTTCTTTTTTTTTTTTTTTTTTGTGGGGAAGACCAGCCCTGAGCTAACATCTGTTGCCAATCCTCCCCTTTTTTGCTGAGGAAGACTGGCCCTGGGCTAACATCGTGCCCATCTTCCTCCACTTTATATGGGACGCCACCACGGCATGGCTGACAGGCAGTGCGTCGGCGGGTGCCCGGGATCCGAACTCGCGAACCCCGGGCTGCCAAGCGCGGACTAAACCGCTGCGCCACCAGGCGGCCCCAAAGTCCTGTTAGTTTTCTAAATCAGGTGACTTCCAACTTCTCTGCTTGCTGTAACCCTGAACCTGAGGGAAAACTTCATGAATAAGTCCATTTTGAGCTCCATTATCTGCCTCAACTCCTTCTGCTCTCTCTCTGTCCTGCTTCAGGCCACCATCATCTGTGTCATCCACACTCCTACAATTGCCTTCTAACTAGTCTCCCGGATAACTGTGAGCTTTTTCTCCTCAGACTCTCTTTTGCTTTCCTTACACTCTTATCTGAAGAACTACTAACTGTTCCCAATAGAGTCCCCTTTTTTATGTCACTGCCGTGCCTATACTTACACTGTTTTTTCCACCGGGAATGCTCTTTCCTGATATTTCAGCAGGTCCAAACTGTACCCATTCTTTAAGACATACCTAATTGACACCCTTTGAATTTAGTCTTCTCTTATTCTCTCCTTCTTTTAGCTGAAGGAGATTCCCCTGTTCTGAACTCCACTGGCACTTTATCATTACTTCCTTCATGGTTCTGAGTTCTTTCTGCCCTGTATTATAGTTGTGAGTGAACATTTCATCTCTCTGGCTACCACTTATCTGGGCACTGGGAGCAAAATGTCATCTTTTTATCCCTCATGCTGCCTTGCACAATGCCTGCCACGTCAAAGGGCCACAGTACGTTTGTGGAATGAATTCCTTCTCCATTAACCAGCTGTCCTTCAGCTGCTTCCTCCCCCACTCACCTGTCTACTCACATGCTGTATTCATTTCCTAGGGCTGCCATAACAAAGCACCACAAACTGGGTGGCTTAAACTGAGGAAATGTACTGTCTCACAGTTCCAGATCCAGAAATCCAAAATCAAGGTGTTGGCAGGGTTGGTTCCTTCTGAGGGCTGAGGGCAGGATCTGTTCCAGGCCTCTCTCCTTGGCTTGTAGATGGCCATCTTCCCCTTGTGTCTCTTTACATTGTCTTCCTTCTATGCATGTCTGTCTTTGTGTCAAATTTCCCCTTTTTAAAAGGACACCAGTTCTATTGGTTTAAGGCCACCATCCTAATCTTATCTTTTAACTAATTACATCTGCAATGACCTTATCTCCAAATATGGTCATATTCTTGGGTACTGGGGGTTAAGGCTTCAACATATGAATTTCACAGGGGACATACTACTACAATCCATAACTTATGCCAAATCAAGACAAAGAAAAGTTGTTCTTCAGGACTCCAACCTTAATTAAATCCAACTCCAGTCAAGTGCTTACTGTGTAGGGGACACTGGAGTAAGGGCAGTAGAATGACAGAAATACATATTTCTCTGCCTGTTTGGATCTGAGGGTGGGATGACAGTATAATAGTGCCTAGCATGGTTCTTGGAACATAGGAGGCATCCTACAAATGTTTGAAGAATATGGTCTTGCTACGGGAGTTAGGGACCCCAGATTTTAGACTACTGATTTTGCCACTTGTTTGCTCTGCAGCATTGGAAGTCCACTTCCAGCCTCTCAGACTTAAGTTTCTTTACCTCAGCACCTCAACCAATCTCAAACATCATACCGTTTCATTTATAAATGCTTCAATATATGTCTCTAAATGTTAAGGTAATTTGATCACCATAATTCTATCACATCTAAAAAATTAACTACAGTTCCTTAACTATCAAATATCTAGTCCATATGAAAATTCTCCCTATTGTTTCACAAATGTGTTGTTACATTTGGTATGTTTGATTTAAGGTCCATACATTGCATTTGGTTATGTCTCTCAAATCTCTTTCAATCATTAAGTTCCCCCTTTTTTTTTTGGCTTCCTTGAAATTCATTTGTTGAAGAAACAGGACACCACAAACGTGTACGTCTCTGTATCGCTGGTGCCTTGTGTGGCGCCTAGAAAAGGATCAGAACTTAATCAATATTGAGCGAGTGAATGAATGAGTGCATGAGAGACCTCAGCCTCATTGGCCGGGCGCCGCACTTGGATGCGCTTTCCACTTCTCAGCTGCCTTTGCTTGCTGTCCATCCTTGGAATGGTCTCTCTTCGTTGACCCCTCAGTCTCCTGGTCTGCAAGCGGAGCTGCTAATACCTGCCTTCTGCTCCAGTTCCTGGGGAGGTTGTGACAAAGGCTGAGATTTTAAAAATAAAGCCTAAAACAGCTTTGAGCAATTGGTGCTATAAATACCAAAGGAGGAATTCTATTATTAAATGTCCTTTGTTCATAGAAGCTTCAGGCAGAGTGGTAAGGTCGAGAAGTAGAACCCCTTCTCTTTGTCCTTTGTGCTTCCATGAGTGTGGCCACTCAACAGGCAGGGCTAGGAGCATGCCCTGGGGCAGGGAGCCCCAGGGCTCCCTTTAGATAAGTCAGCCCTGCTCTGGCTGGGGCAGGCCTGCAATATCCTATTCCATCCTGGCAAAAATAGAATAGCCAAGAGAATGCGAGAACTGAGACAACTGTTCCTGTTTTGGAAAGCGTCAGGAAGGATGTAGCTACAGGTGGGGGTGAATGTCTGCTCCTAAGAACGAAGCCCAGCCAGGAAGTGCTGGGCCCCCACGGTGGCAAGCTGAGATTTGGGCTGCACTCTTGACGGCACCTGTGGCCCCAGACTCTCCTCAAGTCACTGGTGACAATGGAGAACTTCTTGCCTGGAAATTTTGCACGTGTTTATGAGTCAATTAGTTTTCATTCCAAACAAAGAGATCAGAGAAGCTCTGATGAGTGGCTAAGAACTGCTACGGAGAAGTTAATAGGCAGTTAGTTAGGTCAAGTTTCAGCCCTCCCTGGTTTGGAGAGAATTCCACTCTGAAGCCAGCAGCCAGGAAACAAAAGGGGGCCTTCCCTTTGGGGCATTTTTGACCTAAGCTGCACTCCAGTGGGGGCTTTGCAGGAGGCTGTATTCGGTATTTCCCCCCACACACACTCAGCCCCTCCCCCCACTTTCCATGAGGTGGCACTTGTGGAGGCCAGTACCTCTGGTCTGTAACATACGGGGCATGCACGCGGCGTGTGTGCTATGGGAATTACAAAAACGACAACAGAACAGAAGAGTTTGCAAAATGAGCAAATCACTAGGAATTTTAAAAGTAAATTTGAAAGTAATGAGGACCTAAAAGTACCCATATGTGAAGTGGGAAGTTTTAAAGTTTCAGCCTTTTCTGAGCTTTCTGTGTGCCCAAAAGAGAAGCTTATTTTGGAAGTGGAAGAAGTACGATTTTTTTTCCTCATCAACTTAAAAGTGGTTGAACTGATTTAGCTTGAACTATAAAAAGACGAAAACCAAATGCGCCCTGGTACAAGATTTCTGTGTGGAATAGAGTGGAAGCAACTAGAGGGGTGAGACCGTATAAATTTAGTTCCTTGAAATCACGTTCTTCCAGCGGATTTCTCTGACGCCCATTAGGGGTGCATTTGGGGCATGGGGTTCTGAGCCAAATAGACAACTTATTCAAAATTAAACACTCTTTTTAATAAGAGGTTACTAGAAGTTTCCAGGAGTCTGAAATTAGTTTTCTAAACATTCTCATCTTATTTTACATAAAGCTAGCAGCACAGCCAGGATTTCCATATGTGTTTAACTAATGGGTTTAACTGTGTATTGACCAATTACAGAGGGAAGTGGTCTAGTGCTGTTAAAAACAGAAACTTTGGAGACAGATAGACCTAGGTTTATGCCCCAGCTCCTCTCCTTACCAGCTTCTTGAACTTAATACTGAGCCTTACTGCTGCTTCTGTAGAACTTGGATAAATTTACCTCAGAAGGTTGTGGTGAGTATTAAATAAGATGATAAACATGAAGCATCTAGAATAGTGGGTGAAACATGATGAAACCCTGCAAATAGTGGTTATAGTAGTAGTAGCAGTACTTATGAAATTGGGTGTGGCCCAAGGGCTTTTTTCTACCAAATCATCTAGATCAGTGTTTTTCAAAAAGGTGAAATTTCGTGGTGACCAGCAGTAAGAAATACATTTTATGTGGTGATTGAGTACCCATATACATAGAAAAAACAAATTTCACAGAATAATACTCACCCTTACTGTGCACAATGCATGCTATTTTATCTACTCTATTCTACTTTATTGTATTCTATTCTATTCTACTCTGTTTTATTTCTTTTCATTTTTAAATGTTGATCACAGCCCGCTAAATGGATTTCACTACTGTCTAATGGGTCATGGCCCACAGTTTCCATAACATTTACCTAGATGAATCTGGGGAAGGCAATTTGCACTCTTGGGATCCCAGGGAGCTGTCTTTTACTGAATTAACACCCCCGGCCAAGGTTTAGAGCCAAAATAAATGTGCCCTGAATTTTTTTCTCCATTAAAACTACCTCTCAGGGGGCCAGCCCAGTGGCGTAGTGGTTAAGTTCACGTGCTCCACTTCAGCTGCCCGGGGTTTGCAGGTTCAGATCTCGGGTGCAGACCTACGCGCGGCTTATCAAGCCATGCTGTGGCGGTGTCCCACATATAAAGTAGAGGAAGATGGGCAGAGATGTGAGCTCAGGGCCAATCTTCCTCACCAAAAAGCAAAAAAAGAAAGAAAAAAAAACCACCTCTTAAAACAGTGAATGACAGCTGCAAAGTGACTAGACACCAGTCCTCCTCACACTTTCACCCCTGGTCTGGCTCCAGTATGATGACATTCTTTTCTAGACCCTTCTAGCAAGTCAGGGCAAGATCTGGGTTTGGTCTGCAGAACCTGGCACATACGCACAAGTGTGTGTGTGTGTGTGTGTGTGTGAGAGAGAGAGAGAGAAAGAAAGAGAGTTTGTAGGAATTGGGGAAGAGAGAGAAAGGACTGCCAGCTTCTCAATTTTTCCCTCTAATGTCATCTACCTATCAAGTTTCTGCTAGGTTGGAGGAGAATGCACACTCCCTGGGTAGTAACACTTTCCTTTCCAAAGGATCCGCCTTCTCTGGAGATGTCTGAGACAGTGAGAGAGAGCCAAAGCACCAATAGTCACCAGCTCTTTGCTCCACCTCCCTGGTTTGGTCCCTTCGCCTTGACAGAGCCTTGGTCCAGTAAGATGATCTGACCACAGCTGGTCTCCTACACTTAGAACAAGTTGGAAGCAAGAGAACTTGGGGAAGGAATTTGGTTTCACTAAAAATAGCTGCAATATAGACCCTGTGACTTACCACTCCTCAGAACAGTCTGATATGAACCGCACAGGGTCCAGTGACCCCTGCAATCACTTTGGACTATTTGCTTTTCCTGCCTGGAGCCCTTGAAACCAGGAGGGGCTTAGGGAGTTGGGGGTGCTTTCGCTCAGATGCAGACTCTTGCAAATCTCAGAAACGCATGGTGATGATATGACCAAGAAGCTTCCTTCCCCTGGGAGCGCGTGACCATTGGCACTAATAACAACAGGTCCCTTTAAGATTTTGGTCCATGGTGGAAACTTGCTTGTTCCTCACCACCAGGCCCATTGTGTCTCCACATCTAAGGTAGGTGAAAGCAAATTTGTTGGGGGTAACGCTACGGGGATTGTGATCGTCTTGGGGAACCCCAGCCCCGGTTTTCTTGGCCTGGGGCAGGGAGGCAAATGTCAGGGCAGGACATTGCTTACAAATGAAAGTATAAGTCCATGCTCCCAATGCACTGATCAAGCCACAGTAATGTTTGGGAATTATTTCCTTTCCTTGTGCCCTCCTACCCCGAAGCCAACGTATTAGCCGTCAGGAAAGCACCTCAACTGTTAAATTTAACCATTTCTCAACCTCTCTACCTAAAGCAGCCTTATTCTAGGCACCTTGTCCTTCCTGTCCTGCTACTAACTCTGAGCACTTGGGTTTGGCCCAGGGCACTGGTTAGCTGTGTTTACCTTTTCTGCTCTACAGCAACAGAGTCACGCAGAGCTGCCTGGAGCAGGGATTCCTGTAGTCCACGCAGTCCTCGTGGAAGGGAACCCAATCCAGGTGCACAAAAGACTTGCTTGGATCCCATTTCCTTCCTGAAATACTGCTGTCAGGATTCGTCTCTGATTTCTAGCCTGTTTGTAGCAATGGGAATTGGGGAAGGAATTGAAGGGGAGCTAGAAAGTTTTGGGGGTGAAGTTAGGAGCCCTCTGAGAGAAAAAGAAGCTGCCTTGGCTGTTGGAAGGTTATACACTACAATTTCTTGCTTAAAGTTCACTTTTGAGAATTGCACTGAGCAAACTACTATGCTAACATTCCAGCTTGCCAAACCAATGTGTTTTTCATGAAAATGAAGAGCTACTTTAGTAACAAGTACGATTACTTTAAATGAAAATGGCAATCTTAGAATATTACGTGGCTGGAGGCAACAAATTTCAGAATCATGTCTGCACATTTTTTAGAAAAATGGATTACTGATTGACACTTTAACTTTATATCCCCTCCCCACTTTTTTCCTTTCACCCATCTTTGAGATAGATGACTGTCCAAATAACATAAACTTAAAATCTTAAACCTAGAAGAAACATCTTGGAAGTCATGTGGTCTAATCCTTATTGGAGCATGAGTTAAGATGAGTGATCATCTGGTGTATTCCTAGATTGTTGCCTCAACTTCCCCTGTGACCTCAAAATGAATACATGGTGGGTATTTCCATTTTAAAGCCATTGCTCAATCGGCATCACATCCTACTAGCACTTTCTCTTCTCTGATATTACTTTAAGGTTCATTCATGCTGCTGCAAAGCTAGATGAAACTAAAACATTTTGAATTATTTTCCCTGTGTTGCATTTGTGCAACCATATGGCAACATTAATACCAGGCGCTAGTCTTAACCTGTTGTCACATTTTATTGAAAGTTGTCAGGGGTTTTGCATTCCAACTGGGTATGCGATTTATTGAAACACTCTAGAGAAAGTGATTTGCTGGAGGTTGCCTCTAAATAGCACACTTGCTTAGTATTTTGAACAAAAGACTCCACTAATAAAACCTCCATGAACAAACAACTTTTCAGGAACGCATTTGTCGGTAAAGCAATGATTCCCAAACTCCATTTCATGAACCAGTGCCAGGCTGGCTGCCCAGGAATCACCTGGAAAGATTGTTTAAAAACATAATTTCTAGGCTTCATCCCTAGAAATTCAGATTCAAAAGGTCTGGGAGTGGAGCCCTAGAACCTGGACTCTTATCTAGCCATCCTGATAATTTTGATGCACAGCCAGATTTGGGAAGCACTGTCGAGGTCAATGTCCTTCTGTTTTTGTTTTGTTTGTTTGTCGCCAATCTCTCAGTGATTCTCTTTTGCCTTCAGAATGAAGTTCAAACTTCTTCACTCGGCATTCCCTAGGACCTCCGTGATCTAGCCCTAACCTACCTTTCCATCTTATTCCTCTTCACCACCACCCCCTCCCCCTCCCCCAGTCAAATCGAATTGGCCAGTTTTCCATTCTGTTTTCACGCCTGGGTACTTGACTAATGCTGTTGTCTTTGACTGCTGTGTCCTTCCTCACTTTTCTGCACACCCATATCTGCCCTGTTTCTCTGGTCTATACTTTAGTGTGCATAAGAAGGACTTGGAGGGCTTCTTTAAAATACCAACTCCTGGGACTCCTGGGGATTCTGATTCAGCAGGTCTGGAGTTCTTAAGCAGCTCAGAGGATCTGATGCTGACCACGCTTTCAGAAACACTGCATCTAGCTCAAATGTCATCTCTTTATGAAACCGTTTCTCAAAGCGTTCGAGCTTCTCTACTCCAATTCCCATGGCATTTTGTTTATAGCTCGTAATTTAACACTTCACTCTCTACCTTCTATTTGAATCATTCCTGTACATCATCTGGGTGATGGGAACCTGCAGGGGCTTCACTTGGCACAGACTTTCCTTCTTTGCCTCACCTGGTACCGCAACTGCAGCTCCTCTGGAGTTGTCCATTACTGAAATGCTGTGGCTCTTTAATTATTTGTAATTTACTTATACACATATAATATATAATTATATAACATATATATAAAAATCCATATTACTAGCCTAGTATGTATCCTTCCATATTTCTATTCTCATATAATTATATAAAACATGCATATGTTTACATATACACATGAATGTATGTTTTTATTATAGATTATTTTACAGAAATTATGTCATGTTACTCACTTTTCTATATCTTACTCTTCTTGCCATTTACTAGCTGTGTGACCCTAGGTTCTCTGGGCTTCAGTTTCCTCATCTAGAAAATGAAAGATGATACTGATACCCATTTCACAGGGTTATTGTGAGGATTCATTGGGTTAAAATGCATAAAGCACTTAAAATAGTGCTATATGTGAGTGCTTGCTATTATCATTGTTACTATTATTCTCATTCAACAAAATCTACAAGTTAACTGTGTTGCTCGATTTAATTCTCTTAATGGTTGCACAGAATTTTGTGATGTAGATGGAGAATAATTTACCCAACCATTCGCCTTTCAGTGGACATTCATTTGCTTCCATTTTTTTTTCTTTTTGGTCACTAAAAAGCAACATTGCAATAAACACTTCTGTATATATACCCTCACATGCACTTATTTTTCTTACCCTGGGACAGATTCCCAGGAATGCAATAGCTAGGTTGAAGAAGGTATATATATTGTTTTTAATTTCATTAAATGTTGCCATATTGCTTTCTGAAAATCACGTAACAAATGCGTAATTCCACCAGCGATGTGTGGGTGTAGTGGGTATACACCTTTTCCTGCAGTCCCACTGACGGTTGATCTTACTGCTCTTTTTAAATTTTAATAGTCCTGTGGGTGAAAAGCATCATCTCATTCTTACTTTAATGAGTTTCTCTGGCTAGTCATGAGTCTGAACATCTTTTGGAAAAGTTTGCCATTTGGATTTGCTTCTCTGCAAAGTGGTTCTTCACACCTGTTGCCTATTTTTTGAATGGATTGTTTTTCCTTGTCAATTTGTAGGAGCTCCTTATATATGATAGCTATAAGCCTCTCAGCTAGTCTCTGTGTGCAGATGTTTCCAATTTCTTGTTTTATTGATTTTAATTATTGTGCCTTGTGCCAAAGTTTTGAAAAATTGTATATTGTCAATTTTTAAAAATAACTTCTGGGTTTTGATGATTGGTTAAGAGAGTCTCCCCACTCCTAAGTTGTGCATGTAGTTTCCTAGATTTTCTTGCAAGACTTTTACTGTTTTCATATTTAAATATGTCTTTATCTGGAAACTGTATTGATTTTTGGCATCAAATAGAAGTCCAATTTTGCATTCTTTCAAACTGATAGCCAGTTGCCTCCATATTGTTCATCAACAATCCATCTTTTTCCCACTGAAATGAAATACCACCTTTGCCATGTATTAAATGCTTATATATGGGATTGAATTCTGCATTGTCTATTTTATTCCTCTGATCTAATTGCCTATTATTCCTATGCCACTATCATGTTTCGACTTGATTATAGTGACTTTAGGTCTGCTATATGGTCAAGGTATTTACCTTATTATTCTTTTCATAGCTATTCTAAGGTTTTTATTCTTTCATGTAAGTATTAAGATTGTGCATGCAAATAAATCTCCTCTTTTTCCCTTGAAAAATTATTTTGGACATCTAACCTGGAATTTAAAAAATAATATTGATGTGGGGAGAACCAAAATTTTATGAGATAAAGTCTGATGATTCTTTCATTCATTCCTTTTTTTCAGATTTTGGGTTTTGTCCTTCAGTAAGCTATTGCACTTTTCTTCCTAGTGCTTTTCTTTCTAGTGCTTTTCTTGTTAAATTTAGTCCTGTGTGTTATTTAGGTTTTTCTCATTATTGTAAATGTAATTTTTCCCATTTTCATTTCTTTGTGTTGATTGCTTGAACAGAGAAACACTGTTTTATATAGTAACCTTGTATTCCTTTACTATACCAAATTCTCTACATAGGTCTCACGGATTTTACTAGAGTGTTTTGTTTGTCTAGCTGTACAAATATACCATCAGCAGACAAAGAAATAGATGTCTTCTCTGATGTTTATATTAGTTCTTTCTTTTTTTTTTCATCTTTTTTTATAAACTAAAATCTCCAAGACAATGAATAATAATAGGGATAACAGGCATTTTTGTCTACTTCTGAATTTTATTTGAACAGGTCAGTGTTTTGCCATTTGGGATGATATTTGGCATCTGTTTTTGGCAAACAGTCTGTATTATTTTAAGAAATTTCCTTCTAATCTTGTTTAACTCAGAAATGCATTGGGAATGCAGCTGAATTTTATCAATTGACTTTTAAGCCTTTCCTGATATCATTATTCATACGGTTTTCCTCTTTAATATATTGATGTAATGAATTATGTTGATAGGTTTGCTGATACTGAGCCTCCTTTGCATTTCTAAATGTAATCGTATATGTCAGTAATTTCTGTGAAACAAACCAGGCAAAATCTCAGTGGCTTCAAAAACAACTGTTTGTCATTGCTCATGTTTCCTTCAGGTTAGTTAGGGTCTGACTGATTTAATCTGGGCTAAATTGAGTGGCTCTGCTTGTTGGTCTGTTGGGGCTGCTTTGCTTCAGGTTGTGGTGGCTGGAGCAGCTCTGCCCCAGGTAACTCTTATCCTCCTGGTGGGGCAAGCAGGCTAGCCAGGCTAGTCTCAAAGGGACTTCAGAAGCACAAGATGGAAGGTTGAAATGCATAAGGTCTCTTAAGGCCTAGGCTGGGAGTGGCAAACTTCTACCTCATTTTATTTGCCCAAAGTCCTTTGGCTGATCCCAACGTTAAGGGGCAGGGAAATGTATACCATACTGATGGCAGGAACTCTAAAATCACATGAAAAAATTCATGGACACAGGGAAGGGCAAAGAATTGGGGCCAATACTGTAATCCACCACGCCCTACGTAGCTGTAATTTTACTTTATTGAAAGATTGCTGGATTGCCTTTGCTAAAGTTTTATTCAGAATTTCACCATCTATATTTTAAAAATAAGTGTTTATTTATTTATTTTTTGTAGCCTCTTTTGTAGGTTTGAATATTAAATTTAGGTTGGGTTCATAAAAAGAATTAAGGAGGTTCCCAGTGACCTGCCCTGCAGATGACCCCAGCAGCTTTTGCCACTGAAGAAACCAAAGGCTAGCACAGCCACCACAGACCCCCTGCAGATTTTACTGGGTTTTTTCCCCCACATGTATTTGCTCATGCCAGCCACCCGAGTCCTTCCCTGCTCCCTTCTCCCTGCTCCTGCCCAAGCCCTGGATGGGCACAGGCAGCCAGCCCCGACCTCTGTGGCTGCATGAATGCAAGGCTCAAATCCTCCCCTGCAGCTGACCCACACCACTGCATGTGCTCTCAGGGCTAGACCCTCCAGCTGTGCACTTACATGCCACTGGCCTGACACCCATCACCGGCCTTCATTGCCATGTGTGCACTGGTGGCAAGATTCTACAGCCATGGAAGTGAATGCTGAGAGCTCAGGCCCCCGCAGCTGCTCATAAGCCCGGATCTGGCCCTGTCTCCTGTCACTGGCCTGCACCACTGTGTTCACCTGCAGCTAGCTCTTCCAGCTGTGCACCTGGTACGCCTGCAGCCTGACTCCCCACACGGGCCTCCACTGCTGTGTGCATGCCCGTGGGGAGACCATGCAGCCACAGGAGGGCACTCCAACAGCCAGGGTCCTCACAGCTGCTTGTGAGCCCAGATCTGGCCATGTTTTCTGTCACTGGCCTGCACCACTGGGCTCACCTGCAGCTAGCCCCTCTAGCTGTGCACCTGGCATGCCCGCAACCTGACTCCCAACACTGGCCTCCACTACCGTGCACCTGTGGTGAGACCCAGCAGCCACAGTAGTGAACAGTGACAGCCAGGGCCCCCATAGCTGCCAAAGTAGCTGCAGTTGGCCACAGCCCTTGCCGCTTGCCCAGGCCCCCAACAATTCGTGTGTGTTTGCAAACAGCCCCTGCTACTACACAGGCACCTGCAGCTGGCCCCCACAGCCAAGTGTGTGCAGACCACCAGCTCCCGTCACTACCATTACCTGACTTGGTCCCTAGCCACTGAGCCTGGAGGTGCCACTGAGGACCCCAAAAGCCCTTGCTGCCATTGTAGACCCTCACAATGCTCTGTAAGAACCACACAGCTGTTGATGCTATGGACCCAGTGGCCCGAGTTGATGAGTTACCACGTCCCCACAGACCTGGAGCCACCACAGGTCCTCACATTTGGCACCCTGCACCACTAGACCTGAGGTCACAGCACACTCCAGCATGCCCCTACCTGCAGGTGAAGGTCTTTCCTTGCTGAAGTTAGTCCATGAAGTCTGGAAGAGGTGACTACTTCTTCAAATGTGCAGACACCTATGCAAGGCTACAGGAATCACAAAGAATCAGGAAAACCTAACTCCACCAAAGATACACAGTAAACTTCCAGTAACTGGCCCCAAAGAAATGGGGATATAGGAATTTCCTAAAAAGAACTCAAAATAATTTTTCTAAAGATGCTGAGACAGCTACAAGAGAACAGACAAACAATTTAATGAAATCAGGAAAACAATACAAGAACAAAATGAGAAGTTCAACAAAGAGATAGAGAACATAAAAAGGACCCAAACAGAAGGAGTGTTTGTATGCTATCAAAGCTAAAGTTATTATCAGCTTAAAGTATGCTATTATACCAATAAGATGTCTCAAGTAAACCTCAGGGTAACCAAAACCCAAAACCTATGGTAGATACACACAAGGGAAGGGAATCAAAATATACCACTATAGAAAATCGTCAGTTCACAAAGGAAGACAGCAAGAGAGGAAGAAAGGAACAAAGGAACTACACAAGAGCCAGAAAACAATTAAGAAGATTGCAGTAGTAAGTCCTTACCTATCAATAATTACTTTAAATGGAAATGGATTGAATTCTCCAATCAAACGGCACAGAGTGGCTGAATGGACAGAAAAAATAAGACCCAAGTGTATGCTGCCTACAAGAGACTCACTTCAGTTTCAAGGACACACATAGGCTCAAAGTGAAGCGATGGAAAGGGATATTCCAAAAGAGAGCAGGAGTAGCTATACTTACTTCGGACAAAATAGACTTTAAGCCAAAAACTGTAATGGGAGAAAAAGAATGTCATTATATAATGATAAAGGGGTCAATTCATTGAAAGGATATAAAAATTATAAATATATATGGCATACAATATCAGAATACCTAAATATATTAAGCAAATTCAAACACAGCTGAAGAGTATAATAGGCAATAATACAATAATACTAGGTGACTTCACTACCTCACTTTCAACAATGGGTAGAGCATTCAGACAGAAAACTGACAAGGAAACATTGGACTTGCACTATACTTAGACCAAATGGACCTAAAAGACATATAGAGAACATTCCACCTAACAGCAGCAGAATACACATTTTTCTCAAGCGCACAAGGAGCATTATCCAAGATAGATCATATGTTATGTCACAAAACAGGTCTCAGCAAATTTAAGAAGATTGAAATCACGCCAAGTATCTTTTCCAACCATAATAGTATGAAATTAGAAATCAGTGACAGGAGGTAAACTGGAAAATTCACAAATAAGTGGCAATTAACACATTCTTGAACAATCAATACGGCCAAGGGTGAAATCAAAACAGAAATTACAAAAAAAAAAAAAAACAAAACAAAAGAACAAAAAAGAGTTATTTAAATTTAATATCATTTATATATTCATTAGTAGAAGCAGTCTGAGGAATACACCCTCTGCTTAGCAAAAGGGACTCTATTTGAACAAAACATTTCTTACAAAATTATAATAACTTATTTATATCATATGGTATTCAGAATGAAATTCCCATAAATGTCATTTCTCCCATTCACAAACATGCCAGGTAAGCTTGGACATGTGCTTTCTTTTTGCTTATTTTTTCATCATAAAAATATGGAAAACTAAAAAGAAAAACTGAAAAAAAAATCTTGAAATAAATGAAAATGGAAACACAGTATATCAAAACTTATGAGATGCAGCAAAACCGGTTCTAAGTTAATAGTGATAAATGCCTACATTAAGAAAAAAGAAAAATCTCAAATAAACAACCTAACTTTACACTGGAAGGAACTAGAAGAACAAGAACAAATTAAGCCCAAAGTTAGCAGAAGGCAGGAGATAACAAAGATCAAAGCAGATATAAGTGAATAGAGAATAGAAAAACAATAAAAAAGAACAATGAAACTAAGAGTTGTTTTTTGAAAAGATAAACAAAATTGGCAAACCTTTAGCTAGACTTACCAAGAAAAAGAGATGAGTCAAGTAAATAAACATAAATAAAAGAGGAGACATTACAACTGAAACTACAGAGATACAAAGGATCATAAGAGACTACCATGAGCAATTATATGCCAAAAAATTGGACAACATAAAAGAAATGGATAAATTCCTTAGAAACATACAACCTACCAAGTCTGAATCATGAAGAAATAGAAAACCTGAACAGACCAATAACAAGTAAGGAGATTGAAACAGTAATTAAAAACTTCTCAACACAGAAAAACTCTGGACCAGATAGCTTCACAGGTGAATTCTATCAAACACTTAAAGAAGAATTAATGCCACTTCTTCTCAAACTCTTCCAAAAATAGAAGAGGAGGGACCACTCCCAAACTCATTTTATAAGGCCAGCATTATCCTGATATCAAAGTCAGATAAGGATACTACCAGAAAAGAAAACTACAGGCCAATATCCCTGATGAATATAGATGCAAATTTCTCAACAAAATGCTAGCAAACTAAATTCCACAGCACCTTAAAAGGATCATATAGATGATCAAGTGGGATTTATCCCTGGGGCACAAGGATAGCTAAATCAATAAATGTGATATACCACATTAAGAGAATGAAGGACAAAAATCATATAGTCATCTCAATAGATGCAGAAAAGGCATGTGGCAAAATTCATCATCCTTCCACAATAAAAACTCAAATTGTGTATAGAAGGAATATACATCAACATAATAAAGTCCACATATGACAAACCTACAGCTAACATCACACTCAAAGGTGAAAAGCTGAACACTTTTTCTCTAAGATCAGGAACAGCCCAAGAGTGCTCACTCGCAGTACTTCTGTTCAACTTAGTACTGGAAGTCTTGGCCAGAGTAATTAGGCAAGAAACATAATAGGCATAAGAATAAAAGGCATCCAAATCAGAAAGGAAGAAGTAAAACTGTCTCTGTTTGCTGATGAGATAATCTTGTCTATAGAAAATCCTAAAGACTTCACCAAAAAACCGTTAGAACTAATAAGCGATTTCAGTCAATTTTCAGGATACAAAATCAATCAACATACAAAAATCAGTTGCATTTCTACATACTAACAATGAACTATCTGAAAAAGAAATAAAGAAAACAATTCCATTTATAATAGTGTCAAAAACAATAAAATATTTAGGAATAAATTTAACCAAGGAAGTGAAAAATCTATGCACCAAAAACTGTAAGACATTGATGAAAAAAATGGAAAAAGACACAAATAAATAGAAAGACATCCTAAGTTCATGGATGAGAGGAATTAATATTGTTAAAATGTCCATATTACCCAAAGCTGTCTATAGATTCAATGCTATCCCTATCAAAATTCCAATGGCATTTTTCACAGAAATAGAAAAAAACAATCCTAAAATTCATGAGGAACCACAAAAGCCCCCAAATATCCAAAGCAAACTTGAGAAAGAAGAAAGCCGGAGGCCTCACACTTCCTGATTTCAAGCTATATTACAAAGCTATAGTTATCAAAATAATATGGTATTGGCATAAAAACAGATACATAGACCAATGGAAGAGAGATCAAGAGGCCACAAGAGAGGCAAGAACACTCAGTGGAGAAAGGATAGTCTCTTCAATAAATGGTGTTGGGAAAACTGGATATCCACATGCAAACACATGAAATTGGACCCCTATCTTACACCATTCACAAAAATTAACTCGAAATGGATTAAGGGCTTAATCGTAAGACCTGAAACTGTAAAACTCAAAAAAGGTCCTAGTCGTTTGTCTTGACAATGATTTTTTGGATGACACCAAAAGCAAAAATTCAAAATATATAAAGAACTCATAAAACTCAATAGCAGAAGAAAACAAATAATTCAATTAAAAAATGGGCAAAGGACCTGAATGGACATTTTTCCAAAGAAGACATACAAATGGCCAGCAGGTACATGAAAAGGTGCTCAACATCACTAATCATCAGGGAAATGAAAATGCAAACGACAAGGAGATATCACCTCACATATGTTAGAATGGCTATCATCAAAAAGACAAGAGAGATGGGGCCGCCCGGTGGCGCAGCGGTTTAGTCCGCGCTTGGCAGCCCGGGGTTCGCTGGTTCGGATCCCGGGCGCCCGCCGACGCACTGCCTGTCAGCCATGCCGTGGCGGCGTCCCATATAAAGTGGAGGAAGATGGGCACAGATGCTAGCCCAGGGTCAGTCTTCCTCAGCAAAAAGGGAAGGATTGGCAACAGATGTTAGCTCAGGGCTGGTCTTCCCCCACAAAAAACCAAAACAAAACAAAATAAAATAAAAAGACAAGAGATAATAAGTGTTGGTGAGGATGTGGAGAAAAGGGAACACTTGTGCACTGTTGGCGGGAATATAAGTTAGTGCAGCCTCTATGGAAAATGGTATGGAGGTTCCTCAAAAAATTAAAAAACAGAGCTAGCATACGATCCAGGAATCCCACTTCTGGGCATATACTCGAAGTAGATGAACTCACTATCTTGAAGTGATATCTGCACTCCCATATTCATCTCAGCTTTATTCACAATAGGCAAGACATGGAAACAACCTAGGTGTCCACTGATGGATGAATGGATAAAGAAGACGTGATATATATATACAATGGAATACTATTCAGCCATAAAAGAAGGAAATCCTGCCGTTTGTGACAACATGGATGGACCTTGATGGCATTATGTGAAGTGAAATAAGTCAAACACAAAAAGACAAACACTGTATGATCTCACTTGTATGTGGAATCTAAAAACATCAAATTCACAGAAACAGCGAGAAGAATGGTGTTTGCCAGGGGCTGAGGGGAGGTGGAAATGGTTAGATGTTGGTCAGAGTACAAACTTTCACTTATAAGGTGAATAAGTTCCGGGAATCTAACGTCCAGCATGGTGACTGTAGTTAACAATACTGTACTGTATATTTTAAAGTTGCTAGGAGAGTAGAGCTTTACTGTTGTTACCATAACAACAACAACAGCAACAATAAAATGGTAATTATCCGAGGTGAAGGATGTGTTAACCAACCTTATTTTGGTAAACATTTCGCAATATATACGTGTATCAAATCATCACATTGTACACCTTTAACTTACATAGTGTTATGTGTCAATTATACCTCAATAAACCTGGGGGGAAAAGGATTAAGGGGCTTTCCTTCTTTTTTATGACCTGGCATAGTTTAAATGATATTGAAATTACTTGTTTTTAAAAAAAGTTGAATTGAAACAGATGAACCACTCTGTTATGATGACTCTTTCAGTGGTAGATATTCACTTTTTCAGTTTCCTTTTTGATAATTGACCTATTCAACACTTCTTATTAGGTTAATTTAGGTTTCTCAAAAAATAATCCTTTTTCTCTAGGTTTTCACATTTGCTGCTGTAGAGTTTAATGTAGTGTCACTTTATAATTATTTAAATCTTTTATTCATACTTTTCCATTTCCAGTCTTGTCAATATTTATTCTTTCTTTTTCTTTAATCAGACTTGCAAGAGGGTTATCTGTTTTATTGGTCTTCTCAACAATTTTTGGTTATTTCATTAATTCCACATTTTTTGTTGCTAAAGCCTTTTCCTAGTTCTTTTTAGTTTAATTTGTGGTTCTTTCCCAAATATCTTAAGACGAGAATTACGTTCCTTTACCTTTTCATCTTTGTTCGTTAGTACTGAAGACATTTAAGAATATAATTTTTTTTTCTGAGTACAGCATTCACTGTGACAGGCAGATTTCGGAATAAAGTGTTATTTTTAGTTGCTTTCTAGATAGTTTGCAATTTCACATTTGATCCAATGGTGTTCTAGGAGAATATTTCATTTTTCTTTCTTTCTTTTTTTTTTTGTGAGGAAGACCAGCCCTGAGCTAACATCTGTTGCCAATCCTCCTCTTTTTGCTGAGGAAGACTGGCCCTGGGCTAACATTTGTGCCCATCTTCCTCCACTTTATACGGGACGCCGCCATGGCATGGCTGACAAGCAGTGCATCGGTGGGCACCCGGGATCCGAACCCAGGGACTCCAGGCTGCCAAGCGCGAACTAAACGGCTGCGCCACCAGGCCGGCCCAAGGAGACTATTTCTTAATTTCCAACCAGTTATTTTTTGCATCTTTTAAATTATTTATTTAAATTTTATAGCTGTTATGCTCAGAAAAGCTCTTTTCTATTATCTTTTTAAAAAATTATTGCCTTTCCTCTGTCTCCTCCCTCTTCTCCTTCTAGAAGAGTTATTATTCTTCAGAATCTACAAGTCTTTTACATTCTGTTGATATTTTTCACTTTGTGCCTGTGATCCTTCCACTTTATCTCCCGGGTCACTATTTGGGTCGCAGCTGTGATCATCCTCTCCTTCAAGTCATCTCCTCAACCATTTCTTTGGGGAATCACATTTTATGGTTCCATAACTACATCTCTGTATATGCTCTGATTTTGTTATCGTTGTTGGTTGTTCAAGTTGCCACTTGTCTCTCCTCCCATCAGTTTATTTCTTTAGGCATGAGTTGCTTAATCAACCTTTCTCTGGATGCTGATTGCTGGACCTGCAGAGGTGGTTATAAAGTGTTTTGTTGTCAGCCCATCAGGGTCAGCTCATGGTGGAAGGGATCTCCGAGAGCTCCCCAAGTGCTAGTAGGCCTTCAAGTGGTGGAAAACTAAGTATCTGAAGGAAGCCGCCCTATTCCAGGTCTCCTCACACAGTCCCGCTCTACACTGACCTGGGCTGCTCCTTTACTTCATTCTTTCTTGGCCCCTTGGAGGCCTAGGAGACTGGGAACACTGCTTTCCCAGTCTCCTGGTCTCCTCGTGCTGGGTCTTTCTGGTGCTGGACCCGGGCTTTGCTCAGCACTCAAGGAAGAATACCCAACAACGCTTCATTTTGCTGAGACTCCCACCATGTCTGGGACCTCACTCACTTCCAGCTCTTCTCTATAGGCTTCAATAGCTACTTGGCTGAGGAGAGGCAAGCAGCCTGGAGTTGGGAACAGGAAACAACCCCATGCTTAGGTCACCATATTCCCAGAATCTTCTGTGGTTTCTAAAGAAAAAGAAAAAAGGCCTTTGTATGACTGGACCTTAGCTACATTACTTCTCAGGGAGTCACTTTTTAATAACACAGGGCTGGTGGTGAGGTTCAGGGTGGAAACTGTATCAGTCTGGGTGCAGTCATGAAAAGAGAGCTACTAAAATATTGCAATAATAAGGACACACACACACACACACACACACACACAGACACGATGGGAGGAGCTAGGAGAATGAACGTCCAGAAGGTTTTTGCCAGAGGATCAGACAAATGTCTCTAATAACTTCAACTTGAAGTATTGGAGGAGGTGAGGAAGCCAGAACTCACTGGAATTCTGAGAAGTCACCAGGTCTAGCTGCAAAAGGTGACCAGGAAGTGGGAGCTCATAGAGAGATCTGTGAAGCCACCTTGTCTCACGGTCCCATCCTTCTGAGACAATGACTTCTGCTTCACTCCCACCTTCCAAGACTTCACTAAGTTTCTCTCAGTGGCAAACACTGATCTGGAACCACACAGGGAAGGGGCTTCTGGGTAACCTAGTTCCGGGCCTTGGCCAGGAGTGGCAGTGGTAGCTGAGCTGACAACAATCTAGCACAGCATGCCAGCAGGAAGACCAAAGAGTAGCAGTATAGGATTGTGGATGTGGCTAAAGAGGCCTCTGGAGAGGACTCCTCTACTCTTGGTCCCAGTGCTGTAGCTCTCTTGACTGGCATGCCTTGATGTGGCTCTCAGAGATGTCCTCTCCACTAACACCAAAGCCAGAGCATCATTCACTCACTAGTCATGGATTCTTCCAGAATCCTCTGGCCCATGCCAACCAGTGCCAAGACCGGTACCTGAGCCTTCTTGACTATGTCAGCATGGGCAGTGCAAAGTGCACAGGCTTTTGTAACAGAAAGACCTGGGTTCAAATCCTGCTAGTGCTATGGGAACCTGAGCTGTTAAAATGCTCTTTCTCAGCCTTTTTCATTATTTGTAAATGAAGGGTGACAATATCTAACTTTTAGGACAGTTACAAGAATGAAATGACAGTTTATATAAAGCACCACGTATTAATTGCCTCCCCTGTTTTTGGTCATTAATCTTGCTGCCTTGACAATGCTTCTAGTGCATGCCTACAGAGAAGAAAATGATGCTTCATTTCTTCCATAGCAAGTGAGGACCCTCAAAGGGGTTCCTGTTTTGCTGGACTAGCAGCATTGAGGCAAATCTCCTATCACTGATCTAAGATGCTCTCCCCAGAAGCAGACAACAGGAAATCCTGACCTTGCAGGCTGGGTGATCTAGGGAGGGGGGAGGCTTTATGTAACAGAGTGGAATAAATATAAAGAAAAAAGTAATAGGGAACAGTCATGCTAGACCCTGGTAGAGGGAGAGGGGATGAGAACTTGAAAAAGGGAATCACAATGAAGGCTGCACTGGCAGAAGTGGAATGGAGAAGAATAAAGAATTCCAGAAGTGGGAAACTGAGTAGGGTGAGTCCCTTAGAAAAGACCACAGTTAGCTGCAGTATGGCAGGTTCAGTGACACCAACAGCGTGACGGGTACAATCACTCCAACCATGTGCCAGGTGCATATCCGTTCTGTGCCAGATGAATCACACCACCTGGGTTACAAACAGTTCCAAGTGAAGGAAAGTGCAGGTACAAGTGTCTCATCTTTAGAAACCCAGCTTGGTATATCTTGACCATCTGCAAGTTACTCCTCTTTCCCTAAAACATAACAGTTCTATACAGTACCAGCTGGGAACGAGGTCATGGTGGGGAAGTATAAATCCAAGCCTCAAATCCTCGCACTCCAAAGAAGGCTCCAAGCAACTTCCCAGGAAGACAGGGAGGTTGGAGGCAAGAGGCACTAGCAACACACTGATCACTTAAACTGCTAGAGGAAGAGGAAGAGTCTCAGGATCTCTCTTTACAAAAAGCCTGGGCAATCAGATAGGGTCGGAGAGAAAAAGAGAGAGGAGGTACAGCTGGGACCTCTGAAAGCAGATGGAGTTTGTGGTGGAAGATGTTCATTAGGGATCAACAACTGTGAAAGGAAGGGGAAAGAGGCAGGATTGGGCAGAGGCTAACACTGAACTGTGAAGCAAGCCCCAGAAAGCTTTGGCCACCTGATGGGGAGCTCTGGAGTGAGGTATTGTCTGTCAGAGAGCCTGCATTGATCCAGAATGGCCAGGTCTCGCTCACTCACTGGATGTGGGCTTCCCCAGGAAGGACATAACCTCAGGTGAGGTCAGGGTGCTGCAGCTGAGGCAGACCCTGAAAGAGCTGACAGCAAGAGGCTCCCCGCACTCCCCACAGCTGGGCAGCAAGCCCTTCCTGGAAGGGGAACCTGGACAGCACACATCCGTGTCTACCACATGGGGGGAGGGTCAAGTATTGACGGAAAATGCATGAAAGCCCAATAAGCCCTGAGATCTCTGCTCTTGCTCTAATGCTTGGCTTTATGTTCAGAGAAATTTTAGAGGCACTAACTATTCCATAACATTTACAAAATATTCAGTGTCATATAGTGAAAGAGCAGGAACTTTAGAAGCAGATGGTCCTGGTTGAGTCTTAATCCTGAGTGTACCTTTTTACTGCGATCTTGGGTAAGTTGTTTCACCTCTCTGAACTTGTTTCCTCATCTGGAAAATGGAGATGATAATAGTCACTAACTCAGAAGGTCGTTTGAGTATAAAATGACATAATCTGAATAAATATTCAGTGCAGAGCAGGAAACCCAGTAAATTAAATGGTGTCACAATGATGAGGTTATTTACTCTGCCTTGGCTGCACTGGGCACTATGTAAACCATAGAGTGGGTAAGGGAAGAGTTAGTCTTAGAAGAATTTAACCCAGTCCTTGTCATCTAGGAGCTTACAGTCTCGTTGAGAAGTCACGATATGGGCAAATGAAAGTATGCTAACAACTTATTACTATATCCAAGAATTTTGCAAGAAATACAATTTTTCTGCCTGAAGTGTTTTCTGTTAGCACTGGCGGTATAACCACTAGAATGGAGGCAAGAGCAGGATTTGAAAATCTTCTGGAAAGTGACCCAGGCCAAAGTCTTTTACGTGTTATTTATTGGGAGAGACAATGGCTAGGTCCTCAGATTTCTGGATGTAGAGAAAATTGGGAGCATGCTGTGAGGAAAAGGCCACCTTTGATTTCCCGTTCCTCGTGACACAGGAGATTCTGAATGCTGTGGACTGATAGGAATTGTGGGTGGAGAGCTGATGCTGCCCAGGGACGTTCCTTGCTTGGGAGAGAGAGTGAATCCTTGCACAAGCTCTAGCTCATTGTTTCCTCCTTTGCTGGAGAAGAGAGTGACAAAATATTTAAAGATATTCATTCCTGACAGGCATCCCAACATTGCATTACAACGGTCCAAAGGTTCAATTTCAAGGGAGGCAGAAAATCACATATATGTTTGGTGGAGATCAGAAAGGCCTTAGGGTTAAGCTGTTTTCGGATAAATCACTGACATCTCTCTGTCTTATAACTTTCCCCCGCTCTGAAGACCCATTCTAGTCTATAGAAGACCAAGGAACAGAGAGGACTTGGCCCAAAAATGATTCTAGGATTCTCATTTCAGTTATCTATTGCTGTGTGTAACAAATCACCCCAAAACCGATTGGTTTAAAACAACCATTTTGCTCACAATTCTGTGGATCAGGAATTTGGGCAGGGCGCAGCAAGGACGGCTGTTCTCTGCTCCATGAACTCTGGA
The DNA here is from genome assembly GCA_031878705.1 of Tapirus indicus. Taxonomy (NCBI): domain Eukaryota; kingdom Metazoa; phylum Chordata; class Mammalia; order Perissodactyla; family Tapiridae; genus Tapirus; species Tapirus indicus. The sequence goes on along the minus strand of CM062942.1, from coordinate 115,670,689 downwards.
GCCTCGCAGCTTGAATGGCTGGGAGCTGGCTGGGATGGCTTGACGGGGGTCATATGTCTGGAGCCTTGGTTCCTGCCATCAGTTGGGGTCCTCAGTTCTCCTTCACATAGCCTCTCCATATAGCCAGTTTGGCCTTCCTCACAACACAGGTCTTAGGGTGTCTGCCTTCTTACATAGTGACTGGCTTTCCCCAGAGAGAAACTGGAGCTGCCAAGTCTTTTAAAGGCAAGGCCTGGAACTGGCTTAGCATCACTTCGGTTACATTCTATTGGTAAAAACAAGTCACGAGGCCAGCCTGGATTCAAGGGGACATTACGTCTAGAGGGTGGAGTGGCATATGTATACGGGATTAGAAGAAATTATTGGTCGCTATTCTAGTCACTATTTCTGCATAGCTTCCTACCCTAAAATGTGGTAGCTAAAAACATCCATTTAATTTTGTTCATAATTTTATAGGTCAGGAATTTGAGAAGGGCTCCACTGAACAGTTTTCCACTGAGGGATCTCTCACAAGGTTGCAGATAGATGTCAGCTGGGGCTGCAGTCATTTGGGGTTTGCTGGGCTGGACATCCAAGATGGGGCTCTTGCGTGGTTGCTAATCAATGCTAATTGTCATCTGGGAGCTCAGCTAGCGCTGTCAGCTGGAGAGCCTAGATCTGAACTCCCCACCACGGCGGTCCGGGGTAGGCAGACTTCAGGCATGGCGGCTGGCTTTCCCCAGAGCAAACGTCCCAAGAGGGCCAGGCAGAAGCTGCATGGCCTTTCCTAACCCAGCCTAAAATTAATAGAGCATCACTTCCACCAGATTCTATAGACTGAAGCAGTTACTAGGCCACCCAGAATCAAGGGGAGAGGTCATAGTGCCCACCTCTCAATGGCCATGTTTTAAAATTGCCACAGTCACCAGCTTTGGAGATTATTTTACCCACCTCTTATGTCACAGAAATCCACCAACTCACCTGAGATTCCGATAGAAAGCAACCTTAAATCGCGATGTAGATCAACACTGTAGGATTTGAATCAGAAATGAATCCTTTCAGAGCTCTAGCATTTGGATCTCAAAGTTCAAATTGCTGAGATGTGAGCTTAAAAATTAAAGTGACTTCCAACTTCCAGATCTTGGCCCAGTGGGCTTTTCTTTCTCTCAAGTACCCTGGCTGGAAGTGCAGCTTTTGCCAGGCTGCCTCCTTTTGAAACAGCTTTCTGCTGTGAAGTGTTTTCACAAATGAAAACCGCACTGGGTCCGGTGAGAAGCATTCTTGTCACTAAAACATCTAATTTGGTGGTGCCTGATGACAATGGCTCTACCCTTAGCCTGTCCAAACCTGCCAGGAAAAAGCCCTAAGTGTATCTGTCCGCCATGCCCCCACTCACCCCAACCTTACCGTCCAGCACAGACAATGGAACCGCATGGCATCTTGCCCAGAAACATTGCTCAGAGCTGCTGGAGGATGAGCAAACCTGGAATCCAGAGGCTGGTGCCTTGAGGCATTTAGGGACTGGCATGAAACAGACACCAGGGAGATGACAGGGCCAAGAGGATGAGACTCTCAGGACCTCTTCCACTTCCCTACTAAAGACTCAAGCCTTTGCCCCTTATTCCAGAAAACAACCCAACTCTTTAGAGGCATGGCCATGCAGCATTTGGTTTTAGAATATTGCTTTAATCCCGGGGCTGTTACTGGACTCCACAGGATAACCCCTGTGCGTCATGTTTCATCAGGTGTGTGCAGTTCCATCTCATAAAAGGGGCAGAGACAGGACAGACGGACCATTTTACCAGAGTGACAGGGCAGAAGTGAAGTGATCAGTTAGTGCAAATTGCTAGACTGAAAAGTGAAGGCGCTTCCACTCTAGAGGGACGGGGCAGAAGGATCTGGGTGGGGAAAAGGAAGTGCTACGGACTAAGCCAGGGCTTCATTGAGATGCTTCAAGACTGAGTCTCTTTGGTGGTGGGATAAAGACCACCCCCTGATCACCCTCACATGGATGTCAGATCTTCCAGATGACCATCCCAAATTACCAAATGGCTTGGGGGCTGGACTCGGGAGCATGCATTTCCTGGGCCGGTACCAACAATATTCTGTTCATATTAAACATCTCACAGGGCTTCGAAGAGGGGAAAGCCCCTGTGCCCTTCACAAAAGAGGCTTCCCGTGACCTCCATAGTGGGGTCTTCAGGAGCTTTGTTTAGATGAGATTGCTTGTCCTGGCACTCGAATATTATAATCCTTGGTCTCTGGCACGAATGCCCTTACAATGTCATTGATTTGCCCCCACATGGACACACACCACTATGTTCTTGCACGTGGTGTCTATTTTCTTTATCTTCTGATTATTTCTTTTGCAGGGTGGTTTACGGCAAAGAAACACACTTTATTTTACCTATTTGTATTCACGGACAGACAGACTCCAGTAATACTCCCAAGCAGATGTCTTTTCAACTCACCTCAATCATATTAACTAACCTAGGTTTAGTCATATGTTAACTATTAGTGTCCTTCAAGGAACAGGGTGATATCTGGCTTCCAGCTGGAAGTTACCCTTGCTGGAGGTGCCACTGGTGATAGGGCTTGGGCTGAGGGGGTCGGGGAGGTCTTATATTTGCAGAGAACTTTCCTGGAAATATTAATGGGGCAGGAAAGCTGAGGCAGTCAGGATGGACATAAGTACCACGCTTGGTAACTCAAGACAGAGACTGACCCTTTTCCCAAAAGAGGGTTTTGTTGCTTACTGGGCGTATGTGGACAAAGCAAATGTTATGTGTACACAAGAGAGGAATGTGTGTGTGTGTGTGTGTGTGTGTGTGTGTGTGTTTGAATGTGCTAAGGGAGTTTGAAAAGACTTAGGAATTTAGGATTGGCAGATATGTCCAGTGAAAATGTGCTTCACCCCTCCTTTTAGGAGGCTGATAGGCGGGTCGAGAGATCATGTGATATAATAGAAGAGCACTGTCTAGAAAGACAGACCCACCTGGTTTGCTGTACTGGCTCTCTTAGTTTTTATCCAGGCTCCACCAAGTACCAGCTGTGTGACCTCCTCGCAAGTTACCTAACCTCTCTGAGCCTCAATTTCCTCATTTGTAAAATGGAAATAACAACAGTACCAACACTTCCTTGGGTTGTTGTGAAGATGACATAAGATAATGATGCAATGCATTTAGCGCGCTGCTTGGCACAGGGTAGGCGCTAATTCCATGGAAATGACTATTATTGGATGTAAACTATATGAGGAGTCTTTACCCTCTTCCCGTCCGCTTTTCCTCTAAACCCACCCAAGTCTCCATCCACTTTCAATTCCGGTCATTTGAAGAGAAATTCCTTCTTTCTCAGGGTACTGATGTTAATTAATGGTCTAACCTTGGGTTGGATAATCACATTGTGTCATCAAGCTTCATATTATTCGATATTATTTACAAGAAAAACAGGTCTGGATTTCCTCCCAGACAGAGGACGGAGGCTGCAAATTGAGTTTAGAGGGTTGCCGACCTTTAGACCCGGACTGGCGGCAGGGGCAGCCCACTCTTCTGGTCTTGAAAGCCACAGCAGGCTCTCGTAATTGAGTTACCGCCTGGAATTCAGTAGGACTAATCCATCTATATAATTTCTTCGCCTGGCTTAATGCCATTAACGAAACCGAATTAAGGAGCGGGTGAGGTTGGGTGGGACGAGGGGAAACGGATTTTCTGCATGGGAGGCGCTGGCGCGTCTCCACCGCCAGGCTGGAGCCTATGGTCTGATTAACGGACGGCTCTGAGGACCAAGTCCTGTTACCGGCCACCTCAGTCCCTTAAAAGAGCGCCGAGCTTCCGGGTATCGGCGCGCCCAGAAAGGGCCATTCGAAAGGGTTTCCCAGGACGCCCGAGGGCTACCCTGTCCCCCCTTCCATTTCCTTGGCTCTTTCTCCTTCCCCATCCGCCCCCTCTTCTACAATTTCTGAGTCGTTTTCCTTCTAGTTCAAATCTTCGGGGACATTCCCTGTGTTTTGTCACTAGCGTGCCCCAGGCGACACGTCGATCCCGCTTATTCCTCTCCAGCACACTCGCCCTCAGTCCCGCCTCACTCCCCTTGCCTGGGGTTGGCCATCCCGGGTGGTGGGCACTCTTTGCGCCCAGTTTGCCAACCAGAGCGACCAGCCCTAGGAGGAGGGGCCTGCGTGTGGGGGTGGGAAGTGGCAGCCGCCACGGTCAGTTTCACTCTCTGCCTTAGTGACACCCAGATCCCAGCGCGCCCTTCTCACGGAGAGCCTGGCTATTTCAACTTGGGCAGCGGGCCGGAGGCGAGGAGTCGCCGACTCCCGGACCGAGATTCCACCGCTCGGTGCAGGTAGTTGCCCACAGCGGAGTCCCCAAAGTGTAGGTGGCGACCAGCGCGGGCCCAGGCAGCGCTGCGGGGAAGGCAGGCTCTGGGATCCGAGGGGATAAGGGGGGCGGGGGGCGGGGGCCGCCGGGCTTCGATCTCCGAGGCCAACAGTGCGCGCCCGCTTTGGCGGCGCCCGCGGGCCCTGCCTGTCCCGGAGGGGCCGAGGGACGCTCGGCCGAGACGCTTGCCCCCTCTCCGCTGGGCTCGCCCGGCTTCTGCCGACCGGCGGCTGACGTCGGCGCGCCCCTGCCGAGCTCTCCTTTTACTACAGCCGGCAGGCGGCTTTGTGCGGGCCCCGCCCTCGCCGGCCCCCGCCCCCCGCGTGCCCACACCTTGCCGTTTATATAGAAAGCGCCGCGGTGTTGATTCGCGGCTCTCTGGGACCGGAGAGTTCTTTGGACGGAGAGCGCGAGCGAGGGAGCGGGCGAGCACCGAGGGGGTGTGGGTGTAGGGAGAGAGAGAGAGAGCAGGTAAGGGCCACCGGTTCCCGCTCCTCCGCCCGCGAGCGACTCGCCCCCCCCCCCGGCTTTGGCAAAATAATGGGAACCTGCAAATTGATTAAACAGAAAGAAAGAGGCGACCCTCCCCTCTCGATTCTCCGCGGGCGACAAGCTGCGCGGCTCTGCGGTGTAACAGGCTCACACGTTGCTCATCACATGTTCAAACATTTCCCTTTTGGAGAGGCTCGTTATTTTTAAGTGAATATTTTCGTCTTTGTTTTGATTTTTTTTTAGACCTTCCTCGGGGTTTTATTTTGATTGAGTTGGCGGCCCGCAGCGGATTGGGAGAGGCGGGGGAAAGCAGCCCGCCGGCGAGCGGGCAGCCCACCCGGGCAACTCCCCGCGCGGCCCGCGCCGGCCCGGCGAGCGGCCCGCGCGGAGCCCGAGGAGGCCGGCAGCGGGGCCGGGGAGTCCGGGCCGCACCTCTCGGCGGCCCCGGGGGTTGCGAGCGCGGCTCTCTGCGGGCGGGCAGCGGCGGCGGGCGCGGAGGGAGCGCCGCGCACTGCCGCTTTGTCTCTTCACTTCTTGAGCAAGGCGAGCGGCTCCTCCCGCGACCGGCCGCTCGGGCTCGCGGCGGCGGCTCCTCCTTCAGCCCTCTCCTTTCCTCCCCACTCTCTCGTAGGCAGCGGCGGCGGCGGTAGCGGTGGGGAAAAGCGGATTCCGCCCCAAGCCACACCGAGGGGAGCTCGCGGTCGCGACTTGCCGCCCTAAGCACTCTCCCAAGTCCGGCCCGCTCCGCGAGGACTTCCGTCTCCTGGGCGAACCCTGTCAAGCAAGCTGGGATCTATGAGTGGAAAGGTGACCAAGCCCAAAGAGGAGAAAGATGCTTCTAAGGGTAAGCCCGCCCGCCGAGTCCGCCCGTTTCCCCTCCCTTGGTTTCCCTCGCCCCCCTGGCGTGCGCGCCGCCCTCCGGCGGCTCCCTTCTTCCCTCCGGGAGCCTAAGCTGCCCGTGACCTCTGCGACCCTGGGCGAGAAAGGGGGGGCCGGGGCAGCTGGAGGGTCTGGGTTTGCACCACTTTCCCTCCTTCCTCGTGGAATTGTCGCCCCGTGAGTGCCTCCAGCCTCTTCCACTCCCTCTCTGGACGCACCTTGGTGGCGCTGCGGGCAGCCGAGGCTGCTGCAGCCGGGAGCGCCGGTAACAGCGCTGCCTGCTACCGGCCGGCCGCCTGTCTGTGCGAGTGCATGTGTGTGTGTGTGCGCGCGCGTGTGCATATGTGTGCTGCGCGGGTGCAACATGGTGACATACTCAGGAATCTGCCCTACTCTCAGAACCCAAGCTGGAATCCACCTTCAACCCCCTCTCCCCGCCCCCAATGCAAACAAAGAGCCTGGCCGAGAAGCAACCCCCTCCCCCCACGCTCCTTTCCCCCTCACACCCCCTACTCCCCAACTCTCTCCACCCCCTCCCCAGAAGGCAGGAGCTTGCAACCTTCGACACGCTGCGTGCAAAAGTGAGCAATCCCGGTGCCCCGGCGCCGCCCGTGCTGCGCCTCGGCAGCGCAGCCTCGCCAAGCCCCGGGAGAACAAAGGCTCTTGTCCCCTTGCCACTAGTGCCCAGCGGGAGCGGGCCTCCGCGGGAGGGGAGAGTCCTCTCCCTCCGCTCTCTGGGGTTCAGCCACCTGGCCCGGGGCGCCCGGCTGCGGGTCCCCCGGAGTGCGCGTCTCGGCCTGGGGCCTCCCACCGGCGGTTTGGGACGGCGCAGCGGAGCCAGCTGGGGAGAACTCTGGAGAAGGAAGGGGTGACCCCCCTGGCCCCCGCCAGTCCTAGCCACTGCCTTGCTGAGGACCCGGCTTAGTTCCGGAATGGAAACTGGAGACAGCATTCTTGGAGACCCGGGTGCAGAGAGAGGCACAGAGAAGGGGGTGTGGTAGAGCAGTGGGGAAAGGGCACATGCCTTAGGAGCAGGTGTCCGGAATGGCTACAGAGCAGACGCTGGATTGGGCTGCAGTAGCCCTTAGGGCCCCAAGCACACTGAACCGCAGCGACCCACGCCGAGTCCACGCTGCAGAAGTGGCGCTGCAGTGGGGGGAGCCCCAGCTTTCGTTCACGGGGCCCCACTTCCTCCCTGCGCCCTGGGGCCCCCTTCCCTCCCACTCGTCTCCGTATTCCTTTTCTCGTCTCCTCCTTCTCGCCTCTCTCCATCTCTCAGAGCTTTCTTTCCCGGGAGATTCTAGGGCAACACCAGCCCTCCCCCGCGGAAAGTTGTCAAAGTCTTCAGCTCAGGGCCTTTATCCTCGTTTCTAAATGGAGCTGTTTCTCTTCCAACTAGGCGAAGCGTTGACGAAAGGCTCGGGAAGTTTGTGGGGGGTTTAGATCTGTTGTCCTAACAGCCACTGTCGCCACCAGCCTGGCTCAGGGCTAGAGTTCAACCCCTTCAGACCCACGCACACCCGCTGGCTGTTTGAACAGTCACTTGGAAAGTAGAACTCCTGCTACACATTTCCAGAGCTTTCCTAATTGTAGTGCCTCTTCAACAGGCATTCACATGATAAGAGAAAATGACTTCAGTGTGGTTAAAAGGTTTTGTTTTCCATTGAGTGCCCTGAAAGGTGAATGCAATTGAAGATTGTAGCACCAAGTTGATCTAGGCAAGTGATTCATCTTGTGAATCTGGGAGTATTTCAAGTTTGTTTCTGGAACTTTGGTTCCTGATTTCCATCCGGTGGTTACCTAAGGTTTATTTCAGGCTACGTTTGGGAGGTCCCTGAAATCAAATTCATTCACAGAAAATGAGTTGCTGTTTTAGGAATATAATTTGCAATTGTCCAGAATGGAGTAACAAGTCTGGAAACATTAGGACAGGTTACTGTAACTCAATAATGAAAATTTTTATTAGGTGTATGTCATAACATTTTCTTATGTTGATTCACTTACCACATCTGAAGCCGAATACCTCTCTGTAGAAATTGTGTAATTAGCATTTGGAATTATGGTTGTAATTAGAATAAGTTAAAGTAATTTTATAAGGCAAGTTGTAAGATGGGAGTTTACTCTCCCGAGGAGATGGGAATCCTATGACTGCTAAGAGCGGGAGTCCCATTTCTGTGTTTCTGTTGACTGTTGAATTTAGAGCATTTTCAAAATACTGAATGCCTAATAGTCCTTAGTATTTTCTCCTTTCAAGTCTGTTAAAAATCTTATGTGATTAAATTTTAAAGACTACTTTTTATGTTAGAGATGAAAGATACCCGGTCTACTTATATTTTTAACCAATAAAGTTTATTCAGCATATTCATGAAGTTTGGTTATTTACAAATTTCCTATACGCAGGTCATTTTTGAATTTTTTTAAGCCAAGGGACTCATGAGCACACGCCTTGCAACATAGCAAGATTAGGATTGAACATTTAATAGATACTTTGAATATACACACATTTAATTTTGAACAATGGTGTGACAAATGATTGAATCAAGTCAAATAATTTAGTAACAGTTCGAATGAATTTCATAATCTGTTTTCAGAGCCTGCTGCTCGTTTAAATTCAACCTCCCACCCCATCATTTGGGGTTCATGCCCACAGCCTATCATAATTACGTAGAAGCTTATCATAGAATATAGTGTTTCTAGAGTTTTTAAAGCATAGGTTGTAGGTAATCAGTACGTTAAATTGTGCTGTTTAATGAAATACAGCTTTCAGAGCGTATAAATTGCTGATTGTCTTTAAATGACGCTTTCTTTAACTCACTGAGGTTAAGACCAGTGATGGACAATGATCTTTTCGATAACCTTTTCAATAACGTAGCCAGACAAGATAGTCTGTCCTCTTTGGGGAGAGGGAGGGGATCTTGATTCCGTATGAAGCTATTAAAATGGCCTCTTGTGCAGCAAATCACCTCATGTGTGTTTATTTAGGCTTTGCATAAACTTTTAAACTGGCAGATGTGTATATAGTATGGGGCACTCAGCTCCTGAACAGGAGGACCTATTTCCATTTCAGGGAAGAAGAAAGCATAACATTTGTTTGTTCAAGCAGATACTCGCTTAGCTTTGACTCACTCTTCTCTACCTTGTCACGTAAGATATTTTCAGCAGTTCTTTGTTGGAAAAGCACTCAGTCAAGGCTGTGCCTGGTTTACTGCAACTGTGGCTTTTGGAAAACCTGTAGCCTGCTACTGATAAAACCAAATCATTTCTGCATTGAGTAAAAGTGCTAGCCAATTCTCGATTTCAAAACTCATTTGGTTTTTGGCTACCTGTTTGGAGATGGGTGTTTTTTCAACCAACCTTTCTCCTCGTGCATAGCCAGACAGCCATCATATCCAGGCAATTTCAAGGCCATGTGGGCTGTGGGTTCTCTTGGTGAGACGGCCGGCACTAGCGTCAGGCTGCGCTTATGCTGGCTGCTGGGCGATGGAGGACAATTCCATGCATAGTCCAAGAAGCCAGCCACTTGCACAGCTCTTGCTGTAACGGATTGCAGTGCCCACATGCATTTATGGGCACAGCTCATTTTCTGCTCACTTCCTGGCCTTTTCCAATAGCCTCTCTAACCACACCTAAGAAGGACAGGGCAATTGTGGTCAGCCAGCATATCGAATCTTGAACCTTGAATGCCATTCCAAAAGATCATCTTGGTCTTGGTGGGTTAACGTAATAGCTTCTGGCAAGTGTCTTTCTCAGGCTTGGGCCAGGCGAAGCAGGTGTTTAGAGGTATTTTACCCACAAGAAATTATGACACTGGTGACCTCTTATTAGAAACTATCATAATCTACCTGTAACACATGTAGAGACTTGTTTTTTTACCTTGTGAATAAATCATCATGGACCAGTGGTTTTATGGAGGCTCATAAGCCCCATATTTTCTTCTGTGCTGAAGATGGTGACCACAGCCTCGGTTGAGGGGGTGTGCCCAGAGAGAGCTCTAATCAGAAATGTTAGCCTGTTCTTGGGGATAGGTGCAGAAAATGAGCACACAATGCCCTCAAATCCTCTTCATTATTATTTCTAGTGGAGTGCAGCTTCTTTTATTGGCAGAGGCTGAAGCTAGAAGGAGGAGCAAGTTGGGGTACTGTATCTTCTCCCTTATTTACTATTGCTCCCCCAGGTCTCTTTCCAGTACAGTTCAAATTGTTAAAATGGGTTAGGATGCATCCTCGGGCTGGAGATGTGGGGAAGTTTGGAGTGGGAATGGGTGTTGGCTTGGGGCCTGGGTGAGAAGGAGAAAGTGAGCTTTGGGGTGAAGGAAGGGGCTGAGGTCCATGCCTAGGGCAGGGAAATGTATGGTGGCCTTGAGAACAGGCTTGGAACTGGGGAGAGAATTGGAATCAAGGTTTGGGCGGTAAGCTGGAGGGCTGATTTGTGAGGCAGTGAGTAAGGAGATGAAACTGTTAACATTCCACGTCTCTTTGCAGCTGTGCTGTTTTATGTTCAAATCAACTCCTCATTCTGGGAATTACAATCAACACAGAGCAACCGGAATGTGTTGCAGCTCTTCAAATATACCCAATAAAAAGGCTTTCTAGTGTCTCCTTCATTATGGCTTATATTTTTGGAGTTGATAAATTTGAAAGAAATAGCAAATAATTGCTGAGATTAAACAATTCAAGGAGAAAAAAAATGAATTGAAGTACAGCCAGCGGAGGGGATCCTACATGTCTATTACCTTGCTAAGCTTAACATGATCTTTGAAATGTGAAGATTAGGCACATGGTATGGTTTTAGCAATTAGTAGAGAAGACAAATGTCTGCATAAATCATTGTTTGCGGTCACCGGTTTACATTTCCCTACCCAGAAGACACATTAGCGCCAGGATTTCTCAGCACAGGCTGAGGAGTGGCTTTCAAGCTCATTGCCCTGTGTAACGTGGTTCATCTCAGTCGTCACCAGTTCTCACCAACTCAAACAGTAGCTTATCTATTTGTGATATACCGGTTCTACAAACTCACTTGAATCAGATTTCTGACATTTTTAAAGGTAGCATTGTATCACTTTGGTAAATACCATATCTTGATGAAACATTTCTTAGGGGTGTGGATTTCAGGGTAAACGCACTAATTTCTTAAAGAAAGTGAAATAGTATATAGTAATCATTATGATCACTACTCCAGCCTGCAGGTCTGATTTCTCCTTGAATTGGATGGCCATGTATTTTTCTCTAAAGCAGTGTTTTCCAGAGTATTAACCCTGAAAATGGGGGTTTTATATTAGATCAGAGATAAGTTCTTGATTATTGGGGCATGATGGAAATATGAAGGTCTCTTTTATTAAGGATCTGGGTTTGTCATACACATGAAGCTTAAATGACAATTACTGTATGTTGACATTACTGTAAGACAGTCCTCATGCCCTACTCACGCCTCTGCCCCTTGAAATTACTTTTAGCATTGATTTCCAAATGGAAATGGCATTAGTGTCACTGGCTAATGACCTTCCCCACAGGCAAAGGGCAGAGGGTAGTAGGGGTCCTTGCTGATTCTTTTGAACTCTGGCAGCACCCTTGGCTTCTGTTGGTGTAAGGTTTGGGCTGACCTTCTGGGGGATGCAGTAGGGCTGGGCTGAGCCGGGTCACTTGCTTGGTATACCTGCCGTCAGCCTTCTGCAGAGACCTCAGATTTGGTTTGGACAATCACTATTTGGTCCAAAGGAATTCTCCAGTGTACATGTCTGTTCTTCTTTCTAGAACCTGTCAGTAGGGTCTGGGAAGAAAGATAAAAATTGGTGAAAGGCAGACCTGGCTGGAGGCCAAATTAGAAAAAGAGTTAATTAAAAAAAATAGTATGAACCCAATTTCCTTTTTTGTAATTGAAGATTATACATGGTAACGTGCACAAATCTTAAGTATGCATCTCAGTGAATTTGGAGACATGTTTACACCCATGTAATCAGCACCAAAATCAAGATATAGGATATTTTCATCACCCCAGAAAATTCTCTCATGTTCCTTTCTTATCATTCCTCCTTCAAAGGCAACTGCTGTTTTGATTTCTGTCATCATATTTTAGTTTTGCCTGTTATTGAATTTAATATAAATGGAATCATGCAGAATGCACTCTTTGTTTCGGACACCTAGCCACCTCTCCTTTCAGCACACTTCCTTTCTCAGTTGACACCCCTTCTCGTCTTGTCCTCTGGTTTCTTGGAAGACCCCCACCCTGCCCCACACTAGGACACTCAACAGGGTCTTGTACCTGGCAGACCCATTTTTTGAATGATCAAGGCAAGGTAGGGGATTCCTTTAAGCAGGGGTATGTTTTATTCATCATTTTATAATGATAATGATCATAGTTATCATTATTATGGTAGCTTCTAAACTGTTGAGCACTTACTATTTACTAGGCATACATTATTTTTACATATATCTCATTTAGTCTTCATGACAGCCAAATGAAATAGCAATTAATATTTACAGACTTTAGAGATGAGAAAATTGAAGCTTAGATTATATAGCTTGTATGAGTCACATAGCTAGTGGGTTGCAAATTACTAGCACAGTGCTTGGTATTGTAGTAATCAATAAATGATTGTGGAATGTATGTCCCATGCACTTATCAACTCGTTGGTCCTCTGCTATGTTCATTTCTAGTTTGTTGTCATATCAGAAAGCTGTGTGTTAGAGAAAGGGTGTCAGTGACTCACTGTGGCTTAATCTGATAGATGCTTAGGGATATTTATATTTTAATTAAGGGTTGCCAGAGGCAGAGCTTTAACGCAAAGGAATTAATGTCAATGGTTGGCTTTCTGACACCTAGATAGGTTGAGGAAGTAATTTTGGTTGGGGTCCTAAAAATAATAGTTTTTCTGAGCACTGACTATTTGCTAGGGATTTGGCATGAAATATTTCATGAAATCTTCATAACAATCTATAGAGGATACATACTATGTATTGTTATTCCCATTTGACAGATGGAAAAACTGAGTCTCAGAAATTGAGGCCAGCTGGAGGTCACTCAGCAAGATGGTGAAGCAAGGGTTTGAGCAAGGTTTGATCGACTTCAAATCCACCTCTTAACCACTATGTTATACTGCTGCCACAGGCAACACAGTTGATTCTTTTCTAATCTACGTTTGTACAAAGACATATTACTTCCCATTTGCCAACATGGACATGATTAGGGAGAGTGTGCGTATACATGCACAATTGCTCCATGGTTATGGTTTTTGTGCAGCTGAACAGATCTTGGAACTTCTTGAGTGTGTAGGGGAAGAAGACAATTCTTCTGCCTTCTCTAGGTCCTTCTGGCTGGCCTAAGAATTAAATTGACATGAGATAGAATAACAGGAGAACATCAAACAAAGCTTTATAACATGTATTCAGGCGAGAAACCCAGGAAAACGGAGCAACTCGCCAGAATGGCTGAGGTTGCCACCTTAAATACCATCTTTAGCTAAAGAAAAAAGAGGGTGTTGGGGGGAGTGGTTTGGGGTTTCAAGGGGGAGAAAGGCAATTTACATGGAGATGGAAATGCAAATGGAGCCAACTATAGACAATGTGACCTGAGAGACACATTTTACCTTACGTTACACTTATCTTACGGTATTAGCTCCTTCCTGGAACAGGCCCTTCTATTTTAAATTCTTTTAGGCAGTTGAGGGGGAGGTCAAATTTTTTCCCCCGGAGTCTTTGTTCTTAAAAATAATCAAGCCAAAGAGACACACTTTGGAGTGGCCGATTCTGATCCCCCACAAGTGACTTTTCCATACCGGGCACTGAGCTGGGCCTGGGCATACAGAGATGAAAGAAATCCAGTCCTAGCTTAGGGGAGCCCTTTCCTTCCTCTTTGGCCTTGGACATTCTGACATTTTACTTTCCAATGTGCGTCTCCCCTCACTTGGCCATGACTGTGACTTTCAAGATTTAAGCATCTGTCACTTTGAAAATAATGGTACTTCTTTCTAGAACTGCATCTGGGAACTTGTTTCACCTGTGTTCTGAAGATGATGCTTCCTGTTAATTCACTGCTGGGTAAAACTCTCAATTGTTTATTTTTTTCCCCGTTATATGGTGTCGACGCAAAATAACCAATAACCATTCTATAGATAAGAGAAATAAGGTGAGTTTACTTGAGCCAAAGTGAGGATTATAACCCGGGAAAGGCCTTAGAAAGCCTTCCAGAGAAGCATGGTTTTCAGTACACTCTTATAGTTTTTTAGAACAAAGAACGTACATTAAACACACCCAGGATACATTTTCATCAAAATCTCAAAGAGGTATTCAGTTGCAAATTAGCAGGTCAATGTGACCTTGATGTCCAGAAAGGGACTAATTCGGGCCTTACCAACAGGGCATGGGAGGGGAAGTAAGCATTTTTCTCTTAAGAGAGTGTATTCTTTACTTTAATGGTTAAGCAGATCTGCAATGTATGTTTGATAGGCTGTAAGTCAGGCTTTTTTAGTTCAAGCCGAATCAGTTTCAAGCCCGAATAGTTACCCCATACACCTCAATATGCCAGAATCTCTTGTCAATGGCATATGCTTTCAGTCTGTCGCTCATCAGAATCATATGTCTCATTTCCCTTCTCTGTCTTTATCTCTCAACTCTACCCCGTTCTTCCTCCCTGCCTCCCTCTCTCCTTTTCTCCCCCCTCCTTTTCTTGCCAACAGATGTCAGTGGTTTCCATTAACCAAATGGGGTTCCTTAGGGTATGCTGGGCTCAATGGAGGATTCTCATTTCTGGATTTTCCCTCTTAATAGCTATATTAACTTCAGCCAAAGAAATCCCCCCTTCTTAAAGTGCAGCCCCACCGAAGAAGCTTTTCACTACTCATTATATAACTCATTTTAAATGGAAAAATAAAAAAGTGTGAGCTTTATTTTTTATACTATTTATGCTGCCTTCAGTTAGATAATATTTCCAAAAATATATCTTGTTAACAGAGACACACGCCTTGAAGAAGCATATTAATTATAGTTCTCAAAGTTAGGAATCACGTAGTGTTTCTATGGGCTGCAGAACCTATGTTTAACAGCTGTAATTAACAGTGACGGCTCTTTTGCATGGTTATAGGTAAGTTTAATAACAACCGTGAAACCCAGGTCTCAAAAATCCCTCCAAATTATGTATATAGCATTTCTATTGCTCTTGAACTGGGGTTAGTAAACAGAGAGAGTTCTTAAAATATTTATCTTGCTGTTAAAAGTAGAAATAAACAACCTAAAGAAGGAGGGCTGAGTGCACTTCTTGAATATGCCTGTAGATATTTTCAGTCTTTCAACCATGACTTTGAAAGTGTGGTGAATTGACCTGCTTATTTTGCCTTTGATTCTCTATGTGTATGCATGCCTCTCCCCTTGAGGAGTTGATTGAACATTAAGACTTCCAAGAGCTCTTGGATTTGCGCGTGGTTTTCGGAGCTCTGGGAACAATGTGAACCATTCTCCTGGAAACAGGGCCGGGCGCTCCTCCATGCTCTCGGGCCAGGGAGCATTTGTTTTCCGACTAGCTGGGACCCATACGGTAGCGCTGAACGGTCTGGTTAACCAGCGTCCCTCAGTCGCCGTGGATCTGGCAGGCTGGTTTATTACAAACCTCAGTGTGCTCATTAGCCTCGTGATGTGGCGGCTGCCTAAAAAAGAAACACGGAAAAGTTGTGTCACCGAAGGTGAAACTTGGTGAAGAGCTGCTGGGCGCCGGGCATGACAAAGCTCCTTCCAGGCGCCTGAGGCGCCGGCGGGCAGCAGAGGACTTTGCCCACTTGCCCTAGGTGCCCACGACCCGGCCCGCTCGCCTGGGGACGCTGCAAAGTGAGCTGCGGGCCCGGGCTGGGCGCCGGAGCCGGCGGTGAGGCGGCTGCGGGCGGGGGAAGGGTTCGGGCGCTCGGGTGCAGCCCCTGGCCCTGCGGTCTAGACCGCGGGCGCTCTGCAGCTGCTGGGATGCAGCCTTAAGATGGTGGCGGCCAGGCGGGGACGAAGGAAGCGTCCCCCCTCCCCCCCAGCCATCCTGGCGTCGTGGTTCAGCATACACCTGACCCACCCACTGGGCGCCTCAAAGGCAGACACAGAATGCCGATTCCGATCAAAGCCTTGAAGTCGGGGCTTGGCCAACGTTTGCTTTCTCTGTCTTCTGGTCAATGCTAATTCGGTTTTAGCGGTTAAAAAACCTAGGATGCATCTTGAGCAGAACGCTCAGGGCCGTTTTGAATTTACTTGTGTGCTTTTATATTGCTTATGTTTCATTGCATCGATTTTTCTTTTTCAGATTACAACATAATGCATATTTACCGGGGTCAATTTGGAAAATCATAAAAGCCTAGAGAAGAAAATATCACCTAAGGGTTCCACTCCCAGGTCAACATTTTGAGATTTTCCTTCCAGTCTTTTTTCTCTGAATTTTATAATACACACATATACATGAGTAATTATCTTTAAGTGTATGTGTAGGATCATGCAGTATATACTATAACCTGCTCTTTATTCTCAACATGTTGGAATGTTTTTCTATGTCATTAATCTTCTGCACCATCATTTTTAGCGTGTGCACTGGGTGTGGACTTGGGGGTGATGAAGGAGAGCTGGTGATTTTGTGCCTGTGGGTGTGAAAGGTTTTTCTCTACTGCCTTGAGATCCTTCTCACTGGGCTCCACAAACATTATCAATATTTTATAAATGTACATATATGAATATGTGCATATATAAAGATACATATATGCATGTGTACATTTGTAAATATAAAATTAAATGCATATAGACAAATGCATATATCTAAATAAATACACATGCATATATGCTTAGAACAAATCCTGAAAAAATATAGACCAAAAGGAATCTCTGGGTGGTTGGCTTATAGAATATTTATAGTTTTTCTTCTATTTGTATCTTCTATTTTCTCTACAGTGGACATATAATGATATTAATGATATAATAAAAATAATATAAACAAAATATTGCTTGTGGATTATCTTCAAACTGACTTTTCTGCTCTAGCTCCCACTGCTCCTTGATCTGGATTTCTACTTTTATTTTTTTTGGTGAGGAAGATTGGCCCTGAACTAACATCTGTTGCCAGTCTTCCTCTTTTTGCTTGAGGAAGATCATCCCTGAACTAATATCTGTGCCAATCCTCCTCCATTTTGCATGTGGGATGCTGCCACAGCGTGGCTTGACGAGTGGTGTGCAGGTCCACGCCCAGGATCCAAGCTGGCGAACCCTGGGCCGCCAAAGCAGAGCACATGAACTGAACCACTACCGCACTGGGCTGGCCCTGTTATTTCTACATTTTATGATCCTTCATGTCCAGGCTTAACCCACATCCTCAAAGAAGCCTCTCTTTCACCCTCCCCACAAGAACCGCTTGCTCCCTGCACTGGTCTTCTGGGTTACCCATCTGATGATGTCCATGGGCTACATTGGATAAATCCCATGAATAACTTTTCACCTGCTTATTTTTTATCTCCCCCACTAGACTGTAACCTCCTCAAGTGCCATTTTCACAAAACAAGTGCTCAGTAAGTGTGTTATTTAGCCACAATGCTCAGCATCCTTCCTAGGTTTCTTTAAATGCCCCTGTACCTTTGAAATCCCAGACCATAACGAAAGTCCTTAGAATGACAACAACATTCCATCAGGATTTAGTATTGCTAATTTAATTTGGGTTGTAATTTCTACTTTATAGTGGGCCATCTTCCATGTAAAAGTGGCTACATGGTTAAAAGCATGGATTTTGGAGACTTGAGTTCACATCTCAGTGCCTCTACTTATTCGCTGTGTGATCTTGGGCAAATAACCTTTCTAAGCGTCTCCAAAATGGAGATAGCTACATTTATCTCACATGCTTAGTTTAAAGATGAAATGAGATAATGTATGGAAAACATCAAAGACAGTGCCAACTACATAGAATTTGGTCAGTGGTGATGTTGATAATATTACTAAAATAGTAGTGATTTTCATATTGATTGTTCAAGTTACACGGTTCTTTAGCAGGCTTGTTGGCCATAGAAACAAATCTATGGATTCACATATCTGACAGTCATACTCCAATTTAATGGATTTTAGTTATGCTAATTCATGTATTAATTTACCCATTAATTTACTCAATAAATATTTATTGAACCTTCTATGTGAGAGCTACTGCTGTAGACACTGAAGATACAGCAGCGAGCAGAACAGAGAACCATCCCTGCCTTCATGGAGCTGATATTTTGCAAGTTTGCTTCAAGGAACCAGACTTGCAGTGCATGAAGCACTCTGCTCCATGTTGGTGGTATGTCAAGCAGTGAGTGACCTGTTGCCTATTGTGGCCATCGGGGCCCTGGCCGGGCTAAACTACCAAGGGGGCAGCCTGGATAGAATCGAACATGGTTATTCATCTTCAGTACAGGGACCACTAGAGCTGAGGTTCCTGAACCTGCTTCGGCATCAGCATCACCTCCCACCACCTGCATCCCCCGCCATGTGAATCTGATTCAGTAGATCTGGGTGTGAGACTTAGGAACCCCAATTTTTTTTATAAATCTCCTTAAGTGATTCTAATGCGCAGACAGTTTAGGGACTTAATGCACTTGAGCAGTGTTTATCATGCTTGCCTGAAGTTAAGAATCACCTGTGGGGTTTGTTAAACAAGATGTGCTGCCCCCTCCCTCTGACCAGCTGAATCCAGAATTTTAGGAAGAGAGTTTGGTAATCTGAATTGTAAACAAGTGTCTGGGTGATTCTTAGAATCGGGCAAGTTGGGGAAACATTGTCCTAGAGACATCAAATGACTGCTAGAAATTATATGTAAATGCACATTTTTCTGGTGCATGGGGTTCTCATAGCTTTCAACAGATTCTCAAAGGGTTCAATGACTCCAAAAATGTTAAGGGAGGTGGAGCCCTGAGGTCTATGCCCAGCGTTGTCAATGAACTGTGTGCTTTGGGTCCTCAGTCGTCTTATGGGTTGAATTAAATAACCTCTGAAGTCCCCCCAGCTCTATGCATTTTCCACATGCAAATGTTCTGTTTGGAAGCCTCCTTTCTCTCTTTTTACTCCTCTTTTTTCTTATTGACAGTCTCACCTCCATCCATCCTCTTGCTGCCTTCTCTTTAGAAGAAAATGGGGAAGGAAGAGAATTTCAAAGCCTGGGCTCTTCCAGAGAGGGCAAGGCTGGGAGGGAGCTTTGGGGATACCATCTACAGCTGGCAATCCCAACACAGCTGTTAGAATGGTAGAGATTAACGCTCAAATATTTTGACCCTTCTGATGGCTTGAACCTTAATGGGTCTTAACTGTGGCAGGATAAGGGGGTGGGAGTGGGACTTCTTTTATAACATCCCTTTGCCAGTCCAGAGCAGGTGGTCAAGGGAATTCTCCTTCTTGGACACCACTGTCCTGCTTGTTTCTGGCAGGAGGTGGGGGGTTGGAGTGTGAGGGTTGGGCCAGGCCTAGGTGCACCCCTACCTCTTCTCATCCTTCAGGCCCCAAGCAATGTCCCTGTAATTGGTTCCTGACCAATCAAGTGCATTGACCTATTACTGCTAGTTACTTTGAGTTATAAATGGTTTTTATTTCCCCAGTGGAATGGGGGGTTCAGACTGTATAGAATGACCTGATTTGTATCACAAGAGATACTTTGGTACTTTGGTACTTTGACAGATTTTACCATTTAAAAAACACACAGCTTTCTCCCTCCACCCCACTGGACATAAAAGCAACCTTTGAATTTATGGAACAAAGACCATGTCTTGAAAGGGCAGCATGCACAGAAAGGGAGGAAAGGGAAGTAAGACAGTTCATCCTCTTTTCTGAGGCCATTGTCTCCAGACAAGTGACAAAACTGAATACCTTGAAAAATCTTGTATTGATTTTTAGTACAGAAGCATCTCTCTAGCATCTGAAAAACCCAGTAGAAGATAATAAACTTGTATCCCTGCCTTTGAGCCAGAAGCTGAGTTGCTTAGTTTACATGGCTGGAGGAAATGAGAGTGGTTGCTCTACTGAAAGTGAGATTTTGGCTAGGGTGTCTTTGTCTTGACCATATTGTATATAGGTGACACTCCGTTTATGAAAGCCTTATATATACAGATTGGACTCAGATGGTGAATGGGGAGGTAGTTACAATATTGAAGGAGTTACTGTTTTATGAAAAGTTTTTCTTTTAATAGCATCATCTCTGGTGTATATGAATGTTTCTTTAGGGATCAAGGATTACTTGATTTAAAAAAATGATAATAAAAGCCAAGCCTAGAGGCCTCTTGTTGAAGCATTTGGGTTTCCTGCAATTCTAATTATAAGCTATTGCTTAGAGTGGTTGTTTTCTCTTCTCAGTTCTTTTCTAAAAATTGTATATTTTTTATTGTGGTAAAGTATTCAACATAAGATTTACCATTTTAATGATTTCTAAGTGTACAGTTCTGTGGCATTATGTACACTCACATTGTCCTGCAGCTGTCACCACCATGCTTCCCAGGTTCTTAATCACAAATTGTAATGACTGGAAGAGACCATAACAACCATTTGATCCAAGCTTCCCATTACAGAGAAGAGAGAATCAGGCTCACAGAGAGGCAGTGATCTGCCCAAGGTCTTAGAGCAATTTAGTGGCAGGGGCCTAGCCCAGTGCATCTCCACGTGACCACACTGATAGATTCAGGCATATGGCCTTCTTTACTCTACTGGTAACAGAATCAAGGAGTGGCATAAATATTTAGGATGCTTCTCTGATTTTTTTTTATCAAGTAAGCAATAAATCGTTATGGTTTAGAGCCAGAAGGTCCTTCAGATACCATCTAGTCCAATTTCCTAATTTAAAATATTGGCTTTATTTGTTATTTCTAAGTCCAAATTGAACTACACAAAGATGCTAACATTGTAATTTCTAAAATCCAGGCAAATTCTCCTCCAGCCTTCCTTCCACTGACTCCACGACATTCCATTGTTGAAACGAGGTCCTTTGTGGGTGGCTGTTATTAATAAGCTTTCCTTGGGATGTTTACAGTAACTGCTGTGACCTAAATAAGATGGCTTGTATTGTTTTTCCCCCACAAAGGCAAGAACAGTTTTAAAATTGTTCATCTCCTCTCATACCATTGTATTTACCCATGACTAAAAGAACTGAAGCGTTGCATTTTTTCTTATTTATGCATTAGATGAGGAAATGTTCACTAGAAGGAGTAGAGTATTTCTACACAAGTTGAACATTTGGGGCCTTTGTGTACCGTAACCACTTTTTCTTGGAGTAGAGGTTCATGACAATGTACCATGTAGCATTATAGCATGATCCTTTAAAATTTTTAAATTTTATTTCTAGTTGTCATAAAATACACATAACATAAAATTTACCATCATTTTTTTAAAAAACAATTTAAAAATTACACATTTTTAAGTGTACGATTCAATAGTGTTAAGTATATTTACATTGTCGTGCAACCAATCTCCGGAGCTTTTTCATCTTGCAAAACTGAAACTATACTCATTAAAAAACAACTCACCACTTACCCCTCCCTTCAGCCCCTGGCAACCACCATCCTACTTTCTGTTTCTATGAGTTTGGCTACTTTAGATACCTCATATAAGTAGAATCAGACAGTATTTATCTCTTTGTGACTGGATTATTTGACTTAACATAATGTCCTCAAGGTTCATCCATGTTGTAGCGTGCATCAGAATTTCCTTCCTTTTAAAGTCTAAATAATATTCCACTGTATGTTGTTTTTGTCAGGTTCTCCAGAGAAACACAATCTAGATAGATAGATAGATAGATAGATAGATAGATGATAGATAGGTAGAGAGAGAGAGATAGAGAGATAGATAGATAGATAGACAGATAGATAGATTGATTCTCCAGAGAAACACAACCTAGATAGATAGATAGATAGATAGATAGATAGATAGATAGATAGATAGATAGATTAGATAGATAGATAGATGATAGATAGATAGATAGATAGATAGATAGATAGATAGATAGACAGACAGACAGATAGAGTGATTCTCCAGAGAAACACAATCTAGATAGATAGATAGATAGATAGATAGATTAGATAGATAGATAGATAGATGGTCAGGTTCTCCAGAAACACAACCTAGATAGATAGATAGATAGATAGATAGTCAGGTTCTCCAGAAACACAACCTAGATAGATAGATAGATGGATTGGATGGATGGATGGATGGATGGATGGTCAGGTTCTCCAGAGAAACAGAACCTAGATAGATAGATAGATAGATAGATAGATATAGATATAGACATAGATATAGGTATAGATATAGATATAGATATAGATATAAGAGGAGATTTATTATAGGAATTGGCTCATGTGGTTATGGAGGCTGAGAAGTCCCATGATCTGCCGTCTGCAAGCTGGAGAACCAGTAAAGCCAATGATATATAATTCAGCCTGAGTCTAGAGGCCTGAGAACCAGGGGAGCAGATGGTATAACTCTCAGTCATAGGACAAGGCTTGAGGGATCAGAGCTAGTGTAACTCCCAGAGTCCGAAGGCCCAAGAACCAAGAGTTCCGATGTCCGAGGGCAGGAGAGGATGGACATCCCAGCTCAAGAAGAGAGAGAATTTGCCCTTACCCCATCTTTTTGTTCTATTGGGGCCTTCAATGACCACATTGGTGAGGGTGATCTTATTTACTCAGTCCACTGACTCAAGTGCTAATCTATTCCAGAAACACCCTCATAGACACATCCAGAAATAATGTTTTACCAGATATCTGGGCACCCCCTAGCCCAGTCAAGTTGACACATAAAATTAACCTTCACATATGTATATACCACATTTTCTTTATCCATTCATCTGTTGATGGACATTCGGGTTACTTCCACCTTTTGGCTATTGTGAATAATGCTGCTATGAACATGGGTGTTGATCTTTTTTTTTAATTGATGGGAGAAGTTGTTTTAGCATACTTGATTCGTTTCCACAATCTTTAGTTGTAGGTCATCAAAATAACATGGTGAATAAAGTGAAGGAAGAGCCCAAACCATCAGAGACCTAAAGAACTGAGGTGTTAATCCAATGACTTGCAAGTTTGAGAATCGTGAGCAGAGAGAATAGGGTTTTTTTTGGTCCTCTTAGGTTTCTATATTATTTATAGTGGGTTTTTTTGCTATTGTGCAATTATTTTTTTGTAGAAATAATATAGTTCCTCTATGATAGCCTCCCTGACCCTTCATCCCTGCATTTGGAGTGGATTGTGCCTTCCTTTGCCCTTTGCAATTTATTTCTATTTCCCTTTTGCTTTGTATGTCTCTCCCACTGTACTATAAACTTCTTCAGCTCAAGGACCCTGTCATTCATCTCTGGATTCCCAGTACCTAGGACAGAGCCTGGCCCATAAAGCAAATGCAGTAAATGCTTGTTGGAATAGAAATTTGACTCATTCTGTCGTTTGGAAAATTTTAACTTCCTAGTTAGTCTTGGAACAATTTGACATTTTTATTTGTTTTTCTCTGCTTCTTTTATGTGTGAGACATAGCTTATGTTCAGGAGCACAAATTAGGTTTAAATATGTGGCAATTAAGTTTTTTTTCTCAGTCCTTTGTGGGGAGTGGGAGAAATATTTGCTGAGTACTTCGCATCAAACAGGGGAAATAGCCAAGCCTGGACTTTAGTTTTGATTTGTGTAGGCCCCTCTGAGCATCATCACTGTGCATTTTCTCTCCTCCCAGCCACCTCCGAAGATGGTGTGCATAGGTATTGTGTGTGGCTTTGGGTTGTGCAGCCAGCACTGTGAGTGCTGTATTTAGATCAGGGCACAGATATCCCACTCTATGTATTGGCTTCTAAGCCTTGTTTTTCATGGCCCCTGCTGTCTTCTGAACCCTCCCTAACATCTTTATATGTTTCCAGAAATAGAAATCTCCCAGAGTGGACTCCAGTTTCCAATGAGGCCCCTAGCAATGCTTAATATTTTCTGTTTCCCATTGATGGGCAGAGAGTGTGCAGATACATTTATTTTCAGGTGATAGACAACACTTTAGAAACACATGCCTGAGAATCTGGACACCATTCCTTCAAAGAGCACCAGCCATATGGCAGGCTCAGTGCCAGGCACTGGGGAAGCGCTGATGAGGAAGAGAGTCCCTGTTCTTGTTCCCACGGAGCTGACAGTGGGAGAAATAGACAAGGAGGCAGTACCCTGACTGGGAAGGATATGAGCTAGGGAGGCTCATAGGAAAGGGAGCTGACCGAGTTGTGTGATAGTAGTAGGAGGAACATTAACCTGACACCCGAAGGATGAGTAAGGGTTTGTCAGTTGAGAAGGAAGAAAAGTGTCCCGGAAAGTGGGAACAGTGTATGTAAAGGCTGGGAGATGAGCGACAACGTGGCTTACTTAGAAAACTGAAGGAAGTTCAGTATCCTAGAGGAGTGAGTCATTTTAGTTACATGGACAGTCCTTGCATATGCCAACTTATGCCACTCCATTTCAGTGGGCATTCTTATTGATTCCAATTTTTAAGCAGGAATATCAGAAATACCATTTCTCCATGCATAAACAAGCAGGTTCTCTGACTGGAAGAAATATATGAAGAGACAAACTACTCAGAATTCAAACAGGCTCAGTGATAACTTAATGTACATGTTTAAATGCCTACTGTGAAAAAAACCAATGGATACTATCCTTTTAAATGAACAAAACATTAAAAGTTTAAGTAGATGCCTGTTGTTGTTGTAAACATTGTTTATTTTTTGCTACTAAGATCAGAGGCCTTGGAGTTTTGTCAGTTGTGGACTCCATGTTCAGAAACCCATATATGTATTTGTAGTGTGATATTGTTTTATTGATAACAGGAGTAAGAGATAACCTCTCAGCTATTCAGAATATGGATCGTTTGGCAGTCAGACACTACCAGTCCAGAGAGCAGCTTAATCAACTTTATTCATACACAAGTACATAGTCGTATGGCTAGTATTAATAGGTCATGAATTTTTATTAAGTCAAAAAGACCGTTGATATTTAACAGATAATATGATTCTTGAGAGCCGGGGTATAGTCAGGCATGACACAACTCATTTCTGACTCCAAGTTACATCACTCATGTTGGCTCTCAGCTTTGACTTCAGCAGTCGCATGAGGATAAATGTGCTTTCACAAATATTGCCCAGATGTTGCTAGATGGAAATTTCAGGATAGTTCCATTCATGTCACTTATTCATTCATTGAACATGTATTGGGTGCTAGCTCTGTGTCAGGCTTGATTCTAGGTGCTGGTGATACCAAAGTATAGCTGACGAGGTATAGATGGTCTCTGCCCTCATGGGGCTCACAGTCTACTGAGGAAGACAGACAAGGAATTAGGCGATTGGGATAAACACAGTGTGAGTGATGCTGTAATAGGAGAAGCCCAGGGAGCCGTGCAAGCCCGGAGGAGGGTAGCTAATCCAGCTTTGAAGGGTCAGGGACGGCTTCCTGAAGAAAGAGATGTTTAACTGGGATCAGAAAAGTGAGTTAGGAGCTGGCTGTGCAGAGGAGAGGGAAGAGAATTTCAATCAGAAAGAACAGCACATCCGAAGACAAAGAAATGGGAGGAATGGAAGGAAGGAAGGGAGATGGAGAGAGATTGCAAATCTAAGCATAGATGTGAATAATTGAGTAACACTCATTATGGCTAGAGAGGCATGAGGTGCACCTCGAGCAGTAAGCAAGGACCAGCACACAAAGGCGTAGAGGGCTTTATCTATCAGGATGAGGAGCTTGGGTTTCATTTTAAATGCCTTGGGAAGCCTTTGGAGTGTTGCATGGTGGGGAAGCCCTGTGATATGTACATCTTTAAAAGCTCTGGTTGGCTGGGAAAGCGGTGAGAAAGCTGATGCAGTGCTGCAGGCTTAGACTCAGTAGGGTAAGAATGCAGATGGACAACGTCTAAAGATTTGAGAGCGTTCTTCAGGGATTGGAGGAGATTGGGTTTAATGCCAATGATAAATGAGTGGCAGATTGATGTCTCATTTCATTAAGGGGGAGAGAGGAGTCAAGAATGATGACTCGCATGTTGCTGGAATCCAGTTCCATCTCTAGCACTTATAAACTGTGTGATTGGGCAATATCACTTCTCCTGTCTGCATCTCCTTTTCTTCATCTCTTAATTTTCCCTAATGTGATTGCAGACCCATTTGCAATGGTGATTCATAATGACCGTAGTATCATTTACTTCTGAGGTATATAGGAGACCCTCAGTAAATATTGGTTAAATAAATGAACTGACATTACTCAGTCACCTCTCATTTCTTATGCAGGCACATTTCCTGGTTAGGTGCATATTAGCATATTCAGTCTGTCTTATCTGGAGCTTAATGCTGGGAATATTATTTTCAAATGAGGACTGAACCAGTCAAAAGTGGAAATCAAACCTTAGAGTGAGTGTAGTATAATGGTCCCCACATTGGACTGGGACTTGAGAACTAAGGTTTTATTTTCTATTATGCTGTAATCTTGCCTTTCTGTATTTAATGCAACAGAAAATCACTTAAGTGCTTTATATCAATATTTATGTCCTTAAAATGTAGATGATAATGCCAGATCCTGACTTAAGTTTTAGGGGTGCTATTATTAACAAGATATTAGCTTTTAAGCATCTGGCGTTTGTAATAGATCGTTCCCTTAAGAACTTAAGGGTGGTTATCACTGGGGCTGGGCTAAGGCAGAGAATAGAAGCCCCTGAAGAGCTTTTTCGGAGAATCAGTGTCCTGACTCTACAGCATACTTTCTGCAGTGGGGGCGTGGGCTGGACATGCACAGTGGGCTACTGCTGTCTGGGGAATTCCTCCGCTCTGCACAGTCTTGTGCAACATGGTCTTCTCTTGTTTCAGAAACAGCAAACATAAAAGCCAAAACGACAACTGGTAAGACTCAATCCTAGTTAAGGGGAATGTACGGATATTGGTATTACTATTGCTCTTGATGAAGGCTAGATTTTAAGGTCAACACTGTAAAGTCACACTACTTTGGAATCACTGCATCAGGGGATTGGTGTCTTCTGAATAATAGAAAGGGAAGCTGGTATTACATAGTGAGTTGAAAGAGATACTTTATTGTGCACAAGTATACAAAGTAATAGGAACTTCTAGCTGGCACAATTTTACAGATTTCACGATTTTCCCGTAATGAATAAATACAAAAATTTTTCAATGTTCTTATTTTTTAGAAAGGAGTTACTGCTAGAGCGGTTGGGCAAGAGTCAGAATGTACTCAGCATACTCTTTCCCCATAGAAAGTGAAACGTTGGCTCCTCTGGGATTTATGAATTCTGCATCATTGAGTCTGATTTAGCGGGTTTTGCTCCAGTGCAAAACAAAGTTAATATAGGTACTGCCCAGGGCCAGTTTCACCTGTGCACGAACTGGAACTAAATGGTTTACATTTGAGGCTGTAGTAGTGACAGTTGTCCCAATAAAGTGTCCTAGCATATGCATTTGAATGCTTTCTCAGAAGATAATCATGTTAAGTCAGAAATGTATTAGGAAACATAAAGAAATGAAAAAGGTTGTTCATTCAGAAATAAGATTTAAAGTTTAAATGGGAAAATTTGTTTCAACTTTGAAAGCAAGGATTTTTCATATAACATTTTGCTCAACAAATATTTATTGAATATCTACTACGTGCCAGGTACTGCTCTAGACATAGGTGACACAGCAGTGAATAAAACTAAGATCTCTGCCCTCCTGGGCTGACATATGTGTGTGTGTGTGTGTGTGTGTGTGTGTAGGAGGGGCGTGCAGTAAACAAAATATATAGATAAAAAGGTAGATTATCTGTCATCAAGTGCTATGGAGAAAAGTAAATCTGAGAATGTGTGGTGGTGCTGGTAAATGGCTGCAGTTTTGTATATGGTGGTCAGTGATGGACTCACTCAGATGACATTTGAGTAAAAACCTGAGAGACAGCCATGCAGATATCTGGGGGAAGAGGACTGCCAACTTTTGCACATTGCCTGGGGAAAAAAAGAGCGTCCAAGAATTAAAAAAAAATAATACCCAGAAGTCAGGCAGTCAGAATTGTTTTTTACTGAACAGGAGTGAAGTCCTTTTTGCATTCCTGAATAAATTCTGCAGCGCAGAATTTCAACTGCCGTCTGCAGTTATTTGAATCTTAAAAGTGCACGAACGGGTTTTTTGTTGCATTCTCTGCAATTTGTGTATATGCATACACATAGCATTTGCATGTACTAAATAGGTCTGTGCCCATGTATATACCTGCTTTCGTGTTGAAAACTACTTACTGATTTGCAAATGCAAGCGTACCAAATTTTCATTTACACAAAAGACAGCATGGACCATTCTGATATCTTGGAAGAATGAGCATCTCCCTGGTATGGAGGTTCAGCTTGAGCTACTTTGGACCCTTTCATTCCTTAAACTCCGAGGGAGTATCAGTGAGGTAGATCAGCCTCTTCTGAGGACCTGAAAGGTGCAGGTGAGAGCAGTGTTGAACCACTTTATCAAATAGTGAGTGAGTCAAAGTCACGGGGAGGAGAGGTCCTTGTTCAGTATTTGTTGTGGGTTAATGTTAGGACTAGTAGATGCTTGCACTCTTTCTGTCTTTCTCAGCGGTGCTGTGCTTAACCCTTGCCACTTCCAGATATATGAGGTGGGAAGACCCACCGGGTCTGGAAGAGCAGAGCTGACCCTACAGTGGGGAGACCACAACCTCAAAGTGAAAAATTATTGCTCCAGCCACCCTTGGACAAGATCTGGGCGCGTGATTACTTTATCTTTGGCATCCCCTGCCTGCCTATGGTGTGCACGTAGATGGAGCCTCTTTGGAGTGGATCTGTGCTAGGACAAGTAGCTGTTGTAGTTGGGAAAGGGCTGTAGACTGACCTCCCCCCCTTGTCTTCAGTTAAGTGCTCATTTGTTACATAAAGATTTGAATGGGGTAGTGAGGGAGGAGGGAACCGTGTGTATTTATGGAAAGAGGACAGGAACTTGGTGCCCTTGGGCAAGCTTCTTACTCTCACTAGGTCCCGGTTTCGTGAACTTGTACAATGAAAGTAATAATATTAAGCACCTACTAGGCGTGTTGGAGAAAAAACAACATATAGTATGTGAAAGCACTTGGTATTGTACTGTACATGTAAGTGCACTTTTATGAGTGAATAGACTTGCTTTTCTCTAGAAGGCCTTTAATTGGAGGAAGATTGTTCAGCCATACAAAGGGCACACAGCCTTTTATTAGGAAATTCCCCCAAATTAATATTATTCACATTTGAAATTACATGTTGGGTTCCTAAGATTTCATCACCCAGATGATAATTTCATTTTGATACCTTCCCCATCCTACCCCAAGGGAACATGTGGACAATTTACTGTTGACAAATAAAAGATAATGTACTATGAAAGAGACAGGCCTGAATCAGCAGGAGAGCTTGCATTTCTGCCGCCTTGCTGTCATTCAGTGATGGAAATATTATAAAATGTTTAATACTATATGTACTAGAACAATATGCAATTTCCAAAGAAGCAACCTTATGACACTTCAATTTATTTAACACAAAAGACTGATGGTCCTATTGAAATTCAAAGATTGGAAGTTTTTCAGTAAGGGCAATTCAAAATATTTAGCATATGCCTTCCAGCATCCCTTTTCCCTGAGCTTTACCCTTTCATATTTAAGCGAAGGCACCTCTTAGACTGCTCACTCAAGTCACTTTTGCTGTGTGGGCCTTCAGCATCTCATAATAAAGAGGCAATATGGTGTAGTGGTTAAGCACACAGAGTTTGTGCCTTATTTTACCATCTGTAAAGTGGGAGTCGCAATAGTGCTTACCTCATTGGGTCGTTGTGCAGATTAAATCAGTTAATGTATATAGCACTTAGAATAGTGACAGACACATAGTAAGCATTATATAAGTATTTGCTACTATTATTATTACTTAAACCCTCATTACTGAGATTATTGGCCTAGAGGGTCTCTGTCTAAAGCAAAAGTCTGAATAAAGTCTGGGTTCTGTTAGAGAGGGAAAAGAGAGTGGTGAAAGAATTCTGTTCAGTAAATAACCAACAATATTTGCCACAAATGTTCTTCCCCACCTCATCCACCTGGGAGAGCCCTTCAAGTCCCCTTAAGACCCAGTTCAAACAGCCACCCTCCCTACCTTCCCCACCCGTTTCCCTAAACCTAGTGGATAATTCCCACTATAATCTGAGCACTTTGTAGAGTAAGTTCCTGGATTATATCACTTATTATACTACATTATATTATCTCTTTGTGCGTCTATCTCTCTTACTAGACTGTGGACTCCTTGAGGACAGGGACCGTATAATTCAAGCACGGTGCCTTGGTCCACAGTATGTGCTCAATTTGTGCTTGTGGAGTGGCTGACTATAGCTGGGCAGGAGATTTCTCTGTCAGGGCTGTCCTCCCTTGTGGTCACTGCCTTCGCCACAAGACTAAAGTAGAGCCAGCCTCGAGTGGCCTCCATTCGCTGCCTGGCCAGAGGCCTGCGCTCTGCAGTGGGCAGCTGGATAGCTGAAGGAGGTGGTCGTCACAACCAAGGTGGGTTGTGGCAGTTGCTGGGGCAGAGGGAAGACCAGAGGCAACTAGAATGATCATACATCTCTACCTTCCTAGGGTGGGGGGCGCTGCTCTCTATACCTCACTCCAGCTAGACTGAGCACCTCCAAGGCAGGGCTGGTGTCTGTATGCCCTGTGCTGCCTCTTCTGGGGCATTCCCAGAGGCCCTCTAGGCAGACCTACCAGCTCCTCCTGCGTGTTCACTGCAACATGAACATCTCTGTTAAAGAAGTGATTTTATTGCATAATAAATAAACCTTAATAATACATAAATCATGGGTTTTTTTTTTTTTTTTTGCCTGTCTGCTTCTCACTAGACTGTGAGCCACAAGAGGGCAGGGATTCTGTCTTTTTTGGCTCTGTAGAGCAGCCTGGGGTAAATGGTTGTTAAATGAGTAAACAAATAAGGGAATCATTTATCTTTCTGATAGTACTTCAGCAGTCTGTCCAACTGCCGTTGAAAAGCATATCTTGTTACGTGTTTATCAGACATCTTTTCTGCTGGTTCCCACCCTCAGCAGACTGTGGACTATTCTCTCACTTGGCACCTGGCACATAAGAGGGGTTCAGTGATTGGCTGTTGAATTGAATGATACCTGAAAGCAGCACGGATATAGGGTACTTCTTCCTGGGTGTATTTGGTGTCAGGAATGTAGATCAGCAACCTGCAGCACAGTAGTCCCTGGGAAGGGGGTCAGTGTGCGAACCTGTGCAGTTTAGAAGTGGTGGGGGTAGTAACCACACACAGTCACACAGTCACCAGCTAAATCAGGCGGCCCCATTGCACACCACCTTCAACTGCATCTTAAGTTGTATGTACAGTCCGTTGTAATACTGATGCACATAATGTGGCCAAATCATGTTTGAGATCCTCTGCTTGAGAAATTAAGGAAGTATATGGTATCTGTTAGAATGAGTTCTTTCATCCAGAGAGAAACAGAACTAAGAAAAAAAATTAACCCCCCATTATTTCAGAAAACTCAATTTTTAAGGATTCTGGATAATAGAATTTTTGCAATGGCCACCCAAGCTTAGAGCAATTTGTGCATGGAATGCCTTAGGGAACAGATAGAAGATCTAGACGATCATCATTCTAGAAGATCATCATTCAGCTGGGTGCCCACTGTGGTGCCAGTCATTGTAAGGCATTCCACAGATTGGTGAGGCCTGGTCTTTGCCCCCAAAGGGTTTTCATTCTCATTGATCTTAGATGGTTATATCTGAAATGGCAGTGAGCAACTTGAAAGGATGTAATCTCTAATGCTAAGCTGTCTATTTTGTGCATGTGGGAGGTGTTCAGAGGGAGCATGCTAAGGGAGCAGTAAATCAGGGAAGGCTCTATGAAAGGAGGGGGTCCTTGGATGATAGCAGTAAGGGGAGTAGAAAGTACAGTCCAAGTGAGGGTGGGGGGGGGAGACAGGAATGGAAGTAAAAATCATCATGGAGTGTTGGTGATGGGTCCAGCCTGACAGGACCATTCATTCATTCATCAGTTGAAATTTATTTGATCAACTACTTGAGGCAGGCCCTGTGCTGGGCACTAGGGACCCAGAGATACCTAGAACACTTCCATATTCTAGCTAGAGGCATATACAATCAGCCATTTGCCATTTGCAAAGTGCTTTTTCACGTATGAAGCAGGTTTAATCCTCACAGCAATCCTCTGGGGTTGTTTCCATTATCATCCCCATCTCACAGATTGGAAAACTAAGACACAGAGCAGTTATGCAATGTGCCTTTGATCACACTGCTAAGCAGCAACTGACCTGGGACGTGAACCCAGTTCTTCTGTATGTTTTTCTTTATGTCCTGGAATCACAAGACTGCCCGACTCAGAACTGTATGAGCAGAAATAAAGTTTGGAAATGGATTGTCTGTGGAAAAAGATGTCTCTTTTCCTAAAGAAATGAGAGTGATTTCCCTGAATGGGAAGATTACCGTCAACTCAGGAAAAGTTATGAAAAATTTGAAGACATGTAATGGGAGGGTAAATAAAGTACTAAAATTAAGAAGGGACCATGTCTGGGTGTGTTGCTTCACTAGTCCACTGTGAGATACTCAGCTTGGATTTGCCATGTCCTGTGACATCATTAAGACATTAAGGCAGTCTTAATATTTGGAGAGGACCTTGATTAAAGGTGAGAGCTTACCAGACAAGAAACTTCTATGTCAAAACTCTTCCCCTTCACACCACTCTCAGGATTGTTGTGATCTCTTTCTTTCCCAAATAACCAGTGCTAGGCTGCTGACAGAAGAGCCAGTTGGCATCATGGAATGTTGACCATAGAGTTAAATGTTTTATAATGTTGAACTATTGTTAAAAAGTCACTGGTGGTATCTTATCTCCTGCATGTGTCAGTTCTTGATCTTGCTGACTTGTAATTTATAAATATATTTTTAAAAAGAAAGACTCTGTTAGGTAGTTTGGGTGGTAGATTTCTCTCTCTCTCTCTCCTCCTCTCTCTCCCTCCATCCCCTCTTCCCCCTCCCTCCCTCCTTTCTTTCTTTCTTTTGCTGAGTCAATAATTTTAAGATAAGGAAAGAGATATAAAAAGGATCCAGAACACTCATGTGCAGTTTAATCCCGATTCTTTCCTGCAATCAGAGGATAAAGTAGGGAGATAACTGAAATGGGTTTGTGGCAAAGAATGAAAGAAATTAACTGTGATTACAGACCTCACTCCAAAATTATGATTATAGACCTGACACCCAAATTATGCATATTGAGACCACATGAAACACATGGTATAATGTTTTTCTAAGCATGGTTCGCTTGATCTTTCTTTAAAGCCCTTAGATATTGAGCTGACTGGTGAAAAATTCTCTCTCTGGTAATCACATTCTGGGCCTGCCCCTCTTGAGACTTTCATGGAGAGTTTCAAACTTCGCAATAGTGCAAAAATTCCTTATGTGACATGGTGGTGTGGAGTGTGGGCTTATGGCTCTAAGTTTGTGATGGGATTGTTGGGATGTTAGCATGAAAATACCTATATACTTGGTGGCATTCTCTCTGGGGCTATAAGACTTGAATGGATTGAAATATTGATTGGTTTGGAAGTCTCCTCCGGCAGTATGGTGTCAGTGATGTCTGTCACATCCTTTCTTTCCATTTTCTGTGTCAACATCCTAAATTTAGCAACCTCAGAGATCAATCTGACATTCTAAAGTTGAAGGAACTTAGGCCTGAAGATGGTAAAGGACTTGCCCAAGGTTTATTGGTATAGCAAAATATAGCTTCTGGAAATTCTTTCCATCGATCATATTGCATGCTCTTTAAAACAATTTGGACAGGTAGATGGGACAGGTTGTTTTGTTCTATTGTATCGATGAGACACTTGAGAGCCAGGGAGGTTAAATTCCTTGTTCACAGCCCAAGAAATAGTGGCATAGCTGGGATTAAAACCGAGATCTTCTGATTTCTAGTACAACACTATCATGCCTCTGAATCCCTTTCTTTCAGGAAAGACATTTCTGTTGTGTTGAGTTTGTCAAAGTACCTCTTACATCATTTTTTGACACTACTATTCGTTGGCACTTGTAAATTGTCTTAGATTGGTAATTAGCTTTTTAAATTGGTAGATATTCTGTTTCTCTGTCTTAGTCCATTCGAGCTGCTGTAACACAGTGCCACAGACTGGGTAGCTTATAGACAAGGGACATTTATATTTCACAGTTTTGAATGCTGGAATTTCAATGTGAGGTTGCCGGCCTGGCTGGGTGAGGGCCCTCTTCCGGGCTGCATGTATCTTGCTCTGTCCTCATTTGGCAGAGGGGGCTAGGGATCTCTCTGTGGCCTCACTAATCCCATTTGTGAGGGCTCTGCCCTCATGAGCTAATCACCTCCCAAAGGCCCCACCTCCTAAAATCATCACCTTGGGCATTAAGTTGTCAACATATGAGTTTTAGGGGGACACAAACATTCAGACCATAGCACTAACTGTGTTGTAATCTCTCCGAGGACTGGGGACAGGCAAGTTTTATATAGTTTTTGAATTCCCCATAGTACCTAGCATATAATATATGCTTGATGAATATTTGTTGATTGACTTATAGTGGAATTCAACTGGGGACTGGCATATGTCTAATATAAATCTGGAAATTAAAGCGTCTTTTGGTTCTCGGCTCAGGATAAAAAAATCGTGGTTAATAAAATTTGCAAGTCTCCTAGCTTAATCAGGTGTTATGTAAAATTTTTATCTTGATTTGAGAAAATCTGTGTCTGCCAGCAGATTCTGAGTATTGGAACATGAATATACGGATTAATTTTTGGTTGCGAAGTTCTGGCGTAGGCTTTGTGGAATACTGTCTAAGTTATCCCCAGAGCTTTCTGGTATCTGCCAAGAGTGAACAAGTTGATCTCGTTTCTCCTTTAAAGATTTCTGTCTTTAGAGCTTTGTGCAGAGGTTCACTGAGTAATGTTGTACTCCTAAAACCAGGACCTTGAAAACCAAGGATGGATCAAATACCTGGTTTGTGCTAAGAGTCAAGAAAGGGGAAGCCAGATTAGGCAAGGGTGGAAAATAGAGAGAGGGCAAGAGGAAGGAAGAAATGGAAAGTGTCAGCAGTGGGAGCAGGAGTCTGCCATAAGCCTGATGTTTGAATCAGGAAATGAGGCTCCTGTGGGCCTAGCTAATCGTCATCTCCCCACATGACCCGCTGGCGAGAAGGAGTTAATGTATCCCTTCACTAAGGCTGGCCCTCCAGCCTGCTACAGAACCAGCCCAAGAACCATCAAATTAATCATATCTAACTTTCTACTCAAATTGGATTTGGGTCCTGATATTAAGGAGTAAAAAAATAACCATTTCAGATGTTTATGAAAGTATATGGGATTTTTATGGACCGGTAGGGAATTTAACAGAGATGAGATAGAAATACAGGGTCATATCTGAATTTTTATGTTCGAATCATATCTTGATGAAGCTAGTTTTAAACAACTGTATTTATTGAGGACCCATTGGGGGCAAAACACATTCTAGGTATACTTTTCAGTTATTTTGCAGGAAAGAGAACCAGTCAGATTGAAGTGACTTGAATGTTTATAAAGGGAAATAATAGAACAATGCATATTCTTCACTCTTGAAAAGTTTATGAATCAGCTGCATGTCAAAGCAATATCATAATCACAATGTAGAGAAGATAATCCATTGTTTTCTTGTATAAAGTCGTTAGCATTCTAACTTATTCATTCATTCAGAAGTCACACATTGAAAAGAAAACAATTAGCACGCTCTTTCACATGACTGTGATAAGTCCTCAGGCCTACTCAGGAAGCTGTTGAGTCATGGGCATGCTGATTTCTTATTAATGCCTTATATATTTTAGAAAAATCATCAGATTTAGATATGAAATTGCACTCTTTTCTTCTTACAATATAAAAGTCATTGTGAGAGGTGATAAAGAAACAGGCAAGGCAGAGTTTGGATTGGGGCCCAGGGTCTGTTCACACCCACATCTCTGCTGAAGGGGGTGATGGTCTTAGAGTGGATAGTCGAGGGCTGGACTGGATTAGAATCTCAGATCAGAAGCTATTCATAGGCATTCTCCTTCCCCCACTCCCTTGCAACTGTTTCTTTTACAAGCTTTTTTGATATTCTTTGGGTACTCTGTTGTACAACCTAAGAGAAATTAGGCATCTAATAATAGTTTTCTTAAGGAAGAGAAAGGAGCACAATCTAGAATTTGCATTTCACATGTTCCTAATAAGGATTCTTTTTAAAAATAGCCCTGAGAATGGATCCTTATTCTTTCATCAAGCTTGCATTGGGCACCCACGGTCAGCTTTGGGGACACAAAGATGAATGGGACACACCCTGCTTGCCAGGAGCTCACAATCTAGTAGGCCCCATGGGATAAGACACACATAAAGACACCATCAAGGGCCTATGGGAATTCGGGGGAGGAAGAAACTGATTTTGCGAGGGGACTCATGGAAGAGGGCAGTTGGATCTGGTCCTTGACATTGACAGATAGATCAGAACTGGATATGCAGAGATGGGGGAAGGCAGAGGGAGCAGTCGCAGGGTTCAGAAAGCATGTGGCATGGTGGCTAACAGTGAGAGGTAGATTTTTCTTGGAGTATAAATGATGGGAAGTCACGTTAGTAATGTAAGTTGAAGCTAGATTGGTAAGGACAGCCTTGAACGTCAGGCCAATGTCTTTTGGACTTGATTTATAGGCTAAGACATATCCAGAGGATTAGCTAGGGAGCCTCACGAACAGATATTTATAGCATGTTGTGGCAAGAAACATGATAGAAATGAGTGCAAAATGGTTGGAAGCACAGAGGAGGTAGCCACTAAGCTGCCAAGGTGTGGAAGCTGGGGCACAGTCAAGAAAGGCTTCATGTGAATGATGTTTATTTCAGTCTTCAAGGATGGATATGAGTTCTCCAGGGGATGAGTTTGGGAATGGCATTCCAAGCAGAAGGAATGGCATCTGCGAAGTCCCAGAGGTCTGTGAGAGCTTGTCCTGCTGGGGAATGGCGATTACTTTGGTATAGAGAGTGTTGGTATATGGGAAGTGGGTAGCAAGAGCTAAGACTAGGAAGAAGGCAGGGACTGGATCACAGCAGACCTGGTAGGCCTGGCTAAGCAGCCTGGACTTAAGGGGCCATATTCAGGAAGGAGGCCTGATCAGATGTGTGCTTCAGAAACATCACTTGAGCAGTGGTATCAAATTGCGTAAACAGTGTTTGGGGCTTAGAGTCCGGGATAGACAGGGAGAGTGGACTGAAAAGATTTAGGGGAACTTTTTTCATATTTTTAATTAATACCATAGTTTTAGTAATAAGACTCTTTGTTTAAAGGATATCTTACACCGACTCCTCCATGCCGCAGGGAAAGGGAAACTGGCCTGCAGGGATAGTTGGGCACTGAGAAGGCGGGCTCACCTGGGGAAAATCAGCCTGCCCTCTTTTAGAGGCTCTCGCTGTTCCAGGTGGCTCTCTGGTGAGGTATCTGGGGTGTTCTTTGATAACTAGGGTCAGCACAGATCTCAAGGCCTTCTGAACAATTGTTTGTACTCTGATCAGGCTGGAGTTATATGGAAGGGGTTTGGGGTTCTAGGAAGAAAGCAGGGGGTGAGAGTGGTGCCTAGGCAAGAGGTAAGCAAGGTAAGATGGTGCCTTTTTCTAATTCACACACAGACACCTTATGCTCTAGCACTGGATATTTGGGAAGACTGTATAAAGATGTGGTGAAAAGCAGGAGAGAATTTGGGAGTTGGAGTTGGATTCAAGTCCCTGCCCCGCTCTTACTAGGTGTGCGAACTTGCACAACTCTCCTAACTTCTTGGAGTATCAACCAAACATAAATAATACTAGTATCTCCTTCAGAGGGATTTTATGAAGATGAAAGAAGATGCTTTGTGTAAAGTGCTTAGCACAGGGCCTGCCACATATTAAGTGTTGGATACATTTTGGCTATTAATATTGTTATTTGTAATCAGAAGACTGTCTACTCAATTACAGCAGCGGCTTCAGACTCCATATCTTGATAAATTTCACTTTACTAGGAAAGAACGCCTCTCTGTTTAACAACATGAGCATCATTTATTTTCAGTTATGCCCTATAAGGGGAATTCAAGGAATTAATATCAGCTCGGGTTTTTAAACATTGCAAGGAAATATTTCAGATGCAAAAATGGTATGAAGAATTTTCTAGTGAATGCTAAGGGACCCACCACTCAACGTAACAAAATATTACTGATACAGTTGAAGCTCCTTGTGTAGCCCTCTCATCACATTCCCCTCCCTCCTGCCTAAAGGTCAGTAGGATTCTGAATTTGGCATGAATACTTCCATGAGTATTTTTATATTGCTATTACATTTGGAAGTATCTGAAAAGAATATATCATTTGTTTTTCATTATTTTTACTTTACGTAGAAGGCTTCTTACTGTATTTATTCTTCTGCAGCTCATTTTTTTCCCCTCAACATTTACCTAACATAGATATTAATATATACTTGTTGTAGTACATGAGTTAAGGAAGTAAACATTTTATTATTTGTTGTGGAGAAGATTGTTAACCTTTTTACTGTAAAATAAAAAG
This sequence comes from Tapirus indicus, assembly GCA_031878705.1. NCBI lineage: Eukaryota > Metazoa > Chordata > Mammalia > Perissodactyla > Tapiridae > Tapirus > Tapirus indicus. Next base: position 115,632,400 of record CM062942.1, on the reverse strand, counting down.
AGTTACTATTTGTTAAATAATAAGGATATTTGAAATTGACTCTCTGTAGGCTCAAGGCAGCAAGAGACTCAGTTTTTGGAATTTTATCTAATATACCTACAGGCCAATCATAAGTATAGGGTGCCAATGCTTGCACCTTCCTGAACCTTAATTGGATGGCTTTATTGATGAAGCTTCCAGAATTTTGTTTGCACAGAACTCACCTGGATTTAGAGACTTGACATTTTGACTATTAAGTATGAAACTTTCATGAAAAATAGTTCAGTTCACAAATGGTCTTAAATGAAACTCTAAACTGTACTCTCACATTTAGTCATTTGAGCGTGAAATAGTATCCTAGTTTTCATTTGGAACTCGAGAGTCTTATATTTGTGAAGTATGATGTCTTCTCTTGAAGTGTAATTGTATGGTTTTTGAAAGGATACATATATATATAGTTTGTATTTTGATAAAGTTGTGTTGTTGTAACTTGCAAATTATTATTCCACAGCATTTACACTTTGATGTTTGAGAGGACACCTAGGCATTTTTTGAAAGCAGTTTATGGCGTGTACATTATGAAATTGCCCCTCATTTTTGCTAAATGGAATTTGTCCGACTTTGTGGGCTGATGAATGATGCCATATTTATGTCCTGGATCAAACATGGTGGCTGACCAGTACAGATATCATTTATGGGCTCCAAGATTGCCGGATGCAACTCCATAGACATTGGCTCATCAGAAGGTTTATCATTATGTATCACTCGTGAGAGATCGGGGCCACTTGAGGTTTTGACACCTGGCCGTGTATTTGGTGTATTGCCATTGTTGGATGTAACTCATCTGGGACGCTGTTATTACCACATCCCTGAGTGAGAGATCCTTATTCTTCGGGTGTTGCCACCATTCATATCTCAGATACTGGTAATAGAAAGTTGCCCAGAGTGAGCTGAGATGATTGACATTGACTGAGCTTCTACTTTGCTATAATTAATGCCATGTTGACATACTGGTTTGATGTGTGTGTGTGCATATGTGTGTGCATGCATGAATGCAATTGCTGACTTGACTTGTGCTTATTTTCATCTCTGTAATTAGAATATATTTTCTCTTGATGTTTAGATTAAACCTGCCATTTTCCTATAAAGATTTTATATATGTCAGCTACTATGCCAAGTACAGCGTGTATAGAGATTATTTTACCCTTGAAGAGCTCACAATCCACTAAAGGAGACAGAGAGTATACTTTGACAGGTTCTTCAGTTGAGTTATGTGCAACGTGTTAGAGGAACACAAGAGGAAGGAGATGTTAATTTACAAAGTATAATTGCTCAAGGGAAGCTTCTCAGAGGAGGTGATATTTGACATTGAGTCTTGGTGGATGAATAGAAATTTGCCAAACTGAAATGCAGAGGGAATATCACTTGCTAAGGTGCAGAATCATGAAAGAAGATGATGACTTTGAGAAGCATGTTGGGGCTAAGAGGGAGGCTGGAAATATAGGCATGGGCCAGGTCATAAAGGATCTCATGTGTCATGATCAGGAGCTTGGACGTTGTCTCTGAGGTAATGGAGACTTGGTGGACAGTTCTGTATGGGGAAGTGGAATGTTCAGATTGGGTTTTGGGAAGGACACTCTGGTGCCAGCTTGGAAGAACTACAGCTGAGCTAGCCATGAAGATGGGGCCCCATTATGATCTAGTCTCGTGCAAAGAGCCAGGAGCTAAATCAGAAAGACCTAGATTTGAGTCTTTGTTCTACTGCTTACTAGCTGTGTGACCTTGGGCAAAAAATATAACTTCTCTGAGCTTCAGTTGCCCATCAGTGAAATGGGAATAACAATTCTTACCTTGCAGGACTATTGTAAGGACTAACTAATGTCAGGCGTGCACCACCTATATCACACGCCTGGGACGTGGTAGCTGCTCAGGAAATGCCACTTCCCTTCCTAGTGTCTTCTCATATTTGCACTCTTGCCCTTCAGATGATGCCTGGAATAGTCTATTTTGCTCTGAGGTTTTCCCAACAGCATCTGTCTGGGTCTTGTTTTTCTCAGGTGGCTTTGTGGTGTTTACTTTAGTTCACTTAGCTTTTGACTCATCACTTTCATTTGACATAAACAGCAGCTCAAGGACCTGCTACTTTTTTCTCTCCTTCATTTATTGTGACCCGTAAAGCTCAAAGGTCTAGGCTTGTGGACTGCAGCATACCTTGTCTTGCCTTAGATTTTGAGTATGTTCCTCCTGATGATGCATAGTAATATCTGCAGCTAGGAAATTTGTTCAATGGCTCTGTTTATTCTGTAAAATGCTGAATTTAATTAGGAGTTGATGTCCCATTGGATCCCAACCATACTCAGTCACTTTCCAAAAGATGCGATGATTCATTTGCTATAAATGCCCTGTATGTTTCATTTCATTTCAACACTCCTTTTATTGAGTGTCTGTGATACCCAAGCCTTTGGGCCAAGTGGGGACTTGAGAGTTGATTCAGACATGGCCTGTGCCTTCCCAGTGCTTGCTTTCTGTAGGGTACAGAGGCATGTAAACTGCTATGTGATTGCAAGTGGAATTGAATGAGTAATAAATGAATGAGCAAATAAACTAGCAAATGACTTGCTGTAGGAAAGCAAAGGAGGGGGCATTCATCAGGAAGGGATCAGAGAAGCGCTTCCTGGAGGAGGTGGCTTTTGACCTGAACCTTGGAAGTGAGTAAGAGATCTAAAGGTGGAGACGGCAAAGGAAGGGGCTTTGGTCCAGGGTGAAACAACCATGTCAGCAAAGGCATGGTGAGTAGCTGGTGAAGAGCACGTTGTTCACTGTGGCCGGAGAGTAGATATATTTGCAGATAAGGCTGAATAAAGAATGGCCTGGATGGCATTGACTGCCAGGTTTGGCAGCATATACCTGATGCTGAGGGGTTCCTAGGCATTATTTACAGATTATTTTATTGTGGGTTTTTTTCATTACATGCTCATTGTAGGAAACCTGGAAAATGCAGAAACATACGAAGAAGACAGCATAATTCACCCCAAGGAAAACCCATTCAAGTTTTTGGTGAATTTCTTTTCAGTGTTTATTCCGTGGGGATCAGACATGTTTACAGCAATACTGCTTACGTTTTTTTCACCTATCGTGTTGTGAACATTTTTTGATGTGATTAAAACATCATTTATCATGACTGCATACTGTTCAGTCATATGGGTGTATTATATTTTATCTAATCATTCTTCCATTGTTGGCTCTTTCAGAAGTTTATAATTCTGTATATGAGGGCTGTGATAACTGACCTTGTTAATCTTTGTATTGTCAATGAAGGTTTTTGAGGAAGGGAAGTGACATGATCACATTTCAGTTTTAGGAGGATCATGCTGGAGGTACTCTGAAAAATAGATTAAAGAGGTGAGAGTTTTGAAGCAGGGAGAAAAGGCAGACTGGAGAATATTCCATTAGTGCAGGTAAGAGAAGATGAGAGATACCCTAAGCAGGTGGCAATGAGAATGGAGAAGAGGTGACAAATGAGAAGGACTCCAGGCAGGAAAATGAACAGGAATTAAGATCCATTGTTTGGCAAGGTACAGCATCAGAATCGCCATTATATAAAAAATGGTTCAGAGTCTTGGGATCCCCTCTGCTAGCATTGCTGAATAAGACTCTCTGGGATTGGGCCTTTATTTCTGATAAGCTCCCCCGACTATTCTCGTGCATACTAAAGTTTGAGGACCACTTACTCAGGCCTGTGGGCTGTTGGGTTGAGGGCCTCAGTTTCTTGCTGGCTGTTGGCCAGACGCCACCCTCAGTTCCTTGCTGCACGGGCCTTCCCAACATGGCTGCTTGCTTCCTCAAAGCCAGCAATGGAGAGAATCTCTTAGCAAGATGGATGTTACATTCCAGTGCAATGTAATTATCTACACATACTCATGTGCATCCCATCACGTTTGCAATGTCCTATTGGTTAGAAGCAAGTCACAGGTTTTGCTCACATTCAGGGGGTGGGGATGGTACAAGGGCATGAACACCCGGAGGCTGGGCTCGTGGGGGCTACCTTAGAGTCTGCTTCCCCCACTCCGAATGTGAGAGGAGCGGGGAGGTGGTGAGTTCAGTTTTCCACTCATGACATTTAAGCTACTTGTGGGCAGAGGTGGATTTAACATGAATGTAAAGAGGTTTCAGCTTCAGGGCCCTGTTCTTACAAGGCCATATGCCTAATTTTATATTCATAATTTCGTATTCTATTTCTAAAAAGAGTCTTTTTTTATTGATGTCTTAATAGTTTATAACATTGTGGGGTTTTAGCTGTACATTATTTTTTGTCTGTCACTATGTGGATGCATCCCTTCACCCCTTGTGCCTACCCCCACCCCCCTTCTCCTTGATAGCCACCAATCAGTTCTCTCTGTCTGTGCGTTCATTTATATTCCATATATGAGTGAATTCATGCAGTGTCTGTCCTTCTCTCTCTGGCTTATTTCACTTAACATAATACCCTCTAGGTCCATCCATGTTGTTGCAAATGGGACAGTTCTGTCTTTTCTTATGGCTGAGTAGTATTCCATTGTATGTATATACCACATCTTCTTTAACCAATCATCAGTCGAGGGACACTTGGGTTGCTTCCACTTCTTGGCTATAGTGAATAATGCTGCAATGAACATAGGGGTGCATACGCCTCTTGTGATGGTTGATTTCATGTCCATTGGGTAGATGCCCAAGAGTGGTATTGCTGGATCATACGGTATTTCTATTTTTAATTTTTTGAGGACTCTCCATACTGTTTTCCATAGAGGCTGCACCAGTTTGCATTCCCACCAGCAGTGAATGAGGGTTCCTGTTTCTCCACAACCTCTCTAGCATTTGTTGTTTTTTGTCTTTGTGAATATAGCCATTCTAACGGGTGTCAGGTGATATCTTAGTGTAGTTTTGATTTGCATTTCCCTGATGATTAGTGATGTTGAACATCTTTTCATGTGTCTATTGGCCATCTGGATCTCTTCCTTGGAAAAATGTCTGTTCATATCCTCTGCCCATTTTTTGATTGGGTTGTTTGTTTTTTTGTTGTTCAGTTGTATGAGTTCTTTATATATTACTGAGATTAATCCCTTGTCGGATAAACGATTTGCGAATATTTTCTCCCAGCTGGTGGGCTGTCTATTCATTTTGATCCTGGTTTCATTTGCCTTGTAGAAGCTCTGTAGTCTGATGAAGTCCCACTTGTTTATTTTTTCTTTTGTTTCCCTTGTCTGACTAGACATGGAATCTGAAAGGATCCCTTTATGACTAATGTCAATTAGTGTACTGCCTATATTTTCTTCTAGGAGTTTTATAGTTTCAGGTCTCACTTTCAGGTCCTTAATCCATTTTGAATTGATTTTTGTATATGGCGATAGGAGATGGTCTACTTTCATTCTTTTGCATGTTGCTGTCCAATTTTCCCAGCACCATTTATTGAACAGACTTCCCTCTCTCCATTGTATGTTCTTCGCTCCTTTGTCGAAGATTAGCTGTCCATAGGTGTGTGGTTTTATTTCTGGGCTTTCAATTCTGTTCCATTGATCTGTGTGTCTATTTTTGTACCAGTGCCATGCTGTTTTGATTACTATAGCTCTATAGTATATTTTGAAATCAGGGATTGTGATGCCTCCAGCTTTGTCCTTTTTTTTCAGGATTGCTTTAGCTATTTGGGGTCTTTTGTTGCCCCATATGAATTTCAGTATTTTTTGTTCTATTTCCGTGAAGAATGACATTGGGATTCTGATTGGGATTGCATTGAATCTGTAGATTGCTTTAGGTAGAATGGACATTTTAACTATGTTTATTCTTCCAATCCATGTGCATAGAATATTTTTCCATTTCTTTATGTCTTCCTTGATTTCTTTCAATAGTGTCTTATAGTTTTCATTGTATAGGTCTTTCACCTCTTTGGTTAAATTTATTCCCAGATATTTTATTCTTTTTGTTGCAGTTGTAAATGGGATTGTCTTTTTGAGTTCTCTTTCTGTTAGTTCATCATTAGTGTATAGAAATGCAACTGATTTTTGTAAGTTGATTTTTATACCCTGCCACTTTGCTGTAGTTGTTGATTATTTCTAGTAGTTTTCCAATGGAATTTTTTTGGTTTTCTATGTATAAGATCATGTCGTCTGCAAATAGTGAGAGTTTCACTTCTTCATTGCCTATTTGGAATCTTTTTATTCCTTTTTCTTGCCTAATTGCTCTGGCCAGAACTTCCAGTACTACGTTGAATAAGAGTGGTGAGAGTGGGCACCCTTGTCTTGTTCCTGTCCTCAAAGGAATGGCTTTCAGTTTTTCCCCATTGAGTAGGATGTTCGCTGTAGTAACAAGAGTCTCTTGAACTGTATAAACTTTAAGCCTCACAAAACATAGACCTACCCCTGCTGGTGGGAGATGTAAGGTAGGCAGTTAGCTTCTTGGGTCTGGAGCTCAGCGGAAATGTCAGTCAGTCCCCAGTGTGTGCGTAACCTATTGCAGCAATGGGAAAGCTCTCCATTACCAGCAAGCAAAGCAGGTTACTGGAGCCCAGTTTCAGGTGATTTATTTGCTTGTTGGAGAAGTTTCTGCTGCCCAGAGCTCACCCTGAGAAACAGCCCCTAGCTATGGCTTGCATAACCTTGGCTTAGAGGCTATTACCAGGAGGTGGTCATTAGCAGGGGGAATCCATAAATTATAATCCCAAGCAGTTTCTAAAGAGTGAAGAGGATGGGCTCCAGAAGACTGCGTTTGTGTCTGGTCCAGCGTTCTTTAGGAGCTCATGCTAAGAGATCAGGAGAAGATAGAACTCTCAGGCAGGCATTTGCCATGCTCTTCTCTACCCACCTGTTATCCACTAGGCTTCTGCATCTCCAGGCAAACATGCCTCTGAAGACTGCTGGGTCCAGGCTCCTGTGTTGTGGCCAGTAAGAGCCTTTGAACTTTTCTGCATTTCTTTCTCTATCTGGGACCTTACAAGTTCTTACCCCAGAATGGTGACTCAGGGAGTCCACAGTTAGCTGCAGTCTCCTGAACATAACCCATGGAGGACAACCTAGCAAGTCAAATAAGTTGTATCCCTGTACCTCCCGCCATCTGAGTGCTGGGGGCTTTCTTTGCCTAAGGTGGGGAGTTGATGGGCTTTCCTTCTAGTAGATACTTGACCAGCACTGACCAGACAGGGACCTCCGTAGGGACACAGAGCTGGGCCAGGCTTTAAAGTATCTCTAGCACTGGGTTCCAACCTGAAGTCCTGGACCTTGAGGATGTGGGGGTGACACCTATGCTTCACGTACTAAATGTGCACAGCTAGTATTAGCTGTAGACTAAGTGATTCACATGGTCTGTATATGTGCTCCTAGTTTTCACCTGTATGTGCTTACTGTTGTGATGGCAGGTTAGGAACAGAGGCTCTGGAATCTGACCGCTGGGTCTGAGATTCTCCATCTAGAACACACAAGCTACATGATGCGTGATGATGCTGGACAAACTGCTTAACTACTCCGAGCCTCAGTTTTGTTATCTGGAAAATGGACATCATAATAGTATGTATCTCAGAAGGTTGTTGTCAGGCTTAAGTTAGATATTCCAAAAAGTGCTTAGAAGAGTGCCTGGTACAAAGTAGGTGCTGTATGTGTTAACCTTTATTATTCGTGACATACAAATGAAAAGAACTGATCAATGCATTGTAGCTGTTTCTGGTTCAGTGTTTTCTCAATCAAAAGGGACTGAAAGTGTAGCTGCCGTCATGCTGCTTAAATGAGTACAGAGCTGGGGATGGAGCCCGGGCCTCCTGACTACAGTTGCCACATCCGTTTTGCTATTGGAGACCCTACGTTTTGTCTCTCAAAGACTTTGCTTAATGAAAATAAATTGAACTTTTTGTTGTTCCTTTTGTTCAGGGCCTATTGTCATTCAGAAGCCTCGTTTTGATATTGGGGACCTCTCTAATTAGCAAGCGGTGATGGTCTGGGTACTCTGTTCTCACTTAATATGTCCAGAAGAGCCCTTGTTCATAATTGTTTGCTTCCACTGTCATGTTATATAGTCATCCAGCCTTTTCCTGAGACAATGGGTGCGTTGTCCTGGATACCTCTCTGTTGCTGATTTGGGGTTGGTAAAGACATCGCTTCACTGATGCTCTTAAATGGGTGAGTTATTGCATGCTTTGTGAGCAATACAGAATGTTCTGAATAGAGAAACCTCATGGTGACTCCAAGTAGGGCTATTTTCGACCTCCTCGGCCACTCCCGCACACGTGCTTGCCATCTGTATAGCCAGACCCCCATTTCACTAGCTGTTGTCCTAGGAAGTCCTCTTACCACCAGGACCCAAGGACATGCCAACCACAGATAGTCAAGGGATGTTAGATGTTAGGTAAAATGAGAAGACCTTTTCTGTGTTTGGTCTTTTCTCAAGATGGTACCTGTGTTACTTTTCTAAGACTGCTGTAACAAATTACCACAAATTTGGTGACTTGAAACAACAGAAGTTCATTGTCTCATAGTTCTGGAGGCTAAAAGTCTAAAATCAAGCTGTTGGCAGGGCCATGCTCATTCTGAAGACTCTAATGGAGAATCCTTCCTTGTCTCTTCTAGACTCTGGCATTGCTGGCAATCCTGGCCATTTCTGGTCTTTGCTGCCATCTTCCCATGGCCTTCTCCCCTGTGTGCCTGTGTGTGTCTCCTCTTTGTGCCCAAAGTTCTCTCTTCTTGAAAGGACGCCAGTCATTAGATCAGGGCTCACCTTAATCTACTATGACCTCATCTTACCTTGATTATATCTGCAAAGACTCTATTTCTAAATAAAGTCACATTCACAGGTACTGAGGTGTCTTAGTCAGTTTGGGCGCTCTAGCAGAATACCATAGACTGGGTGGCTTAAATAACAAATATTTATTTCTTATAGTTCTGGAGGCTAGAAGTCCGAGATCAGGGTGCTGTCATGGTTGCGTTTATGAGGGCCCTCTCCCTGGTTTATAGATGGCTGTCTTCTCTCTGTATCCTCACGTGGTAGAGAGTGAGCAAGCGCCGGTCTCTTCATTCCTTTATAGGGACATCAGTGCCATCATGAGGACTCCACCCACCAAGATCTCATCCAAACCTAATTACCTCCCAAAGGCCCCACCTCCAAATATCACATTGGGGATTAAGGCTTCACTGTATAAATTTTGGGGGACACAAACTTCAGTCCATAGCATGGGGGTTAAGACTTGAACATATCTTTTTGGGGAATACAATTCAACCCACAACACTAGCTATTTCCCTTTCTCTCTTATTTTCCCTATTTCTTATGTTTAAAAAAAGGAACCCCCACCCCACCCCAACAACCCAGTAGTATAGGAATAACTTGATTTATAAATTAGATGAAAAGTCATAGACTGTTAGAGCAGGAGGAGGAAACTAGAAGTTATGGCCCATTTCTCTTATTTTCCCAACTGAGGCCTACTGGGAGGCGAAGAGTACTCAGTTAAGGTCAGAAATCTGGTCAGGGATAGAGGCAGTCATCAAATGCCTCAGGTTTCCTAACTCCCAGGTTAAAGTTTTTCTTTTTTTTGGCAGTACCCCTTGATAAAGATGTTGGCAGTTGTGGTTGCAAAACCTCATGTGGCAACAATGCTTTGAGGCAAATTCCTATAAAACCAGAAATAGCTGGGAAAGTGGAAGTCAAGATTGGTCCTGCCCATAGTCGGGAGTTCTTGGCATCTACAGGGGGTGAATTGACAGCCAAAAGCCCTTCCAGGCTCCCAGTGTCTCTTCCACCCATTTCAGCTCAATCCAGTCAATATTTTTCTTGAGCTATTAACCTGAACTAGGCCCTGGGTATTCACTGATAAGAGTAGTAGCTCTCACCGTCAAGTGAGAGCTAAAACAATGCTGGACTCAACTGTCTGCTCATTCACCTGAGGGCTGTGAGAGAAGTACACAAAAGGGGCACCCAGTTTGACCTGGGGGGTGGGAGTGGAGGAAAGTTGAGTAGCTGACACCCAAAGGATGAGCAGGAGTTATCCAGAAAGGGAGGAGTGGAGAAGGGTTGGAGGTGCAGGAGTGTTCCCAACAAAGGGAAGGCGAGCGTGAGGGCTTGGAGGTGAGCAAGAACAGCACATGTTGGAGGAACTGAAAGAAATTCCGTTTGGCTGAAGCACAGGGTATAGGAGGGGGACATTGTGAACAGCTTTGTAAACTTTCTTTCAGGGATTTTATTTTATTTTTTTCCTGAGGCAGTGGGAAGTCATGTTGTTGGGTCTGGGCATGGAGTAAGCATTCAGGCTGGGGACTCCAACTCCCAAAGGAGAATGAGCAGCGCTTCATTCTGAACAACGAAGGCTTCAGGGTATCTCCACTCCGGGTAGAACCACCTTTCCAGTCTTTTCCCTTCGGTATATGTTGGTTCAGAATTAGCTCCAGCAACAGTCTCAGGCCCTGGAGCTAGCGAGTTCCCTTTAGAGTATAGTTTGCAGGTTTTAGTCTGGGGTTAAAGGCCTCTGTCTTCTGGTGTGTGTGGGTGGGTGGGTGGGTGGGTGTGTGTGTGTGTGTGTGTGTGTGCGTGTGTGTGTGCGTGCGCGCGCGTGCGCATGCGCGCGCGCGTGCGCCTACCCATATGCTGGTTCACACAGGGCACTTATAGCCAAGCACAGACTAGGCTTGTTTTAAAACTTAATCATCCTGGTAATTGCCCCAGAGCCTCTGCCATCTTTTTGTAGTAGTTCCCTCTGAGCTTAGAGTTTCTCTGGATCCGCTTTTACCTTCCTGCACATGATCTGAGCTATGGTTTCCACTTCTGTTGTCGATCTGATCCCGTGTGCTAGTACACGGAGCACCCTCTCGTTTCCCAGCTCTGTTCATGGTGTTGCAACTAGTTCCTGTTAAGGCAATGGAGATTAGTTTATCTCAGTGTTTTCAACCCTTTTTTAAAATTATTGCTCCCCTAAAGATCCTTTTTGGATATTTTCCCCTAATTACCTCTCCTGTGTAAATTTAATACCAGAGATATGCTTGTATATCTGTTTAAGTGTTGTATGTGTATCTGTGCTTTATATATAAAAAGAATAAGTATAAGGCTTACTTACTCTTTTTATAACATGCAGGATTAAGAATGACTAACATTTTAAAGGTGAAAGATAAATTAAAAATTAAAAAGCTATTAACAATTAACTTTATGTGTATTTGCTGAGTAATTTTTAATTTATTTACTTAAAAATTGCAATATGTCAAATTATATATGCAGATTTCCAATTATAGACAATGTGAAATATACATTTTATAGAAAATATCCAATTTATAGAAAATATTCAATTTTTAGGAATGTAATAATAATAATAGCAATGTGATTGATTTTTTTTTAAATCACTCAAAACTGTTATTTTTCCAGCAAAAGTAAAACAATTGAAAAAATTAACTTCTTAAAAATATTTTTAGCGAATTAACTTTTAACTAAAACTTGATATGGGAAAATAACTTCTAATTTAACTAGTTGCTAGATATTCATTCATATCTTGCTAACAGTTTTTCTTTGCATTTGATATAATTAATGATGGGTTGAATGATGTTTTTAGAATTAAATAATAAAATATAAACTGAGGATCAAATATAAACAACATTCACAAGGCAGCCAATGATAGCTAATATGCACTTGCAGGCCTACTCTCACTATATTACTTCTGGAATGAGCAATCAATCCAGAGAAAGTCTTTCAATCACAACCATCTATTCACTATAGTTTTGCAGTACTGATCTTGCATACATTTTACGTGTCATCCATGAATTCATTGTCAGTGTTGGCCATGTGATACCCAAGAAAACTGAATAGCAGAAATTAAATAATAAGCAATGAGATTTTGTTGGGTGTGGTTGAGCTTTGGAGGGCTACAAACTATTGTAACATGTAAGTTTTTTTTTTTTTTTTGCCTCCCTCCTCAAGAACCGATTTTCATTGCCTTGGAGGCTACATCTCCTCCAAGAGAATGCATGGAGAATTTATGGTTTGTCTGATTGTGTTCTCTTAGGAGTTAGCCTAACTTCCTGACATATAGGGGCCAGGAAAAGTGATTATTAAAAGGATACAGGGCAGAGGAACAGAAAAGATTCAGAGCAAAGACTATTTCCATAGGAGAGCAGCCCAGGTGGGCACTGAAACAAGGGATGTGAGCCACCGGAGTGAGGATACTACAGCAGTGGGGTCAGAGCAGGGTTAGAGGCCCCTCCTTGGAGTTCTTATATCTCTCAGACTCACTGCATCCCTGCACTTATCACACAATGGCTAATTGATGTTTTGCATGCTGTCTAATCTGCTAGCTCTGTGCAAGTGTTGGCCATTTTATCTTGTTCTATTGCCAATATCTAGTACAGTGCCTGGCACACAGAGAGTGCTCAGTAAATATTTGTTTATGGATTAGAGAGAAGGCACTGCAGATGGACCCAGCCGACTTCACAGGCTAGATGAGGGCTGGATCCAACAGGAAAAAAGAAGATGCACTATTTGATAAGAATCCCAAGCCACCACCTGCAAACAAAGCCTTCTCTTCAACACCGCGCCGTCTACTTGAGCCCAAGGGAAGAAGTCATTTTGGATAGCTGAGTTGGACTGTTTGCCATTTAGATAGCAAAATAGTTTTAACGTGAAAAGTTTGAGTGGGTATCTTTCTAAAATGTACTAGTCACTGCTTTGCTTTTCTAAGGTAAATACTGCTGAATATAATTCACCTTTTGTTGGAGACTCAAAATCTTCCTAAGAGGAATCAATTCTTGAGGTATGAGGAGCACTTTATCCTGCATCAAATGGTCTGAGACTACTCTTTGAATTTTTGGGTTGATGTTTCTGAGGGTTTTTTTTGTATCCTTCCCTGGCAGACCAGTAACTGCCACTTTAAGTTGTTAGTGGCCCACTGGTAGTACTTACTCTCCTCCCTCTCATTTGATGGTTCTTGGATGTTCAGATGGAGATTAGTAGTCAACCTTGTGAAAAGTTTGTGTAGGGTAGGAGAAATGAAGTTCGCAGTGGAGAACTCTCTTGAGGAAGTGACCTATGAATGAAATTTCTAGAATTTTCTCTATGTGTATGTGTGTGCGAGTGCACTTGTGTACCTCCAAGAGACCTACTTTGCCCCTCTTCCTGTTGTCACCTGAGTTCTGGATAGGTGAAATGTACAAATAAGTTTTGTGCTGGCTAAGCAAGTCATTGGTGTAATGTTTTCTCAAGAGTTTGCGGAAAGTATACGTATGAGGAAGTTTATCATCTCAGTGGAGTGTCTAAGATTCCTTTCATGGCGGCTCATCCTTGAATCAGGGGCTACAGATTTCCACTTCACAGAAAAAGTAACCCATGGGAGATCTAGATTGTTTTTTACATTGTGATAAGTTACCTGTTCAAGTAATCTTATTAAGTAACACTATCCAACAGTGTTTTGAAGAAGTGCTAATTAACATTTGGTTGGGAAAATGTAATTACTTGAATGGGAATTTTGACCCAGAAACTTAGCTGCTATTCTTAGGACATTTTAAACTTAAACACACTTTTCTTTCACCAAACATACTAACCAGATATAATATTAGTCGCCCTTATAAGTGTGAGCACTTTCAATTTTCAGCATTTGTAAAGATTGAGTCCTTGTGTGTTGACCCTGTGTTCATTTAACAAAGTATTTTCAGTGTAACACAGCATGTGGTCCCCCTTTTGATGGCAATTCTATGTTTCTAATTTAATTCCTAAATCTTTAATCTTATGTATTACAATGGTATATATTATGTAGATAGGTCTAGAAATGGAAAGCCTTTGAAACGGTGCAAATTAATGATGTATTAAGTACCAAAATTTGAAGACGGCAGTGTGAATCTCCTGAAAGAATAGAGGAAGAGTAAAGAATAGAAGAAAAGCAGAGAGAGAGAAAAAGAATCCTCAAGGGAAATGATAGGGTTTTGTAAATACATCGCCAGATCACCAAGACTGACAGCAGAAAAGGTCAAGGCCGTTTTAACGTTGCAGGAGACTAAGTCCAGGTTGCCTTTGAGAAGTAATGATGTTTTGAGCAACTCAAAATTGTACTTAAGATTTGGTATTGAGGACAAAAGGGAATCACAGCAGGACTCGAGGCCTGCCACCTCATTGTCTGACAAATCCCCGTGTTCTGGGCAAGGGGGTCAGGACCCTACTGGACCTGCCCCCGTGAATGTCAAAATACTTCCCAGGCATCCAAGCCTCTGGGGGCCAACAAGGCCTGCTATGCATCGACAGGAAAACTGACATTAGGAGCACACTCATTACAGCCACCAGCTCAAGAGCAGGTCCCCAAATGTGAGTTTTGTTGAACATTTCTGGTCTTTCAGTGTTAAAGATGAACGTACTGTATTTATTTATTTCTGTTTTTCAACAAAGACTGTGATGCTTTACCATAATATTTCATGGTTTCTTTTAACGAGTGGCCACTGACATTAGAAAGCCCAGTTACATTGCAGCCTTCTGAATCGGAGCTGATTTGGGAAGGCATTTTTAGGGTAATTATATTCAGAGTCATTCTTCCTCTTTTATTCATCTGGAAAAAAAGCTGGCCTTTAGGATTTATTGTGTAGGCTGCATACACCAAACATATTCTCTCACTGGGAATTTCTATCCCCCTCACTGAGAAAGTTTAGCATTAAATTATAGTCCCTAAGTGTAAGGAGGCGATTCCTAGATAGCATTTGAAGTTCTGCTCTGAATAGGCAGGTGTGTGTTCTGTATGGGACTGACCATGTGAGTGTGGGGTGAGGGAACAAGGAACCATGGGGCAGAGCAGTTGTGGGAGGAAGGAGGGGCTGAGAAGGGAAACAGTTAACATACACCGATGTCTTTTATTTCCCTGCTAGTCCCTCACACTTGAAAAGTAAGTAAGTGTGTAAAGAGAAAGCCTTCTGCAAGTCCAGGGCATCCTCCTATGAAGGGAGAACTCTGCTACTCTTCTGCATTTGCAGAAGGAAGGAAGGATGTTCGCCTGACCTGGGTACCTACTATGTACCAGTCACTTTCACACGTGCTCTGTGTACTGGGTTGAGCAGTATCGCTCCTAAAATTCATGTCTACACAGACCCCCAGAATGTGACCTTATTTGGAAATTGAATCTTTACAGACATAATGAAGTTAAGATGAGCTCATACACAATTAGGGTGGGCCCTAAATTCAATGACAGGTGTCCTTATAAGGAGAAAGAGATTTGGAGACACACAGAGACATACAGGGCCACAGGGCCATGTGAAGGTGGAGGCAGAGATTGGAGTTATGCAGCTACAAGCCAAGGAATGCCAAGGATTGCTGACAATCACCAGAAGCTAGGAGAAGCTAGAAGAGCCTTCGGAGGAAGCATGGCCCTGCTGACACCTTGATTTTGGACTTCTCGCCTCCAGAACTGTGATAGAATAAATTTCTGTTGGTTTAAGGCACCCGATTTGTGGTATTTTGTTATGGCAGCCGTAGGAAACTAAGATGCTCTGTAAATAGGGACAACCCGGACAGGTGGATACTCTTAGTCGCCTTTTATAGGTGAGAAGCTGAGTGTTACCGAGGAAGTCCTACCTCACTCACAGCACAGATATTTTGTGAGCACCTGTGACTGGGCCTGGCACTTGGAGGATTATGGCTGGCTAAGTGTGGCCCTTGCCCCCAGGAAGCTCCCTGTGTATGTGTACATGGGGTCTTGACTACTTCCTCTGTGTTGTGTGTGGGGCCCCTGGAAATGGAGATGGATTTTCTTCATAGGCCCTGTAACACTAGGCTGCTTGTCCTAGGCTGCCTTCACCTGCTTATAGGCTTCTTTGAACCCTTTTTTGGGTGTCTCTTCTTGATTCAAAGAAGATTAACAGGAGATAAACCAATCGGAGGAAATCCAGATGGAGATGTGCTTCCAGCTGCTCTCACCTGATTCTTTCCTGACCATAAAAGTTGAAGAGACAATAGCTTAATTTTCCCTGGAGAGGGTGTTGAGATCTAGGAAGGCTTCTTGGAATGGTGACATTTGATGTGGATTTTTCAGGAATTTCTCCAGTGGGAGACGGGAGGGAGGCAGAGAGTGGAGGCATTGGTGGGGAAGGCATTTCAGGCCAAGGAAAGAGCAAGAGGAAAGATGCAGAGGCATGCTGGAGCTGGGTGGGCCTGGGGCACCACTGTTAGTAACGCACAAGTGGAGTGTAGGTTGTGTGGCTCTAGGGGAAGGAGGGGGAGGAGCAAGAAAGGGACGCTGAGGCCGTGATGAGCAGTATTTCTTTTTTTTCCCCCTTTTTCCTAGTTTTAACGACTTTGTTGAAGTGTAATTGACATACACATATATCTCAAACAGCGTATATTTCAAGTGTACAATTGGATAAGTTTTGATGTATGTATACACTGTGTAACCATCACTACTATCAAAATAATGAACATATCCGTCACTCCCAAAGGTTTTTTTGTGCTTTTTTGTAATCCCTCTCTCCCACCCCTCCCTGACTCTGATGCCCATCGCTAGGAAGCCACTGATTGAGCAGTATTTCTTAAAGTGTAGTCCGAGGACCCCTGGGCATCCCCAAGTCCCTTTGAGGGGGTTTGTGAAGTCCTGCCTTTTCTAATTACATATCTGTGTAAGATTGGAGTTTCTTCATGTACCTCAGCTAAAATCACCTACCACAACAAAGAGAAAGCAGAAGCCGACATGAAAATCCATCTGTTCTCTATTAAGCCAGGCATTAGAGAGATTTGCAAAAATAAAAAACAGTGCTGCTCTTACCTACATTTTTGGTTGTTTTGGAAAATATGGTTATGTTCTATAAAATGTGCTTATTTTTCATAAAAACATGGTATTTATGTTATGTAATTATATTATTCATATTAACATGTAGTAGGTTTATTATTGCTAATTTTAAATGCATTAATACCTGACTATTTAAAAAATGTTTCAGTTTTAATCTCTAATATGATAAATATTGACAGATATAACCCATATAAATAAAATCTCTTTGGGCTCCTCAATTACTTTTTTTTTTTTTTTTCAGGAAATTGCCCCTTTTTTCCCCTGCCACCTCTCAATTATTTTTAAGATCTTGAGATCAAAAAGTTTGAAGATTGTTGCTATAGAGGGCTTTGAATGCTATGCTGAACTTTGTGGAATTTGTTTCCCTAGGTAGTGGGTACCTGTTGAAGATCTTTCCAGCAGAGAGGTGACAGGATCTGACTTGGTTTTAGAAGGAGGTCTCTGGCAGCAGAATGATCGGGGAAGATTGCGGGAGTCCAGGCATGGGAGAAGGAGCGCCTGCCTGAGGGGCATGGCTGTGGGGACTAGAGAGAAGTGATCTGCCTTGTGGGATAATCAGGACAGGAGGTACAATCCCAGGAGTTTGTTCTCATAGGATATGGAATTGAACTGGTCCCCCAGAAAGGGGAGGGTCTCAGGCAGTGGTTAAGAGGGAAGCAGCTCTTGTCTCCAGAGTTTCTGGCTGGACTGTGGCTGCTCCTTCAAACTACTAGGTCTGTTAACTTGGGCATGAGTAATGTGGAATCAATAACCCAGGTTACCAAATAAATATCCAAATGTAAGTGTGCTTGGAGACCTCTGGCTCCCGTTTCAAAATCTTCCTAGTGTGGTTCTCAGAGGCAAGAAGTTTCCCACTGGCCTTTTAATCTCCTGGGTTCCTGTTTTATTTATCGTGCTTATCAAACTTAGAGGGAATGTAGTGCTTGCATTACTAAGCCCTGTCTTTGACAGTGTGTTGTTACAGCATCTTTATTTTGAATGGCCTTAGGTGATTCTCCAAATGCCCAGACATTCTTCTTTTCATTTAAGGAAGTCTATCGTGACCTCTGCTTGCCAATATCTCTTTAGCCTTTAGCTCATGTTTTGTGTGGATGATGATAGCAACCATCACCGCAATGAAAATAATTAATGTTTGATGAGTGCTTATTCTGTTCTTTTCATACATTAGTGCATTTCATCCTCAAATAAAACCTATGAGGGAAGTATCTTTATTCCATTCTACAAATGAGGAGGAAACCAAGGCTCAGAGTGGTAACTCCACTTGCCCAAGGTCACATGGCTTGAAAGCGACCAAGCCAGAAGTTGGACCCAGGTAGACTGGTGCCCAAGTCCTTTTTCTTAACCATTACACTATACCTAAAAGCCAAAAACCTCTTCTTTGCCCAAACTGTTAAGAATTAGAGAGATGTACTATTTAGCGGCAGAATTCGAACAACCATGTATTTAATTAAAGTTTTCTTGGAGAGAGTACTTTGTTATTCTCTGGAAGTTTGCACCTTATCTATTTTTATTGTCTGCGTTGCCATTTCTGATGTTTTTGGGTGGTGGTATTTTTATCTTTCTCTTTCTATTAGCTGTCGTTTTTATCTACAGAACCTATAGCTGGTTATCTGCTATTTTCTCACTTGACAACTAAAATATTGACAATAAACATCTCAGTCATTGCTGGCAGCTTAGAAAAAAAATGCGGTGAAACACATTTATCGTAACTCAGTTTTGGAAACTATCTGTCTTCATATTCAGGTGGCAGATGCACTTGGAAAGAACTGGTGTTTACAGCACCGATTTAGATCTTGCAGAAGGAATGAGGTGGTCTCGCTTAGCCTGTGGGCTCCTCAGGCAGAGCCTGTACCTTGAGTGCTTGAGCCTTGCAAAGTCTTAATTCGGCCCAGCCCCAGGGAACTCTTTGTCTGGCCCTCAGACTAATCGGTGTGTCCGTCCTAGGGTACACCAAACCCATGACCTTACATTTATAGAAGTTAACATTTGAGCTGCATTATCAAGCACTTGCTGTTAGTAGTAAGTTAACAAATATTTACTGAGTACCTACCATTTGCCTGTTAGGCACCAGAGTACTGATTAAGATAGAGATGGTCTCAATCTTCATGGTTTCCTAGAGGAACCAGAACAT
The DNA here is from genome assembly GCA_031878705.1 of Tapirus indicus. Classification (NCBI taxonomy): domain Eukaryota; kingdom Metazoa; phylum Chordata; class Mammalia; order Perissodactyla; family Tapiridae; genus Tapirus; species Tapirus indicus. The sequence goes on along the minus strand of CM062942.1, from coordinate 115,613,552 downwards.
CGAAGAGCTAAATAAAAATAAGTTAATAAGGGAAGTGTGAAAAGGCTGCAAAGGAGATGTACAAAATTGAAAGACTTACCCTAGTCTAGGAGTTCTGAGAAGACTTCCTGAAGAAAGTGACTTTTCAGCTGGAATGAGAAGGATGTGGAGGGGTTAGTATATGATGAGAAGGGGGAAAAGCATTGCAGGTGCAGGGATCAGCAGATGTGAAGGCCCGTCGGGGGAAGAAACAATAGAGAAGCAGAGAAGTAGAGCAGGGCTAGAGCAGAGTGAGCAGAGGGTGGCAGGAGATGTTGCTAGATTTGAACCTTTTTCACAGTAGTGGGAAGTCCTTAAAGGATTTTAAGCCTGGGGTAACATGATCCAATTTGCATTTCCATTTTGAAAGGGTCGATGTAGTTACTATTCATTCCACAAATAATTATTGAGCATTTACTACGTTCCAGGCATTGTCCTAGGTTCTAGAGATAAGTCAGGAAATAAAACAGACAAAACAACAAAAATCCCTGCCCTTGCGAAATTTACGTTCTAGTGCATGTGTGGGGAGATAGTAAAGAAACCAACAAATAAATATAGAAGAGCAGCAATGCTCCAGGAGTGTGCAGTGGGGGAAAGGGTGCCAATTTATATAGAGTGGTGAGGGAAGACCTCACGCAGGTGGCATTACAGCAAAGGCCTGAAGAAAGTGAGAGATGAAAGCATGAGGGAGAAGAGTCTTCTAGGCAGAGAAGAGCAAGGTGCAAAGGCCCTAAGGAGGGAGGAGAATTGGTATGTTCAAGGCCCAGCAACTAGGCCAATGTGGCTAGAGTGGAGTGAGCAAGGGAGAGTGCTGGGAGCTGAAATCCCTGGGACAGTAGGGACCCAGATAGTGGAAAGTCTTGTTGGTCAATATAAGGATTTTAGCTTTCATACTGAGTGAGATGGGGAGCCACTGGAGGGACGATATCATGTGCATGATGTTTTGACAGGATTAGTCTGATTGCTGCCCATACCCACATTCCCTGGCTGCTTTGTTGACATAGACTGTAAGGGACAAAGGTGGAAACAAGGAGATGATGATGGGACCAGGGCATTTGAGTACAGGAAGTAAGATCAGAATGACTTAGCACAGAACAGATTTCGAGAAGGGCAAGAATAGAAGCGGGGAGACCCATTAGCAGCCTGCTGCACTAGACTTGTTAGGAGACTGGGAGAAAGCTGATGGCGTTCCGGACCTGAGTGGGGGCCCTCGGGATGGAGAAGTGTGGGATGGAGATCTGAGATATAGTTAGAGCATAGAGCTGACCCACAGGACATGCTGTTGGGTAGGATGTGGGGAATAAGGGTAAGGGAGGAATCAAGGATGACTCTCGGGTTTCTTATTGGAGCAACTGGATGATGTCATTTATTGGGAGCACTAGACATAGAGCAGTGAGTGACGTGGGTGAATGATTCCACTTTGAACTGGGGTAGAGTTGGAGATACCTGTGAAACATTAAAGGGGAGGAAAAGAGTAGATCATTGGATGTATGAGTCTGGACTTCAGACAAATGTCCTAGGCTGGAGGTATAGATTTGGAGGTTGACTGTGTGGAAGATACGAATGCAAAATGAAACCATGGATTATGGATGAGCTTGTTCAAGAGGAGAGTGTGAAGAGAGAAGGGCATGCCCCAAGTTGACGAACACCACTTTTAAAGGTTGGGAAGAGTAGAATCAGTAAGACAAATAGAAATGGAATGTTCAAGGCAATGAAAGGGAAATCAGAATGGTGTTCTTCACAAAAGCCAAGTGTAGAGTGTTTCAAGAAGGAAGGAGAGGTCAACAGCAATTCCCATTCTTTCTTGCCTCAATGCCTTTGTACACACTGTTTCCAGTACCTAGACTTCCCTTCTCTCTCTTCTCTGTGTATTTCTCTTACATTGTGCCTTATTTTACCTTTTATTCCTAGCAACTAGTGTAGTGCCTGGCATGTAGTTGTACTTAAGTATTTGTTGAGTAAGTGAATGAATGAATCTATAATGGACCCACAATGATGACAGGTCTCACTACGTTTGGATTATCTTTTTCTTTAAGGTACATACAAATCATTTTAAGATAAGCAGAACAAATAATGATTTTTCCCCCTTTCAATTGCCATTGTACAATTCTGGGAGCTTGAACAATCTCGGTACCTTTAATTGGATAACCTCCTTTGTTTAGTCTACTTTTCAAGACTGTAAGATTTAACACTTTGTTTAATAAGCTCTTTTAAAAAGTATGCTAACGGGGGGCCGCCCGGTGGCGCAGCGGTTTAGTCCGCGCTTGGCAGCCCGGGGTTCGCGAGTTCGGATCCCGGGCGCCCGCCGACGCACTGCCTGTCAGCCATGCCGTGGCGGCGTCCCGTATAAAGTGGAGGAAGATGGGCACGATGTTAGCCCAGGGCCAGTCTTCCTCAGCAAAAAGGGGAGGATTGGCGACGGATGTTAGCTCAGGGCTGGTCTTCCCCACAAAAAAAAAAAAAAAAAAGTATGCTAACATTTTTGTTGTGTTTTGAGTGATCTGACAGATCTCAAGTGTTTCTGTATGCAAATGAGGACACATAACTTATGCCTATTTTTGTGGACTCCTGGGTGTTTCATGTAGATCTTTGTAGACAGTAAGGTGCTCAGTAAATCTTTGCCTAACTCACTTGGTAGTATGGTGACAGATTTATATTGACAAATATGATTTGGTATGGACAAGCTCAGGATTTGGAATCAGAAGACCTGGGTTGGAGTCTATACTCTGTCTCATACAAACTGTGTGATATTGGCCATTCACTTGACATCCTTGAACCTCAGTTTCCTCTAATCAGAAGCGAGAGAATCATACCTCTTTCAAAAGGTTGCTGGGAGGATCAGATGAGGTCATGCATGTGAAAGTGCTTTGTAAACTGGAAATCGTTCCTCCGTGGAAGATATGCTTGTTATTGAAATCGCAGCCGGAGCATTCTGAGGCCTGGGGAGACATCCTTACCCAGTCTATGCTTTTGTTTCCCCTGCAGCATATGTCTCTAAGATGTGAGTGTACTAAGTGAATTCTGGTAGCTGCCTCAAACCCCTGTGTACTTGGGTCTCTATGGGGAGGCTATTTTTGTGAAAACGGCTGATGGGCTATGGGTCACAGACCTTCTCTTTAAGCCCAATGTGGCCTTCTGTGAACAGATTATTTTGTCCTTACTGCAGAAAGAGCCCCTGGGTTGGGAGGGAGGGACAGAGTGGCTAAATCCTGCTACCTTGCTTCTTTAGCTGGGCTTCTCTACGTCCACACGTTTCTCTAAGGCAGTGGTGCTGTGGTTAAGAACTTGGGTTTTGTCGTTGAGCAGAAGTGGCTTTGAACTCAGCTTTACCACTTATTGGTGTTTGGGCTTGAGAAAGTTACTTAACCCCTCTAATCCTCAGTTTACCCATCTACAATGTGGGACTAATAAGAAAATGTACTTCACAGGGCTATTATGACGAGTAAATGTAATGATGAATGTAATGTGCTTAGCACAGTGCCTGGTGCTCCCAGTAGGTACTTAATAAATGTTGGCTGCTCTTGTTGTTATTGGTGGTATTGATTCCAGTGGATCTTTTTAACTTTTCATTAATAGAGGACAGTCCCTAGTCAATCTTGGGAGAGAGGAGCAAGGGAACTTCCACTTTTGAACCCTCACTCTGTGGCAGTCTTCAAGGACAGTGATTGGATCTTGTTTATCTCTGCATTCCCAGGGCCCAGGCTAGTGTATCGGCCAGTGCAGGCACTAAAAATAAGGCAAAGAACTTGGACTTGAATTGGATATGTAAAGGTTGCTTCACAGTGAGTTAAAAAGGTTTTTCCTAAACACACGCGTAACACCCAGCTCATTTGATGAGTTGGTGAATGGGATTTGGCCCGCTGTCGCAGTCTCACAGTTAGCTCTATCAGCGGGTACTAGGGTTGGCACAATCAGAATGTTTTTGTGAGGAAAGATTGGCAAAGCTGAATGTTCCTCAAGTAGGGCCTGAGAACTCTGGTGCTTTGGCTATTTCCAACTCCTAGTCCCTGGGCCAGGTCCCAAGTGGAATCCTTTGGTGGGTTTGTGTCTGCTCAGCCCTAATGAGCATAGTTCTCTGGCATCTGGCATGCGCCTGAGTTCTGAATGGTGGTGCAGTCTGTAACTTGGCAATCGCCCTCCTAAGTAGCTGCCTCTGGAGAGTGGATGGAAACCAGAAGAGGACCAAGCAGCCTCCGCATCAGGCGCCTCACGAATGCCTCTTGAGACCTTCTGGAAACTTGTTTGGTATGTTTCCTGTAGGTTTAGTAGCTTATTTGTGTTTGTTTGTCTAGCCATGCAGTTTCTGCTACCCCACTCTACTTGTTTGCTGCTTGTATAATCCCCACTGAGTAGGCAGTTGTGGTAAAGTGCAAAAGACATGAGATTTAGATCAGACAGCCATAAGATCAAATCCTACCCTTGCCATTTTACTGGCTGTGACTCTGGGCATGTCCTTTAATCTCTCTGAGCCAGTTTCTCTTTTTCGACAGTTAGAATAATAACACTTACGTTACAGGGTACTTGTGAAGAGTCATGGGATCACATAGGTAAATTGCCTATCTAAATGTCTGGCATTCATTCATTCATTCTTCATGCATTTATTGAAGGCCTACTCTGAGCCAGGCTCAGTACTAGGTGTTATGGATTGTGCAGAAAATAGAGTTAACGTAGCAGGCCTGACTGCTGTCCTTTGAAAGGTCTGCTTACAAGGTTGGTCCTTGGCTGGCATCTGGGAATTTGGATTTCAAGAGGGTTCCCACCATTCCCTAAATGATAAGGTGTCTCACTGTGCCTAAGCTGTTTGTACAAACAATGTGGTTTATGCTGAACACCTGCTTTCCTTTGGGGAGTCTGGAATTTTGATATGTGCTTGGCAGAGAGCGCCTGTGTGCCAAAGAAAATCCCTGGGCACTTAGTCTAATAAGCTTTCCTGGTAGACAACACTTCACACTTCACATGTGTTGTCAAATCTCGTTGCTGTGGGAATTAAGCAGGTTTTGTGTGACTTCAGTGGGAGAGGACTCTTGGAAGCTGCGCCTTGTTTCCCTTGGACTTGGGCCCACGTGCTTTTTCCTTTTGCTGATTTTCTTTTGTATCTTTTCATTGTAATAAATCATAACCGTGAGTGCAACAATTTGTTGAGTCCTGTGAGTCCTCCTAGCAAATCATTGAACCTGGGGGTAGTCTTGGGGACTTCCAACACATGGAGATATATATATATATATAAATGTAAGACACATTCTTTGCTCTCAGGAAGCTCACACTTTAGATAGAAAGTCCAACATGTAAGTATTTAATTACAATACAGTGAGTGAGGCTAGTGCAGGAGGCTGGGGTAGCCCTGAGGAGCGGCATTGACCTTAGCCCTGGGGGGCTGGGAGGGCTTTTGGAATTGAAGAGTAATCAGAAGTTAGGTACGCGAAGCAGGAGAAAAAGATAATAGGCACCTTTAAAGTCTAACATGCGCTTCTAAATCATTTTAGATTTGAATCACTCCTTTCTTTAAAAGTGTTTAATGGCTCTATGCTCAGTCATTCATCAAATGTAGGTTGAGGACTGACTGTCCTAACTACTCTGTGCTGTATATTGGAGCCCCAAGAGTGAACAAGAGTGGTCCCTGCTTTCAGTGAGGGTCTGGCAGTTTATGGGTTGAGACGGTTGGGTTTTGAGGAAATCATGATGCAAAGTGATGCGTATGATGAGAGCTTTTAAGCTAGCCTGGGGGCGGGGAGTCAGGTAAAGCATTCCATGAGAGGCAGTGTCTAGGTGGAAGGAGAGGTACGTCTCAACTGGGACAGGAGAAAGGCATTCCAGGAAGAGGAAACAGCATGTGCAAAGTCCCGTGGCAAGAGAGACCACGATGTCCTCTGAAAATGATAAGTAGTTCAGTGTATCTAGAGAGTGGCAGATGAAGGGGAGGAAGGCAGGAGCTATATTTTGATGGGTAGAAAGGTCAAGCTTGAGGAAACAGGTGAAAAGATTAAGTGAGCTGTATTGAGGAATGGGAGAGAAATTGGAGTAGGACACGTAGAACAGTTGTTGGTCAGGATGAAGACCCAAGTAAGGTTGGATAGCATGAATATGTAGTGGCACTAGTCCATAACGTATGTTCTGCCGTGTTGATCTGGGGTTGGGAGTCTCCCAGGGAGGAGAAATGGAAGGAAAAGGAGGCACAGAGTTTAAGCATATTGGCAAAAAAAAGTGGTTGAAGTCAGGGACCATGATATCTAAGATGGAAGGCAAGAGTGGACTAATAGACTTCATGGAGCCTTCATAGTCTTCTGACTCCTCTACTTTCTTTTTTTCCCCATTTTTATTGATGTCTTAATAGTTTATAACATTGTGGGGTTTTAGTTGTACATTAGTATTTGTCCGTCACCATGTGGATGCATCCCTTCACCCCTTGTGCCCACCCCCCACTCCCCTTCCCCTTGGTAACCACCAACCAGTTCTCCCTGTCCTTGTGTTCGTTTATATTCCACATATGAGTGAAATCATGCGGTGTTTGTCCTTCTTTCTCTGGCTTATTTCACTTAACATAATACCCTCTAGTTCCATCCATGTTGTTGCAAATGGGACAGTCTGACTCCTCTACTTTCTAAGTGCTGAAAGAGTGAGAGTAACAGGCTGAGAAAACTTGTGACCAGAAAATAGGTTGTTTGAACTTAAGATATCAGAGTTAAACTGTTGCAGGTGAGTACAAATTCTAGGGCTCAATATGGGTATATGGAGGTGACCTTTGGAGATGAGGAGAGCAAAGAACTGAGAGGCCAGAGGTTGGATATGTTATTCAGATGAACATTGAAGTCATATAGAGTGAAGGTGGGACTTGCGGTGGAGTGGAAGACCAGGAGCAAGATGCCAAAGCCAGCGTGAGAAAGTGCGTGAGGCCCCAGGTGACAGTGATGAGGAGAGGGAGAGGGCACTATAATTGCATGTTTGTGAACCTCAAAGGAGAAGGGACATGTTTCTTATAATGTGAAGTTGCCCTTCTTCCTCTGCCATCTAAAGCTCAGTTTGACCTGTAACAGTCTCTGCTCTGGTCCTAAGGGAGGGACATCCTTTGAAATCTGTAGGACAATTACCAGTGCATTCCTCTCACTACCTGCCCCCCCCATATCCTCTACATTTGCTTTGCCCCACCTTCCTGGTGAGAAAATTTTTCTCATGGTCCTACAAAAGTACTATCCCCGGCTTGACTTCACTGAGCCTCCTGCTGGGGCATATTTGTGCTTGTCTGGGGAACCTACTCTAAAGGCCAGGCAACCCTGCCTTTGGAGAGCTGCTTTTGTTATTTACCAATAGTGTTTCCCAAAGTGTAGTCCATGAAAATACTGGTGCTTCAACATGCTTAGCAGTGATGGGTTCCATGGTCAAATATCGGGGAACCTATATCCCTTTTTTAGAGATTCATAGTCTACATTAGTATATAGGACCCTAAGAAATTTTGAAGTAAGGAAACATTTGTGTAAGCTATCATTTCCCAATGTATTTGACCACTGAAGCCTTTTTCCCATTTAATCCCCACCGACAGCCAATGGATATACATTGGAAAGTGCTGGTCAGTTTCAGAAAAGAAGTATGTGGATTTTTTTCCGTAACCAATGGCCATTTGTCTAGAAGAGGTGCATACTGCAACACTGGTGTATTTTGATTCTACTAAAACAAGATTTCACTGTGTTCCCAAGTTTAAATACTATGAATTACTACATTTGGTTAGAATTAACACATTGAAATATTTTGTTTAGGCTAACTGTCATTCTTATGTTAAGTGGCAACATTAGGAAATTAACAGCATTTCATTTTCCTTTGGAAGAATTCCCATAACTAAGATTAGAATCTAAAAAAAGAAAACTCACATTTTTCAGAGTCCTCTTGCTCTTATTTTAATTAAAAATGACAGCATAAGTTTCAAACTAATCACATTATTTACTCTTAAAGTAGTGATAAAATTTCTTTGCAAATGTGAATCATTCATAAAAATTAATGATATGCCTGGACTTAGATACCTACTTTGTAAATATAAAAAGGCAAAAGTACTCGAAAAACACTTCCTGAAGCCATAATGAAATGAGAATAAATAAGGGAAATTCACAACATACTCTCTTAAATATCACTTTGATTCTGAGAGAAGTGCAGAACCAATAACTCAGACTTTTTAATAAGCAAACCAAACATAAATATGAACATATTAAAATAATGTGGGATGTTGCCAAGGTGGTGCTTAGAGGAAGATGCATTATTCTAGGTGTTTATGTTGCTACGAAAGGAAAGGAAAAACAATGAATTCAGTTTGCACCTAGATATTTTTGAATAAGAGCAATGTCAGAAGCCAGAAAGAGTGGACAGAAGGAAGTAATAAACCTAAAAGCAGAAATAAATAAACTGGAGAAAAAGCTGATAAACCCTATAGCTGAGTTTTTAAAAAAAGAACAATAGTTTGCCTAACTAAAAAAGAGAAAACAAATTCATTAAATTAGAAATGAGACAGAAGATTTGACAGCAAATGTAAAAGATTGAGAAATTTGAAGAGAAAAGGTACCCTCCACTGTATGCTAATAAGTCAGATAAATCAGAGTGGAAATGAATGACTCCTCACAAAATTACAAAATAGAAAAACTCATGCAAGATTAAATAGAAAACGTGACTCGACCAATTACAGGGGAAGAAACAAGAAGTCATTAAAGTCTTACGATGAGACCCACACAAACCGTGGGTATTTGAACCATATACATGAGTAGAAATATCCCAAACTTTGAACGCCATGATATTTCTTGACTGCCCACTATGGACTAGATCATTTACACACACACACACATACACACGCACACACACACACACCTATAAGTTCCAGTCTATACAATGATTATATATGGGAGCTATTAGTAACACTAATTAGTATTAGTTTACAGCTTGTATAATAGGCTCTGAAAAGTTAGATGACTTGCTTGAGTCACACAGCAAATAAGTGGTAGAGCTAGGATTTGAACTCAGATCTGTCTGGCTGCAAAGTTTGTAACCTTTCCCTATACTATACTTTCTACAAGTATAAAAAATTATGGTCTCCCCTAAATTGTTATTAAATGTTGAGTTGATGCTGCTTTACTCAATCCCCAGTCTACTTTTTGAGGACATATGGTTTCAATCCAAATTGGGAAAAAGTATAATGAAAGAAAATTATAGGCCAACTTTACTTATGGATATTCGATATTTGTTTAACAATCACAAACAGAAAATAATTCTACTTCAAGATTTATTTCTGACCAAGTGAGATTTAATCCCAGGAGCACAGGATGAGATGATAAAATGAAAATTATTGTGACAATTCATCCTGTTAATATGAAAACATAGTTAAAATAATATTTATCTAAATGGATTTTGAAAAGACACCTAATAAATGGAGCAACTATTCTTGGACAATGTATTTGGCAACCAGAAAAATAGTATGATTTTTATATATTTAAATATAAAATCTAACATGATCTTTCATAGAGAAAAGAGTTCTCATAAAAGTAGGAAAAATTACAGATGACAAAGGTAGGACTAAGGTTCTATCATTTTTTAACATTGTATTAGAAATGTGTGCCATAGTCATTAGTAAGGAAAAAGAAATAAGATGAGTAAGGCAGAAATGGTCATAGTTAGAAAAGAGGAGAATGTTCCAGAATTTCGTAGACTGCCTGCTGACATTTTTCTAGCAGAAGAGGGATCTGCCTCCTAGATCTCTGCCTGGGCTTTTTCTCAGCATGCAGAGTGCTCAGGCAATGCCACCATGACACTTGGGAGATCTCACTCATTAAACCATCTTCATAAAGAATAGTGAGAAGTTTGAACATGAGCACCAGTCTGCATCTCATTGCTTTCTGCTGCTGCTTTGGGTCTGGTCCCTCCATTTTTCAGATGCATGAAATCTTCCTTCATTTTTTGAGGCCCATCTCTGGTATGAAATCGTTCTCAAATGCCCCTAACAAAAATGCCTTTCCCTGCTCCACACTTCTGCAACAGTTTACTTGTTGCACGAAGGGCCTAAAGCAGGCATGTTAACTCTTGTGCAGGCATGCCTCCCCCACCAATTCCTTGAGGGTGGGATTTAGGCTTCCTTCTCTGTTTTCTCTACATCAGTTCCCAAACTGGGCTGATTATCAGAATCACTCGAGGAACCTTGAAAGAGGCGAATATCCCTGACCTTGGTGATTCAGATTCAGTAGATCTGGGGGTATAGTATATGATGAATATATTACATTATATTAAATATTATATTACATTATATTATACATATTGTATATATACGTAAATTTCCCAGATTATTTTGTTGAGGAGAACGAGGTTGGGAAGACTGGTTCCATTGGACAGAATATCTCCACAGAGGAGGGCCCCACACACATTTATTGAACCAAGGGATTAAATTAGGTACAATGTTCAGAGTGATTATATAGGTTGCTATGCCCACACGGATGAGGCAGGTGCTGGAATATACCACAGAGGGTCTAGTAAACACTTAAAATGGGATGGTCCTGAACCAGCATTTTCATCACTATAACTAATAATTATAGAGCATTTGCTAACTTCCAGTAGAATGTTAGCTCCAGGGGGCACCACTGGATCCCCCAGTGACTGATGAGCACAGTGCCTCACACATAGCACATATTCAACTATTTAATGAATGAAAGCAATATTTTGAAAATTCATTCTCACAATGACCCTCTAAGGTGGATACTCTTCTTATCATTTCATAAATGATGAAGTTGAAGTAGACTGACATGTCCAAGGTCATATAGCTAGTGAGCAGTAGAGCAGCAGTTTTCCTTCATGTCTCTGTCATTCCAAAGCCCAAGCCCAGAATAGTTATGCCACATGACAGAAAGAGCCTTTCTACCCCATGGACTCGGCAGGGGCCAGGCCAGGAAGGACATGGTGCAGGCAGCAGACACCCCGGGCAGGATAGTGCAAGTGCTGGGGAGAACAATTAGCAGCAAGGCCTTGGAGAAAATTTAGAGTATGGTACCCAGAGAGTCAGGTGGGCCCAGAGGGTCAGTGAATGGAACTTGTGGCAGTACATAGTGGTTGGGGTTCTAGTCAGGGCTGGGAATATGCATTCCAGGTCCTCGGAGATGGGGAAGGAATAAGGCAGGAGCCCATAGCTGGAGGAACTGGGAAACACAGTTAGCCTTGAATATAGAGAAACAAGACAAGAAGCAAGTTACTGGGTTTGGAGGACAAGGCAGGGTCTCACTGTAAGGAAGGAGGCATAATTCTGGCCACAAGAACTAGAGCCCGGGGCTAGGGCAGCACCAGCCTCCGTGGTCCTGAGGGTGATGCTGGTGCTCATGCTGAGCTTCCTAAGCTCCTGCCCTGGGCAAGTTGTGTTCTCCGACTGAGAATAGGCTGGAACCAGGTCAGGGTAAGGCACTGCCTGGGAGTCTGGGCTGAGGAACTTCAGAGGTGGAGAGAGTGGTAGACTTGGCCCAGAGAGCCAAGAAGCGCCTTCAAAGCAGGGTGGGGTCCTAAGATGACATCAATCTCCAGACCAAAGTGAAAAGGGATGACACCTGGCAACTTTTTAAAGTGGTGGGACTCGGTTTTGACTCCTGATGTGCTGAGGGTCTGTGGGGAAATGATTACAGGCATACTCCTAACTCTTATACTGGGGGAGGTGGCTGCAGCTGGCTTGCTTGCTCCTAAATAGTGGTCATGTGTCTCTAAGTTACCAACTCCTGCCCGAGCACAGCTTCCTAAGGATGTGCTGGAAAAATGAGTTCAGATGTGTGACACGTTGTTCCCCTCATGACTTCCGGGAGTGCTGGCTTGGGTTGCCAGTGGTGGCTAGCAGCCTCACCTGTTCCCCCAGCATGCCATGTACGATTGGCATTCTGTGCAAGTGCCAGAACATGAAAAGGATGGGAAACATTACTGGAGCCCCATTCCTCATTGGCCTTTTCTTCAGCACGGCACAATCATGTCCACTTCCATCTGTACAGTGCCAGAGTGGTGATATTCAACCTTTTTCTTGCCCTGGACCCTTGAGAGACAGTACCCCTCCAATGGGTAAATGTGCCTCACCACGGCTGTGATTCGCAAGAGGGGAAGGCCGTGTTCCAGATCATCCCAGAGCTGAGTATGCTTTGAGAAAGCCCCCCAGATCTCTCTGAAATGCCTTCCTGGGGAAGGGGGCCATTTTCCTATCCCTTGAGAATCACTACTTCCCAGAGAGAAGAGCACTTTCACTCCTGTGATCTGTGATCTCCTTGCGTCCTCTGATCTGGTGGCGTTATCATCTTCAAATTATCAATAAGGAAGCTGAGGCCTGAGCTGCCCAAGATTCTCACAGTTAGAAAGTAGGGGAGCCAGTAGTAACATCTGGGTCTTCTGACTCCAAGTCCAGTGCTTTTTTCTGTGGCACTGTGCCCCATCCCTGATACTAATAGTAGTACCTAAGAAGAAAACGGCCAGGCCAAAAATCAGGCCCGTGGACATGCTGGCATACCTGTATGAGGGAGTACTTAAGACATGATGGGTGTGGTGCAACAGGTGGGGGATTGGCCAAAGTTGGGTGTGGTGAGCTGAAATGAAGGAGGCAAGAGGACCCAACGGCCTGGGATGTGGCTCAGCCAACAGACCCCTGGGTAAGCTGTGCTCAGAGCAAAAAAAAAGTAGCCTTTAGGACTTGAGGCCTGGTAGGTGAACCTTCCCTGCAAACAGCTGGGGTGGGTTGGACTCTCCTGCTGATGTCTCTTCAGCCATACCTGTCTGCTGGAGAACACCTCCCTCAAGTGGTCTGTATTCTCGGTGAAGGGCCATGACTGTGACTTCAACAAGTGCCAGGGAAATTGTTGAGTGGTGGGTGGTGGCTCTTTGTGTGACATTACAAATACAGGACAAAAAAGCCTATTTATTCCAGCAGAGTTTATTTAGTGCCATTTCTGGGCCAAGCCCTGCGTGCTGGGTGTTCAGGATCCATAGATGAATGAGCCACAATCCCTGCCCCCAGAGAGGTCACAGTCTTAGGTTTCAGACAGGTGATTCCAACCCAGTGTGTAATCATAGGGGCATGAATTGAGTGCAAAGTGGGGTTGGAGTGCATAAAAGAGGAAGGTTCAAATTCCCTTGGAGTACCGGCAGGGTAAACAGGTCTAGGAAGGTTTCCTGGAGGAGAGGACACTTGAGATGAATTTTAAAAGATGAAGGGGATTTATCCAAGTAGGAGAGAAATGGGAGAGCATTCTAGGGCAGGGGTCTGCAAACTTTTTCTGTAAGGGGCCAGATAGTAAATACTTTAGGCTTTGTGGGCCATACAGCCTCTGTTCCAACTACTCACCTCTGCCTGCAGTGCAAAGGCTGCCATAGACAGTATGTAAACAAATGAACTTGGCTGTGTTGCAGCCATGGCTGATTGCAGAAGTGTGCACTGCCATATAAGGTATATTGTCCCCATTTGACGTGTGAGGAAATGGAGGCTCATGGGGTGAAGTGATCTGCTCAAGGCCAACCAGTTGCCTGTGTGTTAAGCACCTCACGTGAGCAGGAGGGAGTCCAGGCACAAGGGGATCCAGGCGCTAGTAGCAGGGCCTGCGGTGCACGTGGGGCATGGCATGTGGGTGGGCTAGGGGAGGTGGGTGTGTATTGGGCCATAGGAGCTGGGACTGGTCCTGGCACTTGGACCTATTGTTACTCTCTACCCTTGTCCTTTCCATCTACTAGACTACTGCATTCTAAGGCCTTGGCTCTGTAGCAGCTATGGGCTGTCAGCCACACATCTTCATTCAAACCGTCTCCCCTAACATAGGACCTGGCCCTGAGCAAGCGCCCAGCCCACATTTGCTTCGTTGATTTACCTAAGACTCAGTTAAGGGCTATGGGTCATTTAAAGTGCCATTCATAATACAACTGGAATCAAATTCTTTTCTCTTTCCATTTATTTTAATTGATGCAACTCACTGCTTATAAAAACTAAGACATTCAACTCTGTGGAACCGCATCATAAACATAGGAACTCTTCCAGATTATATTGGAGCTTCACCAAAGGTAAAAAATAGTTTTCATTCTTAACTAATTATTTTTAAAGTGAATGGCAGGTGGAACGCTACAAAATCCATAATTTTGCAAGCTGATAAAAGAACGAAGCATCTTTTTCTTGCCAAAAATAAATTTACTGGTGTTAGTGACAACAGTTTTTTTTTTCTGGATCAGATCGAAGACATTTGTGAAATAATCAGTCCTAAATATGAATATTTGCATAGGGAGACTGTTTCGAAGGAGACCTAAAAATACCCCTGAAGTCAGATGTGTAGCAATTTCTATTTCTGTGACATCCCCCTCCTCGCTTCCATAATGGATTTTAGTTGGTTGGATTCTTGTTCCATGGCATGACCATTTTGGCTTCATAATTTTGAAAAAAAAATTAAAAGAGTTTTTTTTCTGTCTCATGGACAGAAGCGTAAAACATATATTATGTGGTTTTGGTCATTGGATTCTTTTTTTGGAGCCTGAGGGTGTGTTCACTGTCCACATAGCTGGGGTGGCACTTAGCAGTAGCACCCTCTGCCCAGAGGAAACATGTAAGAGAGTTCCATTTGTTAGCCGGGCTGGCTGTGCTCATCGCCAGCCCACTCTCAGCCTGCCCTCCACCTCCAGCCCTGGTTCACTCCTGTGTACTGTTTATCTTTTCTGGCTCGATCGTGGTGATAATATCAAGTGCTGCATGAGCACCAACTCTGGACCGGGCTCCATGCAAACATGCTCCAGCGGAGCCTTATGAAAACCTTGTGAGGGTCTTGCTGTTATTCCCATTTTCCAGATGAGGAAACTGAGACTCCGAGAGGTGAGGGGAACTGGTCAGGGTGACCCAGAGCAGAAGTTGCAGAGCTCTAATTGGGCTCCAGGGTTTTGTCTAACTCCAGAACTAGTGATGCTTTCATTGCAGTGGTCAGCCCACTGGTGGGAGGAAGTGCCTATGCTTAGTTGTAGGCCCTACACTGCAAGGCATATATGATCTGGACATCCAGAGTGGTGTATGAGGATGGAGACTCTGGGAGTCAAGGCCTGTGAGGGCACTGGAGGGGCTCAGTGATGTTTATCCTGGGAAAGAAAAGACTCAGAGGAAAGTCATAGCTAAATTCCCATCTGATGGGCTTTTATTGTGAAAAGATTTCTAAGTTTGTTCATACAGTGTTTTCATGGCTTCCTATTCACTCTGTTGGTGAGGGAGAGATTTGTGCTCAAGGGTTATGGGGATGGCCCAACACACAACATCTGCCACTGGATAGATGAGACGGACAACAGTTTATTAGTCACATAGACTCTCAGCCCGGGGCAGCAGGACACCACACTCCACACAGGGCCACACAGGGGGTTGCACTTGTGAACAGAGTGAGCAGCCAGGGGCTATGGAACACAGGCTTTGTCGTATCAGGAGGGTGGGGGGCTCTGGTTCTCTGGGAGATGTGATTGGCTTGTGTGAATAATTCCACGGGCTGACAGGGAACTGAAACCCACTACTCATGTATAAATAAGAACTTGGCCTGGTCCGCTTGGTAAGGAGGGCTGTTTGGCCAGGGGACCTTATCTGCAGGAACAGAGTTGGGAGGGGAGCTTTTGAGGCCATTGGAGGCTTTTATGTTCCGTATTCTGATGCTTTGACATCTTGGGGCCTTGCTGACCCTGGAGGGACCGCCCCTCCCAGAGTTAGCTACTTCCTAGAGATAATAACGAATTGCCTTCTAGTGCACCTTTCTTATGCAATCAATCCAGAGCCCATACCCCCAAGCATCTCCTTTATGGGGCTCTCACACTTTGAGCCCCTATCCACCTGCCCTAATTACCCCAAAGCCAAGTACCAGGCAACCAGAGGCAGCCTTCGTCCTCCAGAACCTGCTGAAATAATTCAAACTAGCTGATCCGAAACCTGCTTACCTTGTGTCACCTGTTCCTTCCCATGGAAACCACAATAAGCGCTCTTGCTCACCTTTTCGTCTCACTCTCTCTGCCTCCTGACTGTGGTGCTTCCCCATGTGGCCCTGCATGGTGTGATGTGCCTCCTGCTTCTATGGGACTGTGAGTAGTATAATAAAACTTCTTCCTGCATGACCGTCACTTCCGTGTCTGCATGTCTTAGCAACATACACTCGATTAAAACAAATCCTGGGATCCGTTAAAACAGGTAACTTCCTTGCTCATGATCACACAGGTAGTGATGAAGCCACTTCTGGAATCCAGATCTCCCAAAATGTAGACACACATGCCCTTTCTTTTATCTCATATAGTTGCTTATTTTACAAACGGTGCAGAGAGGCTGGTCTCAAGAAAACACACTAAACATTTAAAATCCTGCCTGATCTTTTCGTGGAGGATGAAAATTGGTAATTCATTCTGTGACAGGCTCTATGGATGAGGAATAGAAGAAAATGTAATAAATTATAGTGATGTCAAAATTGTAACATTGGAAGCCCTTAGGGGAAATAAAAACAACAATAAATGATTATATGCTTCTTCCCATACCACTCGCTACTATCAAATGGTACTATTGCATGCAGAGAGTCATCCTTACTTGTCAGGAGAGTGCCACCTGAAATTATTAGTGAGTAAGGTTATAATTGTACATTTGTGGTTTAAAAATGAGTAATACGCTTGTCATTTTTCTCTGCCTCCTCTGCCTTCGTTAGTCATCTGTGTTTCAATAGTGAACCTGGTTGTCAGTTTGGGCCTGACTTCACTCTGGGGCCAGGAGGCAGGGGCTTAGGTCCTCTGGCTGGCCCACAGCCCACACGGCCCAAGCAGACCTCCTGGGGGGGAAACTGCTGGGGGCCTGTAGCAATGTAGCTTGAAAACCAGAAATGTTTTTCCTTTGGCTAGAACCTACTGTTTCTGGTTGATGGTTTAATGAAGAATGTAGCTGGGGAGACCCAAGAGGGCTCGTGGTTTGGTAAGGGATACACTGTGGGGGTGAACAGTGAGGACTCTGGAGCCAGACTGCTTTTTTTCCAACCCCAGCTTCTCTTCTTATTGGCTGTGTGACTTAACATCTCTGAACCTCAGTTTCTCATCTGTAAAAATGGGGATGAGGGCACCTGCCTAATAGGTCTGATGTGCAGATTAAATGAGTTAGTATACAAGAGGTAGTGTAATACAGTGATTAGGAGGACGACATGGGAGCCAGACCGCCTAAGTTCAAATCCTAGCTCTACCACTTACTAGTTGTGGGGCCATTGGTGAGTGTCTTAACCTCTTTGTGCATCACTTGCCTCATTTTTAAAATGGGAATCATGATGATAACAGGATTATTGCCAGGATTAAATGAACTAACCTGTAAGAAGCAATTAAAAAGGTTGCTGCCATGCGGAAGGACCTTTTAAATGTCTGCTATTATGATTGCTAATTTCTATCAGTAACCAAAGGCTACGTGGTTACAAGAGTTGCAGACCCCGTGTGCTTCAGAATTCAGAGGAACAAGGGAGCTCAGAGAGCTGGGGGCTCAAGGAAGGCATCACAGAGCAGGTAGGCCCTGGGGGACACTGCATAGGTTGGTGAAGAGCAGCTCGAATATGGGGCCTACCGGAACTGGGTTTGAATCCCCACTCAGCCGCTTGTTAGCTGAGTGACCTGGGCAACTTCTATCACCCCTCTGTGCCTGTTTCTCTGACTGCAAAATGGGGCTGATAACACTGCATCCCTGGGAGAATGAAGGAAAGTAACACATGTGAAGTACCTGGCACATGCTTAGTACTCAGTCAATGAAGATGTTGATTACTAATGACTAATCGTCCTCATAGTTGCAGTCAACGCAAGGAGTAACTCTTAGTGTTATCAGGCAGAGTGCAAGCTGCCGGTGTGAGAGGTAGGCAAGGACTTGGGTGCTCTGAGAGGGAGACGTCTAGATCTGGTGGCGATGAGCAGGTCAGTTTGGATCCTTGATAGCTCCCTGTAGTGGGAGATGTGAGTTAAGCTAGGGAGTGAAGGACGTTGGATGCCAAGGTAAGGAATTTGGTTTTTATTTTGCTGGCAAGAGAGGCTGTAAATCATTGAGTTGGGGGCATTGAAGGGCTTTCAGGAAGATTCTGTTGCTTTGTCTAAATGTCAAAGTCTGTAAAACTAGAATGGGTCTGAGGCTCCTTTTCTGTCTGTCTCCTCCTTTGTGGATTCTCCCTGTTTTCCAGTATATATACTTCTGTAAAGGGACAATCTGCTGCTTGCCTCGGGCCATGCAGGATGCCTGCTACCTCCTCCCGGAAGTCTTCTCTGATTCTCCAAGCTGCCGTATGCACTCCTTTCCTCCTGTGGTCTCCCACAGCACTGTGTAGCCACCAGACACTCTTATCTCAGTTAATCTGGTGGAAGATCATTCGTTACCCTCCCCATCCCCTACCAGCCTGGGGATTCCCTAGAGGACCTGGACTGTGCCTTGTTTTTCTCTCGAATTCCTTGATCCCCTACTCCCAGCCCCAGCTTAGTGCCTTGTACCAAGGAGATGACATGAAGAGGACCGGATGCATGAGGAAGCAGGAGAGGGGATGCTTCATTGAGCAAACGAGTAGGCAGTGATTGAGGGAGGGCAGGAAGCTCATTATCTGGGTCCTGAGCAGCAGGGAGGTATCACCTCAGGCGTCCGTGGGATGTACTGTATGCTGGGGGGGGGGCGGTGAGGTGGCTGTCTCCCCTCTGCTTATGGCTGTGCTTCTCATCTAAAAAATGATGGTAAGAGGACTTAACTCAGAGGGTTGTATGCTTCTCTGGATGGTAACGGCTTTTTGGAAAAGTGAAGAAGCACCTGCTTCAGTTTCTCTGAAAATACCTGGGAATCGGAGCAGTGGCTTTCACACTTTTTACAATAGCAGGACCCTTTATTCAAGTGAAATTTTAAACAATGGTCAGTAGATGGATGGAAAGAAAGATAGATATATAGATGATAGATCAATAAGAACGACCTTGGACAAGACACACTCCTTCTGGACCTTGATCTCCTCTGTACCCTAGGGGTAGAGCTTAATCTGGATTTCTCAACCATTGACATTTTGGACTGGATAATTCTTTGCTGTGTGGGACTGTCCTGTGCATGGTGGGATGTTCAGCAGTGTCCCTGGTCTCTACCTACTAGGTGCCAGTAGCATCCCCCCAACCCCAGTTGTAACAGCAAAAATGTCTTCAGACACTGCCAAGTGTCCCCAGGGGGCAAAACCATCCCTAATTGAGAACCACTAGGCTAAATGGTCCCTGGTGCCTTTCTTTTCTTACATTCTAAGTGGTTATTCCTATGAGGTTCTTAGCACAGTGTCAGGCACATCTTAAGTTCTCATTTAAGGGTAGCTGTTATTATTGTTTTATTCTTCCCTTTAATAGTCCTTGTAGCTTGGCTATTCCTCATCTAATATGGTGGCTGATATTTTTAATGTCCAATTTGGTAGCATATCTCATTTTGGGAAACAAAATGGTGTGCTTTGCTTTCTTATTAGCAGTCCGCAGGGAGGTCTAGTCATCAGTAATCAGGTGGTTGCCATGGCGGAGACGGGAACATGGTCACTCTGTACCACTCTCCCTCCTGCTGTATGTTCTTCAGTTTGACCTTTCCTGTCCTCACTTGCATTCCCCGTGGTGTTCCTTTCTCTCTCCTGGTCAACTAGACACAGTGCACAATGGAACTTTATTCCACTCGGCTCTTTCCTTTCTTTACCAACTGGAAGCAACAGGATCCAACCTCCAGAACAACTTCCAGTATTACTTTAGGTTGCTTCCACTGAAAGACCATTAAAATCAGCTTTTAGGTTTGTAATGAGAAGGAGCATTTGCCATTTTATATTAGTATTCATATTCTTTTTTAAGATTCAAGAAAATGCCAAAACAATATTCATGGGAAGAATTCAACTACTAGAATAGACAGGTTTATAATAGAATTATTATGGCCTGTCATATATTAATTACTCAAAACAAGTTGATCTTTTGGAATAAATGAGAAATATTTGTTTCTGTATTTTCTTGATCTAGGAGGAGAAATACCAATGGAAAAGAAGTATGTTACAAATGAGTAAAATAAATTAAGGATATTAATCTTAATGCCATAATACGAGCGTCCCACTATTTTGGAACTTGTACATTTTTAATGAAAATTAGCAATGATAACTCATCATGTATTCCTTGTTAAGATTTCAAAGTAGCCCATGATCAGAGTCTGGCTGCTTTTTGTGAATTTGCTATTGAAATTGAGAGCTTTTGTATGAAGTGCTATGAAATGAACATTTGGGAACTCTCTTTAGTCCCTGGCATAGGGCCTGACACCTAGTAGGTGCCCAATAAACTTTTGGTGAATTGTATTAGCAGAAGTGATCCTGGAGATCTGTGCATTAGTCATTGAGTTAGAGGGCCCCTCATGATTTTTAGAAATGGGAGTGACTTGGTACACCCACTATATATCATATCATATTCAAGTTATTTGTTTATTTGAAAAATATTTCCTAAGCTCCTGATATGTGCCGGGCACATGCTAGGAGATGGTAAACCAAACAGATGCAGTCTCTGTAGTCATAAAGTTGACATTCTAGTTGGGAAGACAGATAAGCAACAACAAAAAACCCAGAAAAAAAATAAACAACTTAAAAAACAATGTTAAGAAATGCTATGAAGGAAACAAATATTTGAGCTGAGAACTTATATCAGAAAAGTCATTCAACTCCAGATGACAGAAACTTCTCAAAACAATAGCTTAAATATGTTTCTCTCACGTGGAAGAAATCTAGAAGTGAGCATTCCAGGGTAGATATAGTGGTTCCATGATATCGTCAGGACACAGGTGTCTTCTAGCTTTCTGCTTTTCCAGGTCCTCTGGATTTAGAATAGGGCTTCCATCCTTAAGGTCACTTCTTGGTCCAAGATGCCTGCTGGCCTTCCAGTCAGGAAGGAGGAAGAAGGAGGTAAAGGAGGCCAAGGGCCTTCTTCCCAACCATGTCAGTCCCATTGAAGGGTCATCTTTGGAAGCCCCACCCAACAACTATCATTTACATGCCAGTTACAAAGGAAGCTGGAACTTGCTGTCTTTTAGCTGGCCACGTGGCCACACTGAATAAAATAAGCGTTTTGTTAGTAAGAAAGAAAGAGAGAATGGATGTTTAAATAGTCAACTCGCAGAATTTGCACCAGATTGGAAGGATGAGAAAATGTAGCCATGTGAAGAGTAGGAGTAGATGGTAACGTTTACTGAGATGGAGAAGGCCGGGAAGAACAGGTTTGGGAGAAAGGCAAGAGTTCAGTTTGGGACACATTAAGTTTGAGGTGGCTGTGAGGTCTCCAGTGGAGTTTTCAGGTTGACATAACGCTGAGCTCCAGGCTGACATGCAGCTACTTTACTTCTTGTGGCAACCCCCAGGAATTCATAAAAGAAGGACTTATGGTTGGAAGGGGGAGCTTAGAGATTTAACTTGAAGATGTATTTATATAATTCACTTTTAACTTAAATTGTATTTTATGGAATGTGCTAAAAATAGCAAAGTTTTCTAATGATCCTTCCTTCCCTCCTTCCTTCTTTCTTTACTTCCTTCCTTCACTCCTTCCTTTCTTCCTTCCCTCCTTCCTTCTTCCCTTAACTATTTAATGAGCACTTACTATAAGTAAGTTTTAGAAGTATTTACAAGTACTGTTCCAGGTACTGGTGATATATATCAAGAACAAAACAAAGATCCCTGTCCTCATGTAGGGTATTCTAGTGGGGTGACGCAGACAGGAAATAACATAAAAGTAAGTAGATTATATAGGTTACGTTTTACATAAGATTGAGGAAACATCATGGACACTATCGTTATGGGTTTTTATTGTGTGCAGTGCCTCCACAGATTGCCTCATTGAACTGTTCGTATGAGGTAGACTTCATTTTCCCCCTTGAACAGACGAGGAAACAGAGGCTCAGAGAGTTTGTGTAAGTTCAGACTCTTGCTCAGGTGTCACCTTCTCCAGGAAAGCTTCCTGTTTAAATGTCTGTCTCAGCCATGAGACGGTCACATCCTCCTGGGCAGGGACTGATTGTACCGAGTTTGATAGCCCTCACCCCTGACCCAGGAACTGGCATTTAGTCAGTACCCAGTAAATGTCCAGTTGTTGAACAGAACTGGATTGAGCTCACATACCTAGCATTTAATTATCAGAGCCAGGATGTGAATCCATCCAGGTCTGTTGGACTACAAGCCTGTGTTCTTTTGTTGTGTGAACAGTTGCCCCCAATACATCTATTTTGAACATCTAGACTTTATTTACTTATTTATTTTTTTCCACATTACCCTGGAGTGTTAATAAAATACCACTGTACATCCAGATTTTAGATAATCGTGCTTTCTAAAGCAGACTCCGTTCTCTGTTTTGCTTAATGGAGTTTGTTTATTACAAGGTAAAACAATTCAGACTTTCCAAGGCAAATTGTTCTACACAGAGAGCATTCTTTCTGTGCCCATGAATTTTCTCTCATTTCCTTTAGTATGCCAGCTTCCAGTTATCTGGGCCCTGAGGCCTTGGATGGAGACTTGAGCTCTCTGCGCTTCTCCTAGGAGTTCATGATTAAGTTACTTGATGACTTGCCATCCAATGCTGGAAAGACATTAATTATTTAAATTAAGTGGGTGTTAAGAGAATCTGAAGTCAGTTTTGCTTTGCCTAGAGACATCATAGAATCTGAGATTAGAGTCGGAAGGGCCCTTAGTCATCCCTTGTTCAGCCCCCCTCATTTCCCAGGAAGAGGAAATGGAGGTGCAGAGCAGCAAAAGCAGTTGGCCGAGGCCAGCAGTTAGTGGCCCCACAATCTTGACTCCCACTCCACTGCTCTTTCTACTCTATCATGCTGCACATAAAAGGGATTCTCACCAAGAATAAGGAATTGTGAATGGACTCTTACTCAAGAGTCAAGAGGTGATTCGTTAAAATTTAACCATGAATTTCAGATAATAAGCTAAGTGTAGTCAACCCCCACCCTGGTTTGAAATAGCAACACCTGCTATCAAGTGGTTATATTTTTTAGTAGTGTTTTTCTACTTCCATGTTATCTGCCACCATTGCAGAATGCATGAAGAGGCAAGTATACTTTCTTTTTGTGATTCCTGAAAAAACACTAATGATTCTAATAAGACCGTAGTGTGATGTAGCCGGGAGAGCCTAGGCTTTCGAGTCAGATGGCCTGGCTTTGAATCATGGCTTCATAACCTACTAGCTTTCTGAGCCTTGGGTAAGAACCTTCTTGGAGCTGTTGGAGAAGCTGGCAGGTGTAGGTTCATACACTTGAAGGATGTGAGAAGGGCTGGTGGGGAGGGAGGTGATGGTCTGGTCTGTAGCTCTAGAATGTCATTGAATTCCACTAGGTCTCTGTGGCTGAATTTAAACAGTGATTATGATAATTTGGACCAGTGTTGATAGACACAGCCCTTGTATAGACACTTGCCTCTAGTTGGCGTTAGATTTGAATATTTCCTTTTGTTTTCATAATGTTTTACTATTATTCAAAAAGCCACTTTAATTTTTTTTTCTGGAATAGGACCCTAGTCTAAATGAAAAGAAATAGACATGCATGTATGCATGTGCACCTGCCTGTGTGTGCGCACACAACCGCTACATCATTAAATAATTAGTTCATGAAATACATCTTGTGCTTACTATGTGCAAGGCACTATTCTGGGTCCTGGGCATGCGTTTTAATGGGATGATAATGAAAGACAGGTGAAGAAGGGGACGAGGAAAATAAGCAGAATAAATGAGAAGGAGGAGGATTGCTATGATGATGGCTGCCAATTATCTGGTGCTCACTATGGGCCAGTCATTGGCAGGTACTATATATGCATTGTCTCACCAGATCCTCACAGCTGGCCTATCGGGTAAGAACTATGATCACCTCCCTTTTACAGTGAGGCCCAGTAAGGTTGAGTACCTTGCCGAGGGTCACACAGCTAGCAGGTAGTAGAGCTTGGACTTGAACTCAGCTGTGACTAGCTCCAGGACCCAAGTTCTTAGCAATCTTTTATGGGCATTAAGAAGGCAATATAAGGATGTACAACTATGACATACAACTATCTACTGGGGCTTTGGAGAGAAAAAAAGAAAAGAAAAGGAGGAAGATTGGCAATAGATATTAGCTCAGGGCCAATCTTCCTCAAAAAAAAAATTCTTAAGAAAAAAAAAGAAGACAGTATAGTGATTACTAATGGGTAAAAGGTTTCTGGTTTCTCTTTTGGGGTGACAAGAATATTTTATAATTAGACTATGGTGATATTTGCCCAACTCTGTGAATTAATACAAAAATAAAAGAATTGCACACTTTAAATGGGTGAATTGTATGGTATGTATGTTATATCTCACAGCTGTTATAAAAAGGCAGGGTAACTTGATGGTTAATGCCAATTGAGAGCTTAACATATGTTGTGCACCATGCTAAGAGTTTTATAAATATTATTTTACTTAATGTCATAACTGCCCTGTGAAGTAGACGTACCATAATCCCCATTTTACAGATGAGGAAGTGAAGGCTCAAAGAGACTAAGTCACTTGCCTGAGATCACACACCTAATAAGCATCGGAGCCAGGACTCTACCCCATGTCTCTTTGACTCTAAAGCTTGTGCTTTTTCTGTCCCCTACAACAAGATAGAGATTGGCTTTCTTTTTGGTATCAAAGAAATATGGCTCCGGTTTTTATTGGTCTTAGAATTGATAATCATTTCTCCTACTCAATGGTCATGGAATAAAACTTTGCAGTGTTTCTGCCACAGCACTGCTCACATGTATTATTTGTCCAAGTAGAAGAAGCTGGCGGGGTGGGCAGTGTTGTTCATCCAGTAATTTAATGATTAAATTTTAACATGTCAGATGTAAACTGGAGATTGAAAAAAATGCTTCCTGTCTAAGGAATTTAGAATGGGGAAAATGTATTAGCTATTTGTTGTGCTCATTTTTGGCAGTACTGAAGCATTTTATTTTAAATGTACTGTTCATTTTGGATGTTCTGTTTTGTTTCTCTTATGTAAACTTTCCCCATTTATGACACATAGCAGCGTTGTGTTTTTTTCTAGAAATAGATAGCATTCATAAACTGAAACAGTTTCATTGGGGAAATTTTCGGCGGCACTGCAACAGAACTGTTTTGGCAGAAATATTGGAATCCTATAAAATAGAATTAATATTGATATACTTTAATCAAAAATTTCTGTTTAGAAGCAATAAAGTTGTTCATTCTTAGGCAGCCTCGGTTCTATCCTTCTCCTTCCTGCTAAAAACATCCTTCATCTTTGGAGTATGACGCCATAACTATATATCTCCAAATTTGCTTTCCCTAGTACTAAAAGAGAATTCTTTTTTCACTTTATTGAGGAATAGTTGACAAATATAATTGTTTATCATATATTTACAGTGTACAGTGTAATGATTTGATATACATATACATTGTAGACTGATTACCAAGATCAAGATAATTAACATATTCATCATCTCACATAGTTAGCATAGGTAACTTTTTTTTGTGGTGAGAGAGAGTTCTCAAGATCTACTCTCAGCAACCTTTAAGTATACAACACCGTGTTATTAACTATAGTCACCATGCTGTGCATTAGATCCTCAGAACTTATTCTTCTTATACCTGGAAAATTGTACCCTTTGACCTACATCACCCCCTTTTCCCTTCCCCACAGCCCCTGGCAACCACCATTCTATTCTCTGTTTCTGTGCAATCAGCTCTTTTGAAAAAGAGGGCTCTTGAGTTGTGACGGCACTGAGAATCTCCCAGCCTTGCCTTACTGGGGTGGTGTCCAGTTATTCCCAGTCCTCTCTGATGTCTGATAGCACGGTCACTGGGTTTGTTTTGTCGTCTCAGTCCCCAGAGCAAACCTTTGGCAGACTTGCTGTGATTGTCCGCTCTGGCAGGAGGCACCTTCTCCTCACGCTCACCTGCCTGCATCCTGCACATCCTTGTTCCGCACCTTTGCTCAGGCTGTTCCCACTAGCTGGGAGGTGTTGACTCTCTCTCTCTACTCCATCTCCGCCTTTTGAGATCTTACCCATCTGTAGCAGTCAGCATTCATCTGAAGCAACAAAAGCGACTCTTGCTGTTTTAAGCAGACGGGTATTTTGGTGCTGTTGATTAGGTACTTACAAAACCTCTGGAATGGATGGTAGTGGGGCCTCTAGGCTGGGTCTCCGGGAGTGACACCCAGAACACCACCACTGACCTGGCCCGCCAAAGGGAGCCACTACTTTTCCACATCCGGGGAGGTGGGGATTCAGGAGGCTACCGATGGAGCACTGGATGTCAGGACCCAGTGTTAATGCTGTGGTCCAGGGGAGGAGGCCACCACCATAGCCACTGCAGTGGTCTCTCAATACCCACACAATGAATGACTGGACACTGGAGCACTGCTGTGGAGTCCTCCATATCTCCACAACTTTGCTTGTCAGGAGTGAAAAACAAAACAGCTGAAGATAGAGGAAGGTAGTCTTTGGTTCACTATAGTCTTCCAAATATATGAGTATATAAAAATAAATAAATGAATATATATGTATATACACACACAAATACATGTACACATATTCCAAATATAAATATAAAATATATAAACATGTTAAATATAAATATATTTCATATATTTATATAAAAATATATGTAGCTTATTATGTTCCAGGCAGTGTTCTAAGCTCTTTACATCAGTTAACCCTGTGAGGTAGGTACAATTATTGCCGCCATCTTTTAGATGAGGAAACTGAGGCACAAAGAAATTAAGTAACTTGCACAGATTGTAAGCATCTTCACCTATAAGACACATTTTATTACCCCCCCACTCCCCCACCCCCTCACTCCTAGAATAGTGTTTTGCGCAAATGTTCAAAAGATGTTTAGTGAATTAATTGAAAACAGATATGCGTCGTTGGTAAAATATCTTCTCCTCTTTGGGCCTTAGTGTTCTCCTTTGAGAAGTGAAGGTCTTGGACTCCATGATCTCTACGTTCCTTCCAGCTTATACATCTGAGGGCTCCTTGGCTTGAGTTGCAAGGGCAGCTGCACGAAGAGCTACCATTATAGTTCTCTCACTGTGTGCCAGGCTCTGTTCTAGGCACTCAACATGCATTGTTTCATCTGAGCCTCTCAGCAACCCCCTGAGGAAATTATGGCCATTATCCATTCCTATTTTACATTTGAGGAAATGAGTGCTCAGAAAGGAGAAGTGACTGGTCCATGGTCACACCACTGGTGAGTGGCTGAGCTCAAATGCCAAATCGTGTCTACCTGACTCCAACACTCTTAATTACTGAGAAAGTCTTAGTTTTCTCAAAGACAATGACATGTGAGGCATGGTTTTATCTTCTCCTCCTCCTTCTCCCCCTCCTTTATATTCTCCTTTTCTTTTCATCTTTATCTTCATCATCCGAAAACACTGCAGGTGCCCTGGCCTCTATCTTATAATTCTCACCCCTTTTCTTGGTATTGAGGTGAAGAATACTTTTTTTGGTATTGAACACGTGTGACATGTGTTGACAGCCGGGAGCCTTTTTCGTTGCTGGGTTGGTTGTTAATAAACACTAATGAGCTGGTCCCATCTCCCAGAGCAGGGACAGAAACCACAGGACCTGGTTCTAATAACTGTCAAGAGAATCAAAGCTGTGGTTTGTGGTTCCCACACCACATTGTCCCATTTCTCCTTTGCATTTGTTATCTAAGATTCTTTTTTTAATAAAGCCCACTTATTTTGTAATAAAATGTCCTTACTTTTTAAAAAAAGCTCTCTGTGTATCATTGTAGTCTTAAAAATCCATGTTTATATGCAAAGAATGAGATCTGAAAATACACACTAAACGGTATTAACCGTGGTTATATGTAGGTAGTACAGTTATGACTTTTTAGTTGATTCCATTTTCTTGCATGTATATTCTGATTTTTTCTGGCATGAGTTTGTGTGACTTTTATAAGAACAGAAGAATGATAAAGCAAAATGTTGACCATAGTCTAAATTGGCATGTTCTTCAAGTTGAATCCATCACATGTCTTTCCTCTGTGCCCGTCTCTAAGTCAGTCACATACAACGGTCTTCTATGTCAGCTGCTCAGCAGAGCAGGAGTTGTGACGTATTAGGGTCTCATCAGAAGCCTGACTAGAGCATTTACCAGACTGTCCATCACTGAAAACTCCCGGTGACCAGGACTCTCTAGGTTTGTGACTTTTGACCTGCAGAATATATTTCCCTGCATAGTTTTATGTGCTTTATTTGATGTGCAAACAACAAGAAATCTATACCTTACTCAGATCTATAACTTGCAAGGGACTTGAGAAGGCACATTATTTTATGTCAAACAGTGTTCCATAATGAGAGATAAAATTATTAAAAATAACTAACATTTGTACAGGACTTCAGAGTTTACATGGCCTATTCGCTTCCCTCATCTCATTTGCTCTTCACAGCCTTCTAGATGGTTATGACAGGGATTGTTATTTAATTTTACAGATGACAAAACTGAGGCGTGGAGTGGTCAGCTAAGAAGTGGCAGAGCCGAGACTTGAATCCACATTCCTTGACTCTTCCCACTTCATCACAGTGTTTTCATTAATTAAATGAGATAATACTAGGTATTCAATAAAATAATAGCTGCTGCTGTTCCCTCTCCTCCTCCTCCCTCTTCTCCTCCTCTTCTCCTCCTTCTTCATTTCAGTATCTTCATGGCAGTTTATATTTCAGAGACTGAATATCTGTTCGTGAATGAACCCTCATAATTCCCATGTGCTAGAACCCCTGGAAGAGGAAGGGTGACATCAAAGGAACAAAATTATTGCTTTTGCATCTTCTTCCCTGTCTTTCCTTCCTCCCTCCATCTTTCTCTCCATCTTGGTTAATTCTCTGTATATTTATTTTAAACTCTCCTTCCCAAGATTCACTGGAGATTCATACAGCCCTGGCAGATGGCCTGAGAGGCCAGCTTTCATAACTTGATCCTTCTCTTTTCAGCACCGAAGGATGAATATTTCACGATCAGCATATTTTATCGATGACCTAAGGCTTTTTGATGACTTTCCATCTGCGGGGCCTAGTTTATTTTGTTGCCCTGGCTTTTTAAGAGCTTTCTTGTATGTAATATATTCATGACAAATAACCAGTTGCTTGTATTTCAAGGAGAGCCATCTTAGAGGAGCAAGTTACAATATGCTTTTCCCCCTGCAACCATAATTGCAGATGTTGTAAAATAACATCTATAAGCATTACTGTAAGGGCCCAGGTGCCCCGTATGGATAGAGCTTAGCATGTGCCTCTGTTTATTGTACTTTGTTGTACTTGTCA
The DNA here is from genome assembly GCA_031878705.1 of Tapirus indicus. Classification (NCBI taxonomy): domain Eukaryota; kingdom Metazoa; phylum Chordata; class Mammalia; order Perissodactyla; family Tapiridae; genus Tapirus; species Tapirus indicus. The sequence continues at coordinate 115,584,271 of CM062942.1, read as the reverse complement.
ATTTACTTGTCCACACCCCTTCTCGCTCTACTATGTATTCCTTAAGGGTAGGACTGCATCTTGATCACTTTTATATCCCCAGGGTCTGATACTTATTAAAAGTAGAATAACAACAACAACAAAATAATGTGATCTCTGCACAAAGGATAATTTACAAGCTTCTGAAGCCTTCTGGACATATTCTGAGGCTTGAGTTCCTCATCTGTTCAGCGGGTGCAATAGTGATTTTTCAGGGTTGCTGCTCAAGGACTCTTGCTCCCCCCACCCCCCACAGCTTCTTCTTAGTCTTCTTGGTCTCCTCCCTGACCTTTAGGGCGGTGCTTACATCAGCAAATCCAGGCTCCTTTGCACTTGGCAATGAAGGGTTTAAAATCTGTTTATAAAGAATGTCAAAGCCCTGTTTTAATTCGATATAGCAGCTATTACATACTTTCATTAGTAAATTTGGTGTCCTAACTAGATCTTAGCAGTTGCCCTCTTTTCTCACATATTCTCTGAGCCTGAGCCCAATAAAATGATTCATTAAAATATTTAAATCAGCTACCAGAAACAGTAATGAGGATACACATCTCAAAGGGCCAAATTGATAATCCTGTGCTTCCATTCTATCTGAAGGCTGGCTCTCCATCTGGCCCTGAAAGTCTGTAAGTGCAAGGGCCACAAGACCATCCATAGTCAGCAGGAAGTTACATAACTCACGGCTCCTACAAGTGAAGCCGTTTTTCCTTTAGAAGTTTATGGCATTGGAATTGAACAAATTCGTGTGGAAGGTGTAATGAACTCTGTGGCTGACAAGCTGGATGGCCCTGGGTAAGTCGCTAAACTTCTCAGTGACTCTGTCAAGTCATGTGACAAATGACGGTAATCAATCTCCAGTCCCTTTGTGGAGTTACCAGGCCAGCTTAAGGGCATCTCTGTGTATGGAATGTGCTGGAAAGCGCTGCCATGCACACAGGAAGGATTAATCTTAGGATGGCTACTCAGTCACAGATCTTCCCCGAGAGGTGCAGATTTGCCTTAGCTCCAGTTCACAGACATACAGGATTAGCATTCCCATGCGGTGTCACTCAAGTTACTTCTGGAATCTTGCTATTGCCAACAGAAGTCAACAGTGCTTCCCCTCCGTGTGTACCAAGCATGCTCTACTCTTTTACACAATGGGTATGATCTTGAAGAATTGAATGAAAATCACATAGTCATACAGCAACTCATATTTACTTGAGTTCACTTTTTGTGGGAAATCTGTGATGAATTATTTAGTAAAGGAAAATGTTCTTTTGAAATAGAAATAATCATCCTCTAGTCTATCTCTTCTATAAGTTTAGATTCTTTTATATAATTTTTTCTTAGTCATGCCAGCCTGTAATGTATTCTAAAGTATTGTAATTTAAATAATGTGCTCTAACGCATTCTAAAAAGATATAATTTAAATATTTTGTAAATAAAAAGCAAATATTTAGTAATAGTGATAGTAATTGCTCCTGTTTTTTGAGTGCCTACTGTGTGCCCCACACTGTGCTAACTGCTTTATATGCTCTATCTTATTGGATCCTCACTATTTGATAGATGTCATGAAGGTGGACTATAGGAGTTTATATTATATAGAGTTTGGAGCCTGAGTCTTGGGCCAGGAGGGAACATAGAGAGGGTCTCAGGTTCAGAGGAGGACTTTGTGGTCCAGAAAGGTAAAGCAGTTTCCCTTGAGTCACTCAGCAAGTTAGTGGAAAGGCTGGGATTAGAATGCAGGCTTCCCAGTTCCCAGCTCAGTTCCTGTTCCCTGTACTGCCCTGTCTCTGCTGCACACAATGCGTCATGATCTATGGATGCCAGATCACGGCAGTTGCAGGTTAAGGAATGAAGGAATCATCAACAGGTTTTATTTTTTAAAGTGTCCAGCACCTCCGAGTCCAACGCCTTTTGTGCTGAGACTTCTTTATTCTGGTGAGAGTTGGCTAGATAGGGAATCCTACTGAAAAATACTGTTGATATTAATAATGGTCTTGGTAAAATACAGTAAAGAAGAAGAACGAGTTTAAAACAGAAAAAAGTTGAAAGAAATAGAAAACCGTACAAGACAGTAGCAGGCTCAATATAATTTAAACCAGAGTTGGGCAAACTTTTTCTGTAAAGGGCCAGATAGTATATATTTGAGGCTTTGTGGGCCATATAGTCTCTGTTGCAGCTACTCAAATCTCCCATTGTAGTACAAAAAAAGCCATAGACGATACAGAAACACATGGCCATGTCTGTGTTACAGTAAAACTTTATTTACAAAACAGGTGACAGACTGGATTTGGTTTATGAGCTATAGTTTGCCAACCCCTGTCTTAAACAATCCTGGTCCTATACCAAGGAGTATGAGTTGGTGTGCTTATGAGTGCTCTGGGGTGTGTATTCTCCTTTTGTCAGGCAGGCAGGAAAAGGCCAAGCCCAGGTTAGGGTAGAGCAGACCAGTGCTGCTCAATGTCCCTGGTTACCCTTGGGTGTGCCAAAGGCCACGTTTCTCGGAGGGTATTCCTTACTGATAGACTGCCTATTAAGTTTCACTGTTCTTTTTGGAAAGCCAGCTTAAGAGGTATTTTGAGCAGTGAAGTCACATCAGCTAATATGTGTCTCAGTGGTAATGACAAGAAGCCCTAGGCTTGGCCTCACCAAATACCAGGCTCTACAAACTGCTCCTCTGAACTTAAGCCCCACTCCCTGTCCCCACACTGTTCTCCCTGTTTAGTCAAAAGTATTTCTGAATAATGTTAACAATGATCATCGTGGTTAATATTTATTGAGGACCTTCTATGTGTTGGACAATTTACTTGGCATTAATACATTTTCGTCATTGAATTCTAACGACAACTCTGTGAGGCAGATACTATCATTTACCCCCTTTTGCACGTGAGAAAATTGAGGCTCAGGGAGGTTCAGTAACTTGATCAAGGTCAAAGAGCAAGTAAGTGGCTGAGGTAGATCTAAAGCCAAGGCTGAGTGATGATCAAGCCTCCGCTCCTCACCACTCCACCGCCCTTCCGTCTCTGTCCCAGGCTCTCGAGGGCACGGGGAGCCTGCTTGTCAAAGTGGTCGTAATCTCCATCTTCCTCTGGGTCCCGGTCTGGGAATGTTTTCTCACTTCTCCCTCTCCCACGTTGCTCCTATCTGTCCTTGAGTCTCAATCTCAGGCCTGCAATACTTCACACTCGGACCCCTGCAGTGGCTCCTGACGGGCCTCTTTTTAAAACAACTCTATGGAGATAAACAAGTTACATAGAGTCAAGTTTAGAACATTGTTATCACCTCAAAAAGAAGCCCCAAACCCTGTAGCTATTACGCCACTATCCCTCTGTCCCCCTCCCTCCAGCCCTAAGCAACCGCTAATATACTTTCTGTCTGTATACATTCCCCTATTCTGGACTTTCATATAACTGGAATCATATAGTATGTAGACTTCTGTGACTGGCTTCTTTCTCTTAGTATATCCTCTCTCCTAGTTTTCAAGGTTTATCCATGTTGTAGCATATATAAGCACTTCATTCTTTTTTATGGCCAAATAATATTCCATTGTATGGATACACTATACTTGTTGCTCCCTTCATCCATTGATACACATTTGGATTGTTTCCACCTTTTGGATACTATGAACTAATTGGCCTCTTAAATGTATTCTGCACAGCACTCTCAGATGAATTTTCCCAAAGTGCAGCTCTCATCATGTCACCCCTCTGATGGAAAGTCTATGTATCTCATTTCCTTTGCTGGACTGGGAACCCCTTGAGGTCAGGAATCAAGTATGACTCATCTGCATGATCATGAGTAAGATAATAATACCTGTCATTTGTTTGAGGCATTGTTATGTGCCAGGCCCTCTGCTAGGTCCTTTCATTTGTTAACTAACAAGGCAAGTTATCAGGGTAGATACTGTTATTCTAATTTCATAGATGAGGAAACAGACTCTGCGAGTCTAAGTAACTTGTATTTGGTGACTCAGTAGGTAAATGATAGAGCTCTGACCCCAAAGCTCGTAATTCCACAATGCCACGCTGACAAGGACTTCCTTTGTCTTCCTGCCCCTTCTCTTCTCCTCCTCCTTTGCCATCATGTATCATCACTCCCGTTTTGCAGATGAGGAAATCAAGGCTCAGACAAGTTAGGTGTCTTGTCTGGGGTCATATTCCTACTAAATGATGAAGCAGGGACTTTAAAATTAGAACTTCTGTCTCTAAGCATATTTTTATTTTCCCCAACTGTACCATGCCATCGGCGTATGTTAGGGCCTCAGTGAGCTATTTGATGATGATAATTATCATGTTATAAAACAGTAGGGAGGAGAAGATGCACATACATAAACAACTAGAGGAACTATGAGATACTATATTGTGGTGAGGATTATAAATGCCATAGGAATTTGGGAAGAGAAAAGTTATGACAGCTTCATAGATGAGGGAATACAGTCGCTAGACCTTGAAGGAGGGGTGAGTTTACTGAGGCAGAGAGAAGAGAGGCTAAAAGAGGGAGAGGGAGGAAAAGATTAAAATCTTCCTGTGGGGTGCTTCTCCCAGTCCAATCCTCCACATTGACCCAAATTCTCTAACAGTCTGGGCATTGCTCTTACCACCATTGGGACAGCTGGTAAGAAAGAAACAAATAGTTGCATAATATGGAAATGGGCATGTGGCTTTGTAATATGCTTATGTTTCTCAAAGGGACAGGCAAGGACGTTATACATTTGGATAATGTCTATCAGAATGACTTGAAGTTCCATTTTAAAGAAAGTTTTTTTGGTGAATATATCGACAGCATTTTCAATGACTGTCATTTGTGGGAGAGTTCACAAAAGCAACCATCTATGCATCCAAGTATGAATCATGCACAGACGTAGTTACAGCTGCTCCTGGCTGTAACTGGTCAGACCTTCCCGCAGGGCGTCAGCCCTAAGCAAAGGCTATGGCCTGCATAGTTCTCCTCTTTTCTTGTTTTGGTTCTGCGTTGTGAAATATGGAAGCGGACAACACAAGCCTGAGCTACTGAATTGATCCGAGGTCAGAGTAGCCCAGTGTGATAAGAAAGCATAGTCCTGTGGAATGCCTTGCCTGCATTCGCCTAGGAGGTCCGCCAGGAGACCATAAGGAAAGAAGGCAGGTCACGTTAGATGGAAGCCTACCATTGCTTTGGGCTCTGCTTTGCATTTCTCTCAAAAGCCTTTCTCTGTCCTCAGAACAATCCAGCTGTAAACTCTACTTGAAATTCTGAAGAATCTATCCTTTTCTATCTATATGCCTCATTTGTATTTCCAGAGTACTGTTTTCTCTGTGTCTTCTGGAACCGTTCTCTAGGACAGTGTAACAGAGTTGTTTCAGGAGGCACAGCTGGTGGTCTGCTTAGATATTAAACCGATTTTTAAAAATCCGCATTTAATTTCATTTACTACAGTTTTAAAGGGAATAGATTGAGGCCTTAATGCATTTTTTATTGCAAAATCATTTTATATTTATTTTGAAGATTTTATACTTCCTCAAATTCTGTTTTTTGTTTCTTAAGTATAATAGCTCTCAGTTCTCTTGAAAGGCAAAGTAGTACCCAATCCGTTGAATATTCCTTTTCAAAATTGTAAACTTGTTTTGTGCTTAAAAATATGATACCATGTCTGATTAAAACCACAAATAATAGAACTTGTTCAAAACAAATGCTGTAGCTGGACTAGCAGTAAAATAAATCACCCCTGGTTTTAGGTATTTGCAGCAGACTATGCAATAGCTTTTGGTTTCAAGGATGATTAAAAAGTACATTTATTGATTTCTAACCGAACCACAATATTAATAATCTCTGGAGGCATAGTGGACTATTGGCTTCTTGTCAGAATGGCTTTGAGGAGAATATGGCCTTTGCTCCTCATGCCAGCTTCTTAGCAGAGGTCAGAGTTGGGTCTCTGAGTCCAGTGCATTTATGATTTAGCAGCATAGTCTCCCCAATCTTGATGGACTTGTTCAGTTTGAAGGGGCACGTGTCATGTTTGGGTAGTGGACAAACTCTGAGCATCTCAAAAGATTACAAAAGATCACCCTTCTTTCTCAATCTTTTGTTTGTGTCTTCCCAAGATGCTCAGCCATAGCAGTTACCTTTCTTGGCTCATGGCATTGTGGGCAAAAAGCAGAGGATGGATGGTAGTATATCCATTTCTTCCACTTAGGCCAAGGAAGGTGGCTCACATATAAAGTCAGCGATGCCTGATTCCCTTTTGGCGTACGAGAGATCACATCTCTGCACCGAGGCTTGGCCTCTGAGCTTTTACTTTTCAAGAAAGTGGGAATGATTATGAAGCTTTCACCTTTCTTGGCTAGTGGATGAATCCTATAGTTCATACTTTTCAAAGGGAAAATAATCTTCCCCTCCTTTTCCTTGTATTACTGCTCGACTGAAGGATCCTCAGCTTGGCCCTTTAAGTGGCAAGTTTCTAGGTGGTAGTCTGCCTTCCCCGAGTTGGCCACCTTTTGGGGTTTGATCTTCTGATCAAATTTCTGGTGTTGTTTATTGTCAGAGCTGCTCAGGGCCTCCCACTCTTGATCTTATCTGCCTACTATCCTCCCTTCTCTCCTCCCTCCCTCTTTCCTTGCCTTCCTCTCTCCCTCCTTTCTTCAGTGGCTCCCTCTCACTCCCTTCTTTCATCTCTCCATTCCTCTCACTTCTAGGTACCAGCACGTCCTTACTGAGGTACCTGTTTGGTAGCTTTTTCTCACCTCCTTAATCCTCTGCTTGTGTGTCCTTAGTACGTGGTCTATTGAACGTGGTAAAGCTGTGTTCCAAGCTGGTGCCATCTGCTCTGCAAACCCTGCTCATGCTCAGTCTTTGTTTGCCACACTACGATGGGTTCCAGCCCAAAAGAGTTGCTTTGCCTCCCTGGTGGTTGCTGCGTGTGTGTGTGCGCGCGCATGCGTGCGTGTATTTGCTTTCCCCAGTAAGGGAAAGGATGACCCCTGAGGCTATTGCATGATTCTGGGAGTGTAGATGGGCCCTCCTCACACTCATGTCTGCCTCTCAATTGCTGCCAGTATTTTGGGTTATGGTTCTGGGCTTCTTGGACTTACTGATCTAGACGTGAGTTGTCATTCTCATGAGCAGAGGTCTACTAAGATAGCAATTTTCACACACTTTTGGATTTTTCTTTTGTATTCCTTTAACAGGGATTTTTAAAAACTCCTTTCTGAAATCTTACACAAAGTTCAATGTTTCCAACAGGTCAAATTGGAGCTGCTATGCTTGAAATGTGGGGAGGAAATTCAGTGCTTGCCTTCCTCCTCCCCCACCTCAGGGACCCACTGAGGGATTCCATGGAAGAGTGCTATGGTTCTTTGAGGCAGAGTTTATATACCACTGGGCTGGTCCTCTTCCCTTTCAGTTCATAGGTGAGATCCAGAGATATGGCAGGGGAGAGGACATGGAACAGAAAGGCTCAAGGACAGAAAGTTGAAGTACTGTGTGACTGGGAGCCCAGTCATTGGTCCTGAATGAACCCAAAGGGCAAACCTTGATTCTACATTTGTATCAGTATTCTGACAGCTGTCTGGCCAGTCTTGGGGCTTAGGATATAGAATCATTGTCTTTTTGAGACAGAAAAGATCCTCTCCACCACTATTCCCTGCAGCCAAAAGCCCCAGACAGAGCCAGCCACAGACAGCAGGTTGGTAGGTTACCATGCCTTTGATAGAGATTAGTTAAGTGAGTAAGATTTGTTCTTATTTTATTATGAGGTATTATTTCCAACTTTTATTTTAAGAAGAGAGGCTGGGTCACTCAGACCCAGTAAATGAATATTTACTTGATCCGTTTGGCTACGTCACTGGAAGGTAAATGCTAAGATGGGGTGTGCCTGCAGGACAGAGTTGCCAGAGGAAGCAAGGCAGGGAGCTGATCTGCAGCCACGGGGGGCACAAAGACAACAGCTCCACTGTCTAATACCAGGGGGTACAGATTTGGGCTGTCAGAAAAGGGGCTCCGAGGCAAAGGTTGCTCACAGAGGGGAGGCCTCATTGACAGGGAGGTGAGGGGTGGCTCTGTGCTCTATTCAGACGTACTCTCACCATCCCCCGCTGAGCTCTGGGGTTGTGTAGTGGGCTTCCTGTGGCAGCCCTCAGCTGGCCATCATCACTGTCACTGTCCTGTTTCAAGCCCTCTCATCTCTCACCTGGACTATCAGGAGACCACGGCACTGATCTTTCTGCCTCCAAACTTTTTGTTTGTTTTTTAAAGTTTGTGGTGAAATGCATGTACAGAAGAGTGCCAATAGTATATGCATGAAGATTAAAAATAATTATAACAAAAAATAAAATGAATCCTCATGTGTCCATCATATAGCCTGGGAAATAGAATAATACCACCTGTACGTTAGAAGCCTATGTCTGGCAACCTTGCTAAATTTTCTTAATAAAATTCTAATGATTTATAAGATTCCTTTATTCTCTGGAGTCAGTCATATTATCTGCAAGTGATGACAATTTTATTTCTTCCTGTCTAGTCCTTATGCTGTCTTTTCCATTGTTATGCCTTACTGCAGTGATAAAGACCTACAGTGCAGTGTTGAGTCAAAGCGGTACTGATGGACATTCTTCTTTTGTTCCTGATTTTAAATGAAATACAATATTTCACCCTTGAGTTATGATGCTTCCAAAATATTTTGTATGGATGGCTTTTATCTGGTTGGAGAAATTACCACCCATAGTTAGCTAATAGAGTTTGTTGTGAATGGATGTTGATTTTTATCAACTGTATTTTCTGTATCTTTTGAGATGATCATATAGCATAGTTTTTTTTTCTTTCCCCTTGAATCATTGAAAGCAACGCAGTGCTTTACACTCATAGAATTTTTAATGTTAAAACAAACTTAAATTCTTGGAATTAACCTGACTTGGTCATGATTTATTTTCTTTTTTATACATTGCTAGATTTCATTTGCTAATATTTTATTTAGCATTTTTATGTTTATGTTCGCAAGTTAGAGTAGTATGTATTTTTCCTTTCTCTATTCTTATCTATTTTTGGTGCCAAGGTGAAAGTAGCCTCCAAAAATGAGTTGGGAAATATTCTTTTCTTCCTTTCTCTAGAAGTGTTTATATAAGATTGGAATGATCTGTTTCTTGAATATTTAGTACAACTAGCCTGTATCCCCACACCCCTTGGGTCTGGCATTTGTTTAATGGGATGTTTTTAAAATTTTTTAATGGTTGTAGGACCATTCTTGAGTCAACTTTAAAATTTGTATTTTTCTAGTAATTTGGATATTTCGTTGAAATTTCCAAATTTATTGGTTTAAAGTTGCTCATAAAATTATCTGATCTTTTTTATTCTCTGCTGCATCTATAGTTATGCCCCTTTTAATTCTTGGTATTGTCTATTTCTGCCTTTGCTTCCAATACTCTTCCCTTTTATTTCAAAGTCCACGTAATCACCAAGACAATGGTATTAAAACATGGTACTAGTTGTATAGTTATCTTCCACACAGATCATAGGACTTTCAAGGCCCTTTATGATGTAGTCCCAGCCTAGCTTTCCATTTTTTAAAAACCTGTTTTCTTACTCATTAATTTGAGTTCCAGCCACACTGAACTACTATATTTCTCTTCATGTGTTCTTCCATTAGCCAGTTCCTTCCCACTGTTTTGACCACCCTTTCCTACATGTTCATCCTTTGAAATACTTGTTGTTTCTCAAGGCTCATCTCAAGTTCTACCTATTCCATGAAGCTTTCCCTGGATTTTCCCCAAACAGAATAGATACCTCCTTCTCCTGTGTTCCCATCACATATTTCCCCAAACTTCTCCATAGCAAGTATCATGTTCTGTTTTATATTTAATGAATTGCTTACATGTCTGCAAAGTCCTATAGGTTGTGAGCCTCTTGAAGGCAAGACCCTGTCTTATTCTTGCCTGCATTCTAAGCACCTAGCAGGGGGCATCTCAGAATCTGTTAAATTCAATTGAATTGATGAATTGAACAGGCATATATCCCTTGGAAAAATGCAAAATTGAAAAAGTGAATTGTATGCCACATGGTGCATGCAATCTGGGGTAATGTGAAGATATCCTTACTTCTAAAAGCTCCTTTTTCACAACTAGCTAAAGTCTGAAAGTCTATCATTTTAGCTTTATTTATTTGTATTAATGTGTTTCCTCCTTGCTAATAATGCTACCTGATCTGAGGAAGCAGAGGCGACCTTATCAGGCATTGACACCCCAACCCTCACAATTTTCCCTGCTCCCAACAGGTGAATGGATTTGTTAGATCCTTTCCTGAGAGCAGATATATTGAGGAGACATAGACGAGGAGCATCTCTTATGGGGAACAAGGATGCAGAAAAGGATGGCTAGATATACTCGTAGTTGTTATGCTTTATTTAGTGTCTACGATATTCCAAGAACTGTGCCAAGACATCTGTGATCTTTATACCAACTCAGAGAGGTAGGTACTATTATCATCTTCAGTTATACAGATGAAGAAACTGAGGTTCAGGGAGGTTAAGCAACTTAGCCAAGGCCACTCAGCTAGTAAATGGCAGAGCTGCGATTCAAAGCAAGGTCTGATGGACCTCTCTTCTTTATGACCTCATCTCAGAGCCTCAGCTATTTATTGAGCTCCTGTTATGTGAGTAGCCTCTGCCTGGCTCTCCACTCTTCCACAGTCAGTTTTTCAGGTATTTTAGTGGTCAAAAGTGACCTCCTGTATGCTGACTGATCTTGGAAGCTGCTGGAATGAAATAAGAATGTGTGCAACTGCTTGCGCTGCTTCTGTCCCTACGGCATCCCTCTCTACTCCCTGAGTGGGGGCTTCTGGGTTTCAGAAGGGTCTAGAACTTCTTTAGTAGCAAAAGTCTCTGCTTTGTCATGGCATTCCCACCTCATCTACAGGCTGTTCCTGAAACCTTAATATATAACATCCGGCTTTTGGAAACAACAGCTTCCTTGATTAAAGGGAAGGGAGACAACTGTTTCCAAGCAAGCTGGGAAGTAGCTCAGAGGGCCAGCCAGAGACCGTGAATGTTCAGGGACTCTGTATATTTGGGGGCAATTTGTAGTTTACTGTTTCCAGGCAGTTCTCTGCTGGCTGGGAGAGCATTTTTTCCTCCCCTCACTCCACCAATCCATAAAGCCAATTTAGGGCTGCCAGATCAATAGTCTTACAGATTGTCTGGTCCAAACTCATCATTGTGTAGATGAGGAACTGGAGGCCCAGAGAGGAGGCAGTGTCTCACCTAGAGCCATATAAAGTGGAAGTCAAGGCTGCATTAAGACTCAGGCTTTTGATGGAATGTTCCAGATTGGGAAACTTTATTTGGCACTCAGTGCAGACTATCCTTTCTTATCAGTTATCTTTGTGAGGGAACATGTTCTTCATTTTCAATTAGGCTTTAAGTGCCTTGAAGACAGAGAGCGCATTTTGTAATTGATTTTGGACTCCCTACCATGACTTGCACCTAGCTGGCCCTTAGTGGGGGATTGGTGGCTTGATTGGGTCAGCCTTCTCCTTTTCTGACCCTTATTCAACAGGACTTCTACTCTCTCTGTATGACATTGCCCTTGGCGAGGGGCAGCCCCTCACCATAGGCAACTCCTTTCACACAGAGATGGCCCCTCAGCACACCGAACCTCAGTACTTCCACATCCAGTCCCTCCATTAGCTCCAGTTTCTTGAAGTCCATTCCAAGTTTTGTTTCTAACTCACGCAGGTTTGTTAAAATGGTCTCGCATTGCATAGTGTTTGTTCACTTACTTTAGGGATATATGGTAATGCAGCACCACTAAGAAAGATATATAATTGTGTCTTCCATGTCCATAAGATGCAGAATAATTTGGTTATGATTCTTGGTTTTCTAGGTCCTGCCACTTTAAGAAAGGAAGCCTCCCTTGGGATATTAATCTAACTACAAACAAACAGGCACTATAGAGGACCTGTATGAAAGATAACCTTATTTCTGAATGATTTATCAGGTTTGCTACTTTTTTTATTCATTCACATTCCTATATTAGGCTGAGATGCTACCCCTGGCATCCTCTACCAAGCAGAGTAACCTTCGACAAGTCCCTTCATCTTTCCTAGCCTCCGTCTCTTCATCCATTGATAGAGATCAAAACATTGGAAGGATCCAAAGAAGTATGTCTTCCAAAGCACTTGGACATGGTGTATGCAGTTCTCTGGGCAGTAGAAGTATGATTGTTCATTATTGAAGGGCTCAGGAAATAATAAAATTCAGTTGTAGGGGATGTTGTAAGAGCAGAGACACTGTTGTGCTCTTGTACACGTCCCCTAAGCCTAGTGTCCTGAATTGCTACCAAGCATGTGCATCTTGGCGCCATGGAAACCCAGCAGGCGGGAGTCACTGGCACCTCCAGCAGACTGAGGGAATTAGTTGTCCTGCCCCAGAAGTTACTTTGTAAAGGTAACTCTAATCCCCCAGGGTGGATTCTGGAATCACACCTTCCTTTAATATCCAAAATAATAGTTGACCAAGTACTGCAGTAAATCCAGAGCCCTCTTCAATGTCTTTGAGAGCCCCCCTGTTCCCTGGTGGAGGTGGGGGCTTATCTTTTTCTTGAGACAGTTCCAGCTGCCACTTGCTACTCCACTGTCCCCTGGCTCTTTCAGCAGTAACAGATGGTTAAAAGCATACATCATGAACATCTCTGAAGGCAGCTGCCAAGGAGGAGCTGCCTAAAGTTGTGAGCACGTGCAGGGCAGTAAGTTGGAATTAGCAAGGGACAACTTTGAAGGCGAGAAACTACATGGATGTATAAGCTGGGGTGTGATTGTGACAAGTATCCCCAGTCCACTAGAGCCATTTCTTCTACCTGATGTGTTGCAAAAGGCTGACCGGCCCATTAATTTTATATCTCTTTTCATAGGGATGACTTTGCTCGCAGTTGGTTCTGGTAAATAGTACTCCACAGGTGTTTGCAGCATGCCCCAGTGCTCATCCCTGGAAGACTTTATTATTCTTGTCCCTGCTGATCACTCCAATCTCTCTCGTTTGCTTGCAGTTGTTCCATTTTTAGTCTTGGTGAGAGTTGTGAAATAGATTTTGTTAAAGGAAGATTTGAGATGTGTTCTACTGGTATAGACAAGGTTTTATCGAGTATTATTGCCTTATCCTAAGATCAGTAACTCACCTTAGGGGAGAAAACCAAATCCACCTAGTTAATTTGCAGCAGAGATCTTCACTGAACCGTGGGAAGATCGTGCAAATTGTTTTCAGTAGCTAAAACATGAACACGCAGGGCTGGGGTTTGGTTTCTCTGGTGGGGCTTTTTGGTTTCTTGGACTGTCTAGATAACAGCTCTATGCCTCCCGGGTACTTTGGCAGAGTTTCAGTTGGCAAATACTGACTTCTGAATGGACATATCTAACCACGAAGTAGCTTTTTCTATTAGCTCTGAGCCTGGGGGGGGGGTGCCTTTTTTGTTTGAGGATTGGTGCGGTTAAAAGCCCCAGTTAGAAGCCGAGATCCAGAAAAGCAGTGGTCATAGATAATGGGATGCAGTTGTTGATGTGGTCACAGTAAGGGCTGATGTCTGGAACTGGCTGGCTTCTGCCTGGACATCCTGCCCCCAAACCCCTCCCTGAAAAAAGACAGTTAGTAGAAATGAGTTGATGAGGTCATAAAGTTTAGGATTTTAAGATCTAAAAAGGCACTCAATTATGCCAGAGTTTGGCCAAACACAGCCCAGAATAGAGGGACTGAGTATTCAGGAGCTGTTTAGTTAGTCATGTCCCTTTAGGGAGCAAGAGCCTCCAAGGAGTATGGTATGTGTGAGCTGGGACTGCTTACTGCTTCAGATCACTTAAGTGCCACTGAGCAATTAAACACAGACCTAATGGAAGAGAAGGAAAAGTCTACCAAGCAGTCACCTTTCTACACTTCCCAGGTCGCTGCCCCATTTCGGGCAGGCTCTCGTCACCTCTTGTCTGTGCTGTTGCAACAAACAGCCTCCTAATTGTTCTCCAACTTCCGGCATCTCTCCTCTCTGGCCTCTTCCGCCTCAAACGTTTACCATAAAGCAGTGTCAGGTTCATCCTTCTAAGACCCAGTTTTAATCTCTTTCGTCTTGTACTCAGACTCCAGCAGCTAAGGAGTAGTCTGTCCTCCTCAGCTCCCTGTCTATGGGCTTCCCAACCAACTGAACAGCCTTACGTCCCTCAGTTCTCCTTTGCTTGTACTCATTTCCAGCCAAACTGGACCCTTCAGTGCTTCCTGAATACACACTAAAGTTTTCTGCCTCTGCTACAGCTGTTTACTTCAATGTATTTCTCCTTCTCGTAATTTTACCTGTCATTTGTCAATATCATCTACTTTACTAAACTTTCCTTGATACCCTGCCACAGTTGGAAAGGATTTTTCTTCCTCTGAACTCACATAGCCTGGCGATTGAACTTCCCTCTCGGCTTGAATTCATGTTGGTTGTGACTTGTCTGTCTCCCTTAGTGGACAGTGAGCTCTTTGAGGGCCGGGGCCCGTGTCTGATTCATTGTGACATTCTGCCTCAGGGCCCTAACAGAGCACTTGGTGAATGTTGGAGTGGCCCCACCTGCCACTCTGAAAAGCTTGCAAAAATCCTGAGATTCTGTGGGAGGTGATGAAAACGCATTGCTCCCCTTCTCAGGACTTTAGGTTTCTGGTCTACCAATCAGCGGGGTTGTAAAGTTTGCTTTTCAAGGTCCTGGCTAGCTCTAGTATCCTATGACCCAACTTTCCAAGAAGGGTTTATATAGCTGGGTTTTCTCCTTAGGGCCCAAATGGTTCCCTCTGAAACATGGGGTTCTGCTACCTTTCACTATCATTGGATAAGGACAGAGACCAAGGGATAGCCTCTGCTGTTTTTGCCTTCTGGGACCTCAGTTTTCCTGATATTTTGAGGGCCTTTCTTATTTGTGACCCTAGAAACCAAGGCAGTGCTTTGTAGTCATTTGTAGTCATGCAGAATCTGCCTAACACAGTCATAATGCAAGTTTAACATTGAGTACAATGCCTGGTATGTAGTAAGCATGCAATGAAGCTATGCTATTTCATTATTGTTAATAATAGTCACTTTCCAGTAAGACAGACCTGAGTTCAAATCCTGGTTTTGTTACTTGCTAGTGATGTGACTGGTAGTGTCACTTTCTTGATCTATAGGAACCTCTACTGGGGACTGACCGTGCAGATGCATTGTTAGGATTAGGTTACTTCGTGTTCAACTGCCTAACGTGGTCATGGTGCTTGACATATCATAGCTCAAAAATGTAGCTATTGTTATGATGATGATGATGATGTGCATTATAGTAGAGCAGCTTAATAAATTCATCCAAAAGCCAATTTTAAGTGCCTGCTGTGTTCAAGGAGCTATGAAAAGCACCTTAATAATAATAGTGACAAAGATGATGTTACTCTTACCTATCACTAACGTTTATTGAGCACTTTCTACTGTGGGCAGCTTGAAGAGCTCTACATGTATCATTTCATTAAATCCTTGGCAACAAGCCTAGGAGATAAATACTATTATTATCATTTTATAGATGAGGAGAGCAAACCATAGAGAAGTTGAGGAATTTGCAGAATGTCACCCCAGGATTTGAGTCCAAATGAAGAAACTGTGGCATATAAAGCTAGTCGTGGCAGCGCCCAAATTTGAGTGCATGTCTTTTGTTTCCCAAACCCATTATTTCTGTCATACCATAGCCAGTGAATGGAGATAACTATGTGGAGGTCTACACGGACATGAACAGGGCATCAGAAGTATTGCTTTCATCCTTTCATAAGAGTCTAATTAGGTACTACATAGACGTAGCCACCAGGAAGTTCAGATATTTAAAAATCTTATAATGATGATACTATTTTTGATTCAATTCAGTTATTTTACAGAGCTTGAAGGACCTTAGTATTTATGTAGTCCAGGGATTTGCAACTTTGATTTACCTCCTGAAATAAATTAGAATGCACTAGCAGAGTCCATGAGCTACCTGCTGCCCTGTATGCCAGGACTCCCCTGGGGTGCTTCAGCCGCCTGTCTTCAGCTGCCCCACCGCCTTGCTTCCACTACTACATGCACATACGAACACACACACACAACACACACAGTGGGACTTATTATTGGGGTTTTATCATAACCCCCCACTGGAATGTGTTCTTTGTATGTGTGTTGCTGTGGAAAAATGGTTGAGAAAAATCACAACCTTCTCATTTTATCCCTGGATTGGAGACAGGGAGAGGAGATGTGTCATTGACATTCCTTTTGAAGTTTGGTCTACATCAACCTATGTATAGGGGTCAAATTTAATGTTGGGAATTATTTTTTGAGGTTTTTCTTTCAAGTAATGCTGAGTGAATCCAATGGTGCTGGCTTTGTTGAATCTGCTTCAGAAAACTCTGTAGGTTGTTCCCTTGTGTCAAAATCCACACTATAAAATTGGCCCTGGTTCTGAATTGATTATGTGCACAGATAGGGATGTGTTAACCAAATAGGATTTCCTCCGCTCTCCTTCCTGCTCAAGTTATCACTTAACATGTCATCATTGGCTCTTTGATAGGCAGGAAACAAGTTGAGAGCCTTTGTTTGTTCAGAAGTCTAGGGAGTGACACTAAATCAACATATAGGACTTCTCTCATGGGGTGTGCAGTGGGTAAGCCTCTGGAGGCTGGGATCCAGATTATTGCCTCCAAGTGTATCCAAACTCCTCAGAATGCCAGAGGTGCCCAGAATGTTCTTAAAACCTGCTATTTTGCAGGAATGGGCACACTTCGGCTCAGACTCCAAATGGCTAAATGGAGGTATCACAAACTGCAAGTGGATGACATGTAACTTAACAGAATGCCCAGAAGATCTTTGCTGCTTCCATCACGTCAGTGCTTCTTTGATTCCAGATAGCAGATCACTGGCAACCGTGCAGTCCAACTATGAACAGAAACATTGGAGAACCATTGATCATAGGGCTTCTCAGAAATTAATCCATACAAAGTACAAGTAGGGTATAATTTTCTTGCCTGTAGATGGAAAGATTTTTTTTGTCTCTCAAATAAACAGTCTAGCTGGGTTATGGAGTCAGAGCAGTGTGAGAGGTGCAGACATAGAAACTGTTGTGTTAATGACAATGTTTTTGAGACCCAGATGAAACCCAGATCTTCAGCTTTCCTAGGGATAAAATAGTAGGGCCAAGAAGGTGTGGAGCATTACTGAATTAATCAACAACTCATCACCTGCTCTCACAACTGGAATGACTGTATTAAATAAGGACGAATTTGCTCAAAACAACTATGAAAACATACAGACAATATACAATATATCAAAGGATTTGGGGTACACAGAGCAAATTCTGGAAAATGGCATGAGGCAGAGAATATGATCAAGCAGTAAATATTTATTTAAAAATAATTATAAAGAGGCCCCAAAAATTAAATGAAGAAAAGACTAGCAGTGGATTATTATGGAACAAACACTGGACAAGGACACTTGAATTCTGAATCTGATTCTGTATATTACTTATGTGTTCAAGTCTTCTCTAGCTCAGTTATTAATTCTGTAAAATGAAATGGCTGAACTGTCAGTTCTAACATGCTATCACTATGGTAATGACATGATGAAAACTGTATATTGCTTAATAATATACATCTCCCTGAAACGAAGTGAAGGGTTTCTTTTAAAATTTTGGTCTAGGTATGCAGAGTATTTACATGTTGGACGCACAGAAACTAAAGAGGCAAATTTTTCACATCCATAATGAAGTTACCTGCACTCAGTGTTCATGGCTTAATTTTTATTTTCATTTTAAGGTGAAATTCACACAACATAGAATTAGCCATTTTAAAATGTACAATTCAGTGGCATTTAGTACATTCACAGTGTTGCACAACCATTAATTCTATTTAGTTCCAAAACATTTTCATCACGCCAAAAGGAAACCCCATACCCATTAAGCAGTCACTCTCAATTCCCCCTCCCCTTAATTTTTTTTATTAAGGTCATAATAGTTTATAACATTGTGAAATTTCAGTTGTACATTATTTGTCAGTCACCATATAAATGTGTCCCTTCACCCCTTGTGCCCACCCCCCAACCCCCTTCCCACTGGTAACCACCAAACTGTTCTGTCTGCCCATGTGTTAATCTTCCACATATCAGTGAAATCATGTGGTATTTGTCTTTTTCTGTCTGGCTTATTTTGCTTAACATAATACCCTCAAGGTCCATCCATGTTGTTGGAAATGGGATGATTTTGTCCTTTTTATGGCTGAGTAGTATTCCATTGTGTGTGAGTGTATATATATATATATACATATTATATACCACATCTTCTTTACCCAATCATCAGTCAAGGGACACTTGGTTTGCTTCCACTTCTTGGCTATGGCGAATAATGCTGCAATGAACGTAGGGGTGCATAAGCCTCTTGTGATGGTTGATTTCAAGTTCTTTGGATAAATACCTAGTAGTGGGATAGCTGGGTCATATGGTATTTCTATTTTTAATTTTTTGAGAAATCTCCGTATTGTTTTCCATAGTGGCTGCACCAGTTTGCATTCCCACCAGCAGTGAATGAGGGTTCCCTTTTCTCCACAACCTCTCCAACATTTGTTATTTTTTGTCTTGGTGATTATAGCCATTCTAATGGGTGTGAAGTGATATCTTAGTGTAGTTTCGATTTGAATTTCCCTGATGATTAGTGATGTTGAACATCTTTTCATGTGCCTATTGGCCATCTGTATAACTTCCTTGGAAAAATGTCTGTTCATATCCTCTGCCCATTTTTTGATTGGGTTGTTTGTTTTTTTCTTGTTCAGTTGTGTGAGTTCTTTATATATTTTGGAGATTAACCCCTTGTCAGATATATGATTTGCAAATACTTTCTCCCAGTTTGTGGGTTGTCTTTTCATTTTGATTCTGGTTTCCTCTGCCTTGTAGAAGCTCTTTAGTCTGATGAAGTCCCACTTGTTTATTTTTAGAATGGCATAAGTTTTTAAATGTAACTTCAAAGTGATTTCAAAGGTGGATTGGGTGTTTGGGCAGCTGCAGCAAGGAAGCAACAAATATACCTGCCTTTATCTCTCTGACAGAGTAAATTTGGGGGGGCAGCAAGTAGATGCTGGTCTGGCTTCCTGGGAGGCCCAGGGCTCCCAGAAACCAGCATTATCAGCCTCTGAAATGAATTTTTGGCTACTTTGAGAGACTTACAGACTTATGGTTAGGGACCCTATCTGTCATGGTGTTGAATAAATACAAGCTCATTGTTTTAAAAACAGTCATTTAAAAAAACCCAGAAAGTTCAGCTAAGTCCAAAGAAAAAGTAAAATCACCTAAATTCCTACTATGCAGAAAGAATCAGCTTTTAGCGTAAAGTCTCTGATAATTTTTTATGTATTTTAACATACTATATATATTTGCAAAAGTGAGATCATATGGTACACACTTTTTATTATTTTACTTCCAAAGTAAAATATGTTTAAGTTCATACAAGATAGGTTTATAAAGTGTAAAATAGAATACCTGTTTTCTAACTTTCATTTTTTCCATTCAGTATATTTTGAACAAACTTTTCTGTCAATAAATATACTTTCAGAGCATGATTTTCATTGCTGCCTAGTCATCTATTTTATGTATATATTACAGTTTCCTCAACTAGGCTCCTTTTTGGGACATTCAGGCAGTTTCCAGTTGTCAGCTATCATAATGGTGCTGCAGCCTGTGCCTAAATTTATGCCCACATCTATGATTAGTTCCTTTGGACAAGTGTGAATACATGCTTTTTGCTCATCATGCTAATGAGGATGCAATGTAATGAAATTAAGACAAAAATTTAGTTGCTCACTTTGGAGTCGGCTATTTTGCAAATGCACTTTAGGTGGCTCTTTTTATTTTACACAGCATGCTCATATCCATTATTTCATTTAATACTACCATTGGCTAGTAGCTAATATTTCTTGTACAACATATATAGCAGACATTGTGCTGTGTGCTTTAGACCAAGGTATCTTATTCAATTTTATTTCTTATGTGCTATTATTATCTCCATTTTAGAGATGGGGAGAGTCAGGAGCCTCAGAGAGATTATGCAAATTGACCAAAGTGTGATAAGTAGTAGAGCCAAAATTATACTTTGGTCTTTTGGATTCTAGTTACAGTATTCCTTCCAGTATACCACAAGGCCTCTGTGAATTACAAGATATTCCAAGGCTATATATGGGCAAGTGATTTAGATTCCACACCAGTTAACTTGGAAAGATTTAAGAATAAGGAAACAACATGGTATTCATAGACTGTGTCCCCTCCCTTCCAAGTCCAAGCTGGCTTCCTCTGGGGATGCCTGCCTGTGGTTGATTTCACCATGTGGTCCACAAGAACTCTAAGTGTGATGTCTGCCATGCTGGATCCCCTCCCAAAGTGAGACTTCCCATGTCTGAGGCAGGCAGGTGTGATTTACGAAAGTTCAGAAGGGGCCAAGAGCAGAGATTGGGAGAGGTCTCATTTACATTAAGAGTCACTGTGAATTAGGTTCTGAGGCCAACTGCTGAAATGAATTCATCATTAAAAAGCCAATAAAAGATATTAAAGGACAAATTGGCAGAACTTCATTGGACTGTTTCATTCTGTGCTGAAGAACAAATGATAGTTTGTGCTGTTTATTTCTTAGGAAAAAGAAGCTATAAAATGAGACGTACACATCAGTAGGCCCCCAGGGAAAATGTCTTCCTGGGAAGAAAGCTAGGGGCTATGGGAAGGCAGCAAAGGCTCCATTCAGGGACCGAAATAATTTTGGCACTGAGAATCTCTGCCTGTTTCCAAGGACATCTGCTAAAGCTCCATACT
Organism: Tapirus indicus; assembly: GCA_031878705.1. NCBI lineage: Eukaryota > Metazoa > Chordata > Mammalia > Perissodactyla > Tapiridae > Tapirus > Tapirus indicus. The sequence goes on along the minus strand of CM062942.1, from coordinate 115,563,467 downwards.
GTGTCCTGGTTGGTCTTCGTGCTTGGTGGCTCCACTGACCCAGATCATGGAGCCAAGCTGGAGACTGCCAAGATTATGGATTTACAGAGGGCAGAGCTGCAAGGGTCCTTGGAGATCATCTAAGATGCCAACTGCCTGCATTGACTGGTGAGGAAATCAAGGCCCAAATGAGGAAAGGGACTTGTCCAAGGTGCCCAAAACAGTGACTATCAGTGTCAGAGTTTAGTAGTCACGTTTACAATCTTCAGTATAAATTATATTCACCACTGACATTGACATGTAGAACTAAATTATTTCTTTTCCTTCTCCGTTTTTCCCTCTTACGCCTTTTCTATCTTCTCTGCTCCTCCTCCCTTCCCCCATTTTCCCTTTCTCTTCTTTCCCTTTCTCCTGCTCTTTCATTTTCATCTTCTCCATTCTCATATTCTTAACAAGTTCTCTGGTGTGTATCATGCATTCTATCTTATTTACAAACCATTCTTATATCCATTATCTCATTTGATCCTTCATCCATCCAGGCCACAGTACTCAGAAACTGAACATCTTACACATAGACAGAAAGTGCAAGCCAGAGGCCCCCTCCCTATTCAGGCTGGCTGGCTTCCTGAGCATTGCACAGATGGTATATACAGGCCATGGACTTCCTCCCTGGCATACTTTCTGTAGATGTTTAAGAGTTGGACTTTCCCTGGCACAGCCTCAGCCTCAGTGCCAAGGAAGGAAGGAAGTTAAGAAGCTTTCCTGTCATTGGATCTGGATCCTAAATAGACCTTTGCTTGGCAAGCATACTTCCCATACTCCCTAGCTGGCCCTGCTCTGTGGGTAGGGCCTCACTCACTGCACTCTTTGGTCAAGACCAGGTTCTCTGCAGGCAGCATCACTCACATGGATGCCCAGGGTATGCCTCCCTGAAAAGCATCACTTTTTAATAACCTAGCCTCCTGGGACATTAGATTTCTATCCAAAAGATGGGGGAGTTGGAGGGAGGGAGGAGCCTAGGGGAGAGAGATGGGAAGAGAACTATAAGCATACAAAAGGGAATTTTGCACACAGTGAGAAATTCGTGTTTTTCTTTCCTTCATTCTTTCCACAGATATTCATTGAGTACCTAACAAGTGCCTGGCACTACTTTTGGCTACAGGATACAACATTATCCTCAAGGAGTTTATATTCTGGGGGGAGGGCAGACAGTAAACAAATAGACCTATATTATATTATCAGGTAATTGCTATAATGTCATAATAATATGAAGAAAAATAAAGCAAGTGTATTAGTTTCCTAGTATTGGTGGAGGGTTGTCTTTAGGAGTGGGGGCACTTCATCCACAGTTAACAGAGAGCAGACAGAGTCTATGGGTACAAATGCTGGTAGGTGGGTAGATGTGGTAGGGGGAGGATATGGAATTTCTTCTAATTGCTTCTTTTTTCTCACTCAAATCAGAAGCTAGGACATCTGCTGAGAGTGAGGAGGAAGAAAAGAGAGTTAGAGATGTGAGCAGAGAGGAGACAGTATGAAATAATCTCAAGGAGAGTAGACAAATGAATGGGCTATGGTAATCGAGTAGGGTGATAGATAGCACTGAAGGCCCACACTTGAGGTTTTGAGGTCATCAGTTTAAAGGAGAACAGACAACGTGGTTGTGAGTTTTTCCAGCCACGTTAAGCTGCTTGGAGGCAGGCATGACATCATTAAAGAGTTGGATTTAACCTGAGTTGGGGTTTTTGTCAAGGGTGCATAATAGAGGGAGAGAGGATCATGGGGGAGAGAGGGAGGGAAGAGAAATTGAGGCTGTGTGCCAACCTCTTTTTGGATTTGTCTCCTTTGGCCTCCTTAGTGTTACCTTTTTATGTCTTTTCTCATTTTATAACTTGGCAGGTAACAGTTCTACACGGGCATGAAATATGTCCTTCCTAGCTACAAATAGACATGGGAGAGAGAGTGAGAGAATGGCAAAGCTCCAGAAGAAGCACATGTATGTAAGCAAGAGCGATTGGCACTAAGCTTGTAGACTATTTAATTTTGAGAAACTTCAAAACAGGTATTTTGGGGAAAAAACTCACTATAATTTCTGCTTTTATGGTCTTTTGAGGTAGCAATGTCTCCATTTTGGTCAATGTAAAAGCCTTCTGGTCCTTTGTTAATAATTATAGCAGCTATTGCTATTTATTGAGTACCTACCATGATGAAGGCACTTCACAAAGTGCTTTAGATGCATTAACTCATTTTATCCTCACAATAGTCATAGGAGTTAAGTACTATTACTCCATTTTTAGATGAGGTTAGGTAATTTATCCAATATGACACAGCTAACAAGCTTCAGAGCTAGGTTTTGAACCCAGAGCTTTGTGATTACATAGTCCACACTCTTAACTACTCCTGCACTGCTCTTTGGTGCTCAAGACTTTGCCTGTTAAAGTCAGTACACTCATCTATCTCTCTGTCCATTCAATAGAACTCTCCCAATACCCACTCTGTGCTAAATCATCGTGTTAGTTGCTGGGTGGGGAGAGGGTATGGGTGGGGTTCAGCCACCAATCCTTCATCCTTTTTGTGCTCATTTAGGGATTCTAAAAGAAGCTAGAAGGTGAGTAGCCTTTGTCCTGGGAATCTGTTCTGGAGACTTCTTTTCTAGACTCGTAGTATATGTTCTGATGACTAAGCCTGAGGGACTGTGCGTCTGCGTCCTTCATCTCTCAGACCTTGTTATATCTTCTGGTTTTGCTGGTTTTATGGGTATTAGGCTTCCATCTTCTTCCCCAGGCTATCATCCTGCCCCCTGCTCCTGCCCCTTTCTCTGAGCTCTTAACTCTTGTAGGAAAGTCAGACCTGCTCCTGGCTCCCACCTGCCAGGCTTGGCATGACAAATTTCCTTCATATCATACTTAATGCTGGCATGTAAAATAGAATATGCTTTCTGCTCACAAACTGCTACCATCTCCTACATCCGTCTAGATCCAAGAAGCCTGTATCATCAACATAAAACCCTAGAAGCAACGCATGCTGGGAATCGGTCCTCCATATCAGAGCTGATCAGGATGGATCGGTGAATTCTGTAGATCGCATCTGTCTTAAACAGCAAATTAGCTATGCTTGACTTCAGCTATCACATTTTGCCTGCTGTGTGCTTGCTCTACCCTTCTATGAAATATTTTTTCTAACAGTGCAGAGGAAATACACAAGATTGATTAGAGTTGGCACAATTTGTGCATACCTCTGCAGCTATTATTGTAGTAGCTGCTTTAAAAGACTCAAAAAATCCTTTAGCCAATTTTTTTCCTCTGTAAAGTTCCATTTAAATTTTAGTGGGTATATGTATGTGTAAATCGGATCAACTTCCAATGATAGCTCCTTATTGTAAGCTTTTTGATGTTCTGTTTGCCTGAGCAGATTGATTTGCCGTTATGGGAAAACGTTTGAACTAAAAAAGTCCTCTGAACTTTGTTCACTAATCTGATCAAAGAAAATAGAAGCAGAACATGTAGACAGAAACCTGCAAATTAAATTTACTTTTCCAATTCAAATGTATTTGATCTACATTCGTTATGGAACTAGGGTGGGGTAGTATTTGCTTCTTGATTCTGCAATAACATTGAGGTTTAGAGTATTTTCGAAAGTCTTTAAAAATTCAGTGCAGAAAAGAATCGGCAACATTAACTGCTAATAACGTCTACTCTTTGGTATTAAGTTAGGATACCTCATAGATTGTCATTGTCCTACAATCCCATCTATCAGGCCTGGTGAGCACCGTGTAATGGTGCCATCTCTGGAGATGGCTGGGCCAGCCTTGCTACATGGTGACAGATTGTTTAGGGGAAGCCAGTAGTGGCAGAAGTATTAGAACACTTGCAAAGATGATTTGCACCCATGTAAAGGTCTGATTTCTTCTGCTTGATTCACGGGGATGGGTTATTTCACGTGGCTTTATTCAGATTTGAAGAACTGTGCTAATGGCCTGAGCTATTATCTCTCTCGCATGTTTTTAATCATTCCCTAATTTACTGTCTCTTAACTAGGCATATGAATCAGAACCACTGTGGAAACTAAAAAAAAAAAAAAAAGAAATACACAAGCTTAAGCTCTAGCAATGTTGTTCAAGTAGCTCAAGTGGATGGCAGGTAGTAGGAAAGAGGAGGCCACGTGGACTTTGGTCTGAATCCTGATTCCATCATTTGCTAGTCACGTGCCCTTGAGCAATTTACCTTCTCCAAGTCTCCTCACTTTCTTCATTTGTCAGATGGGCAAAATATTAACACTGTTTTCATAAGGTTGTTGAGAGGGGCGAGTGAGATAATGTAGAGTGGACAGTACATAGGTAAAATATACTTAATATTTGAGTGCTTCCTATTATTAGCTCTTAGGTGGCGATCAGGCTTCTGCACTTAAGAAGTTTACAGGTTGTCTGGATTTCTGTCCCCACTGAGAATCACTATTCCTAAAAGGTTCCAAAAGGTGACTTTTAATATGAAAACAGAAGCATCTGCCTCAAATTTGTTCTCAAGGCTGCTGTGATGCCACATCGTAAAAGTACGTGTGTATGTACATATGTATGGGTGTTTATGCTGTGCCTGGCACTGTACTAGGTACTGGGAACAGAGAGACCATGAAACATGGCCCCTGTCCCTTAGAACTGAGTTGCCTAATACTGCATTCTGCTCTGTGATGAAGTAGCACAGTATTTCCAAATACAATGTAACAAAAATTCCCTATGACATTCAAAGGTAGGTTTTATCTCTAAGAAATCCAAGCTTCTCCAAACACAGTTGTTTTATAAACTAGTCAATAACTCACAAATGTTCCATTGATAATCTTTATCTTAATTATCTTCCAGTGGCTTTTTAAATGGAAAAACATTTTATTAAGGTTCAGTTGGCATCTGTTGAGTACTACCACATGCCGGGCATTTTTGCTGATGCTCTCCCTTTCTTTCCATTCTCATGACAATCTATGAAGTTGTCCTCATGACAATTTATAAGGAACTGAAGGCTCTGAGAAGTTGAGTAACTTGCTTAGAGTCATATAGCTAGTAAATTGCAAAGTCAGGATTTGAATCCAGACCCGTCTGTCTCCAGGTCACATTTCCTGTTCACCCTTTCCCCATGCAGCATAGGAGTTAAACATGGGAGCTAATTACTGAGCAAAGTTGAAGGGCCAACTTGGCTGATATATATACATATATATATATATATATATATATATATATATATATATATATATATATATTTTTTTTTAGTGTAGAAAAAAATAGTCTGTATTTTATTCTGAAACCAAATAGATACAACTTTGGATAATTCATTGCCGTTTTTTTTTTCTTCTGATATTTCTGTTATTTATTTTTTTATTGCGGTAACATTGGTTTATACCATTATATAAATTTCAGGTGTACTTCATTCTACTTCGATTTCTGCATAGATTACATCATGTTCACCATCCAAAGACTAATTACATTCCATCACCACACACGTGTGCCTAATCATCCCTTTTGCCCTCCTCCCTCCCCCCTTTCCCTCTGGTAACTACCAATCCAGTCTCTATCTCTATGTGTTTGTTTGTTGTTTTTATCTTCTACTTATGAGTGAGATCATATGGTATTTGACTTTCTCCCTCTGAGTTATTTCTCTTAGCATAATACCCTCAATGCCCATCCATGTTGTCACAAATGGCTGGATTTCATCGTTTCTTATGGCTGAGTAGTATTCCATTGTGTATGTATACCACATCTTCTTTATCCATTCGTCTCTTGATGGGCACTTAGGTTGCTTCCAAGTCTTGGCTATTGTGAATAATGCTGCAGTGAACACAGGGGTGCATGTAATGTTACACATGCATGTTCTCATGTTCTTTGCATAAACACCCAGCAGTGGAATAGCTGGATCGTATGGTAGTTCTATTCTTAATTTTTTGAGGAATCTCCATACTGTTTTCCATAGTGGCTGCACCAGTTTGCACTCCCACCAGCAGTGTATGAGAGTTCCCTTCTCTCCACATCCTCTCCAACAATTGTTGTTTCCTGTCTTGTTAATTATAGCCATTCTGACCTGAGTGAGGTCATTGTAGTTTTGGTTTGCATTTCCCTGATAGTTAATGATGTTGAGCATCTTTTCCTGTGCCTGTTGGCCTTCTGTATATCTTCTTTGGAGAAATGTCTGCTCAGGTCTTTGGCCCATTTTTTAATTGGGTTGTTAGTTTTTTCGTTGTTAAGATGTATGAGTTCTCTATATATTTTGGAGATTAACCACTTATCGGATATATGGTTTGCAAATTTCTTCTCCCAATTGTTAGGTTGTCTTTTTGTTTTGTTGATGGTTTCCTTTTCTGTGCCAAAGCTTTTTAGTTTGATGTAGTCCCATTTGTTTATTTTTTCTATTGTTTCCCTTGCCCAGTCAGACAAGGTACTTGAAAATATGTTACTAAGACCGATGTGAAAGAGCATACTGCCTATGTTTTCTTCTAGAAGTTTCATGTCTTACATTCAAGTCTTTGTTCCATTTTGAGTTAATTTTTGTGTATGGTGTAAGATAATGGTCTACTTTCATTTTCTTGCATGTGGCTGTCCAGTTTTCCCAACACCATTTCTTGAAGAGACTTTCCTTTCTCCATTGTATGTTCTTGGCTCTCTTGTGGAAAATTCTCTTCCCGTAGATGTGTGGGTTTATTTCTGGGCTCTCGATTCTGTTCCATTGATCTGTGTGTCTGTTTTTGTGCCAGTACCATGCTGTTTTGGTTACTATGGCTTTCTAGTATATTTTGTGAGAAAAAACAGCCTAGAGCTAACATCCGTTGCCAATCCTCCTCTTTTTGCTGAGGAAGACTGGCCCTGGGCTAACATCTGTGCCCGTCTTCCCCTACTTTATATAGGATGCCACCACAACATGGCTGACAAGTGGTGCATCGCGGGCGCCTGGGATCCGAACCCACGAACCCTGGGCTGCCACAGCACGAGCTAAACTGCTGCCCAACTGGGCCGGTCCCTGTAGTATATTTTGAAATCAGGGAGTGTGATACCTCTAGCTTTGTTCTTTTTTCTCAGGATTGCTTTAGCTATTCGGGATCTTTTGTTGTTCCATATAAATTTTAGGATTCTTTGTTCTCTTTCTGTGAAAAATGTTGTTGGAATTTTGATAGGGATTGCATTGAATCTATAGATTGCTTTAGGAAGTATGGACATTTTAAGTATGTTAAATCTTCCAATCCAAGAGCACAGAATATCTTTCCATTTCTTTGTGTCTTCTTCAGTTTCTTTCAACAATGTTTTAAAGTTTTCAGTGTACAGATCTTTCACCTCTTTGGCTAAGTTTATTCCTAGGTATTTTATTCTTTTTGTTGCATTTGTAAATGGGATTGTATTCTTAATTTCTCTTTCTGCTAATTTGTTGTTAGTGTGTAGAAATGAAACTGATTTTTGTATGTTGATTTTGTATCCTGCAACTTTACCATATTTATTTATTATTTCTAGAAGTTTTTTGGTGGATTCTTTAGGGTTTTCTATATATAAAATCATGTCATCTGCAAACAGTGACAGTTTCGCTTCTTTCTTTCCAGTTTGGATCCCTTTTTTAATTTTGTTTTTCTTGCCTGATTGCTCTGGCTAGGACTTCCAATACTATGTTAAATAGGAGTGGTCAAAGTGGGCATCCTTGTCTGGTTCCTGTTCTTGGAGGGATAGCTTTCAGTTTTTCACCATTGAGGATGATGTTAGCTGTGGGTTTGTCATATATGGCCTTTATTATGTTGAGGTACTTTCCTTCTGTACCCATTTTATTCAGAGTTTTTATCATAAATGGATGCTCTATCTTGTCGAATATTTTCTCTGCATTTATTGAGATGATCATGTGATTTTTAGTCTTCATTTTGTTAATGTGGTGTATCACATTGATTGATTTGTGGATGTTGAGCCATCCCTATTTTTAAAGAAGGCTAAATAGATGAATGTGATAAATGCATGTAGGTGCTCATGAAATATTAGCTGTGTTGAGGTTAGAAATCACTTTTAATGCCAAGAATGGGCTGTGTTCTCTCAAGTTCTTTTTCCACTGAGTGGATCAAATTTTTTCACAATTGAGCTTGATTGGTGGAATGATGAATTGAATTAATAATGTGCGGTTATCAACAGTGTGGTCCTTAATACAATTAGTTTACATGTCCTTCAGCTCAACTAAGTTGTCTCCATGACCTCTACTTGAACTGCAGTCCATGTGTGAGGTTGTTCCAAGAGTTACACGCAGCTGAATCGACCCCTAAGAACAAAACAACAGCAAAAAATTGTGTTTTACATTTTGGTCCTGAATTGTTCTATTAAGGTGCATATTAAAGTTTCAGAGTTGGCTCCTGCTCCTTAAATAAGGACCACCAAGGGGTCTGGGGAGTGGGCAGCTGCAGCCTTCTAGAAAACAGTGCCGTCAATGCTGTCAATGCACTTGAACTGAAGCTGTGCCCTCAGTGTCAGTCAGTATCACACTATCCTGTGCTTTTGCAGCATAATGAATTGATCTCAAGAGCAGTTCAGGTGCAGCAATACAGGAAAAATAGTCCTGCGGTTCCACAATACCCACCTCTTCAAATCTGAACATTTCAGACAGAACATTTTTTCCTCTCCTCTATGTCATCGAATAAACACACCTGTGCTAGTTGCTGCTTTCTCCATGGGCTGTAATGAGAGGTAGGCTGAAATACCTCCTCTGATATTTCTGGGCAAACCTCAGAGGCACAATTTGTTACATGTGCCAAATGGCATCACCACCTTCCAGGCGTTGAGTTCTCAGATAGAGTTGCCAGAAGATCAGGGGAGGGCACTGAGGAAAAATGGGATTTTTCTCCTCCCGAATTCCCAGGTGAGAATCAGATTCCAGCCTCAGTTATGTGATTCTTTTTCACCTTTGCAGTGTTCAGACTCGTGTGTGATCAAAACTCATTAGAAACATTGTGATAGCATCGACTTGCATTTTGTTCAAATTTCTGCTTCATGTTCTTGTTTCACTGGTCAAAGAGATGACAGGAGAGAAACACATCAGGTCATTAAAATTAAAAAAAGTCTACCCACTAATGTTGATTGCTTTAAAGCAAGTTAATGCCTGTACGTGCAGAAAGTGCCATGGTTCCTCCTTTCCCTTTTTCTTTTTAGGTTCTGGTGAACATGAAAAACAGACACTGCTTCAAGTAAATACTTAGGTATCCAAATGAGTGCAAATTACGCTTCCATACCAGTGCATTTATTCCAGTGATTGCGCTGATTGTATTTGACCATGCGATAATTAGGCCACATTCAGATCACAAATTCCCATTTTACACCTTTTGGGTTTTCTAATCCAGAATGCACTAATGGCCTACAGAGTGCTTCGGTGTTAGGTGACCAGAGAAGCCGTTTGTATGATGTTCTTGTTAATGGGGAGGTTTAATTGTAGGGAAGGCTATCGCCACACACAGAGGCTCTAAATGGTCAGAGAAGGACACCAGTATAATCATCGGAGAGCATTTTTTTATGGGTAATGTTGTCTGATTGTTATGGATTCAAGCTACAAAATGAAGGTAATTGGAGAAATATGCACACACACGCCATTTGCTGTTGGTTTGGAATAAGTAATAAACAGATATATACAGGTTTAACATTAAATTCTCCATTCCAAACTAATGGGAAAATAGGCTGGAATAGAAAGACAGATTTAGCCTGTGGCCAAATTGAGAAACTTTTCTTTCTCCTCCATTCCTTCTGATTTCAGTTCTTTCTTCCATTTAGTTGAGTAACTCAGTCAACTCTGAGCCAAGTGAAGAGTATGGACTCAAACATGTTGACTCTGAGGGATGGATAAGGCAGGTGTTACCTTCCCCACAATAGGTTTATGGGCATTTTGAAAGAGGGCTACATGGAGACAGCCATCCTTAGTGGGAAGGAACAATATCCTGATGGTGGCATTTTAGATATTAGCAGGTAACTGCTTCTTCTGCTTATGACAATGGCTGTCCTTAGACAAGGAACAGTTGCCAGTGAGTCTCTAGGTGGAACTGGGAATATCTCCCACTGATTTACCAATGGAATTAGGCAGTGCCTGTTGTGAGGAGGCCACTGGGATGACAAGTAGGAGACAGAGGAGTGGAGAAAGGCAGAGTAGGAAGGTAGAGTCTGGGGAAGAGGGGAGAGTAGGGAGATGTTGACTCTCTGGTTCAAACCCTGGATCTACTACTTATTCATCCTTTTAACAAATGGCACTAGTGATCCCCTTGGAGCTTACCATCTAGTCAAGAAGAGAGACATTAATCAAATGATTCATGCATTCACCAAGTAGGTATTAAACTTCCTATCTTATAAACATGGTAGGTGCTGTGAAGAAAAAGTACATGTTATGAGAGACCTGACCTCGTTTGGGGCATGAGTGAACTTCACTGATGGAACTTTATGACCCAAAGCAGTGAAACATGAGGTGAGATATGAAAAATGAATAGGAAGAATGAAGAGTTGTTTAGGCAAGAGTGTGTAAAGGGAACATACCCCAAAGATGGAAGGGCAGGCCTAAGAAGAGAATACAGTATGTTCTCATGCATTACATGAAGGCCAGGGTGTTGAGAGCACAGCAAATGAGGGAGAAAGTGATAAAAGCTGAGGCTGAGGAGACAGGAAGAGGGCAGAAGCTTCCAGGCCTACCTGTCTGTGTTAAAGTGAACATTTTTGTAAGAACAGTGGGAAGCCATTCACAGGTTTTATGTAAGATAATGTTTTAATTAAATGACTCTGGCTGTAAGGAGATGGAGAACAGATTAAAGCAGGAAACACACTGGAGGCAGGGGGACTATTTAGGAGACTGTTGGAGTAGACTGGACAAGGCATGGTGGTGGCTTAGACTGGGATAGAAGCAGTGGAAGGAAAAATGGATGGACTGTGTGACCATGGGCAAACTTCTATGAGCCTAATTAGGCTTATTTTCTTTCAGGTTTAGTCTAGCATATCTAGTGATTTAAGAGCAGGCTTTGCTGTTTAGATCATCTGCTATCTATAACCTCCCTTTAGATGTCAAGTAGTCAACAAAAACATTCTGTCCACACTTGGTATATTAAGGAAAGACAGAGCTACCTTGAAAGTCTTTAGAATTGCATTTATTGCAATTCTTGAGGCTGGTGATCTGGATGAGTTGTGCATTTTTTGTGATAAAAATTGGCTTTGAAATGAATAAAGGATCATTGACATAACACCACACCTGTTATTCCTCTCATCGTAAAGAACTAAACAAAAGATTCAGCAGAAGTCTCCCCCACATTCAGCAGTAATTAAATGCAACTACACTTATTTAGGAAACTGATAACAGTAAAGAGAAATTTAGTGCCAGCTATCCTAGAAGAGACAGTCCAAAGACTACCTTTTGTTGTTAGAGTTACAAACACTTCTAAACAAAATTAAAAAGAAAGTGCCTTTCAGGGTTATAGTGTCTTCCCCCAAATCTTTGAACCTTGGTAAACATTTCTTGCTGGCTCATCACACTAAGCTCTGTAATAATTTTACACAATGTCCAATAGGAAACAAATGGCTCTGTGAGTGAAGATTTTGATTCTAGGTATCCAAGCAACATTCCTGGTGAGGGTAGGAAAACACTGAAACTAGATGCCTTTCATATGGTTCAGCTCCATTTGATATTTGTTATGATGCAGGTTCTCTGGGTAGTGCCTTGTGCTAGACATCTTCGGGGAAGGCAATGATGGGGATCTGGCAAGCAAACAAATATTGTTGAGAATAGAGGAGATTTGTATAACAAAATGGTAAAACCTGGTCCAAAGGACAGGTACAGAATAGAACCCTGCACCCAATCATTAGAGAACAAAGAATACTTTCTAACAAATAGGGCACGTGTACAGAAATTGACCTCGTATTAAGCCTTAAAAGAATTCTGTAATATCAAAAAGTCAGTACCATATAGATGAGGGTATTTGACAAAAATGCAATGCTGTGTGATATCCACAACTATAAAATAGATTAAAGGAGAAAAAAAAAACTATTGTCATCTCAATAGGTACAAAAATCATTCAATAAACTTCAACAAACATGTATGATTAATAACAAAAAAACTCACCTAACAAAGTAGAAATAGATCCTTTACCTGATGAATGCCATCTACCAAAACTCTATGGCAAACATTATGCTTAATGGTAAAATATTAGATGTCCATATGTCTCTTTCAAGTCAGGACCAAGACTGACAAGGAAACCTCTAATCACTGTTTTTATTCAGCGTTATAAATGGGATCCTAACCAGCTCATTGGGAAAATAAAAAATGTAAGAGTTGAAAATATGCGGTTATTTTTACAGATGGCATGATTGTCTACACAGAGAATGTAAGAGAACATGCAGACAAACTAATAGAACTAATACAGAGTTCAACAAGTTTTCTGGACATAGGATCAGTATATAAGAATCGATAGCGCTCCTCTTCAACAGTAAGAATCAAGGAGAAAATGTTATAGAAGACAAATTCTAACAACCAAGATGGCATCCAAAATTGTACATTGGTGTCTCTTCTCCCACCTCTCACTTTCTTTCAGGTCTTAAGTTGTTTTTTCAAGATTTTCCCCATCTCCCCAATGTGCTTGGGCCATGAGGTTTGTTTTTCCTTTCTTCCAGGCCCTCTAAAGAGAAATGAACCAATTTAAAACAAAGAACAAATGAAGAGGAAACAGAATTGTTGGCGAGAACTTAGAGAATATCCCTTTGCACTGCTTCCTCTTCCAAGTCCATAGTGACTTTGATTTAGCTACTGCTATGCAAGTTGAAAACCAAAGTGATAACAGTGGTTCTTCTCGTACCAGCTTATTCAAAATTCAGTTCGCTCCTGTCTCACTCAAGTAAAGGAGTCAACACCCCATTAGAGAATGTGTTCCCTCACTTGAGTGTATTCAAGCAAGAAGGTCATCAAGTTACTTTCCTTTTAAACCAACCCCATTGACTTTTAAAAGCTATTTTGGAAAAATTCAAGGAAAAGAAGTAAACAAAAAAAGTAAGGGGAAGACCAAAAGGAAATATGAATACTTCAAGACTTTCACAAATAAAGAAGAAACTATTTAAAGACAAAAGCCTTGAGTTTCTGTGATTAGATTTATAGAATGGAAGGAAACCATTCCTCTGAAAAAAATTTTTTTAACCTTTGAGCAAATCATTGCAAGGGAATTTTTAAACTGTATTGAAAAACTGAGGTATGATATCACCTCAAGGAATCTTTGAAATTTATGAATGCTGAAGATTTAGTAAAAGGAGATCTTGATGATTATAGATATGAATATTTAGATGGCTATGGATCCATTACACCTATTGGTGAGTCCATTACAGAGGATACACGTAATCTATAATATGCAGATGAATGTAATATCCAACTGATAGAACATAGTTCTTTCATAATAAGTACTGAATTACTAAAGAATATAAACCTATATCTAAAATAAGAGGAAAATGGCAAAGAAGCTGCTTTGTCTCTAGAGATATTCAAAGATTAAAAAATTAATGGTTAAAATAAGGACAGAATGACTAGAAATGGAGAAGAGTTAGAAAGGAACATAAATGCAGAACAAGGAAAACAGTATCAAGAAGAAACACTTGATACATTTTAAAAAGACAGATAAAGTATGTTTCCGTGTGTGTATGTGTGTGTGTGTACATATCTCCTCTAAACCCAGAACCTTCTAAGCAGAAAAAATATGACTTTGAACATGTATATACTACATTAAATGAAAATAAAGGACCCACACATATTCTAAAGAATAAGAAGAATAAACTTCGCATTTAAAAGTACCGCAATGGAGTGAATGCCACGTAGGAAAAACTAGAAGCTTTCCTAGGAAAAAATATCATTTCTGAAATATAGATACAATGTCACACTAACGAAAAAGCAGTCTCTGAATATCATCGGAATTGTCCTACTTTGTTTAATGAAAGGAAAAACTGACTCTAATTTGGTGAGCTCGGAATGTCAGCTACTTTCAAGCACTTAAGTTCTATTTCCTTAGCTATTTATGTAATTTATGAATATGTACTAGAATTAGAGTTTATTTGCAAGATAAATTGCTAAATTGGAAAGGAAAAAAATCCCATTCACATAATAGCAAAACCCATAAGTCTTAGAGATATACCTAACAAAATATAGTCTTTTAAAGAAGTAAGAAGTTTTATTGAAGAATATAAACAATGACCTAAATATAAATAATAGAATATATATACTATTTTAATGGTTTGGAAGACTCACTATCATAAAGAAGTCAATTCTCCACAAATTAACTTGTAGTTCAGAGCAATTCCAATCAAACCCCGCAGTTTTTTTTTCATGGAACTTGACAAACTTATCCTAAAATTTGTATGGAAAGAGAAAGGGCAAAGATTAGCCAAGGTTCTCTTGGAGAAGAAAAACAAGATGAAGAGACTAGCCCTATCAGGTATTAAGAATTGTTATCAAGCCATATTAATAAAAAGTGTGATATTGGTACAGGGCTAGACAAATATACCAATAGAACAAAACTGAAATGCCAGAGACAAACTCATACATATATCAGAACTTGGTATATGACAGAGAAGATATTACAAATTAATAGAAAAAGGATGAATCACTCAATGAATAGTTCTGGGACAATTGGCTATTTAGATGGAAAAAAATTAAAATTCTGTACCCCATACCATATAGAAATGTAAATTCAAAATGGATTAAAGACCTAAATGTTAAAAGCAAAAATTACTTGCTTCTGAAAATTTTGAAGAATATTTTAATGATCTCAAGGTATGGAAGGATTTCTTAAAACCACAAAATGAAAACCATAGAAGAAAAGATTGATAAATTTGACTTCATTAAAAATAAGACCTCTAATTAATGAAATGTATTACAAAGAAAATTTAAAATAAAATAGAAGGTATTTTTAGCTCCTACGCATAAGGAACGATTAATATCCAGAGGCTATAAAGTACTCTAAAACTCATTATGAAAAAGACAAACAATTCATTAGAAAAATGTGCAAAGGATGTGACCAGACGATTTACAGAAGGGAAAACTTGATTCACCTATAGATGTATGATAAAAGATACTCAACCTCACTAGTAATGAGGAAAATGTAAATTAAATTAAAAAAAAGACAATCCTGGGGCCGGCCTGGTGGCGTAGTGGTTAAGTTCACATGCTCCACTTTGGTGGCCCAAGGTTTGCAGGTGCAGATCCCGGGCGCCAACCTGTGCATCGCTCATCAAGCCGTGCTGAGGCGGCATCCCACATACAAAAAAAGTAGAGAAAGATGGGCACAGGTGTTAGCTTAGGGCCAATCTTCCTCAGTACAAAGAGATTTGGGTTGTTTCTACTTTTTGGCTATTGTGAATAATGTCGCTATGAACACTAATGTACAAGTTTTTGTGTGGACATATGTTTTCAATTCTCTTGAGTATATACCTAGTAGAGGAATGGCTGGGCCATATGGTAACTCTAGGTTTAACTTTTTGATCAATCACCAAACTGTTTTCCGAAGTGGCCTCACAATTTTACATTCCTATCAGTAGCTTATAAGAGTTCTAGTCGCTCCACATCCTTGCCAATACTTGGTATAGTCAGTGCTTTTAACTTTAGCCATTCTGGTGGGAAATCTATATATTTTTTTCTCTATAGGTTTTTATGTCTTGTTGTGATACTCAGAAAAATAACTCCAAAGCTAACGTCTATAAATTAACTAATCTTAAGTCGTTCCCTATCCAGGGCCTTAATTGGAGCAAGCAGTATTTCCCTGTCTTTTCTAAAATATGTGGATAGACCCCTCAAGATTTAGCTCAGATGCTGCTTCTATTAGCATGCCTCCTCTGACTCTTCTTTACCTAGTTTGTGTGGGGTGGCTTCCGTCTGAAGGCCTGGTCCTTTTATGTGTCTTTCAGCACAGGCCTGACACAAAGTAGCTACCCAAATGCACCTTTGCTGAGTGACTATATTTTACTAGTTAGACTCTTATTCTATACCCCATTATCTCAAAAAATCTTTGCACCCAAGTTTTGGGAGGGCCTTAGAGGTCATCAACCCAATGCCATCATTTATTGATGAGAAAGTTGAAACACGGAAAGTGGAATGGGCATATTGGGCCTAGTGGGCAAATCTCCTGACTCCTATTCCAGGGTTCTTTCTACCTACCCAGACAATTTACTCCACTCTTTGCTTCCTCTCTGCTGCTAGGTTGCAGAGATTGAAATTAATCTTTGGTAGGGAAAAAAAACCCTGTATGTTTCCAGGGCTTAAATTGAAAGTCAAAGAAGCAGCTCTCCCATCATTGAAAGTTTGCATGCTTCAGCACTGAGAACTACCATCATTTAAGCCAGAGAAAGGAAACTTAAAGTGACTTTTCAGCAAATATAGTTTTTAATGATACACATATAATATCTTGTTCTGTTTTATACTCTGATCATGGTTAAGAATTTCAAATAGCTCAGGAAGAATTAAGAAGATTTACACCCACATTATTACTCATAACCACTTAAAGCAAAGAAAGAAATTTTTTTAAAAAGATGTTTATTGCTTTCGTACCAAATGAGAATCTGAATTAAAATGATTCCCAGCACAATCTTTTGAGTTGAAAGTACATTCAGCAGTTTTCAAAATCCCTTGTAATAACAACAATGCTCTGTAATTTCATAGAGTTTGTACTTTTTCAAAGGAGATTAGGGGAACTGCTGTAAATGTGAATTTCCTAATCCTCATCATGCAGCCACTGCCCTGGGTCAGTCTTGTTACACCTGCTCTTCAGATGGAGACACTAACACGCTGACTGGCTGTTCGGGTTTCATGGTTTGACCCCTTGGTTCACTGCGAATTTACTTCAAATGGAAGAACCTTAGTTCTTCAGTAATCATCTGACCCTCAGTTCCTAGGCTGTAAAATGTGATGATCATATATCTATTTCAGAGAAACAATGTATGTAAAGCACCTAGTACTTAGTAGATCTTCCATGTATGGTAGCTACTGTTAGATTCTGTGCAGGAGAAGGCTGTGGACTAGGAAAAGAGGGCTTTACTGATTCCCCCAACCCGCAAAATATCCCAAACTTGTCCATTCATTCATTCATTCATTCACTTATTGAGAATAGATTGATTGCTTCCTAATTCTCTAGGGAGGAGAGTGTGGTGTGAAAACAAAGTTTCCACATTCTACATTCAAGCGTGTCACATTCTATTTTTTAAAATTATTTTTAGCTTATGATTTTTATAAATAACTGTATTACCAGTGCTAAGGTCAAGCATACTAAAACAAGGCTAACAATGTTGGAAAGAATGTTTCAGTAGAGAAACCATTGTATCCCGTATCATTTAAAGATATGAGCAGAGGGATGAGCTAGAGTAACGCCTCCTATCTAAGTAAATCTTAGAAATAAAGTTTCAAGGACTTGTAATCTCTACTATCTCCTGGATCTGGGATACCTCATTGTTGGATTAATGGCCTAAAACAAGCGAAAAAATGTATTTTTTTTTTGCAAGGAGAACTTTCAGAACACGGCTGAAATCAGTCATATGCTTAACACGGAACTCTCAGAAATCAGTGCTAACTCCTGTTTTCTAGAGCAAATACAGGGCAAGAGAAACTGCAAGGAAGACTGTTAGAGGTGGAAAATGCCCTCTGACTGGGAGTCAAAAGACTTGGCTTCTAGTTCCAGATCAGTCACTGCTTTATAGTGTGACCCTGAGCAAGTCACTTTTGATGATGTGGGCTTCTGTTTCCTCATCTGAAAACTACTGACCTAGTAAAAACTCTTAATTGTAAACGACATTCTGAAGATTCATAAGGTTCCGTGGAAGTGCCACAGAGATCACTAAAGGAGGCCTTCTGAGACCTCAACCCCCAAAACTAGCCCAAGTAGTTCCATTTTCCACTGGTTTATACATAGGAGCTCTACGCAGGGTTTCATTTTGGATGAAGGGTTCCAAGACCTGAGTAAAATTGAAAACCACTAGGCTAACTGATCCTCAGCGTTCTTCAGGTTTTAAGGTTCTATAATATCTGAAAAACCAAAGTGGATATTTGTGACATTTTATACTTACTGGTATGTTAGCCAGCTCTTGGACTGGAATGACGACGGTAATAGAGAGGCCTACTCTACTACCTCGGTATCTTACAACTGGATTATTGGATTCAGCAGAGCATCTGAATCATCAAAGGAAAGTTGAATTTGACTTAATGTCATTTTACTGTTGCACACTTCTATCTATGTGTAGTATATTTCATGGGGCTCTAAGTATATTTGGTGGGTCTTCAATAACTAGAATGTTTGATTAATCCATATATGCCATTCCCCAGCTATGTCAGGCAGCAGAAAGTTTACCGAATCAGACAGTGAACAATTTGAATTTGGGGCAGTGCTTCTCACACTTGTACAGAGGATGTCATGAGGAAGAGCCAGAAAAGAGGCATTTTGTACGAGCATTGGTCCATTTTTTTATAGACATATAGTAAAGGCTGATTTGTTTGAGACATAGAGTTATTTCAGGCAATCTGAATTAACTGTGACTGAAAATGGTTCTTCTGAGCTATTACGTTTCCAAGTGACTAAAAAACACGTGCACGAAAGCAGAAATCTAGATTTTGTTAGGAGACACCCAGCATCTCCAAGAAAATAAACTGGAGGCATGTTGCACATTTCATTTTAAAACATAGTGGCCTCCCTCTGAGTGACAGTGGTGCTATTAATGTCATTTTACATGGCGGGGGGGAGAACTTTGTGGCACGAGTGATGCTTTTATGTGCATTTCTCCATTTATTTTCAGTCCATCTGTTTACCTGTTCATTCCTTCATTTCTTCTTTGCCCTCCTCCTCTATAGGCTCTAATGCTTTTGATATCTGACTGCATTCATGCGTTCATGCAATCCAAAGCACAGACAGGGCACCTGCTGATATGGAGCAAGGTTCTGTGTTAGGTGCTGCTGGGGATATGGAGATGATGAGCTGTTCTTCTTAGTATGTTATTGCATTGTGGAAGGTAGTGTTTTGAAGTATTATCACTCTAGGTGAGGCTCTTGTTTAAGACTAGTGAAAGAAAATCAATTATTATATCCAAGATGGAGGCTGAGAGGTAAGACATGAGGGACATGGGTCCTGTACGTCCTTCTTTTACCGCATCTTATCTTACTGTATCACATTGATTTGTTGATGTATGTCTATTCCTTACTAGACTGACTGCCTTGAGAGCAGGTTTTTGACTCATGTGCGATTCTTAAAGCCTATCACACTTCCTTTAGAGTTGGCAATGCACATCATATTCAGTGAATGAGAGAAAGGAATCTGAGCTGTAACTTGGGAGGGACTGTTCTAGAAAAGTAAAACGTGGTGAAGATATGTCACTATGCATTTTTTGACACTTTCATTGATGTCAAGGATGAGGAAACTTTTAATTGATTGGTCTTTGAATCGTGACAGGTAAAGATTTAGATCCCTCCCAAATGTTCATGCCAGTTTTATCGCAAAGGTAGCCCAAATTGTTCTCCTGACTGCCTGTTATACAAATATACTGATCCCAGAAATAGAAAGAAATACCATGGGATTCCAAAACTTACTGTCATCTGTGCCATGTGTGGCTGAATTATGAGACGTCCTTCAGTCAGCAAGATAGAAATAACATCTATATAGGCAGACAACAAACTCAGACCACCTTCCCTCTGAAGCCCAGCTGCCACTGTTACTCATGGTAAGCTCCCAGCCTGAAAAAGTCAAGAACTGAAGAGCAGAGGCACCCTACCCAGGGTGGAGACCAGGAAGGGCAAGGGCAGCACACAAGCCACTTTTTTGACACCCCTGAACAAATAGATTCCCATTAACTCGTTTATTTCCATGGACTCAGTTTGGCAGTTGGGCAGAGAAGAGGGAGAGGTCGAAGGGATGAGTGACAGAAACACTTTATCAAGTTGGGTTTATTTCAGGAATGCAAGTCTGGTTCAACAATTGGAAACCTATCAGTGTGATAAATTTGAAGCAGAAAAGCTGTATCATCAATAGATACAGAAAACAGAGAACAGAAAATACTTTACAGAGTTTTAAAAGTCAGGAATGAATGCTCAATTTTAAGTAAAACAGGAACAGAAAGCTACTTCTTAAATATGCTGCGGGATATTTACTATAAACCAATAGTAAACATCATAATAATATGGGGAAATACAAATGGCATTTCCATTAAAATTAGGAACAAGACAGAGATTCCCCCATCATCACTATTATTCAACATTGTTTTAGATTCAACTATAAAATCTATATAAAACAGATTCAACTATAAAATCTTTAGAATGAATGAAAATTTAATAAGGTGGTTTGATGTAAAATAAATATCAAAAAATAAATTGATTTTGTATATAATAGCACTAACCAATTAGAAATAGGACAAGATTCCATTCACAAGTAGTTGTAACTAAAAAAAATCATCCAGAAATACAATTAATTAGAAAGATACAATCTATGTGAAAATCTATAACGTTTTATATAATGACGGAAGGCAAGACCTGTTTAAAGTGAGAGACATACCATTCCCCTGCATGGCAAGAATTATTATCTTAAACAGTTACGATATATTTTATAGACTTGAGATCAAGACTCTGAAGTTCATATGGAAGAATAAATATGCTAGAATTCCTAAGGAAATCTTGGAGAAAAAGAGGAGTGAGGAAAAAGTTCTCCTGTCAGATATGATATTGACTATAAACAAATGAGTGTGATATTGATCCAAATGTGACGAATGAATGGAACAGAATGAAGAGTATAGATCCAAGTATATAGGGGAACTTGCTCTATGCTAAATGAATTATTGAAATCAGTAGAGAAAGAGTGGCTTTTTCAGTACACGGTGTTAGAAAAAAATAAAAATAGAACTTCTTCACAACATATACAAAGATAAATTCTAGATGTATTAAAGGTGAAATGTGAAAAGAGAACTATCCAAATATTAGAAAGTAGTGTAAGAAAATATGTATATGACTTCAGGGTGATATTCCTTAAGTAAGACACAGATCTAGACTCTTTAAAGAAAAAAAAAGCTTTACAGGTTTTCTTACATAAAAATGATTAATTGGGGCAAAATATTTGCATACATCCAACAGAAAAAATGTTATATTGCTAATATACAAAAGGTCCTACAAATTCATAAGAAAAAGGAACTACTCAATAGATACATGAATAAAGGGTTTGAACAGGTAATTTAAAGGAGAAGGTGCAAGTTTGTTGAAGCATTTCTTTGGAATATTAAAAAACTGGAAGGAATCGGAATGAACATCCATAGGGGAAATACAAAGATGAATAGGTTCTCAATTTTCCATTAATCATCAGGTAACAGCACATTAAAATGAGATGTCATCGCACTGGCCCAAATAAAACAGATCAATAACATTTACGTCTGTCAAGGGTGTAGACCAAAAGTGCTCTCCTACGCTACTGGTGGGGGTGCAAATGACTGCAACCTACTGGGAGATTAATGTGGTGGTATTTATTAGCATTTAAATGCATATACTCTTTAATCCAGCAATCCCATTTATGGGACCTTATTGGATAGAAAAATATAATTCCATAAAGATGTATTTACAGGAAAATATGTTGAAGCATTTCTTTGGAATATTAAAAAACTGGCAGGAACCTGGATGGCCATCTGTAGGGAAATAGTTGAATAAATTGTGGTGATTCCCTACTTCAGAATAATATGCAGCTAGAACAATATTGCTATAGACGTATCTAGCTATCTACAAACTTGAAATACTGTCCACTATATATAATTAAATAAAATGGGCAACTTTTACAATTGCATATATAGTATGATCCCATTTTGTTAAAAAACAAACCTAAATATGGGTATATATATTTTTGTTTGTTTATGTGGAAACGTAAACACAAAATTGTTGGTGATAGTTACATTAGGGGCTGGTATTGGATGAGGGAGTGGAATGCTATCACTTTTACTTTAGTTACTTCTGTGTTGTAAGAAAAGTTACAATGAGCCTAAAAGGTGAAGACTATTATTATTTTGGTTAAAGCTAAAAAAAAGCCCTTGAAATGTAAATAACCTTCACTCAAGGACAGAGGAAAGCAACCCCATTACAGAGGGAGTAAACTAACATACATGAAGCACCTGGTGTGTGCTAGGTACTATGTAAAGATCCTTGAATACATATTCTCATTCAAGACTCCAAGTAATCTTAGAGATAGATAATGCTGTATCTCCATTTTACAGGTGAGGAAATTAAGGCTCAGTGAATTTGACTAACTTGTCTGAGGTCATGCATCCCATTGGTCGCAGGGCCAGTATTTGAATCCAGTTCTGATTGGCTCTAAAATCAATGTTAAACCCTGCTCTATCCAGAACCTAGGAAGATGTGCTAGATGGTGACATCAATGGATTCTTAGATCATTAAGAAAATATACTCAGAGATTGTTGGCATAGCGATGATGTGCATTATAGCTCAAAGAGAACTTTGAATAGCCAGGGAGTCCAGTCTATTGATCCCATCTTGACCACTAACTCAACAGGGCAACCTTGGGCATGCCTCTCAGGTCCCATGACCTAGATACATGAGTGGCTTGAATGACTAGGAGAATGCTCAATGAGGGCTTTGGGTCTACATTATTCCTGTATCTTGAGAGCAGACAAGTTGGTTTCTTCATTGTTGTATTCTCCAAACAGATGCTCAACCTTCCTTTGCAGACCTGGGAGGATGGGTTGTAGTGGGGCTGGGGGGAGTCTAGGCCCTTCTCTATCTTTATCCCTCTACTGTTCAACCTTGAAATCATTGACTGGATGAAGCCATAGGAGCTACGCTTGTCAGGTTTTTCAGTTTTGTTGATGGGGGTGGGAGATGCCAATAAATAACATTCCATACTTCACTTTCCAAGTTCAAAATTAGTTCAGAAATAAAATTCAAATACAGACAAATGGAGACAGAATGCCAATGTTATTATGAATAAAGCTGATGGGAGAATTTAGCTTTAGACCTGTAGTGAGAAGTGTTTGCTAACAATTGTGCTCCACCTCATCCCCTAACTGCTTTCAAGTCCAGACACTGGGACAGCAAACCTAAGGGAAAGGTTGAGCCCACAGGCACAGCTTCATTTACCCAGGATGCTGCCTCTTACTGATCCTGGGCAGAAAGGGACAGAAAAGAATGAATACCTAGTACGTGTGGACTTTTTTTCAATTGTGGTAAAATACATATAACATAAAATTTACCATTTTAACCATTTAAAAGTATACCATTCAATGGCATTTAGAATGTTCACAGTGTTGTGCAACTAGCACCTCTATCTAGTTCCAAAACATTTTCATCACCCCAAAAGGAAACCCCATACCCATTAAGCAATCCCCCCAATTCCCCCATCATACAAACCACTAATCTATTTTCTTTCTATGAATTTGCCTATTCTGGAAATTTTATATGAACAGAATCATACAATATGTGGCATTCTGTGTCTTGCTTCTTGTACTTAGCATAATGTTTTCAAAGGTTCACCCATGTTGTAGCATGGGTCACTACTTCGTTCCTTTCTATGGCTGAATGATATTTTCATTGTATGGATATACCATATTTTGTTTATCCATTCATCTGTTGGTAGACATTGGGGTTGTTTCCACTTTTTGCCTGTTCTGGATAATGCTGCTATGAACTTTTGTGTTCAGGTATTTGTTTGAATACCTGCTTTCGATTCTTTTGGGTAGGTATCTAGGAGTGAATCTCTGGTAATGTGATAATTTTATGTTTAAATTGTTGAGAAACCACCAAACTATTTTCCACACTTGTGGCATTTTAATATAGATTACTTCTTCTTGATGTTGAAGTGTAGCCCAATGGATGTGTCCCACTAGTTAGATGACTTTCTCCTCCTCCTTGTGGTAGGGTAAGTCACAGGCCGGTAAAAAGCCAGGACTACTACTCCAGCTGAAGTCCCTTCACATGTCCACATAGAACAGGGAAATGGACCATCCTCCCCAACCCCTCCACAGATGGCACATAGCTGGGAGGAATAACTGACATGCACGTATTAAACACAAACTTATTGAGGACCTACGGTGTGTCAGGGAGTGTGACAAGCATTGTGGATACAGAAACAAGGAACATTTTCTGTCTTCCAGAGGCTCAGATTCTAAAAGCTGAGCATAGATTTTAAAAAGTGAAATAATAATGCACTAATCAGAATCCACGATACATTTAAAATTCCAATTCTCTGCAATACAAATTTAACATTATACAGTGACGTCTTTCAATGATAAGTGAACTCACTCTCACATTATGTCAGTTCATAAAATATTTAAAGGGCCATGTCCAAAAAATTACACATAATTCAGTTGAGATAAGCACTGTACAAAATTGAATAAATTACAGTAGATCATCTGTCTTTTAAAAATAATATTTAAATTAAGAAACCAAACAATCATTAGCTGTACTTTATTATTAAAATCAAATACTTTTACATAAATGGATGTTAATGGGTAGGCAACGTACACTGAAGTAATTACTTTGTATTTGTCAGTTTCAATTTACAGCTGAGAGCATTTACCATCATCACGTAATATGTGAATTTGTCCCCAAACTCCTAAGTGCAGGTACTACCAATGGGCTGATTGTATCTTCACCCACTCCACTAAACCATTGTCAGGCACTGCCTGGGATGTTCCACTAGCACAGCACTCCACTCTGGGAATGACTCCTGGTCCAAATGACTCATTACTTATAGATCTGCCTCCACATACCCCAAACCCATGTTCTGCGTGATTGGGTGTCACATTAGTGTAGGCCACATAGAATACCCATCTCTTGCTAAGAATAACGACACTATTCTATAGATAGAGCATAGCTCAGACTTTTGAAATGGAAATAGACACAGGTAACAATGCCTCCTTTATTGTGCTGTGTAAATTTCATTGAAACTCTTAGGTAATGTAGACATATTCATTCTTCTAGTTAATGACTAAATGCTCAGTACTGTCAAATACTATGAGGAGATATTCTGACAGGTCAGAAGTTTTACTCATGTGATTGAATGTTCAGGTTATTTCCTCTCTGTGACTGGTTACTAACCACCATAAATAATTGTTTGTTTCTTTTTGACAGAAGAATGGGCATCATTTTCTTTCTAGAGAGTAAATGCTGTTGCAGTTTGGTATCTAAGATTTGGACAAATTCTACTAGTGCATTTTCCATGTTGTTCTTCCACCTACGTTCATTAAGTGTGTGATGTTTTGTTCAAATGCCCGCTTTTGCGTTAAATTAAAATCCAAGTTGGTGTGGTTAATGTAATTCAAAAATACCCGTTAGGGGGGCCGCCCGGTGGTGCAGCGGTTTAGTCCGCGCTTGGCAGCCCGGGGTTCGCAGGTTCGGTTCCTGGGCGCCCGCCGATGCACTGCCTGTCAGCCACGCCGTGGTGGCGTCCCATATAAAGTAGAGGAAGATGGGCACGATGTTAGCCCAGGGCCAGTCTTCCTCAGCAAAAAGAGGAGGATTGGACGGATGTTAGCTCAGGGCTGGTCTTCCTCACAATAAATAAATAAATAATAAATAAATAAAAATACCCGTTAGGGTTACCTGAAAAAAGTTAGGAACCATGATTGCAATTAGAACACAGAATCAAAGTTATCTAAGCAACTGAGTTCTTTTAAAGTGCCTGGGTTTATGTGGAAGAGCAAAGCTAAGATGTGGCCAAGTACATTGCTGAAAATACACTAAGTGCTTAGTAAATGCCAGTTAAATGGATGAATAAATGTAATTAATAAAGAAGAAAAGTCATCCAGCATATAATTTTAGGTGTCAGTGGGAGAAGTCCATCCTGCCCAAGAGACTCAGATTGAAATTCTTGTTCCAACGAGCACACCATATATGAGCATCAATGCTTTTGTATGCACGTTATAATCCTAGCTAATCCTCTCAAGAGTGCTATCCCATTCATTTCAATGTGTTATAATAGAAAACAGATCTGCCCATTCTGTTCCACATAATAAAAGATTTTTTAAAAACCTTTATTGTATCAGCATACATAATATATTCGTCTACCAAAGGTTATCAGAGCTTCTGTTTTCATAGGCAAGTCTTGATCCTCTACATCCCCTCCGAGAATCCCTCCAAGAACTTTAGTTCTTAAGTGTCGTTTGATGTTGCAAATCTCATCTACATTCTATTCCTAGCTGCTGAGCATCTGTCTTGCCCTCCATCTCTAAGCTCTCCTCCCCTTACACAAGTAATGCTTCAATGAAACCGAATTCCTTATTTTGAGTCTCTTAGTTGACCCATATGACTGAAGAGAGTCTCCAGCTTCCTTGGCAGGTTTAGTTACTACAGTGATGAGATGGGACTATTATGTGGCCAGGCTTTGGAGTCAGACCAGGACAAGGTACTCAACTTCTCTGTGCCTCGCTTTCCTCACTGGTGAAAAGAGAATAATGGTAGTACCTCCTTATAGGGCTATTATGAGGATTAAGTGGGATAAAGCACTTGAAATATCTAGTACAGTCCCTGCACGCAGCAAATACTCAATTAATGTAACAAAGATGATGGTGAACCCTAGGGTTCATCATAGAAGAGTTCTCCCAAGCCACCCTGTTAAACAAACTGCTCTGGGAAAGTATCCTGTTGATCTCATTTAAGGTTGAAAATGTAAATATTCAGCCTTTTGGAAAATTCTTTGCCCATCCCTAGTCTTCTGACATGTCTCCCATGCTTCACCTTTCCCCACATTACAAAGGGTCACTGAGAAATCTAATCTGCGGGTGCTCTCTTTGCTGGTGATATCATCTAAATGGGCCAGGAGACTTGATTAATTCATTCATAAACTACAGGGTGAACACAACAACATTCTTGCCTTCATGAAGCTTCTACCCCAGTTAAGTTGAAATCCATTAGGATAGCCAGGGTTTCTTTTTCAGTCTCCTCACCTAGCTTTGCCCTGCCCCTACCATTATTCTGTTAACAAACTACCTTAGTTCTGCCTTTTCCAATTGTTGACTCATTACCTTTGATGGAGAACATGGAAGCAAAATAGAAGTTGAAAATCTCTGTTTTCCCTCTTCTCTTGTTCCAACATGCTGTTTTTCCCAAGAACAAGCCTAGCACTTCCTCTTTCATCCTGTCTGGGAAATAATGGAATATGTCATTTCTAGATAAACCTCACTTTATTCTAGGCTTCAGTGTTTCCGACACTGTTCTAAGGGCTCTAGCACTTCTTGATGCAAAGGAAGGGGCTTTGGAGTCAGACCCAACTGGACTCAAATCTCCATTTCACTGCTTCCTAGCTGTGTGACCTGTGGCAAGTCATTTCACCTCTCTGAGCCTTGGGTTCCTTGTTGTTAATTAAGGGTAATGATTACCACTTTGTGGGGTTGTTGTGAGCATTAAAATGAGAGAATGTTTGGGCTGGCCTGGTGGCGTAGTGGTGAAGTTGGCGTGCTCTGCTTCAGTGGCTCGGGGTTTGCAGGTTCAAATCCCGGGTGCAGACTTATGCATCGCTCATCAAGCCATGCTGTGGCGGTGTCCCACATACAAAATAGAAGAAGATTGGCACAGATGTCAGCTCAGGGACAATCTTCCTCAAGCAAAAAGAGGAAGATCAGCAACATATGTTAGCTCAGCACCAATCTTCCTCACCAAAAGATTAAAAATAAGAGAATGTCTCTAAAGCACTTAGTACAGACCTGGCACAAAGTCAGTGCTCAGTAAACGTGAGCTGTTATTAGCAAAAGCCACCGAGTCAGGGATGCCTGGTTTCAAATCTCTGTTCCAAACTTACTACCTGATTAACATTCAGTAAATTACTTACTCTCACTGAGGACTGGCTTCCTTTTCTGTAAAATGAAATTTAATCTCTACTTATTCACATGATTGTTCTAAGGATTAAATGAGATAAAATTTTTAATGATGCTGTGTAGAACATAGCCCTTCCACTCTTATGTCCATTGTTTACTAACAAACATTTTTTAAGGCCTCGTGCTAACTGGAGGTACAGTGGAGAACAAGATAGATATCCCTTGCTCTCCTAGAGACAAATAAATTAATGAATTTTATTAGCACAGATGGTGAAATGTTATGAAGGAAACGAGCAGTGCTATTATAGAGAATAGTAGTTGTTTAAGATGAAGGATCAGGGAGGACTTCTTTTAAGAGATGACATCTAAACTGAGGTCTAAATGCTGAGAAGGAACTAGCAACAGGAAAAGCATTTCAGCCAAGGGAACAGCATGTAGAAAGATCCTGATGTGGGAAGAGCCTGGCCTGTTCAAAGAGCTAAAAGAAGCCTGATAATCCTGATCATTTTGAAAGAATATATCTATCCTTTGTTTAGAAAAGTAAGGAAAAACTGTTGACATTATCAAATATTCTAGAGAGGTCAAGCGAGTGAGGGCAGGCAAAAAGGTTTTAAGAAGGTGGTCATGACAAGCTTTCCAAAAGTAATTTCAGTATTTTTATCAGTTAGGGTCCCAGCAAGAAACAGATGGTGCATCCAAAGGAGTAATTAGAGGATAATTTAATGAAGGGACTATTTACAAAGCTCTGGTCAGGGTTTAGGGTTAATGGTTAAAGGAAACCAAGAAGGCAGGGGGAAGCATTCCAGGGCAAGCAACAGCAGGGAGCTATTGTCACCCTCTGTCCTGATGAAGCTAGGGGAGAGGGCAGTTACAGAGCCTGGAGAGAGCAGCAACTGTTTGGGGAAGGCCTGCTGTCAGGGCTGTGGCCTTTGCTAGAGGAACACACCAACCTGTAGCCCACACCAAGGGATCTGTTGGTGGGGACACATACCCTACCCACATTAACTCTCTTGCCAGTGTCTCCTATTGGCCAAACCCAACTGGAAGCCAGAGGGGAGGGGAGCTAGGTTAGTGTAGTCCTTAGAGATCAGCCTTCAGGAGCCCAGAGGAGAGTGGAGAGGGGGTGGAGCATAGACATGGAGAGGCAAGTGGAGGTTCTCCAGCACAGTGTCTAATATGTAACTGTGGTAGGCTGAACAGTGGCCCCCCAAAGATGCCTACCACCCAACCCTGGAACATATGAGTATGTTACATTACACGGTAAAAGGGACTTTGCAGATGTGATTAAGTTAAGGATTTTGAGATGGGGAAATTATCCTGGGTTATCTGGGTGGGCCCAGTGTAATCAGAAGGGTTTTTTATAAAGGAATGAGGGAGGCAGGAGAGTCAGAGAAGATGTGAAGACTAAAGCAGAGGTCACAGTGATGCGCGGCCATGAGCCAAGGAATGTGGGCAGCCTCTAGAAGCTGGAAACGCTAAGGAAATGAATTCTCCCATAGAACTTCCAGAAGGAACACAGTCCTGCTGACATCTTGATGTTAGCCCAGTGAGACCTATTTTGGAATTTTAATCTTCAGAACTATAAGAGAATAAACTTGTGTTGTTTTAGGCACTAACTTTGTGGCCATTATTTACAGCATCAACAGGAAACTATTACAATAACCTATTTCTATAGTGTTTTCAGTTCTACAAGCAGGTTCACAAACATTACCTCCTTTAATACTCACAGCAACTCTTTGAGGAAGGAATTTTTTTTCTTCAGTATAGAGGGAGGGAAAGGGAGAGTCAGAGATTTGAAAAGGCTTGCCCAGAGCTAGTAAAGGAGGCAGCTGAAGATGGAACCTGGCTCTCTTGACTCCAAGTCAGTGTCCTTTTCACTCGACACCACACTTTCCACTGTAGAGAAGTGGCCGAAGGAAGCCAGGTTGCAAAGAGTTATGGGACACATAGGTGGTGAAGAGTAAAGTGACAAACCTCTCCAAAGATGGTAGAAGAGCTGTCTTCATTGGAGGTAACAGATTGTACCACTTGATCTGAGTCTACCTTCAGTTTCAGGACATCAACTCTCACCTAAAGCTGTGCTTGCTGCAAGACTGCGCAGCCCAGAGACCTAGGGCTTTTGGGGGAGGGGATGATGGGATGATGGGGTTCCTTTAACTAGAGAAGCTCTGTGCGTATCTATTTTTCTAAATATTTGACTTCTAGGTCAGATTTCACTTAAAAAAAGGACTCTGGGGCTAAAAAGATATTTGGATATACTGGTGGAGGGGCTAGCCCAGTGGCGTAGTGGTTAAGTTTGTGCGCTGCGCTTTGGCGGTCTGGGGTTCGCAGGTTCCGATCCTGGGAACGGAAGCACACACTGCTTATCAAGCCATCCTGTCGCAGCGTCCCATATAAAATAGAGGAAGATGGACACAGATGTTAGCTCAGTGCCAGTCTTCCTCAGCATAAAAAGAGGAGGATTGGCAACAGATGTTAGCTCAGGGCTAATCTTCCTCACCAAAAAAAAAAGAAAAAAGAAAGAAAGAAAATACTGGTGGACATTCTGTAAATTGCAGACTTTGTGGAGACCCCCAGAGGCCTGGCCTTCCAGCTTCCAAGAAGAGGATGGCTGTGAGAAGCAGCAGAATATCATGCATATGATAGCATCTGGGCTGTTATTTGATTTTTAAAGTGGATTATAAAAATTGGAGTTCCATCACGCATGAGACTTAAACACATTTGTGATCCTAGGGTGTTTCTGTTGTATAGGAAAGGTCAAAAATCAATAGAATTCTCAAATCTTCCCCTATTTCATAGGTCAGGTGTGCTATTATTCCATAGATCACTAGTGAATTTCTCTGTGACCCTTAAGTATTTGCTTGACATAAAAATGACTTTTAAGGTTTATTTACTAGTCCCTTGGCAAATGAAGGACATTTCTATCTCTAATACTGTAAATATATCATCTGGAATTATTGCACATTGAGCTGTTGCTTTGTGTGGCTGCTGAGAAACATGCTTGAGTTTCAACGGGCTTCTCTTTTGGGGGTGGTGGGTGAAGAAACTATATTTTTCTGTCTGTTCCTCCAGAAATGCTCTTTTTGAATGAAATGAGCACATCAGAGAGCTGTGTTTCTGAAACGCACCTCAACCCTCCTAAGCCCACCTTCTCTGAATTGTGCTTCACCACTAGGTGCTGGACTTCCAATGGAGCACTCTACGAGAACTATTCATCAGACACTTGTCATTGTGTTGATGGGAGGGATGGCATTGGGAGCATTGTCCACCATATTGCATTCTATACGCTTTAGAGGAATCCATGGGAGGGAGAAAGTTCTCTCAGTCCTCAGTCCAACAGGAAAAGCTCTGTTTCTCCTGAGCAACTAATGTGTTTTCTAACTTACGGGTGTTTGGAAATTTCTTATTCGATGGTCAGATCCACTGAATTAGAGAACCATAGCTGCACATTATAAATCTTAATGCATGGCCCCGCTCTCAGGAATTTAATTTTTCTAGGGTGAGGATAATTTTTCAAAATCCCTCCTCCCTCCCTCTAGTGGTTCTAATGAGCAGCCAAGGTTGAGGATCACTGTTCCAACTGATTGGGTCTCTTTGCTTTGGCCACTGGAAAGCTCAAAATCAAGTTTAGGGCATTTTCTAGCAGCTATGTAGGACTTCATGGTGTGCAGTTCTGAGTGCACTTCTGATCTGGACTTGATCTTAGGACATGTTCTGATTTATCCTTCCTTCTAATTTCTTTACCTATTTTTTTATCACATTGTCATTATGTAAATACATAATGGAGGCTGTTTCAAATGACCTTCAAACTGAGGCAAAAGATGGATTGGTGGGTGGAGAGATGATAGAAAAACCAGTGCCATTCAGTGTTTATGATGAGTCTGTTCATTTCCATGGGATATTTCCACGCATTAGATACTGCCAATGACAGTGTACTGGCCAATCGTGCTGCAGAGATAGTAGAATATTATCATAAATATGATAATATTTATATTATCATAAAAACATTCCCATAGTTCTTTTACTTTTTAATTGAAAAGAGGAATATTAGCAATCTTTTTAAAAATTGAAAAAGGGAAATTTAAAACATAATTCCTAATTCCACACCCCCCCCCCCCAAATGACAAATACATTCATTTTCTCAGAAAACCAATCTGTCCTCAGAGGGCTTTTCTTTAAGCAAAACAAATGGAAGGAGTAGAAAAATCAACAAAACAAGTATTTAAGAACAATAATTCCAGTCTTCAAGACAGTCAAAATCCACATTTGCCATCTGTGGATCATGGAGACTGAACAACAAGTCATTTGCTTTAGTGGCTTCCCACTGCGCTCCAGACACACAGCCTACAAGGCCCTCTAAGAACGGGTCCCTTTTTACCTCTTCAGCTTTCAAACCATTCACCACTACTCCCCCCTGCCCCACTCCGTTAGTCATAATATGCTTCTTTCAGTTTCTAGAACATGCTCTCTCTTGCCTCTGGGCCTTCACACATACCGTTCCCTCTGTCAGAATCATATTCTCCCCCTCCTTCCCCTATTCACCTAGCTAACTTCCCCTCTCTTTCCATGTTTCAGCATAGATAACACTTCCTACTGGAGCTTCTCCCCGAGGTCCCAGACTTCTTGTTTCCCTGCTGTAACCACTTTTCCTATTGGGCCACTTGTCCCACTGAATGGTGATTACCCAGTTAATGTCTGTCTCCTCTCCTAGACTGTAGGCCTCCAGGACACCGGCTTTGTTTGTCACTGAGTTTCCAGGACTAACCCCAGTGGCTAGCACAGAGTAAGTACTCAATAAGTGGAATTTGCTGTTGTAATTAGAAAGTGTATATTTCCATGTTTGAAAGGCACTTGATAAATGTCAATAATGCTGATGGAGCAAGACGGCCATAGTCATTCAGTGAGAAAAGACAGAAGGTCAAGCAGCATGTGGACTCTGTAGCTGGACATTACTTCTCCCTGCTCTTTAGATATTATGTTAGGGATCATACGACATGCAGCAATGGAGAGAAATCAGCTCATCCCAAACTAATTTTCACTTTTAGTTAACACTTGTTCTATGCAACAAAAGGTCATATTAGTTGGGAACTTGAATGCTTCCAAGATGAATACCTATTTCAACAACTCAAAGGAGCTTCTGCAGCTTTGCCTTGTGCTGAGGTCATTTGGGCATGAAGTGGTGGGTGCCCGAAATAGGACAGTTAGGGGGTAGAAGCACAGTTGCGCTTGGGTGTCATGAAATGCCATCTGCATTTACACAGCTTTTTTTTGCCATTAAGATTTTCTCTATTTGCCTGTAAGAAAGCAGCTGTGTATATTGGAAAGAGCTTTGAACTTGGAGTCAAAATTTTTTATGTTTCTATTTCCTAACAGTGTAACTTTGGGCAAGTCTGTTGCTCACTCGGAGCCTTGATTTCTACATCTCTAAAATGGAGACAGTAATGTAAGCCTCATACCCAGCTGGTGAAAATTATCTCATATCTAAGTAGGTGATTGATAAAGATTTGTTAAATTCAAATGTCAAAAAAGATATAGCCCATTGGGATGAATAAGTGTGAATGTTCTGGCTTTTTTCTTTCTCAGAGTTTGTGGATGAATTGAAACATTTTAATTGTTGTTATTAATATTACTTATTTACACACTACCCTTCTTCAAGAAAAGATGAAGAAGAAAAAGTCACGTAACTTACCTTTCAAATAAAATTGATTTGTTTAATAAAGTAATAGCTGTCAGAAATTCCAATTTTGCTCTGCTTGATAGAATCCAAATGCAAACTGGGAGTTTCCCTACAGAGCTGAGGGGAAAAAGAAGGCCCACAAATCTCTCCAAATTAGCCCCTGAATATCAACCGCATTTCTTTAGAGTATAATCAGATACGCTGACTCTGGTCTTCTGATTATTTCACCAGGCTGGGAAAGGAGAGCTGACAAATAAGCCCGATTCTCCTTGGCACCACAAAATTCAAAGAAGAACAGAAAATCCATTGAAGTCCTCCTCTGTTCTTTTGAAATGTGTGCGATCTGCCTCCTGAGACTGAAGCAGGAAGGTGGTAGAGAAATGAGTCAAGAAATATCCATCCATCTCAGTTGTCATGGCTCCTCTGTAATGCAGACCCCAGCAGAGCAGGAAGCAGTGAGCTGCAAAGTGCAAACATGAGCTCCGACTTGCTGCTACTGATGTGTCAAAATTCCTTAGGCTGCTCAGTAACTTGACAGATGCTTTCCTTCCTACCTATGTCTCCCAATGTCTAAGCCAAGTCCTCCTTTGTCTATGGCTCTGAGGGTTCTTCTCTTTCCTTCTTGGACTGTCTTTTACTCATTCACTCTAAGTCTCTAACAACTTCTTGTGTAACCTAGCTAGGAACACGTCATATGCTCATTTGGTACTTAGGTACAATATAGAGACATAGAGCTACAGGGAAGTATAGAAGTAAATGGGCTCTCAGAGACTGTCCTAACAGCTATACTTGGTAGTTTTCAAACTGTGCTGCAAAGAGCCCCATAGGTATACTCTGGAGGAAAACCAAGGGCTTCACAGGGAGAAAGTGGTGGGAGACAGGTACCAAAGAGAGGCTGAATGGAAAAGGCTGTGAGGCAACCTATCAACCCATCGTTGCTTTGACCAGAGAAGTTCTATTTAAAAAAATTTTTTTTTGGTGAGGAAGATTGTCCCTGAGTTAACATCTGTGCCAATCTTCCTCTACTTTTTGTATGTGGGATGCCACCACAACATGGCCTGATGAGTGGTGTGTAGGTCCGTGCCCGGGATCCAAACTGTGAACCCCGGGCCGCCAAAGCAGAGCAGGTAAACTTAATCACTATGCCACTGAGTCGGCCCTGAGAAGTTCTATTTTTATTTGCATCTCATATTTGATATCAGAATGCAATTTCATTTAAAGAAACCATTCTATGGCCAAAATAATTAGTGCGGAAAATATTTGCTCAGCCCTGTTACGTATCCATAGAAGGGTAGGGACCTGTTCATTGTGAATTACATTATTTTATACCTGCTCTGGTTGCATAGATGCATTTTTTATCTCTCCAAGTGGAATGTGAACTTGTGAAGACCAGGGTCCATATTTGCTGACTGTCTTTATGAATAATGAATGACAGCTCCTTAGCTCCCATTGGCCGTAGCTCTGTGTTCTTCGTATATTGGTTACTCTTAAACTTTTTTGAGTCTTTTTTGGAGAATCTGATCAAAGCTGTAGACCCACTGCCATGAAAAATGCTTGTAAACAGCACAATATACATATTCTTTCAAGGAATTATGGTGCCATTGAAACCCAGCCATGCACTCGGGGATTAAGGATCCCTGCAGGAAAGGCTTCTCTTGATTGACTACACAAACTGTTGGGGTACATACACAGTATGGAAGCATTTTTCTTTCTTGGTCATTAGAACTGCACAATATTGGAATGAGCTAGTTCATGACAGAATGGATACATGATTACTTACATGTACAGATGCTGCCTGGGCAGAGAGGCAGGGTGGCATAGTGGAAAAAAGCTTTGGACTTAGCATCAGCCAGAACAGTCCTTAGATCCTATTGCTGACAATTCCTACATATGTTTCCTTGGACAAATCACTTAACTTATCTGAGCCTGTCTCCTTACCTGTTAAATGGGGATAATAATATTGCCTACTTTATAATGACCACACAGGGTTGTTGTGAGGAGTTAATGAGATAATGAATGCAAATAATTTATCATGGTATAGAGTAGTTGGTCAAAATGTCAGCTCCCTGAAATTTATTGCAGTAAGGACACCTGCCTTGTGTGGGAAATTGAATTAGATGCTCTCTCAGGTCCCTTATAATTCTGAGATTTCCTCTTGGTTTATCCTTTCTGCTGTTTTGTTGAATAATCTCGGAACTGTTATCTTTTTACTTTGGATTTATCCTTAAACAGGTTTCGTGACTAGAATCTTGGGCAAAAAGGGCTGTTCACCTCAAAGGTCAGTTTTAAAAATGTCTTTAAAAATATCTTCAGCTTCTTCGAAGAGATTTTACATCTTTATTGTAAAGTGACTCTGCATGTCCCTTAGGAAGGTGAGAAGACTTTGACCAAAACTTCTGACATGTTGCCCT
Organism: Tapirus indicus; assembly: GCA_031878705.1. Classification (NCBI taxonomy): domain Eukaryota; kingdom Metazoa; phylum Chordata; class Mammalia; order Perissodactyla; family Tapiridae; genus Tapirus; species Tapirus indicus. The sequence continues at coordinate 115,527,652 of CM062942.1, read as the reverse complement.
CTGTAGCCAAATAGTCTAGGGAAACACACATTTATGAAGAGATAGTGTAAGCTTGGAGTTTGTGATCTGATTTGCCTTCAGGCTTTTAAATAAGTCAGCCAAGTGCAGTTCCAAAAACTTGATCTTCAAAATGGATACCTTTTGACATGCCTGTGGTAGCTATTCTCCAAAGATAGCATCCAGATGAACCGTGCTTCCTTGTATTAAAACCTCCCTTTGAACCTGGGCTGGCTTTTGACCAATAGAATGTGGTGGAAGTGACACAGCATGACTTTCTAGGCTAGATCATAAGGAGTCTTGCAACATCAGTCTGATTCCCTTGGAATGCTTGTTCTGGGAGAAGCGAGGTGCCAGGTAATAAGTCCCACTACCCTAGTTCCACCATCCTTGAGGATGCTCAAATATTAAGAAGTCACATGGAGAGAGAGATGTCTGACCAGCTCCTAGCTGCTCCAGCCGTCCCAGCTGAGGTGCCAGACATCTGAGCGAAAGAGCCATCTTGGACATCCAGCCCAGGTGAGCCTTTACAGGAGTCCAGCTGCCATCTGACTGCAACTGCGGGAGAGACCCCAAGTAAGAACTTTTAGCTTAGACCAGTTAATCCAAAGCACTGTGAGGTGATATAGTAAACTGTTGTTGGATCCACTAGCTTGGAGTGTTTTTTTCCAGCAATACATAGCTGAAAAGGATGCCTAAATCATACACTGGGGTGGGCAAGCACACAGACACAAACACTGCTGAATTTTATGTAGCTGCCAGCAAAGTATCTGGTAGGATTGATGGGGGACCTGTGGCTTCCTAGTAAGAGGGGCCACATTGGTTGCCATTGACTCAAGTTGATGAGCCTTAAACCTCAGATCAAGACAATCACTTGGTATTGGGTTAAGACCACTGGGGCAACAATACAGTTTATATCTCTCTCACTTGACTCCTTGGTATCCAAGTTCATACTTTCTTTCTTATTCTGATGACAAGGTCTCTAGAGGATTTTGTGCTATGGTTTCCCCAAATTACTTGCCAGGCCTCATGTAACTGTCAAAACCAGAATTGGCAAAGCAGAGCCTGCAGGCAGACCACCTGTTTTTGTAAGTAAATTTTGTGGGAACTTACTCATTTGTTTACATATGGTCTATTGCTGGTTTCACACTACAATGGCAGAATTGAATAGTGACAGATGGTTTGGTGTACGAAGTCAAAAATATTTACTATCTGACCTTTACGGAAAAAGTTCGTCAAGCCCTGGTCTAGACCATTGATCTAACTGGTTGATGATATGTTAGATTATGTGCAGTATTATGCTTAGACTGAATCTAAGAACTTGATTTCATGATGATGTTCTTCTAATTTCATCTTTTCTGGGGACCACTAAGCAGTAAATTCAGCCTCCGTTAACATATATGAAGTACCTACTACACTCTAGGTGCTTGGTATGTGTTTTCTTATATATTATTCTTTACCTCATGTAATAATCCTGTGACATGAGTATTTTGTCTCCACTTTATAGATAAGGATAAAATTTCACTAAGGTCGTATAGCTGCTGACATGATTGAACTAGACCGTGAACCCAGTCCACAGGCTCCGAGTACTGGATTTTTTCTCTTACACCAGTGCTTTTCAAAATTTTATGTTATTTCATGTCTGTCTCTCTGCGTATATATATTTATGTATGCATATAAGTGTTTCGCAGCATAACCTTCTTTTACTCAAAAAATACTATCCATGAGCCCAATGTATATAAAACAGATTAAAGCAGATGGTCTTTGATCAAAGTGTTCCACGATCACACCCTTCCTCCTTGAAGCTTGAGTGCGCACGTATGTGCACGCACGCGCGCGTGCACACACACACACACACACACACACACACACTTCACCCTTAACCTAAACATAGTGTGGACCTCCTCAGGACCTGTAACAAAAGATGGAATGACATGAGGCTTGGGCCATCATCATTTGGTCTTTGTTTTTTCCATAACACAGATGTCTAATTGCTCTTTTACCTCAATGCCAGTGATTTCCAAGGCATTCCATAAAATGAAAAAAGGCAAAGTCAAGGATTACTATAGTTGTTTGTGAGATTGCTTTAACTACTCCCAAGCTTCAAATTTCCTTATCCAAATCCAAATTTAAAAATTCTATTGCTTTTTGTTAATCCTATTTTAATCTGATAAACCCATTTGATGGAGTTTTATATATTAATATTAAAAGTTAGTTTATAAAGATATTTAGTGATATGAGAAAATATAATATAGTGCTGGTTGAAGAAAGACCTCTGTATCCACTGTGATCTCAGCTTTTCATCATGTATTTGGGTGGAGATGTATTTATTAACTCACTCAGCCCTAGACAAATAAAACTGGGGAGACCTGTGCCTAATTAAATATTGACAACTGTGGGTGGAGGGGTTCTGAGTGATTGTTATTATATACCTTAGATCTTTGTGTATTGTCCATTCTTTTGAAAGCATGTGGAAATAGTCAGTTTGCCAAAAATAAGTATATGTACTGTATTGTGACACTTTCTGATGTTGTTTCAAAAATTTGAGAAGAAACAGCTGGCCCGGAAGAATAGAGGCATGTTGGTTCCTGAATTCTTCCTCTCTCAGTCTCGCATTGTCCTTTCATTCCTTGTCTGCCTGCATTTTCATGCCTCTTTATTTACAGTGACATTAAAGAAAGGGTACAAAAGGCCCTTGGCTTTTTGTTTAGCATGTTTAAAGATATATCTCTATATCTATCAGTATTGAGTGAGAACTTGACTTGAAACAAACCTGTCTGTGTTTTGAACAAAAGAAGCACAACCCTTAATTGGCATTGTATGTTTTAAATGTCACCATCAGTGTGCTCCTTTGGATGTAAACTGAATCCATGCAGTAACTGCAAAGTATGAATGAGATTATATTTAGGCAGCTAAATGGCTTGAGATATTTAAAGACTTACAAATGAGTCTTTAGGACTCATGAAAGATAATGTGTGATGTGCTATTTTGCTTTGGTCTAAAAGTTTCCTACATCATAAAGTGTATTAACTGTGTAGGTCAGTTTTTAAACATTTATATTTTTAAGAAAGTGTGAAAAAAATAACCCCGTATCCTATTAGGGAAAAGTGTTATATATTAATGCCACTCTTGAATTCAAAAAGATCAGTGTCACATTATGTAAACATCTCTTTATCAGTTAGATTGTAAGTGACAGTACATTTTATAAGGTCTAAGGAAGCTTACATAAGAACAAATATTTTCCCAATACAATCAAATGCCACTTTGAATAGCGGGCACAGGAGAAGAGATGCAATGGATATGTGTAATGTGTGCTAAATTCGTGATTGCCCTGGGCACTACTAAAGCCACACTGGGTAATTTCACTTGACAGCCAAAAAAGAGGAGCTAAAGAAATGTGGCAGTTTCACCTCCTGTGTCTATTTACAAACTCCCATGGTGACCTCATTAATCTTGGGGAGGAGAGGCACTCAAAGACTGGCTGCATAATGCCAGAATGACTGCTTGCAAAAATCAAGATCCAGTCCATCTGCCACTGGTTTTCTTTATGCTGGTGTTTGGCAACTTTATAAAGAGGATTGCCAAGGTGCACTGGGTTACAGTTGGGGGAGGAGAATGTTGAGTGAACACTGGTTGGAACAGGAGCAATGGTTTCCCATGCCTGCTTTGCCTGCCAGCCAGCCACAGGAGCTCAGGCTCCAGCTCTCCCACCTCTTTGCTGCTGCCGCAGGTTCTCACCATGCTGCTGGCAGGAACAGTGGAGAGCAGAATGGAGGTCGCCACTGGGCTTCCCACCAGAGACAATGGACTTCCATGTCATCATTTGCATACTTTGGTACATATGCCAGGGGATACTAACCTCTGGCTTTGATCTGAGTACATCAGACAATTTGTTGGACTAATATACTTTACTTGCCTTGACTAACTTTGTGTTTTTCCAAATGACCAATGGTTTAATGGCCAAGGATACTCAATGACTTTAGATTTGGATTCAATAAACATTTATCATGGGACTTGCTTTGTGCCAGACACTGTTTTGGTTACTCTGGCAACTTTATCTCATTTAATCGTAATATTTTGAGGGTGTTACTATTCCCATTTTTAAATGATTAAACCAAGGCCCTTTCTACTAACCCATGATGTGGCTCTCCTTACTTTAGGGGGAAATATATTAATGTTTTTATTTATAAAATATATATTTATAAATATATATTTATAAAATATATATAAATAAAATTATATATGTGACATAAAGATGATAAGGCCATCATCTTTTAAAAGATATATGTCATTGATAAAAATCTCAATTAGGCATTTAAAATTATAACAAGGACATTTCACTGGTGAAGTGGTGTGAGGGCAGGGAAGTTGAGACAATGGAAATTGGAATATAATGCATATAAGAGAGGCCATGAGTCAGATAGGTGCAAGTAAAACCAGGAGAATACATTGTCATGGATGCCAAAGGAGGTGGAAGTTTTAAGACAGTGCAAGTGCTCAACATTATGTGATGTAGAAGATGGGTCCAGAATGATAAAGCCTGAAATGACCCACAGGATTTTGCATTTGGGAGGTCAATGCTGACCTTACCAAGAGCCCCTTCTATGAAGTGGAAAGGGCAAGAAGCAGATATTTTAGAATGAGGGATGAGTAGGAAGTAAAGGAAGAGAAGACCATTAGTGAATAGTCTAGTACTTCCAATGGTTTTGCTGGGGTGAGGAGGGGAGAAGAGTGTGGTTTCTAGGGAACATGTCCTTGAGGAAGGGGTCTTTTTAAAAATTTTAGGGTAGTGAAGAGACTCCAGCATAACTACAGTTTGAAAGGAAAGGGCCTATATGGAGAGAATGGCTTCAGATATAGGAGCGAACTTGAGGGCCAGTGTCCAAGAGGTGACAGGAGGGGCTGTGGGCCAGGGCACAGGGGGAAGGATGGACCTTGAACTGGATGAAGGACCTCCCAATCCTCATTCTATTTTTTTCCTTTCTTTTTTTTTGTGAGGAAGACCAGCCCTGAGCTAACATCCGTTTCCAATCCTCCTCTTTTTAGCTGAGGATGACTGGCCCTGGGCTAACATCCATGCCTCCTTCTCTATTTTATATGGGAGGCCGCCACAGCATGGCTGACAAGCAGTGCATCTGCAGGCTCCCGGGATCCGAACCTGTGAACCCTGGGCTGCCAAAGCATGAACTAAACCATTGCACCACCGGGCCGGCCCCACCAATCCTCATTCTTGAGGGAAGAAAATAAGGAAGGGTGTGATTTGCAAATGATTATGTTGGAGCTGTGGAAAGTTAAGGAAATCATAGCCCAAAGCCTCAATTGTATTAGTGAAGCAGAGGGGCGAGCCAAATATTAAATTGGAAGGGGTAGGGGTTGAGTGAGGGGCTTTTGAGCAGGATAGTAAAGGCTTAACAAAGTCATCGGGGAGAATAGAGAATGGACTGATGAAAAGTATAAAGGGTTGTTGCTGAGACTCCAGCAAAGTTTGGAGATCATGAATTTGTAATGATGCTAAACTGCCTGGTTTGCATGACTTTCTTTTGCTGGGTAGAGCAGAAAGGGTAGATTTTAGTATTGGACCAGGATTTGGCACAAGGACAGTGGTAGAAAGAAGCTGAGGGGGCTGGAGGGCACATAGCTTGGATATGTAGCCATCAGATCCAGGCAGAGTAGGGACGGAAGGGAAGACAGATGTCTGGTAGACTGGAAGATCAGACAGAAGTCTGATCTCTACAGAGATCAACAGACTGAACAACTCTTGGAGGGTGGTGTCAGGACGGGGGTAGAGAAGGAGATGGTAAACCATGATCTAAAATCAACCCGAATAGGTCATAAATGTGGAAGAGTTATTAGAAGGCATAGAGAGGTATATTGCTGGGAAGCAAGCATTTCAAGAGACCAAGAGGTTTTTACATAAGGATTCAGGAGTAATGATCATGATACTGGTTTAGTAAACAATAGGGCCAGATCCCCAGTATTCTGATATTGAGATATGAAGTGTAGGTGAAAGAATAACCAGTCTGCACTTGGGAGCCTGGAGGGAAAGTAGTGCCATCAGAAGAGAGCTATAGTTTCAGTAAAAGTATGAGTTGGGAGAGCATTCTGTCAAGATTGAGGAAATAGATGGATTCGTCTACCATGGTCTTAAGGATCCAGAACATACAATGAGAAGATTTATGGACAAGGGCAGCAGTGGAAGCTTGAGGCAGAGAGAAACAGCACAGGAGAGTGAGAATGAGACTTCAGATGAGGAAGGGACTTATATTTGGGGCATGTCCAAGAATGATAGTTATGGGATGGAGGAATTGTTGAGATTTGCTGGCCTCAGGTTGGTGCATGAGGCCAATGGGAAGATACATGGCATTTCTTTGCAGCCCTGTGAGTTGTAGAGAAGTAAGTCATGGGCTAGAGATCTTGGAGTCCAAAGGTTGAGTTTAGACAATGATCCCAAACTTCAGGGCTTAGTACTTTGTCAGTACTTCCTACCAGGCTGACAGTTTGCTTGGATACAGCTTCATCTTTGACCAGTGATATCTTGAGGATCTTATGCATGCCTTAGTACTCTATCTTCTGGTCGCTTTTGATCTCTTTTATTCATTTATGCCCCTGCCTTATTTCAAGGGGGATTTAAGGCAGGTATTCAGTATTGTGAGACTCCTGGCATGAAGCATCAATGGAGTTGACTGGGAACGTATGATTATTTAATTTGGAAAAGCTTTTGAGAGGGTTGATCTGGCTTTTTCCCACCCAGTTTTTAGATATTCTGTGACATGAAAATATCCCTACAAGATTATAAAGTCAATGTAATATTCAAATTATTTACTTTGCAACAGCCTTTTAAAAATGGCTTCCAGGGAAACTTCTGGTCCACATGATGTTTGGGGCACTAATGTGTGGATTTAATTGATTACTGCTTTCCTACTGCTTAGTGGCATGGCTATATGTACCTGACGGTCTTCTGTGGGTTCCCTGACGTCGCTGTGGCCAGAAGAACCAGCCCATCAAGGAAAAAATATTTCCTTCATGGATCTAAGCCAAAAATATTTAAAAGCCGGAAAAACATTTAGAAACTCTTCAGAAGTTTTATAGCACTACTTGACTGGAGTGGAGGCAGGTAGAAGTTTATTTTTTTTTCCTGATTAAGGCCTATTCTTTGTAAAAAATATTAAAAACAAAGAAAGAAGAAAAATCGCTTTTAATCTCACCAGCTAGAGATATCCATTGTTAACATTTTGATGCGTATTATTCAATCATTTTTATGACTATATGCTTTTTAGCAAAAATAAGATCATAGCAACATATTTTTTATTTTTCCTGATTGTCTTATGAACATGATCAAATGTCATTAATACTGTCTCACAAAATTATATTCAATATAGTATTTCATTGATTAACTGTATTTATTTAACCAATCTCCTTATGCTATTTATCTGGGTATTTTTCATGTTTTTAGAATTATAAATCATGCTGGTATTAACATCCTTGAAATAAATTAATCTTGCATGCATTCATGATTACTTATGTAAGTTCTTAGAAATATAATAACGGGATCAAAGTGTTTTGTCTCCTCCCTCCTCCCTCCTACCCTACTTCTCTTTCCCTTCCTTTTCTCTTTCTCTCTTTCTCTTTCTTCCTCCCTTCCTGTTGGCCTTTCTTTCTGCCTGTTTCTTTTTTTGTTATACTTTACACTTGAAATCAAATTTATCCTTGTGATTATGGTGCTGTGGATTTGTTATCAGATGTGTTACTGATTAACGTAGGGTTAATGGGGCCCATGGCCCAAATCCAGTCTGCCTCCTGTTTTTGTATGACCCATAAGCTAAGAATGTTTTTTTATGTTTTTAAATGGTTGAAAAACATCTAAAGAGGATGATATTCTGTGACTTGTGAAAATTATATGAAATTGAAATTTCATTGTCCATTAATGAAGAGTGGTGTACAGCCACACCTATTTGTTTACATATTACCTATGGCTCCTTTCATGTTCCCGTGGCTGAGTTGAGTAGCTGGAACAAAGACTATACAGCCTGCAATGCTAAAATATTTACGTTCTGGCCCTTTATAGAAAAAAGATTGATAATCCCTGATTTAGGCCAGAGGGGTTTAGGAAGTTATTATAGGTAATACACCAATCCTGTATTTTGACTCCAGAATAATTTGCTTTTAAGCTCTACTCTATCCATATTGTAAATCCATGCCCCTGTTTCTTCATCTGTAGAGGATAATGATAATGAAAATCTCATATGGTTTTTGTGAAGAGTGCAAGATTAAATACATTTGAAGTGCTTGGAATAGTGCCTGACTTAGAACTGATAAGCACTGTCACTGGAGAGCATGCAGCTACTTGCCAAGTGTTCCATTGGGAGGGTGTGCCATTTTTTTCAAAGGAGGGAAGTCCAAGCTTGCTTGTTTTGGTGAGCCTCACATGTGTTTGGCGTGTGTCTGCCTTCTGAGACCATTGCAGATGCTCCCTCATGTGGCTGGGGTGGGAATTATTCTCCCTCATCAAGTAGCATCTTTGGGTTGGAGACTTGGTTAGATATATTTTGGGTGCTCCTGGCAGTTAAATGTGGTTGAATATGTTTCACTTCTGCTACAAAGTCACCATCAGCAGCACATGGGTTGCAAATGCTCAGTCAACAATGTATAGAAAACAAGGACAGTGAAGGAAATGATAAGAACTGGGTTGGATAAAGAGTGTAAAGAAAGAAAAGAGGAAGTTGACAGAGTAGAGGGATGCAAACAGAAGGGAAAATATTGGAATGTGATGAGTTTCTTTAAAGTTTAACTAGATTTAGGACAATCATTTTAAAAGTGGCCGTGTATTGTGTGCCCAAAGAAGAATACAGAAAAAAATATACAGAAAACATAGGCTTTTAAATACATTACTAGAAATGACTTCAGAACCCAATGGTTGCCATGTAACCAAAGGTTGGTTATTGCCCTTTTCATGTAACTTGTTAAGTCCTTTCTGTGCTTCGTTCCATATCCATCATTTTTTCCTTCTCTCCCATCTTAAAAGAGAACAGTCCCTTCTTTCCTACCAAGGCTAATCCATTGGTTCTATTTCCCCTTTCTCCTCCTGCTCCTGTCCTATCCCTGACTGGTAAATTTCCCATCTTCATCAATTATCCCTTCTGTATCCCTAAATCTTCAAACATTCCAAGTGATATTTTCTACAGAATGTTTATTGCAGGGTCCTCTTTGGTATTTGGAGGGACGCAAGGCAGGAAATCTAAAATGGATGAATGAGACCAGTTACTGATGTCTCCTAACGCAGTTAATTCTCAGTCATCCAGATCGATGGAATGCAAAGTTGTTATGGCAGCTATTTTTTAAGTATTCACCTTTTAAGTATATACCATGCTTACTTTATTCAAAATATTTTAAATCCAGTTGCAATATTTTCTTTGACCTATGAATTATTTAGATTGCTATTTCAGTTTCTAAACACACAGGCTAGTGGTTCTCTCTCCCTCCCTCTTCCCTTTCTCCCTAACCCCTCCTTCGTTACCATTTGTTATTGGATCTTGGGATTTTTGGAAAGAGCTTGTGTTCTTTTTTAAAGCATTTATTCAAATTTTTGGAGACTTTTTTACGGCCAATATGTGATCAGATTTCCTTAATGTTCTACATGTGCTTGAAAATAATGTGTATTCTCTAATCACTGGATGCAGGTTTCCATACGGTTCAATTAGATCAAGCTTGTTAATTATGTAGTTCAAATTTTCTATGACTGTATTAATTTTGGCCTGATTGATTTGTCACTTTCTGAGAGATAGTTGTTAAAACTCTTCTGCTATAATTGTGGATTTATCGATTTTTTTCTTTGTAAAATGCCATTTTTGTGTCACTGATTTTTAGGCTATATTGCTACATTACTGACATATTTTACATATAATCATTATATAATAAACCTGTTTATCGCTAATAAAATTAATAAAAAATAAAACCTTAAACAAGAACTTACCTTTTAGAAGTATTATAATATTTAGGGGATAGAGGCCTAATATTTACCTCCTGAAGTATATTATAATTTTTTAACTTATAAAAGTAATACCTGATCATTGTGGGAATTAGAATTATTATTGATTTATTTTTTCTATACATACATTTTAATCACAATCCCATCACCCAGTCATAATCACTGCCAACATTTCACCGTACAGTCTTTCATTCTTCTCTCTGTACTTTTTTTTCTAGTTGAGATCATATATAAAGTACAATACTATATCTTGATTTGTTTTAACTTCACTGTACCATAAACATTTTCTCATGTCATTACAAGCTCTTTTTGGACATCATACTTGCACACTCCTAACCACCAAGGGAATTAAAGTGGGCTTTGGGGTGCAATTAAATATACCTAAAATAGTAAATAGAACAGAACCACATTGTGAAGTACACAAATTAAAGAATATGACCTGAACATCAATCACATTACTTGTACCACAGTTTGGAAAGTTTGAATTATAGAATTTCAGTGATGGTTGCAGTCCTTGGGGAAATCGTCATAGCAAAGGTAGAATTTAAGCTTAACATTGCTGTCTTCCTCGATGCTAAGCCAACTTCATTTAAAATAGGTACTAGAAAGGGCATGAACCAGGCCCCCTAACATGGAATGGGTGGCAGAGGGTAGATCAGGCATCAAAATGTAAAGGAAGACCCATCAGATTCACTCTGGAGAGAGGGGATGATATGATTCACTAAGTAGGATGGGACCAAAATCTGGAGAAGAGGGTTGGACCAAAATCTTGGTCAAGAGAGTTGCTACTCTCTGTGCAAAGGAGAGATGCTTGTGGCTGTGTTGTTGCCACAGTGAGAAGAGGAAGAAGGAAGGAATTTTTGTGTCTCTATGGGTTATGCTGTCTCAACTACAAATCTCTGCTGAAAAGGGAAGGGATGGAGCAGAACCACTTTAAGAAAGGAAAGTGAAAACCATTAGGCTGATTCTGTTGGTAAACTTGTAATTTTAAGTAAGTAAAAGCCATTGCATTTTATCCTTCTTACAAAGCTTTAAAAAGTATTTTATTTATTCTGATATTAAATAGAAGGAACTAAAGTTTAAGGAGGTTGAGTGATTTCATATGACCATACTACCAGCCAGATCTTAGGACACCTAGTTTGATGGTTTTTCCACTAGTCTGTATTGCTTCTCCAGGCTAAACATTGATAGTTTTTAATGATGGTAACAATGGTTGCTAGTTCTTTTATTCCACAACATCTGAGCCCTAAAAATTCTGCAGTACTATATGTCAGAAGGAAAAAAAACCCAAACATCCCCAGAAAAGACCAGCCTGATAATTGTTTTATAAATGACCTTTTTTCTAGACTGGATTCTTGTAGAATTTTATACAGTTCGCTCACACACACTCACACATACACACACACCCCGTGTTTATGTAGGTGTGGATCTCTTTTTACTGGTTTTGCGTGGAATTTGAGGAACTCATTTGATCAATATGCCCAGCTTTTTCTTCAGCTTAAGAAAGTTATGCTCAGTTACAGTTTAACCATTGTTTGTCTTTCAGTTATTCTGGTTTCTTCCTTAGGTGTGCCTATGATGCATAAGTTAGCTCTGCCCTTCACATCTATTATCCTTTCTCTCTTCTTTGCCATGTTTTAGTTTTTGACTATTGCAGTCTGGAGATCTTCAGAATATGAATATTTGGCTTTATTTTCTGTAGTATCAGTTTGGCTGTCTACTTAATGTGTCTCTCTTGAGCCACCTTTCCCTCCACTTTTTAACCATTTCAGTAAATGGAACCTTTATCCACCCAATCACTCAACCCAGGAGCTCCCTATCTCTGAAACTTACAGACAATTCATCGCCCAGTCTTTTCTATCAAACATCCAAAGTGTGTGTTGAATCATTCCATTTCACAAGGCAAAATAGTGACTATGGCAAAGCTAGAATCCAGATCTTCTGGAAGGTATAGGATGGAAAGATGAAAATAGCATTTTCTTTAGATCCGGGCATACCCTGGTTTATTTCCTGGCTTCACCACTTTCCACTTGAGTGATCATGGGCAAATTATTTAATTTCTCTGAGCCCCCATTTCCTTTTTTATAAGAAGTTAAAATAACTACATTTCAGAGTTACATTTTTAAAGAAAATACTGTATGGTTTCATTTATATGAAATTTCCAAAATAGGCAAATCTGTAGAGACAAAACATATATTAGTGGTTGCCCAGAGATGGGAGGGTGTGTGTCGTGTGGGAAATGGGGTGTGGGTTTAACTGCTAAAGGGTGTGAGGTTTCTTGGCATGGTGAAAAATGTTGTAAAATTGATTGTAGTGATAGTTGGACATCTATGTGAATATACTAAAAACTGTTGAATTGTTCACTTTAAAGTGTGAGTTATATGGTATGTAAATTGTATCTCAACAAAGCTGTTAAAAATTTTTGAAAAAAAAAGTAAATAGAGGGAGGGAAAGTTCCTGAGATGATGGACAACCTTTTCAGCTACTCGAGGTTGGCCATCCAGGTCTGTGGTTCAACAAAACTCCAACTATTATATCATCTTGGGCCTGGACAGAGTCTCCACACCTGCATTGTAGTGGCACTGTGGGAGGATTGCCTCCCTTTAGAAACCACAGCTGGGAAATTTCTAGCCCTTTACGGATTTGGGGAGTTACTTTTCGCAGCTTCCTAAGGTAAGCAGAGTGCAAAAATAATTTGTCACCTGGGGCTTATGGCAGCTGGGAGCAAGTGGCCTCCCAAGGTCCCCAGCTGAAAAGTTGACCTCAGGCCTCAGTTTTCCAAGGGATTTGATCTACTTGTCTTCACTGCAAACTTTCCTGGTATTCCTGGTAATTCCAATGCTGAATTACTTGAGACATTTGGCAGAGTTGAGGGCATACCTTTTAAGGAGTTTGATTTACTCATCTCCTCTGAGAAAGATCCTCCAAAGTAGATTTACTTTCATGCAGCTTTTCTAAAGACATTTGATACAGTCTAGAAGATTTAAGAGGTGGGGACACACCTTGGGCCTCCATTTGTAAGGGATTCCATCCACTGGTTTCCATAGCAAAGCATAATCAGGGAGGCTAAAAGGAAATTACACACCTTGGGCTTTGATGTTGTAAGGAGTTCGATCTACTTGTCTCTACTTCAAACCATCCTGCATTAACACAGCCCAACGTGAAGTCACCTGATGCAGATTTACTGTAAACATTCCATATGACTGGTATGAAAACATCCAGTAGGTCTGAGCCCAGCCCAGTGTCATGTTCCATTTTAAGGTTTAGTTGGAGGGTTAAATGAAATCATTATAGCACCTGGCACATAGTAGTTTCTTAATGAATACTAGTTCCTTCCTCCATGCCTCTGGACGCATATCTAGTACCTTCTTTCATACAACCAAATGGGCATTTATTGTGAGTGTGTAGGTGCATACATACATATGTGTGTGTATATATGTATAATATATATATTCTCTTTTGTATACATTTATATCTATATTCTAGAGTAAAATGAATAGTTATTTAGGATTAAGTCATTTGAAAGAATGCTGAACTATTTACTGCAGAGGTCAGTTTTGAGTATTTGGTGTGAGGGAAGGAAATGAGTATTTTGGAAAGACACTAAATAAAATGTGACTTTGACTGAAAGAAATTACTGCATTTGTAGCTTTCTTTAAAACACAGAAACTAAAATTAAGAAGTGAGCATATTTATACGGAGTGGGAAAAAGCAACTGTCCCTTGAGTGGCCCATTTCTTTTTGGATCTCCATACAAAAGGCAAACTGGAGACATGCTGGGACCAGAGAGGCTGGAGCAACCTAGATAGGACATCGGTAGGGAGGCCATGTGATTGGCCCCAAGGCGCCTCACAGACTGTCATCTCAAGTACTGTTGTGGAGTCAAATGCTGAAGCGAATAAAATATGTTCTAGTTATGCTTGGGAGACCTCCCAAGCCCAGCTGCCTTACTTTCCTCCTCCCTTTGCTTTCTTTTGCCAAAATAATGCTAGAAGGGAAAGGCGAGAGGAGAGGAGAGGGCTGGGCCGACTCCATCACTGAATTATATATGTAACATTTTTATTTGCATTTGGAAAAGCTTGGATTGCCTACCAGCTCTGTGTTTACTTGGCAACTTCAGGATGGGAAGGGACTAGGAAGAATGCTAGAAGTCCTGATCTTTCCCTGACCTTGGGAACATCACTTTGACTCTCGGAGCATCAATTTCCTTATTTGCAAAAATTGGGATAGGGATAGAAATGCCTTTCCTACCCTTTTCACATATCGCTTGCTATCAAAATATAAAGCACTAAACTTACAGATGATGTTTTTTAAACCCCTTCACAAATTGAAGTAATTCACATTTAAAATGGGACTAAAATGTCTAGCTCAACTAAAAGAAGAAGAAAGTTAACACAAGTGAAATGTTTTGTACATATTAAAATAGAGATTTTTTTTTTTTTAAAAAAAGATGACACATGTTGGTAAGGGTACAGGGAAGTGGGCACTTTCATAGCCTTCCAGTGAGGGTTGAAATATGTAATATGCCCTTTCGGAGAACAACTTGGCAGGATGTATCAAAACCTTAAAAAGTTGTGAAGCCTTTGATCCAGCAATTCCACTTCTAGGAATTCATTTGAAACAAAGGTTTGAAGATGTACATAAAACCATTTTTTCAAGGAAGTTTGTTGCAGGGTCATTTCTTATAACAAAATGTCAAATACAACCTCTCATCTAGTAACAGGAAGTTAGTTAAGATAATGGAACACATGATGAAATATGATGGAATTGTTAAAAAGCACACCGTGAAAGAATATTTATTGTTATAGGGAAACGTTCTCAAAGGTGGAGATCCTTGTTTATGCATCTTTCATCACATTATAACATTGTTTATAAGAATGATGGCGAAGCAAACCATAGAATATTCAACAATAGAGGGGTAGTTAGTACTATAATACATGCTCTGATGAAATATTAAGCATGATTAAAACCCCTAAATTTCCTGTTTCCTCAATAGGTCTCTAAGTATATAGATGCAAGTACTAAGTGAAAAAACACACTATATATTTGATATAATTCATTAATATCTATATATACGCATTATATATATAGGAAAATGTAAGAAAAAATATCTTGAAATAATGTCAGGTTTTCTAGTAAGGGAATTATATGTTTAAAATGTTTTTATTTTCTAAATTTGAAATCAAATCTACCAAGGAGAATGGTGTTCAGAATTAAAAATGACAATAACATCACTGCTATAGACTGAATGTTTCTGTTCCCCCCAAATTCATATGTTGAAGCCCAAATCCCTGGAGTGATGCTATTTGGAGGTGTGGGGACTTTGGGAGGTAATTAGGTTTAGATGAGGTCATGAGGGTGCGGCCCCTAGGAGAGGATTAGTACTTCACGAGAAGAGGAAGAGATCAGAGGTCTTTCTCTCTCTCTGCTAGGTAAGGACATAGTGAGAAGGTAGCCCTCTGCAAGCTAGGAAGAGAGCCCTCACCGCAATCTGACCAAGCTGGAACCCTGATCTTCGAGTTTCCAGCCTCTAGGACAGGGAACATCCGTTGTTAAGCCACCCAGCCTACGGTATTTTGTTATAGCAGCCTGAGCTAAGACAAACAATGACAAAACTGGAGGGGCTGCTTCCTACTTCAGGGATCCAGTGGTCTCTAGTCTGATAGAGGAGGAAAATCATGATATCTCTAATCACTAGAAATATTTTCAGTAATTTTAGATACACTGATCCTGAGAGGAAAGGTTGGGTCAACTGGCATGATAATGAAAATAACGAATACAGTAGTTATTATTTATTAAGCATCTACTCGGTGCCTGACACTGTGAGAGGCACTTTTACACCTCAGCTCATTTCATCCTTATGACAACATAGTATGTCATTTAATCTTTATTACACCTTATGGCAAGGTGCGGGTTATCTTAATTGGACAGATGTGTAAAGTAAGGCTCTGAGAGATAAAGACACTTAATCAAGATCGTATAACTATGATGTGCAAAAGAGCAAGAATTTGGTCTGTCTGGTTCCCATGCCTCTGTTCTTTGCTCATTACTGTGCCAACTGAGTACATCAGGAAAGGGTTTCTAGAAGGGGTAGTATTCAGCTATGATGGTTAACCAGTAATAGAGTTTTAAACCTGAGTGTTTTTTGTCTTAGAGACACATTTTCATTAAGCATAGATGAGGGGAGCCGATTTACTCAAGTTGTTCACTTTGGATGAAATAGACGAGATGGCAAGGAGGGACTTTCTTTAACTTTTCATTTTGAAATAGTTTTTGGCTTACCGAAAAATGGCAAAATTAGTTCAGAGTTGCTGTATACCTTTCACTCAGTTTCCCCTAATTTTAACTTCTTTATTACCATAGTATAATTATTGAAACTAGAAGACAAACGTTGATATAATACTATTAACTAAACTAGAGATTTTATTCAGATTTCACCTGTTATTCCACTAATGTCCTTTTGCTGGTTGAGGATCCCATCCAGGATTTCACATTACATTTAGTTGACATGTCTCCTTAGTCTCTTCTGGTCTGTGACAGTTCTCAGTCTTTTCTCATCTTTCAGGACCTTGACATGTTCGAGGAGTACTGGTCAGGTGTTTTGCAGAAGGTTCCTCAATATGGCTTTATCTGAAGTTTCCTTATGGTTAAATTCAGATGATAAGTTTTTGATAGGAATAACACAGAAGCAATATCATGTCCTTTCCAGTACATCATATCACGAGGTACATGATTTCACTATGTCTCCTTACTGGCGATATTAACTTTGATCACTTGGTTGATGTAGCATCACCAGGATACTAGTTTTCTCTTTGTATTAATTAGTATCTTGTTAGGAAATACTTTGAGCTCCTGTAAATACGTGTTTTTTTGTCATATGTTTGCTCACTAATTTTTCCACCCATCAATGTTTGTTGACTGCAACAATTATGTTTGTGATGTTTGCCCGATGGTCATGTTCTATTTATATCATTCCTTCTGCATTTATTAATTTGAATTCTACTGTAAGGAAGATCTGCCCTTTTCCTCCATTTGTTTATTTATTTCATTATTTATATCAGTATGTACTCAGGGATATTTATTTTATTGTATGCATTGTACTTCATTACTATAATTGTTTAATTAAGTCTATATCTCACACTATATAAAAGAAAAAACTCCAAATGGAGCAGGTAAATAAATGTAAAAAATAAAACCATATAAATGCTAGAAAACATGTGGATGAATACCTCTTAACCTAGTTGTAGGGAAAGACTTTCTATCACTCAAATTCCAGATGCAAAAATAATTAAATACATAAAATATTGATAAATATGACTACATGAAGCCAAAGACAATTGCACTATAAAACACCATGAATAAAGTCAAAAGACAACTGACAAACTGGAAGAAAATATTTGCACCATATTGCAAAAGGCTTAATATATATACTTAATATACTTAATATATAAAAAACTATTAAACTGAGTGCTAAATGACTAAAAACCTTACAGAAAAATGGGAAAAGGATATGAACAGACAATTCACCAAAAAAAAAAAAAAGAGAGAGAATCTAGATGGCCTTTAAACATAGGAAATATGTTCCAGCTTACTCATAACTAGAGAAATGCAAATTAAAGTAACATGAGACTGTTGAAAATTTAAAAGTATGACAACATATTCTGTTGGTGAGGCTGTTGGGAGACAGGTACTCTTCTTATACATTGCTCACCAAAAACGGGCTTTTAAAGCTACTTAGTACAGAAGTTGCAAGCAGAAATATGTTTCTTTTCTAATGACATTTGGGAGAAAGCTGGTTTACACAATGTTCCTGAAGGTCATTGGTAATACAAGTTGTTTTACAT
This sequence comes from Tapirus indicus, assembly GCA_031878705.1. Taxonomy (NCBI): domain Eukaryota; kingdom Metazoa; phylum Chordata; class Mammalia; order Perissodactyla; family Tapiridae; genus Tapirus; species Tapirus indicus. The sequence goes on along the minus strand of CM062942.1, from coordinate 115,509,826 downwards.
AAGATTGTCCAACAGGCATTTATAGGTACTTGAAATACTTTCCCAAATACTCCCCGTCCTCCATTTTTATCATTAAAGAAACACAATTAGGATCGGGAAGCCATCTCCATTGTTGTTGACTTTGCTACTTCTGTTCCCCCTTCCACTCCCCACCTGACTCTGGGATCTGACTTCTCTCTAACAGGAAAATGGAGCTATAGAGTCATAAAAGTTGGAGCTGCCTGGACCCTTAGAGATGATGTAGCCCACCCCTGAATGATTTAGAGGAGGAAATGAGGCCCAGAGAGGGTTAGTGACTTGCCCAGGGTTACACAGTGAGCCAAGCCCAGACCAAAAGGGTCCTGACCAGAATGCTCCACATCTCTTGCAAGGTGCATGTAAATTACCATACACAAGGTAGGCTTGCAGTCAGTGAGAGCAATAATAACTGATTCTTTCAAAGCATGCAAGGATTCCCAATTTCTTTCCATAGAAGAACTTGTCTTCTAAGTACCAAAGGTGAGGAAAAGTGTATACCCTATTTTTGTGATCATCAGTAATCCTCCCAGGATGCTTAGGTAGCAACAATCCATTAGCGTTTACAGCCATAACATCATAGAAAGGCACCAGCAGGTGAGCGTGTGTCGACTACTAAATTCTCGATCAGTCCCATGATCCTTTCTTACTGATGGTTTGGCTCTGAGCTTCAGTATCTGGTGGCTTCACTGAGCCTGAAGTCTCCATTTCAGAGGAGACTCCATTTCAGTTTGTGTAATGCACAAAGATTCCTAGGGAGGGAGCTAGTGGGGGTTGGAGTCCAGTTTATGCTCTACTAACTAAACCTTGAGCCCTGGCTCAGAACTGCCTCCACTCAAGGAAGGGATACTGTTCATAGGCTCAGTCTACATATAACTTCAGGTTTGTGTCTACCATGAGCTTTTCTAATTCACAGAGATGGCATGTAGGCGAGTGGAGGCCCTGGTGAGGATTCAAAACTAAGTCTGTCGGAGTTTAAAGCCTGTGGTTTTTGATCTTCACTCAGAAAGCTGAAGGAGGTGAGAGAACACTGAATCCAAACCTTGCCCTTTAGAGACAGACAAGAATTTAGGCTCCCAATGGTCGAGACCTGCACACGATCACACAGAACAGATCCAAGCCTAGAATCCAGGACTGATACTCAATCCAGGGCTCTTTGTACCATCAACAAGTCTCATTCTAAAGGTATCATACAGTATGTTTCTGTGGGAAAAAAAGGAAATCTGTAATTTCTCAAATTAGAAAGTCTTCAGGCCTGGACACATACCATCCACACAGATTCTTTTAAGATGTCAGAAACTATCCCAGCATTAATTTATTTTTACAAAATCTTTTACAAGCTCTGCTTAGAAATCTATGCTAGGGCTTCATTTAATTCAAGGCTAGTGGATGTTGTAGCTTATCTGGGGATTCCAAGCTTGAATTTGGGGATTTTAGTGTGGCATAGGGGCGTGAACATGGTTTGGAATTGAATGACTTCTCTTCCTGGTGATCCCCAGGGTAGTTATATAATTCTAGGCAGGACATTTAACCCCACTGAGATCTATAACCTGCTTTTTTTCCACTTAACGGTAAATCATGAATATTTTCCAGTCATTATTCTTTTACATCATTATTTTTATGTCTGCATAATATTCATTGTGTGACTCAACTATCAAATTTAATCAGTCTCCTATTATGGTTAGATGTCTGTGCAGTTTCCCGTATCTGTGATGATTTCCCTTGTAGCTCTATCTCTGCGAGACCCCCTAATATTGAATGTTATTTTTAGATGGCATCTTCCCACTCCAGATGTCTATGAATATACCAGGAAGTTTCTTTACCTCAGAAATTTCTAAATATGAATACTCAACAATAATAGTTACTGTTTATTGAATATTACCATGTGCCAGGTCCTTTCTAAGGAAATTCTTTTGGTTAGGAAATTTTCAAGGTAGGTATTACCAGCTGCCCATCCCAGCTAGAGAAAAACCCAATGAGGGTTTTGTGAGAAGTGTGACTGTGATGAGCATAGCCTCTTGGTGTGGTGGCCAGGGCAACTTGGCAATAAAATAAAATCCCAGGACACCAAATAGATTGACTTGCTAAATGGATTTTTTTCCATATTGACCAACTGGCTTCCAGGGAGCATAGTTTTCATTTTGGTACAATTAATAACAAGTCTTTCCTGATGGTTAAATACAAGTACCATTTCTATCTTAGTTCCTCTTGCCATTGTTCCTGGTTGGAGATATTAAAAATGTGTCATCAGCATGAAGGAAGAAACTTATTTCCCAATTTGCTATGACAGGACAACATAGGTTTGATTCATCTGTAACTGGCAGCAGACAGTCAAGGATACAAGCCAAAGGGAAGAGTGTAAACACTCGAGTCCTCATCTTGCTTCTAAAACTATTACTTAGTCGTTATTAATTTCTGTTCTCCCCAGACATCTCCAGGATATTTGTATATACTTCCTAGTGGCCAAACAATGAAATACAGAAATTCACTGAGAGACCAGCTACCATAGGAAAGACGCCAGCAAGCATGCTTAGAATGTGGCATCAGGGTACAATTTCCTCTTTTACCCCTTACTCAAACCTCAAAACTCTGTTTATGCTAGTTCTAGCTCCTGCTTTCTATGATTATATTTTTAAACGGTGCAGCTAGATGGAATGGCTGTCCCATTCACGTAAGTTTTTTTTTTTTTTTAAATTGTGGCAAGAATGCTTAACATGAGATCTACTCTCTGAACAGATTTTGAAGTGTACGATACGGTATTGTTAATTACAGGCACTATGTTGTACAGCAGATCTCTAGAATTTATTCGTCTTGCATAAAATGAAGTTCTTGGCTCCAGACTAGAGGCAGCTTGGGCTCCCTGTGTGATGTACATGTTGCAATCATATATACTAATGCTTGATATTCCTTCAAGCATACTCCTTCTACATGCTAATGAGAGACCAGAGCTATTTTTGAATGACAGTATTTACCTGGAGCCTTTTAGAAAAATCGTAACAAATTTTGGTACATTTCCAATCTGTGTGTTTCCCTACAGATTTATACGAGATGATTTGGAGATCCCAGCTGAGGAGCCTATGATAATAGCTCATCATTACATAGTATAGATCCTTTCAATTATTCATTTGTTCATTCAAATATTTATGGGGCAACTGGTGTGTGCCTATTCACCTGTAATGAGAGTTAGGAATCTGATTTGCTGACTTAATTGCCAAGTTAGTCTGCTACAGAAGATAAGGTGATTGGAGCATCGTTCGCATATGGATAGTGGAAGCCAGAGAGCAGATGACATTCCCAGCAGGAAAGAGGATAGAGGGGGACAAGAAAGGGGTTAATGAAGGAGGTTTTGGAACACCTGGATTTAACCTAGGGATATATAAGTAAAGAGTCTACTGAAAGAACGCACAGTGAGTTAGGTGGAAAATGGTTCTGCTTGTCGTTGCTAACTAGGGAACGAGGGAAAACTGGAGAGATGGAGAATAGTGATTGAGCTTTATAAATGAATCTGTTATTTTTATCTGTAACAATAAAACTGGGCTATTTTCATTATTGTAATGAGAAGATTATTTCCTATTTTCAAAGGTATTACTGGTTACTAATGAAATCATATAGATTATGTTTTTGTCCCCTCATCAATACTGGAAGTGAACTCACAGATGAAGAGCATATGTTTTATATATACTTAGTTTATCACCAAAATGTTGTCCATGTATTTTATAGCCAAAATCTGAATGATAGCTGTTAAGAAAACAAATATTAACCTCAACCACCATCCCTGAGAATTTCCAATGTGAGTTCAAGAATTAATTCCCCTCCCTCCATGTATCTGACTGCTCAACTAATTTCACAATGTTAACATTTTTTATACATCATTTGGACCAGCAATGTATCTACTATCCAAGATAATAAGAAGTCATTTTGGTCATTGTTGAGACTATTCAACTAAGTGAACACCAGCCAAATCTTTGCTTTAGCTGAAAGTTATCCAATTTTGAATTTCAAAATTTGATGAACTGAATTTAAGTCATGAGTTCCGTCTGCGGAGCTGCACATCTGGAGCTATGCGCAGGATTTGCATTTTCCATTTTGCTGCTGATGCTGGTTACAGCAGTACTGGCAGGGTCTTCAGAAGAACCCAGAGAGTTATTAGTAGATTAGGAGCACAGGCTAGGAGCTAACCCTCTAGGGAAGAGGAAGAATGGGGCAGAACATACAGTGACTCCAGGGAGATCTGAATATTTAAAATAATTACATCCCTAGAAAAACAGAGGAAGCTTACTCTCACTCCTACCAGAAGTGCTGCTGCCTTTGTGGATGTGTCGCAACATTCGTGCCATACCTCAGAGAAATCTTATCGGGCCTGTTTGGCCTCTTGTCCACACCTCCAGTTCCCCGGTATGTGGGGGTCACATCTGGAGTGTGGCTGGGCCATTTCATTCAGCACATCCCTCCAGAGGGACACATACATTTAAAAAGCTGTGCTGCCTTCTTTTCTTTCTTTGGAAGGTTTTTGAAGTTTTGTTCCTTTTAAATATTTCTTGCACAAGTAACGTTGTAACAGTATTCAATATTTGACTTGAAGAGATGGCAGGATAATGGGTGATATTTTTTGATGTTCATTCAATTTCTGTTAATTTTCCGTGTTTCCTTCCTGTGACTCTTTATTTTGTTATACTTTTCATAATATCATGTGACAAGAAAAGCGAATGTAACATATTCCTATTTTTAAAGTGAATTCAATGGGAAAATTGGATTGCTTTACAGAAATTAATTCTAGAGCCTATTTAGTTGGTATGTCAGCCTTCTCTTTAAAAATATTTCCATTATGTGGGAAAATGTGCCCTTCTCCCTTCCTACGTGGGGTAGAGATACTTCTGATGATGCAGTGATTAACTGGATTTGCTAAGCTGGTAGAGGGCACGTTCAGCTTCAAGTGCATGGTATTGTGGAAGAAATTCAGGCTGGGGGCATGTAGGGTTATGGCATATAGTTTCAGTCTCTGGCTCTGCCATTCACTTATTGTTTGATCTTGGACTTGCTCAGTTTCCTCATGAGTAAAATGAGAGAAATTATGCTAAATGAACTCAAAGTGCTACTTTGGTTGCAATTACCATGCTCGGTCATGGAGCTGGGCTCTATTGCTCTTATAGAGCGAAAAAATAGAAACAAACAATCCCACCATTGCTAAGTTTCCATACACGTAGGCAGAAGCACATAGTGGTTAAGGGTATGAGCTCTGGAAAAGCCTGTTCAGGTTTGAATCTTATCTCTATCACTTACAAGCTACGTAACCTTAGGTGAGTCCCTCAATCTCTCTGTGCCTTCGTTTTCTCTTCTGTCAAATGGGTATAATAATAGTGCCAATTATCTGGTTGTTTTAAGGATAAAATAAGTTAATGTATGTAAAGCCTGTAGATTCAAGAGTCGATTATAAACAAGGTGCTAGATTTTTTTCAAGTAGTCAAGCTATATGTTGTTTATATACACCACATAATGTAGCAGTCTTTTTATCTCTCAAGACACCTTGTAGAAAAAAAATGCCATGTTTATTTTCATGACCAGAGGGCTTTTATTTATCAGAAAGATAATAGTCTCTGCTTATAAGATTATTCTAATGCTAATCATTTTATGGAGGAAATGGTCTTCTACTACTTATTTATTTTCAAACAACAATAGTTTGGGTAATAACCCATTTCTTTAAGACCAGTGTTTGGTAAATTGGCAGCCACATTCAGTAATCACTCATGTTTGTAGATAACCATTTTCCTAGGGTTTGGGAAGTCCAGGTCCTTTTTAATTGCTTTTGGCCAGAGACTGGTCCCTTTTTTCTTCCTGTGGACACTCAGCTGAAAGAAAGCACACTTGGGTCAATGCAAAGCTCAGTGCAGGTTCTGCTCAGTCCCTACTTGTCCAGAGTAACCTTGGGCAAAGCCTTGAGGTACTGTCAAGCTGTTTGAGCCTGTTTAGCCACCAACATTTCTCATCTTCTAAATTGTACTCAGCAAAGAGGACAGTAGGGGATTTTGATGAAAGGTCACTTTTATTTTTAATCTATGTACCGTAGTCCCCCCCTTATCTGTGGAGGATACATTCCAAAACTCCCTGTGGATGCCTGAAACCACAGAGAGTACTGAACCCTATATAGACTATGTTTTTTTTTCCTATACACACATACCTGTGATAAAGTTTCATTTATAAAGTAGGCACAGTAAGAGATTAGTGGTGCTTTGGGGCCATTATTAAGTAAAATAAGGGTGACTTGAGCACAAGCACTGCTATACCAGATACCATGATGGTTGATCTGATAATCGAGAAGGCTACTAAGTGACTACCAGGCAGGGGGTGTACACAGTGTGGAGATGTTGGACAAAGGAGCAATTCACTTCCTGGGCTGGACGGAGTAGGACAGCCCAAGATTCCATCATGCTACTCAGAATGGCATGCAATTTAAAACTTATGAGGGGGGCTGGCCCTGTGGCCTAGTAGTTAAGTTCAGTGCGCTCTGCTTCTGTGGCCCATGTTTGGTTCCCGGGCATGGACCTACACCACTTGTTGGCAGCCATGCTGTGGCGGCGACCCACATACAAAATAGATGAAGATTGGCACAGATGTTAGCTCAGGGCGACTCTTCCTCAGCAAATAAATAAATAAAACTTATGAATTGTTTATTTCTGGAATTTTCCACTGAATATTTTTGGACTGGGGTTGACCAGGGGTAACTGAAACTGTGGAAAGCAAGACTGAGGATAAGGGGGGACTACTGCAGTAGACTAGAATGACTAGGGAGGTGTTGTTGCTGGAAATTCCATCCTGTTTACCAGAAATATTAGGTAGAAAAGCTATAGACTGAGAGGCAGTCAACCTGAGTTCTGTTTCATCCCTGTCACTTATTCATTGCCCTCTCCTCTGTTGGTGTCTCTGTTGTAAAAGTCTGTGATTCTATGAACACAGCTTGGCTGGGTAAACAAACAAAACCCGCCCCCGAAAACTGGGGCATCAGTTCCTATCTGTAAATCTGTGAAACATTTAGTGCCTTGGCACAGCATGTTTGCTGTGATCTAGACACAGCCTCAACTTTTGCGTCCACATAGTGCTGATGGAGGATGCTAATGTTTTCCTTCCTTACTTCATAGCCGTGTCGTGACGACAAGCATGCTAAAAGTAGAGGCACACCATTTGAGTTGTTTGGGAGGAAGCTACTGTCTAACTAAAAGGCATTAGTATGATTACGTGTGATGCCACTAATATTTCCCCAAACTGCCTTTATCCTATTAGTGCTGTAGGTAATTTTTGTGGCTGGGGAACATCTCCAGTCATGCTTTCATTTTAATGAGAACTAATGACAGTGTTGCTTCATTGCTCTTAAAGAAAAATACACATTTTTTTAAATGACATAGTGAACTGACATGGAAGCTTAGTACATTACATGTTTACCTTGCTTCTGGTTAAAAAAGAAAAAAATACAAACAAAATGCTGAGGTTCCTTCTGACTCTGGTCTTCATTTCCCCCCACCAGTCAAAGCTCCTCATTTTATAGATAGAGAAGCTGAGGGTCTGAGAAGAATATAATTTGCCCAAAGACTGTCAGCTAGCTGGTGGCAGAGCTGGGACAAGGACCTTATCCTTCTGATTCCTCCGACATGCTTTTCCCACTCCAGCTTCTGCTGATTTCTGCTCTGCCACTGGATCATATATATTAAGGTTTTCCCTCTACCAGTCTGTGAAAGCATGTATTTGATCACGGTATTTGGCTAAAATGATGATTTTTCTCAACCGTTCTTGTACAACTTCCTCTATAGCTTCTTTTCAATAACTTCCTGAGTTCCATGCAGAAATCTGTTACTGAAATACAGAATCCGTTTTCCCTCATTATCAATAATTTGTTCTTCATTGAAAAATACGCATTCTAAGTTTGAGTTTTATCTTCTTTGGTTTTCTCTGGTGTAGATGCGTCAGACTATGTAGTTGGGCTGGACAAACACTGTGACATTCCACAGGGGAAGGGTTAAAGATATTGGTAAAGCAGAGAAAATGGGCTTCAAATAAGGAAAAAAGGAAGTGTAACTATTCCACGGACAACTTCTCCCCTTAAGTCGAATCAGATTTCATGAATCCTGACAACACCCAACAACTGAAGATGATATCCCCCAGACCCATCCCTACCCTGTCTCTGGTCACACCTGCATTCCTGACCTTAGTGACCGTCCCCCAACTTTAATTAAATATTTCAACCTGAAAGAGCCACTTCACCTGAGACCATTCTACTCCATTAGTTAAGTCCTGTGCTGCTGACTACACCCCCACCCTCATGCTCCCCAACATGGTCACAGCTCGCTAGTACTGAACACACCGTTCCTGACTCTTCTTCCAAGCCTTGCCAAACTGCTTAGCCCTGATCAGATGTGCAGTCTGATCCCGGATCCTGACTACCTGTACTGGTGACTGATTCTGGAAGCCAGATCTAAGGCAGAGGGTGGCAGCAAAGGAATTAAATGAAACAAGAGGTTGTGTGGGAGAGAGAGAGAAATAAAGGGTGAGGAAAAGGGTGAGGAGTGCTGATTATGAGAGGAGCTTCATGATGTGGCTCCTGAGCCTAAAATTAATGCTCTGTGCTTTTAGATGGACATTAGAGACAAGTTGAATAAATTATATAGGCTGCTTCCCAATTTCCACCACGCTGTGGACTGTGGACCAAGTGGACTATTGGACTCTATCACCCAAACCTGAAGGGAAGGACTGATTAAAAATTCTCTGGATCCCTGTGTGGATGAATGATAATGTGAGGAATTGCTCTGTGGGCCCTTCAAAGGAATATGTCCTACCTATCCTCATGTTTTCCCCTTCACTCCTAGCATACTGGCACACACCTGGTGTATAGTATTTACTCAATATAGGAGCATTTATTCAGGATAATTCTCAAATTCCTGATTCTTATCTGCCTTATTTCTCACCACAATAAGCCCTTTCTCTGATGTTCATGAACACACACATACACACATACACATGCACATGCATGAGCACCTCCATTCCAACTGTGGTTCTCTGACTTGGCTGTCTTCTTTTACATTCTCTTGCCTTTGCACCTGCTATTTCTCTGTCTAGAATTTACTCTCCTAACAGCCATCCAGTCTTCACACAAGCATTACTTTGTCCAAAAAGCCTTTCTTCTTCTTCTTCTTTTTTTTTTTTGGTGAGGAAGATTAGCCCTGAACTAACATCCATTGCCAATCCTCCTCTTTTTGCTGAGGAAGATTGACCCTGGGCCCATCTTTCCCTACTTTGTATGTGGGACACCACCACAGCGTGGCCTGATAAACGATGCATAGGTCCAAGACCCAGATCCGAACCTGTGAATCCCGGGCTGCTGAAGCAGAGCGTGCAAACTTAATCCCTACGCCACCGGGCTGGCCTCCCAAAAGCCTTTCTTGCTGACCCTAGAACTTCCCCATAAGTTCCCTCTCTGTGTTCTCATAGCATTCCACTCTTATGGCACCATTGTAATGATGCCATGAGATCAGAAACAAAACTAAGTTTTGTTTATTTCACTCTTATGACAACGATGCCATAAGAGTGCATTAAACAAAACTTAACAGTTTTGTTTCTGATCTCATTCCATATTGAACTGTGAGCTTGTAGAGGGCAGAGGCTGCATCGTATTCATCTCTTTTTATCCCTGGTTCTTAACCCAAGGTCTGGCACATATTAGGGTTTCAATATTTGTTTCCTGAGTAAGTGAATGGAAACCTCCTTCTGACTTATCTTGTCTGTTCCATTTGACCTTTTGTTCTCCTCTTCTTGTTGTTTTTGTCTGTAAACTGAATACATAGATCACGAAGTCACCAAAATTAATGGGCATTGACAAGCAAACCCTATTCATTCTTATCATCTAGGAAACAAAAGATACCTGTATCTCTCCTAAACATGAATTCCTTCTATGCTTTCCCTCCATTAATGCCGAAAAATACTTCTGGAAGCATCCATAGTGCTGACTATCATTACTATTCTCTAGAGATTATTAGCATTTATCAACCAGCTGTTTCATGGGAAAAGCTTTAGCAATTGTTTTGCATTTTGTAGCTAATTGCAGGAACAAAGTGGCTACCAATGCAAAATTTGGTTTTTAAAAGAACACATTCTCTCCCTAATCAAGTCCATATGGAAGACAACATGAAATTATTACTGATCAGCATTCATGAGCCAGGAGAGGGATGAAGTGGTACATTCTTTTTGATTCCTAGTTAAGAAGTTGAAAGGTAAGATGTTACATGTTTCAAGGAAATTTGCAGAATCTAGTGATCCAAATGCTGGAGAGTTAAAACGATGCAAGGTTTGGCTCAGAGATTAAAAGGAGTGGGAAAGAAGTGCTTTTTGAACATTAGAGAAACCCAGCCTAATAGAGTTGGAAAGCTTTTAACATCTAGTTCAGTGATCCTCAAATTTTTTTGCTTGTATTCCCCCTAAACTGATAGAAGTATTTGGAAAAACTGCATAAGTGTTCACATGTTATTATTTATATATATAAATCATGAGTTTAAATGATTGCAAAGGACATAATTTTCAGAATATTGTATATTTATTACACACTTTAAGTATATTTGCATCAGAACCTTGGAAATGCTCAGTTTATGGAAAATGTCCACCGTACAACCTCAATAGTGAAACCCATCCTTATTGTCAAGCCCATCAGCCAACTTAGGTTGACTTTCTATTTGAAAGAGTCCGACTTTATTATACTCTCCTGTGGCAGGTATCACGCTGCTGAATTTTAATGTGAACATAGGTAGGTAAGGCACAGAGCCTTGCCACGGTTTGTCACCTGGATGAAATAAAGGCCCTGCCTCATCTGTACTTCTTACCTGAATGCTCTCTGCTTTGCTCTACAGGGACTCTCCTTCGGGAACCTCTATGTTCTTGAATCTTTCCTTAGTTGTTTGGTATTCCAGAGGATTTTACTCCCTGAGACAATGCTCCATAGTAAAATTCAGGATGGTCAAGAGTTGTATCTTTTGTCAAATGCGAAAAGAGACATTGTGGAAATGGAGGTGGGAAAGGAGAATCTACAAATGGTGGGCAGATATCCCAGCCTACTTCACCCTCTGGAAAGTCAGATACCCAGACTTGGAAATTTCTGATCTTGTCTACCCTTCTCTCATTTTACTGATGGGCCAGCTAAGACCTAGAAAGAAGCATGGACTCATCCAAGGTGGCAATGCTTGTAAACCAGTGGCAGAGCCAGTACTGGAATATAGGTATCTTGATTTCCCAACTAGTGTGCTTCCACCTTGTGATGTCTCATTACTCTGTCCTACATTTAAGTGACTCTAGTCTCTTTAGGCAGTCACAGTGGGGTTTTCTTATAGAAGATAAGAGGTCTGACCTTGACATTTCTTCACAGGGAGGTGTGTGTACATAGAAGCCTCAAGGATGGTAGTTATTTGTATCTGCTCTGAAATTATTTGCAGGTTAAGTGGGTAGGGTTACTACTTAACAAGCCTTCATTCAAAAGCCTGTAATTTAACAAGCCTGTTCCATATTAGTGCAGAAGGCACTTGACTATGGGGCCAAAACCTCTTGGGGGTTATCAACTTTTTTGAATAGTTTGCTATTTACTTCAATTTATTAGTCTCCTGGATTAAATGTAAGGTCTCAAAATACATAAACTGTCTTTTATTTATTTAAAAATCTCTAAACCACTCAGTAATATGGTGCATAAGTGTCTTTGGAGTCAGACAGCCTGGATTCAAATATTGGTTTTGCCACTTGGCAGCAGTATGGCTTTGGACAAAATATTAACTTCTCAATACCTCAGTTTCTTCCTCTGTAAAATGGGTTGTAAGGATTGAATATATGATATAAGTCGAGCGCTTAGAAGTATACCTAGTATAATTATAAGAAGTACTCAATAAATGTTAGCTATTGTTCTCATTATTGTTGATTGAAACCATCAAGTAATCTAACCTTAAGAGCATCAGGGGAGCTAGGCATGGAAAGTAAACAGGTTGCAAAGTACATTAAACTCTCCCAGAGGCAAGCTCCGAGGGAGAGAGAGCAGGCCTGCAGAAAGCAAGGGGCTGGACAGTGCTGGGGAAGGTTCGTCAAGTCAGATATGAAATAATGGTTTGGGACAATGCTGTCCAATGGCAATTTCTATGATGATAGAAATGTTCTATATCTACACTGTCTGATATGGTACCCACTAGTCACATGTGGCTCTTGAGCACTTGAAATGTGGCTAATCCTAATGAGAAATTGAATTTTTATTGTGTTTAATATGAATTAGTTTACAGTTAAATTTAAATAGCCACACGTGGCTAGTGGCTACCATTTTGGCCAGCACAGGTTCAAGAATTCAGCTTTGTTTTTGTCAGTTACGTTAAATCTTTGAGTAGTAAGTCAGCTTAAATTGATCACAGGAACAGTGAAGGTAAAAGTGACTCAAGGATAGTGAGTGTCATGTGGTTGGTAGCAGGGACTTGGAATTAGGAGCTAGTTCCAAGTGAGATCTCATATACCTCTCTTCCGGCTCTGTCCCTCCTTTTGTTACCACCTTCATCTTTCTCTCTAGCTCTGCTCCCTTTCTCACCTTTCATCTGCATCCCCCTCCATCATTCCTCCTTGTTTCCCTGTGGCCAGGCTCCTCAGCCAAATGTATTCTGAGACCTATGCACATGTAGTTAAGTCCTTACCAATTAAGTCCCAGCCACTTAAGATCAATAAGATATCCGTGAGAAAGTATATTAAGACACCTGTGGTGCAATGGCCAATTCCTTAGGAATGGAAGCCGATTGTGAGGATGTCGCAAGCTGTGGCAAAAAGAGACCTTTTCCCACACTATTTTCATACAAAGATTTTCCCTCCATCGATTTAGTATTGACTCCATTCGTCTATTAATTAATAGAACATGGGCAAGATCATTTATGATTTTGCGGACTGTCAGCAAAGGCTCCCACTGTTTACCAGAACTAGGTACGGAAGATATTTCCATGCCTTCCTTGTCTTATAACACATTATATTTTGAAAGCTTAACTAGTCCTTTAAGGGAAAGAGACTAATATAAGTCAAGAAAATGAATTGCACTTTTTATATTTGGAAGGTGAAGAGGTATTAGCCGAACCACATGAACGAGAATCACACATGTGGTTATCCAGGCAGTGTTTGGGGCCGGTGTTCGCCATGTGAACAAAGTTATAGACCTTCTCCAACAACCCCTTTCTGCATTCCTAATATCCAGGTTAAAACAGTTCATTGTTAGTATTTTGAATATTTTAACTGTGCGCTGAGTGATCGTTAATATCTTAAACAGCTTGAACATTTGCTATTGTAAAAGAAGCTATTTTGTAGAGCGCCGTAAAACCTCTTTTTATTTGTGGACCCCATCCATATTAAAATTATAACTTAAGCAGCTTTCGGTGGAGAAAATGGTGACTCTGACCTTTTATTCCATTTGACCACGGGGGAGAGGACCATAATTTAACAATCAAATCCCAAATATGTCATTGTGCCTGTTTTCTTTATACAAAATGTCATTCCATCTGTCTGCTAATAACACCCCTTAATCCATTTTCAATGGCCTCTTTTTTTTCTTTCAGGAAATTATCACAAATATTTTTCATTTTTTTTTATCGTAGAGGTAACTCTTGTAAGTTCTCATAGATGTTCATAGAGTAAATGTATTTATTAAAGCTGTAATTCACTCGGGAAGTCACAGGAAGGCGGATCTTGCTTTGGGGTGGCCCCTAGGGCCCAGGAGCTTTTCTGAGTCCTGGGTCTCACACAGTGATACAGTGTTGGAAGGCCAGACTGAAAAGAACAGTTGCCCGTAAATGGCCATGCATGCGAGTCCAGGCTTTAATTTTTTTTTTTCCCTACTGAGAGTGAGAAGTATCTAATGAACATTGGCTCAAAATCTAATACGACAGGTCCCAGACAACTCCCTCAAATCCCATTTTCCTATGTAGGCCAAACTGCCACCTTCCCAGTATATTTTCCACACTTTTACAAACTTGAGCTCCCTGTAGCATAGCATGGCATAGTGGTCTTGCCCTCTGCTATTTTCCAACCTCTGTACCGCTTACTGTCTACCAGATGTAGTCTTTCCAGCCTAAAAGTCAAGGTCCCTCACAATTTTGCTCTTACCCTTATTCCCAGCCTTTCTTCTCACTGTTCTGCTCCCCTGCAGCCCCAGTGAACTGCTTTCAGTTCTCTTCTCATCCTCACGCTCTCTCCATTCTTCCTCCAGGGTCGTTTTTCTCCTCTGGATCTGTTGGCCAAAGAACTATCCATTCTTCTAATTCCAGTTTGAATCCTACCTCCTCCAGGGAACCTTTCCAGAGCTCCCAAACGTACTGAAGGGCTTTTTCTCTCTAGCCCTCTGGCATTTTGATACTATGGTATAGTAGGAGAGCTTGGAATCAGAAACCCTGGTTTGAATCCCAGCTCTGCCATTTGCTAGGTGTATGATCTTGGACAAGACATTTAACCTCACTTTATGAGCCTGTGCCTTCATCTGGAACATGGAGGTAATAATGCCTTCCCCGCTTGCTGTGAACCTCAAAGGAGATAATGCCCATGAAAGCTCTCAGTATACAATGAATTGCTGTGAACACGAGGAGTATTGTTCCTTTTATTATTGTTCTTCAATTAAAAAATCAACCAGAGCTGCTTTGAAACAATCATTCTGAAAGGTGCAGAGGGAAGAAGTTTGTCACCCAATCCCTGAGCATGATCATCAAACTGTCCCAGAAAGTCTGTCATTTCAGCCTCTAAACTCTACTTTCCCAAGAGCCTCCAGCACGAGAAGAGGCATGGATATCTTCAGTCACACTATATGTTCTGATTTAGGGTTTGAAAATCCGAGTGGCTGTAGTTATAGCACTTGCTCGCACCAGTGAGTTCCACGAGGACAGGGATTGCATCTGATTTAGCTCTGCGTCTTCTACAGTGCTCAGCACCACACTGATGCTGGTACACAGAACGTGCTCATTCTCACAGCTTCCCCTAGTGAGCTGTGATGAGTGCTGAAAACTTCTGATGTAATACACGTAACTGTAATCCTAGCTCTTAGATTCCAAAACCCAGTGCCAGTTTGATATACTGTTAGACTTTTCTCTGTCCTAAGTTTTCCTACAGAGTTAAGAGGTCTCATAACCTTCCTTAAATATTCAAGAGTTGAAGCCTTAGAAGAAGAGAGAGGAGATAATGACTCAGTGAAAAGGGCGTTGAGAGGTGAGAATGAGGTCTCAGAGTAGCGACTTGGCAAAACTATCGAGATGGGGCTTCTGCAGGGTGGCAGTCTTGCCTGAGCCCTCTGAGCACCAGCCAGAGAGATCCATTATCTATCCCACTCATACATCCCAACTCATCATGTACCCAGCATCTACTAGTAGAGAATTATGTGAATGGATAAAGAAGATGTAGTATATATATACAGTGGAATACTACTCAGCTATAAAAAAGACAAAATCATCCCATTTGCAACAACATAGATGGACCTTGAGGGTATTATGTTAAGCAAAATAAGCCAGACAAACCACATGATTTCACTCATATGTGGAAGATAAACAAATACATGGATAAAGAGGACAGATTCATGGTTACCAGAGGGGAAGGGGGCTGGGAATGGGTGAAAAGGGTAAAGGGGCACATATAGATATGGTGAAGGATAAAAATTAGACTATTGGTGGTGAGCACGATGCATTCTACACAGAAACTGAGAATAATGTACACCTGAAATTATACAATGTTATAAACCATTATGACCTCAAAAAATAATTGAATAAACAAGAATTATGGGTAGCCCAGTTCTGTTAACGCCACAGTCTTTTCAGCTTCTTTTGTTCTTCCCAACTTTGCTCCATCCCATCTTCTCCAATTCTGCATTCACACAACTCCTGGCCTCTGACCCCAATCCACTTTCCAGCTCTGAACTCACCTATTGACGTGGCTTTGATGCTCAGGAGGAAATCGTTGGCCCAGCCTTCAATATTTCCTCTGGCTCAGTCCAATTCAGGTTGCTCCAGCACTAGCTCTAGCATTGGCCCATGTGACAAGCCTTTTTGCCCCCACTGAAGCCGAGGCAGCTCCTGTAAGGAAATTAGCAACCACTGGGTCTGGTGACCATTTCAGTCTCTGTATCCTAGAGGCAATTAATGATCTGGTTGTCTTATCCTCTTCCCTTTCAGATGGGCTTCAGATCTCACGGGTTCCAGTAGGACCTGAGGTAGGATGCCTCTGGCCCACTGTGCTAGCCTGAGACCAGGAACTGCTTTCTGAATGAGCTCCATGGTCAGAACCTCTATGCCTTAACTCCAGTGGTTTCTTCTGCTTCATACCCGAAACTTTCATTTATTTAATGATTCAAGGAATAAACATTTACTGAACATCTACCACTCAGGTGGTGTCATCCTGTATGTCTCATGTATCTGTCTTACCTGTACAGCCAAAAACAAGGTCTTTGAAGGAAGGATCCTCTTGAAGTAAAAACAAGCCATAACTGATTAATGTGATTCTGTTAATGTGCTGAAGATAATAAGAACACTTAGCATTTATTGAGCATTTACTATGCAGTAGGCTCTGAGTTAAGTGCTTCACATGTAACATTTTATTTAATTCCCATTTTACAGATGAAGAAGCTCAGGTCTTGAGAGGATAGATAACTTGCTGGACACCCCACAGCTAATAAGTACTGGAGCCGGGAGTTAAATCTGTCTCTGCTTGACTTCAGGATCCTCGGCAATACCCTGTCCTGCCTCTTACCAGGGAACGCTGGCGTGGTGGGCTGTTGTGGTCAGTTCTGCCCCAACTTGCTAATACTGTGTTTCATTACTTAGAAATGCTCAATTTCTGAAGTCTAGGAGAAGAAGTGCATCACAAACCCACTGAATGTTAACAGCTGAGGCCAGGTTTTGGAATTTTACTCTTAATCGGGTTGCCAATGAGTTTGCTGAAAGATTAGAGGAATTAGTGCTACTGTTATGGTCATTACTTAAGCATCTAAATGTAATATTTATCTATAATGTCTCAACTGTAGTACCTAAAAGCATGTTAGTCCTTGCCTTTTTTGAAAATAGGATTTGATTGCTGCAAAAGGTATGGAAAATGGGTGGGAACTTAGAGGAATCCGAAAGGTTGAATGAAAACTCAAGTAGATGAAGGTCAGCTGAGAAGTTATCTTCTTCCATCCCCAAGTGCACTTGTTTGTTAGTCACTAGCAGATATCATGGGCCCACTTGGTGCTTTGTGGGAATAGAAGTTTCTCCCAAAGGTGTATTTGGTATAAGTGGAAACACTCTTGAACTAGAAGGGTCAAAGGCTTTCAGGGAAGGCTGTTTGTAAAAGCATCTGAATTGGCACTGTTTCTGTAGCCCACCAATCCCTAGATAGAGGGACACATTGCTCTTCCTCTTCTCCCCCTCCTATTTCATTGAGGGGAACAATATGGCAGAGTAGACATAGCATAGGCCATGGGGGCAAAGAGCATATAAATCCCAGCTGTGCCCCCTACTAACTGCCCAAGTCACTGTAAAATGGGGCTTGATGCCTGCCCCCCTTCCCTCCATTATTTTTAAAAGTACTTACTGAGTGCCAACCATGTGCCAGGCACTGTGCGAGGAAGTATGGATATAATGGCGAATAAAACAGGCACTCTTCCTGCCCTCATTAAACTTAAAATTTAACAGATTTGTACCTACCTTCCTGTCAGTTAAGCCTGCTGTGAGGATTAAATGAGTGGTCATTGTACAGTGGTCAAAGCACGGTTAGTGCTCACGAAGTGTGAACATCCTTTCCTTCTCTCCATCTTGGCATTATAGCATTAGGTGTACTCGACCCAGGCATGCACACATGCACACGCGCGCACACACACACACATACACACACACATGCACTCAGATCTCTGTGACTGTCATTTATTTTAGTCCAAGATTGTTGCCATTCACATGCACAGCCCTTATGGCAGGTGAGTCAGCCAGTCAAAAATGGCCTTGATCGATTTGCTTGAGTGACTTGCCTGCCAACAAAGCAAGATGGATGTATGGATATAGTCCTTGAGTCAAGTGGCTTTTGGGATTTCCGTTGGTGTTAGAATTTCAAATTTAGTTTCCTGCTGTTGCTTATACATGGGAAGCAATGACGAGCTATCAGCTCTCCAATGTGTTGTAGTGATGTGCTAATTAAAAGGCATCCCTAATATATTGCATTTTGGGTTCAGAAGCCATTGTTCTTATAAGAAAATAACACCATCAATGAAGAATGCACTGTGGTATTTCATGACAAGTTTCATAAATATGATACCCCGCAAACTCATTTTATTTTGCAGGCATTATACAAGTTATATTGCTATATTGTGATTGTATGTCCTAATTGATCAGCCTCCTCGACAAACTGCTCTGCCCTGTGTATTTCAAATCTTTGTG
Organism: Tapirus indicus; assembly: GCA_031878705.1. NCBI lineage: Eukaryota > Metazoa > Chordata > Mammalia > Perissodactyla > Tapiridae > Tapirus > Tapirus indicus. The sequence goes on along the minus strand of CM062942.1, from coordinate 115,491,398 downwards.
AGTGATACCACCAAATAAGGCAGAAAGCACGAAGTCCACCTAGGTGTTTCATTCTCTATCCTCCACCCTCCCCAAAATTTGTTCCATCATAAGGTTCTCTTGAGTTTGCTCCTTAAATAGATCTCCCGTCCATCCCCACTGCTACTGCCTTAATTCATGCTCTCATTATCTCATTCACGGATGACATACATAACCTAAAAGGCCTCTTTACCTCCAAACAATTCCCCTCTTCCACCTTTCCCACCTCCCACCACCCTTACTTCAGAACACATTTCCTAACACACAGTTGACCTTGTCACTTTCCTGTTCAGAGTCTTTTGGTGGCTCCCTATTGCCTATACACAGTAAAGCCTGAACTCCTTAGCATGATATATAAAACTCTGTCTAATTTGTCCCCTCTCTGTACAGTCTCAGCTCTCATCATCCCTGTTTACTTCCTGGTCATACCAAAATACTTAACAGTTCTAGAGTATTGAGTTCATTCACTCAGCACTTATTTATGTCTAGACACTGGGTGTACAGCAGTGAACAAAGCAGAACAGAGGTCCTTTATCATAGAATTTACATTCTAGTGGGAAAACAAATGATAAACACCTATATTATTTCTACAACTTCTTTATCTTTCTGTATACACTTTCCTCTGCCTGAGGAAACTTCCTTCCCTCTGTCTGTGTCGATATTGCGTACTCCCCTTTCAGGAATCAGCTTTTAAGCATTATGTCTAAGGTAGATTTCAGCCTGCTTTCCTCTTTTTTCTGTACTTTTGCGTGCTTTCAGTGCAGCATCTGCTTTGCTGTTATTTCTCATTGTTTGTATGTCATACCCAGCCCTCACAATGTTCTCTATTTAATGAGACAATATATTTTTCCTCTTTGTCCTCACAGTACTCAGCACTATGCCGGTACTTAATCAGGACTCAGAGAAGATGTTTCAGTCCATGAAATAATTAAAGGAAGGAAGGAAGAGGGGGAGGGAGGGAAGGAAGGAAAGAAATCAACTTATTGCCATTTCTCCTTGGTTTGGAAAGGTTTTAACTAGTGTTAAATTATGACCCAGTAGGCTTGTAGAGTCAAGAAAATGCCACTGAATTTTACAAGTGATTATTTCCTAAAAAGCATGGAAAAAATGAATATTCCCCCCTGTGACTTGGTTTATAAGTCATTATCTCAACAACTTTATATTAAAACTAACAAATTAAATGAAATCGCCCTCAAACACAGGTGTATTAATCTTTGCCTTCATATCCTCTTGCTATGTAGTAATAGAGCTTGCAAGAAGTAGAAAAGCAGAAATCACAAAGAAAATGATTGATAGACTTGACATATCAAAAAAATTTTAAAAACCTTCAATTCATCAACATACCAAAAACAAAACCAGATCTTTTTTAATGCCACCTTTCATGGGCTATGAACATTAAAGAGACTTCTGGACTCTAAGAGTCTCTTTGGGGCTGGCCTGATGGGTGTGGGATCTTTGCTTGGTTTAATGCTCTGCTGTCCATCTGGAAATTCTTAATTTTTGTATTAGGGGCACCCCACTCTTTCATTTTGCACTGGGCCCCACAAATTATTTATCAAGTCCTGAGTCTCTTGAGTCATTCTAGAATGTCCCTGCTCCCAGTGATACTTTTTACATCAGGCTCACTTGTATGACGCTTGGTGAAATAATGTGGGAAACCACCTGCTCAGTAAAATTGGACTTAAAGGGGCCTATTGAGGGGCACCTGCATGTCCCATACATTGGCAGTGTGCCATATGTCCTGGCATTCATTCATTTGTTCCTTCATTAATTTAACAAACATTTTCTGAGTCTCCCCTTTGTGCCAAGCACTGTCTATGCACTGGGGATAAAGTGGTGAGCGAGATGAATGCTGTCGCTTCTCTGAAGGTGTAGATACAAGTGAATAGACCCCAATACAATGTGGAGGTAATTGCAGAGGGCAGCAGGAGCACAGAACAGAGGCCCCTAACACAGCCTGAAAGAGGAGTTAAGGAAGACTTCTGAAAGGAGTTGGCATCCAAACCATGACCTGAAGGAAGACAAGAGGTAGAGGTGAGAGGATGGCATTCAGGTCAAGGAAACAGCATGCTCCCTGCTGTTCTTTATCAGCAGGACAAAGGACTTGACCTGCAGTGGGAATTCATCAGGTTAGAGGTCAGGTGTGGATGGAAGAGCTGGCTGGCCTCTACTCGGGAGGTTTACACCCATTCTAAGCTGTGTACTGTTGTGCCTGCCTCCTTGGATAGGTGGAACTATGTATTGTTTGATGTCTGAAATGTTCTGTGGCAGAAGAAAGTGGAAATATTCACTGCATACCTTATCTCTAAGGCCCTTGATCACCCCTCTGGATATTTACAAAGTCCAAGATTTCAAAGAGACTCAGCTTCTACTAAAATTTATGTGAGCCCTTGAAGAGCTAGACACCTTCCTTAGCTTGCAGGCCATGGTGGGCCAGATTTGGTCCATGGGCCGTTTGCTGATTTCTGATCTAGAGTTAAGCTTTTTCAGACCCCACATCCTTTGTTTGCATTTGCTTTTCCTCTCCCTAGAAAATTCTCCCTCAACCTCCTTTCTGCTATAGGTCTGTCCTCACCCTCAGTGAAGCTTTGTGCTCTATAGATTAGGTTAGAACTTAATTCTCTACCGCTGTATGTCTCTGTAGCATCCTTGTGACTTCCCTATCCAATCATACATCATACTTTGAGGATATTATTTGTTTAATGTTTAAGTCTCCCTATATACTGGAGACTTAATGGAAGTAGAGTCCATAGCTGTCTTTTATTCTTCTTTTTTTTTGGTAAGGAAGATTGGCCCTGAGCTAATATCTGTTGCCAATCTTCCTCTTTTTTTGCTTGAGGAAGATTGTCCCTGAGCTAACATCTGTGCCCATCTTCCTCTATTTTGTATGTGGGACGCTGCCACAGCATGTCTTGATGAGCGGTGTGCAGGTCTGTGCCTGGGATCTGAACCCACAAACCCCGGGCCACTGAAGCAGAGCACATGAACTTAACCATGACCCACCAGGCTGGCCCCAGCTGTCTTTTTTTTTTTTTAACGGTTAAATCCAAGCTCCTAGCCCACTGCCTGGCTGAGAGTAGCCGCTCAACAAGTATTTGTTGAACATATGTATGAGCAAGTGGAATATTACTATCCCCATTTTACAGATGACGAAACTGAGGCATAGCTAGTTGATCCTGACCAAAGTCAAGAGCTGATGGTAAAATATAAATACCTTTCAAGTTAACTACACTGTTTTTTTAAACATTCAAAGGACATGTTTAGAAATAAGACAAGACAAGTTAAATAGGACTTTCTATAAGCCAAACACCAACTATGAAGATTCTCTTTGGTTTGTTTTCTTTGTTCTCATGGAGTATGCAGTGTAATAAGGAAGGTCAGATAACTGCATAGAAAATAAGTCCAACAATCCAAGGTACTATGCACCAAGTACCAAGAGGCTTTGTGTACGTGTACTGTGTTTGTGTACCTGCTGTGGCGAGGTGGGGACACAGAGAGGGTCAGAGGCATGCACTAAGCCAAGCCATGTGTGTCACCTAGGCTACCTCATTCCAGGGATACTTATGTGGGGATTGGCTAGCCAATGCAAAGGGAACAGTACCCTCCAAGGCAGATTTGTAGGGACGTGGATGAACTCTTTCCCAGGTAATTTGTTTTCCAAACTGCCACACACCAGTCTGTAACTGGAGGAATGCTGAGAGCTGTCCAGCAATGGGAGTGGTTCGAAGGCCTTGCCAGGACTGGGGTTCTAGCGGATGCCCAGAAAGTTAGAGTAGAGATTTCATTACTCATGAAAGAGGACTCTGGGAGCCTGAAAGGTTTAGTGTTCTTATCAGTGAGTGATTTGAGGCAGTTTCTTAACCCATCAGCAAGCATTCATTGAGTGCCTACTATGTACCAAGAAAGTCAAATGGGGATTCTATTTCTGGTGGCTGAACTTTGAACTTCTGTCTGTTTTCTTTGTCTTGAACATAAATCTGATTTGGGGGTGAAAAGTAAATCTATTTCTGTGCCTGCTCATTCTTCATACACCTTTCTACTAAATAGTACCCAGCAGCTGTGCCAAGCCTTTCTGAAAGCCGTGAAATCATTTGTGCATTTTGATACTGTATTACGGAAGTATTAATTGTTTCTCCACACTACAATGTGTTTAATTGGCTTGGACAATGCTCCCAGTCTCCTCTTTAAAGAGACTCTGTGTGGCTTGTAATGATTTCTCTAATTCTGATGTGCTAGATTAGATGGGAGCTGATCTCTCTCTTGCTCTCCTTGCTTTTTTATTTCTTTTCTTCTTTCTTTGTAGACATATCCTAATATCTTAATTTATACCCAATCTAGATTTACAGTGTAATGGATTTGTATTGTATGGGGCCTTTTGAACATTTCATATCCCTCTAGTAGGGATCATGGACTCCTTTTTGAGAATCTGATGAAAGCTATTAACCCTTTCCCCAGAAAAGTGTACTTTTGCATATATACATGTAATGCGACATCCGGTTACAGGGGGCTCAAGGATTTAGCCCATCCATGGATGTTTCCCCACAGCACATGAGGATCAGAGAATTTCAGTGCTGTGCCAATCCTGCAGATCACTGAGTTCACTGGTTTTCAAAACTAGTTTAGCCGCAGAACTCCCTGGTTGAAGGGGGGAAAGGGGAGGGAGAGGCTGAGTAGTGCCCACCCCGACCCTCCCCCGAAGTGCCCCCTAAGGAGGTTCTGAGGAACACAGTTTGAAACCTAGTGATCTAGTCCAATCCCTTCACTCCTTCACATGAGAATATTGATTCAAAGAGAGCGGAAATCACTAACACAAAGGCATGCATTCAGTCGGTGGAAGAGCTGAGACATAAACCCATGCCCCTAACCTTGAAGGCAGAGCCTCAGCCATCCCTTATTTCTCTTCTAATTGCAAACCTCCTACCGCCCATACCACATGAGCTTCACAAAGAACCTGTACACAGCATGGTTTAAAACTACAATTATATTTAATCACCACTATTTGAGCAGCGGGAAATGGAAGTACAGTTGACTTGTGTGTTGTAGTTCCATCAAGGCCTTCTTCATTCTATCTCATTTCTTCTGGTTCTCTTGTCTTTGTGGCCTGTATCCATTTTACAGCATGTACTTTATTAGAATACACATCACAGTCAAAAGCATGACCTTTCTCCTCAACGAAGTGCCATCCCATAGGCTTTCCACAAACACTCTGCCATAATTTTTCAAGAAGTGGCAGCCGGCCATGGCCCAGGCATGGTGCCTGCTTGGCTTCAGGCCACTAGCTAGACAACCCAGGCTATTATTGGGCTGGTCTCCACCCCAGTCTTTCAACCTACTTTGTCACTGTCAAGAAACTCAACTGAGTCCCAGCTGCAGTCTCTAGACTTGTTATGGACCTGACTATGGGCAAGCCAAGCCAATTCTGTCCTGGTCTCCCTTTGTTGTATGTTGGTCCAAGATGAGTTCAGCTGCTTCTGGGTACCAGAGTGGAGAGAGAGAACCAAAGTCAAGAAAGCAAAAAAGCCGTTCACAGACACCTTTGTTTGGGTTAGGGGCAAGCTGATCTCTAGACTTTTTGAGTTGAAGATCATTATTTCCTTGCCTGGAATTTCTCTGTGCTACATCAGAAGCAAAGATAGTTTATCTGCCAGGCCAGAGATCCACTTACACATGGCTTCAGCCTATCCAGAGAACTGAAAACTAATGAAAGATTGCCAGGCCAGAGTTCCATACCAGGGTAGTGGCAAGGTATATTGGTTAAGAGTACACACTTTGGATCCAGTCAGATATGAGTTTGAATCGTGGCTCTGCCACACTCTCTATGTGGCCTTGGCCAAGTTAACTTATCCTTTGTTGGGCCTCCATTTCCTCATCTACAAAAATGGAGAAAATAATAATCCACATTAGAAGAGTGTTTTGAGGAGTAAAAGAGAGACTGAACACTAAACCTTTGTTCCCCCTTGCTGTCCTCATCAGAAACCCAAAGCAGACTTTGTATTCTGAATGTTGTATTTGCCACCAATCATCTGTGTCCCTACTGCGTGGAAGGAACACAGGAAATGTGGCAAGGCATGATTATAAGAGCACTGGTTTAGCCACTAACTATTGTGTGAACTGTGATTTAGTTCCCTCTCCTATTTAGCCTCAGTTTCCCCATTAGGGAAGGAGGGCTTTGCACTTGAACAGTTGTTCTCTGTTCATCCAGGACTTGAGTACTTAAAAATCATCTTAAGAGTCTTTTTCTTCTTTTTTGAAGTACAGATGCACAGGAGCCACTCCCAGACAGTCTGATTGAGGAGATCTAGAGTGTGCTCACGGGATCTGTAGTATAGTTCACTTCTCCCAGGTGATTCTGATGAGTACTCAGGTGTGGGGACCACTGATTGAGGAGAGCCCTGAAGATCCTCCCTGTTCAGGCTTAAAACTTCTTACTCTCACAAAACTCTCTCGCCATTAATCAGGCCCACCACTTCCTGTACCACTCAAACATGGTGATTTTCACACAGAAAATCAGTGAGTATTTACACTTTCTCTGGAGGGTCTCAAAAATTAGATTTTTTTCCCCCTGGAGAATTCCTTTTGTTTCTGCTTTAGTGGCTTGATGTCAGATTATAGGGGATGTAATACTAGAACAGGGTGAATTTTGAAGGATCTGTTTCCTAATGGCTTCCCCAGATGATCACTCAGAGCATTTAAAAAATGCATTTCCTCTATCTTATGACTGCAGCTGAAGTAATGAAGTTTAACCATTCATGTAACGAAGTAGATCTATCTCAGGGTAGATCATAATGATAGGTACTGAGCACCTTGTAAGTGTCAGTTGCTACCTGTACATAATCCTTATGAGAATCCTTGAGATAGGCATTAATATTTTTTTCCCAATTTTAAAACAGAGATAAAGCTCAGAGATGTAAAGTGACTTGCCTAAAGCCACACAACTGATAAGTAATCCATCTGCATTTGCTGAATGGGGATGAATGTGATCTTTTGAAAATGCAAATTGGATCCCCTTACTCCGTCTCTTAAAATCCTTTACTGACTTGTTCTTTACCATTTGCGAAATATCCAAACAATTTTGTGAGGGCAGTGATTTTTGTCTGTTTCGGTCACTGCTGTATCCTCAGCAATGAGAACAGTGCTTGGCATATAACTGAGCCTCAATAAATAAAACTTGTGGAATAAGTTACATGATGGGGCCTGGATTCAACCCAAGCCTGTCTGATATCAAAGCTCAGTAGTACTTACATACGTACGTGCACACACACACAGAGATACTTACGTACACACACACACAGATCTTTGACTTAGGTTAAATTTACATACCAAGAAATGCACCGATATTTAATGTACAATTTTATGACCTTTGACAAATGCTTATACCTGCGTACCTGCAACCCTGTCAAGATAGAGAACATTTCCATATGCTAGAAGATTCCCTTCTGCCCTTTTCTAGTCAACTTCCCTACCCACTCTGGAGACTTCTCTGTCTTTTTTTCTCATCATAAGATACTTTTGTCTTCTCTAGAATCTAACGTAAATGGAATCATACATTACGAAGTCCTTTGTGTCTGGCTTTTTTCACTCAGCATGATGGTTTTGAGATCTGTTCATGAGGTTATGTGTATCAGTAGTTACTTTTTATTATTAAGTAGCATTCCAATGTGTGAATATACCACAATTTATCATTCTTCTGTTGATGGACATTTGAATTGTTCTCAGGTTTTGGCTATTACAGATAAAGTTGCCATGAACATTTGTGTTCAGGTCTTTTTGTAGACAAATGTTTTAATTGCTCTTCAGTATTTACCTAGATATGGATTTCCTAGGTGATATGGAAGGAGTATGTTTAACGTTTCAAGTAACCGCCAAGCAGATTTCCAAACAGACTGCCACCAGCAATGTATGAGTCTTGCGGATGCTCCACATCCTTACCAGCACTTTGGGATTTGCAGTCTTGTTAATTTTAGCCATTCTTGTGGTGTGTTGTGGTATCATTGTGGTTTGAATGTGTATTTCCCTGACATGTCCCTGGTGTTCACTGTTTCATGTCTTTCTGGCCATTCATATATCTTCCTTTGGGAAGTGTTTGTTAAAATCTTTTGCCTATGTTTTATTGGATTGTTTTATATTCTTATTATTTAATTGTAGGAGTTCTTTATATATTCTGGAGATAAATTCTTTATCAGATATATGTTTTGTGAATATGTTTTCCCAGACTGTGACTTGCTTATTCTTTTTCTGTTCTTTTGATGCACAGGAGCTTTTGAATTTGATGAAGTCTAATTTATCAATTTTTTCTCTTATGGTTCATACTTTCTATGTCCTGTCTAAGATATATTTGCCAACCCGAAGGCCATGAAGATATTCTCCTGTGGTGTCTTCCACAGCTTCCATTTTAACCGCTATATCATGTACCCTCTCTTTGAGCTTATATTTTTGGTTTTTACTTTTTTTTCCCAGTAGCTTTATTGAGATCATAACAGTTTATAACATTGTGTAATTTCGGGTGTACATTATTGGTTATCAATTTCTGAGTAGACTTCATCATGGTCACCCCAAGTAGTCTGATTATTGTCCATCACCATATATATATGTCCCTTTCACCCACCCCCCACCCCCCTTCCCCTCTGGTTGCCACCAATCTGTTCTCTTTGTCCACATATTTGTTATATTCCACATATGAGTGAAATCATGCAGTATTTGTCTTTCTCTGTCTGGCTTATTTCACTTAACATCATACCCTCAAGGTCCACCCATGTTGTTGCAAATGGGACGATTTTGTCTTTTTTATGGCTGACTAGTATTCCATTATATATGTATACCACATCTTCTTTATCCAATCATTAGTTGATGGGCACTTGGGTTGCTTCCCCATCTTGACTATTGTGAATAACGCTGCAGTGAACATAGGGCTGCATAAATCTCTGCGGATCATTGATTTCAGGTTCTTAGGATAAATGCCCAATAGTGGGATAGCTGGGTTGTATGGTATTGCTATTTTTAATTTTTTCAGAAATCTCCATACTGTTTTCCATAGTGGCTGCACCAGTTTGCATTCCCACCAGCAGTGAATGAGGGTTCCCTTTTCTCCACATCCTCTCTAACATTTGTTGTTTTTTGTCTTGGTAAATATAGCCATTTTGACCCCAGTGTAAGGTGATATCTCGCTGTTGTTTTGATTTACATTTCCCTAATAATTAGTGATGCTGAACATCGTTTCATGTGTCTGTTGGCCATCTGTATGTCTTCCTTGTAAAAATGCCTGTTCATATCTTCTACTCATTTTTTGATTGGGTTCTTTGTTTTGTTGTTGTTGAGTTTTATGAGTTCTTTATATATTTTAGAGATCAACCCCTTGTCGGATAAGTGATTCACAAATATTTTCTCCCAGTTGATGGGTTGTCTTTTTGTTTTGTTCATGGTTTCCTTTGCTTCGCAGAAGCTTTTTAGTCTGATGTAGTCCCATTTGTTACCTTTTTGTTTTGTTTCCCTTGCCCGGTCAGACATATTATTTGAAAAGATGCTGCTAAGATCAATGTCAAATAGCATACTGCCTATATTTTCTTCTAGGAGTTTTATAGTTTCACGCTTACATTCAAGTCTTTAATCCATTTTGAGTTAATTTTTGTGTATGCTGCAAGACAATGTTCTACTTTCTTTCTTTTGCATGTGGCTGTCTTTGACCTTATTTTTTACAGTGGACACATTCATTCATCAGATAATTTTTATCAGAATGAGCTGATGGGAGGCAGTATACTGCAGAATTCAACAGGAAGGCTTTGAGGTTCGACAGACCTGAATTCAAATCTGGCTCCAGTACTCACCAGCAGTGTAATCTTGGGCAAGTGATTTGATCTTTCTGTATGTCCATTGTTTCATTTGTATAAGGGGAATAATACCACTTGCTTATCTCACAGGGTAATTATGAGTATTAAATGAACAATTGTATGATCTCTTCTTAGCACAAGGGATAACACATAGTAAACCCTCAACAAATGATATCTGCTGTATATATATAATAATTTTCATTCATATTTTACCAATCTCACAGAAAGCTCTTAATGCTAGAGGCCAATAAAGGGAAGTTGCCTTTTTTCCCCTTACCAAACTTCAAACAGAATCATTGAACATAGAGATTACCCACCAGGAAGAAACTATAGTTATGGACCTAGTTCTAGATGTGTCTAAAATCACATCTTTATACTTTTGGTTAATACTAATAACAGAATCTCCCAGCACAGATATGACAGATATGATTATACAACTCCCTGGCATAGAGGACAATTTTACTGAAAACTGAAATTGTATGAAAGAGGACATGTAGTGCTTTTCCAGAAATGCAACGTGCAGGTTAAATTTGGTCAGATGTAGATGTTTTAAGTTAGTGTTGTACAGTGAAAAGAGCAGGGACTTTGAGATGAAACAAACATGGAACTTGAATCCTTGGACATATTTCTCGATTGTCATGAGCCTCACTTCTATCAGCTATAAAACGGAGTTTAAGTAAGTCCTAGCAAATATTTTGTGACTGTTACGTAGAATATGAGTCTACGATCTGGCACATAGTAGGCCCTCAAAAATGATACCTATTGGTTAGCCTCATATTCTTAGTGACTTGTATTATTACTTTTATATATAAAGCAAATGAAGGTGAGATATCAAATTTCAAATGAGTTACATCCTAAAAGAGGAAAATAATATTTTTTGATGGATTTCTCATCTGTGTTTGGGGATTATATTCACAAAATATATCTGTTTGATATGTGAGGCCGTTTGCAGATCACTCATTGATTCAATGTATTCCTGAGTCATAGAGGAGGATCCCTGGCTATTTGTCATGTCTGAATGATGGAAACACACACTCAAATGATTCTGTGTAATGAAGAAGAATGTGGCATTTGCTCCATACATTTCCCCCTTTCACACCTTCCCTTTTCACATCTTCTTGTTGTGGTGGGGAGAGCAAAGAGAGGACTGTGCATGTAAATTGCTTTCTGCTACTGCTACCACTGCTGCTTTCAGAGTGAATACACAGACCAAAGCACGGAAGCCTATTGGCTGAGCATTCTTTCTGCCTTTGGAAGGCATCAAAGACTTTAATCAAGCCTTTGGAGCTACATCTGCTGATGTTCTCCCCCATGGGAATCACTCTAGGCCCTTCATGTTCTGGTCTCAATCTACCTTTATAGCCTTACCTCTTTTCTTGCCAGAGTAAACCATTCACTGTTCTCCAGATAATTCCCATGTTTTACTGCTTCTGCCTATTTGCTCATGCTGTTTCTCCTCCCCCCGCCACGACTTGAGAAGCCTTTCTTCTAATATCTGTCTGCTAAAAGTGTATCCATCTGTCCTGAGTTGAATAGTGTTCCCCCCAAATTCACATCTACCCAAAACCTCAAAATATGACCTTATTTGGAAATAGGTTCTTTGCAGATGTAATTAGTTAAGATTAGGTCATACCAGATTAGAGTGGGCCCGAACCCAATGACTGATGTCTTTATAAGAAGTCACTGAAAACAGAGAGTCACAGACACACAGAAGATAATGCCATGTGAAGACGTAGACAGAGATTGGAGTGATGCAGCTAAACACTGAGGCACCCCAAGAATGTTGGCAACTACCAGAATCTAGGAAGAGTCAAGGAAGGATTCTTCCCTAGAGCCTTCAGAAGGAGAATGGCCCTGCCAGCACTTTGATTTTGGACTTCTACCCTCCAGAATTTTGAGAGAATAAAGTTCTGTGGTTTTAAGTGACCCAGTTTGTGGTAATTTGTTATGGCAGCCCTAGGAAACTAATACATCATTTTTCGAGGTCAAGCTCAAATATGACATCATCCCAGGTCTCCTCAACTGGGTGTAATTTCACACTTTTCTTGACCTCTGTCACAGTGCTGTAGTAGAAAGATCACAAACTTTTTTGCCAGAGAAATCTTGGCTCTAATCCTGGCCCAGCTAATGACTGGATTTCTTCATCTGTACATTGAGAGTAATAATGCCTACCTAATAGGGTTGTTGTGTCGATAAATATGACTCTCCCTACCTCTCTTAATTGATTCACCCATTTTGCCTCATATTGCAATAATTTTGTAATAAGAGCATAGTTCTGTTATTACTAGTTCAGGAGCTGGAGGGAGCATGGATAGGTATGCAATCAATTTTAAGATACTATAGTTAACAGTGTAGTATACTATACTGCATACTGTAAGACAGAATGCAGTACCTACCAATGGTAGAGACAAGCAATGTTCAGAGTCTATCTTTCCAAACTGAGGTTATCAGGAGTCCAGTTTTCTACACTGGGAGTTCTAGCCATAAGTTTGTACATACAGTAGTCCCCCCTTATCTGTGGTTTCAGTTACCTGCAGTCAACCGTCATTCGAAAATATTAAATGGCAAATTCTAGAAATAAACAATTCCTAACTTTGAAATTGCACACCATTCTGAGTAGCGTGATGACATCTCGTGCTGTCCCAGTTCTGTTCCACCCAGGATGTGAATCATCCCTTCGTCCAACAGATCCACGCTGTGTACACCACCTGCTCCTTAGTCACTTGGTAGCCGTCTCGGTCATCGGATTGACTGTTGCGGTATCACAGTGCTTGTGTTCCAGCAACCTTTACTTTACTTAATAACGGCCTCAAACAGCAGGAGTAGTGATGCTGGCAATTTGGGTATGCCAGAGAGAAGCGGCAAAGTGCTTCCTTGAAGTGAAAAGGTGAAAGTACTTGACTTAATAAGGAAAGAAAAAAATCATTTGCTGTGGTTTCTAAGATCTATGGAACTTTTATTATAGTATATTGTTATAATTGTCCTATTTTATTATTAGTTGTTGTTGTTAATCTCTTACTGTGCCTAGTTTATAAATTAAACTTTATTATAGGTATGTATGCATAGGAAAAAAACATAGTATATAGAGGGTTCGATACTATCCACAGTTTCAGGCATCCACTGCGGGTCTTGGAACGTATCCCTCGTGGATAAGAGGGAACTACTGTAAATTGAGTTACAAAAGAGAAATGGGGACGTCTACTTTTAGCCCCTGAACTCCGGAGTTGCAAGATTCGGGGTGGATTTTGTCTTAATGGCTAAATGTGGAACAAGAATTTTGGAAAAGTTAGAGCCGTCTACTGATTACACAGCTCCTGTATATGGCGCTGGAACATCCTTACACTTGGCTGCACGTTACGATAAGACCAAAAGTCCTCCATGTGGCATTCTGGTCTCTCTTCCTCCAGATCACCTTCCCAAAGGCCTCATCCCTCAAGGATTTCTGTTTTTTCACTCCTGGAGCCTTCACCGCCAAGCCACATGTTGGGGCTCAGCATGTGCTCCTTGTCCTGAGTTCTGTTTGATGGTCTGAACCTTCAGTTCCCACTCTTACCAATCTTTTCAAGATTGGTCAAGGGGAACATCATCCCCCTGCTTTTCGTCCATCATCTCCTTTCTCAGATATACCATCAGAATTATTTGAGAGCCTTTTTGTGAAATCACACTCGTGTGTTTATAGGCACTGACTTGTACTCTGGGTAGCTTGGCAGAGTTAATAAGCACAACATGCCTACCTCCTCTGTCTGGATGAGCCCTTGTATTAGTTTGCTAGGCTGCCATAACAAAATACCACAGACTGGCTGGCTTGAACAACAGACATTTATTTCCTCACAGTTCTGGGGGCTAGACGTCCAAGATAAAGGTCTCAGCAGAGTGGGTTTCATTCTGAGGCCTCTCTCCTTGGCTTGTAGATGGTCATCTTCTCCCTGTGTCTTCACGTGGTCTTTTCTGTATGTGAGCACATGTTTGTGTCAAATTTCCTCTTATAAGGACACCAGTCATATTGGGCTAAGGCCCCACACTAATGACCTCATTTTACCTTAATTACTTCTTTAAATATCTTATTTCCAAATACAGTCACATTCTGAGGTAGGGGGGTTAGAACTTCAACATACGGATTTTGGGTGGACACAATTCAGCCCTTAACAACCTTGTTTTATGATCAGGATCAAAAGACTTTGAGATTGCTTTGTGGTGAATTTATTGTTTAGCCTTGGTTCTCCCAGTACCACATCTTCTAAGAGCTGAGATTTTAGGCTCATGGTATGTACATAGAAATTGGGCAAGCACAATTCACAGGTCTTCCTCATCAGGAGAGGCAAACGAACCACAGAAATTAACACTTGTTGAACACCTACCATGTGCCAAACACTGTAATGGGATTTATTATTTACTCCTCACAATCACTCAGCACAATAGATGTTTATATCCTCATTTTTCAGATATGGAAATGAAGATTCAGGGAGGCTAAAGTGATTTGCTCAAAGGCACAAAATAGTAAATACTAGAGTTGGGATTTGACCATAAATCTGTCTGATTGTAAAGCCATGCCCTTTCCACGTGCATCCCTCATGTGGAATTGAAAAACAAGGTGTTTTTTTTTTTTTTCTCATTTCAAGCTTTGGCATTAAAATAAAAAATACTTTTATGAAAGAGTTTCTAATGTCCACGGTCATCATTTATTCACACTTCCATTTATCATATACCCATACTTGACTATGCATTCTTTCTAGAATTACCTCACTTGCTGCCTCTGTTTTAAAGCTTGCCATGCAAATTGCACAACTGAAGAATTGGGAAATGGTGACAGTAAAGTGGTTAACTATAAATTGAGAAAAGAATTGGGAGGGTGATTGTGCATAGAGCCCTTTCAGTCATGCTGGTATAATGAAGTGATTCAGATCTGTCCTGTGGCCTCTGCAATCAAGCTCCAGTTTCCTTTGTCATGATACATTGGCTTGCAGTATCAACAATGGTCTGTTTATGTGCATTGTTCCCTATGCAGTTTTGTTCCCAAACTCTGAAAGTGGTCAGAGATTATACAGGAAAAGTCAGGAGCATCCCAATTCTCTGGACATTTTCTATGATTGTGACATATTTTGTGATACTCTTTCTACCCAGTGAATGGTTCAGTTCCTAAGGACAAGTTCTTTGCAAAGGAACGGGATGTTGGCAGTTCAAGTGACAGATAAAATATGTTTCAAAGGATTGGAGGGCCAGTTAAAAATGATGATGGCCGTGATAATAGCAACGCTTCCTACTGTTGAATTCTTTGCAGTTTACGTGGACCTTCTGTATCTCATTTGATTTTCACAAAAACATATTGATCAGTGAGGGATTGTTATATCCGCTTTCCAGATGTGGAAATTGAGGTTCAAAGAGGTTAAATGGAGCCAGAGCAAACTCCCAAGTCTTTTGATCACCCCAACTCCCTCGCTAAATTACTCTTTATAAGTCCAACATGCTGGGTTCATTCACTTTCAACTGTTGAGCATTTTGTCCTCCTGGAAAACCTTATAAATAAAATCAGGGCCGTGAATAATTGCTTACTAGTTTCAAATGCCCAGTGGATGTCAATCAAGAAACAGGGTATCTTTTCTCTGTAGGCTGTGTGAAGCAGAACACTCAGTGAATTTGGGCCATACTTCAGCCTTCCATGCAATGCTTTCCTCTCGCTGCTAATAATTCATAACAAATAGCCACTATTTATTGAATATTAGCCATGTGTCATGTGCTGTCTTTGCATTATTTCTAATCCCCACAAGAATTCTGCAAGAAAGTATTTATCATACCTACCTTACAAATGGGGAAACTGAGGCTTGGGAGCTGTTAAGTAACTTTCCCAAGGTTCCACAGAGTAAGTTGCAAAGCCAGAACTTGAAATCATCCAATCTGTCTCCAGACCATTGCTTTTAATCACTATACCTCTTTAACTTGGAGGAGTCCATGCCTAAGGAAATAGATTGGCAGAAATAAAAATCTTAGAAAAATGCAATGGAATATGTACCTGGAAAGGTAAATTGTCAACTTATTTACATCATGTAATTAGGTAATAGTCTTCTACAGTTGGATGGAAAGCTTACGGTATAAGCCAAGCTTCTCTAGGGGTGACCCACAGTCACTATGACTGCACAGAGGATGCCTTCTTTGCTTATTCCTGATACAAAAGTATTCCTGACCTCCTATCTCTCTAACCCACTGCATCTTTGTCCTATATACCTATTATTTTTAGTTCTTGCATAATCTCTTAATTGAAAACGTATTCACCAATACGTCTTAGTTTCCTGGATGCTTTCTCAATGAAGGGTTAATCACTTCTGTTGGCCAGTGGTGTTAATAAGCATCATAATAAAGATCCCTGGGTAGGTAAATCCTTTCTCTTAGGAAGTCCCCTGGAGCACACAGCAGTACTGAACTAAACTGACTTCCTTCAGACTCCACTTCCTGAATGATCTGTAGACATCTGACTACTTCTTCTGTTGCTACCTACAATTTACCCTCATCACGCAAGATGGCAGAGGTCAGCATCTGTGCCGGAGGAGCAGAGAAGCAGACCTTTCACAAATCATCTTAATGACTCCACCTAGAACTTTGCCTAGAAAGAGGCTCAGTGCTTGTCCCATGGACTCCTTGTGCAGCAACGAAGAATGCCATTTTGGATATAAAGATGTAGGAAATGAAACTCCAAGCTCTCCATTACACTGCAGATCCATCATGGGACCCTGACTACAGCAGCTACCTTTTCCTAGGCTGTTTCTTGCAGATGCATTCTGACTTCTCCCCAGTGTAGGCTACCTCTGTACACTTAATACCTCATCTCAGCTCACCCACCACCAACAGGAACAGAATCCTTACAGTAATAGTGACCAACAGCTTTTGTGGGAGGTCAAAGTGGGGAAAAGAAAAGTGTGTATGGGATAAATAGCAGACACTTCAATACACAAGACCAGAAGGAAGGGAGGATGGACAGTTTTCAAAATTAAAATGGCTTTATTAATCCCATGGTGGCCGTGGAGTGTTGGGAAATGTTTATTCTTAAAATTTTAGATTACCTCTTTCCTGAATAGAAAAATACTACTGAGAAAATTGCTATTGCTTTTCAGCCACTAAAAAAACTTAATATCTAAGCATATTTGAGGAGCAGCAACACAGAAGCTGCTTTTTAATCTTTCATCCTGAAATTAGCCTGCTTGGCTTTAAGATGCAGCCTATGATCTATCAGCTGCTCAGGAGTGCTTTAGAGGATTTTCAAGCTGGAAGGGCCCTTGGAGATGATCCAGTCTAGTGGTTCTAAAAGTTTTCATTACTAAGGGCACCTTTAATTAATTTCCCCCTGCATTTCATGTTTTGAAATGTCTGGCCTACTAAACAAATTACATTTGATTTCTTTTCCCATTGTGTGTTGCTCAGAGCCATTGATAACTGCCTATTAGAGCATCTGATCAACATGAAATAATCAATGTGATCACAATATGCTGATATAATTTTTTCCCAGAGCAGAGGCACTAGATGGTTGAGTTGGCCTGGGGTCTGCTAGATCTCAGGGATCTTTACAATCCATCTCCCTTAGACTTATTGAAATGTTAAAAATAGCTCATAGACTCCCGTCATGACCTTCTTATAATCCTTGTGGAGAGCCATTCATCTTCTCCTCCTATAACGATGGATGAGGAGACTAAGATTTAATAACCAAAGTGATTGGCCCAAGGTCACACAGCCCCTTAGTGACAAGGAGGACCAGAACTCATGTCTCCTGAGTCTTGATCCTCTTTTTTCCACATCCTGAATTTTCATCTGCCTTAAGTCTAAGAGCTTTATATTAGCTTGTACTCTTTGGTGACAAGGGCTTTTTAATGAGGAGATGGGAAAGAGAAAACAGCAAATTATATTTGGGGAATTTGAGGATGGCAATGTTGAGTACAGACCTTTTGGATAACAGAAGGCACCGTGGAAGCTGAAATGAGAGTAGTTTTGTGGAAAAGGCACAGGCTTAGGAGTCAAAATATGTGGGTTCAATGTCTGGCTCTGCCACTTAAGGGCTATGTGACCCTGGGTCAGTTCCTTATTACTCGGAACTTATGTGTCTGGCACATGTAGACATTCCATAAATATTTGTTTGCTGAATTGGTGGAATAGAGACAGTGATGCTTACTTCATGGGGTTGTATGTGGATTGAATGAGATGATGTAAATGGAGTTTCTGTAATGTGCTTAACACATTGGAGATGCAAAAAAATAAAAATCCACTATGCATTCATTAAATAACCTGTAAAATAATATTAATAGCCAACTCTCAGTTCTAAATTTGTACCCAGCCTCCTCTCTGTGAATTATTTCAGGCATCTCCCTATAAAATATCTCAGGTGCTGTTGCTCTTGAAAAGATTCACTTAGGCAGTCGGATGCTGTCCATGTTATCCTGTTATACTTTGCCCCTGAGGGCTTAAAAGGCACGGAGTTATTCTCAGCAGTGAAGTTCACTCTCCTTTTTTGCCTTCATCCCTTTTACAGTGATGATCTTTGCCAAAATGATTACAATTTGTATAAGAATACCCCAGGATGGCTCATTCCCAGTCCTTCTAGATGGAGTCATAGTGAAGATCCACTTAGCTTTTTGCTTTTTCCTTTTTTTAGCCTGATGGCTGTTACTGTTCAGATGCCCTGCAGTTAACCATGAGGGACACGTCCATTGGTCACTCTTAGTTAATGACATTTTTGACAGGCAGATATACCTACTTCCTGGTAGGTCAGATAATAAAGCTTCAGCGGTGCGTACCTTATGTGATTTTCATTGGAATTCATATTTGGGAGCCCTGGCAAGCTCATATTCTCTTAGTTTAGTGAAATGTTGAGACATGGACTTAACTGTAGGGCTTTGGTTGTCATGTATTGTCCTTCATGTAGGGTGCCCTTCACGTCGCCCAGAATGAGTTGTGCACAGCCTATAAGACTATATGGTCAGGTCCTACTACACATTACACACTGTGGCTCACTGGAAGCCTCAGCAGAACCTCACCACTGGCCATGGGCTGTGGGAGTGAGCCAGTAAGATTCTTATGAACTGTCCTGGAACCCACTTTGATGCCCAGGAGAGGAACAGGTTACCTAGTCTTTGATCAGCAGTCTCCTCTCATGCCCCCATGGTGCAAAAAAAAAAAAAATACATAGTCTGATTCTTATGGAGGGTTTAGAGTCAATAGGAGAGAACAAGTGATTTTTTTCTGGGAATTTTAGGTAGAGGTGATATATAAATGTCATGAGCAAAGTAGAATGTTGGCTGGTCTAATGCTTGCAGAAACTGTTCATCAGGCTCAAATAAAATTTTTCAATCTTGTAAATGGCCTAGAGCAATCTCAAAGATGAAAAGTTATATGTTGAATGGCAAAACAAACAAACAGAATACTTGAAGAGCACAGTGTACAATGAGCCAGTATAATGAGAATTTCCCCAGTTTTTTTTTCTTGCAATATCGAGGGTTTTTTTCCTTGTGAACTAAGGAGATGGAAAATACCTTTGAGTCTAGTTAAGAATGGATTCTTAATTAAGTGTCCAGAGATTTGTTGTGTGAGGTAAAATTCTGAGAAGGGTTCTTTTTATGGACAGGAGGATTTCGATCTGTAGCAAGCAAACAAAACGGTGCATTTCTTCTTACTGGCTTTTCTGAGGAAGCTGGGGGGAGGAGGAAAGAACCACCAAAAAGGACATTGTCTCATTGCTCAAATGACTAGGTTTATTGGACCCGGAGCTATGGCTGATTCACAGCTGACCTAGGGTCAAGGCTTGTAGCCACCTCCAAGATGTCCCTTTCTTTGTCAGATTGTTGTGTAGATGTGTGTGTGTTAAAATCATACTCCAGCCTTGGCTATTTTGGGGGGCATGCTTCTGAATGGAGATGGCACTGTGTGCTTATTGACTCAGGCAGGCATTTTGCTCCAGAGGAGGGAGTGTGCAGGAGTGGGAGCATGGGCTCTGGGGTCTGAGCTCTGACATTTATTACATATATGGCCTGGGACAAATAGCTTACCCTTTCTCAGCCTCAGTTTGCTTGCCTAAGAAATAGAGAAAATAATACCAACTTCCAAGGGTTGTTTCATGGATCAAATGAGATAGTCCATGTAAAAACTCTTCTTACCATGCCAGGAATATAGTAATTGCTTAATTAAAAATAGATGATAACAGGGCCGGCCCCATGACATAGTGTTTAAGTTTGGCATGCTCCGCTTCAGCAGCCTGGGTTCACAGATTTGGGTCCCAGGCACGGACCTACACCACTTGTCGGCGGCCAAGCTGTGGCATCGACCCACATACAAAATAGAGGAAGATTGGCACAGATGTTAGCTCAGGGTTAATCTTCCTCAAGCAAAAAAAAAAAAAAGATGATAATGACAATGTTTTGCAGGATAAGGACTGTCTGGGCTTGTAGACTGTTTCTTTGAACATGATGTTAATGAGAAGACCTCATCGGTTTGGGCCAGTGAGTCTTACTCAGGGAATAATTCTGACACAGGTCTACAGACTGCAGATTTAAGCTCTGTTGGTGCTGCTTTGATTGAGGCATTGGTTTCAAGGGACTCCCGGTGCAAGATGGCTTGAGTATAGACACAGTAGTGAAGAGGGGGCCTCAGACACCTGTAGATCAGCAGAAGTGCCACTTTTTCAGAGAAATCAGAAGCCATGGATACAACCCAATCGGGCATCGAATTTCGGGAGCTCAGCCTCAAATCAGAATATCTCTTGGGGAGAAATCTGTATTTAGATGTTTCGTTTAAAAATTCATTACTGAATAACAAAGTATTTTGCTGCAACTCATATTTGATGCATTCCAAATTGTCCCCAACTCTTTTTTTTATTACAATGATGTCATTAATAATGGATGGAAGGGGGAGGGCGAGAATGTGCCAGGGGCTCAGCCGCAAACAGAGGGCAGCATAGGCAGATAAGTCATGGCTCTTTGGGGCTGCAGACTCCAGTGAACCTCAGGCCAAGAGCTTGCCACCCTGCCTCCCTTTTCTGGATGACTGTTATTTGCATCCTAGAACTGCTATAATTTGGCCAGAAGAAATGCCTTTTTAAGTAGTGGGCAGGAAATGAAGTACTAAAAAGGTATTTGGCAAGCAGATTAAGTTTCCCCGAAGGTTGGAAGAAGGACTTTTTGTGTCTATACTGACAGCAGACACTTCCTCTTCTCCCATTCTCTCCTCATCCTGTTCCAATCATCCCTCCATTAAGACTACTCTTGTCAAGGTGACCAGGGACCTCTTGTGTTGCCCAATAAAATGGTCTTCTCTTTCCCCATCTCATTTGATCTCTCAGTAGCATCCACCAGTTGACTGCTCTCTTTTCTTGGTTTACTTGATTTCACATTCTCCTTCCTCACTGGTTATGCCTCTCAGTCTCGTTTACAGGCTTGTCCCCGTCTAATCAATCCCCAAATGGTAGGGTTCCTTAGACCTTGCTTCTGGGCTTTCTTCTCCTCTCCATCTCTACTCTGCCTCGGTAATCTCATCTACTCTTAGTGCTTTAATGTTTTATGCAGCTGACTTCCATATTTCTTTTTCCAGTCCTATCCTTTCTCCCAAATTTGTTGCTAAATATTATCCCTAAAGCAGAATACTGAGGTGGGATAACGGTGAAGAATATTGATTGTTTAGTGGCTTTTTTTTCCTTGGCCTTTGGTTTCCCATTCCTCAACCATTCACCTAGAGTTACCCTTTCAACAAATATTAACAGATTATCTACACTGTGTCAGACACAGTGCTGGCTGCTGTAGAGATTAGGGGTTGCGGGATAGCAAAATACAGTGCACTGAGATTTGTGATTGCATGGGATGGCAGAGAAGTGTGTGTTCATTCATGCTATCATTAATATGTACATAGCTACGTACAAATATTCATTCAGCAAATATTGACTGGGAACCTACAACATACCAGGTGCTATGCCACACACTAGGGATTCTGTGAGGACCAGGGCACAGCTCCTGCTCACAGGCAGCCTGTGGTTTAGTTAGAGAGTCAGAAGGCAATCATAAGGCAATGTTAAGTGTCCCACAGAGGAGATTTGGGTGCAGAGATGAGTATAGATGAGGGTCTCATATCTAGCCTGCATGTGTTTTGTGCATATTATTATAAGTTGTGTTAGAAATATTGGTATTTGCAAGTGCCTGCCAACTTGGCCCATGATATACACAAGGGAACACTTTTTGGGGTTTGGTTCCCAGCACAACTGTGTAACCCTAGCCGCAGTGAGCTGAGCCAAGCTTCCAAGACCAGAAGGGCTCATTTTGTCTAAAGTCAGTCTCTCTGGGTTTCTGCTAAGCTCTCTAAAGAAGAGGATAGATAGGATGGAGGGAAAGGAGGGTAGCTCTTTTCAAGCAGAAAGGGGCCCTGGGACTGCTCCTGTCACACCAGCCCTGTAAAAGGACAAGTTGAGAGAGACAGCCTGGCTGTGCAGGGAGGTGTTCCCTCAAGCAGAGATAAAGAGAGCCAAAGTCACCCTCACTTTCACCTCCACCCCAAGTAGGCACAGACCTTCAATCTTTTTCCTCACCAAAGTGTAAACTCTACAGCACTGTGTCCCCTCCCCTGACCCATGACCTTGCACTTTATACTCTCAATCCTTGAGGGCTCCAGTGTAGAAGGGTGAGGAAGAGTGATGAAACACTAGAGCTCCCCGTGGAGACCAGCATATGTGGGTCTTCGTGGAAATTTCCTCATAGAGAAGGTGTGCTTCCATTCAAAGGAGCACATAAGAGGTGCTCAATTAATATTTGTTGACTGAGTGAACGTATTATAGTATAAGCAGGAGTTAGCCAGAATCTATGCTGGTCAGCCATTATTCTAGACACTAGGAATGTAGAAGAAGAATGACACCAAGTCCCTGCCCTCCAGGAGCTCAGTTCCCAGTCTAATGCAAGAAATTGAAATGTTAACAAATAAATGCCACTTGGTGTTATAATTGTTTTAATAACAGCTGATGCTTATTGAGCCCGTACTATGTCCAGGCAATGTTTCATGTGAATTATCTCATCTCATCCTTATAGTAACTCTGTGTGAGATCTTTTAGTCCCCACTCTTCAGATGAAGAAACTGTCACAATGAGGTTGAATTTAAAAATAAAAGGACAAAGCCAGGATTCAAACCAGGCAGATGGACTCCAAAACTTGGGCTCTTAAGTGCTGTTGGTGTTGCCTTTGGGTCTGGACTGAAGCTTGAGGGAGCTTTGGCATGCATCAGTAAGATCACCGAGGGAGAGCTCTTTTCGTGCAGAGGGAGGCAGCCTGGGGATCGAGCTTTAGGGAGAAGCAGTAGAATGGAATAGGCTCTTTGGTCCGTGGTAGCACACCTCACGTAGATTATGGGGCCTTCTCTCCAAAAGACGATTGAGCCTTAGTGAGGATTTTAAGATGATTCATCTTTGGTTAAGTGGAACTCGGGGACCTTGGAATCACCCAGTATGCCTTGTCCCTGTCTGTGACTCTAAGGATGCATAAGGGACCCAGGAGAAACAGTGGAGAGGTTAAGTCTTCACAAGTCTTTCTTGAACCCTCAGCCCAGCCAGGCTGTACACCTAACCTCGCATTTGGAAGCAGCAGGGCCTGCAGGTGTGCCTCATGCATATCAAAATGAAACACATACCACATAGGTTCTGTTTTTCTCATTTATATGACATTCTTAAAAGACAACACTATAGTGATGCAGAAGAGAGCAGTTGTCAGGAGTTAGGGGAAGGGGGCAGGTGTGACTAAAAAGCGGTAGCACGAGGGAGTGTTTTGGAGCGATAGATTGTGGTGGTGCTTCCCCGAATCTATACATGTGTTTAGACTCGGAGAGCTGTACGCCAAGAAAAGTCAATTTTACTGTATGTTAACTTTAAAAAGCAAAATTTAAGAACCAAGCACACCCCACATAGGCCTTATTTTTTGCTTCTTAGTTCCTGTACAAACACACGGGCGCTCAAAGCCTTTGATGGTTTGGCAGGGTTGGAGGAAGGATAATAAGAGGGAAGATTGCTTGAACTTGGCACCTGATTCTTTTTCAAGTCATGAGAAACTAATTTATCCTCCCATGTATCATTTCTGTTGTTAAGCTACTAAATGCCCTTATTTAAAAAAATGCCACTTGGGCAAAATGGGATGATGTATGATGATAGTGCACGCTCTGGGGAAGTAGCGTGAAGCTGGGTGAAAGAGCATTTTTGACCAAGCTGCAGCCCACAATTATCAACTGCCCCATTCCCAGCTTCCAATCAGTGTTTGACATGACTTGAGTTCTTGTTTGTACTTGCAGCACAGAGCAAGCGGGCCTTGACTTACCTAGGCCTCGACCCAATAGAGGGGGTCACCCACCAAGTTTTCCGCAAAGACTAATGACTCTGGAACCTTCAGTTCTGGTGCTATTGGGAAGAAGGACCACTCATATCTGCTATATTGGGGAGTTGTCCTTTTCCCCTCTCCCTTTTCTTGCTTCTCCTGCTGAAGTCTTGGGTGCCTAGTCCGGGGCAGGAGGAGGAGAGAGGGAACAATTTGTCACAAATTATATTCTAGCTAGACTGGCTTTGGTAATATGCATAGTATTGTTTCCAAATTCCTCCTCTCACTGGCTGTGGGACTTTTGGCAAGGCACTTAAAATTCTTTGATTCTTTCCTCATCTGGGACATGTAGATAGTAGTACCTGCCTGGCTTAACTCACAGAAAGCCTGTTTGGGTCAAATGTCAAAGTGCTGGGCACATTTATATGATGAGGGTGAGTTGAATAGGATTTGTGATGGACTAGCTTGGACATCTACCATTTCTTCCCGTGGGATCATGCGTTTTGATTTGCAACCTATTAAGCAACCAAATTACAGATGCATTTTTGCAACCTATAACACACTTCATCCAGTTTATTTTCAAAGCTGTGAGCAGAGAGCCATGCTCCACGAACAAAACACTTTTGAAATATACAAGTTCTCATCAAGGTATCATGACATGTTAGACAAGATGCCAAATATTTACTTTGCTGCGGAATAATTAGGCAGGATTGAAAAGCAGTTTTTATCATGACTGCAATTCGTTTGTGCCAATAATCAAACCAAGCACTTCTGAGTTGTGGGCATGTGGGGGAAGAACATTCCTGCTTCTTCATCCTATCAGCTGTTAGAGGAGAAGGCATCCTCTCCTGTTTCTTGGCTATGGGCCCACTCCCTCCTCTGAACTCCCATGACATTTTGCTGGGACCACTCTTACAGCCGTAGCCACATTTTGCCTTATGGCATCATTGTTCCTCTACTTTCTGTATCCCTAGTTAGTCTAGAAGCCCCTCCAGGGCAGCCAGATCTTGCTCAGAGCACTGTGCAAAGTTCCTTGTGCATTGCTGGTATCTGGAATTTAGCTCTTGTGTTGAAAGTAAAAAGCAAAAGAAGTTACACTGAATTCTAAGAAAGCAACCTGTTTTATTTTTTCATTTAGAAAAGCAAAACTGAATCTGTTGATTACAGAAAATTTTGAAATATTGATTAGCAACACAGAGAAAATTAAAATCATCTGTAATCTACCACTTAGGTAAACAGGTTCACACTTAATCTGGCTTAATGTGTACAGTGACTATGGCTGATACTGTGAATCTAAAGCTGACCGTGGCGTGGTCAGTGCTTTAATAACCTCACAGACTGGTGGGCAAGACAGATGCGTGAACTTAGTCCTGGAGGCAATAGGGAGCCAGTAGAAGTTTTGCGCAGGACGTTGACAAAACTAAAGTACTTAAGGAATATTTATGTGACAGCGGTATGCAGGATCGTGTGAAGAAAGCGAGGCCTAAAGCATGGATGCCAGTTAGGAAGCCGTTGTTAAGAGGCCACGCATTTTCCTATTTGGCCTTAAATAAAGACAATGTCATTCAATCAGAGTGACCTCTTTCCCAAGTTACTCACCCTAGGGACTTCCAAGAGTGAGACTTGGAGGGTAGCCTTGCCCCCTTCACATATACCGAGCAACAAGGGGCTCAGAGACCCCTCAGTGTAAAGGCGGCAGGTGATGCTTTCTCTCTCTGTGTGTCTGACTAACCGAGCTCCCAGGCCACACTGCAGAACCTGAGTCCTAGGGAACATATCTTTAACTCACAAGTCAGCCATTGGGGTTCCATGTTAAGAAATATCTTGGAGAATCTTCCCCAAGTCTACCACTGTTACCCTCCAAGAAATTTAGATTTTCTTAAAAATCAGGATACTCCTGGTCAGAAAGGTATAGAACCAAAGACGTGTTTCAAACTAGAAAAGACATGGAGACCTCTCATTTTATAGATGAGGAAGAGGGGCTGGAGAGGTCATACTTGCCAAGGTCTCATGTGGTGAGTAATTGGCAGAGATGGGTCTCAACTACTTCCACCATGACCCAGCCATTAAATGTAAGTTGCTTACAGGCTGGAGGAAATGGCTGAGCCTCTGCAAGCCAAGGCCAGTGGAACCAGGGGACTGGGAACAAAGTCCACACTACAAGGATTCTTGTTGATTCTTGCAGACACAGTGCAGGGATTTAAAAACAACCAAGGAGTAAACAAACTCAAAACTTAACCAACCAACCAACCAACCAACCAACACATTACTCTCCTGATGGACTTTTTTCCCCCCTTCTATTTTTTGCTGGGGTTACTTTCCTTTTTTCTTTTAGGGGTTTTGATGGCTAAGTAAACTGATCTGGTGGGGAAGGATGGGGTTGGTGGGCTGATTTGCTACAAAAGGTCCTAAGCTCTTCTGAGTTTACACCATGTCCTTCTTATCTTCACGGTGATATTTAGGTCCAAAAGGCTACTGTTGGGAGTAACAAGTGCACCCCTGGAACCAACCTCAGGAACAGTAAATGGCCATGAGCTCCTTTAGATGCATGCCTCATTGGCTAAAGCCTGCCTTCAGGAGAGGTGACCTACCGTAAACTCCACAGAGGACTGACCTTTATAACGGAAGGGGGTTCATTTGCCGCTGGCTTTTCATTCTATGTGGCCACCTAAGCTGTTGAGAAATCCACATGGGAAAACACTAGCTACAGATTCAGAGCCCAATTCTTAGAAACTGAGCTGTCATCATTCTTTCCTATTTATATACTTGTTTGTTTTTATTTGAGCACATAAACCTACTTCTGAATGCTGTAAGTTGCCTTTTATTAGGCTCTTCTTACTATTCTCCTATGTGTTTAGGGTACAGCTGAGTAGAGTACACATGAGTTTTTGGAAACAGTAAATTTTCCCATCTCCATATCTTTGAGCAAAACTAGAAATATGCAGGCTTTTGGGTGTCAATTTACAGCAGCCAATGACTCTATTCACATATAGCTATGTTAGGTGTGTTGGATGCCTGGAGCAATTTGGCCACAGAGAATTGTTTTTAGGTTTGGAAGAAAACTCAGCCCCCAGAGTAGATAATGTGACATGTTCTATTTTTAATGAGTGTATTTTCCTGTTTCAGACTAGAGGTGTTGGTTCATCATTTTGATTCTTGACAAAAGGATTCTGCTTAGACTCTCAGCTCCCTGGTGGGTTGGAGTTTCACAAAAACATCTGTGCCAAAGCAAAGGGGATTCATAATGTCTTAGAGAGTGTTCACTAGTGTTCACTAGAAGGTTTCTACAGCGTAGCTAGAAGAGTCCCTGTCAGTCTCTATTCTCCAGCTGTACATGGGCCTGCAGCCCTCACTGCTGGCTAGGGACAAATCACCAGTTATTAAAAAAGAAGGCCCTTTTCTATCAGTAAAGAACTAAGTCTGCTATAGCAAATGGGCTATATCCAGCGCTTAAGTGTTTCTTCTAGTATCTCCTACAGCACGTACTCACTATTGCTAAGCATTGTGGGTACTTAGGGAGTAAATAGCCCCAAAGATTGGCCTTGAGGGAAAAAACATGACTGGAATTCTGATTATGGTAGAAAATCCTTTTCAGCTTATAATTCATAAGAAATTTACTTCAGAAGAGAATTGATTTTAGAGATCTTTTTATTTCTCATTTCTACTGTCCTGTCTTTTCATTTGATGTTTTCTACAGACAACCAATTATTAAATGTAGGATAAGTGCGTACCTCGGTGACCCAAGTTGCTAGGGATACATCAAGTGCTTCAGCCCAGAGCAGCTGAGGGAGGTTTTTGGGGTATCTCCACAGCCCTTGACTTTTCAACTTCAATTATAAATCCATTTGGTCAAGTTGTAGTTGAAGCTGTGTGTGGTCCCTGTGACAGGCTTTTGGTAAACAGCTGCCGTACAGAAGCAGCTCAGGCTTATTTGTTATCATCTCCACTAAGCTGCTGAGAGAACTGCATGGGGAGGGTGATTTATCAAGTGGAAGCGGGTAGAGTTTTACAGTGTAGATTCTGAGGTTCATGAAGAAAAATGATTCTTGCAAATGACTATTTTTGACTTTAAAGAAAAAAAAATTAAAAGACTTTCAGATCTGTCCTCCTAAGTAGCAGCAGAATATTTTGTTCATATATCTTCATTTCTGCCTTTTGTCTGGATTTGGAGAAGTCTTTTTGGAGGGGAAATTTGCCCCATCCAGAAAGCAGTAGATCATATTTTCCATTCTATATGCATTTTACTATCTATCTACCTTGTTTCCGTGAACATTAAAATAAAAAATCCCTACAACCTAAAATTTGCTTTTTCTGAATAAATGAACAGAGTAGTTATTAGCTGAATTCAAGCAGCTTCAGATAGAAACATTATTCTATTATGGCATAAACACAGCAGAAAAAAAAAATCAGACACCCTAGTACAGCACATGTTTCACTGGGAGCTTGACAAATATGTTGGCCGCCAAGTAAACAAGCCATATTCTCTCAGACTCGATGAAACTCATGAACTCTTTCAGGCCACTTGCTGCTAGGCACCCAGTACCCTGCTGGCTTGAATCCATGGCTTCGAAAAGTATCAGTTTCCTGCCAAAGACTGCCTCAGGGACTGAAATGCATGCTGCATTTGTTAGGCAAGCATTTATTTAATGCCTGCTCTGGCTAAAAATAGTAGTAGGGACTAGGAACTGTATTGAGTAGTGGAAGATGGGGCAGCCCCTGCCTTCAAAGGGCTTACAAGCTGTTGAGAGGGTTGAACACACACACACACACACACACACACACACACACACACACACACACACACACACACACACCTAAGGCAGGGAAAGAATAGTTCATGGCAGTATATGATTGAGGACCAGGGTGAATAGTGTGGACCACAGTTGCTATAGAGTAGTTTAGGGAAAGGTCAACACTGTGGACTCATGGAGCCAGGGAAGGGGCTCTGGTAAAATGGAGCTTGAACTGGACTTAGGAGAACTGGGGGAATATTGTAGGCACAGAGGAGAGGGAGTCACAATGTTGCCCAACTAAGGCATAGTTGTTGACAGCCCCTTGCTAAATGCTGGGGGCAGAGTGAAGAATAAGCCAGGCATTGTCTGGGCTATCGTGGAGCTTATCCTTTAGTATGAAGACAATTATTTTAATTATATTTTACTGGCTGAGTTATTACAAATGTGCAAAGCACTATAAATACGTCGAGGATCCATTTGAAGTGCTTATACAAAAGGGGTGATCAGACTGGAGGAGTCTGTGAGTACAGCCTGCCCTGGATCCTGCGGCATGATGCAAGAACTGGAAGGTCAAGAACCAAGATTACTCGTTCCGTCATCTTGGGTCATATAGACACTCTTGACTGCTTCTAAAACTGCTTCAAGTTTATCTTTTCTCTCTTCTCTCTTCTCCACACCAAACACACATACATACAAGTTATTTTGTTTTGTTTTTTTTCTGCTTTTGCACACTTAATGGCTACGTCAGCCTCAACTTTAAACCCACTTCCTAGTTCAAGGATTGAACAGAGATTGACTGGAATTCCTGTGTTTCAATGCTAAAGTGGCCACGTTTGGATCAATTGTCCGTTCTGATCCAATCAGCTATGCCTTGTGGGGCAAGTCATATGAGTTTGAGAAGAGAGCAACAGAAACGATTGTCATTTCAGGCACAGACAGTCGTTGTTGGGAGAGACAGCAAAAGCCCAAGCAGAGGCTTAATATGTGTGGTGTGTTTGATGAACAGTGAGGAGACTAGTATCACCGAAAACCAGGCGTGCCGTGGTGGGAAGTGGTGAGAATGTAGACTGGGCCTGTGTTTTAGAAGATAATTTTAAGTGTGAAAGAGGGAAATCTTCATGTCTCGGTATTGAGGCACATTCTGACTACCCAATTCGCAAAGAAACTGTAGAGAGCATTCCTGCCCTGGAATGGGAAGTTGTGGCACTGGAGTAAGTAAGCATTTTCTGAGATTGCTTCCCAGCATATGGGTCTTTGCTTTGAGGCTTCTACAAATTCCTCTCTGGTGATTTCTCTCTTCCCAAGGGGAGTGAGCTGCCCTCTGGGGATCAGGAGACTCCTGAGAGGTGAGGGCACCCCTGGGTCTGGCCTTCTGCCTCCTGAGAGCACTGTGCTAACACCTTCCCACAAGAGGACTATGTCCTTCAAAGGCAGAAATGGAAAAGATTCAAAAGTCTCCTCTGACTCCCCGCCTCTAGATGTAATGCAATACACAAATGTAATACACATGCCTGTTTTCTTTTTTCTTTTTGGTGAGGAAGATCAGCCCTGAGCTAACATCAGTGCCCATCTTCCTCTATTTTGTATGTGGGATGCCACCACAGCATGGCTTGATGAGTGGTGCGTAGGTCCGCGCCTGGGATCTGAACCTGCGAACCCTGGGCTGTCAAAGCGGAGTGCGTGAACTTAGCCACTACACCACCAGGCTGGCCGCCACGTACCTGTTTTCTTGAAGAAACTACCCTCCGCCCCACTACCCATACTAGCGTCATTTTTTTTTTGTAATGCCTAGTGCTCATCTTAGAATATATAAATTATTTATTTAATTAAAAAATTTATAGATTATACATTTACAAAAATTTAATACAGAAATTAGAATATTTGCTCACTATGGGAGATTCGGAAAAGTACACAAAGTGCCTGTAACACTTAACACCCAAAGAAGATCAACTTGGCATTTTGTTGTATTTCTTTCCAATATTTTATGTGTTGTATATTATTCAAAATAAAATTATAACAATGTGGTACATATAGCTTTGTATCCATTTTTTTTTCTTAGCAGTATATAATGAGCATTTCCTCATATCAGTAAATATTCCTGGTGGTTATATAGTTGTACTGAAATATATTTAAATATTCACTTATTGGGAAAAATGTAATTGTCAGCTTCCCCCCTTCCCAAATAACAATGTAAATAAATATCTTTGTGTGTAAACATTTGACCACATCCCTATTTCCTTAGTCCAGCTTTCAAGAATTGAAATTACTAGGGGAAGGGATGTGAAATTTCAAGGTCTTGTTACATAGTTCCAAATTGCTTGCTAGAAAGTGTACCAATATATACTTCCACCAGCAGCACATGAGAATGGCTGACTACCCCATCATTTCTGGTGCTAAGTAATAACATGGCTTGTAATCTGTCTCAGCTGGATAGCTGGAAAGCTTCTCTCGGATAGGGACCATGACATTAACTTCTTTAATGGTGCTCGACACATAGCCACAATATGCATGTTAGTTGAATAGACCATAGTCAAAAGGGAAGGTGGTAAGATCTATTAGGATGACATGTGATTTGCTCCAGGTTTGTGGGGAAGTCAAGAGGAAATTAATTTAAACATGTGTGGGACGAAGTAGTGGAGAGAGGGGAGTGAGAAATGAAGGGCTAGTGAGCGATGATGCTGTTAAATGCGCTGGAACTTAGGATAAGCAAATAGGCCCAGGCAGAGAAACTTGTTAAAGATACAGTGTGGTCTAATCCATGCAGCAAAGCACAAGTGACTACAGAGTAGAGTGTGGATTGTTTCAATGTAAAAATCAACAGATTGAACCCTGGATCCCAGTCGGATAGGTCTGTGGATCCCCGGGGCCTTGGACTAAGTGAGAACTGCATAGGCTACAGGGAGATCGGACTGTAATAATAAATGTCCAATTTTTATTCATTCATTCATCCATTTAACAAATATTTTTTGAAGGAGCACTGTTTTTATAGTAGGGATGCAGCTATGAACACAGCACTGGAGCTCTCGTTCTGGTAGTTTGTTCAAATGCATCGGGTAAGGAAGCTGGAACAAGGTTTGCACTCTGGGCCTAAAGGAATCACGTCGGCTTTCTAAGAGGCTGACTGAACAAGATTCATTCGCTCTTCTCTGGCCACATAGGCCTCCTTGTTGCTCCTCAAATATGCTAGGCATGCTCCCACCTCAGGGCCTTTGCACTGGCTTCAGTGTGGAATGGGCTTTTCTCAGATACCCACTGAACCAAATCCTTCATCTCATTCAAGTCTTTGCTCATCTTTTACATCAGTGAGATCTACACTGACCATCCTATGTAATACCACAACCTATTTAAAACCCAAATTCTGACACGCCTGCTCGCCCTTGTTCTGCTCACATTTTCCTTTTTTCTTCAGATTATGCTATGCTTTTGATTATACTGTATAATTTACTTATTTATTATGCTGATTACTAATTGTCTGTTTTCCCCCACTTCTTCATGAAAGAGAGGATCTTTGTTTTGGTCATGCTGTATCACTGGAGCCTAAAACTGTGTGCCACTCCTTGGTGGTACTGGTGAGA
This sequence comes from Tapirus indicus, assembly GCA_031878705.1. Classification (NCBI taxonomy): domain Eukaryota; kingdom Metazoa; phylum Chordata; class Mammalia; order Perissodactyla; family Tapiridae; genus Tapirus; species Tapirus indicus. The sequence goes on along the minus strand of CM062942.1, from coordinate 115,458,942 downwards.
TCATCAGGAGAGACAGGACAAAATTTTGTGGAGAAGTTGGGTTTAGAGTGTCCCGGGCAGCTTTGTCGTGGTAACAGTGATGCAGGCCAGCATCTCAGAGCTCTTTAACTGAAGGACCGCACCCAAATGTGGAGACCAGATTACCATGGCTGCTGCTGCTGCTGCTGTTACTACCGTCTGAGCCCTTCCTTGACCACCTTCTCCTCTGATCAGTGGTCTCATTTGCAGGACATGTCCCATAGCCCAGTTCAGCCCTGCCTTCAACACCAGGACAAGACAGGATTGTAAGAAGATTCATTAGGGGTTGACTCTTTGGGAAGTGGTGCAAAAGCCTCAGTATGGGCAACTGAGGGGATGGGGAGTGTAGGGGTATTCCTGAGCAAGTTTTGCATTCCTTGGTGAATCTTAAGGCTGTTACTCATCCCTTTTGGGGTGTGGGTAATGGGGTGCAGGGAGAACCACAGCTGGTTTGTGCTGAGTCATACGCTTGTATTTGTGCTTTGCCTTGCATGGAGGAGTCCAAGGTTGCTTTACAATGACTTGGTTAAAATTAGCACTGTCAGGGAGCTCCTTAAAGAGTCTTGTGAAAAGTCTTCCAAAATAAATCAACATGGGGTTTAGTCATCCTCCTTTCTTCTTTCTTCAACTGGAAATGATTTTAATGGGAAGGTGAGCCAGTAAGATCTTTGTGATTGCCAGTTTCGAAGATACAGGTTTTCATAAGGCAGGGCGGTAAGGTGGAAAAGGTCACATAGAGGTAGAGGGTCAAACACTGGCTGTGCCACTAACTTGCCGTGTGACCTTGCATGAGTTCCATAACTTCCCTGATTTTCGTGTGTCTCATAAGTAAAAAGTGGGGCTAACAACACCTACCTTGCTGAGAGGCACTAGATGTGTAATCAGAGTAGATAAGTGGAATAACGTATATGAAGCAGATTTCTTGGCACTTATGGGCCCTCAACCAATGGGAACAGGAATTATAATGATAGCTGCTTTCCATATATCCTTCAGATAAATATGTCCCAAACTAAGCTCATCACTTCCTGCCCTACTGTCCCCATTCAGAACTGATGCTCCTTGACTTCCCTGTAGCTCTCAGGGAGCGCCATTCGCTCAGATGCCTAATGGCTGATCTCTTCCTCTCCATCACCATTACCAATGCTGTAGTTCTGCCCCTCATCACTTCATCTATGGACTACTTTACCAGTGTTTTTTCTTCACTTCCCCCTACCTCAGCTACCTGGGAGTTCACCTGCTAGGGTGGCCCCTAGCCCTTGGTTAGGATGGCCCTTATGGTTTCCATCTTATTCTGCTTACTGGTTGGTTATTTGAGTTATTTGGGACTAGTATAGTATTCCGTTGTCCTTCAAAGACACAGACTTGGTCTTTATATTCTGCTTCCCATCCTTTGACACAGGCTGGCACAGAGTAGGCACTCTGTGAAGACTGGCTAGAATTAAAATATAAGGGAAGCGGTGACTAAGGTGTCCTGAGGGTGTGTTAACTATCACTGTCACGATCTGAAATGACTCTGTTTCTTTATTTGCACATGTATATGTCCTTACTGCCTGCATTGTTGCCTATTTTACTCCTGTGTCCTGTCAGACAGGGGTAGATGCCTAGACAGCTCATCTTTTCCTAAGTTATGCCTGCAAGAGAGCAGGGACCTTGTCTTTCTTATTATTCATTGTTATGGCCCCAGCACAGAGCCTGGTGCTTTTGGTAACTATCTTTTCCAAATGCGAGAAAATCCTGCCTGAAAATGAAGTCAACACAGAGAAAAGAAAAGCTTAGAGATGGAAAAGAGAGGCAGAGTACTGCTGACATTTTTCACATCCTCGGATCTTGCCATGCCTGAAGCCAACACATGCCCTTGGACATCCCATTTGTGAGCCAATAAATTCCCAGCGTTACTGAAGCTAATTTGAGTGAGGTTTCTGCCATTTGCAATCAAAAGAGAACTGACTATTACACCTTCTCTTCTCTACTTCATAAAGCTTCAGGAAAATCAAAAGGAACTATTCATCAGCAAAAGGTTATAAATTCTGGTATTAAAGTTTCCCTGTGGTTATCTTTTTCTGCCTTGATCAGTTCAGGATATGCAGAGATAATGATGCCACTGGAGACAGAATGCCTTGGTAATGGGCTAAAGAGCACCTGAGGTGGTGGTGAGGGTTGCTACTTTAGATAAAGGAAGTGACATTTGAGCTGACATCTGAATGATGAGAAGCAGCCAGACACGTGCTTATCTAGAGGAAGAGTATTCCAGGTAGAGGAGACAGCAAGTACAAAGGCCCAGAGACAGGAAAGAGCTCACTGCTGATTTGAGGACTCTGCAGAAGGTCCATGTGGCTAGAGCTTTGTGAAAGAGGAGATGGATGGGAGTGGAGAGGTAGCCAAGGGTCCCCTGCATCTTTCAGGAGAAGGCATGACTTGGGGAAGGATGAGCAGCCTGGGCGTCTATCCTTGTCTGACATGACACAGGAGTAAAAACTGGCAACAAGAAAGGCAGTAAGGAAGGCCTGCATTCATTCAATAACATCAAGGGTGGCTTGCCTGGCTGGTGCTGTGTCATTCAGTGTAGCTGTTAAAGGTGGCGTCTGCAAGGTTGTAGGAGCAAATCAATTGCTATACTACCAACCTAGAAAAGTCAGTGAATCAGCCTTCTGTTTTGATCATATAGTTAAATATATTCTGTTTGATCTTTTAGGAAGTTAGCAGAGTTGGGAATAAATGGCTCAGGTTTGAGAAATAAATTAACCTCTCCCATTCACCAGGGCTTAATTTCGTGATTGCCTCCTCATTGTCCTACATGGGCCAGTAGTACACCCTATCTTAGTGTGAACACCTGACTCTCAGAGTTTTGCTTGGTTTCCAAAGGGCAGTACCATAAAATATGAACTCATAGCATTAATAAATTTGTATTATGAAGCTCATCGTACTTCAAACATGCTGGTGATTTAATAGAATGTGAATATAATAGTATTGCATTTTTCTTTTTAAGTCCTGGGACATTATGCTTGCAAAATACCTTGAAATCATGTTTATTTTCTGGCACTGAAAGCATCCCTAAATCATTAATGTGCACATGTTCTGAATAAGGAAAATGCCATTTAAGAAAATTCCATAATGCAATTTAATTCATCTCAATTCAACAAACATATATGAAGTATTTGATATGGATTTGCTGTCTAGAAAGAAGACTCTGTTCCCATTATGGAGAATGATTGGATGAGGGGCAAGAGATGAAGCAGGGAGTCCTATTAAAAAACTTTTCTAGAGCCAGTCCTGATGGCCTAGTGGTTCAAGTTTGGCGTTCTCCACTTTAGCGGCCCAGGTTCGGTTCCCAGGTGCAGAACCACACCACTCGTCTGTCAGTAGCCATGCTGTGGCGGCGGCTCGCATAAAAGAACTAGAAGGACTTACAACTGGAATATACAGCTATGTACTGGGGCTTTGGGGAGGGGAAAAAAAGAGGAAGATTGGAAACAGATGTTGGCTCAGTGTGACTCTTTCCCAGCAAGAAACTTTTCTAGTACTCTGGAGAAGAGAAAATACTGGCATGAGCTACGAAAGTGACAGTGGAGATGATAAGTGGGCAGATGTAGATATTTAGGGGCTAAACTATCAGGACTTGGTGACAGATTAGATGTAGGGAAATAGGGAGAGATGGGAATCAAACGTGTGTCTGTGGAGTCAAGAATTTGAGGTCAGCTGACTGGGAAAATGATGGTGCTTTAGATAGAATTGGGAATCCTTGAGGAACTCTAGTTCGGGAAGATGCAGCCTGGTGGACATCTGGAAGGCAGGTCTAGAGCTGAGCATCGAGTTAAGTCCTGAAGACGCAGCTTTGGAGATTACCCCCCTGAAGATGATTGCTAAAGCCATGGAAATGGATGAGCTCATCTAGTAAGAAAACGTAGAGAGAGAAGAGAATGCTGACAGATTTAGGTTTGCAAAGTCCTATGCAGGCCACTCTGCAGTAACCCGCCATGCCTTTCTCCATGAGGTGATTTGGACCATTGGGTCCATCTTGAGTTGCATTCAAGCCTTATACTATGGAAGAAGAAAATTTGTGGGAAAATTCAAATTCTGCCACTGGAAGCCTGTTGGATGGCTGGATGATGGACCTCCAATGTTGAGAATAAACATTGCTTCCACTCAGGATAGAGTTAGAAATCCCTAATTTATCATTTAAGCATTTTCAGAAATGGGAAGTGATTTCTTGGAGAAGTCTATTTGGGGGCATACCCAGCAGCAAAATCAGCTATTGACACCCTCAACTGTTGACCAAGATGAAGAGCAGTAACGTAGAGGTTTGGTGTCTTTTTAAATTCTATGCAAAGGACCTGACTGGCGAATTTCTCTGGTTGTTTCATATATGTAAATTTTATCTCCCCAATGAATTCTCAGTTCTTTTGAAGCATGAGTTCTACCTCATAAGTTTTGGATCTCCCCACACCTCCTAGCACAGAACAGGACTAGTGTAACATCCATTCAAATATCTCTTATGGAAAAAACTACATCCCAACAAGTAGAATTATGAGGCTAGATAGAAAGGTCCTTGAAATACCGTCAAGTCTGCTCACATGCCTATGTGCACTATTGCAATCAAGCTGTCTCATAAATACTGACTTTCTTCTTATAAATCACAAGCTGTGTTTCTTAGGCTGAGGCAAAGAACTCATGTGGATAAACATAGCTTCAAGGGCTCTTTAGAGCTGGAAGTTGGAGATACCAAGGGAATTAGCAGTAATGGAGATGGGAAAGAATAATTGTAAGACTCACCCTAAGGAACTTGGTAGTAGCATTTCTTATAATACAAATCCCATCAACATTGTCACTAAAAAGGCCGGACCACTTTAGAGTTAGAATTAATACCATGAAATAAAATGAATTTGGTAAGTGTCCATGGCATCACCACCTGAGTTCACAGGAAAATGAGGCCTTTACATACTTAGGAGTTCACATTCCACAAATTCTGCCTGGTGGGAATGATGAGTGGATGAATGTTCTAACCCAGTTCATTTTTTAGGATCTCTTAATTCCATTCAGGAACTTCTGAGACACAGTGTTGTGGTTGGTAGAGTTTGCTTTTGATATAAGTAGTACTTAGTGGTTGAGTAGACTAATATTAGCTAGTTCTTGAGTGTTTAGTGTGTGCCTGGCACCATACTAAGTGTTTCATATAGATTATTTCGTTTAATCCTTAAAATAATCCTATGAAGGAGGTTTTATCATTTGATCATTAAAATCAGTGCCAGTTCTTTTGTACATAGTTATGTCTGAGTTCATGGAGCCTTGTCAAGAACTGTTGAAACCTTCGTCTATGGGTATGAGATAGAGAGAGTAGGGAAGACTAAGAGAACTGGGAGCGTTTTTCCCAGTAGCTATTCTCACCACGCTCCTCGAGTTCTACCTTTCTCTGTGGTTAAAACATTGAACAGTAGTCATACAACCCTGTGGCAGAGTTGATAGCACGTCGGTTATCCTCATTTATCTTCTATGTTACAACATTCTATGGAATTATCTAAAGGACGGTATGATTTGATGTTGCCAAAGTAAAGAAAACCACCAGAGGTAGAGTTGTCCATGTAAGAAAGCCTCCGTAGGTGAAACTGAGTAATCTTTGGCTTACTTTGTGAGGACATGTCAAATTAATGTCAGCTGACGCCATGTACAAAGGAACAACCTTTTCATCATCATTATCATTTATCACATCTGTACTATATGCCAGGCACGTCATATCCATTATTTTAATTAATCTTGCAAAAAAGAAATCTCTTTAAGGCAGGGATTATTATGCTGACTTTATAAAAGAGGAAACTGATATTCTGAGAGGTTAAGTAACTTTCTCATGGTCACACAGCTACTAAGTGATACAACTGTGATTTGTTACTAGGTACGCGTCAGTCACTGTACACGAAACTTCCTTGTGTTAATCCTTTATAGCCACACCTGTCCCCTCTTTCCTCTCCCTCATCTCTGGCAACTAACCTGTTCTCTCTTTAACCTGTGTTTTTCTGGTACTATTATTATTCGTTATGATCAGAAAACAATTCAAACAATATTGGTACAGAAAATAATATTGCCTACTCTTACATGCCTGCAAAAAAAGATAACACAAAAGTTAATATTTTGCCTACTTTGCCTCAGATCTACCCTTCTTTCAAATTTTTTAAATGTTTTATTTTTAAATAATTAGAGATTCACAAGAGGTTGTAAAGAAATGTACAGGGAAGTCCTGTACACCCTTCCCCAGCTTCTTCCAGTGTTAACATCTTACCCAACTATACTGCGATATCAAGACCATTGGTATAAATTCTTAGAGCTTATTCAGATTTTGCCAATTATCCATACACCCGTTTGTGTGTGTGTGTGTGTGTGTAGTTCTATGTAATTCCATCACATGCGTATCTTTGTGTAACTAGCACCACAGTTAACATACTCCACTGTACACAAGACTTCCTTGTTACTCCTATATAGCCACACCTGTCCCCTCTTCCTCATCACTGGCAACTAACCTGTTCTCCACATCTATAATTTTGTTATTTCACAAATGTTACAAAAAAGGAATCATACAGTATGTAACCTTTTGAGATCGATTTTTTTAACTCAGCCTAATTTCCTTGAAGTTCATCCAAGTTGTTGCATGTAGCATGCTGTGGTATGGATGTGCCACAGTTTAGCCAGTTATCCAGTGAAAGACATTTGGATAATTTACAGTTTTTGAAAATAGTCTTTATTTCTTTGGAATAAATGCACGAGAGTGCAATTGCTGGGTTGTGTGGTCTAGTCCACTTTTAGTTTTGAAAGGCACTGCCAAACTATTTCCTGGAGTGCCTGTACCTTTTCCCTCTTGTTAGTTTACATTTTCAAGATTATATTTGAAGTGGAACATCTTTCTATATGTCCTTTGGCCATTAGGGCTTTCTTTTCCTTGAAATTCCTATTCATATCATTTTTTTCTAATGAGTTTTTTGGCCTTTTCTTACTGATTTCTTATAGTTCTTTATTTATGGTTAATAGTAATCCTATTTTTGGTTAAATATATTATAAATGCTTTCCAGTCTGTGACCTGTTGAATTAATTTGCTCATGGTGTCTTTTTTATGTACACATTTAAAATTTTAATGTAGTCATATTTATCATTCTTTTCCTTTATGGTTTGTGGTTTTTGTGGTCTTCAATAAGAAATCTTTTTGCACTTCATTCATAGGTAAACCCCTTAGAGTCTCAAACAGTCTCTTTGCTCTTAATTTGTACACAGTATTAACATTCCTGCTGCTTCGATTTTGAAGGACCTCACACATTAGAAGGAGTACATTGGAAGGGGTAAGGGAAATTCTGTTAGATAGATACTCTGATGACAGCAAATGATGGTAATTTTCAGGCCATCTCAATTAATTGTATTACCTGCCAGCCAGTCATTCACTTCTATTCATCCTTCAGGACTTAACTTAAATATCTATTCCTCTGGGAAGACTTCCTTGACACTTTTCAAGTCTTGTTCCGAGCTCATCCTCTATGTTCCCACATCACTCTGTAGTATCCTCATTATAGCACTTCTCACACTGCAGTGTAACTGCGCGTTTACTCGCCTATGTCCCCCACATGGCTTTGGCTCCATGACAGAAGAGATTGTGCCTAACAGTTGTATCCCTCAGTGCAGTGGTTGATCCCATGGTAAGTGATCAGTGACCTTTATTGAACATGGAGATGAGGGAGATCCATTTAAAATAAGCAGACATCAGACCTCATGAGGCATAGTGTCTTAGCGTACTTCGTGCAGAGGCAAATTGTCTTGTGATCCAGGACTCTCTTGTGATCCTCATGGGAGAAGCAGGCTGGCCAGAGCTCTGCGGGCTGAGATGCTTAAAGTAAAGAATAGGGTCTGAGGGTGACAGGATACAGTGTGGGGTTTCATGCTTAAGGCAGTGGGGGGCCTTCATGGTGGAAGGGTTCGGTTAAGCCAAACAGAGTGAAGGAAAGCCAAGTTCCAGTTCCCAAGAGATCGTGTATGAACTACAAGTCTTGATGTCAAGAGCCAAGAGCTACATGAAAGTAATATTGAAGCACAAGTAGACAGGGATCCTTACATTGTTTTTTTCTCCTCTATTTAAGGAGACAGACAAGTGTGTCGATTGTTTTGGAAAGGTTTTGCTCCAAGATGGTAAAACTATCTGGCGGTATGGCTCCCCTCCCCCATCAGATACGGACACAGAGACACAGATACTTGTTTTTTCCAAGGTAGATGGGTCAGACTTAAAAATTCCCGGCAGCTCCTTATTTCAGGTGAAGTGATCATGTACTTTCCTTTTGAACTCATCATAACTCATGAAAATTGTTCCCCTGGCAAGCAAGGAGAAAATAGGGCCTCTTTTCCAGTAGCTCCTGCTGCTTCTGGGCTTCGACTGCCATCGTGGAGCGAGAAGGCTCTTTTTAATTAGAGAGCTGTAAGCCCAATCTTATGTCATGGCAACCTGTTGCAGCTGAAATATACACTTCTGAATGCTGCCTGCAGCAAAATATGCCTGTAGCAAGGCAACGTAAAAGTGAAAAGAGGAAAATAAAGAGCAAACTTCAAGAAAGCGTGAGACATGGTGAACAGTTTGATCATTTTTACTGAACTGGAAGCGGTTGTCCAGAAGTGAACTATCATTGAGAATTTGTGGTGAATTACAGGAAAGGAAATTCCCTTAGGTGAGACTTGCTGCTCACAAAGTAAAGTGAAGGGTGGAGGAGGCTCAAAGCTAAATGTGCATTTACCTAAGTCTTAGACTGCTTAGTTATTCAATATAATGCTGTTCCTTTTTTTCTTTATTGCATAATTAGTTGTGCTCTTTGAAGCCGCGACATAACTGTAGTCAGGATTAGCTTCAAAAAAAATCTTTCATGTTTTGAAATCTTGTTCGTCCACTCTTCCTCTCTCTTTCATTCTGGCTCCCTTTCTTTTGTAATTTAGGAACAATCTGGTTTAGTAAAAAGAGCTTTGGTCCAGAAGCCCAAACGTGTTGGCTGCTGTGGTCATTACCCTGCCACTAACTCACTATGTGAACTTGGGCAAATTCCTTCTCCTTTGTAGAATTCAATATTCCCATGTATACAAAGAGAGGGTTGGACAACTTGATTCCTAAGGTTCCTTCTGCTTCTGCTCATATTGGTCTCATTCAAATGTGATCACTACTTGATTGGATATGGATGTGATGCCTGAATAGCAAGCAGTAACGTGATTATTCTCCTAACTGAAGCAGCTTTTTTAAAGCAATCAATTTGTCAGAAAGGAGTTAGTGTGTTCTGCCTGCTTCATATTAATATTTCTATTAATGATATCTTTGTCAACATCAGAAATAGGCATTTATAATCACTGCAATACACTGAAAGCTAGCCTTTCTCTGACTCATTGCTGCCCCCTTCTGATGGTGGTCTATCAGAATGTGGACCCTTTCTTTGTATCATAATCCAAACATCCCTGCAGGTTTCCCAACATTATGAAGCCTATTTCTTTTGTGATCTAGTTTACCCAGATCAGAGATTGCAAATGGATTAATTTCACTTGCCAACTCCAATCAATTGGTGAAAGATGTCGGGAGTCTGTGTTCAGAAGCATAGTGAGGACTGTTTGGCCACCATGGACTTAGAATTGTCAGACTAGCCAATATGTTAGGAATTTGCCATCCCAGACCTGGCAGGAGACTTTCAAGTCACCTCCTGCTGTCTTACAATCGACTCACTGGGGATTATGGAGCAGATGTTGCTGTACAATCAATAGGCCTCCCAAAGCTCTGGAGGCACCTTTGTGCAACACCAGCAGGACCAATTGAGAAAAATTACCCAGACATCACAGAACTACTTGCTGTTCACACTTTGCAGCTTCTTATGATTGAGGCCAAAAATGTATTTATAGAAGTGTTTGCTATGAAATGGGTAAGAAGCAAATGTGATCAGTGAAAGTGCTAGGACCAGAAAGAAATTGGAGAAACCAAGACAGTTCGCCATGTAAATTTACCTACCATTTGTTCTATGCACACTATATGCCAGGCATCTTAAAAGGCACCTTACTTCATATCTAATCCTCATGACAATCCTATGATGGCGGTGCAGAAGTTTTAAATAGTTTTCCGAAATTCACATGATAAGTAATGAGTACTTTTACGTCTGTGAAGTGTGTGTATGGAAATTGATGACAGTGATGAAGAGAAGGCCATGAACTCATCAACTTGAACCCTTGAGGATTTGGGATTCCTCACCTGGAGATCCCTTCTTACAGTGGAAGATGACAAGACACAAGCTCCTGTTGAGGCTCCAGTGGATCAATAAATAACACCCCTTCCTTTTCCATCCAAGTTCTGAACAAAATGAGACATAGTAGTGAGGTAGATGGAGATGAACATATCACCCTAATTTCTGATGAAGCTGTTTAGAGACCATGGCTTGGGTCTGTGGGCAAGCAGACCAAAATACATGTTCCTTCAAGCAAGCAGATGCCAAGAGAAAGGAAAGAGATGAGCTCAATATTGCCGGATTCCTTCTTCCAAACTTGTGAAATAGACTGGTTACTCCTTCCTTGGGAGGGGTGAGGGAACCAGTAGAAAGAGGCCAAGAGTGTCATACTAAAGGCAGTCCCTCCACATGGATATATGAAGATGGCAGTAGAAATTTCCCCTAACAGATATAGAGTGCAAAGTTGAATGACCTGGGTCAGTCACAGGGAAGCCTGGTTATCTAGACCAGAAACCACAAGTATAGTCCTTAGTTTGAGAATCTTCTGAAGTGGCCAGTGGGGTGGACTAAGCAAGGAACCTTAGCATATAACTCCTAATGAATGACTCTGAGTAGCAATTTTAAGATGATACCTCTGTCTAGCTCACCAAGTGTCCCTCCTCGTCATAGTAAAATCCTAGTGATGCCCCAGAAATGACGTAGGCCCCTCCACCAGGACTGAGACAGGGCTAACAAGCCTCATAACCACTGCGGTTGTGCATATAAACTGCACATACAAACAGTCCTTGGAAAGAGAGCTAGAATTCACCTAAGGGAAAGAAGTCTGCTGTCCACAGCACTGTTCCAGACCTGTTGGCTTTCCAGCAGAGATGGTCATGTAGCAATGGCAGCAGGGGTTGGGGAGAGGCAGTCATTGGACTGGGGATGATAATGATAAGAGTCTTAAGTCAGCTTCTCCCTGAAGTAGACCCTGAGCCAGGATTCGAGTGGTTTATCTAGGAGGTGATTCCAGGAAGCACCATTAATGGAGTAGGGTGGTGAGAAAGGGAGGCAAGGAATGTAAGCCAATACAGAGTACATTACTTAGCAGATTCTGACTGGGGGCAACTAGGGTTCAGTCATCCCGGGATCTTAGCAGTTGTGCAGAACATGCCTCAGATTTGAAAAAGCCGGAGTATTTATTCACCAACTCCTATCTGTTAAGGCTACTTCTGGAAACATCGACTTCCTGCCAATTACTAACTCTCCCCATGCCCAGGCTGAGCAAGTTCCTGCGGCCAGAGAGTGCACTCTGGCAGGCAGAAATTGCAGATACTTGCGGTAAAAAGCTGTCCATGTGTCCAGGAACAGGGAGTGCCAAGGGGATATGGGTGGGGTATAGACAGTGCAGCATTTGCTATAGGACCTGAAAGGATCTGACCTGGTAGACTTTCTAAGATCAAGACTTTGTGTGGAGCAGTTTTCCCACTGCTTTCTTTCCTCCCCAAGGAGTTCTCAGCACAACTCTCCCAACCTATGTATGAAGGGTTTTTTTTTTTTTTTTCGGTCCAAATAAGAAAGATTATTTTTTCCTTCCTACTTTTATTTTTCTGTTTGTAAGGCAAGAAAGGTCCAAGAGAAGCTCAGAAACAGTAGCACGGTCTTGGCTTTACAAAAGCTTTGGAAACCATTAGTCGGTTTGGAAGCTGTCGACATGCAGTCAGGCAGATTGGTTTTAATGAAAAAGGGCAGAGATAAATGTATTCTGAGCTGTCGGTGCCCCAGCCCTGCCATCTGGGGAAACTGGAAGGAATGCAGCACGAAGGGCTAGGCTTTATTCTTCAGGAATGGGAGAAGGAATGGGGAGAGGTCTGGAAGTTGGCCTAGATTGTGGTGTAGAGTAGCTGCAAAATAACGGTGGGAGGAGGATTCAAGGAAGTTGGATGGGGCCAGAAAGGACTGGAAGGTATTTGTATGAAAGGCAATGGCTGCTCAGGGGCAGGAGTGGGTAGAACCATGTGGTCCAATGACCTTTTGCCTGGATCTCAATCTGTTCTTGGCCATTAGCTGCTTGTGGTCCAGGGGAGTGGTAGGGGGTAAGGGTGGGGAACTCTCTCAGGAGGAGCCCTAAGAGTAGAATCTCAGAGAACCGATGGCTGATTTGTAATTAGTGAATGGAGTTTGTCAAGGGCACATGTAAAATTTCCATGGATTTTTGTATTTTCTTTATTTTTAAGGCCCAGAAGGGGAGGAATTATCTCAGTGGTAGCCTTGCTCTCATTAATGAGGCATTAGCTCACCTGGTTCAAGCACAGTACAAATAATACTAACAGGATAGCCGTGGGAACCTTCCCTCAGGGTGGGTCTGGATTTAATCCTGGGGTGGAGGCATGTTGTTTCCATTAAATTATTTCTTCCTGGAGTCTTACCTTTGCACCAAAACCTCAAAACAAGCTATTGAATTCTTCCAGTCATTAAGGATGGCAAAACCGGTCAAATCGTATGATTTTTTTAAGGATGATTTAAAAATGCTACTTTGTTTGCTGTGGTAGTTGTTTTTTGTTTGTTGGTTGGTTTTGTTTTGTTTTCTCCTTCCTGCCCTGTTTATTGTTGTAATTCTGGCTAACGTAATTTGTCACATTTTCACAAGTCTAACAGTAACCCACCTATAATTGGGGTTTCTAAATAGTAGAGGCTTTTTCTGCCTAGGTGCAAGAGAAGAAAATCACAAGATCCTGTCCCCAAAAGGGGAATGATGCTGTCTGATTACAAATGGGTTTTGAGATGTAATGAAACAGTGTTTGCAGTTTATTGCTGTGGAATCATAGCCTTGGTTTGAATGAATTGTCTTTGCGAAGGGTTTAATAAAGCAGGATAATAAAAGAGTGAAAAACACTTTCTGAGGAAATGGCAGCGTCAAATACTGGGTGTAACCAGAGGAAGGGTCAGGACTCTCTTCCAGAAACTTGTACAAGGGCCTTTAAGGAGTTCATCTTGCTGTGTGCAGTCTGAGAACTATCCCCACCCTTCCCCAACCCCCACTGCCATTTTGAATGGGGACTTCAGGGCAAGGTAGAACAGAGCTTTGGTCTGAGACTTCAAATCTGAAGCCTTTGCAGTGACATAAATCCACAGGCTTAAACATAGCTGCACAACAGAATCACCTGGAAGCCTATTAAAATGCAGATTCCTGGGCAGTGTTGCCAAGATTTTGATACAGTGGGTGTTGGATGGGGTCTGGGTGCCCGTGTTCTTTAATCTGCTCCTTGGCTTGCCCAATTTTAATCAATTTGTGTTAATCCCTTGCTCTAAATGGATTAAATAATGATATGTTGATAGAAGAGGTTTCTAACTCTAATTCAGTTACATTTTTCTTCCTTTCCTTTGCATGGACAGCTGGCTTGTTGATTAATAATGCCTTCAGAGCCTAAGTCTCAGAAGTCAGTGTTCTGTTCTCGGATCTGCCTCTGAGTTGAAGGATGACCTTTAACATTACTATGGTTGAGTCCTTCCCTGTCTTCTATGTGGACTTAAGCACTCTTGTTTAGCAGGCTGAATGCAAAAGGAAAGTGATTATGAGAAGTTCAAAATGTAAACTGCCATGGAAACATTATAGTGTCAGTAAAACATGTATACTCAGCAGATGAAGGGGAAGACAGATCAGGAGGATGAAACTATCCAATCATCAACCTTGGATTAATCAATCTCTGCTTGTCATTTTAAATAGAGTGATTTAAAAGGAATTATAGATTTCTGGACCAAATTTGCATGGGTTACTATTTTTTATGTCAACCCCAAGCGTTTTTGTAAAATGTGCCATGTGACTTCTGGGATATGCGTAAAGACCAATCTGGAAGCTGTTTGCTCAGGAACCTAGGAGGGTCACTCCCTTTGATTCCTTTTCCCAGGAAGGGAAGGCAGCTGTTCTGTCAGGATCTGTGTTAGGCATTTATATATCCATTCAAGTCATGGAATTGTCCCTGAATTCCTTCTGGGGACTGGAGTCTTTTTCTGGGTGTTTATTATTCTGAGTGTTTCAGGGCATATAGACGTGAGTAATGTGCAGTCTCTGCCTTGACAAGTTTACAGTAATCGTTGGGAAGTTTGGGGTAGAGGTGAATTATTAGTTGCCTGTGATACAGGATAAAATATTTGCCATGGAGATTCAGAGCAGCGAGAGTTCCCAGCATGTTGGGAGACTGAGCAAATACTTCATGGTGGGAAGCAAGATTTAAGACAGACTTTGAAAACATGCAGGATTCGACCAGACGAAGGCATTCCCGCTAGAGAAAACGGCTGGAACAATGGCTCAAAGGTGGGCAGAGGCAAGGTATGTTTGAAATCGTCGTCAAAATTTGCTGAAAGGTTTTCAAAGTGCTCTGGCAAAGGGGTAATTTCTCCTTCCTTAGCATAAGTTGGGGTTCTTTTTTGCTGCTTAGTCATCCAAGGATTTGCTAGGCATCCAGGAATCTCAACACCTCTCTTGCATAAAACGAGCCCTGGATGCCAGGGCTTGTGAGCTGTGGGAATGAGCAAATAGCAACAATCCTGCAGGCTTGGGGGCCTGCTGTGGGATACTCTAAGGTTCTAGCACTGGGACATGTTACTGAAAAGAGACCAAGAGGGTTAGGAAAGCCGAGCAACCTACCTGTCTCACAGGTAAATCAAAAAGCCTAGGCTTGGGAATCAGATCGACCTAGATTTCAATCTTGGTCCTGCCACTTACTTACCAGTGTTATCCCAGGCAATTATTACATGTAACAAGTGTAGTGTAGCTGGTACAGCTGATACACTGTAAATGTTCAATAAATAAACTGCCTGAGTCATGTGTGTAGAGGCCAAGTTTCAAAGAGGGATGGTAGATGCCCTCCTGGGTTTCTGTAGAGCCATAGTCTATTCCTCTTACTGTTTTATAATATATTGTGTCTCCTTCACATCTCAGCTATTTGCTTGGCTTTAGCCAGGATCAGGATGCCCAGTTAAATGATCCTGATCTGGCAGAAAGAAACATCATCTCTTTAGAACTTGCAGTGGCTTCCTCATTTCGGGATTCTTTCAGCTGATGCTTCTATCTTGCTATGCTTTGACACTCTGGCCTCTACTTGAACTTTCTAATCTTGCTGGCTTTGTCCTATCTGCAGGGGAACCTGACCCTAACCCTAGCAAGGTACCAATGTCACCTCTAGTCTAAGCTACCTTAATGTCTTCCTAAATGTACTTAAGTCTTTGCATGTAGCATATATTGCCAGCCTATCTTATGGATTGCTGTTGGTGGTCAAAGGCGACCAACCTGGTCATGACTGGGGGCCTTGGGTACTAGCTTGGGGCCGGCCTGAGTGATTGAGCTGGACTCCTCAGCCCTGATGACTCCTGACAGATGATGCCCCCTAGGCAAAGGCAGGAGGACCTGTGGGTCATAGCTTGATCTTGTCTTTACACACTCAGAATAAGCTGGTATTCTAGAATGGCTCCCTTGGGCCAGCCTAACACTCCTGGCCTGCCTTGAGCTGTCCGTGGGGTTTCTGAGCAGCTTCTGGATTCCATGATAGGCTGGGAAGTTGGTAGTGTAAGAGCTACAAATAGAAGAACTTAACTTTGTTTAACCCAGTGTTTCTCAAAATTTTTAGATCATGGTACTCTCCCTGCTCATGTACACTGTGATTCACATGCACATCCACCAAATATCTATCAACATACCTAGAAAATAGTTTCTCCATACTTTCGGAAAATGTCCTAATTTAATCTTCATAGACATACTGTAAGATGGATTTATTATCTTCAATTTGTTGATGCAGAAAATGGAGTTCAAAGACATTATAGGACTTGTCTAATGTCACCTAGAGAGAAAGTTTGTAGAGTTGCTTACACCAATTGGAACTCCTGCTGCTCTTCTACCACTTGTTGTCTCTGCGTGCATAAACCCGGCCCTTGTAATGGAAATGTCATGTTAGCACAAAATTGGGAACCATTACCCTTCCATAGGCCACCCATGTCAACCAGAAGCCAATGGTAATGCCCTGAATCTTAGAGCATGGATGGGCTCTATTTTGGGACTGAATTGAACTGGGACCATGAAACAAAGTCAGGAAGCCTTTTCCTGATGTCATTCATTCTCACACCAGGAGCTTCCCATGGGGCTGCTGTCATCTTGACCTCTCCCTAGGCTTGGAAGAATTCTCCATTGGGAGGGGCACAGATCACAGCATAATCACCACCTGGAGTCTACTTGGGGACTCTGTCAGCATCTTCCACACCCGCTTCCATGCCTCCCAAGCCTCTAGCTCAGGGTAGGAGTGGTGGTGGAGGCTTTTGCAGTGCTGACTGTAAGCTTCATGGACCAGGGAAACTGCACAACAAAAGAAAATCTTGCTTGTTAGAGGATTTGATCTCCCTGAGGTACAGAGGAAAACCAGATAGAGACAACTAGAAGCTCAGCGACCTCCCCCAGCAAACCCAGTTGCCCACATTTTTTTTTTTTTCAGTCAGATTCCTGGAGTGGCATTTAGCATAGCTGAACAGACGTGAGTTCAAATTCTGGTACCTAGCTGTGTGCTTCTCTGAACCTGATTCATCATTCGTAAAAAGGGAGTATTATTATTATTCATAATAATACTTATTGCTGTTTAATAGTGTAGTTGTAAGGATTACATGAGATAATTGATGTATTTTGTTATATACGTTTTTTATGAACACTCCAAGGCAGGATTTGAAGCAAAGAAATTGCTTCAGCTGAAGGCAGATGTTGTGAATAGTTGGTTATTAATCCCACACTTCGGCAGCAGTGGCACTTCAAGATCCAAGATCGGGACGGCTGTGACTCACAAGCAAATGCAGAATAATAGCACCACCTGCTAGCTCTCAGACTGAGTGTCAGATGCCTACAGAAAGGATTAGCTCTCAGCACATGGCAACTCTGGTCAGGATGACTTGAAGTACTGGTAATGTCCCAGCTCTTTAAATTGCCTAAATTTACTAATATTACAAAAAAATGCATTAGCAATACAGAATGTTAGAACTGAAGTCTCCTCCTCCAGCGCCCGCCTCTCCTTTTATAGATGAGAAAGCTAAGGACCCAAAGAAGGGACTGTACCTGGCTCCACGGTGACACAAATAATAAATGATAAAAATGAGATTCTAACCCTGATCTTTTATCTTATATGATGTCAGTGTTCTGATTTGACATGCTTATTAGATAAAATTTGAAATATATGGAAAATGATAAAAAAGAAAAGAAAAACGTCTGTAGTCCCACTCCACAGACAAATCCGCTGTTGCCATTTTCTGTATTTCCTTCCTTTCTGTCTTCTCTCAATGCATTTTCTTCCACCTACTTGGAGACATATTAAAACCCAAGGTTTCTGACATCACATTCAAGGCTTTCTCTAGCATATCAGGCTGCCTTTCTAGCCGGCATCCTTATTTGATAAACATAGCCTTTAAATTCTCATAACCAAGTAAACTGCCAATGAACCCCCAAATGTATATTGTTCATTAGGAAAACAGGTGTAATGAGATCAGGAACAAATCAGATCACCAGGATGGCCCAGAGCAGAGAGCCAAGTCGGTGCTAGACTGTCAGGGGAATCCCCGAAAGCACCCCACCACCCCTGGCCTTGAGGAGTGTGTTGAGGGGCATGGCCTCTGTCTGAAGCTGGGCCTCTAACCTCTGCTCATCCCAGCTGGAAACTGAGCAAAAATGAAAAGGCCACATGGGTTGCTTCCTATAGTCCTGTTAATGTCAGGAATGCAATGCCTAGGTTCTAGGGCACTTTGACTCAGCTTCTGTGCTCTCGCCCAACTAGATCTCCAGCTGCAGCCTGCACTTTAATTCTCTGTTCTCTTCCCAACCCACAATCTTCTTATCAGTCTGTTAGGGAAGGAGGAGGAACTAGTGGAGATGTGACTGAGGGGGACTGAGACAGGTCACAATGTCCTTCCAGGCAGTTCTGTCTTAATGGAGGTGATGCTGTACCATACCATGCCCTGGGAGAGAGTAGGAGAAACCACCCCCACCCCTTGCTCCTGCTCCCTTAGGTAAGCTGAGCTAAGAAGTTCCCCCAAGGCCTTTGCTAAAGGCATCCATGTCTTGTGCACCTCGCTGTCTGGCCACAATTCCTTGGGGTGGTAGGAGCTAACTCGACTCTCCCAGCAGACTTGAATGGTAAGAAATAAATGGCATGGAGAGCCATGCAGCCTCTCTGTTACATGGCAGCTTACTGAAGCAGCCATCTATTTTTAGAAGAGGAAGAAAAAGGTAGCAGCTTACTCTTTAGGGATCGGCAGGTGGAATAAGGATCTGCCAAACTTTAACATTCAAGTTTTTTCAGCTGGGCTGCAAGAGACTTTTTTGTCTGCCTCCGTGTGATGCTGTCAGTGTAACTGCACATCCCTGGACAACCAAACATGAATGCTGGGAAAAGGAGACAGAACTGCCGGCCGAGGGAGCCTGCCAGGCCAACTGCCTGAGTGATTGAATTAGAAAAAAGTAGGTGGCCTAGTCACTGGGAACATTGAAATCTCAGGTCTCTGGTGAAATGTCACCCTCAGTGAAGTCTTCTTTGGCACTCTGTTTAAAGTAGCCCATCACTGACTCTCCCTTTGTCCTGCATTATTTTTCCCTACACACATCACTCCCTGACATTATGCTTTTTATCTGTTTATTAATTTTTCTATTATCTGTGTCATCCACTTGAATGTAAGGCCCAAGAAAACAGGGACTTGGTTTTATTTACTGCTCTGTGTGTCCCCGGGGCCTAAGAACAGGGCAGAAGCTCAGGAAATATATGTTAAATAAATCAATGGATTGTGTGAATGAATGAACCTAGTGTTAACAAGACTATGAGTATACCAGCCACAAGGACAACAATAGCAGTTGCTATTTATTGAATGCTGCACATTAACTCACTTAATCCTCTCAGCAACTCTGCTCCATGCATGCTGTCTTAATCCCCATGTTGCAGTCAAGAAAATTTCGACTTGGGGGTTAAGTGACTTGCCTCTGTGGCCTTGGGGTCATAATGTGAGTAAATGGCAGAGCCAGGATTTGATCACCAGGGGCCTGAGAGCAATCATTCCAGACACACCAGACTGAGGATTCGCTTGAGAATATTTTGAATTGGGTTATTTGGAATTTCTTTCCACGATTCTTACCCAACTCTATAAAACTCTTCCACTAAAATGACCACATGAGGTGGATAAGTTTCATTTGTATCTACTTAACCTGTGGCACCCATGAACTTATCATAAACCCAAACTAGCAGATCAGAATATTGCCTCATTGCTCTGTGGTGGGAAGAGCCACATTTTAGGCACAGTTGTGGTTCAGTGGTGAAGCCATGCCGGATAGATAATGGTAGTTCCTTTCCTCGAAGATTTGGGAATAAACATTAATGACCATCCTGCCATGCTCTGATGTTGACTTTCTCCTGCTGGAGACATGGCCTAGCCAACCCTATTGACTGACGGAGTGTTTTACAAAGCCAGAGCATGTTAAGGCCTCTTAGTCACTTTTTCAGTCACTTTTATTTATGAACTAGCAGTTTGTATGTACTCCCCCTCCCAAAATAAAATGCAACAGAAATATATCAGACCAAAACATCGCATCGAGTAAAAGCAGCCCACCGAGCTCCCCCAGGGCAGTGTATATTTATATGTGCAGCTGAAAGTCCCCGAGGTCCCTGGAGAGGCTCATTTCCTTCTGGGGGTCCCCGGTGCTGTCAGCATGCCGGCTGGGGGAGTGCATGGAGTGTCATTTTCATCCTGAGCGTGGCTTATCCACACAGCAGCACCTGGCGCAATCTGTTGTCAGAGTAGTCACATCATTATCTTGTGTTTATGAAAATTAAAGTCTCTACCATGTGTTTGTATTATAATTAGCCAATTAAAGAGTTCTATTATTCCTTTTAGAGGAGACCTACATATGAGTGAGAGAGAGACTCTGTGTTTCCCTGGAAGATTCAAGGGGTCACTGCCTTGTTTCTAAGGCAACCTCCAACACCATCTACTCTGTGGATCCTGTGCTCAGTCAGCTCCCTGTCCCAGGAATCCCAGATTTTAGGGAAATTCTGTGCCGCCCAACCCAATTTGGACCTAGGTTCCTTCTCAGTGTTCAAACCGCTAACAGATTTCCTGAGCCATTCTTTTTTTTACTTCTGGTTGGGTCGTGATTGTGGTTGCAATCTATTATGAATTCACTGAGATTTCAAAGTCCTCTTCGATATTTCATATTTATTTGTAGATAATGAGTAAATCCCTGATAGAAGGAGTACAGACTCCTGACACTTGGATTCCTGTCACATTAGAGAAAACAATCTATTTTTTAACCAAGTTTCACTTTTCAATGTAGTCCATCAGTTCAAGTCATAAATCGTCAAGGAAGAAAAGTGGCCCATGTTATTTATTCTCTTGGGGTGCCTTGTCTTCTCCCAACTAGCTCAGAAAATCTAACCCTGGCTGTATATTAACATTACTTGGGAGTACTTCTAAAAATTAGCAATGTCCAGGCCCTACCACAGGCCACGTAAACCAGAATATCTGTAGGTAAGGCTGAGGAGATTTTAATGTGTACCTAAGATCAAGAATCACCGAATTACAGAATTTTCGGTGTCCATTCCCCTCCCGCCCCCACAGAATCTATTGTGCAGCCAGTGCTGATTAGATCCACTGCTCTAGAATGGAGGCGTCTTAAGGGCAGGCCCTATATTTGAATGCCTCTGTTTTCCCAGTGCCTAGTAAAGGGCCTAGAACCTGCCAGGTGCTCAAGACATGTATACAGAAGATAATAGATGTTCTAGATAATTCAATTTGCACCAATCACCTTGTGTCACTGCCAGAAATATATTGATGCAGTTCTGACTATGTTTTGTTTTGACACCACCCCCCCCCCACATATAAATACTAGAGCATGTCTCCCTGGAAATTGTGAATTACTTCTTTGAAACCTTATTTGAGTTACTTCTGTGTAACCATACTTACAGTATTCCGACACAACCAGTGTCCTTTTGATCCACTAGTTTTGGGTTTGGGGACTTCTTGTTTGGAAGGAGCAATAATCATGATGCAGCCTGATAACCACTTGGACCACGCCTTTCCGTTTTATGAAACAAAGATACAAACAGTGTGAAAATGGGTGCAATGTGGGTGAGATACACTCCAGGGGGCTGGGTTACACTCTGTTAAACAGTGGCCGACCTCTCTGCACCAGGAAAAATGTCTTCCCTAGACTAGGTTGATTGCTGTTCAGCTGAGGGAGTACAGTTTTATTGGTTCCTACTCATTTTGCCATTTTAATTTCTTATAGACTTGTCAGTTTTCTTGTCTTCTGTTCTACAATAACATTTCCCAGCAGTATATCAACCTTAAAATTTGACTGTTGACATATTCAGTAATAGGAATTTGGAGAGCTGCTTTTTATTGATGTCCTAGAAGCTTGTATGCAGGGGACTATCATCAATGCCTGGTAACTAGTGTTTTTTTTTTCCTGTTTTTAATTATTAAGCTGCTTTTAAACTGGTAGGTACTGGAAACTCTTTTACTGGGAGCTAGATCTTTTTATCTCCGTTTTCTTTTCATCATTCCCAGAAACAATAGCAGATCTCGCCTTCTATGAAATTGATCTTTTCTTACTATAACAGATAATGAAAAATTGACTCTTTTTAATCCAGTTCTCTGGATTCAAATATTTATCATCAGCTGTTGCTCTTTTCCATATAAGACTTGTCACGTTTTGGGGTCTGTTGATTCTTTTGATGTTTAATTAAATGTGTTTCTTTAAACTAGGAGTGTTTAGTCAAATATGGTGATGGGTCTCTCAGAGGCACCTATAAATGATTTTATGGTTTTATTTAAGCGTTTAGGTTATACTGCATACAATTTGTGTTTTGCTTTAAATATAGAGTCCATTAGCAAATATAGCCAAAATTCCTTCATAGATTTCAAAAAGCCACTGCCTGATGTTTCTTTTGCAGGATTTTAGTCACTATGATTTTCTATTCTTCCTTTTATCCTTCCTACTTGTTATCTACTGACAGGTGGGGAGAAGTAGAGCTCCAATGTGGGCTTTTTTTTCCTTCCCTAAAAACAGGTAAAAAGTTGATGGATAGAAGGTTGAAATGATTAGTTAAAATGAAATTATGAGAGTATCTGTGGAAAGGAAGAAAAGTTGTAGAGGTAATGGAATCCTGTTAGAAAAGGAGGGATGGTTTCCTTCAGAGAACAGGGAGCAGATCAGATGAGAATGAGATTGAATTACTCTAATAAGTGAAACACTCCCTTAGTTTGTTTTTCAGCTAAGAGGCCACATTAAGAACATTTGTGTGTGTAATATAAAACAGGGGCCACATTCACCCCTTGGTATAACCATCAAAATGACAACTATTGAGTGCTCTGCTCTAGCAATCGATCAAAAATATCTGACATCGTTAAGTCTGCAACTCAGCAGGCTAAGACATTTGGATGGTAACAAGACATCAGGGAAAGTAGATTTCAGAGTCACCAGTCGAACAGTCACAACCGATAACAAATTTCCCTTAGTGTTTATTTATGTTATTTTACTGGTTTTTCTTTAAATGTTAAGAAGTATGACTGGCTTAACAAATCTAAAACTTTTCAGTTTCTCTACTCTCTTCCTAAGAATTGTAAGAAAGTTAGAATGTTTTAAGTTTGATCTTTCACTTATCATGTACCAAATGGTTGTCTACCAGTATTTAGTTCCACCTTGCTTTCACACTCCTTCCATTAGCCAATACTTTCTTTTATTATTTAGTTAGTGTTTATTTAGATTCACTAGCAACTTCTTTGCTCGTCATTTTTTTTCTTACCTTCTACTCCTTTCATTTGGATTCAGCTGCCTTCTTTTTGAACTAAGTATATCCTTTTAGTGAAGTTCTATAAGTGATAAGCTCTCTGTTTTTCTCTGTCTGAAGATGTCAAAATTTCACTTTCATTCTTTTAATGATAAGGTTAGCTGGGTAGAAATGTCTTAGTCCTCACCGCCAACCTTAGCACTTTAAAAAACACTACTCCATTTGTTTCTGGTGAGCAGTCTGTTATCAATCTGATTGTCTTTCTTTTGTAGGCAATCTTTTGTTTTGCTTCAGTCACTTTAAATATTTTTGATTTTTCTTCAAGGTTCTATAGTTTCAATACAATGTGTCTAAGTATAGATTTGTTTTTATTTATCCTTCCTGGAACTTCGTGTGTTTTTTAAATCTGAGGATTCATGTCTTTTTCTTCAATTCTTGGAAATTATTGCCATTATATCCTAAAATATTTCCTCTCCTCCTTTCTCTCTATTAGCTCCTTCTAAAATCCTGTTAGACTTTGGTTGACATTCCTCCTTTTGCCTTCCAGTCTGTTGACCTTGTTTTCATAATTTATATCTGTTTATCTCTCTGTACTGCAGTTTGAGATTTTTTTCTTAGAAAGCTTCCAGTTTACCAATTCTTCAGATCTGCATGGATTCAAAATAGCAAGGGATTAATCATTTAATTTTCATGACTCCTGGCACCTTCAAAATAACTGGAAATTCAACTAGAGTAAGGAATGCAGACATGAGGTTATCATCAGTAAGTGTGGAGTTTGTTGTGGTGGAGAGAGCACTGACCTTGGAATTTTTCCTCATTGTAAATGCTCAATAAATGTCTAATGAATGATTGATTGAATTAATGAAGGAATCAATGAACCCATTCCCCTATGTAAATGTGAAAAACCCAGTCCCTGATCTCATGTTGCTTACACTTTAGAAGGGAAGCCATCGCATTGGTTTGCAATTGTTAATTTACCTGTACACAATATAGTGGGAGCCAGAGGAAGGACTGTGAGTCAGGGAAATATTTGCAGAGGCAGCAAGGCTTGTACTGGATTTTGAAGGATTATTAGGAGTTTGCCACGGGGATAAGGCATGGAAGAGAGAAAGGAAACACTGTGAATTCAAAGGCTCAAAGACTCACAAGAGCCTGGGACCTGTGGTGATGGGCATATTTGATGGCCCCTGATAGGGGCTATGCTATGGTCACAAAGGGAACATGTTAAAGCTGTAAAAAAAAAAGGAGGGGAGCATATAATCCTCTGCTCTGCACCCCCCCCCCCCGCAGGAAGCTCTGCCCCCAGCATGCTGAGCTCCCCACTCTTCTGCACAGGGTTCCGGGAGATGTATGACAGAGAGAAGTGTAGGTTGGCCCCTGGGACTTAGGGCCTGTGGCAGAGCTACCAGGCCTGGGTAAGATTCCAGCAAACAGTCTCACTGCCTGTGTCATAATTAAATCAACAGTATCAGTCCAGATGATAAATACTGAAACTGGGGAGGAAAGAAGAATTACCAACATAAAAAAGCATGACTTTCAGCATATATTCACTGATTATGTGCCAGACAGTGTGCTGGGGATACAGCAGTGCACAAGACAGACCATGTCCCTATTCATGCAGAGATTATGTGTGGAAGTGAAGAGACATGTAATAAACATGTAACCTAGTATAGAGCTAATGTCATAAAGTCATAAATGCTCTGAAGAAAATACAGCAGGGTGAACAGGCAGAGAAATTGGGGAAATGCTTCTTTAGCTAGGAGGGTCTGAGGGGGTATTAAGAGTGAGACTTAAATGATGAGAAGTGTCCAGCCAAGAACAGAGATGAAGAAACAGTGTTCCAGGCAGAGGGCAGAGGAAGCACAAAGACTAAGGCAGGAACAAGTGGATTATGTCTGAATGACAGAAAAGAAGAGTGACCTAGGGGGAGAGTCAGAGGAGATGAAGCCAGGAAGGTGGGCAAGGGCCGCGTCATCTAAGGCCTTGTAGGCCATGCTAAGGAGTTTGGATTTTCTTCTAAGCAACATGAGAAGCCATTGGACGGTTTTAAGAAGAGAGGCAACACGATCCGATTTTGTCTTTTAAAGGGTTGCTCTGGAGATTGTGTGAATAATTAAGTGGAAAAGGGCAAAAATACAAGTGAGGAGATAAATTAGGAACTTGCTAGAGGAGTCTAGCAGAGGAGTGATGGTAGCTTGGACTAGGGTGGTGGCATGAGGATGGTGACAGTGATCAGATTGGGACCTATTTTTGAGGTAGAACCCATAGAATCTGCCGATGGATTAGAATTGAGGGTGTGGGAATGAGAGAAACCCAAGTTCACCAGGTGGTACCTGTTACTGAGATGGGGAAGATTGGCAGGAGGAGCAGAGGTGAGGGAATGAATATCAGCAATGCCAGTTAATATGCCAAGGGATACGATAAGAATAAAGATATTGCATAAGGACATGTTGTAAAGGAGTTAGGACATGATCCTCTATGGAGTCCTGAGTTAGTGGAGGTTTGGACACTAGTAAATAACATGGTCAGCTTCTATAATTTATAATGCAGCTGGGCATTCAGTGGAAGCCCCAAAATGTTGACCAATGTATAGTAAAAATGGTTTTGACTCATAGAAGCAAAAAGAACCTTGCTGACTTTCTGGTCTTCATAGGACCTGTGGTCATATACAACTGAAATTCTTATTCTTTTTCTCTTCTCCTATTTTCTCAGTCCAAAACTTAGCTCCTTCTACAATTATAAACACAGGGCACCTGCACATATGCTCACACACAGGAGGACGTTGCCACATTCCTACACACACATGATTGTGTTATTTCCAATTTTCTGACTGAAAGTGAGTGACCTCACTTAGGGAGCTGGCCTAGCTCTGCTTCATGCTTCTAAATTACAGGCAGTTTCCTGGGGATATGAGGGTTAGTTACTTATTTATTAGTTACCTTAGGAAAGGCAAAAAATAAGCTTTTTGAAGGTAAATACACCGCATGGAGGTTTCTTATTCAGAGAAATTCAAGGTGGAGAACAGCCAACTCCTTCTTGTCTTGGCCTATCATGTAAAGAGTTATGAATCTTCTAACTCTGGCAGTTTTCTGGTTGGAGATCTAGACGACTTCTCTGGGCATGTGTCGCTTCGGCCAAAACCCTCAGTTTCTCATGAAACTTCACCGAGCTTTCCTAGAATGGCAACTTTGGCAACTGTTGTTCCAGAAGTGGAGAGAATTGTGCTGATGTGACTGGATTTTTGCCCTATGGAACAGGGTGAAAAGATGACTTTCCCCAGCTTGGAAAACTGCTCTGTGTGATGTGAATGCAGTGTGTAGCCTGGGCAGTGTGCTCTGCCGCACATGGCAGGGGATTGTAATTGGCTTAACAATCACGACATTGAAAATTGTATGTAAATATAGGCTTCCATTTCCCTGTTTCTCCTACTCACATGTATCAACCTCAACCCACAGCCAGCAAGTGTTCAGTTTCTCCAAGTTCTGATAATCCACCCCCCCCACAAGCTTTTTCTTTTTCTCCTCTTCTAAGCCCTTCCAGTATGCAAGCCACAGCAACAACTGACTTAGCCCTGAATAAAGAACTGAATAAAGGCTAGAGAATCAGAGGGAACATGAGAGAGCATTGATTCTGGGTTCTAACTCAGTGTACCTGACTGTTGGAATTGTGATGGAGCAGGAAGGGGAGGCTGAACCCACCACCATGAAGGAAAATGCCAGAAAGAGCTTTCCTCAGTGAGACGAAATATTCCAATGATTTCAACATGGCAGTCTCCTCCTGAGCCCTTGCAATGGGCCTGAGAGAGAATAGGAATGAAGAGAAGGGCAACAACAATAAATCACCAAATAGCTTCGCTCAATTATTTCTCTCTCAAACTGCCAATTAACTACAGAAGGCAGATGATGCAAATTCTCTCCTTTCCATCTATAAAATTGCTCTGATATTTTATGAAGATGTTGAGAGAAATAATTTTTTTGTTGATTCTCTCCCTGTCATGAATCTCCTCCTCCCAAACAAAATTGTGGCATTTAATCATTTCTCAGTGGTCTTTGAACCTCCTATTAAAAAAAGCTATGAATGCTTTAGAACAGTAAGAGGACACAGAGGAAAAAGGCAGTCTGAACCTGTTGAGTGAAGGCAAACTAATCCCTGTGTTTTTCCTTCAAAATAACTGAGGCATATAGTGGGTGCTGGGCCTTCCAGGGTCCTTGCACGTAAAACATTTGCCTCAGTGACTGAGTAGAAGGAAGTGTGACAAAATGATCAAGTCACCACCAGTTACTGAGCACCTACTTAATACCTAGAAAAATACCTGGCCTGGCCTCTTGTGGGTGTTTAAGAAATATTTTTGGACCAACTGCTCTTAGCTTTGACCTTGAGCTCGTCACTAATGACACAGGGGTGAATAACACAGGTGGTACTTGCCCTCAATCAACTTTCAGACTTTAGGTAGTTTAAAGCTATGCAACGCAGAGTGACTGGATGGATTGAAAAACAAGACCCAACTATATGCTTCCTCCAGGAGACCCATCTCAGCTCTAAAGACAAACATAGGCTCAAAGTGAAGGGATGGAAGGTGATACTCCAATCAAATGGCAACCAAAAGAAAGTGGGTGTAGCCATACTTATATCAGACAAAATAGACTTCAAGCCAAAAAAGGTAACAAAAGACAAAGATAGATATTATATAATGATAAAGGGAACAATCCATCAAGAAGACATAACATTTATTAATATATATGCACCCAACATAGGAGCACCAAAATATATAAAGCGACTATTAGCAGACCTAAATGACAAACTGACAGCAATACCATAATAGTAGGGGACTTTAACACCCCATTTACATCAGTGGATGTCATCCAGACAGAAAGTCAGCAAGGAAATATCATCTTTAAATGACACACTAGACCAGATGTACTTAATAAATATATATAGAATATTCGATAAAAAAGCAGCAGAATACACATGCTTCTCAAGTGCACATGGGACATTCTCAAAGATAGAACATATGTTGGGGTATAAAACCATTCTTAATAAATTTAAGAAGATTGAAATCATATAAAGCATCTTTTCCAACCACAACAGTATGAAACTAGAAATCAACTACAAGAAGAAAACTGGAAAAATCACAAATATGTGGAGATTAAACAACTTGATAGCAAACAACTATTGGGTCAATGAAGAAATCAAAGGAGAAACAAAAAAATACATGGAGACAAATGAAAATGAAAATACAACATACCAAAATCTATGGGATGTAGCAAAAGCAGTACTAAGAGAGAAGTTTATAGCAATACAGGCCTACCTCAGAAAATGAGAAAAACTCAAACAATCTATCCTTACAGCTAAATGAACTAGAAAAAGAAGAAAAAATGAAGCCCGAAGTAAGTAGAAGGAAGGAAATAATAAAAATCAGAGTGGAAATAAATGAAATAGAGACTTAAAAGACAATAGAAAGGATCAATGAAAGTAAGAGCTGGTCTTTTGGAAAAATAAACAAAATTGAAAAACCTTTAACTAGACTCATAAGAAAAAGGAGAGAAGAGTCAAATAAAATCAGAAACAAAAGAGAAGTTGCAACAGGTACTACAGATATACAAAGGATCATAAGAGGCTACTACAAATAGCTATATTCCAACAAATTAGAAATTCTAGAAGAAATGGGTGAATTCTTAGAATCATACAAACTTCCAAGACTGAACCACTAAGAAAATAGAAAATCTGAATAGACTCATCATTAATAAGGAGATTGAAACAGTAATCAAAAACCTCCCAAAAAAACAGAAGTCCAGGACCAAACGGCTTCACTGGTGAATTCTACCAAACATTCAAAGAAGATTTAATACATATCCTTCTCAAACTCTTCAAAAATTGGAAAGGAATGCTTCCTATTTCATTTTATGATGCCAACATTACCCTGATACGAAAACTAGACAAGGACAACACAAAAAAGAAAATTACAGTCCAATATCTCTGATGAACATATATTCTCAACAAAATATTACTAAACCAAATACGACAATACATTAAAAGGATCATACACCATGATCAATTGGGATTTATTCCAAGTATGCAAGGATGGTTCAACATCTGCAAATCAATCAGCATAACACACTACATTAACAAATTAAAGGGTAAAAATCATATGATCATCTCAATAGATTCAGAAAAAGCATTTGACAAGATTCAACATCCATTTATGATAAAAACTCAGAAAAAATGGATATAGAAGGGAAGTATCCCAATATAATAAATAAAGGCCATATATGACAAATTCACAGATAACATCATCCTCAATGGTGAAAAGCTGAAAACTATTCCTCTGAGAACAGGAATAAGATAAGGATGCCCACTCTCACCACTTTTATTCAACATAGTACTGGAAGTCCTAGCCAGAGCAGTTAGGCAAGGAAAAGAAATAAAAGTCATCCAAATTGGAATGACTTTCCAATTTGGATGACTTTTGTCCAATAGTGACACTATTTGTCCAATAGTGACAAAGCTAAAGATGTCACCATTTGTGGATGACATGATTTTATATATAGAAAACCCTAAAGACTCCACCAAAAAACTATCAGAAATAATGAACAAATACAGGAAAGTTGCGGGATACAAAATCAATATATGAAATTCTATTGTGTTTCTATATACTAACAACAAAATATCAGAAAGAAAAATCAAGAAAACAATCCCATTTACAATTACAACAAAAAGAATACAATACCTATGAGTAAATTTAACCAAGGAGGCAAAAGACCTGTACACTGAAAACTGTAAGACATTGTTGAAAGAAATTGAAGAAGATACAAAGAAATGGAAAATTATTCTGAGCTCATGGATTGGAAGAATTAACATTGTTAACATGTATTACCTAAAGCAGTCTAGAGATTAAATGCAATCCCTATCAAAATCCCAATGGCATTTTTCACAGACATAGAATTTAAAAATCCTAAAAATTCATATGGAACAACAAAAGACCCCAAGTAGCCAAAGCAATTCTGAGAGTAAAGAGCAAAGCCAGAGGTATCTCACTCCTTGATTTCAAACTATACTACAAAGCTATAGTAATCAAAACAGTACTGTACTGGTGCAAAAACAGACACATTGATCAATGAAACAGAGATCCCAGAAATAAATCAACAGATATATTGGCAACTAATTTATGACTACGGAGCCAAGAACATACAATGGAGAAAGGAAAATCTCTTCAATTAATGGTATTGGGAATTCTGGGCAGCCACATACAAAAGAATGAAATTAGACCACTATCTTACACCATACACAAAAATTAGCTCAAAATGGATTAAAGAGTTAAATTTAAGATGTGAAACCATAAAAGTCCTAGAAGAAAACAGACATTATGCTCTTTGACATCAGTCTTAGCAACATCTTTTTGGATATGTCTTCTCAGACAAGGGAAACAAGAGCAAAAATAAACAAATGGGATTACAATCTAAAAACTTCTGCACCGCAAAGGAACCATCAACAAAATGAAAATACAACCTACTGGCTAGGACAGGATATTTTCAAATCATAACATTCGATAAGGTGTTAATATCCAAAATATATAAAGAACTCATACAACTCAACAACAAGGAAACAAACAACCCAATTAAAAAATGGACACAGGATCTGAATAGACATTTTTCCCAAGAAGATATAGAGATGGCCAACAGGCCCATGAAAAGATATTCAACATCGCTATTAGGGAAATGCAAATCAAAACCACAATGAGAGGGCTGGCCCCATGGTGTAGAGTTTACATCTGTGTGCTCTGCTTCAGTGGCCCAGGTTCATGGGTTCGGATCCTGGGCATGGACCTACACCACTCGTCAAGCCATGCTGTGGCAGTGACCCACATACAAAATAGAGGAAGATTGGCACAGATGTTAGCTCAGGGCTAATCTTCCTCAAGGAAAATAAAGAGGAAGATTGGCAACAGATGTTAGCTCAGAGCGAATCTTCCTCACCAAAACAAACATACAAAAAACCACAATGAGATATCACCTCATGCCCATTAGAATGGCTGTTATCAAAAAGGTAAGAAATAACAAGTGTTGAAGAGGATATGCAAAACAGGGAACCCTTGTGCACTGTTGGTGGGAATGGAAATTGGTGCAGCCATTATAAAAAACAGTATGAAGATTCCTCAAAAAATTAAGAATAGAACTACCACATGATCCAGCTATTCCACTTCTGGGTATTTATCCAAAGAACGTGAAAACACTAGTTCAAAAAGATATATGCACCCCTATGTTCATTGCAGCATTATTTACAATAGGCAAGATATAGATAGAAAGAACCTAAGTGCCCATAGATGGATGAATGGCTAAAGAAGATGTGGTATATATATACAATGGAATACTCCTCAGCCTTAAAAAGGTGAAATGTTGCCATTTGCAACAACATGGATAGACCTTGAAGGTATTATGCTAAGTGAAATAAGTCAGACAGAGAAATACAAATACTGTATGATTTCACTCATCTGTGGAAGATAAAAGACAAAACAAATGAACAAACAGAACAAAACAGAAACGAAGTCATAGAAGCAGGCAAGGGATTGGTGGTTACCAGAGGAGAAAGGGGGTCAGGGGTAGGGGAAAAGGGTAAAGCTGGTCAATTATATGGTGACGTATGAAAACTACACTTTTGGTGGTGAGCACACTGTAGTACATACAGATGTTGAATTATAATGTTGTACACCTGAAACCTATACAATGTTATAAGCCAGTGTTACCTCAATCTAAAAAAAGGAGGAAACAAAGTAAAAGGTATGCAATAGAATAAACTAGTACTCTCACTCCCTCCCTTTTGCCTTGTTTGTATCCAGCTCCACTGGGAAATCTTATTTGTATTGTTATTGTTAATGTCAGAGGAAGCATTTTTAAACAGAAGAGCAAATATGCCTCTCCTAGCTGGAGAAAGATTCCATGGCATTTATTTAGGCAAGTGGGATTGAACTTCAGAGGCAGCTGATGTTATGGCTAAGCTTTTACATGGGGAGCAATTTGTCAGCAGTGCCACCAAAAGCGTGATCAAATGTTCCCTGATCCAGCAGGTGATTGCAAGAGTCATGTGAATGTTTAGCCTCATCAAGAAAAAACAGAAGCATGGGCTTTTGGATTCCTTTATCACAGAGGGAATATTTGTGATTCAGATGTGAATCTCGGCCAGTGCCCTGGCCCTGAGAAGCATTCACATGACAAATTGCTATGCCTGATCATGCAGGCCCTAGATATGGAATGAGGGCTAGAGCCATCAACCCCATAGTGGTTTGGTGGCAAGAGCTCTTTGCGCATGTGCCGAGGCCTCTGCTGTGCCCAGGTTAATCAGCAAGTACGCCCAGCCTCGGGTGGCCTCCTAAAAGCCTTCTGGAACCAGCACAGTGGAAATAGTGCTGGCCCAGCAGACAGAGGTGTGACAGTAGTGCAGCATCTACTGTGGCTGCACTAATGTTCACATACCTGAGTTTCCCTTCTAGATATCTAACACCTGTGCCTCATGTCATGTGGCCTTAGGGCCCACTCACATGATTGTTCATAGTAGTTAGTGATCAATGGAGTGTGAACCATTCCAAGCCTGGGCCCCCTGTTCATTTAGCCAAGCAAGGCTGTATTGAGCTCACCCCACCCCTACCCCCAACACCCCTGGAAGTTTTGATTGGATCAGGGATTCAAACCCTCACCATTGTCTGCCATCACCTTGTTATTCTTCCGTCTGGTCTGCTACTGAAGCACTGGTTGAAGGATACATAGGAGCCGTTCACACAGAGATGGCAGAGGAAGGTTTAGGGGAGGCATTCCAGGCAGGGGAAATAGCATGTAAAAGTCAGAGATGTGGAAGAGCATTGTTTTCCCATTTTACAAATAAGATCACTGAGGTATAGTGGAGTTAGGCATCCTGCTAAAGTTCACATACTTAGTAAGTAGCAGAGTCCAGATTTAAAGCCATATGTGTCTAACTCTGAAGCCATACGTCTCTAACTCCAAAGCCATATGCTGCACATATGCTGCTTCATGGAGGTCAGGCTGAGGAGTTTGGCCACATCTTGTAAGATGTGGGGAGCCACCTAAAGGTTAGGGAGGAGACTTACATAAAGAAAGCAATGTTTTAGGAAGATTAATTTGGTGGCCATGTTCAGGCTGGGTTAGCAAAGTGAGAGGCTAGATATAGAGACCAGTTGGAGGACACTGTCAAAGCCTCATCATATTATGTGTGCTGAGCCACTGACATTTACTTCCTCTATCATAATGTGGATCACAGTTGTATTTTTTAAAGTTGGTCTTTGCCTGCTAGTCTGTAAGCCTGATGAGGATAGGCACTGTGTCTCTCTTATTCACTGCTTTATCCTGAGTGCTTATCACTGTTCCAGGCATGTAGTAAATATGTAATAAATACGTGTCGGTTGAGTGAGTGAATGTGAATGAAGGATAATAAAAGAAGGTTTGAAGTGGTTCAGCTAAAGTAAAGTAGATAAAAATTTAAAACAGTAGAGTGAAGATGATAATAGCTACCATTTCGTGAGTACCTGTTGTGAGCTAAGCAAGTGCTTTAACTATATTTTCATTTCATCTTCACAGCCACCATGGAAAGTAGGTCCTATTATCATCCCTAATTTAAAGCTGAGGAAATTCCCTTTCAGAAGGGTTAGAATGGAGCATGGTGACGATAATTAGCAATATTGTATTGTGTTCTTGTAAGTTGCCAAGAGAGTAGGTGTCAAATGTTCTCAGCAAACACACACACACACACAGAAAGGTAACTATGTGAAGTGATGTAGGTGTTAACTAACCCTATTGTGGTAATCATTTCACAATATATACATGTATCAAATCATCATGTTGTATACCTCAAACTTACACAATGTTGTCAATTATATCTCAGTAAAGCTGGAAAAAAAAGAAGGGGTAGAATGATTGGCCACATTGCCAGGAAAAGGCTGAGCCAGCGTTTGAACCCAGGTCTGATTAATTCCAAGGCCTGTACTTATTAGCACACTGTTGAGGGACTGGGAGAATTTGGGGTTAAAGATTGAAGCTGGGAAGTAAGAAAAGGGAGAAAATATTTTCTGAGGTCCCTTTTGACTTATTGGTCAGTGATTTTGAAGATTTTGGTTTTAGATCTTTTTTGAGGTACCAGCAGGCCAGCCCAGTGCAGATGAGATTCCCAGTAGACTGCTGATGATAGAGAAATGGGGCTTAGAGGAGAAGCCCGGCTGTGGGTAGAAATTTAGCAGCCAACAGCATGGGGGCAACAGGCGATAGAGTCTTTTCAAGGCAAAGAATGTGTAGTGCGAAGACCGCAGGCCCAAAGCCTCCACCTGTGTTGATAACTGTACTCAGCTGACAAGAGGAGGAAGAGGAGCTGACAAACTCTGCATCTTACTTGAGGTCAGGACCCTAGAGTAGTGTAGACAGACAACCCAGAGCAGTAGGAGGAGAGCATGGAGAGTAGACAGTCATCCCTTCCCCTGGCTGGAGCAGGAACCTCAGGTTCTTTTTCCCAAACAATTCTAGGCAGGAATGTGAATACCAAAGATTTGTTCTGAAGGAGATTGCTGTGAAAGAGTCACTTAACACACTTCCAAAATAGGTTTTCAAGTAAAGGGGACCCAAGACAAGTATAGAGCATACATAGAGAGCCAAATGGAGTGTTCTGTATTCTCCATCTGAATGTCTAAGTGTGGACATATTGGGGCTATTTAAGTGGCAAGACAAAGTGCAGACTTGGGAGCTGAGTGAGGGGGAGTTGGAAGAAGGAACAAGGAATTATTAGTGTTTTATGCTGCCAAGAGGTCATATGGCCAGTAAGTGTACTGGCAAAAGCCCTAGAGAGAGAGATTCATTAATTGGCCTTGCTACAGTAGGCGTATATGAACATCCTAATGGTACTGCTGCCCAGAGAATAACTGAGTCACTGTTGCTCCAGGGTCTTGCCTTTGGAGCTCTCAAAAATGATCTTGTAGTCATTTCCTGCATGCTCTGTCCTTTTACTTTGGCCATCTATCAGAGGGCAGAAACGCCTATCCCTGCAGTGGTTACAGTAGGGGCAGCACTGATGCCTGCCCCCACCTGACTACTGTATAGTATGGCCCTGCAGGCTCATGCTCAGCTTCACTGCATCTTTTCTGCTTTGCACTTTGAGTGTTCCCTGGGCTTGGATCCTCATGATGTTATTAACTAGAAGGTATCCCTAGAAGAATCACTTCTTCAGCCAACCCACTTGGGACAAAAGATAAAATGGATCCAAAAAGCTGATAGTCGTGCTAGTGGACCAGTCTATTCCATAGACTGAGACAAAAATAGATTCTTTCAATTTAGTAATATCTTACCAACTACTAATGCAGCTGGTTTCGTGGTGAGCACTCCTCATTGTGGCTTCACTGCCAGGAAGAAAGAGAAAGAAGGCCCAGGGGTCACTGAAACTTGCAGTGACCAAAATATTAGTGCACTTCCATACAAACTGCCTTCTGGCTGCCAAGATCTGCCCAATGTATACCCACTGTTTCACTCTGCCCATTTCTGCCCTTGTGTGGTGGGCATTTCAAGGGAGCACACTCCACATATACATTAGCCTCCAATGCCAGCCGCCACCTGGTTGCCTAAAATCAGAGTCAACTTGGACCAGGATGACAGCTTTGGAAAAGAGTATATATAGCAAGGCCTTTATTATCTGAGGCGTATGAGCAGTCATTGTTTAATGTAAATCATTGTTTAGTTTTCCAACTCCTTATTGTTCCTCCATTGAGCTTAAAAAGGACACTAATCCATAGAGGCCAAAAGAGAGACAGTCATAGGCTCTTTGTTCCCTAGATCCCTTTCTGCTCTACTTCTACCATCTTGTGTGTGTGTGTGGCAAGTGTACTCATCTTCTCTTGGGGGTAACAAGTAGATCTGGGGTTGTTAAAAAGAAATAAACATGATATTGGGTAAACACACACACACAGAGTGAGTGTCTCTCAGAAGTCTCAGCACTGGTTAGATGTACCCTAAAAATCTGAGCCAAAAGGACTCTGACCCAGGGGCAGTACTGCCCTCCTATGGGACATTTGGCAAAGTGGTGGGAGTGTTTTTGGGTTGTTGCACTGACTGAAGGGAACCGTGGGCATTTGTGGGCAGGTACCAGTGTTGCGAAATGCTCCACATTGAGTGGGATGTCCTGCCCAAGAAGGAATTATCCAGGCCCCAATGCCATAGTGCTGCCCCTACAGGGAAACACTGAAGAAGAAACTGGTGAGGGGGGCACAGGAGAGTTCTGTGGGATTTCTAGGGTTATCAAAGATCTATGATGAATGACAAAGTGGTGCTTCTAAAAGTGTGGTCTCTAGATCACCTATATCACAACTGCCTGGAGTGCTTGTTAAAATACACTTTCTGGATCCCACCCAAGACATGTGGCATCAGCATCTCCGGGAGAAAGATCGAGGAATCTGAATTTTAGCAAGAACCATTAAGACAGGTATTCAAGTACACTGCTACCAGAAAGGTTTATTTAAACAATCTTTCTGGAAATCATGTTGACCAGGTGTAGCTAAAGCCTTAAAATGCATATATCCTTAGATCTTGTAATTCTACATCTAGAACAAAAACTAAGAAATTTCATTGTCGTTTGTATGCATTTTGTTGGCAAATCTTACTTAGATGTTCACTGCTGCCTTATTATAACAAAAATGGAAAAAGCTAAATGTTCAACATTAGGGGATTGTTTGGTAGCATATTCTGTGGCCATTTAAAATTTAAGTGTATGATGAATTTTAATAACATGGATAATGCCTATTATATAGTGTTACTTGAAAAGATGGAGATATATATTGACTCTAATTGTATGGGAGAAAGATTAACAATATGTTGAAAATAAGAACTGGATGAAAATAATATGCCCGGACGTCAACAGAGGATTATCTCTAGTTGGTGGGCTTGTGTGTAATTGTTAGCTTCTTTATTCTTTTCCTAATTTCCAAATTTTCCGCAATGGGCATGAGCAACTTTAACAAGCAGAAATAAGTCAATTTAAATATATCTATGACACAGACTAGAGGCAGGGAAGGATGCGAAGTCCCTTCCAATTACATTTCAGTAATTTGTGGTGGGATGGGGATCATAGATTTCATTTAACATAATAGGATCAGTTCTGTACACACTAGCTCATACCAGTATAGCATTATCTAAAGAGGAAATTTGTTAGTGCTTGCTTTCCTCTCTTGGGTACATTTTATTACTGGTCTCATATTGATCTAATTCTTGTCATTCCCAATGGAAAAGTGATAGGAATAGAGTAGCTACTTGGGTGGTGGTGGTAAGTTGGGCTTTATTTATTTTAATTTACATTTCATGAATATCAAATAAATTGGATTGACTAGAAAGTTTCGGTAAGGCATCAGGAACCTTTGCAAATGAATGTCACTCTTTTGTTTAGTTTTTTTCTGAATATGCCATTTGCATTCTATTCCCTTGAGTTATTTATTGTTTGTAGCCCTCATAGAATGGCTGAATTAAATCTCTCTAGTGCTATTTATGAATAAGTACAGATGCAATAATATACTAATGGGGTCATTTTGGCAGGAAGAACTTGGTTTTCCAATAAATGAGATGCAACTAAAAGTGTTCATTAAATTCAAAACCACTAAGACCATACTAATTCCATTTGGAGACTGAGCTTGAAAACGTGAATCATCATTATAGATTACATTTAAAAGACATTGATTGTGCATATAATGCAGTAAGACTTTACAGATTCCCAGGAAAATTGTAATGAGTTGCTCCAAATAATAGGAATTGGTACACTAGAGAGTTAGCAAAGCAAACAGGCTGTAGATACTGTCACAACATGCACTTTGCTCACTTCTTTTGATAAAGGGAGTTAGATCCTAATTATTTGTGAAACTGTCACTATATCCTTAGTAATAATAACGTGGTCTTTGTAATCAGATACCTCTCTGACTCTGTGCTGTGAACATGGGGCTGATAAGTAGGGTGCAGTAGCTTAGATGCTGTTTTACTTCTTGTTATTTTGTTTTTAATGAAATATTGAATCAGGGAACTAGTCAGAAGGACCTGGAAGAAGATGCTTTCAAATCAAATATGTGAAAATACTAACATGCTTCTATGCCACAGGAAATAGAATTTAGAGGCTAAGAAGACCACAAGGGATTGAACTTTGGACATACATATAGCCCTTGATTCTGGTGGAGACTATATAATAGCCACTGGAGCCCTTGCATGGGGAAGTGAAATACACAGTTCAGGCTAAACTGAGTGGATTGTTGTCACAGAGTCAGTGGCTCTCTAGCCTTCTTGGTGGATTACACTGATAGTCTTTTATTTTGCAATGATTTGACAGTCATTGCCACCCCTTAGATTGTCTCTATTATAATACAATCTCAGCCATAGCTGCAATTCCTAATTGTATGATGATCACTTTGATTTTCACAGAGTCTTTGTTCTTAACTCCTGGCATATTCACACCAATTTACATTTTCTCTTTAGACGAATTGTGTAAGATAAGCATGGAAGGTAGTGAAGGTCCTCAGACTTCTCTCCAAACCCCTTGGGACCCAGTGCATTTTGGAATAAGAATGACAATAACAAATATTATGAAAGAGAAGCTATTCCTGGCACCCTGACGCCCCTGGTCACCTCTTGTGGGCTTCTGCTCATTCCTACACCTAGACCTCTATATTAGCTCAGGTGGTTCCCCAGTCTGAAATACCCTCTCTTATCTACTTTGTTATTCTTAAGCATCCTTCAGCTCTACCTCCTCCATGAAGCCTTCTCTGACACCTGCAGTTTATACTGATCCTTGTTCTACTGACCTCCTGCAGCACTTGTCCTTAGTACCACTGATACCCTATTAATTATTCTCTACTTCACATGATACTCATATATGATTCACTAGTATGCACTGTTTGCTTTTGGTTAGGCACTGTATTTACTATTTTATATTGATCATATCGCTTAATCCCTACCACTCAGAATTGTCATCTTTCCCATTTTATAAGGTTCAGAGAGGTTAAGTCACTTGCCCAAGGTGACATGGTTTATCAGTGGTGAAATTGAGATTTAAACCCAGTTCTCATAAGAATTCAGAACCTATACTCTTTAAGTAGTACGTTATTGGGTATTAATATATGCCCTAAAAGAGCTCACACTCTAGCTAGGAAGATTAGAGTTTGAAATCATGTGCTTCCTTGTTATGGACTGAATGTTTGTGTCCCCCCAAAACTCATATGTTAAAGCTCCAAGTTCCCAATATGATGGTATTAGGAGTTGAGACCTTTGGGAGGTAATTATGTTTAGATGAGGTCATGGTGATGGAGCTCCCATGATGGGACTAGTGCCCTTTTAAGAAGAGAAGGCAAAAGACAAAATTATTAAAAATAACTATAGCTACAATAATCTGATAATGGAAACACAATATAAAAAGATGTAAATTGTGACATCAAAAACATAAAATATGGGAGGGGAGTGAAAAGTGTAGAGTTTGTAAGTGATTAAAGTTAAGTTGTTATCAGCTTACAACAGACTATTATAACTATGAGATGTTTTATGTAGGCCTCATGGTAACTACAAAACAAAAACATATAGTAGATACACAAAAGATCAAGAAAAAGGAATCAAGGCATACCACTTTAGACAATCATCAAGTCACAAAGGAAGACAGCAAGAGAGGAAGAAAGGAACAAACTATCTACATAGCACCCAGGAAACAACTAACAAAGTGGCAATAGCAAGCCTTTACCTATTAATAATCACTTTAAATGTACATGGACTAAATTATCCAATCAAAAGACATAGAGTGGTTGAATGGATAAAAAACATGACCCAACAATATGCTGCCTGCAAGAGACTCACTTCAGCTTTTAAAGACACATATTGACTGAAAATGAAGGGAAGGAAAAAGATATTCCATGCAAATGAAAACCAAAAGACAGCAGGAGTAGCTATACTTACATCAGACAAAATAGACTTTAAGTCAAAAACTGTAACAAGAGACAAAGAAGGTCATTATATAATGATAAAGGGTTCAATTCATCAAGAGGATATAACAATTGTAAATACTTATGTACCTGAGATCAGAGTGCCTAAATATATAAAGCAAATATTAACATATCTGAAGGGAGAAATAGAGAGCAATACGATAATAGTAGTGGATTTCAGTACCCCAATTTCAACAACAGATAGCTCATGTAGACAGAAAATCAATAAGGAAACATTGGACTTGAACTACATTTTAGACCAAATGGACCTAAGAGACATATACAGAATGTTCCATCCAACAGCAGCAGAATGCACATTCTTCTCAAGTACACATGGAACATTTTCCAGGGTAGATCATATGTTAGGCTACAAAACAAGTCTTAAACTTAAGAAGATTGAAAGTATCATTTCTAATCACAATGGTATGAAATGAGAAATCAATAATAGGAGGAAAGCTGGAAAAGTCACAGATATGTAGAGATTAAAAATCATGCTCCTGAACAACCAATGGATCAAAGAAGAAATAAAAAAAAATCTTGAGACAAACAATAATGGAAATACAATATATCAAAACTTATGAGATGCAGCAAAAGCAGTTTTAAGAGGGAAGTTTATAGGAATAAATGCCTACATTAAGAAAATAGGAAGGTTTCAAATGCACAACCTTATACCTTAATTATACTTAAGTAACTAGAAAAAGAAGAAGAAACTAAGCCCAAAGTTGGTAGAAGGGAGGAAATAATGAAGATCAGAGCAGAAATAAATGAAGTAAAGTCAAAAAAGACAATAGAGATCAATGAAATTGAGTTGATTTTTTGATAAAATAAACAAAATTGACAAATCTTTTGCTAGACTAAGGAAAAAAGAGAGAAGACTCAAATAAATAAAATAAATGAAAGAGGAGACATTACAATTGATGCCACAGAAATATAGAGGATCATAATAGACTAGTATGAACAATTATTTACAAACAAATTGGATAACCTTTAAGGAACTGATAAATTCCAAGAAACGTGAAACTTTCCTATACTGAATCATGAAGAAATAGAAAAACTAAACAGACTAGTAATGGGTAAGGAGATGAAATCAGTAATCAAAAATCTCCCAGCAAAGAGAAGTACAGGACAAGATGGCTTCACTGGTGAATTCTAACACCTTTTAAAGAAGAATTAATATTGATCCTTCTCAAACTCTCCAAAAAATTGAATTGGAGGGAACACTTCCAAACTCATTTTAGGAGGCTGGCATTACCCTAATATTAAAGCCAGACAGGATACTATAAGGAAAGAAAACTATAGCCCAATATCTCTGGTGAATGTAGATGCAAAAATTCTCCACAAAATCCTAGCAAAACAAATGTAACAGCACATTAAAAGGATCATACATCATGATAAACTGGGATTTATCCCTGGGCTGCAAGGATGGTTTAACATATGCAAATCAATCAATGTGATACACCACATTAACAAAATGAAGGATAAAAATCACATGATAATCTCAATAGATGCAGAAAAAGCTTTTGACAAAATTCAACATCCTTTCATGATAAAAACTGTCAACAATTTAGGTATAGAAGGAATGCACCTCAACATAATAAAGGCTATCTATGACAGACTCACAGCTAATGTCATACTTGATGGTGAAAAGCTGAAAGCTTTTCCTCTAAGATCAGGAAGAAGACAAGGATGCCCAGTCTTACCACTTCTATTCAACATAGTACTGGAAGTCCTAGCCAGAGCAATTAGACAAGAAAAAGAAATGAAAGCCATCCAAATCATAAAGGAAGAAGTAAAATTGTCTCTGTTTGCAGGTGACATGATCTTATATATAGAAAATCCTAAAGACTCCACCAAAAATCAGAAATAATAAATGAATTCAGTAAATTTTCAGGATACAAAATCAACATACAAAAATCAATTGTGTTTCTATACACTAACAACAAACTATCTGAATAAGAAAACAATTCCATTTACAATAGCGTAAAAAAGAGTAAAATAGTTAGGAATAAATATAACCAAGGAGGTGAAAGATCTGTACACTGAAAACACTGGTGAAAAAAATTGAAGAAGACACAAATAAATGGAAAGATATTCTGTGTTCATGGATTAGAAGAATTAATATTGTTAAAATATCCATATTACTCAAAGTGATCTCGAGATTCAAAGCCATCCTTGTCAAAACCCAATGGTATATTTCACAGAAATAGGAAAAACAATCATAAAATTCATGTGGAACAACAAAAGACTCCTAATAGCTAAAGTAATCTTGAGCAAGAAGAACAAACCTGGCGGCATCACACTTCCTGATTTCAAACTATATTACAAAAAACAGTATGGCATTGGCATTAAAAACAGACACATAAGGGGCCGGCCCAGTGGTGCAGCGGTTTAGTCCGCGCTTGGCAGACCGGGGTTCGCTGGTTCAGATCCCGGGCGCCCGCCGACGCACTGCCTGTCAGCCATGCCGTGGCGGCGTCCCATATAAAGTGGAGGAAGATGGGCACAGATGTTAGCCCAGGGCCAGTCTTCCTTGGCAAAAAGAGGAGGATTGGCAACGGATGTTAGCTCAGGGCTGGTCTTCCTCACCAAAAAAAAAAAAAAAAAAAAAAACCAGACACATAAATGATTGGAACAGAATAGTAGCCCAGAAATAAACCCATGCATATAAGGTCAACTAATATTTGAGAAAAGATAGCCAAGAATACATAATGGGGAAAGGGGATAGTCTTTTCAATAATTAGTGCTGAGAAAACTGGATATCTACCTGAAAAAGAGTGAAATTGGATCTGGGAAAACTGGATATCTACCTGAAAAAGAATGAAATTGGGTCCCTATCTTGCACCATACTCAAAAATGAACTCAAAATGGATTAAAGACATAAATGTAAGACCTGAAGCCATAAAACTCCTAGAAGAAAACATAGGGAAAAAACTCCTTGACAATGATCTTGGAATGATTTTTTTCGATCTGACACCAGACATACAACTAAAGCAAACATAAATAAGTGGGACTACATCAAATTAAACAGTTTCTGCAAAGCAAAGGGAACAATAAAATGATAAGGGAACCTAGGGAATAGGAGAAAATATTTGCAAGCCACATATCCAACAAGGGGTTAATATAGAAAATATATAAGGAATTCTTACAATTTAATAGCAAAACGAACAAAACAAATAACCCAAATAAAAATGGACAAAGGACCTGAATAGATATTTTTTCAAGAAGACATACAAATGGGCAAGAAGTACATGAAAAGATGCTCAACATCACTTTTCAAAACCACAATTAGATATCACATCCCACCTGGGAGAGTGGCTATTTTCAAAACGTCAAAAGATAACAAGTGTTTGCAGGGATGTGGAGAACAGGAAACCCTTGTGATGGGAATGTAAATTGGCACAGCCGTTATGGAAAACAGTATGGAGTTTCCTCACAAAGTCACCCTTATCTCAGACTTCCAGCTTCCAGAACTTTGAGAAATAAATTTCTGTTTTTTAAACTGCCCAGCCTGTGGTATTTTGTTAGAGCAGCCCTAGCAGACTGAGTCACTCCACTTTGCACGTTGGAACAGAGCTAGGAACTTCTTTGGTGCTCAATATTTGTATGTTACTTGAATGCTTAATAATTGAGAAGCTACTGAAGCTCATTAAAGGCCCGCACAGCATATCTTAGTTTGGAACACAGTGAGTGTACTGAAAACATTCCTGGGATGAAGGATTTCAACACCACATTGTGTAATTAAGCAAAAAAAGTGGTATCATTTGGTCAAGTTACTT
The DNA here is from genome assembly GCA_031878705.1 of Tapirus indicus. Lineage (NCBI taxonomy): Eukaryota > Metazoa > Chordata > Mammalia > Perissodactyla > Tapiridae > Tapirus > Tapirus indicus. The sequence continues at coordinate 115,415,183 of CM062942.1, read as the reverse complement.
AATCTCTCTGTGCTTTTATTTACTCATCTGTAAAGTGGAAATAATAATAGTATCTCCCTCATAGAGTATTGTCAGGAACAAATGAATTAATATATGCCAGTACTTAGAACAGTACCTGGCAAAGAGAAAGCCCTATAGGTTTGTACCGTTGCTATTGTTGTGTTGTTAGTGTGTGCTTCTTGATACAACTTGGAGAGGGATGGTTTTGGTAATGATGCCAGTGATCCATATGTCTTCTGGAAAGAGAAGCCTTATCACTGTCTCATATGCAACTTGGCACAGTGCTTGACACATAACAAGTACTACAAAAATATTCGTAGAATGAACAAGTTATGGAAGGATCTCAAACCCTCACAGTGCTGAAATACCTATGTAGAAAAAGTTCAAAAGGTAGAGGTTGGATAACATCTCTCCCTCATGTTAAAATGAGTGGGTTTCCGGTGTACACTAACATCCAGTCTTTCTCTCCATTCTGAGCCCCAAAGCCCAATTTCTAGCTCAGCACTTTGGCAGGGACCCTCTTTCACAGCAGATCTTTCTCTTTCCTAGCTTTGATATACAGTTATAAGCAAAGATGCCACAGTAATAACTCTGTTCTCTGGCATATGAATGAGAATGATTTTTCTTGAAGCTCTCCATGCTTATTGCTTTGAGTTATTTGTCATTTTCTCTATGGGCCTGTTGAAGAGAACTGGGCTATGGGATGTGTTGTGAAAGCTACATGCATTGTCTTCTCAGACACCAGGGAGATTTGATTGGTTTTCTTTTTGTAGGATTCTAAGGAGATGCCAATCTGATCTTGGACAGACTGCCTGTTGTTACTCTTGGAGTTTGTTCTGATGGCATCAAATCAAAGGGCTTTTGTACTGTTGGGAGGAAAAGCAATCAAACATTCTTGCTGGGAGGAACCTTTGAGACCATCTGGTTGAAATTCCCATCTAAGGGCAGGGACTGTGTTTGCCTTTTTTCCCTTTGCATCCCCAGCGCATAGCACTAGACTTGGCATAGAGTAGGTATGTGATAGACATCTGTTGATTAAATAAATATTCTGCAAGTGGAAGACTGGAAATACTTTATGTTGGCCTATTTGAATTTGGCCATTCTCATAGATACTGCAGCAAAGAAAGCCTTTTCCAGCCACCTGCACCCCCAGCCTGGATTATCCTGCTCTCTTCTGTGCCCCTACTCATCCTTCATTTCTCCCATTACAGCACTTGCTGTACTGTAGCGTCTCTCTGTCTTTCTGTCTCCACTCTCATTCCTGTAGTTCTGTGTCTATCTTGTCCACTGCTATATTCCTAGTGCTGAGAACAGTGCTGAACAAATGGTTGGTGCTCAAAAAATATTAGTTGGACGAATGATTTTAATGCCCATGGTGGACAGCAAAAACAATTACAGGGCCATGCATCACATTTATATCACACAAAGGGTTTCTTGTAGACAAAGATATCAAGAATGGTGGCATTCATGGGCCTGGTGCCAGGGGAATGGTTGGTCATAGAGTTTCTTCATTTGGAACACAGGAACAATAATGATAGTGAATTTCCAGGAAGATTGTAGAGATTCATTGGGAAGATCTTCTAAAGGGAGCTAACTCATGACTTTTATAGTAGCATGTGGAATCTTGCTTTTCCCTTCACCCTCAGTTCTATGAGCAGGCAGAAGGATGAGGAAGAAAGAAAAATGGCAGTGCTTGGGGAAGCAAGCAAAGATAACCCCTTTTCCCTCTCCCTGCCTCTTTCCCCTCCCCACCATCCTTGCTAAGCCTAAAGGAGTGCTAAATGCCAGCCATCAACCTTAGAGAGTCTGGGGAGCCCCGCTTCAGATGAGGACCTGCTGATCATGGGTCTTAGAGGATCAGAACAGTCGAGCAATAAGCCAGGTTCCAGGAAGTGGAGAAATGAGAGTCTGGGGGCTCAAATGCTAGAGGCAGGAGAGACAGTGAGGGTCCAAGGACAGGAAAGTTCCCCTGTGATCATCATGAGGTAGGTGAGTATCCACAAAGACTGAGGTTGAATGCTGGCTTTCTCAGTTTCAGTATCTGAGGATTTGTTATATTACATTTTTCCTGTTGAATACTAAGGCTTGCAAAGTGAGCATTCCTAAGAGCATTGGAATGGAATGATACCACATAATGGCAATAGTCTTAAACTAACAACTGGAGCGTTCTGTAAAAGGGTGAGGCAGAAAGGAGGATCATTTCCATTATTTCATCTACTTCTCATTCATTCATTTACTCTCCCATTCACTCATTCATCCAGCAAAAATTTAATAAACTGTTCATGTAGGTTAACAATTGGCCAAGGGACAAGAAATATAGTGGTGAGCAAGATAGACATGGGGCCCTGCCCTGGTGGTATTTACAGTCTAACGGGAAGAATGAAATCACCCTACAAATATAATTTGAGTTCCATGGTGGACATATGGGAAGAGCTATAATAGCAGCAGGAACTATGTAGAATTAGAGAAAGGGACTTTTGAGCTGAGAATTGGTGGAGAAATAGGCTCTATCTAGAAGGGAATAGAAAGAGGAGGAAAATCATGAGACATTCCTCTAGGCAGAGCAAAATAACATAAAAAGGCAGTCACAATTGAATGGGATAAATGCTAGGAGAGGGGAAGGAGAGGGTACTGCAAGAGCCACTGCCTAGTCTCCCGACAACCTTGAGAGGTACGCAGGGCAACTATTGTTATCCCTTTGAACGCATAAGGAAATTGAGACTCAGACATATTCATGTCTTTAATTCATTTAGTGAGTCTTTTTTTTTTACCAATTTTTTAAAATTTATGTCTTAATAGCTTATAACACTGTGGGGTTTTAGTTGTACATTTTTGTTTGTCCGTCACCTTGTGGATGTAACCCTTCACCCCTTGTGCCCACCCCCCAACCCCCTTCCCCTTGGTAACCACCAATCAGTTCTCTCTGTCCGTGTGTTCACTTATATTCCATATGTGAGTGAGTTCATGCAGTGTCTGTCCTTCTCTCTCTGGCTTATTTCACTTAACATAATACCCTCTAGGTCCATCCATGTTGTTGCAAATGGGACAATTGTGTCTTTTCTTATGGCTGAGTAGTATTCCATTGTATGTATATACCACATCTTCTTTAACCAATCATCAGTCGAGGGACACTTGGGTTGCTTCCACTTCTTAGCTATGGCGAATAATGCTGCAATGAACATAGGGGTGCATACGCCTCTTGTGATGGTTGATTTCATGTCCATTGGGTAGATGCCCAAGAGTGGGATTGCTGGATCATACGGTATTTCTATTTTTAATTTTTTGAGGACTCTCCATACTGTTTTCCATAGAGGCTGCACCAGTTTGCATTCCCACCAGCAGTGAATGAGGGTCCCCGTTTCTCCACAACCTCTCCAGCATTTGTTGTTATTTGTCTTTGTGATTATAGCCATTCTAACCGGTATAAGGTGATATCTTAGTGTCGTTTTGATTTGCATTTCCCTGATGATTAGTGATGTTGAACATCTTTTCATGTGTCTATTGGCCATCTGGATCTCTTCCTTGGAAAAATGTCTGTTCATATCCTCTGTCCATTTTTTGATCAGGTTGTTTGTTTTTTTGTTGCTCAGTTGTATGAGATCTTTATATATTACTGAGATTAATCCCTTGTCGGACAAACGATTTGCAAATATTTTCTCCCAGCTGGTGGGTTGTTTATTCATTTTGATCCTGGTTTCATTTGCCTTGTAGAAGCTCTTTAGTCTGATGAGGTCCCACTTGTTTATTTTTTCTTTTGTTTCCCCTGTCTGAGTAGACATGGAATCTGAAAGGATCCCTTTATGTCCAATCTCCATTAGTGTACTGCCTATATTTTCTTCCAGGAGTTTTATAGTTTCAGGTCTCACTTTCAGGTCCTTGATCCATTTTGAATTGATTTTTGTATATGGCGGTAGGAGATGGTCTACTTTCATTCTTTTGCATGTTGCTGTCCAATTTTCCCAGCACCGTGTATTGAAGAGACTTCCCTCTCTCCATTGTATGTTCTTTGCTCCTTTGTCGAGGCTGTCCATAGGTGTGTGGTTTTATTTCTGGGCTTTCGATTCTGTTCCATTGATCTGTGTGTCTATTCTTGTACCAATTCTGTTCCATTGATCTGTGTGTCTATTCTTGTACCAGTACCATGCTGTTTTGATTACTATAGCTTTATAGTATATTTTGAAATCAGGGATTGTGATGCCTCCAGCTTTGTTCTTTTTTTTCAGAATTGCTTTAGCTATTCGGGCTCTTCTGTTGCCCCATACGAATTTCAGTAGTTTTTGTTCTATTACCGTGAAGAATGACATTGGGATTCTGATTGGGATTGCATTGAATCTGTAGATTGCTTTAGGTAGAATGGACATTTTAACTATATTTATTCTTCCAATCCATGTGCATGGAATATTTTTCCATTTCTTTATGTCTTCCTCGATTTCTTTCAATAGTGTCTTATAGTTTTCATTGTATAGGTCTTTTACCTCCTTGGTTAAATTTATTCCTAGATATTTTATTCTTTTTGTTGCAATTGTAAATGGGATTGTCTTTTTGAGTTCTCTTTCTGTTGGTTCCTTATTAGTGTAGAGAAATGCAATTGATTTTTGTAAGTTGATTTTATCCCCTGCCACTTTACAGTAGTTGTTGATTATTTCTAGTAGTTTTCCGATGGAATTTCTTGGGTTTTCTATGTATAGGATCATGTCGTCTGCAAATAGTGAGAGTTTCACTTCTTCATTGCCTATTTTGAGTCCTCTTATTCCTTTTTCTTGCCTAATTGCTCTGGCCAGAACTTCCAGTACTATGTTTAATAAGAGCCGTGAGAGTGGGCACCCTTGTCTTGTTCCTGTCCTCAAAGGAATGGCTTTCAGTTTTTCCCCGTTGAGTAGGATGTTTGCTGTAGGTTTGTCATATATGGCCCTTATTATGTTGAGGTGCTTTCCTTCTATACCCATTTTGTTGAGAGTTTTTATCATAAATGGATGCTGGATCTTGTCGAATGCCTTCTCTGCATCGATTGAGATGATCGTGTGGTTTTTATTCTTCATTTTGTTAATGTGGTGTATCATGTTGATTGATTTGCAGATGTTGAACCATCCCTGTGTCCCTGGTATAAATCCTACTTGATCGTGGTGTATGATCTTTTTGATGTATTGCTGTATTCAGTTTGCCAATATTTTGTTGAGGATTTTTGTGTCTATGTTCATCAGTGATATTGGCCTGTAGTTTTCCTTCTTTGTATTGTCCTTGTCTGGCTTTGGTATCAGGATGATGTCGGCCTCATAGAATGTGTTGGGAAGTATTCCATCTTCCTCTATTTTTTGGAATAGTTTGAGAAGGGTAGGTGCTAAATCTTCTTTGAACATTTGATAAAATTCTCCAGGGAAGCCATCTGGTCCTGGGCTTTTATTTTTTGGGAGGTTTTTGATTACTGTTTCAATCTCTTTACTTGTGATTGGTCTGTTCAGATTCTCTATTTCTTCTTGATTCGGTTTTGGGAGGTTGTACGCTTCCAAGAATTTGTCCATTTCCTTTAGGTTGTCCAATTTGTTGGCATAAAGTTTTTCATAGTATTCCCTAATAATCCCTTGTATTTCTGTGGTGTCTGTTGTAATTTCTCCTCTTTCATTTCTAATTTTATTTATTTGAGTCTTCTCCCTTTTTTTCTTAGTGAGTCTGGCTAAGGGTTTGTCAATTTTATTTATCTTCTCAAAGAACCAGCTGTTTGTTTCATTGATCCTTTCTACTGTTTTTTTTTGTTTCAATTTCATTTATTTCTGCTCTGATTTTTATTGTTTCCCTCCTTCTGCTGATTCGGGGCTTTGTCTGTTCTTCTTTTTCTAATTCTGTTAGGTACAATTTAAGGTTGTTTATTTGGGATTTTTCTTGTTTGTTAAGGTGAGCTTGTATTGCTATGAATTTCCCTCTCAGGACCGCTTTTGCTGCATCCCATATGAGTTGGTATGGTGTATTTTCCTTTTCATTTGTCTCCAGATAGCTTTTGATTTCTCCTTTAATTTCATCAACGACCCATTGGTTGTTCAGTAGCATGTTGTTTAGTCTCCACATCTTTGTCCCTTTCCTAGTTTTTTCCTTGCAGTTGATTTCTAGTTTCACAGCATTATGATCAGAAAAGATGCTTGTAATGATTTCAATCTTCTTAAATTTATAGAGCTTTGCCTTGTTTCCTAATATATGGTCTATCCTTGAGAATGTTCCATGTGCACTTGAGAAGAATGTGTACTCTGCTTTTTTTGGGTGGAGTGCTCTGTATATATCTATTAAGTCCATTGCGTCTAGTTTTTCATTTAAGTCCATTATTTCCTTATTGACTTTTTGTCTGGATGATCTATCCATTGATGTAAGGGGGGTGTTAAGATCCCCTACTATTATTGTGTTATTGTTAATATCTCCTTTAAGGTTTTTTAGCAGTTGTTTTATGTACTTTGGTGCTCCTGTGTTGGGTGCATAGATATTTATAAGTGTTATGTCTTCTTGGTGAAGTGTCCCTTTTTATCATTATATATTGCCCTTCTTTGTTTCTCATTACCTTTTTTATCTTGAAGTCTACTTTGTCTGATATAAGTATGGCTACTCCTGCTTTCTTTTGTTTGCCATTAGCTTGGAGTATCATTTTCCATCCTTTTATTTTGAGTCTGTGTTTGTCTTTAGAGCTGAGATGTGTTTCCTGGAGGCAGCAGATTGTTGGATCTTGGTTTTTAATCCATCCCGCCACTCTGTGTCTTTTGATTGGAGAATTCAATCCATTTACATTTAGAGTGATTATTGAGGGTTTAATGTTGCTATTTTATTGTTCATTTTCTGGTTCTTTTGCATTTCCTTTGTTTCTTGTCACTTGTGTTTCGCACTGCAAATTCAATTTGGTATTTCTGCATGCTCATTCTTTTGGTTTTCTCTTTATTTGTCATGTGTGGTTCTCTTCTGGTTATTTGTTTAGTGGTTACCGTGAGGTTTATATAAGCGATCTCCTGGATAAGAAAGTACATTTTCAGATGCCTCCTTTTTCCTGAGGCTGGGTCGATTCAATCCCTTACCTCTTCCCCTCCTTATTTGTTATCTCTTTATTCCAGATTGTGTCATGAATGTGTGTTTCCAGTGATGAGCTTGAATTAATTTTTGATGTTATCCAACTGTTGTTTGTTCTGGTTTAGTCTCCTTGCTTTTCTCCTTGCTGAAATCTTTGTATCCCCTTTCTCATTTGTTTTTTTTTCAGGCCTAAGGGCCTTCTTGAGCATTTCTTGTAGTGGGGGTCTTGTGGTGATGAACTCTCTTAGCTTTTGTTTATCAGGGAGAGTTATTATTTCTCCATAGTATTTGAAGGATATTTTTGCTGGATAAAGTATTCTTCGCTGAAGGTTTTTGTCTTTCATGATTTTGAATATATCATTCCAGTCTCTCCTAGCCTGTAGAGTTTCTGTCAAGAAATCAGCTGAGAGCCTGATGGGGTTTCCTTTGTGTGTTATTTTGTTTTTTGTTTAGCTGCTCTTAATATTATTTCCTTGTCACGGGTATTTTTCAAGTTTGCTATTATGTGGCGAGATGATTTTTTATTCCTGTTTATATATTTAGGTGATCTATTGATTTCATTCACTGTTATTTCCCTCTCATTCCCTAGGTGGGGAAGTTCTCAGCTATTATTTCTTTGAACAACCTCTCTGCTCCTTTTTCTCTTTCTTCTTCTGGAATACCTATTATCCTTATGTTGCTTTTCCTCATTGAGTCTGATATTTCTCGAAGAATTTCTTCATTTCTTTTTAGTCTTAGCTCTCTCTCTCCTCCTCTATCTGGAGCATTTCTGCGTGGCTATCCTCAATAGTGCTAATTTGTTCCTCCATATTGTCAGTTCTGCTCTTTAAAGACTCCATTTTTTCCACTATCTCGTTGATTTTGTTTTTCACCTCCAATAATTCTGATTGGTTTTTCTTTATGGTTTCAATCTCTTTTGTGACGAAATCCCTGAATTCGTTGATTTGTTTCTGTGTGTTCTCTTGTATTTCATTGAGTTTGTTTATGATAGCTATTTTGAATTCTCTGTAATTCAGGTTATCAAATTCTGTGCCTTCAGGGTTGGTTTCTGGGTGTTTGTCATTTTCCTTTTGGTCTGTAGCCATAACAAATTGTCGCAAGGATCCGACGAGGATGGCCTTATTTATTCCCCTCATGATAACGTTGGTCCTGCAGTTTCCCCCTGCTGCCACTGGATGGAGATTGTGAGAGGTATGCTCTGAGCCCACTGCAGCCCCCAGAGGGATTATGTTGAAATGCGGGGTGTGTGGGGGGAAGGGTCCTCTCTTTCTCCTGGTCGACCCGGGGGTTTCCTTTCTGGCTCTCTTAGGGTGTTTGCTACACTCCCTAAACAGTCCGTCGTCGCTTCCCAGTGGGGATCTCTCGACAGTCTGTGAGAGCACCTGGATGGCGATAGTTTTCCCCGCTGTGGGCCGCCCCTCCCCCCTCTGTCTGCGAGCCACGCTGTCTTTGCTGATCGATTGGGGAGGGGGAGTACAACTTCTTACCTCTTCTCCTGTTCTTTTGGGCTTCCCGTGCCTCCACCGTCCGATGTATGGCAGCAGGGGTTTCTTAGAAGTCCTTTGTAGTGTTTGATTGAGCTCTGTTGGAATGCGAATGATGTTTTCCTTGTGTCGTAGGGGGCAGAGATTCAAAGAGGGAATCTCACTCCGCCATGATGCTGATGTCACTCTCCATTTAGTGAGTCTTTATTGAGCACCTGCTAGGTTTAAGTCACTGTGCTGGTGATGGATGAACATATTTAGATATGGTCCCTGTCCTCCAGGAGCCTACTTTCTAGTGGGAAAGTAGAGTGAATCAGCCTAGGTCACAGTTACTGGTAAGAGGTAGGGCTGAAACTTGAAGTGTTCTGACTCCAAGTCCAGTGCTCTTTTCACATTGTCACGTTGTGTCTCAACAAGAAAGAGGCCTCGTCAGTCACATCCATGATGACTTGGCCACGTGAGGCAGCTTACCTTTTGTTTTAGCAGCTTGTGAGGGCTTCCTTAACATTCACTGAGCATATTGGGAACTTGGGACTGTAAAAGGTAAAGTTGACACAAAAACAGAATTTGGGCACAGCTCATCTGTGTGACAATCATAGCTGCCCCTTTTTGAATTATTGCCATGCACTAGACATTTTACACCTGTCGTGTATTTAATCCTAACAACAGCTCTGTGAGTGAGGTACATACTCATATTCATTTGCCTGTTTGACAAATGAGGATGCCGAGGCTCAGTGAGGTCATGCAGCATTGCTGAGCTTGCTCAGTTGGTAGTTCAGAGCTATCGAATGCAAACCCATGTAGTCCGATTCTATAGCCCGTGCTCTTAACCACCATGCGGCGTTGCCTCTATCTACCAGATTAGAATGAAGTAGATGACACTAGCCCCGAGACAAAGGGGTAGTCTGGGACAAAGGCCAAAGATTTCTCTTTCTGGCACGACTCTCATAGTTGTGAAAAAGCACAACATTGGACATAGAAGAGCAGATTGACCACATCTGCTAATTACAGATGTCAAGTGACTACTGAATCCCGGACACCTACCATCTTGTCCATTATTGTCATAATTTATAAAGCCTTTCTATCCTCCTATTATGTCTTTTTTTCTGAGTAATTAAAGCTACAAAACAGAATCCTTATACAAGCTGAATTTTAGAGGCCTGCTGAGAGGCCAAATTGACCTCAAACCTTACATGTGTATCTTGCTTTATGAAGTCCTTTCACATTCATGGTCTCATGGGATCCTCACAACAACCCCAGTGAGGTTCCCCCCATTTTGTAGTTGAGGATATGTGAGGTTTAGAGAGCCTAAGGTCATGTAGTTGGTAAGGATTTTGGAGCCATTACTGGGCACCTTTGCTGTTGGAGATGGGTGAAAGCAAACCCATTGTTTGGGAAGCTTATCACAACTTGCAGTTCTGTTGCTGTGTCCTCATTGAAATGAACCAGTTATTAAAATGTTTGACTTTTCAAAATATGTACTGTGTACACAGATGTGCAATGATATACTAAGATTTCTTTTTCATTCCAGATCCAAAAAACTCATTCAGGAAGTATTGATTGTGTTCATAAACACTGTATTATAGAAGGAATACAAAAAGTAGCATGTATTATTTTCTAGGATCCCTAAAATAAGTAGCATATATGGATAACTTTAGTTGATAGAAGCTACATGGATTTCTGTTCAAATACAGCTTATTGGGGGTGAGGGTGGGGGCTCTGGTCCCTTTCAGGAGATACAACACACCTTCACTCCATATGGATTTTGTCTACTTGCTAAGTGTCAGTGGATTCTCTCTTACAGTGTCTTGTCCTTCGTGACTCGCAGGATTAGTTGCTTTAATCATTTTGACTTTCAGTACAAACATGACTCATAACCCATGTGGTTACAATGACTGTAGTATGATTTGGTGAACATTTGAAAATATGAAGTGGGAATAAACAAGACCATTACTGTAAATGTTTTTTTAAAGTGAACCTAATGCACTGGAAATGGTGTAGATGAAGCAGAGGGGGAGAATGTGAACATTGGAAATATATTCCCATTGGCTCAAGCTTAAGGGGAAAGGGCATTAAAATTAAGGAGATATTCATTCACTTATTCAATAGATATTTAATGAGCCAGGCATTGTGCTAGGCACTGGAGATACAGCAGTGAATTAAAAAAAAAGACAAAAATCCCTGCCCTGTTGGAGCTGATCTTCAAGAGGGGAAGAAGAGACAATAAACATAAATAAAACGTATTCTATGTCAGATGGTGATAAGTTCTATTGAGAAAAACAAATCAAGGATGAGAAATGAAGGTGCTAGAGTGTGTGTGTGTGTAGATGGAGGCTAGAGAATGCTAAATTGAGAAGAAGACATCTGAATAATGACTTGAAGGAGGTAAGGGAGGAGGTAATGCAGGTATCTACACAAAGAGAGCTCCAAGAGAGGGATCCGCAAGTGCAGAGATGTAAGATGAGAGCATGTTCAAGGGCCAGCAAGGAGACCGGTCTGGCTGGAATGGAGTGAGCCAGGGACAGAATTATAGGAGATGAGGTTAGAGCGGTGGCCAGGAAGCTGGCCAGCACATGATAGGAAGTTTTGATTACAAGACAACTGGTAGATGTTCAAATGGTGTAGTGGACACTGTTGGTGCTCTGCCCATATTCCCTTCACCAGTCGTGTGTACCTATCCCTTAACTGCTGGGAATGTTGGTTGCTAAGGCTTATAGTTGCCCCCTTCTCTACAACAAGAACCCTCTTGCCCAAAAGGTTTTGCTTCCTATCCCTGGGGGCAGCCCTCAGCCAATGACTGGTTCAATCCCTTTGCCTCAAGATGGGACCAACCCTGTAGTGCACTTTGTGCTCCAGAGCTCCTCATGGGCTCAGGTTAGAGCTAGAGTCTAGCTGAGACCACAGCCTTGCTTGGTTAGCTCCTTCCCCTTCCCTCTCCTGCTCACTCCCATTCTCCCCCACAGAATCCCTGTCTCAGGATCTGCTTCTAGGGAGTTTAACCGAAGACAATCGACTTTCAGCAACACACTTTTAGAAAGTTAATATGCTTTATTTTTCTCCTCAAAGGTCGACTTTGGGTTATATTTTATTGAGCTAGGCACCCTGGATGGTGAGGCAGATCACATGCCAGTCTCCACTACCTTCCCTTGTCTTAAGGAGCCAGGAAATATATTTGTAAGAGAGCTTGGCGATTACTAGGCTTTCACAGACTCTGTATGGCCTCTGTTTCCAGTAGTGGGACTGAGTCACATGGAGTCATCTCCACCCTCTCACTTCATTCTCCTTATGCCCAGGGGTATGCATTGGTGACATGCTTGACCGGGGCACAAGGCACAGGCCTGAAGCTCTCACCTTAAATTTATCCATGCTGTGTATGAAGTGGCCAAGCTGAGTCACCACAGACCGTGTGGTGAAGCTGGGTATGTGAGAAAATCCTACCACACCTCTATGTAGATGCCAGGCACCTGCTGGGTTGGCACTATGCCCCATCCAGCAGGAGAGAGTAACCTTGGTCTGGGCAAAACACCCTTTGTAAAGTAACTGCCTAGGCTTGGGTGGCTTCTGTAGGGCATCTGGCTAAGGAGGCTCCTCCCACCTCCTCCCACCCCAAACACTGAGTAATGTGTATACCTCTAAATGACAGCATTCACACATTGGGGTTACATACACCCGCCTGTATTTAGATTCATGCCAAGCCCAGGGGGCACAGCTACTTATAATTTTCTTGCCAAAACATGGAAAAAATTAGGGGTTTGTTGCTTTTAAATTCAATGAAGAAAAGCACTACTATCGCCTCCAGCAGCTAAGTATGTGGAGGTGCTGATTAAATCTTTGTTTCCCTCTGGAAGTACAGTTCCTCAGCCTGTTTTGGGGGGGACATACTTCAACTCTTTTTGTTGTTGTTGCTGTATTTAAATTCAAAAAGGCAAATAAAAAGAGTTGTCTGGAGTAATTTGCTCTCAAGAGGCAATGCTGACAGACCTTAATTGAATAATCCCTGTCTAATGGTGTTTTCCTTCCCAGGATTGTGTCTAATTTTGTCAGTAGCCCCCAATTTGCCTAGCTCCAAAGGTTTTCAGGTTGAACACGTTGTGCATGGTGTCTAGCATGTTGCCTCATGTAAAGAAAAGTCTATGTTATCCCATCAACATACCGCGCACACATATACCTTCTCTCTCTATAGAGCTGTATAAGATAAGCCTAGAAGAAGCCAAGATTGATTTATTTGTTTATTAAACTCCTGTAAACACTCATTGGTTTGCTCATTCCCTGTATGCCCCAGACAGAGTCTAGCATAGATCTGGTACATAGTAGGTGCTGAATAAAGAGATGTTAGTGAGCTTATTGAACCTAAGAAATTTATCTGTGTTAGTGCTACATTTAGGATCAGAAACCTTGTTGTGTTCCTAATTCTGGCATGTATTTTCTGGGTAACCTTAAGCAAATAACTCCTGGAGCCTCAGCTTTCCTCAGTGTAACAGTCAGGATAATACTTCCCTTGTTTACTTCACAGAGTTGTTAGGAAGATCAAAATTAAATGAAAATGAGGGACTATATGGGGAAATACTTTTTTAAACTGAAATGCTAAACACATCGAATTGGTTATTATTCTATGGTAGCACAGGCATTGGGTTTGGGTCTCCTCTGCATCATCATGATAGAAACATTCAGTGTTTTTCACTCACTGCATCAAAACATTTTGATAGCATCCAATAGAAATGATGTTGATTGTTGACAAATTTCATTTAGGATAATCACTTCAGAGCAAGCAGAGCACAGATTATGTTGAGGTGTTGACTTTAACCTTTTCCAGTGTGTATAGACACATGGATATAAAATATGGAATGAAATACAAAATATTTTCCCGTCAAATAAAAATTCACTCTGTTACAACACTGAAGGAGTTGGAGGAAAAATTCCAACTCTGCAGACCCAATGTACTGCCCAGTTCACTTGGGACTCATGCAGAGGGATGGGGAAAGCACTGACACCCACAGTTATTAGATTTATGATTGGGCTAGATCAGTTTCAAATCTGGAAAATGAGGAAGTAAAGTAGGGGGGACTGGGAGATGAAGATGGGAAGCTCATGTCTTGCAATCTTTGAATGGGTCCACCTCTTGATTTTCCTGTTGCTCGAGCATCTATAGGCTTTTTCAAATCTAGCATTCTGGTAAGACACTCGAGAAGATTCATAAAAATGATCACATAGGAAGAATGCCTAGGACCTAATAGGAATTCAATAAACAGGAGCTACTATCATCATTGATATTTTATTATTTATTATCATCATCACAACATGAGAGTGATTGAAATTTATATAGTCTACACTCTACGACACTCACCCAATTTAGTGTTTGCTTTTCATACACCACTCCTATAGACTGTGAGAAAAGTCCTTCATCTTTCCCAGCTATCTCACAGAGCAGGAAGCTGGGACCCAGACAGGAACAAACCTGCTCTAGGTTCCACAACAAAGGAAAGGCAGAGGCAGGACAGAATGTGGAGCTCACTGCCTCATGAAACTTCTCGCTTGTCATTGGCGTCCCCTGTGGCTCTTCCATTACCATCGGAGATATGGGCATTTTGTAGCCTGGTGGTTTATGAGTCTCACCATCAGACGATCCTCTGAATTCTGCATTTCTCCTAACTGCATATTCCTTTGATTACTATGGCATTTCTACTTTAGAATAGTACCTGGCTCCTAGAAGCTGCCCAATAAAAATTGTGGAATGAATAGATGGTTTCTGATTTTCTCTTCCCCATAGCTGAAGTAACTGAGCTCATTGTCTCCTGTTGAATCAGTGTTTTTGTGACAGTGACTTGTGACCCCAAGTCCCTGGTGGTATACCTTCTATCCCTTTGAAGAGATTGATCTTCCCTTTGTTAGCTGTGCTTGTTGTCCTAAGTGCAGGCCTTGGTATCTCAATTTGGAGATGAGCTTACCTTATCAGCCTGAATGAAAGCTTTCTTTTATGAGGTAGGATCACCTGTGTTGCTCTCTGGTCTTCTGCCCCCCACCGCCTAATGCCTGACTCCCATCGACCGGCTGAAGATATGGCTAGATACAAATCCTGGTTGATAGAGAGGAAATTGGGCTTTACTTCCAAACCAGAAGGGCTGACTTTTGCAATCTCTAGAAATTTTGTGTTGGAGAGAAAATGTTTGCACTGGGCTGATTTTATTTGCTTGGTGCACAGAAGAGTGGAAGCGAGATGAGTGCTGACACTGCAGTAGAAAACCTCTTTTTTGAAGCCAAATGCCAGCCTTGAACAGCTGATGGTCAAGATGACAACACTTCAGTTTGCCTGGGCTATGTCTTGAAGGAGCCATGTGTCTAGGTTTCTTCTCCACATCACTTCTGCTTTGTGCCTGACTTGGAAGTCCAGTTGCAAGTGGTGGCTGCCACTGTCCCAGAGAATAGAAATGCTTTTCTAGGGCAGGCTTCTCCATCCTCTCTCCTGGCCTCAAAGCCTGTGATCTTGGGCAGTGGTTTTCAAACCTCCTGGCATGAGGAGGGCATTTTGAGGGAGATGAGGCAGAGGATGAAAGCCAGCAGGACTCCCTCTATACCCCCGCCTAAAACCAGTTTATGTATTGGATTTCCATACAAGAGTTTGAAAAAAGTGTTCTGCTACTGAAGGACGTTTGAAAAACACTGGTCTGGTGTATCAATTTAAGGCCTAGGTGTCAGATGTCCTCTGTTATGAAGCCAGCCCTATTCATGTGTCCTACAAAATAAGAGCTGATGCTACCCACCAGTTGACTTTGTGTGGCTTGAATTTTCTGAGTTATAAAATGATATCAAAGTGATATAACACCTTGCTTAGTGGGGAGCTAAAGGTTTTGCTGGTTGTCAATGAAGAGTGTTGAGCTCCTTTGGGGATAGATGAGAGAGAAGGAAAATTAGTTTTTTAGAAAGTTATTTGATTCCAAACTTCTCCTTTTAAAAGGATTATTGTATAGAACAACACTGTACACCAACTAGACCTAACAGGCATATGTAGAACACTTCACCCATCAGCAGAATACACATTTTCTCAAGTGCACATGGAACATTCTCCAGATAGACCATATGTTGGGTTACAAAATGAGTCTCAACAATTTTGAAAAGACTGGAATAACCCAAAGTATCTTCTCTAACCACAATGGAAGGAAACTAGAAATCAATAGTAGAAGGAAAACACGAAAATTCACTAATATGTGGAAATTAAGCAACACATTCTTGACAACCAATGGTCAAATAAGAAATCACATGGGAAATTAGAAAATACTTAGAGGCTAATGAAAATGGAAACACAACATACTAAAACTTATGGAATGCAGCAAAGGCAGTGCTCAAAGGAACATTTATAAATGTAAATGCCTACATTAGAAAAGAAGAAAGATCTCAAATCAGCAACCTAACTTTACACCTTGAGGAAATAGAGAAAGAAGAACAAACTAACCCAAAGCTAGCAGAAGTAAGGAAATAATAAAGATTAGGGTGGTGACTAAAAATATAGAGAATAGAAAAACAATAGAGAGAATCAATGAAACCAGAAGTTGGTTGTTTGAAAAAAACCAAAATTGACAAAACTTTAGCTGAGTGACCAAAAAAAATAAGAAAATGCAAATAATGAAAATCAAAAATGAAAATGGGGGCATTAATATTGACCTTACAGAAATAAAAAGGACTATGAACAACTGTATACCAACAAGTTGGATAACCTAGATGAAACAAACCAATTCCTAGAAAAACACAACCTACCAAGACTAAATAATGCAGAAATAGAAAATCTGAGTAGACAGACAACTAGTAATGAGATTTAATCACTTCTCAACAAAGAAAAGTCTAGGACTAGATGGCTCCACTGGTGAATTCTACCAAACATTTAAAGGAGAATTAACAACAATTCTTCACAAACTCTTCCGTAAAATAGAAGAGGAGAGAACACTTCCTAACTCATTCTATGAGGCCAGCATTACCCTGATACCAAAGACAGATGAAGACATCACAAGAAATTACAGATCTATATCCCTTATGAATACAGATGCAGAAATCCTCAATAAAATATTAGCAAACCGTATCCAACAGCATATTAAAAGGATTACACACCATGACCAAATGAGATTTATCCCAGTAATGCAAAGGTGGCTCAACATAAGAAAGTCAATCAATGCAATATTTCACATTCGTAGAATGAAAAAAAATCACATGATCATCCTAATTGATACAGAAAAGGCATTTGAGAAAATCCAACATCCTTTCATGATAAAAACTCTCAGATAACTAGGAATAGAAGGGAACTTCCTCAACATGATGGAGGACATTTATGAAAAATCCAAAGCTAACAGCATAGTTAATAGTGAAAAACTGAAAGCTTTCCCCTTAAGATCAAGAACAAGATAATGATGCTCACTTTCAGTACTGCTGTCCAACATTGTACTGGAAGTTCTAGCCAGAGCAATCAGTCAAGAAAAAGAAATAAAAGGCATCCAAATTGGAAAGGAATAAGTAAAACTCTCTCTTCACAGACGAAATGATATTATATATAGGAAACCCCACAGACTCCGTAAGAAAGCTATTAGAGCTAATGAACTAATTGAGGAAAGTTGCAGGGTACAAAATCAACGTGCAACATCAGTTGTGTTTCTATACAGCAGCAGTGAACAGTCTGAAATGGAACTTAAGACAGAAATTCCATTTACAATAACATCTAAAAGAGTAAAATATTTAGGAATAAATTTAACCAAGGAGATAAAAGACTTGTATAATGAAAACTATAAAATATTGCTAGGAGAAATTAAGTAAAACCTAAATACATGGAAACACATCCTGTGTTCATGGATAGAAAGGCTTAATATTGTTAAGATGTCAATACTACCCAAAGTGACCTACAGATTTAATGAAATTTGTATCAAAATCAAACAGCTTCTTTTTGCAGAAATGGAAAGGCCAATCCTCAGATTCGTATAGAATTGCAAGGGCCCTTATGTAGACAGAACTATTTTGAAAATGAAGAACAAAGTTGGAGGACTCACACTTCCTTATTTCAGAACTTACTACAAAGCTACAGTAATCAAAACAGGGTGGTATTGGCATAAAGATAGACCAATAGAATATAATTGAGAGTCCAGAAGTAAACCCATCCATCTATGGCCAATTGATTTTTTGACAAGGGTGACAAGTACATTCAATGGAGAAACAAGTGTCTCTTAAACAGATGGTGCTGGAACAACTGGATTTCCACATGCAAAAGAATCAAGTTGGACCTGTATCTCACACCATATACAAAAAGTAACTCAAATGGATTAGCAAACTAAATATAAGCAGTAAAACTCTTAGAAGAAAACACAGGAGGTAGTTCTTCATGTGCATGGATTTGGCAACAGATTCTTAGATATGACACCAAAAACATGAGCAACTGAAGAAAAATTAGATAAATTGGACTTCATCAAAATTAAAAACTTTTGTGCAAAGAACATTATCAAGAAAATGGAAAGACAACCTACACAGTGGGAGAACATATTTCCAAATCATATATGTGATATGGGTTCACTATCTAGAATATGTAAAGAACTCTTAATACTCAACAGCAAAAAGAGAAAAAAATAGACTTGAATAGACATTTCTCCAAAGAAGATATCCAATGTCCAATAAGTACAGGATAAGATGCTCAACATCATTAGTCGTTAGATTAATGCAAATCGAAACCATAATGAAATACCGCTTCATATCCATTAGTATGGCTCTAATTTTTTAAAAAGGAAAATAAGTGTTGGTGAGGATGTGGAGAAATTAGAACCCCCCTTCCAATACTGGTAGAAATGTAAAATGGTGCAGCCACTGTAGACAACAGTTTGGCAGTTCTTCAAAAGGCTAAACATAGACTTACCATATGACTCAGCACTCTTAGGTATATACCCAAAAGAATGGAAAACAGGGACACAAACAGATACTTGTGTACTGATGTTCATTGCAGCATTATTCACAATATCTCAAAGTTGGAAACAACCCAAGTGTCCATCAATGGATGAATGGGTAAACAAAATGTGTATATACATGTAATGGAAGTCCTGATACATGCTACAACATGGATGAACCTTGAAAACAGTATGCTAAATGAAATAAGCTGGACACTCAAGGACAAATATTGAATGATTCTACTTAAACAAATTCATAGAGACAGAAAGTAGATTAGAGGTTACCAGGGGATGCGGGGAGAGGAGAATGGGGAGTTATTGCTTACTAGTTAGAGTTTCTGTTTATGGTGATGAGAAACTTTTGGAAATAGATTGTGGTGATGGTTTCATTACATGGTGAATGTAATTAATGCCTCCAAATTGTACACTTAAAAATGGTTAAAATGGCAAGTTTTATGTTATATATATTTTACCACAACAAAAATATTATGAAGAAAACCTTTTCCAATTAAAAATGAAGTTATTTAAAAGTGGTTATATTATTTAAAATGAAGTGACAGTATTTTCAAACAATTTTTTTCTCTGAAACAGAAAATAAAGATGACCACAAATGAGTCTCTTCTAAGAATGGAAAATTGCTCATAAAAAGGAGGCTTTTAAATTTCATATTTAGAATGACTCTACTTCAAATGGGAGAAATATTCCTGGCACTTTATTTAGTCTGAGATTCTATTTAGAAATTGTTTTCTTTTGTTATAACCTTTCTGAGGTGACTAATGCTAAATATTGAGATAATTGTTTTTCTTTATCATGAGAATCTTTATAGAACGTAGAGAGAGAGAGATCCATCCTGATTACTCTGGTTCATCACCACAGCCTGTTTCTTTGGTCCTGACAATCAAAGCCTCAAAACAACAGCACATACACGGCTGATCACGTCCCCACCAACAGATGTTTGGAGGGCATGTCATAGCTGGCTACTCCATTCAGGATCTCACAAGGCCTTAATCAAGGTGTTAGCTGGGCTGTATTTCTTTCTGAAGGTCAAGATCTTCTAAACTCATGTGATTGTTGGCAGAATTCAATTGTTTGTGCCTGGAGGACCAACGTCCCCATTTTCTTGCTGGCTGTCAGCTGGGGGCCATTCTCAGCTCCTAGAGACTACCCAGAGTTCCTTGCCACATGGCCTCCTCTCAGGTCTTCTCACATGGCAGCTTATTTTTTCAAGGCCAGCAGGGGGCTGTCTCTCTTTTAATACTTCCACCTGATTAAGTCAGGCCCACCCAGCTCAATCTTCCTTTTGATTAACTTAAAATCAATTGATCTGGGACCTGAATTACATCTTAAAGATCTCTTTAACTTTGCCATCCTCTATTGGCTAGGAGCACATCACAAGTTCTGCTCACATTTTAAGGGAGGGGATTATGTATTGTTTATTTATTTATTATTTTTTAAATTAATTATAAGGAATTTGCTCACACGATTATGGAGGCTGGCAAGTCCCAAGGTTTACAGGGTAAGTCAGCAAGCTGAACACCGAAGAGGCTAAGAGTTTAGTTCCAGTCTGAGTCCTAAGGCCCAAGAACCAGGACAACTGATGGTTTAGCTATATCCAGAGGCCAGCAGGCTTGAGACCCAGGAAGAGCTAATGTTTCAGTTTGAGTTCAAAGGCAGGAAAAAAGCTGCTGATCCAGTTCAAAGGCCATCATGTAGAAAGAGTTCCCTCTTACCTATGGGAAAGTCAGCCTTTTTGTTCTATTCAGGCCTGCAGCTGATTGGATGAGGCCCACCATCATTAGGGAGGACAATCTGCCTCACTCAGTCTACTGATTCAAATGTTCATCTCATTTAAGAAACACCCTCAGAAATATAGTAATGTTTGACTAAATATCTGGGCACCCTATGACCCAATCAAGTTGACACATAAAATTAACCATTGCAGTATTATTCAAAAATTGCCTGCCCTTTTCCCTGACAAGTGGCGCTAATCCAATTATCATGGCAACAGGACTCATCCAGTTCCTGCTTTTCCCACGAACCTGAGTTGGGGCTGAGAGGCTTTCCTCAGGCTGTTTCCTGAGGAAAATAGCCATTGCTGGAGCCCACTACAAGTCTGGTACAGTGTTTTAGTCTGTGTGCCTCCAGGGAGCATCTGGGAGAAGAGAAGCAAGCTGCACTTGCTCACAGGCAAAGAGGCAAAGGTGAAGCCAGGAGCAGAGGCAGGAGGCCTTCTCTTCCTGGAGATTCCCG
This sequence comes from Tapirus indicus, assembly GCA_031878705.1. Lineage (NCBI taxonomy): Eukaryota > Metazoa > Chordata > Mammalia > Perissodactyla > Tapiridae > Tapirus > Tapirus indicus. Next base: position 115,394,506 of record CM062942.1, on the reverse strand, counting down.
GCTAGGCATGCCTACTGCCTCTTCAGCATGCCTTTGCCATCTCCTCCATTCATTGCAACCACCCTAAATATGGGTATCAAAAAAACAAACAAACAAACAACTCTGCTCTTTTTTGGCTCACCAGAAATCTGATAAGGCACTCCTGAAGTTCCCTACAGAACGGGGAAAAGTATAAAGCAATAGCTTGCAGATAAAAGCTTGGCAATCCAAAGTAGCGTATGGGTCAGTCTATGATGATTGCCACTTCCTGGATCTGAGGGTGACGCACCCTGCTCTCAGCCCAAAACACTTGTCAAGGTTGCCATAGCTCGACCTGAGGATCTCTTTGCCAATTTGAGGCTGACTCATGGGTGATGTCTCAAGCCTCTGAGAATCTCTCACATGCATTCAGCTTGTCTTTGCGAAGTTGTCAGTTAAACAAGTATTCTGCAAAGACATTGGGAGAGGAAAGAGGAAAGAACTGCTCTCTAGGCAACTCAAAAAGATTACAGATTGTAATTCTTCTGCATTTCATGGGAACTCTAAAGGTACCGCCTCCACCACTCAGCAATTAAGTGCCTGATTGGCTGGGAGAGAATTTGTGTGGAACATTTTGCACTGGCTTTTTTGCATGCAATCTTGAACTCCACTTAATTCTCCATTAAGGAGAAAGCAGGAGGGCTGTGTTTAGTATGAGAGCTAGGAAACAGTTCCACTCCCTCAGCTGACATTTTTCAAGCTGGTGAAGAGTGGCGTGTTTCGGTTTATTGATGGTACCAACAGGCACTCCTCAAATGACCAGGTTTCTCGGTATGAGTTTAATCAATGTAAATATTAGAGGCACGTCAGGAGGGACTAACTGGCAGGGACCCTCAGAAAAGAAAGGGAGGTCAGATTTGGGAATCTTGTGCTGCCTCCTGGTATGGACACTTTGCTCCAGTGCAATCCAAGAGGAAGGAATTCTCGGCTGTGTTAATGTCCCTATCCCCACGTGTGACCTGCATCATCCCTCTCCATCCCTTCTTGCTGCTTTGAAATAGGACTTTTGACTGAGGTTCCTGTGGGATATGAGAACGTCAATAGCTAGTGATTTCCATGGCAGCAGAAGGTTTTTAAATTAACGTGGCTGCCTGCTCCTTCCATCTGTGAAGGAGCAAGCCAGCACTCACTCATGTCTCCTCTCCCTTCTCCGTCTCCTTGTCCTCATTTCTCCCTTCCATTTTTCCTGACCTGTGAGTGCAAGTCTCCTACTACTGACCTTAGCCATGCAAAATAATGGTAACTACCATGAGCCAAATTGGCCAGAAGGGCTTGACATTCTGTAGAGGTTTTAAGGACTCCTCCAATACTCCAAAAGCCATTATTCTGAGCATTCGCAAATATTGATGGGAGATTTCTTTTTGGGGGGTGGGAAACAGTACTTTTTCTCCTTCTGCCCAAGTTGTGAACAAATTAAGAAACAAGTCATAAGAGAAAGGTGTATGAACAACCAAATATCACCTTTATTCTTAATAAAGCTAATACTAGGAGATAAGGCTTTTATCTGTGAAGTGGACATTCTAATAATGAATCGCATCATTAGATAGACATATAGTCTTTGTCACAGGCATAGGCAGCTCTGGATCACAGCAGACTCCTGTCTTACTCTCCTTTCCCTCACCTGGCACGGGGCCTCCACCACCAAAACTTAATGCATAGAGAAGAACAGAGTGCATGCTTTCTGTTGTGAGCTGGCTCCCAAGGCGAAAGGAAAAAGGAAAGGGCTAGGCTAGGGATGCTAATTTTTTTTAAACCTCACCAGTAGTCCATCCAGAAAAGAGTGAATGATGAGGCAGAGAGACGCCAGCAGTGTTATGCTAGTGAACTTCATATTGAAGAAAATGTCAAGGAGAGGAAAGAACCTCCCCCCAAATTTAAGTAATGGAAAAGACTTTAGAGATCATCTGGTAACCATTTGAGGAAACCTGAGCTCACACAGATGTTGTGATTTATATAGTGAGGGTAGGCTCCTATGCTGGAGTCCAGGCACCTCAGTTTTAAGGTTTTCCCACCATTCCTTTCCCCCGCTAGCACTTGCAGTGTTACATTTGTTTGGTGGAATCTTTGACATAACGATAGAAGGAAATAGATTTATAGAAGAGAAACAAGAATGGTGCAAAGGCTCAAGAGAATCGATTTCTCAAGAATGTTGCTTTGCAAACTGCCCGTCATCGTCTCCATCACTGCTATTAATACTCTCCTGCGGAGTTAATGTTGGCTGGCTACCTACCTGATCATATTCTATGTGGGCGTATTTAGTACAGTAAGAAACTGCAGGGGAGAGCTAAGTGTGAGAAGATGTCTCTTCTCCTATGCCTAAAGAGTAGAATTAGCTCATCTATAGTAAATATTTTCCATCTGGGAAGTGTATATTCCATGGAATTACCATTTCAAAAGGTACCTATATTAAATAGTATTGTTAGATGCTGCATACTATTAGATATAACTTCTGCTCATAAGAGTCTATATTCCTAGAGTATGGACCCAGAATCCAACCACTTCTTCCCACCTACACCACTAAGTACCAACTACTATCACCTCTTTCCTGGAATATAGCAAGGAGCCTGCTAACCAGTCTCTCTGCTTCTATCCTTCTTCCCTGAACTCTGCTCTCTACATAGCAGCAAGAGTGGGCTTTTGAACACATAAGCCAGATCATATCACTCTTCTGCCTGAAACTATCCAATGGCTCCCCACCACTCAGAATTAAAGCCAGATTTATTACAGTGGCCCACATGAGCAGGCTTCCTGTTACCTTTCTGACTTTACCTCCTCAGTCTCTCAGTTCCAGCCACATTGGCCTCCTTCCTAAAAGTACTCGTACCTCAGTATCTTTGCATTTTTATCCCTCTACTGGGAACACTCTTCTCCTGATATCTCCATGGCTCACTCTCTTCTGCACTTCCTTCAGGCCTCTGCTCCAATGTCACCCTCTCAGGGAGGCTTTCTGAATTATTTAGATGAGGCTAGATTATCCTGCAGTAACAGAAAGCTAACTGACAGGTCCGAAGCTGAACTTGTAGAAGTTTACTTTTATATGAGTGTATATATGAGTGTAGCAGCAATTCAGAGCAGCTCCCTTCCTCTCAGTGATTCAGAGACCCTCGGAGTCTCATCTTACCGATTTACTGTCCCTTTACCCACCTCCCCGCCTCCTCTGCCCCAAATAGGTAAACTCCACGAGGGCAAGGGTTTTTGTCTACTTTTTTTTTCCATCTGCTGTACACTGTATGCATTGCATAGTGCCTGGCATATAGTAGCTTATATTTGTTGAAAGAATTGTAAGTATTTGTTGAAAGAATATTGAAAGTTTGTATTATGAGAGGGAATGGAAAGTAAAAAGGCCAAAGGAAGCATCTTTGTGCATATATTTTCTTCTCAGATTGAAGATGATGAACATATGTCAATTCCACATATAATATTTGATTAATGTTATTAAAATAACTTAGAAGGCTTATAGGCTTTAGAACCTAGTTAGGTTTTCAGCATTAAGGTTTGGATATTGTATTAGTTTCGTATCGCTGCCATAACAAATTATCACAAACTTAGTGGCTTAAGCAACACAAATTATTATCTTACAGTTCTGTAGGTCAGAAGTCAGACACACATCTCACCAGGCCCAAACTAAGGTCTTGGCGTGGCTGCATTCCTTTCTGAAGGCTCTAGAGAAGGATCTGTTCCCTCGCTCAGTTTGGTTTTTAGCAGAATTCAGTTCTTGATGGGATGGAGATCCCTGTTTTCTTGCTAGCTGTCAACTGAGGGCTGTTCCAGCTTCTAGAGGCTATGTGTATTCCTTGGCTCATGGCCTCCTTCTTCCATCTTCAAAGCCAGCAACAGTAGGTTGAGTCCTCTCACACTTTTAATGTGTCCTGCCCCTTCTTCCTTTTCATCTCTCTGACCTACTCTTCTACCCTCCCCTGTTGGTTGTAAGAGCTCATATGATTACATCGGACCCACCTGGATAATTCAGGCCAATTTACTACATCTAAAGGTCAACTGATTAGCAACTTGGCAACTTTAATTACATCTGCAACCTTACGGTAACATTGACAGGTTCAGGGATTAGGATGTGGGCATCTTTTGAGGGACCGTTATGCTTCCTACCACAGATATACAAACTAATATGAGATAAGGTATAGTGGGTAAGAGTATAGGCTCTGGAGGCATGAAGATCTGGGTTTGAATCCCAGCTCTGCTTCTTGGTAGCTGGGTTACTCTGCACGTGTTCCTTAACCTCTTTGACATTCAGTTTCCTCTGTGTTGAATGAGGATGGTAATGATACCAACTTCATGGTGTTACTGTGAATACCGGAAATATGCGATAGTGCATAGTACACGTGAGACACTCTATTTTACTCCTTTGTAGAATATAATGTGAGCATTCCTAGTGTTCTAAATGTGAGCACCAAACCCAGCTTAGAGCCCACCTTAGAAGACCTCAATTTTTAATAGGATAAATGAGGCCAAGTGCTCTTTTGCTAAAACCTCGCTTACCCAGCTGGATTTGTAGAGAATGAGGGGTAAGTTTCATCTCAGTGTTTATGATTCATTTACACCTAAATGATTAAATGCTATTTTAAGGACATTTGATGGCTTGAAGCTTTTAAAATAATCGTAATGCCTTTTTCTTAAACAGAAATGCTGCCCAGAGTAAACAAAATCAAGTACCATTTGCTTTGAAATTCTTCCCAAACAAATTTAGAGTGGGTTCTAACCTGGCACCATATATTCTTCCATCTGTAAATCCCTGCAGGGACAGCCCTCCTGAGAAGAAACGCCAGCTCTATTTACTGAATGGGAAGTTGGAAACTGGCAGGCATGGGTGCAAAGAAAAGCACTCATTGAATTGGAATGTTTCTTTTTTTTACAATTATTTTCTGGATTTCAGCTATTGTAGTTGGGAATTTTGTTCTAATGCTTTCCATTGGCTAAAAATGTGCCTCTTTTAACTATCTAAGCGGGAAGAATTCTTGCACGGCATGTAGGTGAGAACTACATTTCCTGGAGTTTTTGAGGACAATTTGAGCTTGCAAATTGATGACTATGATGCTGTGGCCAAATTGAACTAACTGCCTTTTGATGAGCTTGTGACTAACTGGGGAGAGAAGGATTTAACCAGTGCATATTTTCAATGAAACAAGACATGCCAGAATTACGTCTTGATCAATTAGAAGAGCCTTCTCCTACTTCTTTTCTTCTGCCTTCTGTCTCCTTTACTTCTGGAATCACTAGCACAGCCACATTACGTGGAATGCCAGGTAGCACAAAGCCACAGTAACGTACACATATTTTATATAGTTTGTGAGAAATGGTTTTTATAGATCCGCCCATATATTGGTATTTGCTTTATGGTTCCTGCCAAAGTGTCAGTCAATGGGCTGCTAATGTACTTGAGTGAACTTTCAGCCACGTTGCTGTAGGTGGAAGGAGGCATCAATAGGTGATAGAAGCACATATGATCACAGAATACTGGCAGGAAGGGGAAATATGAGAACTCTGCTTGCTTGCAAATATGGGTAGCATTTCCTAACAAAGTAAAATGAGTTTGCTACTTAGATACCTTTTGAGGGGGGATATGGAGAGATACAGGTGAGTTTGATGGCCCTGATCACTCCCCCAATCATATAATTTTTAAGCAACATTACAATATAATTTTCCAGGCACTTATCACTACGACCAAGGAATTCCTGGCTGTCAGCAGAGCCTGTGAGGTGGGGTATCCTGAGCTATCAAGACATCCTAGGAGACTTTGGGCAACCATGAGATCTGGATAAGAGATTAGCTTTCAAAACATGAAATAAAAATGTGAAGGAAATAGTGAGAATGAGTAGTGCAGGACTCTTCTAGCATGCCATGTGAAGAAGCATGGTATCGATGAGCACATTTTCTAGGAAGATGTGGGTGTAACGCTTGAGAGTGCACTCTATCGTATATTGGCCAGGAAACCTCAGTCCTCTGAGATTTAAAGCTCTTAAAATGGAAAAGATTGATAGGAGAAAATAGGCTTTCTGTATCAATGTAGGCTGTGATGTTGCCCAATAAAGGTCTTAAGATCAAAGGCTGAGAAGATTTCAGGCAAGAAAGTTTATGTGAGTAGCTATGACATCATTTTGTGAGCCTAACTGGAGCTCCTGTACTAACAGTTATTAACAGCAAGGGCACGTGTCTAGCCCTAGGCGCGCGCGCGCGCGCACACACACACACACACACACACACACACACACACACACACAGGGCGGAGCGGGCTGGAACAATATGCATGGGGCAGTGAGTTATCTGGGAACCCTCCCCTTAGCTTACTGTCTGAAGAGAAAGACCACTTATTGACCTCCATAATTATGCAGGGAGGAAGAGGCAAAGTTTGGTGCAAAAGCAATGTCTGGAATCAATCTGTGTAATCTTTAAAGGCTGCCTAGATGTTTCAGTGTCTAGGACACTGTGGCCAGAAGCACTTGGCAATAAAAACAAAATGAGTGAGACCAAATAAAATTTTTCAACAAAGCCAGTCACAATTAAACATTTTCAAGAAATTCCAGATGGCGTTCTGGAAGAAATACCATTTGTCAGTCAATTTATTTTTCTATGAGCAGTACAGCCATCTCTTTTCTCCCGTGGGTCATTCCCCCTACTTTGGTTAGAAAACTAAAATGAAGGCCAGGTGAAGCCTTGTCTGGACTAGCAAGAATGTAGGTGATTGACATTTTTATCTTGGGAAAGACACTTTCACATTGACTTGGATTCCACCTCAGTTAATTCTTAGGGAGTACTCAATACATGTGGAGTACCTGTCAAGGACTAGGCATTGTGCTGGATGCTTCCACCCACATCATCTCTTTTAATTCTTAAAACAACCCTGTTAGGAGTTAAACACTATGATTCAGTCTGGTCATCTGTAAAAGGTAGGAAATTGACACGTCCAAGGTCATGTAGTTGGTGGCAGAGGTCTCCCGAGTACAGTGCTCTTTACCCCATGGCTGAGTTGCCATGAATATACATTTAACAGCTACCCAAATAGTTGTTTGGACTCAGAGGAGAAAGGCATGAACCCATACTGAGTACTGACTATGTGACTGTGTGCCAGTCACTGTTCTTGGTGCATCTCGAACTTTTAATGTGCATAGTAATCACCTCAGAATCTTGTGAAAATACAGATTCTTATTCTTTTGGCCTGAACTTGGGCAGGGCTGAGAGCCTGCATTTTTGACAAGCTCCCCGGTGATACCTATGCTGCTCGTTCAGGGTCCTCACTTAAAAATAGCTATCCCATGTCATGGGTGAGGAAATTAAGCCTCAGAGAGGATACATGACTTGCCCAAGGTCACACTGTTGAGACCACTTATGGTCTCGGAGTTGGGATTTGAAACGAGGACAGGTTGATTGTAAGGCCTTTACCTGCACACCCTACTGCATTCCCTAAGGCTTTTGAAACTTTCTCCTTGAGAGATCCATTTGTACTCCATATTTAGTTAAGGGGCCTAGGACTTGAAAGTCCTAGTTTCTTCTAGAGCTCTTCCTTCTTTGCTCAGGAAAACATCTTTGCGGTTAATTGTGCTCACATTTGTGGCTCTAATTTTTCTCTTGTTCCTTCAGTTAGACACATTGGCTTGCCACCCTAGCTGTACCTTAGAACCACCTGAGGAGCTTTTTAAAAATGACCAAGGCCCACACCCCACTCTGAGACCGATTAAAGGAGAATCTATGGAGGGGGGCCCAGGCATGGACATTTTATAAAAGCTCCCCAGGTGATTCTGATTCTGCAGCCAGTGTGGAGAACCCCTGAATTACAGAGTTCAAGGAAGCAGTTTCTGGAAAATGTAGCCCAAACTCCTTTTTTGTGATGTCATAAAAGAAGGGCCAGTGTATTTAACTGGCTAGTCACCAACAAGCTTCCCAATGAATTCTTGGAACGGTTTAGTTTTGTGACTTTGAACTTGGACTATTCTCCTGTGGTTGACTTGCAGCGTGCATAAAGTTTGAAATGGCTCTGTGTGGACCGAGGGTGAGGAGCCTATGTGAGGAGCTGATGAGGAGGGACCAGGATGGAGAGATGCAGCATCATGGACTGGCTGCAGGGCAAATACACATGTTCTCACCAGCCCAAGACATTGACCTTGAGGAGTGTTAATAAGAATAGAGCTTGGTTTGACTCAACTCAACAAAACTGGCTAGTGAGGAAATAGTCATACTGAAAAACAATGAGGACGCAGGGTGGGGGTGGATTAATGCTATGGTAGAGCCATGGACAAATCACCGTGGTTGCTCAGGCTAGAAAGGGGCTGCTGTGTAGAGATGTATGCTGCTGTGTAATTTTACATAGTGAATAGCACCACTGCACCAGGATATATGGCAACCCTGGGCTGAGATGTGGAAAGAAATGGAAATAGTAAGATAATCAGGGGCCAGAGCCCGCCTCTGGGCTCTGGGGGAGAGGGATTTTTCATGGGGAAAGTGAGGAAAGGCTTAAAACAGTCATTCTTAACCCTAGCTGTACAGTCGAATCACCTGAGGAGCTTGGAAACCTACCAGTGCTCTGGCCCCAGCCTGGAGAGTCTGGTTTAATTGGTCAAGTGTGGCACCATGGATATTTTGGTTTTTAAAAGTTCTCCAGGTGATGCTAACGCTCAGCCACAGCTGAGAATCACTAGTTTAGACTGTGTGTGCACCGTGTGGAGGAGAATGCAGACAGGCAGAGACAGCTGGAAGAGGCAGAACAAGCAGCTGTTGCATTCATTCTGCACGTGTCATCCCTGACTAGCAGCAGCAGCACTTGGAAACTTGTAGAAATGCCAACACTCATGCCCCACCTCAGACCACCTCAATCAGAAAGTCTGGGGGGGGGGTGCCCAGCAGTCTGTGTCTTAACAGACCCTCCAGGTAGATATGATGGATGCTTAAGTTTGGCTTGGACTTGAACAGGGTGCAAGGAGGTGAATGCAATGACATAAGGCTGGAAAACTTGAAAGTAACAGGATGGTGTCAACTCTTCCGACTGTACCATTGAGGTGTACAGCAATACCCAGTGTTCTAAGGTGGAATGTATTTCTCTGTGGTCTTGCCATTTCTTTCTCACGTGTTTGAAATTGCAAAAGGTCTAAAATATATGTCATTCATGCTGGGGCAGAGGACCTCTAAAAGCACACTCTGCTCTGCTGGAGGAAGCTGCCACTTTTCTTCTTAATGGCCTCATTTCTGTCTTCAATAGGGGGATGCATCCTCCCTGGTGACATGGGTCTTTAGATGATGGGAAGGCTGGCCTTCGAGAAAGCTCCTTAGATAAGGCCAGACAGGGTTTCCCAGCCTCCTCTTTTTGCTTCTCATCTCTACTTGAGCCAGGTCTTTGGTCAGCTGGGCCCCACCTGTTATTCACAGCAGGTGTCTGAGGATACTCACCTAGTGTCCAGCAATGCCACCGGTACTGCCCAATGTCATCACTCACTGGAGAAAGCCTTCACCCTAGGCTGAGTAAGGGCCCCATTGATCTGTATCAGTAGTGCTTTACATTTTGCCAGCCAGAGGCTTTCTTTCACCTGGATGATTGGCATGCTCACTAGTGCATTTTCCTCTCTTTCTGGTCTGGACTATGTGGGTCAAACTCCCCTGAATGGAATAACTTAGTCCTTGCAGGATGCTGAGCATCTCTGAGGGTCACAAAGGCACTTCCAGGATTGGTACTATTACTTTACAAAGAGGTCTGTAGACCAGAGGGGCTTTACCCATCATCAAGTCCAGTGATTCTCAGCTAAGGTGGTTTTGCCCTCATCCAGCTGGGGGGGATATTTGGCTGTATCTGGAGAATTTTTGGTTGTCACAAGTTGGGGAGGGATGCTATTGGCATCTAGGGGATAGAGGCCAAGGATGCTATTAAACATCCTACAGTGCACAGAACGGCCTTTCAAAGCAAGGAATTATCCAGTCCCAAATGTCAAAAGTGCCAATGTCGAGAAACCCTGGCCTAGTCTAAATCACGTATTTTTGAAATGAGAAAAGTGAGGCTCAGAGAGGTGAAATGGCATTCCAAAAGTCCCCCAAAACATCAGTGGTGAGTCAGGGTAGGGATCCTGGTTTCCTAACCATCAGAGTGCAGTGCTCAACAGTTTCATCTCTGTCACGGACAGATTTCTTCTGTGGCAGCTACTACTCTGTGCCTGCCAGATGCCGGGCAATGTGCTGAACCCTTTCCATTTATTACCCCTTCTTCTTAGCACACACCTTCAAGGTAGACATGACTCTCCCTAGAAGGGACTCATCTTATGCACGCAAAACTACCATGTGCAAAGCGTCGTAGGCCTTTAGGAAAGCAAAGATGATACCAAAAGAGATTGAGACGTGGTTCTTGCCCTCTGGGAACTTACATTCAAGTTGTGGAGGAAAGACATATATATGAAAATAATTATCAATCTAACTTTTCAGTGAAATCCCATGACAACCAAAAACCTGTCCCAAGACATGAAAAGATAAATTTCCTAAAAAGTTATATAGAAATTAGGAGTTAGAGTGAGCTATTTACTTTAGCTTTGTGGAAAGGCTGCGTGAAGAAGAGGGCATCCTTCATTTGATTAATGAGAATTCTTTGAGTATATATTATGACTGAAGCACTGTGCTCGACCCCACATATAGAATGGTAAATGAGAGAAATAATGTCCCTGCTTCAGAGAACTTGTATTCTTGTGGGTAGAGTCCGAGAAGAGACACATACATACATAAAATAATTCCAGATTGTGCAAACCTACCTAAAGTGGCTGAAAAGACATCCCTGAGAAGGTGGCATGTAAGTAGAGCCCTGATGGACATAAAGGGGAAGGTATAGTAAACAGCAAGTGCAAGGCCTTGAGGCAGGAAAAAAGCCTGGCATGTTCTAGACACTAATGGAAAGCTTGTGTGAGCAAGAAGAGAAGCAAGTGATGGAATTGAGGAGATGGGGGGGTCACCATAGTAGGGAGATTGACTTTCATTCTACTCTGAAAAGAACAAAACAGCCTGAACAAACAAAAAATTTGGAGGAAGACCTTCTTGTGCTTGGGGGCTGAATGGAGATGGAGGAGATTGCAAAGGAGAAGGTAACTGAAGTTTCTAGAAATATTTTAAAGTCGTTTTGATCTTGGCCAAATCAAATGATTATTAAAATTGATCAATTCCGTTCAGTGCATTATTTACTCAAGTTACTCATTTACATTTAAACCTGCCATCTTGAGCGTATCCACCGTCGCAGTAAAGCTTAAATATCATATACAGGTAAGTAAGAGTTAACTGGGAGGTAAAATGGAGGTCTTGAGCTAACTCATCCTGTGGTTGAATGTACTTTTCAGCATGACAGGTGCTGAATGGCATGGAAGAGTAATTGCACTAACTCCATGTTCTTGTCACTTTCTTTCTCATTATGTGAGGACATATAATAATATGTATATTTTGCCATATTTCCTGATTCATAGATGTTCTTAAGTATTTAATTGTTGGAGTTACTAATACATGTCTCATAAATTTGATTTGATTGGCAGTCCCGTGGCTGTATTTGTTTCTGTTGCCCTGGTGATCTCAGATTTGCTTTGATTTAAAATCGTGTATCATTAATTATGTTGAGTCATCTTTGTTAAGAGTGAATTTAAAAGCAAAAAACAGCATCATCAAATAATTGAGGGCTTGTTAACTGCTTCCAGCTTAAAGCCAGCAAACCTTGCAAATCACAGTGGCCTGGTGAGGGGGCAGGAGCCTTTGTAGCATTGTCTAAATAGTCCCCTAGGTTGTCTCTGGTTGCTTTTCTGTCTTTGAATAAAGAAACAAAAATTTGCTGGAGACAGGGCTAATCTTTGAAGCTAAGAAATACTGAAGAACCCGATCCCTGTTCAATATATCAATGTTTCTACAAAGCAATTATACTTTAGATTTGCTGGTAAACACACTGGAATCCTAGCTTCTAGGCTGGGCTTTTCCAATAACTGTGTGGCATGTCAAGTCACTTCCCCTTCCTGAGCTCCATTTTCCTTATGTTTTAAGACAAAGGGGTTGCATTAAATTATCTCTAAAGAAAGTTTTTTTGGAATGACATGGAGAATTACAGTGTAGTGTTTGTGATACAACTAAACATTTGGATAGCAGTTTTATGTAGCCAATGTTATATTTATTGATAACTTATAGAGTAAAAAAAAAAACTGGATTTTCCAAACATAGGAAGGATAAATGATTGTTAACTTCTTTAATTAAAAATACATTTAAAAGGTACATTGCATTCGAATTTTTTATTATTTTATCAATGATTAAGGTTTGATATAGATTGGTGCTTTTGTTATGTCTGGTTTGAAACGGGAATACTGTATTTCTATGAACATGAATAGCTCAGGCCAGGTCATCAAGTTTAGACTTAAACTCTGTTCCCTTGCCATGACTGCCCTCCCACCCTGTCCTTGATCTTGGTGATAGCTAAGAAGCCTGGAGGAGAGTGGGGGTGGTTTAGTGCCAGTCCAGCAATGCTACTAGGAAACCAATTCTAGATGCAGGCTTGCCCACCTAATGGTTAGTCAATAGTACTCTTTCATAAATTGTGCTTATAACTATCATCCCACCACTAAAGTTACTTATTCTCATCACCTCCTTGTCTGAGTATGCCACCCATCAGTGTCTGCGTGTCTGTGGATGTGTGGATATGCATGTGTGCACTGTCTCCTCCAACTCTCTACTACTCTTGTGGGACTTGGGAATCCTGAGTAGAGTGTGCTATATGATCAAGGCCGAGGGTACTGTCTATGTGGGCACAATTTCCAGGCGAAGATGTACTCCTTGGCGGCTGTTGTCATGGGGCTCAGCAGCCTTTCTCAAAGCATGGGACCCCATGGTGCAGAAATCAACCATGAGCCATTCTTACCATCTTGTCTGTCTTGAAGAGTCAAGATGAACCTCTGAAACTGGAGGAGGCTTTGTGTAATCCATTGTCTGCCTAATCACTGGAGTCTGTTGTCCACCTCCAAGATTAGATAAATCTAATTTTGGGAAGGGCAGCAGGAGTTATTGAATAAACGTGGACAAATGGTTCAAATGAACAGAAGGAGGAGTGGTTTTCAGATGACGGAGGTTGTGTGCAAGAAGGGAATGCACTAGGAGGAGGAAAAAGGCAAAAGACATTGGACTAACTCAGGGAAAGAAGAATCTCATTCTTTTTTCCTATTTTGATGAGCTGACTTCTTTGCAAGTCTATTCTCCCTTTTCTAGAGCTAGTGCCCCTTGGAATCATTGCATCCTCATCCCTTTTTTAGGGAAATAGAATTAAGGTACCCACCTGCCTTAGTGCTGGGGTCCTGTGGGAAGTTCCCTGTTGTTCCTGCTGCTGTCAATTGCACATAAGCCACTGTCCTACTTGAGGGAGCCTTGGGAATAGATGGATTTGATATAATAGTTTTAATTTTTCATCCAAAATATACTCAAGTTCAGAGATCTTATAGCCCTAAGTGAGGTGTTCCCTATACAATGCAATTGCCACTTCTGGTTAAAAAGTCCAAAATGTTTCTAGCTCTTGTGTCAGCATGACACCAGGCTACTGATAGATTGACTATTATTTTTTTTCTGTTTTGCCTGAATTGACTGATGTTTGGGGCACTGAGTAGAGACAGCCCGAGACCCAAATCTGAGCCATTAACTCCCAGATGTTCACGATTTCCAAGGAAATGTTCTGTGCCTGTGGTTATTACTCAGATGGCTCCTTAAATGCTCTCATCTTGGCACTTTTTGCACTCGCTGAATTCAATTTGAAGAAAGAACAGGAGAGAGAGAGAATTTTGTGGAAAGCAATTATCCTGCACTTTTGTGACCTTCATGCTTTCCCCATTATGATGAATTTTTCGGCTGGTTCTTGTATCAGTCAGCATGTCGCTTTCACTAGAATTTTGTTGTATGTTACAGATAACCAGTTGTATCTAATTAAACAATAATGATGGCAGTGCAGGGCATTTTCTGGGAATTAATGACTAGCTGGGAAAAGCTGATGACTTGAGAGTCAGCCAAAGGCTACTAGCTTCAGTCTGCCATTAATCTCGAGAAATGCCCATTTGTGACGTCATTGTTGGTATTGAAAAATGAAAATGGAAGACAATTTACTGGTGTTTATCATGTACTTCTGAATAACAAGTTCCCTGTGTATTATCAATAAGTTGTTCTTTTCTTCTTTATCCTCCAATTGTCCTTTAATCTTAAAATATGTTTCTTACATACAGTGTATGAAAATGGAATTTCTCAGCTTCTATATAATCGTGGGTGTTTTTTTTTTTAAGAGTTCCAAGTTTGGGAGGTTTTCTTTAAATATTTTGAATGGTAAAGCCAGAATTCATTTCCAGCTGTAATGGTGGAATTTGATAAGTGTCTATATTATCATAACTATCTGCTCATGGCAGGAAATGGTTGCAAATGTTTTGAATAGCAGCTGTTGCTAGCAAAGATGTGCATTCAACAATGAGATTCTAAGAAGTTATAGTCACATTGCTAGTAGATGAAGGGAACTCTCTGCCAGGAAAAGCTGTGGTGGTATGTCTATATAATATTTTTGATTACTGCAGCTCAACACTAGAGGAAAATAGAGAACTGACTAAAATATTCATCACCTTCTTACATAATTTAATGACTTATAAAGGAAGACAACAATTCCACATGCAGACAATCTTTCAAGAACTTGTTCTAAACTCACAATACTAATTTAAAAGTTTTGTTGGTTGTTATACCATTTTTGCCCCAACATGAAAGAAAGTTTTTAAAGCCCATTAAGATCTCAGCCAATGAGCTGGTAATGTTTTGCCAAACACAGAAGCTTCAGATCCCATCTAATTTCAGCCATAAGCTGTTTGTATTTTACAAACACCACAGCATTATTCTTCCCATAAGAAGTTTGCTGGTGGTGTCAGGAGTCCTAAATGCATGTTAAGTGTATGCATTTGGGGGAGTAAAATGAGTCAGCAAGTCATTAATCACAGCTTTAGAGGCACTGACTCACTGCTGGCAAAATGGAATGGCCTCATTGGGAAGGGTGTGAAGGAGAAAAAATCCATTCTGGGGTCAGTTCCCTGTTTCTGCAAATGCAGATCAAATTTGCACCCACTTTGGTGGGTGGTTGTCAGGCCAAAAAAATGTTGCAGTGGACCCTGTAAAAGCAGACACCTTGTTTTTGCAGGGAGAAAACCCTAGAAATTCAGTCTTGCTTAGGAAATGTACAAAGGGCCTAGAAAGAAAATGTGAGCTGGTAGGGGCTTGGTGTGTATCTATGGCCAAAATTAGTGAACCAGACCCTGCTCTTCCACAACAAGGTAGGTCTCTGATCCCATGTTGATTATTAGGCTATCAACTGGAATTTCTTATCTTCATTAAGGGGTTTTGAATATCTGAAGAATATTTGCAACAGCCCGAGTTCTCTTTGGAAATCAAAGAATAAAGAGCAGTGCCCTTGATTCTTCTGTCAGATTCAGTATATACCGCGTGGGAGTCAGGCCTTGGTCAGGAGGAGACCAAAGAAACATAAACAGATACACTGATAATTGGTGGACATTAGCCAGTTTCACCTGTAAATATCCATATTGTGTCTCAAATGGAAACATGTGAGCTCTGTATGGTGTTTATTTAGATACAATATGGTTATTGGTACGAAAATATTTTATTGCACTTCTGTCACAGTTTAACACTTAAATTTTCCTTGTACTAGCAGTAGAGGTATATATATTTGAGTAAGCTATTGCCAGGGCTTTAGTATTTTAAACTAAGCCCCTAAAAATAAAATCACCAAGCTAATAAATGCTTTTCTTTGAAACTTTTCTTGGGAATGTTGTTTCTTTAGTCTTCCCTGGGAGTAGGTTTGATTTAAGACATTGGCTGCTTTCATGAAGCTCTAACTTGAGTTCATTTTGTTATGTGGTGACCACAGTTCTGGATGACGTCCCCCCTGGCACACAGGAATACATTATGTTACGGCAAGATTCCATCCAATCTGCGGAATTAAAGAAAAAAGAATCCCCCTTTCGTGCTAAGTGTCACGAAATCTTCTGCTGCCCGCTGAAGCAAGTACACCACAAAGAAAACACAGAGCCCGAAGGTTTGTGCACGACGGACGCGTGTTTTGCTTGTTTTCTCTTCTTCTTTCTTTCTCTTTCTTTTTGACTGTGCATTGCCCTCTGGTGTGCTGTGTGCTGTTCGGCCCCTGACGTAGTTAGGAGGCCCCCTGGCTCACTGGTGAATGTGTTATGCAGTCTCAGATGGGACACTGTATAATACAGTCATCTCCGGCACAGCACATCTGCTTCTCACAGCTGAAACATTTTCAGCTGGTGTCATTACATTGCCCCATTCTAGCTGCTAAAGTTGCTTGCTCCTGTAGCCAACATCTGGCTGAGCCTGTTCCCATCACCTTGCATTCCTGAAGCAGCAGTCGGCTGAGGAATGACACTTCAAAAATGAAATAATGAGAAGATCGTTCCAAATTTTCCAACTGTCCTCCACTCCATAAAGCTTCTGCATTGCGCTTGAAGAATGCTCATGAGCTACTTAGTTCGCTGAAGCAGGCCCAGACTTCCCATGTAATGCACGCCCAGTTGCACTTTGCCATAGTGAAATGCATGCCTCAAGGAAACTATGAGTAGTTTGTTTTTCTTTTCAGCTCAAGTACAGGTTTGGAAAACTCTACTTGCTGTTACTTAAACTGAGGTCAATAAGGTGTTCATCTCAATCCATGCTACAAATCTATCTCTAAAGTACCTCGTCTATCCAGAAAGAATATTGATTCATTTTTCCAACTTTTTTGCGTGTATCAAACAGGAACATTTTTCATGTCACAAAATATGGTAAACTTTTTGCCATGTGTACATTTCAACTTCCAAAATGACATTTGAGAAGTGTGCTGTGTATGTAAAACAGCCCATGTTACCCCCATATCAAATAGTATCAATGCACTTTACCAATGAATAACATTGGAAATGACAAAATTCCCCTCTCCTTTGGCAGTCGGTGTACACTTCGCATAAATGTTTCTGGAACGATTTCTAAAAGCAGCCTTTGTTCCTATTTCAAGTTGCTCTTTTGCAAGATTATAGGTATCTTCATTACAACTGTCTTTCTGACCTGGAAAAGACTGCCACGTGGTTCTGTTTAAAGTTTGGTGTGTAAGAAAATTACTGCAAATTGACTGTAGTCCATAGTTTTGGAAACAAATTTTTACATCTCAAAGTCTCCCCTTCTCCTTACTTCCAAATCGAGTTTTAAATGTTCATTGGCAGAAAATGAGAAGTGTACATTCGTCTGTGTTTAATTCCATTTCAGCAATAGAATAGAGCATCTGCATTTCTTTTCTACCCATACTTTGGTATCCAAGCTAATCACTTTGCGTATGAGTTTGGATGTCCACACTCACTCATCTGGAGATGTAAATGGTGATCCTTTACAGTGAGTAAAAAATCTTTTAGTAGAGAAGATACTCACTTGATTTTATGCTTCAATGAAACAAAAATTTTCAACCAGTGACAATTACTTTACTATATATAATGCATTCCAATATTTTCTGCTTTCTTTTCTCTGAAATTATATATATATATATATGTTTGTGTGTGTGTATATATATATTTGCAAGTACAAAAACAGTATCTGTATTATAGATGTATACTGTTTATTATGTAATTATATATCAAATATATATAACATAATTAGATATAAATGTATTACAGATACTATACTGTTTTTCTTCTTGCACATCAGCCTGAAAAACAAACTTTGATTTGAGTAAGAAAAACAAGCCATTTAAGAAGCAGCTAGTTAAATTCAGTCAAGCAGTTGGTTTCTACTTACTTCAAATTGCTTTAACAATACTCAGATTTAAAAAAAAAAACAGTTGAATAACTAAATTTAAGATCCCTTGTCTTTTCTTATTATGTGTAATTTTGACAGGAACTGTTAATTTTCAAAATATCATCTGGAGTGTATTGTGAATACTGTTATGAATGTTTTCAGATATGAAGAATTCTTTAGAGAATGGGTAGCAGTTAACCTCTCTTATGCAAGGTTTGCGCAGTTTTTAATCTGTCATTTCATCCACACGTTGAGTGGCTCCCATCTTGCTTAATGTGGCTGTCATCTTTTCACTTGTGTACTTTGATGATGGGCATTGTCTTCTTTCAGATTGAAGATTTCCCTTAGTCTTGCTCTCTGCCAGGTCCTCTGGAATAGCAAAGCTAGTATTTCCCTCCTTATTCCTGTGGGTTATTTGTAAATAGTGTTAGATTCATTAGAGGCTTTCTGGGATGATATTTTAATACTAGTTACAATTTTACTGTACCCCCTTCAAACAAGGTCCCAGAATTTAATGGTGAATCCGGACCTTGAAATGAAAACACTTGATCTCTGTACGAATTAACAGGATCCAGAAGATCTTAGATGGGGGCGAAAGAAAACATGCTGTGGAAGAGTCCTTGGATAAATAAGGAAACAATGCCAAGAAATTAACATGCTTACTTCATGTGGGATACCGAAGCTCGTCATTTCCAGGAGGTGAAGTAACTGTGGGTTTGGAAGGTTCAGTGGTCATTCTGGCAACCTGGGAGGTTTTTGCAAGAATGATTTTTAAATGGTGTAAGGTACAGTCTTCAGTTCTCTCTTACAGTTGCTGTAACATTTTATTATAACTGGCAGAAATAAAAGACCTCCTTATTACAAATGGATAGAATCTTAGTTCTAAACAGCATTCACACCTTGAAACATTTTCTTCTCATGTGAAGCATTTTGGAGACTTCTCATGGTCTCTGTGCCAAAGCATGAGACCTTAATTGACCGTGGCTGTGACTGCCCACCAGTTCCACTGCAGGTGAAAGCAATGGAGAGGATGGTTAAGCCATCCATTGTTTGATCTGTGCTATGCCAATATGCCAGTATGACCTCTTCTAATGTGTTTATACAACCTTCAAGTGAAAAATGAAAAATGCGTTTGAATTTGGGAGGAAAATAAAAGTTTGAATTTGATAAATTTTAGAAGTGATCAAGTTAGGTCAAAGAGCTTTGTGTGTATTGTGATAAAGCTGCAGTTAATTTTATTCTTTACTGAATTGATATCGACCAACTATTTTTATATTATTATAGACAAAGTCTTGGTGTTTCTTTTGACTGGTGATGTCTTGGTAAGGGCCAGATTATTTCCATAGTTCATGACCACCTGAGATTTGGTACAGATAACTTATTTACGGTTGTTCACAGTCATCTATCTTTTTAAAGACATTTTTGTATTGTGTCCAGGGCCCGCAGAATCCATGTAAAACAAAACATAGAAGGACCAAACCATCTCACTGGCTTTTCAGGATACACTAACACCAAATTATACTTTGCCAAAGACAGGTTTCTATTTCTAAACAGCCAATTCCAAAATAAGTTCTTTAATCTGTTCCAAATACTTGTGATTTTCAGTGATGTGATTATTTCCATAAAGAACACTTATGATGTAATCTTATGTGTATCCTGGAATTTGGCTGAAGAAGCACATACAAATATCTGAGCGTCTAATTTGGCCCAGGACCAGCAACACTCTTTGTTATAAGAAAGCCACGTAGAGAGTGGAAATCATTACCAAAATCTTTTTCTTAATCTTCCAGGAGCCTTTTGGCAAGAGAAGGTATAATCTTCATAGCTTTATTCTTTTGTTCATTTTTTTCTTTCATTGTCATGTGTGTCAAAATGAAATCACTGATTTATAGTAACTTCTGAAAGCCAATCTATTATCAACATAGTTGATGCTTCCTGAATGCCAGTCATTGGGCTTTTACTGATGTTTGAAGATTGTTCAAAAGAATCACACCAAGATATATGTGCTTGCAAGCAGGTACTGTTGAAAATCTACAGAGAAAAATAAATCATGGATTTCCAGTGTTTACCTTTAGGATTGAAAATCCTGATTACAATGATAAATTTGAAGGCATTAACACAATATAGGGAAATATTACAGAGCTCAGAGATTTGTCACCATATTTTAATCAAGCATTCGGCCTCTTTCCTACAATCCTGTTTTCATGTGATTTAAAATATATGTATACATTCCATCTCCCTCAGGACATGCATAACCTTTTTATTCAGAGAGGCATCCAACCATAGTGACTTTGGTGGGAGGAGAAGAGAATCTGTGCTCCAGACTGGTGATGAAGTACGGCAGCTTTCACCAACCAGATGAAAGCAAAATTATGTGCCAAATGTTAAGGGAGCATATTTGTAACTACCACAATGACTGTTACTCTGATAATGCCTCGCTTTCTTTATCCCAGAAAGAGAATATGTCACCATGAATATCAGTCTTGCTTAAATGGTGGGAAAGGAGGAAGATAGAAGAATATTAAGGAACGTGCTGAGGGAAATGTTATTTTCATCTTTACCTTTTCTTCAACTCTCTTGTCTCCTGTTGTGTCTACCTCGTTTTAATACTTTTTTTACCTTTTGAGAAAAATGGGTCTAATACTATTTGAATTAATAGTTCAATAAAACTAAGCAACCTCTGATGCTTGATGCCTGAAAATGTCTTGACTTTCAGGAAGGATATAACTGGGTTCCTGTCTGTCCTCTTGAGGACGAGAGTTGAGGGAATATTCCTATTTTATTAGAAAAACATGGGGCCACGTGTGTAGGTGACTCTGAAGAGATAAAAGACTATTCTTTTTTTTTTTTAATTAATTTATTTTTTATTGATGTCTTAGTTTATAACACTGTGGGGTTTTAGTTGTACATTTTTGTTTGTCCGTCACCTTGTGGATGTAACCCTTCACCCCTTGTGCCCCCCCCACCCCCCTTCCCCTTGGTAACCACCAATCAGTTCTCTCTGTCCGTGTGTTCACTTATATTCCATATGTGAGTGAGTTCATGCAGTGTCTGTCCTTCTCTCTCTGGCTTATTTCACTTAACATAATACCCTCTAGGTCCTTCCATGTTGTTGCAAATGGGACAATTGTGTCTTTTCTTATGGCTGAGTAGTATTCCATTGTATGTATATACCACATCTTCTTTAACCAATCATCAGTCGAGGGACACTTGGGTTGCTTCCACTTCTTGGCTATTGTGAATAATGCTGCAATGAACATAGGGGTGCATACGCCTCTTGTAATGGTTGATTTCACGTCCATTGGGTAGATGCCCAAGAGTGGTATTGCTGGATCATATGGTATTTCTATTTTTAATTTTTTGAGGACTCTCCATACTGTTTTCCATAGAGGCTGCACCAGTTTGCATTCCCACCAGCAGTGAATGAGGGTCCCCGTTTCTCCACAACCTCTCCAGCATTTGTGGTTATTTGTCTTTGTGATTATAGCCATTCTAACCGGTGTAAGGTGATATCTCAGTGCAGTTTTGATTTGCATTTCCCTGATGATTAGTGATGTTGAACATCTTTTCATGTGTCTATTGGCCATCTGTATCTCTTCCTTAGAAAAATGTCTGTTCATATCCTCTGCCCATTTTTTGATCGGGTTGTTTGTTTTTTTGTTGCTCAGTTGTATGAGATCTTTGTATATTACTGAGATTAATCCCTTGTCAGACAAACGATTTGCAAATATTTTCTCCCAGCTGGTGGGTTGTTTATTCATTTTGATCCTGGTTTCATTTGCCTTGTAGAAGCTCTTTAGTCTGATGAGGTCCCACTTGTTTATTTTTTCTTTTGTTTCCCTTGTCTGGGTAGACATGGAATCTGAAAGGATCCCTTTATGTCCAATCGCAATTAGTGTACTGCCTATATTTTCTTCCAGGAGTTTTATAGTTTCAGGTCTCACTTTCAGGTCTTTGATCCATTTTGAATTGATTTTTGTATATGGCGATAGGAGATGGTCTACTTTCATTCTTTTGCATGTTGCTGTCCAATTTTCCCAGCACCATGTATTGAAGAGACTTCCCTCTCTCCATTGTATGTTCTTTGCTCCTTTGTCGAAGATTAGCTGTCCATAGGTGTGTGGTTTTATTTCTGGGCTTTCAATTCTGTTCCATTGATCTGTGTGTCTATTCTTGTACCAGTACCATGCTGTTTTGATTACTGTAGCTTTATAGTATATTTTGAAATCAGGGATTGTGATGCCTCCAGCTTTGTTCTTTTTTTTCAGAATTGCTTTAGCTATTCGGGCTCTTCTGTTGCCCCATACGAATTTCAGTAGTTTTTGTTCTATTACCGTGAAGAATGACATTGGGATTCTGATTGGGATTGCATTGAATCTGTAGATTGCTTTAGGTAGAATGGACATTTTAACTATATTTATTCTTCCAATCCATGTGCATGGAATATTTTTCCATTTCTTTATGTCCTCCTCGATTTCTTTCAATAGTGTCTTATAGTTTTCATTGTATAGGTCTTTTACCTCCTTGGTTAAATTTATTCCCAGATATTTTATTCTCTTTGTTGCAATTGTAAATGGGATTGTCTGATAAAAGACTATTCTTAATCTTTTTTTTTTTTGTGTGTGAGGAAGACCAGCCCTGAGCTAACATCTGTTGCCAATCCTCCTCTTTTTGCTGAGGAAGACTGGCCCTGGGCTAACATCCGTGCCCATCTTCCTCTACTTTATATGGGACGCTCCCACGGCATGGCTGACAAGCAGTGCATCAGCGGGCGCCCGGGATCCGAACCTGCGAACCCCGGGCTGCCAAATCATGAACTAAACCGCTACGCCACGGGGCCAGCCCCTATTCTTAATCTTTTAATTTCAAAATAACTATGACTTTGGGTCACCCTGTCTTTGACTTATAACCTGAAGGACGACAAAACAACACCAGAGAGTTTCCTTTGTTCATTGGAGCAAATGGCAGCTTAATTGCAGAGTCACAAGAAAGATTTAAAAAGTGTTCCATATCAAAATCTAATTAAAGCCAGAATCTGAAGGCCTTGGTGATTAGCAATGAGTAAACACTATCCTCGCCCTAAAAAGTGTTCAAATGTGTTTCTCTTGGTTGCATGGCAACTACTTCTTAGAAAACAACTTATATCCTAATAACATTGAAATTAAGTCATATTTCGGGAATAGTTTTCACTCTCTGGAAAACTCATAATTTGATCAAGTAAGTATACTTAACATCCATTAATTCGATTTCAGGCCGGGATGGGCATTTATTGTTCTCTTATTAGACACATGCATCTCGAGTCAGTCTGCAGGCTGGCTTTTACAGTAGAAGCTAACAACCATTCATTCTTTAATGATTCACTTTTTAAAGCAACAGCCTTCCCTTCTTGCATGAGTCTAGGTGTTCTTGTCAAGGTGGTGGTGATGCTTTCCTGAGAAGAAGTGGTCTCTCCTTTACAACTCTCTTGACTAAGGTTTCCATTGGTTAATATTGGATGCAGATAGTTCTCCTGTATGAAGCCAACACTGATGACCCATTTCAAGTATTTATGTTTTAGATAACACTGCCCTGGGAAAGTGCTCTGAAAGGTCTTCTAGATGAATGACAGAGTATGGTGGTGATTTTGATTTTTTTTATAAAAGTCAAAATCTAAGTGCTGATACCTGAAAAAATCTGGAAATTATCCATCCATACCGGTGCTGCCCCCTTCAAAGCTGTCACATCGGGGATTGCATTGCCAACATGCCCCAGGGACTCTGATATCAGCAACTCCTATTGGTTTTTTTCTCTTCACAGTCAGTTGATAAACCACTTAAGAAAATCTGCCTTTCTGACCCAGCACAGTATGACCCAGATAGGCTATGTTCTGCATCCAACAAGGCGTAGCCTGAATGACTTTTAGCTGTTGCCCCAAATCAATCCCAACCCTAATGTATGGAGGTCCGCCTGTATAAGGAGATTTGCAAGACTGTCCTGCTGCCTCAGCTTCAGTTTTCACTCTATCTTTGTTTTAAATGGTAACTTGCTTGCCTGGTTGAAGAGAATGCAGGAATTAACTATACTCTCTTTCATATGTTCTTAAATAATTATCGGATCAATATTTTCCAAATTGTTTCATGAAACACTGATTGTAGGTCTTTGTGAAAAGACAGATTCTGTGGTCAAATATTCCGCACCACTCTTAGAGAGTCACAGTGCATAAGAGTATGTTAAAGGTTTTGAGGAGTCTTACGATCTGTCTTATGTTGGACAATTCGGTGGTAAACAACATCCTCCAGCTGCCAGACCCTCTTTATATGTAACACCTGTTAACATCTCACAAGTACTTTTTGGGAAATGCCGTGCTGGCTCCACTGAGCAGTGTACTCTCATCAAAGCTGGGCTTTGACAAGTAGCACACTTTTGAAAATGAATGCTGTTTCCTTTCTCTCTGACCCCCATCTACTATCTTCAGGGAGGTGCTACTCAAATTGTGGTCCATGGATCGGTGCTGGATCTGAAATTGTTTGTTAGCAGTCCACGATGAGATAAGGAGCTTGTGCCAGATTACAAATCAATGCACTGCCTCCTTCATCAAGAAAGTATTGCTATCTTGCTGGGAAAAGTAATGTCAGCTGACCTAAATGAAAAATATGCTTAGTGACAGAGTTCACAGATCAGCACTCAGCCCATGGATCGTACTTTGAGTGGCACTGCTTTCGATTACTTAGATGATTCTCAACCTTGGCTACACCTTGGAATCACCTGAGGACCTTTTAAATAACATTGATGCCTGAGCCCAACATCAGACCCAAACCAACCAACTAACCAATAACTGTCCAAACAAAAACCCTGCAAAATCTCTTGTGGCAGAGGCTTGACATGGGAATTTTTTTTAAAACTCCCCAGGTGATACTAATGTGCTAACAGGGTTGAAATCACAGCCTTAGAAAAAAATCACCTTGGCATAAGGTCTGTTGCGTGATGTCAGCTGTCAATTCAGAATTCTTATCATGCTGATTGCATGGGCCTCTTCAGGAGGTGCCCTGTGATTGGAGGGTACAGCTGGACAGGCAGCACTTATATGACCTTTAGAACTGTGGCCATGTAAGGTATTCATCTTTCCCACTACCCACCCACCCACCCACTCACACACACACACACACACACCACCCCGTTTTGAAGTCCCCTTGCCTCTTTGCTACTCTGCGCTTTTAGAAAAATAATCTGGCTTCTCCATAGGAGTGGGGTAATCTGCCACCTTGTGACCAACATCCTTTTTTGCAAGCAATTGTTGCAACACTTGTTCTGCTCTGAAAGGATGATTCAGCTTGCAGATGTGGGTGGAAGAGTTTCTCGGACCATGTTTCAGTGTACTTAAGGGAGAAGATGGAGAAGGAGAAGAGCATATCATTATGCCAGAAAAGTACTACTATTGCTTTACTTGATTGCCACTGCTCTATGGTGAGATTGCAAAAGTTGACTTGAGCTGCTCATGACCTGAATATCTGTCCCCGAGTTACACCAGTGGCTGTTATTGAGGCATTGCCCTCTTATCGTATAGACATCGCTAGCTACCGCAGCATGAAATTACTATAGCAGCATGTATGTGAAAACTAACTTGAATGGGAGACTTTAAGTGCTATCTATGTTTATCTATCATTCTTAGCATTCTCAATTACACTGACTCAGGTATTCATTTGTTATACTCTACACTATTTCTTTGTGTGCTTAAGAATATGCAGCTTGAATAATGCCCATGGGAAAGTGTGGACCAAGAGATGTTACATCCTGCATTTTATCAACACTTACCCTTGTCTTGCTTCACGGCCAATATCCACACTCACTCCAACACATCAAAATCACATGTCCACTTCCACCCATGTGCTAGCCTATTTCTACTTATGAGCCCCAGCTATTTTAAGTTATATATTCTCAGAACAGCTCCAGGTCATCCTTCAAGCATGTCCAGCTTTGGAAGCAACACGTGCACATTGGTTGGAATTCCAGCTCTACACAGAGAAAGGGAAAGAGAGCACAGTTCCACTGGGCTACTTCTACATACAGTGAGAGCACTGTGCGTGGCTCCTCAGAAACATGATCATAAAAACCCTGTAAGGTAAGGGCTGCTACCAACATTTCACAATGAGCAAACTAAGATACAGAAAGATTAAGTCACTTTCCTGATAAATGACAGGACTTGATTTGAACCGGGCTTTTATTGGCCTCCTAAGCCCAGGCCCTTTCCCCTCCATGCTTTCTCCATATGCTCAGTTTCCCCTCTTTTGCCCTATACGTGGGCTTGTTGTCTAAAAGCAATTTTAGTGCAAAAAAGACATCTTAGGTTTAAAGCAATAAAATGTCCTTTACATTCCATTCTCAGCTTTGCTATGACAAGGAGTTGTCATAAGCAGAAGGGACTTGGGAGGTACTTGCTAATTCCGTGGGCCTAGAGTTAAGTGGAGTGCAGCACTCAAAAGAAGTGAATGAAATGACCCTTATCCTCAAGGAGGTGATGACTTTGTCCAGGACACACAAGAGTAGAAGGATTAGTGAATAGCTAAATTCAATTTAAATGCAATAGAACTGTCCCTAGATTAAAAAAAAACAAACAAAAAACAAAACATAAACAGGTCACTTGCCTGGCTTTCTTTAAGCCAGGGAATGCTCTTCACCTATAATAGCAGAAATGAGGAAAGGTTACTTCCAATTATTAAAAAGCTGATTCTATTGCTTAATTTTTTCTCAGCTCAGTAAAATTGCCACCATTGATAGCAAGTTAGGTAGACTTGCTCTGAGCACTTGGCCATTTCCATGGGATTAGGTATGACCTAGAGGTTTAGATATTAGGAATGAATTCTCTTTCATCACTGTTTTGCCTAAGGTAAATAATAATGGAAACAATAATTGACACTTATCCAGGATTCACTATGTGCCGAGCACTTTACCTAGTATTATCTTAATTCTTATAAAAATCCTTGGAGGTAAGTAGGTATTTTTTTCTCTCCATTTTATGGATGAGAAGACCAAGACTCAGAGAAGTGAAATCACTTGTCCAAGGTCACCTGACTTGGAAATGGTAGATACTCAAATGCAACTTGTCTTTCACCACAGTCTGTGGGGTGTCAATTATGAGAATGTATCTCATAACAAGGCTGGCCCTAGAAAGAGCTCCCATTTTTGTTCTCCTGTTACTCCAGTATCATCTTACTGAGATGTGTTGCTGGGTATACTAAGTAAGCAGAGGTGGAGGACCTTGTGCCTGCTGTCAGAAAAACAATAGATTAAAAAGGTGGCTTATTCTTCAGAGACAAGAGGAACAGCCAGATTTAATTTTAAAATATTTACAGGGCAAATTCTCATCATATTTGACTTGGTCAAAATGCTTTACTATCTGCAGTGTCAGAATTGGGATTTATTCATGGTGCTGGTGTACATTTATTCAGCTGCACGCCAGTTCTTAATTACCTCAGGCCAACTGATCTTCTGCTTCAAAACCTTGTCTCACAAAATATCTGCTGACCTAAGTCCCTGAATGACAAAAACCTTCATTACATAATGAGAACTGACTTAAGGCACGTGAAGAGAAAGTCTCACCAAACTGGGTTGTGTCACTGTCAAGGTGTTCTGTGTGACTTCCACGAGGAGTGAGATTGCATGAAATGGTCCGTTTACCTCCGGAAGCATGAAGAAGGAGGTCTTAGGAATTCGTGTGATGTATTCTGTGCAGGACATTCTATACTGTGCTTTGGTTAGATGCTTAGCTATCAATTTTTAGTATCTTTTATGTGAAAGGCACTTCAGGCTTATTATTGCTAATCTTCCCAGCCCATGGGGTAAGTGTCATCAATCTTGAAGGACATGATGGGCAAACTGGAGTGGAGAGATGTGAAATAACTTGTTCAAAGTCATACAGCTAATAAGTGTCTTAATTGAGATTCGAAGCCAAGTCTTTTTAGCTCTCAAGCCCAATCTCTTCTACCACACTCTGCTGCCTCAGCTCGTCCTATACCCTGACCCCTGACTCCCACTTTCAGGTGCAAGACATGAGAAAAGAGCTCAACACCATCTTATCCACTTCTGGTGAGAGCTGCTGTTTAGAAGAAAACTATAGAACTATCTTTAACCTCTCATCAGAGTGCACTGACCCAATACCTCCATTGGGAGACTTCCCTTGTGCGTTTCCCCATATCCTGGTTTGAGTGTTGGTATAAGCACTAGACAAAGGGTTAAACAAAGCAGCATTCCTGAGACTTGTCACATGTTCTTCTTTGTTCTATATATGAACTTCTCCTAACTGCTGGTCATTTTTCCAAATGGAGTAATGCTTCATTTCCATGGTTTTCCTTATGGAAGCACTAGACCTTAAAACAGCTGCAACTGTTCTGCCATGAGCTGCCGCTTCAAGAAAGGCGAACGGGTGACACAGAGCTCCGGGAATGCCGTGTTTCTGTTGTGGGCTCCACACAGATAGAGAAAGCC
This sequence comes from Tapirus indicus, assembly GCA_031878705.1. Taxonomy (NCBI): domain Eukaryota; kingdom Metazoa; phylum Chordata; class Mammalia; order Perissodactyla; family Tapiridae; genus Tapirus; species Tapirus indicus. The sequence continues at coordinate 115,366,228 of CM062942.1, read as the reverse complement.
TGTTTTTAGGTCATTCAGCTTTGGGCACTCCCAGTGAGAGCTCAAAGGTTTCATTCTTGCTGTGGATTTTTTGTGCTCACCTTGGAGTGGAGTGATCTTGTGCACTAAGGGTGGACCCAGTTTTATAGAGTAATCACTCTGAAATTCAGGGAGATTATAGGAATAAACATGTCCATATTGGGGTTATTTGCTCCTTCTGTTCCTCTCTCTTGGTGTAAGCACAGGTGACTTCCCCTGGATTATGTGCAGACCCTTGACAGAGGACCTCAAAGGGGCAGGAGTTGTCTCAGTTCAGCTCTACCAGAGACCTACCATTGCCCCCATGGTGGCACTGTTGACTCTGCCCCTTCCAAAACTACAAAATACCAGGACGAGTGAAATGTGTCCCTTGTGGTTGCTAGTTGGCATTCAAAGAAGGTGTGAACACACACACACGCACACCACTAGTTATAATAGTTTACTGAGGAAAAACACTTAAAAGCAGAAAAATAGTAGAGCTCACATGGTCGCTTTACTGGAGCCCTTTCTAAGATACACCCAGCCCAACAAAGCCCAGCCTAATCACAGCCCTCTATGGGATAATGAGGGCTCAAACAGGCCATTCATCTAGTAAGGATGTTTGTCTAGCAGGCTGCCTCAGGCTGTGAGCAAAATCTACTTCTTTTCATGCAATAAGGAAGGAACAAAGGGCATTTCAAAAAGTAGGGTTATAGATGCTGCCAGCCAGTAACTTTGCCCTTTTGTTCCTTCTTCAGCCATTTTTTTTTCTCTGTAATCACTTGATTTTTCTCGGAGAAGGTCGCATTTTGGATCCATGTTAGAAGATTCATGAACTGATTCAGTAAATTTCTAATTGACATGCATGGTTAGCTGTTCACTTAGTGGATAATTGGTTAAATATACCCAGAATATTTACTGAGGAAGGAAAAAAGTCCCCAAAGCAAATCAAAATAGTTTGGAAGCCTTTTATTCTAGTGCAGCTTTTTCTTGGGGAGCAGTTAACTGGTATCTTAAAAGAGACTTATCTCCCTTCCCAATTAGGATTCCGCTTAAACATACATCCTTTATTTTATCCCTACTGAATAGAGCTTTATTAAATAGATACCACAGGCATGGCACAGTGTCTGTCAACAATTAGTACTCAGTAAATATTTATCATTACAATTAACTTTTTCAAAGAACAAAATTTGATATTCTGCATTCAACCAAGCCATTTGCCCTAATTCTAGGCAGCAAGTGACTGATAGTGCTTCCAATCACCATGAACAGAATTGATGTATTTGTCAATAGATATTTATTGTCTTGTACAAGCCAGGCATTATGGTGGTTATTAGGCACAGCATTGACTAGAGGCACTGTCTCTGCCCTCGAGGAGGAAAGACTGGCAGGAAGGGCAGACTTTGAACTAGTCTTGCAGTTCTCTCTTGTCATATTTGAAGTCACCCTAAAACATAGTGGCTTAAAACAGAAACAAACTTATCCTCCCTCATAGTCTATAGGTTGGCTGGGTCTGCTATAGGCAGTCTATAGGTTCTGCTGATCTGTGATGGACATTGCTGATCTTGCCAGAGCTCACTCATGCATTAATGGTCAGCTGATGAGCCAGGGTGGTTCTGACTTTTCTAGGATAGGATTTTCTAGGACAACTCAGCTCTCCTCCATGTGTCTCCCAGTGAAGTTCCACGAATCCATTTTGTATATTTCATTCATTCATTTGTTCATTTAACTCTTATTGAGCAACTTTCCTGCATGTCACACACTACATGGCCCTGCCTTCAAATTGCTCAGGATTGAGCTCTAGGCTGGTGGGAGACATTTAAGACTTACCAGCCTGTGGATGGTATGAGAACAGAGGAGACCACCTAGGGTGGAAGAGTAGGTAGAGAAGCGAACCCTGGGGCGCACCAATGTTTTAAGGTGCTACAGAAGAGAAGGGACTCCTCAGAAGTGAAAGAAGGAAAACCAGGAGAATGAGGTGCTAAAGAAACCAAGAGGACTGATCTTCAGGATGTAGGGATAGATCAGTAGAGCAGAGTGTAGTAAGGAGGTACTAATTGAATGCAAGCCTCTCCTATATCCCTTTAACATCTAGACTTTGTAGCCCAATTTGTTTCAATTTGGTGTCAATTTGTTTATTTCAAAGGTGTCTCTCCACTTCTCATACCCTTATAAGTAACTGGCATAAATTATTGAAATGGGCTTGGTTAGAATGACCCTTGAAAGATGGAGTGATGAGGAATCACAGACTGCCTAACTGCTAACAAAAGAGTAGGTATTTGTAAAGATATCATTGATTTTTCTTCTCCATAATGCATCTAAAGTTTAAGTCTTTGTGAAGACTGATTTACTGTTTCGTTGTTTCTCCTTTTTAATGTAGTCAAGCTTGCTCGATATTTTTTTAATAGCCTAAAAATATTGGACCGCTGGGAATTCAAATTAAAAGTAAATTGCCTCTTGAGTTCAGTATTTTAAAACTGACATTCTTTGGAGTTGTATTAATATGCTGCAATCAGGGATGACTATGTGAGTTTCCAATAAAGCACATTTTCTGCCGACTTTACCGACATATGTGCTCTTGCTAGTCTATGAAATCGATTCCTTGTCTAGCGGTGAAGGTTTCTTGCTGAATCAAAGAGCTAGTGTTTAAGAAGACCGAACACACAGTTTTGTAGTGAAGAACTGTTGAGCTGACAGTATGATACAGAGTCTATATAATTGAGCTGAGTTTTCATCTAGGATTTGCGAATCTGGATCCCAAGGAAATGTTACCATGCAAAATTTGATGAAAGTTTTCTGTACGCGGTGTCCCCTTGTCTAAGGTCAAATAACTCGTCCTTAGTGGCTGCAAGAGAGGAAAGAAGCTTTGTTTTTTCACGATGAGAAAGTAAAAATTTAATTAGCTTTTCATAGTGTAAGGCAGTTTGGAGGGTTTTGGGAAAAAATGTTCTTTTGAAGGAAGGCTTGTACTTGGATCACCCCTTAATTAAGACTACATTGAGCTACTAGCCATTTCTAAACTAAGACCAGAGGGTACAGCTGCTAGACCATTTTAGCTCAGTGCCCCTTTTCACCAAGACAGGAAAATGTCATCGTAGAAAATACTGCATGCATGCACCCAGCCCAACAGCATTCAATTTTTTTCCGTAGTTTATCCAATACTAATTTCCTTTCTGACTGTGTCTCAGTTAAATCTGTGCTGAGACAGTATCCTGTGCCTTAAAATGTAGTCTCAGTAGTGGAACATGGAATCTAACCAAGGAGAGTATATATTCCTATAGCTTGAGAAACCCTTTGATGTCCTGCCATCCTTTTCTCACCTGTCTGCTGGCCCTGAGAAAGGGCTTTGAAGAGGAAAGAGAAATAGCTCTGCAGGTAGGGGGAAGGTTAGATTTAGCATATAATCTGGACTTTGTCTTCTCTCTTGTTTAGTTCTATTTCTGCTCGCAGTAGAGGAGTGGACACTAGGAAACTCAGAAAGGGACCTGTGCCCCTGGAGTGCTCCAAGTGGTAGTCTTTATCATCTTTATGTTCTGGTGCCCAATTCTTTCCACATAGAACATTTAATCAAATCAACCAACACAATACTTGATAATGAATAACATTGGGTTAAAAAGTGACAGCAAATTAACATGGGAAACGCAAGTGAGAATTAAAACCCAGTGAGCATATTTGTTAGTGCTTCTTTCCTGATGTAAAAATTAGTTGATGTATCTATTTTTTCCCTCAATTAGTAAGTTCTGGGCCCTGGATTGGGCTAGAAGAGGGTTTCTCAACATTAGCACTACTGATCTTTGGGACCAGACAATTCTTTGTTGTCAGGGACTATCCTGTACATTGTGGGATGTTGACCAGCATCCCTGGGCTACTTTACATGCTAGGTGCTAGTACCAATACCCCCCGCCCCTCAGATGTGACAACAAAAAATGTCTCCAGACATTGCCAAACGTCCCATGAGGAGAGAAATCACTCTAAGAACCACTCAGCTATATAAAAATGGATTGAATGGGTACTGAATTGACTTCTTGTTTTATATTATCTCAGAATGGTTCAAAAAAGACTCAATTTGTTGCTAGGTTTCCTAACAACTTTATGCAAGTCAGGATGGAAATGGACTAACAGATATTGTTGAAGTCTGACGTCATAAAAGTTGCAAGTTTTTGCTGCTTTCACCTGGGCAGTTCAACATTTAAAAGCTGGAGGGCTTCATGGCCATGTGGTGATGCCCGTGGGCTTCTCCTTTTCCAGGTTCTTGCAGAAACTGGTGATCTGATTCTGGGCTAGTGTTAAGAAGAGTAAAGCCCAGGCATGGGCTGGTGTCGGTGTGGGGAGAAGAAAAGTAACATTTTCTGAGTACTTGCCTGTCTTCATTTCAAAAATTAGTTAATATGATCAAACTAGCTAAGTAACTTGCCCAATATCACATCATTAGAAAATGGGGGAATTGACATTCAAACGCAAATTATCATGCCTATGCTCACTCTGCTTTCTCTATAAGGGAGGCTCTCAGGACCCACCTTGAGGAGGATTAGAAGGTAAGCATGCATTACCTTTGGTGACCCTTTAACTCCTCCTTTTGGTGCCTCTAAACTTGACTTCAGGGACCTAATGCTATTTTGACTCTAATATGAAGAACCCCCTGTTTTGTACCCTTTTGTGAAGAAGTGCTCTGGAGAAAGGAGGATCCTTCCATCATAGAAAGTCTGAAGCTGGGGATGAGAGAATGGTTGGTAGACCAGCACCCCGGTCACTGGTCTTCACACCTCTATTTCCTTATTTGGAATCACAGGCATCGAACTTCACATCACTCGTCAATTTACCATCTCTCATCTTGGGGCTGTCCTGGCATTCATGCTCTCCTCCTTACATCCCCTTCTTTCTCTTCCAGACACATGGTGAGAAGCAGGTATGGGGGAGGCTCTATTCTGAAAGGAACCAGATATACTTTCACTTATCTTTTCCTTTTCATTTCATAACCCACTCTTTCATTACAATTTCCCCTGTGGAGAAGTACACGGAGGTATGGGTTCTTGTTGTGCACATCGAATTTTACCGTTCTTCTAGTCCCATGTTTACCTGTTTCAGCTGGAAGTTGAGTAGCAGCCCATATCCTCCCAGTGTGTCAACTATTCCTGGGTGAGTGTTAGGTACAGTGGTGGGACATTTATTCATCTAACTAAAAGTTTAGAGTTTTCCAACTTACCCAATTTTCTTTTAGGTGGTAGCCTGTCATCCACAGAATCAGCACCACTCTTCTATGAGCACTATAGCTGCTCTAATAGTCCTATACCTATTCCGAATACTGGTGGGTTACGTGATGGAGCAGTTTAATGAATAGTTAGAAAAACAGAGTGATATACCAGTTTGAATGGAAATGGGAGAAGCTTGAGGAATATCACCTCAAGGCAGGGTCTCTATCTCATCTCTCCTCACCCTGTCCACAGCATCTGGCAATGGACTAGGAGCAGCAATAACCACATCCACCATTTCTTTGAAGGCCCGATCTAGGCCAAATACCACATCAAGTTTCTCCAATCGCCACATAAATCCTATAATGTACATATTTTGTCCCAATTTCATACCTCAGGTAACTGAGGCTCAGAGAGTTTAGGTTAGGTAGAAATAGAGAATTCAGTAGGTGTTCAAAATACAATCTGATTTGAATTTTGAACTACAGGTGATCTAAACTGGTCTTTTGCTATATTGGCTACTCCATGTGAGGTACCACCTAAGTTGGTGACTTGAACTATTGCTCAAGATGGGACTAAATTTAAATTTATATTCTCTATTTACAAAATAATTTATTCTAGAGTAATAGCTATACTAGACACATAAAACTTTGGTATATCTCTCATTTGCTTTGGTAAATCTCTCATTAGTTATAAGGATAGGAACTGCATAAATAAGCATTCAAATCTGTTTGTCCATAAATGGAAGACCTGATTTATTGAATATCTTCATTTTTGGACTTTTTTTTTTTTAAACTTGGGGTCTTTTACTTTTTTTTTTTTTTTTTTTTTTTACTGTGGAAAACATAGCTCATCCCTGTAAGTTTGAAGTTGGTCAAGTTGGTCAAGTTCAAAACTCTTGAGAGCCTTGCTCAAGTCCAACTTCAGCTTTTGCCTTCCCAGATCTCTTCCCAACACTCCCACCCTGAGAGCCTCTTGGAATCAGTCCCTCCCTGTCGATTTCCGAGCATTTTGCTGAGCCCCCTCATTTTAGGTCTTTATTGCTGGCTGCCTAAGATGAAAGGGTTTTGTCTTCCCATAGAGGGCAAGACCCATGTCTTCTTCCTGGCACATAGAATGTGCCCAATACAAGCTTCTCCATCGAAGACTGCACTGCTGCTGTTTTAGAAATGAGGCAGGGTGGCATATCAAGTAAACAGAATCCTCTGTTACCTCTTAATGCACAAAAGAATACTTCTCAGAATTGGAAAATACTGTGAGTTACACATTGCTGTTAAGGGAATGTTTGTCTTACTAGTAAGAGGCTTTCACAGATTGTGTTGCACAACAAGGTCTGTCTCTTGAGTGCTGTTTTACCTTAATGGAAATTTTAAAATGCAGAGTGAACAATAGATTCATTACTTTATCAAGGCAATTAGCCTCCACATAGAATTAGCTTGCAGGTTACTTCGGGTTAAAAACATTTGGGTTGCTGACTGTATTTTTCTGTATTTTTAATTCTGAGCTGTTTGAATCCATTCATATATGTCATTTTCTTCTAGTGCCTTCTGCTGGGTGCAGTTAACTATAGCATAAACCCCTATGTATGACATCCTGCAGGTTCTTCAGAATTTGTCTTCACCAGTGTGTTCATGAGAGACAGCTGTAGTGGAATGGAAAGAACATAGAACTCGTTGTTGAGCAAACCTGCGTTTCAACCCCCCCCCCCACCCCGACACTTGCTGGGTGATTGGGCAAATGAGGGTAAAATAGAAACAATAATAGGCTCAAAATTACAGGGCTGTCTTGAGGATTGATTAACCATAGTGCCTGAAACATAGCAAGTGATCAATAAAAGTGAACTATTTTTATCGTTGTTAATGATGATGAAGATTCAGCCCAGGGTGAGTCTTTTAACTTATCAGGCCACCTTTAATCCAATCCTGCCATTGCCACGTATAAGTGGACCTTCAAAGTCCTCATCAGTTTCTAGCCACTTTCCCAAACTGCTTACTGGAAACTGCCTTGTGCTGTGCTTCTAGACTAGTTCCTGAGTCACGTAGTCTGTCCCTGGTGCTTAATAAATGCTAGTTATTCTTATTGTTAAAATTGTCTTTAGAGCAGCATTTCCAAAGTTACCCAAATGAAATGCTCTCCTAGGAAAGGTCCCAAGAGTAAAAACTGTTTGAGAATAGCTGCTTGCCATATCCCTGCCCTGGAGATTTGCACTGTGCATTAGAATATTAAAGACTCTGAAGAGATCTGTATCATTCTTATTTTATGCATATGAAATAGTTTTTGTAATTACAGTGTACCTTCCCCCAGTGACAGCTCTTCTGTTCTTGCTGTCTCCATTTTTATATCAATGACCCTTATCATTTCTTCCACTCTCTTTACACCTCAGGGGAGTAGTTCAATAGACAGGGACTATGAAGTTGCAGTCAGTGCGATTAGGCCACCAGGACCATAGAACACGCCAATCTGTTCATTAGAAGTTTCCAGGTGGTTGGTATTCAATGTCATCTCTAGCTTGTGTACAAGTTCTTTCAGTATCACAAGATGCTCCAGTAGCTGGCAGACTTTTCTTTTGATATCATCTGAATTCTAAAGTGTACCCAATGGAACAGGGAGTGTAATCTCATATAGAGGAGACTATATGTCGAATATACACCCCCATGCTACGATTCTGCGTGTCCCAAGCTTTATGGCTTGATTTTCAGTTTACTATGCATTAATATACCAGTGTACCAGTTTAATGCCATAATGCCCATCTTGGAATAAAAGTTGCTTATAGCTATTGAGCTCGGGTCTCTTGGGTCATAAGTAAATGCCACTTTAAGTATTACTATTTCAGCATTTGAATTTATAAAAGAGGTAAATGGGAGTAATTATTCATTTTACTAATGGATCCAGCACGAGATTGCTTTGTAAGGCCTGTCAAAAGTATATTTAAATCAGCATTGATTTATACGCAACTTTCCAAGATTAAACCACTTTATTAGATAAAGTAAAGATAGCTGCCTTGGGCTATGTGGTTTGATTCCTTCCCTTAGCAATGTTCTTTGGATCTAATATTTTGTTTCTGCATAATCGGCAGATCATGAAGAGACTTTCATGACTAGAATATTTTGCGAAATATTACCATTCAGGTTTTTGTTTTTACCATTTCAGAAATTTGTACTTTAGACCTGTGTTTTTATGTTTTGTATCCCGTAGAAAGGCACCATTCTTTGGTTTTGTTTTGGATAGATTTTGTTTGAACACTGTAAAATGACTTGTAGAGAAATGAGTTAGGCATTTAAGGGGTGTGCCAACTTTTAGTCCACCTGGGTGCCATCAGTACATTGTAGGCATACGTTGTCTAATGATATTCATTTAGTCTAAAAGACATAAGAGGTTTTCAGAAATAGCCATCTCTTTCCTGAGAGCACTTAATGCATTGGGTGAATCATACTGAAACTCTGAAGAGTTGTAATATGTACTAAAGTCCTGTGGGAAATGGCACAGCCAAATATTTAAGAAAGGATAGATGTAATGATCTCCTAGAAATGATCTTTATAAATCAGAAAGCTGAACTGATGGGAAGTGAGAGGATGGATTGCTTTTCAATCAGGAAAAGATTTTGTTGGATGCTGTTTCCGTAAATGCCCTCACCTGCACTGTGAGAACCACCATTGGGGGTCGTATTTTCTAGAAGCCCTCACAGGTTGGCGCAGTGTAGCCAAACTATTTCTTCAGTCTCCAAGGAGTTAGAAACTCCCTATTTAAGAAGTCAAACAATTACCCTTTTTGATGTGAGTTTGGCTGCCACCATGGAACCAAGTATAGTGCAGAGCTTTGGACACTATTGTTGGGAAAACTAGAATTCAATTTTTGTCAGACTGCCACTGGAAAGTGTCATCTTATCTTCATGAGCTAAGAGTGTGCCTACCCAATTATAATATCAATTGCCTACATTTTTAGTGTATACTATATACCATCCACTGTGCTTTACATGCATCATTTCATTTAAGTCCCATTTTGCAGATGAGGTAACAGGAGCTGAGAAAGGTAATTTGCCTGAGGTCACACAGCTTGTAAGTAGCAGAACAGGGACTCAAACTTGGGCAATCAGAGTCCAGAGGTCAAGTTCTTAACCATAGCAGTCCATTTTGAAAGGGTTTGCATGCTTATCATGGGGGTCTGAAAAGGTAAAGGACATGTTACATTTCCCTTTGAAGCAAAGGCAAGAGGGAGCACTGGATTATTTTTGTTTAGCTGCACATTATGGAGCACCACTATGTACCAGGTACCATGCTAAGGCTTTATGTGCATTATTAATCCTGCCAACAATATTGTGAGTTTGAGCTTATTATTTGCCCCCAATTTTAAGATGAGAAAATGGAGATTTGGAGCATGAATTTGAATTTACTTGGCCAAGGTCAACTAGCTAGTAAATTGTGGAGCTGGGATTTGAACCCAGATCTGTCTGACTCCAAAGACCATGGTCTTTAACTACTATGTATATATTGCCCCAGTGAGCAACTTCCAAGACCATCAAAACAGTCATTTTGACCACCACATTTATCACTCACAACTGAAATGCTGCAGTGATGGGTAGGAGAAGGGAAGATGAGTGAAATGGCACTCCAACCTTCCCATGGTCTTTTTCAGTGGGCCGAGAGTCATCCTCTTCAAAGGAATGCTTTACTCAACTCCTTAGGCTAGTGGTCTTGTCTGCATTAGAAATGGATTGGGAGCTACCGGTATGGTGGAGGAAATGCCCAAAGGAGAAAATGTTTGAGCACGAATATCGTTCTTAAGCACAAATTGGGTAGGGCCTATAATTCCCTTATAGCAAGATGTAATATTCTGCTCACTGAAGCAGAAAGACAGCATTCCTTTTCCTTAGGGGTTGTGAAGCTACAGGATAAGTGAAGGAAGGGATGTAAGTTAGAGACTTTTTAACATAGAAAATCCTAACCACTCCTGATCCTTTCTCTTTAAAGACCAAATGTTATCATATTATGGGCTCTTTGAATATGCCTAGATAGAATATGGCAGAATTCTGTGAAACTTGGCCTGTATTTATGGCCAAGATCTTTGACACAGCTCCACTTTTAAGTTGTACTTTTTATCACTAAGAGTAAGAAGTTGTTATTATTATGCATCCTCAGTTATCCTTTAACTTTTGACCTCTATAAGGTCAGTTTTTACAAAATGTATCATAGTTGGTTATGTTCTAATTTTTTTGGTTATTTATCCTCTGGGATATGATAAAAGAAGAATTTCATCTATTGATCCTTTACACTGGAAAGTGAGTAATGTGTATCCAGGATATACAGCCTTGCCACTGACATCATCGGATTAGTCATGGATCCTATTGTCTCTCTCTTTCATCTTCTACAACAGATGTCCCAAACCTCTGCCACTTGGCTTAAGCCTCTGGCCCATCTCAAGCCTACTGTATTACTCTGGGTTCTCCAGAGAAACAGAACCAACAGGATATATATAGAGAGAGATAAATATATTTATCTATATAGATAGACAGATAGATATATATATAGACAGAGAAAGAGACTGATTATATGAATTGGCTCCTGTGATCTTAGAGGCCAGTAAGTCCCATGATCTGCTGTCTGCAAGCTGGATAACCAGCTGAGCTGATGGTGTAATTCGGTCCAAGTCCGAAGGCCTAAGAACCAGGGGAGTCGAGAACCAGGAGCACCAATACACGAGGGCAGGAGAAGATGGATATCCCAGCCCACATAGAGAGCAAATTCACCCTTCTCCTGCCTTTTTACTCTATTTAGGCCCTCAATGGATGGGATGATGCCCAGTGACATTGGTAAGGGTGATCTTCTTTACTCAGTCTGTTGACTCAAATGCTAATCTTTTCTGGAAACACCCTCAACAGATAAACTCAGAAATAATATTTTGCTAGCAATCTGGGAATCCCTTAGGCCAGTCAACTTGATACATAAAACTAACCACCACACCTACTCAGCAGATGAACTCCCAACGTTGCAGAAAAAAAGTCCAGGTGTACTCCCTCAGCTTCCCTCTTCTGCACTTTCAAACTTCCCAACATTTGCAGTCACTCTTTGTCCCATTCCCCATCTGACAGGAAATATCTCTCTTCCTGCTCAAAGTTAATCCTCCTTTCTGCACGTACTGTGGATCACATTCTTCCTGCCCCTTTGGTGACCTTGATCTCAACCAGTCCTCTCTCCATTACATTTCTAGCTTTCCTTCCCACTGGCTATGCTGTCTTTTGGAATATAAATATGCTCAGGTAAAGGAGCTCTGGAGCCTTTTGGTGCTAATTCACAGGGGTAGAGAATACAGGAAAATGAGTTACAGGTTCACTCCCATGCTTCAACTATCCCCTGGACAAAAATAATCCATGAGTGAAATGTTCTGATCTCTTAAATGGGTATAGTGATATGGACATTATATGGTTCTTTTGAGGATCAGATGAAACAGTTTGTATCACTGAACAATGTGTATCACCAGACATAGAAACTAGAACCTAGTAAGTGCTCAAAAATAATGAGAGTTGTGGTCATGGTATTATTTATAGTACTGACAGTAGTAGTAGGAATAATCATATGGGGGAATTGAACGGAAATATCTTCAAGTAGCCCTTTATTTCTCCAAGTACACGTTTGGATCCCCAAATCCCCACTCCAATCCTTTGTCACAGTGTTTACTACATTGTAACTGTATCCAAATTCTCTCCTAGTTTCATTTTCTCTCAAAGCCACCCTTATTCCAGGCATACCAGACCACTTGCCATTCCCCAATCATGGTGTGGGCTGTCATGCCTCATGATTCTGTTTATGCTCTTCCCTCTGCTTTCCTTGTCTTTCCACCTTCTCCACAAGATCTAGACTGGTGCACCTTAATCAGTGATGTTTTCCTCATGTCCACATTACTCTGGGCAGAGTTGGTGATCCCATAGCCTTTATATGTATTGTCCCAGATTTATGTTCATTGTTGACTTGCTTTTCCATCTGGTACACTTGGAACTTCTGGAGGACTAGGGTGAGTTAAGCTTGGTATCTCCAATGCCTGGCTACTCAGTAAAAGCCTAATGATTATGGTAATGGCCAACTACTACGGCCTCATGACACTGCCCACCAGATGAGAAACTGCATGATCATTTTAACCAAATTTTTTATCACATTATTGGAGATTCTTCTTTTTTTTTAACTTTTGAAGCCATTAAATAGCAATGCTCCTTTCTTAGACATTCTAATAATGGGAAATTAATACAATATTCGGTTCCCTCTTTTCTGTTCCAATTGATGCTAAGAAATAGAAGCTTTTAGTTTCTTGATTATAAGGGGGAGGTAGCCTCTTAAAAATAATTGGCTCCAGTAAGCAGAATCCCTTCTCTCACTTCTTTGTGAGGGCATGAATGATTTTAGTGATTTCTCATCAGTTTGAAAGACAACTCTGCCAGTCTTCCCTGTTCAATGTGTACGAGGCCACTTAGCAAACTTGGAGCCAGTAATTATCATCAACTTACTCTTTCATCCAAGATGCAAAGCACGGCTTCAGCATTTAGCAAAGAGTTGCAGACAAGAGAATTCAATTGGTTCAGCCTCAGTCCCATTGGCAGGGTCAGTGGTATAATGCTGGTAGGCAAGAAATTGATTGAGGACGGAGGAGGCATGCAGGGCTCCCTTAGCCAAGGGATCAGATTGTTGCTTACTTTTGAGGTTGGCAACCTTATGACAGCTAATAGTTTATTTACCTCTTAGTCATTGGCTACTGATATCCTGAAGACCTTACTTTGCTTTTCCTGCAAGTAGATCAGAGCCTTTCTTCCAAGAGTGGATTTTCTACTTAGTTCTTCACTTGTTGGCAACCTCAGGTTTAGAAGTGACCTGAAAGTCCATTTATCAAAATGTTCTCTTTTATCCTTGCTTGAACCCTTTCAATACTCTCTATACCTCTGTCTTGAGCATAGTGGTAAAGATCTCCAGCTTAGCCACTCACCAGATATTTGACCTTGGGCATGGTATTTAACTTCTCTTCAGTTTCCACATATGTGAAATGATCATAACATTAGAACCTACCTATTGCGATCATTGTGAATATTCAATTGGAGAGAACAGAGGGAAAGTTGACTTTTATTATTGTGAATTGATTTTACTTTTTCCTCCTACCTCCACCCCCCGCAGTGGGACCCTGCAGAACAAGCTTCATTTCCTTCAGATATGTGAAAACGTTTATTAATGTCCTCCAGAGTTTCAATGAAGAAGCTTCATCTTGTGACCATTACCTCCAGTTGGTCAGTCTTTCATTTAAGAATTTGAATGCCAGGATTCAGTCAGGAGCAAGTAGGGTGAAAGATATTGTACATTGATATCAGTTATCTGAAAATTCGTATGTGTAAGTAAAATTACCCAATCTGTGAGCAATCTGACCGACTAAGGCCTGGCTTCAAAACAGTCATCTGAACATTTTGAGAAAGTCACTTTAATTTCAGGGCCTACTTTGATGTCATGTTGCAGTAAAGAACTTATTTCAGAGAAAATATATTTTCTGTTAGAAGGCTAAAGTATCAATTTTTTTTAGTTTTTTGGTTTGGTGTACTGAGTCTCTGAATTTTTTCATCCTCTTTTTTCACATTCTCACTTTCTTAAATCAACTATAATACTTGCCTTGTAAATAAGGTTTTTCAACATTATTGACACTTTGAGCCAGATAACTTTGTTGTGGGGAGTTGTCCTTTGCACTGTAGGATGTTTAGCAGCATCTCTGCTCTCTCACTCTTAATGTACAAGTAGCACACCACCCCTGCCCCTGAGTTGTGACAACCAAAAAATGCCTCTAGAATGACAAATGTGCCCTGGAGGGACAAAAACACTGCCAGTTGAGAATCACTGATTTAAAATGTTTTGAAGCTCCAGTGCTAGAATATGGAAAGAATTCTCTATTTTAGAAAGAAAGAAGAAAATGGTGGGCAAGGCAGGTTTTCTCCAAAGAATGATATGGGTCAATCCCACTCAATTTCCAGATATGTTTGTAGTGTTTATCAAGTGTAAGGAATTAATTGTGTGTTTTGACTTTTATCCCTATTAATTGATTTCCCTTTTCATTTGGTTCCTCATCATCTGGACGTGGGCTATGCCTATGTTTTAATTTCTACTGTAGATTTACAGATTACATACCTGGGCTGAAGATTGAATTTGGAAAACAAATATTCCCCATTTTCCCCTCTAGATCAATTCTCTTTGTTTGGACCTGCTCTGGCCATAGGGTGTGGGGTGAGTGAATCATCCAGAAGCCCTTGCCTTCTGGCTTCAAGTTGGTTCAGTTAGAGCAGCCCAGTGGCGGGCACTGGCAAGAGATGGGAGGACAAAAGGAGAGAAAGGTTGGGATTGCTTTGTCTTTGGGTACAGTTTCTTGCAGGTGGCCCTTCTTCGAAGGCTGCAGCTCTCTCTGGCTTCCAATAATAACTGTCTCCCCAGGCCCCTTCAGGTTTAAGTGAGATAACAACTTTCTACCCTTCCTCATCCTTGGGAGCTTCACCATCCCATAACGGTTCCCCGAATGCTGCTCATGTTTCTGTAAGTGGTCCCTTGATTCGACACTCTTCAGTTACTCCTTTGAATGTGCCATCTGCTTCCTTCGAGAAAGCTGCTCATATAAGATGACCCTTCTCTTTCAGGGAACCCAGGTAGCTTTTGGTAGCTTCTTTCCATCAGGGTATTGATTGCTCCTGAGGTGTCTTATAAATTTCCCATCCCACTGTCTGTAACTCTGGTCCAGCAAAGTTGTTGACAAACCTTAACATTACTATGTGTAAGAAAGTGAAGGTAAAGAATTGTTTTGATTCCTTTAATATGAAGAATATGGTGCTTACAGCTGTCCTCATTTCTGCAGGAAGAGATAAAGGAGACTTTCTATTTGCTTTAGAATGGTTCTAACCAACCACAGAGATCCTTGACAGAACAACTATCACTTTTCTTGACTTGATCTGACTTGAGGTTCAGTTTGTATTCGTGATCATGTGATCTTCATCATCAATAATAGCCAACAGGTATCGTGTGCCTCCCATATATGAGGATCTGTACTAGATGCTGGGTATAGGTGTGCAGAGTGTATGAACCTTATTCCTCCTTCCCAGATTGAAGAAACTAGGCTGGGCACATGGACTGTGGGAAGGTAATGTTTTTTATTTGTGAAAGCTTTGAAATCATCTTTCTTTTATACTCTCCCTCATATCATTCAATCTGATCACCATCAATCCCCCCGCTGTGTTCCATATAGTCAACAAATCATAGAACTCCTCCCTCTAAAGCAGCACTGTGCAATACCAACATAAAGTGAGCCATATGGAATAATTTTATATTTTCTAGCAGCCACATTAACAAAGTAAAAAAACAGGTGAACTTAATTTTAATAATATATACTATTTGTTCCAATATGTCCAAAATATTATTTCAACATTTAATCAATATAAACATTTTTAATGAATAGTGTACTTTTTAAATACTAAGTCTTTAAAATCTGTATATTTTACACTTACGGCACATATCAGTGCAGATACAGAATATTCGTTGGAAATACTTGGTCTGTATTTTGATTTCATCAAATTTACTGTTGAAAAAGTAGGTC
The DNA here is from genome assembly GCA_031878705.1 of Tapirus indicus. Taxonomy (NCBI): domain Eukaryota; kingdom Metazoa; phylum Chordata; class Mammalia; order Perissodactyla; family Tapiridae; genus Tapirus; species Tapirus indicus. The sequence continues at coordinate 115,350,449 of CM062942.1, read as the reverse complement.
CATGTTACCCAAGTTGTTCCAAACATACTTGAAAATTTTGCAATAACTGAATTGGATAGTAGCTTTTACATTTAAATTTAGATTAATCAAAATTTTATGTAAATTAAATATTCATCCCTTAGTTGCTTTGCCACATTTCAAGTATTAGTGGATATTGTATTAGACCACATATGTCTAAATTATCTCCAGAATGCATCTCTTCTTCTCATTTCACTAATAAAGCCTTAGATGAAACCTTTCCCATTGGTTGTTTGGGCTGTTGCCACATTCTCCTATCTAACCTCTTTGTCTTTATTCTTATACCACCTCACCCAAGCCCATCATCCTCACTGATTCCTGAAGGATTTTGGTAAAATACGTATCTGATCACGTCATTTCACTGCTTAAGAATTCTTCAGTGCCCACTGTTGACTGCAGGATGAAGCCCAGTGTCCTTAATATGGCCTGCTAGGCCTTCCCTGACCTAGTCCCTGTCAACCTCCCCAGCCTCTTCTTCTGCCTGTCTTCCTGTGCTTCAAACACACTGGACTATTCCCCATTCTCTAAGAGCATCATGCACAAACAACTCTCCACAAATTCCCTTGCACTAAGTTCTCCCAAATCTTCCTCTTTATTCAGGGCCCGAATTAAATGTCATTTCGTATAAGAAGCCTTGCACTAGCCCTTCTGCCAGGCATGTCCTCATTCATATCTCAAATAAAACACTTTTTCCATTATAATATCTTCAGATGTGGGGTGATCTGGCTCATGAACTAGTCTGGAAGCTCAGAGCAGGGGCTAGCAAACTGCAGCCCATGGGCCAAATTGTGTGGGGTTTTTTTTTTTTTTTTTTGCTGAGGAAGACTGGCCCTGGGCTAACATCCATGCCCATCTTCCTCTACTTTGTATCGGACGCCGCCACGGTGTGGCTGACAGGCAGTACGTCGGCAGGCGCCCGGGATCCGAACCCGCGAACCCGGGGCTGCCAAGCGCGGACTAAACCGCTGCGCCACCGGGCCAGCCCTGAATTGTGTGTTGTTTAATGGAGTCTTACTGGAACACAGCTATGCTCGTTCATTTACATAGTGTCTATGTCTGTGTTTATGCTCCACTGGCAGAGTGGAATAGCTTCAATAGAGACCGAATCACCCACAAGGCTAAAATATTTATTATTTGGCCTTTTACAGGAAAAGTTTGCCTACCTCTGTCCTAGAGGATAGGGATTCTGTCTTATCCATCTTCAGTGCCTAGCACAGCACCAGGCACATGGCAAGTTCTCAGCAATGTTTGTGGAATTGAACAAAAGATTAACTGAATGAAACTGGATTGATGAGTTGAATAAAAGTTGATGTTTTTGTCCGTAATTGATAAGATTTCTAAGCTCAGAGAACCCTTTTTGCTACCTCTTTAGAATTCTTTATATCTACCTTATTGCCACTTTATAACTGTTTGCTTAAATAAAACAATTTTTGTTTTACCACCTTCCTTCTTTTTTCACTACTATGTGCTTCCTACCATTTGTACTTTAATTTCTATTTGATTTTACTTGTTTCTCAAGGACACAAATTGATTAAATCCTCAGAAGTTGAGTGCCTCCAACACAGACATGGCAGAAGCTGTAAATTCAAGTCCTGGCTTGATCTTTGGCCTAATTGGTTACTTTGGATAAAACACTTGACCTAACTTTTTAGTGTTATTTTCTGATTCTTTAGTGAAAATTACAATATCCCACCTTTCAGTTATTGCTTGAAGTTGTGTGAATACAATATGCAGTTTTATAATGAGTATTAATAACATAACGTAGATTTTCCTAAAATAATAGAAGCTCTGTTTCCTCCAAAGAGAATGGAGAAATAAGCAGTATGTGCACTAATTTTAAACACTGCTAAGAGTCAGCCTCCATCTTTAAAAGTCTCCTGTTTGGGGGAAGAAATTGCTGGCCATCAATTATCCCATCATAATTGAGTACTGACACCAAAGGACCACTTGGCCATCACTTCCAAAGGTGCATTTTAAAACTGGAATTCTGAAAGCATACATTGGAGATGGCTTCTTTACTTGAGCCATACCTTCATGAATGAAGAACTTGAAGGATGGATGAAAGGCTAGAGATCTTGTAGAAAGGACTGGAGACTTTATGACATGAGGGCGAAAAATGGAAAGGGCTGTTACTGGGAAGTTCTATTTCTTTTTTTTTTTTTTTTTTCTGTGAGGAAGACCAGCCCTGAGCTAACATCCACTGCTGATCCTCCTCTTTTTGCTGAGGAAGACCGGCCCTGGGCTAACATCTGTGCCCATCTTCCTCTACTTTATATGGGACGCCGCCACGGCATGACTGACAAGCAGTGCGTCGGCGGGCGCCCGGGATCCGAACCGGTGAACCCCGGGCTGCCAAGCGCGAACTAAACCGCTGCACCATCAGGCGACCCCATGGGAAGTTCTATTTCTAGGAGGCCTTTCTATTTTGATGGTGGCTAGAAGCATTCATTATCCACAACCACACCCACACCCACACCGAGTCTTATAGTTTAAGTTTCTAGCTTGCTTTTTTCTCAGAATTCTTAGGTTAATGATGGATTCCACTTATCGAACACTACCTATATACCATTTTTGTATCTTGTTTATATAATTCATCTCTTGTCTTCACAATAACCCTGTGAGTTAGGAACTATTATCTTCAATTTTCAGATAAGAATACTGAACCTCGAAAAGACTAAATGCCCTGCACACAGGTCACATAACAAGTAAGTGTCAGATCTGGATATGAACCCAAGTTTCAGGAGCCCATGGTCTTAAGCACTGTAGAGGCTGTAGTATTTTCTGAGATGAAAGAAATTAAGCTATTTTTTAAAAAAGCCTATACTGTACTTTGAAATAGTTTACCTTTTTCATTTGAAGCATTGAGTCCAAGAGATAGAAGGGGCCAGACAAATCTCCAAATTTAACCCTAAGAAATTGAACAACTTGCCTACATTAGCTCAGCTAAGTTAGTGGTAAATACAATACTCTAATCTCCTGACTCCTAGTCCAGTGCTCTTTATACTACATCGCAATTCACATTTCTGGTTGGATGTAAGCAATTGTAAACCCATTTTATTTTATGTTAAGATTAAATTTAAGAAAAGTACGTCTGCTCAAAGAAGAGGAAAGAAAAAATAGTACTCCAAAAGTAAGCCAAAGATAATTTATTTTTATCAAATCTTAAGGAAATCGAGTCATGGATGCCAGCACACACCAAATTGCCTATTTAAGAGTTCTGCTGCTGACAGTCTGGGCTACTGTGAGCAGCTCTCTAGCTCTCTCTGAGCCTTAATTTTCTTATTTGTAAAATGAGGAACCTTAGCTAGGTGTAATCTAAGTTTCTTCCTGCCTCATAGTTTATGATTTTAGGAGTGTGTTTAGGAGGTGCCAGGACCAGTTGAAGGAGACAGATTTTGGCTCAATATAAGAAATTCTTTCGTTTGACCCGGGCCTCCTCAAATGAATTGGGATACCTTAAGAGATGGGGAATTTCTCTATTCAAGCAGAAATGGACAGCGACTTGGTGGGAATGTTGTAGAAGTTATTCAGACATTATATTAATGATTGGATTACAATTATGATTAAGGTTATTTCTATGCTTTACACTCTGCAAGAAATAAGATACGTTGAAATTTCCAGGAATAACCACATCATCTGATCCTGTGGTCAACTACTTACTCATTCGACAACTGGCTGTTGAGTACCTTTGAGGATTCCAGGTACTGTGCTAGAACTGGGATGTCAAGACTTAGGACATGGCTTCTGTCTTGAATGTCATAGACCAGGGCTCAGCAAATTATGGCCCTCAGGCCAAATCCCACCCATCCTCTTTTTGTAGATAAAATTTTTGGAACACAGCCACACCCATTCATTTTCATGTTGTCTATGGCTACTTTTGTGCTACAACAGCAGAACTGAGTAGTTGCAATAGAAACCATATGGCTCACAAAGCCTAAAATATTTACCATTTGATTCTTTATTCCAAAAAATTGCCAACCCTTGATGTAGACAAACACATACATCTTTAACTTCACTCTAGTGGCCTAAGTACAAAACTAGAGGAGGCACAAAGGCAGCACATATAATTATTTCTTCTTGGAGAGGGAGCAGATATTTTCCAGAGAAATTAAACCGTATAATCATGCCGTCTTTGAGTGAGAAGAGACCTTAGTGGTTATAACTGTCCTAATTTCCCATCCATTCCTTTACATGTTGCCTCTACAGCATCCCTGATACACTGACATTTCTTTAAGAAGGAAGGTATATATGCTTCCTACAGAGTAATGGCAAAATTTTATAAAATTTAGCCTGCAAATTTATGCAGAAGAAGCATGAGAGATCCAGAGGTGGCCTTTCCAGTCTAAAAGGGATTAAGAACCACCAATCTTCATGTTACTGTTTGAATTTCAAATGAAGCAAGTTCAGACGCTTTATCTGGCCCATGCTGATGACATGAATCTGTAGGAAACTTGAGGGAATAAGGGCTTGGGGCCTGTCCTCCTTCCCATACAGAAGGATGAAAGCCCAGCATCTGGGGCCAAGCTTTTACCACACTGTCAGTATAACTAAGTCCTGCTAAACAGGACTCAAACGTGCTCAATGAGTAGTTTTAGGGAGATATGGAAGAATAACCAGAACCACCTCCATCACTTTTACTCTAATATCATACAGGACTTCCTTGAGTACACATAGTAGGAGTTCTCAAGGTAGGCGATGTTGACTGATTGACTGACTTCTTCTAGAATTTATTGTCAGTCTGGAGAGGGCTACAACTTTGTGATTAATGATTTTTTAAATATTCTGTTCACTCGTATGTTCAAAGCCTTGATTCCCTAATTATTTTTATGATGCAATGTGAGATGGATACTCTGACAATAGGAGTCATGAAAATTCTTCTGTGAAAGTCGTGAAGGTCTCCTTAGAGGAAAAAAAATCTTTTTTAAAAAAATTTTAATTTTGACATGATTTCAGACTTCTAGAATAATCACAAGAATAGTACTCTATAGCACACCACTGTTTACCCTATAGTACACCACTGTTTCCTGTATATTTGCAATTAAAATGCTGCAATAAATAATCCTGTGCTTATGTATTTTCATATTGTTGGAGATATATGTTCAAGGTAAATCTTGGTAAGTGGGATTGCTGAATCAAAGGTAAGGACATAAATAATTTAGTTAAGTATTGTCAAATTCTCTTCAGAAGAATTGTACCAGTTTGCATTCCCACCAGCAATATATGAGAGTGCCTGTTTCTCCACAGCCTCACCTACAGAGTGTGTTATACTTTAAAAATTTTGCCAATCTGATAGGTGAGAAATGGATTCTTAATGTAGTTTTAATTTGTATATCCCTAATTATGAGTGAGGGTGAATTTTTTTTCATAAGCTTAAAGGCCATTTTTATATCTTTTTTTTTGTGAGTTATCTATTCATATGTTTGGCCATTTTTCTATCTGGGATTTGTTTTTTCTTCCCCTCAAATTTCTGTCGTAACTGTTACAGATATTTCCCCTGGGTTGTCATTTATCTTTTCGTTTTGTTTATGGTATTTATTGACATGCATTAGTTTTCTTTATTATTGTTTTGTAGTGATATCTAACAATCATTTGTTTTATTGTATCTGGAACACCCATCTTAAAAAGAAATCCACCCATATTTTCTTCTAGTGCTTGTATGCTTTCGCTTTGCATTTGGATCCCTGATCCATTTGGAACTTATTCTTATGTATGGTGTGAGGTGTGGATCTAATCTATCTTTTTCCAAATGGCTAAACTTTGTCCCAGTGCCATCTACCAAAAACTATCTTAGCTCTAGTTATTGCAGATATCATCTTTATTATGTACTAAAGTTCCATATTTCCTTGAGTCTATTTCTGAACTTTCTATCCTTTTTCACTGGTTTCTATTCATGTGCTAGTACCACACCTATTCAATTATAGAGGCTTTATAGTATGTTTTATTGTTTACTAGGGTAGTACTTGCTCATAGATTTCAATTTTTGTGTTTCTATGGCTATTGTTAATTTTCCACGTGAAGTCCAGTGACAACTTGTCCAACTCTATAAAAAAGCTTGTTGATATTTTGGGGGGCCTTATATTAAATTTGTAAAGTAGCTTTATAAATTGGGTGACCTCTTTATACTATTGATTCATCCTACCAAAGAACAAGGAATGTCTCTCCCTTTCTTCATATCTACTTTTGTGTCTTTTATGACTGGAAATCTTTAAATTAAAAACATTAGATTTTTCTTTGATGTATTGAAGTTATTTAGAACATGAGAAATATATTTAATGATCATGACATTTACATATATAACAAGTAGAAAGAGAGGGACAGGTTTGTTCCAAGCCTGTTTAAATTGTATTCCATGATGGAAATAGCCTAATCTACCATTTACTCGTTTATTCATTCATTCATTCTCACCAGGGACTTAACTGAAGCCAGAGAGCGGCTTATCAAAGCCAAAGAGAATAGCTGTATGTGATGACAGTCATGACAATAATCAAGATTCAAAAATATCTTAAAATGCAATGTGAGATGGATGCTACGACAATGGGAGTCTTGAAAATTCTTCTGATAAACTCATGAAGGTCCATTTAGAGGCAAAAAGTCTAGAATGATCAGCACAAACTCAAGAAGTGAAGAAAATTCTACATTAGGGTTCAAAAGTAGAATTGCATAGGTGAAGTCAGGGAAAAAACGCTTCAGCTGCAGTGCTTTTGCTGTCTGGAGGAGGTGTCTAGATTGACCCCTAAACTAAACAAGAGCCAACACTTTCTATTTAGCAGCTGTTGAAACAACATATTCATCCAACCTTCATTAAAGCAAGCATGATGACTAGATCAAGGCGAGCAAGTGCACTGCTTTGGTTGGACTAACCTGTAGGTAGCACTCTCTTCATTTGTGAAGAAGAATCATAATTCAAGGGAGACATGAACAAACTGGCGAGAATCTGGAGGAGAGCACACAGCAATGTCAAGTAGTCAAGAGAGCGTCTGCTGTGAGGAGTAGTTGAAAGAGCTGGGGATATTGGAGAAAAAGAAGACAAAACTCTTACCTCTCTTTTGATAAATGGGTGTCAGGAGCTCGTCACTGCTTTAGAGACCAGAAGAAGAAACAGGAAAGTGACCAGGGGACAGCTATTGCTTCAGCTTGGATTTCCTGGCAAAGTTTCAGTTGGCCAAAGAGTTTCTGGGGAAGGGAGAAGAGGTGGAGAAAGGGGATAGGGAGAGAAGGAATAAGAATGTAAGAATGGACTATAAGGGAGCAACAGCAGAAGCAGAGAGCTCAATTAGGAGGATGTTGGCACACTATAGGCAGAATATGATGGTGATTTGGTCTAGACGCCATAGTGACAGTGGAGATGGTGAAAAGTGGTTGGATTTGGAATATATTTACTCGTGAGATTTACTGATGGGTTGGATGTGGGAGATGAGGGAGAGACTGAAATGAAGGATGAATATTTATGTTTAGGGGTTGAACAACTGGGTGGATGGTGGTGCCATTTACTGAGATAGGGAATATTGGGGGAAAATATATGGAGTCGTGGTGGGATTGGAAATCCAGAGTTCTTTTATGATCATGTCAATTTTGAGATGTCTACTAAACATCGAAGTGACAATATTCGGTATGTGATTGGCTTTATGAATGTGGAAACAGAGACAAGTCAATACTGAACCTCTTGATTGTTTGCAGCTCTATATGGTTGATTTTTAGAAGCTTGACCTAGAGCTAAGTGGTTCATTACTATATATTATATAGTGTCTGTTCTAAAGGACCTTTCAGTCTGGTTTGGGGGGCAGAAAACCATTTTAGAACAATTCGAGAAGCAAAAGTAAGCCATTAAAAAGAGATTTTGTGGAAATTATAAATGCAAATAAAGGCCTGAGATGAGAGAGGTCATTGAGGACTGCAGTAGAAGAAGGCTTCCTGCAAGAGGTAGCATTTGTTCCAGGCCTTGAAGGCTATGCCCAGAGAGAGAGGACAGGTGTGAACATTCAAAACTCTGATAAAACATAGTGTGGCCTTAGTTTTTTTGTGAGAGCGTACTTCAATATGGCTTGACTTGATGGCTTTGACATTTCCTGAGAGTACCCTGGGTGCTGTGCTCCACTTTGTTTTGGGGTGGAAATGCCCCAATTTTGCTCACGGTTAGTTAATAGTGTTTGCTCGTGGTTAAGGGATGTGGACAGTGGAGTGCAGCAGGGCACATGACTTTCAAGGAATCTCAAATATTTGTGCCCTGTGTGGCCTATCTCTAGCACCAGAGATAATCGCCTCCTCCTGGGATTACACCCTCTGCTTGGACCAGGATGCAGAGTGGTTTCCTCAGAGTAATATCAACTGAGTTTCTTAGGTAGGGAAGCTATGGGAGGAAATACACATGTGCAGGTGGAGAGCGCTTGGGGAGAAAAGCACTGCCCACACTTGGAAGTGTTGACAGGTTCTGCACTAATGCTCTGAATATAGACAGCAGGTTGTGTGTTTCTGCTAAGGCAGCTGCCACCAACAGGAGCACGGGCTGTGCTATTCTAGGAAGCCATCATAATCTGATTGTAGCTCTTGCTCATTTTACCTTGTGATACATTCTTTCAAGTGAATCCATGTTGTCCAGCTCCAAATTCATGTCCTCACATCCCCACCCTGAGACAGCACTTGGCTTCTCTTCTCTATCCTTGCTGAAGGCACATCCTAGAGTAGTAGTTTTCAAACTCTGCCCTTGGGAACCCTAGGGGTTCTGAGCTGTGGAATGCTAGGAAACAGATGATGAAGTTAGGGGACAGACATAATCAGGTTGGGACTGAAGGCCACCGCCCCACGCATACCAGCTCTGCTTTTCATTGTTTTGTATTTCAAGTTCTGCATATGGTTTCAGTTACATAAAGTTTGAAATTTACTATTCTAAAAAGTATAGATAATAAATTCAAACTCCTAATTTTACTAGATTCTTTCATTAAATTGGGAAATTTTTTCAGAATTGTATTCTTACTGCTGGTCAACATAAGAACATGTTTATTTTAATGATTAGGTAGGTCACATAGCAAGAAAAATATGAGTTTTAAGGGGAGAATAAGCCTTCAACAATTGCAACAAAAATGACTAGAATAAGATGGGCATGGAGAGGTACATATCCAACAAATGCCGTTGAATTAAATAATTAAAAGAGTATTTTGGAAAACTGTTGTTATTTAAGGATCTTTTTTTCTTTAACCTAGTCACTCATTAATAGCCATTTATTGAATACTATATGCCAGGCACCATGCTCCATCCGAGAGCCTCAAAGATGGACAGAGCTGATAGATATTTTTATTCAGATAATCAGCCACCCCAGATTTTTAATAGTGCCCCCACATTCCCCCATCCCTCTAGGATTAAAAGTGGTTAGGTCCTAACATTTATAGAATTCAACTGGCTCTACACATTTTTGAATCATGAAATTTTAATTTTTCATTCAGCCACTTAGCCGAGGGTTGATTAGATTGTAAGGCCTAACAGATTCCTCCAACCCTGCCCCCTACTTTAAATTGCTGGGGCACAGGTCCAACCAAATATTGCATTTAAAAAATATTATCCAGGGGCTTGCCCGGTGGTGTAGTGGTTAAGTTCGCACACTCCTCTTTGGCGGCCCAGGGATTGCAGGTTCGGATCCCAGGTGTGGACCTGTGCACCGCTCATCAAGCCATTATGTGGCAGTGTCCCATATACAAAGTAGAGGAAGATGGGCACAGATGTTAGCTCCTGGCCAATCTCCCTCACCAACAAAAAATACAGTCCATCCAGTCAATTTGATAAGAGCATCAGTCACTTTTATATTTAGATTCCTTCCTCAGTGTACATGCATGCTAATATTTATCACATTATCTCAAGTCACTTTATTTCAGGTGTAATGTATCAAGTATCTGAAAATAGAGCAAAGGATTTTTTGAAAGATTTTTAAGGACAGGAAACAAAGAAGCTTTTTCAGGCACTAATTTTTGAAAATAACTTTGCATCTGATATTACCTTGTATATTTATTTCCCCAAAGTCACCATATATAGATGATTTTTGTTATCCATATCCAAGTGTATTTATTTAAAGTTGAATGCCTAAGATGTTATACTAATTTGTATTTATATAGCATGTATAAACTCATGTCAACTTGACATCTGACATTCATTTTGCATCTACTTGAAATGTCTGCCTTTCCATTTGATCAACAGGTAATTGTTATGAGTCTTTTTAAAAAAATCTCAAATGGATCATGATAGCATTAGGTAGTATGAAATAATATTGTTAACCTTTTCTCTACTATTAAGTTGATATTTCAATATGTCTTCAGAAGTAATGTGGGGTCTTTTAGATCCCACAGTCTGAAATGAAGTTATAAGAATATAGATAATCTGTTTTGAGGGTTAAAATTATTTGAATGTAGTTCAGTTGGAAACATAGTCTCAAAAATTGAATATTCATCTTTTTCAAAACTTACTGCAATATAGCACAAAGCGAGACTGAGTTGAACTGTTTCTTCTTACATACTTATACGATGTAGATTTGAATTGCAAAGAAGCCTTTTAAAAATAGGATGTGTGTATACAAAAAGAACCTAAGTCAAATTGACAAAGTAGAAAAGCACATGAAGTGTATAGATAGAGTGATGTATTCTGTTAATGATTCTCCTTTTATGAACCAGTAAGTACCTGATAATGTATGTGGTTTCAAGTGTGTGTGTGTATGTGTGTGTGTGTACACATCCTACAGACACATATATAATATCATACTAATTAGTGATGAATTATGGGAAAAAGCATCATTGGTCAAGCATTACTGGCTCCAACTAATGATTGTGTCTACCTACACTGGGTGCATATAGGCGCATATTGAAAATAAGAATCTGAGTTTCTGAGTGATGATTTCGGGCCCACAGTGCATTGCACAGTCAGGTGCAAGTGACATATGACAGGTAATGATGGTGGTAGGAGGAGCTGTGACAATGAGATAGAGAGCATTATATGAGAAAACATAATGCTACATTTAAAGAATCTAGCTGTCCGTGAGAGTAAAGTGAGTGGTACTCAAGAGCTAAAGAAAGGGATTTGAGAGGATAAATTAGAAGCAGAGTGCTAGCAGTTTAGCTTCAATACTTTTTCCTTGTTAGGGAGCTAAAGATATTTTAAGTGAATGAAGAAGAAATTTTAAATTCTGTGGGAGCAAAGTGTGTCAGGTTTCATAGGGTGCATCAAGTCTAAATGTGGTAACGTTATAGCTCTCTTCAGAGGGATCACCTAGAGAACTGACTCCTTTCTGGAACTCAGGCAGAAATGATGGCACTGACTGCACCAAAGTGGGTGCTATTTTTCAGAGTATGGATTTTTGTTTTCATTTGCTTCTTAGTCCCAAATTAGACTCGGCACTACTACTACATCTGGCATCAAATTAAAAAACTAACTTTGCTTCCTGGGCAGCAGGTTAGACTAGCCCAAGTAGAAATGAATGACACAAAATGGGCCCCAATAAATATGAAGCAACCCCCAACCTCTGGTAGTTTGGATGCTCATCCTGACTCAATTTCCAGGCCCCTGTCTTCTACCTGCACTGCTAGCTATTTGAAGGGATCATAGAGATTCCTACTCAAATTCTTTATCTAGTGCATGGATTACCTCTGAATCACCCCCTTGCTTTTAGCAGTAGCCATTATGCAGCTAAGATAGGTCATGCCTTGACATCCAAATAGAGGAAACTTCAAATCCTAGTGATTTGAATTGGGAAGCTACAAATGAAGGCAGAAATGCTAATTAGGAGGTAGATACACTATAGCAAGAAAGAGATGGTGGGCCTCAACCTAGGCAATTTCCATTAGAGGTGGACAAATGTAGCGGTAGTTGGGTGAAAAGGTTCAGGAGTACTTGATGTTGTCCTGGATTTGTGACTCAGAGAGAGGGAACTAAGAATGATGAGCCTGAGGTTTCAAACCTTGGTCCCTTGACAAATGGAGGTGCCCTTCACAGAAAGACATCAGAAGTAAGAGTTGGTTTAAGATGTTAAGTTGAACTCTGTTTCAAATATTATGAGTCTGAGATGCAGATGGAACATTGCATTGCAGAATTGATGCTTTGGAGGGAGGCCAAAATTTGAGAATTGTGTGGATAGTACATGAGTAGAATGGAGTAGATGAGACCACTAAGGGAACACAGGTGGAAAGAGAGGACAAGGAGTCAAGGATGAATCCCCTTTGAATACCTGGTTTTGGGGCAGAGGAAGAAAAGGCAAAGATAAACTAGTAATAGGAGACAGGGAGCAGTGGTGAGGAAAGTAAGAAGAGAACCAGGATAGCGCAATGTCATGGAAACCAAGGTAAGAAACGGGTAGGCCAATAATAGTAGATACTTCAAAAGATCAAGGCAGGGGTGTAAACTGAGATGAAGCCATGGGATTTGGTGGTTAGAACTCCATTCTCTCCCTTTATTATTACACAAGTGAATCAAGACCATCACCACCAGCAAGTCCTTAATAATGATATACCAACTCCAGTCATCAGGGACTGAAAGACTTTGGAGAAGTAAAGTGATACAATTTTACTTTGATTTATTCATTCAACAAACCTTTATTGAACTATTTACTCTATGACAGGCATTGTGCAAGATGTTAGCTCTCTGGCGCCAATATGAGTTAGAATATTAGCAGTGCCCTTCCCCCGCCTTATAGCTAGGTCTCGATGTAATTATTAATAGCTCCTCATTTCATCCTCAAAAATGTCCTGATTTGGACATTATATTTATTACCTATGGTCCACTTCTCCAGACTCATCTGGCCTACTCCAGTCCTATAATTATTTTTGCATGTGCAAGGGCTTTCTGAACTTGACTGAGACTCCGACGTGTGCCATGTTTTCTATGAAAGGAATCATTCCCAACGTGATTGTCTTTACAACCTGGGTTGTGTGTTCCCAAACATATGTCTTGCAACATGTGTAACATGTCTTGCAGCATAGGCTGTGTGTGTTCATGAGGCTCACTTGCCCCAGACCCGCTTATTCCTGTGTTATCTGCCAAGAATCCATGACAGCCATTCAATTTGAATTGATCTTGATGATTCGGAATAGATCTGTCACTTCCTCACAGGAATATCTCATGGTACAAACTAGCCTAGATTCAATGTGTTTATTTTAGGACTGTAGGCATCTTTGCCAAATCGTACAGCATGAAGAATAAGTGAGGATGGCAGGACTGACTTGGCTAAACCAAAATTTCTCCAGTGTAGAAGTGAGGATCTGGATGTTTTTAGCTGGTCCGTAAGGAGTTAAGTGTGTTAGCTAGAGGCACTTGGAAATCCAGGCTGGGCTTATTTCTCAGGTTTATAAATAACTTAAACCTATGTAGGAGTTAATTAATTTGGCTCGATTCTACCTACAGTTTAGCTTCTTGAGGGAATAACTTGACCCTTCTTATACCCTGTGTTTGTAGTTTTAAAGAGCGCTCCCAACAGAATGACTAAAACCTCACTTGGATTATCTGAGTTTGACTTCTTGTGTACTTCTATGGAGAAACTCTAAGATGTCAGGCACAGCACAAAATGTCAAAATACCTCTTCAGTTAAGGACAAACACATGCATTGTATTATTCCTGGCTGCAATTGTTTATGATTCTGTTTTTTTCTCTTTCAAATGACATTCTAAAGCGGAAGTTAACTTGTGATTTGGTTACAGTAATAGAGACCGTTAAAAGTACACCGAATTTTTCTCACTCCATCCTGACCTCTACTCTCCCTGGAGAATATTTTAAAAAGAGAATTATTGCCTTTGGGACAGTAGGTCAGTTTCTTCACCTCTGAGGTTCCCTGTGATTAAATAAGCAGTTACAGGGGTTTTCTCAGCTGTCAGAATCCCAGAACGCAGGAACACTGAACAGTAGGAATAAAAAAGACCACTTGTCATGCTGACAGATCTTACTTGTAACACTTCTAAAAGGATCTGACAGATTCGACTGCAGGTAAGGCCTGTGAACTTAGCGTAACAGATGAAAATGAATTGAGTCATTTGATGTCACAATGCAAATGAAGTGTGACTTCATAGAAAGTGCTCATTCTAAACACCTTGTCCCTTGCATCATCCAATCTTCCCAGCCACTCAAGTGGATGCCATCACTGAATATCATGACAGAATCTAGCCCACTAGCTGTGATGGCAGCTTGCATTGTTTGTTGACTTCATTTTGAAAATGTGATCCCTATGAATCATTCATTTAATAAACACGACTAAATTTTATCCTAAGTTACAAATAAATAATGGTTGGGGACAGTCACATCACTCGCCCAAGCAGTTTTGCTATAAGATCTGAGAAACAATTTGCAGATCAAGTTAGAAGCCAATGAAGTACCTTGAGCTATGAAATACGTTGGGTTTCACCATTTCCCCACTTTGAGAATTCGTCTGGGATAGAGAGGAGGCTGTTGCTCTGAGCCATCTTCCACTTAGGCTACAGCATTGAGCATGAGAATAGAGCGCACCCTTTACTCCTGAACCAGCTCAAGGAAAGGTTGGCAATGAGGTCTCAGGACTGAATGGAACAACAACTACCATTTAGTGCATACTTATTTTTTGTCAGTGATATTACGTGTAAACGTGCAGTATTGAATTTAATCCTGACAACAAATCAGTGAGATAGTATCTGTTATCGTCCCAATTTTGCAGATAAGGAAACTGAGAAACTTTCTAGTCACGTCAGGTCAATGACTCCTTAACTTTGGACAGGGCCAGAATTCAAACGCGAGGTTTTTAGACCAAAGTGCCTGCTCATTTCTCCACATCACGCAGTTTCAGATGAAGTTTAAAGGCAGGGCAAATTGTCCTAAGTGAAGCCTAGCTGAAGAGCTCATGTTTATAGGTTAATACATCCTGTATGGTATTGATTCCTAGTTTGTTAGAATCCTTACTTTCAGGTCTATCAAGATTTTTCCTGTCACATATATTAAAGGTGTCTCCAATCATAGGGCCTTTGCTAGGCCCTGACTGCTACCCACTCACTCCCTGTGCCTTACTGTCCAAGAAGTTTGGCCTGCATCCTGCATTCTAAGCATTCTGGATTCCCTGGTTGGGAATTTGTCACAATCAAACTATTCGGCCCTAGAGGTAGACAGAGTTCTCCTTTTGTGTGTCTGCAGATGGAGGCACCTCAAAACATACTCAGGGTATGTATTAGTTTCCTCTGGCAGCCATAACAAATTACCGCAAACTTGGTGTCTTAAAACAACAGAACATTCTCTTGCATTTCTGGAGGCCAGGAATCCAAAATCAAGTTGTTGGCAGGGCTGCACTCCCTCCAGAGGCTCTAGGGGAGAATCTGTTGTTGCCTCGTCTAGCTTTTGGTGGCTCCAGGCATTCTTTGGTGTTCCTTGGCTTGAAACTGCATCACTTCAATCTCTGTCTTTATCCTGACATCACCTCCTCCTCTTCTGTGTCCTCTCCTCTCTCCTCTGTCTCAAACATCCCCCTGCCTTTCTTTTATAAGGACATTTGTAATTGGATTTAGGGTCCACCCAGATAATTCAGGATGATCTCATCTCAAGATCCTTAATTACGTCGGCAAAGACCCTTTTTCCAAATATGGTAACATTCACAAGTTCAGGGATTAGGATGTGGACATGTAGTTTGCAGGATCACAGTTCAACTCACTATAGGGGATTCAACATCCCCCGACAGTGCCCTGAACTACAGGGAATCAGGCTGTCCAGGGCCAAATTGAGTCACTGGGAATATGAAGATAGGATTGTGGCTGCCCTCCCCTCCCACCTTTCTAAATATTGCCCCTCACTCATCATGCCCTCCAGTCCTCAGGCTTTCCTGAAACCCCATGGGATCAGGCTCAGGTCAACCTAGGTCCATCTGCTTATGGAAACAGGGTAGTTTAAGAGAGAGAGCATGAAGTTCGAAATCTGACAGGAATCTGGGTTACAAGTTACTCTAACACTTCTTGGTGATGTGTTCTTGGACAAGTTACTTGAACCTCTCTAGGACTCAGTTTACTCCCCTGCAAAACAGAAATGAGGTGAAATCCATTTTGATCAGAGGCTCCTGTAAGAGAAAAAATACCTTGACTTTGGAGACAGACAGGGGTTTGTTTCCTGGCTCAGCCACCCACTAACCATGCAGTTTGGGGTGAGACACTGAAACTCTCTGAATCTCAGTTTCCTCATCCACAGAATAGGGATAATATGTCTTAACTTACAGAGATGTTAGGATTTAATAATAAAATGTACAGAAACTAAAGTTGATGTCAATGCATGTTTATTAAACTTATTATTATTGTTGTTATTGTCTTTGGCTACAACTTACCGAGCGCCAAACGTATGCTAGACATCCTACTGTGCACTGTGGAGCGATGTAGAGATGCATCTTGTTTCTCCTGTAGAGAAGGTTAAACTTAGAAGGGGAAAGATGGTATTATTAGGAGAAACTAGAAACACCACTCAATTTATGCCCCTGGTTATTAATTCCTTGGGATACAGTTAAGTCATTTTCACTCTTGGGTGAAATTGCATAAATTTGAAGAATTTAGAAAGGAATAAAGAAGCTGGGGGTGAATTAAGTTTTAACGAGCAAACATTTTAACTATGGTGAACATTTTGATATCAAGATCACAGATCAAAGCTAATGTCTTTCCTGTCAAAATTCATAGATTTTAAATATGTCCTGGGGATAAGCTGAGAAATGTAGATGACTAACAAATGAACCCTTTTTAATTGCATTTCACTTTTCTAGCTGAATGCTCATGGAGTTTTTCTTCTTGTTTTACTGGCAAATTCCAATTAGGGTCATTAGAGTGACAAAACCAGCTGGACTGTTCATAAATATCTTGCTTTGTACAGAAATTAAAGTGTTGCTGCAGTTATCAAGATATTACAATTCAGACCACGGAGGGAGCCTTCCAGGACGATAATCTAGGAGTCCCCATTAGCCTCGTTACTTCCTCCTTTAATTGCAGTTAAATCCAAAACAGCTGCTAAGTCTTCCAACACTAGTTCAACTGCAATAGCACAACCAATGGTAGGGGAAAAGGACTTCCCTAAATAAAGCAGCCAGTTAACATGTGACGTACAAAAGACAGGCCTTGCCATCGTACTAAGCATTGGCTCAAGGAAGTGCAACTTTTATTTCCTGAGCGGGTAAATCCAGGTGATGAGGATGCATTCTTGTGCTCATTTATTTCAATAGACAGTGACTAAGTACTTTGAAAAGGCACCAGCCTCATGCCAGGTGCTGGCAATACAGAGATAAAGAAGACTCAGCCTTAACAGGTAAACTCGAAACGTTACTGTGATGCACTGTTGTGCGTTTTGGGAAGGGTATGGGCAATCCTCTGGTAGAGCGCAGGGGAGCAAAGCGTGCCTATGTCTGTAGAGTCAGGGGAGGCTTCCCAGAGGAGGGGCCACGTGAGCCGCATTTGAGAGGATGGATGGGAACTGAACAAGGCTGTTAGAGGCAGAGATTTTACTAAAGGCAGAGGACAAAGGCACAGAGTGTGGAAACATAAAGAAAGCATAAGACGCGTGAAACGAGTTAGCTCTTTGGGTCTGGACCTCTCTGAGAAGTGTTTCTGAGGTAGCTTCACCAGGTCGAGGTAATGGATAGGAAACAGGGGAGGAAAGAGGGTGTGGAATCAGGAGGGCTGGGAGGCTTTAGGCTGGGGCACTGGGTGGGTAGTTTGAGTTTGCCCCAGCGCACTTTCTCTGTCTAGCAAAATCTGGGCCGCCAGAGCCAATGCTTTCCTGAAGCTCCTGAAGCCCCATCTGGCTGATTAAGGGCTAATTCAAATATCAATTAATCGTTCCTCATTTAATTTCTTTTAAAACATTTTCACTGTGCAGATAATGAAGAAAAATCTTCTCCTTTGAAAAGTCAAGCAAGATCCACCACTTTAAGGAAATTAGTCTAAAACTGTTGCAAATTGTAAGCTAGTAAGTGGGCAGATATTGGCAATTTGGTTCAGCAGCTTAAGATTTCTCTATCTCAGAAAAGAAAGATTGAGTCATTGGATAACCATAAAGGTTTTCCAAGGAAAAAGGAGAAAGCCCAATGTCTTGTTTTGTTTTATTTTTCAAAATTACATTTCTTCTCTTTGACCTGGTGCTAGTAGACTTGGTCATGTGTGGCAACTTGAAAACAAGCATTTGATTATGGAATCTTAGTGTTAACAGGACCATTTCAACAACATTAAGGCTCAGAGCGGTTCTGTGGCTTGCCCAGGGTCACACAGCTAGTTAGTGGCAGATCTAGCTGGACCAGAAGACAGAAGCCCAAGGGTTTTCATTGCCTTTCCTTTGGTCAGTGCTGCCCTCTGCCCTTGGTAGTGAATGATGGTTGCATTTGGCTAGGTGGTGAGCGAGACAGTAGGAGGTGAGGTAAAAGAGATAGACCTGGGGGGGGGGTGCGGGTATTCGAACTTAGAGGCAGGAAGTTCTGTAGAAAGCAGTCCAGGAAGGCCTAGATTGGCAGACGGATGACCCATGCTTGGGAAAGAACTACCAAGGGCTTTTAATTTCCTTCAAATAAAACAGTCTCCTCCTCAGGTGCAGATACAGAGTGGGTGTTTATATATTAGTTCCCTTGTCCTCTCACCCAGTGTTTTTTCTGGAAAGTGGAGACTGAAATCCTTCTCTGGGTTTTCCCACAGGACTAGTTGGAACAATAGGTAGGAAAAGGAGTTTGGATTATATTCTACGTCTGTTGGGTAGTCCCTGGAAAATTTTAAGAAAGGAAATGAATAATTTGATTTCTTTTTTTAAAAAGATTACTCTGGTGCTGAGTGTAGAATGGGTGGTAGGGAGTTACCGAAGCTCAGAAAAAAACATCAGAAGCAATTGCTTTAGGCCGAATGAGTATGGTGAATCCGATGAGGATGTTAATATTAGTGATGGATAGAAGTCGACAGAATCGGGATACATTTTTGGAGGTAGAATAAGAAGGATTTGTGGAAGAGTTAAATATGAGGTGAGTAAAAGAATGGAATCAATCCTAGATATTTTATGTGAGCAACTGGGAATGGCTGAGGGAGAAGATTTTTGCAGGAAGAACCATGAATCTGGATCTGACCATGTTAGTTTAGAGGTGCCCATTAGACATCCAAGTGGAGACGTCAAGTAGGCGGTTGGACATATGAGTGGAAGTGTAAGCTTGGGAGTCGTCAGCACATAGATAGTATTTAAAGCTATAGGACTGAATGAGGTCACTCAGGGCGAGAAAGAAAAAAAAAAGAGGCTGCAAAACAGATTGAGGAGAGGCCAGTGAGATAGAAATAGAACCAGGAGAGCACAGTGTCCTGGAAGCCCAAGGAAGAACAGGTTTTAAAACGGATGGAATAGTCAGTGGTGTCAAGTCCTGCTGGGAATCAAGTAAATTAAGAGCAGAGAAGAGACCTCTGATTTTGATTACATGAAGGTCGTTGGTAACTTGGGCAAAAGCAGAGTCTGTTGAGTGGTGGAGACAGAAACTGGACTGGAGTAAGTTGAGGAAACAAAGAGAGGTTAAGAGTGGAAATGGTGACCGTAGACTACCTATAAGAGATTTTGTTGTGAAGGGTAACAGAGAAGTGCAGTGGCAGTTGGAATGGAGATGTAGGGTAAAAGGAATTTTTTGTAAAAGTAGGCAATAACTAGGGCATGCCTGTTTGCTGATGACGATGATCAGATAGAGAGGGGAAAATTTAAGATGCAAGAAAGGGAGGGAATAATCAGAGGAGGGAAACCCCTGAGAAGGCTGGAAGAGATGGGATGGATACCTAGCACGAGTGGAGGAGTTAGCCACAGAGAGAAGCAGGGACGTTTCACTACAGTGCTCCTGCTTGTCAATGAAGTGAGGCAAGAACATCACCTGTGGAGGAAAGATTGG
The DNA here is from genome assembly GCA_031878705.1 of Tapirus indicus. Classification (NCBI taxonomy): domain Eukaryota; kingdom Metazoa; phylum Chordata; class Mammalia; order Perissodactyla; family Tapiridae; genus Tapirus; species Tapirus indicus. The sequence goes on along the minus strand of CM062942.1, from coordinate 115,330,591 downwards.
ACGTCAGGTGTGTTTGTAGGTTTGAGAAGGGAGAAAAAGCTGTGAAATAGTTGTTTTGGAGAGTAGAAATGTCAGCATTAAAGAAAGTGTGGTGGGATGTTCAGGCAACATAGAGGGCTCATTTGAAATTTATGACCATGGTTTTAAAATAAAACCTGTCAACACAGCTGTGTGTTTTTTCAGGCAATAATCAGTTGCTAAAATACATGGATGAAGTAGGCAGAGAGTAGAGTTGACTAAAGTTTGGACTTTGCAAGGCAGATGTGATAGAGGGAGAGAGAAATTAGGGAGTTAAGCTCGTTTGCAGGAGAGTGAATATGGTGATAGATTGTTGAATCTCACGTCTGGATACAGTGAAATGAAGACATGAGGTAAGTGATGAACTGTGTGAAGGTGGTGAGGTCAGTACCTTGCAGGTCTTGATGAAGTTAATTACTAGAATGAGATTGCTATGGTAGATGAACTGGAAGGAAAAGAAATAGGCAGATAGAGAAAGAGAAGCCCAAAGGTGAGATTAAGGAGTAACCAGTGAGGGAGAAGGGAGAAAGAGTGTTTCCAGAAGGAAGGAGCAGCCAACAGGTTGAGACATCAAGTGAAACAGGGATTGAAAGGCGAGCATTGGACAGAATGACAAGGAGTTCATTGTTAACCTTGACAAGAGCCATTTCAGTGGAATGATAGGACCCGTGGTGGTTGATTGAAAATTGATTGGGCAATAAGGAAGTTGAGACAGAGAAGTCAGAAGACCTTTTCAAGAAGTTTGGCTGTGAAGGGAAACTAAAAAAATAGGTGGTAGCTAGAGAGAAATATGGAGCCTTAAGTGAAGACATCTTAAAGTTGAGCCACACTTGACTATGTTTTTTAATGGAAATTATTTTTGAGATAGTTGTAGGTTCACATGCAGTTGCGAGAAATAATACAGAGAGACTTTTTCACAACCTGCCCAGCTTTCCCCAATGGTAACATCCTGCAATAACACAGTACAATATCCTGACCAGGACACTGACACTGATATAAAACTCTAATCCTACCCCGATTTCCTCAGCACCACTTGCACTTAGCTGTGTTTATATATTCAATTCTATACATTTTTTTCACTTGTGTAAGTTGTGTATGCATCACCACTGTCAAGACTCCGCACAGTTCCAACACCACAGGGATCCCCCATGTTGCCCTTTTATAACTGTGCCCGCCACCCTGCTGCATCCCTCTCACCAACTGCCTCCATCCCTAGCCACTTGCAACCACAAATATGTTGTCTATTTCTATAATTTCACCATTTCATTAATGCTATATAGATGGAATCCACTGCATGCTACCTTTTGGAATTGTCTTTTCTCATTCACCGTTATTCCTGGAGATTCATCCAGGTATTGTGTGTATCGATAGTTTATTCCTTTCTATTGCCAGTTCCACGATATTGATATAGCACAGTTTGCTTAATCATTCACCCATTAAAGGTCATCTGAGCTCTTAGCAGTTTTTAGCTCTTACAAATAAAGCTGCTACAAACATTCGTGTACAGGTTTTTGTGTGAAGTTGGTTTTCATTTCTATGAGATAAATGCCCAGGAGTGCAATTACTGGGTCTTATGGTAGTTAGTTGCATGTTTAATTTTTTAAGAAACTGCCAAACCATTTTCCAGAGGGGCTGCACCATTTTACATTCCAACCAGCAATATATGAGTGATCCAGTTTCTTGGCATCATCTCCAGAATTTTGTGTTGCCCTTATTTTTTATTTCAGCCATTCTGATAAGTGTATAGTGGTATCTTGTTGTGGTCTTAATTTGCATTTCCCTGATAGCTGATGATTTTGAATATCTTTTCATGTGTTTATTTGCCATCTGTATATCCTCTTTGGTGAAATGTCTGTTCATGGCTTTTGTCCATTTTTTAATTGGATTGCTTTTTACTGTTGAATTTTGACAGTTCTCTAATATATTCTAGATACTCTAGATAGTTTTTGTCAGATGTGTGGTTTGGAAATATTTTCTCCCAGACTGTAGCTTGTCTTTTCATTCTCTTCTCATAGCCTTTCACAGAGAAAAAAATTTTCTTTCAGTACTTGAAAAATATTGTGCTACTTCCTCCTGTTCTCCATGGTTTCAGATGAAAAATTTGCTGTCATTTGAATCGGTGTTCCTCTATGGATAATGTGTTGTTTCTCTTTGGATACTTTCAAGGTTTCTTCTTTGTCTTTATTTGTCAGAAATTTAATTATGATGTGTCTTGGCGTGCATTTCTTAAGCGTATTCTATTTATAATTTGCTCAGCTTCTTGAATCTGTAGGTCTGTGTCTTTCACCAAACTTGGGAAGTTTTTAGCTCTTATTTCTTTACGGATTTTTTAAGCTCCACTTTATTTCTCCTCTCCTTCTGGGATTCCCATGATATGAATGTTGGATCTTTTGTTGTTCCACAGGTCTCTGAGGTTCTCTTCATATTTTTTTGCAGTCTATTTAATCTCTGTTGTTCATATTGTGTGAATTCTATTTATCCATTCTCAAGTTCACTGATTCCATCCTCTGTCATCTCCACTCTACTGATTCATCCAATAAGTTTTTTATTTATATCATTGTATTTTTCATTTCTATAATTTCCATCTGGTTCTTTTTTATAATTTCTTTTGTTGAGATTTTCTATATTTTTTCCTTTGTTCCAAGAGAATTTGTAATTGCTGCTTAAGCATTTTTATGATGGCTGCTTTAAAATCCTTATCGAATAATTCCAACATCTAATTCATCTCACTATTGGCATTAGTTGATTATATATTTTTTTCATTCAAAAGTGATGATTATGATTTTACTGGTTCTTGGTATGACACATGATCTTTTTTTTTATTGAAGTCTTAATAGTTTATGGGGTTTTAGTTGTACATTATTGTTTGTCCGTCACCATGTGGATGCATCCCTCCAATTTTAGTATATGTGCTCCTGAAGCAAGCACTGACACGTGATCTTTTTATTGTGTCCTGGACATTTTGACTAATATGTTCAGAGACTCTAGGTAGTATTTAAATCTTTTCTTTTAGTAGGCAGTCGTTCTGTTTAGGTTTGGCGCACAAGTCCTGGCCTACTTTGGGGGTTGTGGTTCAAAGGGCAGTTTCAGTTTTAGAGCCTTTGCAGTGTTATTTTGGTTGGCTTGATTTATCTGTGCCACGGGGGCTCCCACTGGTTCCTGCTGGTGCTGCCTAAGGAGGCAGAAGTTTTCCCAGGGCCACAGGGTTGAAGAAGCTTCCTGGAAGGCTGCTTATAGTGACTTGGTCCCTCCCGCCAGTTCTGCCCATTCATCTCAACCTCCCTTGGCAGGAGAAGAGATCTCAGGTCTCTCTGTCCCCTTTATGGGGACAAAAGTACTTATGGCGCAGGATACTTGTTGGGGTAGGATCCCCCTGGATGGTGTCACCTGGAAACCTGATATTTCTCAAAGTGGGAGAGATTGTCAGGTCTGCAGGGACAAAGAAGCTTTCTGGACTAGGCCTCCTCATTGTGGCAGGATCCCCCTTGCCAGTGCTGCCTGGCTACCTGGTGTTTCTCAGTCTTGAGCCAGCAGGGAAGGAGATCACTTACTTCCCTTGCTGGTGTCACCAGGCTTACCTGATGTTGTCAGGAAGATTACCATTTGATATGGGGGATAAACAAGCCTACCCAGACTGCCTTCTGTTGTTCAGCCGGGGATCGGAAAATGCTAGGTCTGGGTCACTTCTGTTGGGTAAAGGTGGTCAGATGACACCCTGCACTATGCTGTTCCTCCAGTCTTGGGATCCTAGTCCGGTTGGCCTTCCTTTTGTCACCTTCCAGCGTTCTCCCTTGTTTGCTTCTTGCATTACTCCCAAAATTTATAGTTGTACTTTGTACAGAGGAGTAGAGAGAGATGCGTCTACATCATCTCATGTGGCCTGGAAGTCTGATTATGTTTTAAATGCCAATAAAGGGAAGCAAATAGAGAGAGGACAGTCAGTAGAGTGAGGTCCCACAAAAGGCTAAAAGAAAGGGTCAGAACACAGATCAGAATATCAGCATTAGCAAGAGATTGAGAGGAGGGCAGGTGCAGATTCAAGTAAGTTTATAGGTTTGGTAGCAGGAATTTGAGGAATTCTTATCGGATGGACCTAATTATTTTCCCATGGAACAGAGGCAGCATAAGACCCCAGACCCTGGAGTTTGACAGTCTTGGCTATGAACCCCAGTTGTGCTTCTTACCAGCTGTGAGAACTTTGGCAAGTCACGTAATCCCTCTGTGCCTCAGTTTCCCATAAAAGGGAGACAATAATAGCATATATCCTCATAGGAATATTATGATGATTAATTGAAATGAATTAATATTTGTGAAGTGCTTAGAATCACGTGTTACATAAGTGTTTGTTTTGTACATAAAAATATCTCATAGGGCTCTTATGGCATACAGCATTCAATAAATGTTACTATCATTTTCATACTTATTCTTTTCAGCCTTAGGCCATTTCCGTGAATTAAGATCATTGGCCAAAATTTGCCAAACTCAGCTCAATCCTGTGCTTTTCATAGACAGGGACCAGATGAGGGCAGGCATAGACCCGTGGAACCAGTCTGGGTAGGAATAGTAGGGGTGAGCCAACTGAACTCCAAGATGCAATTGGAGCATCGACTTCTCTAGAAAGCTTTAGATGAGCGCATGGGGCCCACGCAGCTCCCCCAGACTCAGTGCACATTCTGCTAGGGTACTGCTTACCTGCAGTGTTATATACAGTTTTCTGCCCTTCTTTTCCTTAAGCCTGAGTGTTCCTCCAGGGTAGGGACCAGCAATAAGAGAAGGTTCCAGCCTCTTCACATTGCAACGTGCCCTCCATATTACAACATACACCCTCCCCCAAAGTAACATTTGAAAGTCCCTGAGCAAACCATCATTTTCAAGTGTCTGAAATATGTTCATATGAACAGTCAGCTACATTAATCGTGAAACAAGTCATGGTTTTATTTGTTCTGCGATAGTGGAAAAATCACAATGTCTTTCATCATGATAAAAAAGGAATACAAAGAAGAATTAGGAGTGCCATCTTGTGGAATGATCTATCATTACCACTTAGGAGTCACAAAAAGCCACCAGTGGGAGGTGAGTATGTTTTCTTTGTATCCCCAAGGCCCAGTGTGGAAGAAATTCTTGAGAATTATTTGCTGAATAAATGATTGAATGAGAGGAGGGGATAGAGATGGAGTGGAGACTTGCTTTGGAAGGCTAAGCTGGATGTCACCTTGATAAAATGTCTGATGCACTGTCCATTGTTGATTTGGAGATCTTTAGAAATGGTGTTGTAGATACCCCCAAGGCATTATTATGTACCTGCCATGGAGGAAAATAAAGAATAAAATATTTGCATGAAGAAATCAAGGACTGCCAACTTTTCCATGTTCTGGCCTAGTCAGTGGTAGATGAGTAAACTATCTGATGGTACTGTTCTCTACCTATAAGTATCAATGTGTTACAAATTAGTAAAGCATTTAACGAGCATGAAGAATATGGTTAGCTTCAGAGATGGTAGGTGTTGTCCGTATTCTAGTAGGCTGAACTAGATGAAATTAATAGTGAGTGATTTTGACCTATAACAATAACAATCCAGTTTCATATGGATTGGCCTCATACTTCAAATCAGTTCACTTAAAAAATTTATTCCAGGGCCAGCCCAGTGGCATAATGGTTAAGTTCACACACTCCGCTTCAGTGGCCCTGGGTTCATGGGTTCTGATCCCAGGCGTGGACCTCCACACCGCTCATCAAGCCATGCTGTGGTGGCGTCCCACGTGTAAAAACAGAGGAAGATGGGCACAGATGTTAGCTCAGGGACAATCTTCCTCAAGCAAAAAGAGGAAGATGGGCAACAGATGTTAGCTCAGGGACAATCTTCCTCACCAAAAAAAAAAAATTATTCTGAACGTATGATAGGTCTGGATACTCTGCTAGGTTCTAGAGGGTACAGAGACAAATAGAACATGGGCCTTGCCTTCAAGAATCTTACCCTTCAGTGGGGGAGGTGGACACTTATATAGCGTGCCTCGTATTAGTCATTTCTGTTAAATGCCAGCAGTGTTAGGTTAAGCCAAAATCTGTGGAGGTGCTACAAGAGCTCTTGGAAGGCATGACAGTTTGGCATGGTGGATAGGAGCATGACTCTGGCACCAAACTGTCTGAGTTTGAATCCTAATTTTGCTACTTACCAGCTGGTTGACTTTGGGGAGGGTACTAAACTTCTCTATACCTGCTTCGTCATCTATAAATTGGGATAATATAGTGCCTACTTCATATTATTGAAGTGAGGATTAAGTGAGTTAATATGTGCTCCTATCACATGGTAAGTGCTGTATTAGTTTCAGCTATCAACAGCATCATTATCTCTTACTGCAGAGGAAGCATTTGAGGTGTGTTTTGTAAAGATGCATTCAATTTCACTATTATTCTTTCATTTTTTTTATTTAACAGGAATTTTCTTATTCAGGTCCTACTTTTCCCAATTCCTGTGAGGAATGGGTAGGAACACCATCACCTACTCCTTTCTATTAGATCATCATCTCCTTAAAGTCCGGGCCTGAGGCAGGAGCTAGAGCAAAGGAATGGGAAAGTGAGAGGACAGAGGACAGTAGCACTGGGGCCACTGGAATGTATGGTGCATGAGGGCTTGTGTCAAGAGTGTGGAAGAGTAAGCCAAGGCCTGGATTTTTGGAATGTACTCCTGTGCACACTTGTGAAGATAAAACCCATTGTGGGTTGGCTTTAACAAAAAACTGAAATAGCTGGAAAGAAGCTGAACAAAATAAAGGCCAGGGTGTGCCCCATTGCCGGCCTATACTACCTCAAGTGTGCTCTGTAGTCACTTGATGAGCGCTGACTGCTCTGTGTTCTCAAGCTGTGAAATCACCCCTCCGTGAAATATATTTTCTATTAAACTGCTTAATCCTAGATTAATTTTTGTGCCATTGCAAAATATTGACAGCTAAGAAGTAAGATTATAAAAGTTAACCGCTGTGGAATACGGGCAGTCAAAATTTTTCTTTGGTTGTAATGCCTTAGCCACCTACCAATATATTGTAGCATGGCTTTACGAAAAGCGAATAATGTTCATCATTTGATTGTTCAGTATTTCAGAGTTCTTAGGCTAGTGGGCAGTTGTTATTGGTGTTTAATATTTCATAAAATGTCCAAGTGGGAACAGTAACATGTTTGCATTCCCCTCCCCCAAATTGGTCACAGGAATTTGGGAAGCCCATCAACTTCTCCCATTGTTAAGTCCACCTTTGATCCACTATCCTTTAAGGGCCCAATGAGATAAGGATCTCTCTGGAAGACCCACATGTGACCCCACCAGAAGGAGCAGCACCATGCGTCAGGACCCAGGCACACTAAAGACTGCGAGGTGCACATGCCATATGGGTGGACTATTTGAATTAACATGCCTCCTGGACTCCTGATCATTCTTTTAATTTTATGGGGCAACTATCATTTGTTTGGACTGAGTCTCAATTGATGACCTCTGTCATTTTTCAGTGGGGTCATTTTTTTACTAAATGTAGACCAACTATCAACTTGAACTTAAAATGACACAGCGGTTAGCTCAGTCAATGATGCAGAAATGGTCTTCTATGCTGCTATGATTTGAGCCATATATATATATATGGCTCGTATATTTAATATATAACTATTTTATATATTTTATACTATGCATTTATATATTTTGTATATATTTTATACTATTATTTTATATATTTATATATTATAAATATATAATTCATATATATGTTATATATGTAAAATATATACATTCATAGCTAGCTCTGCCAGCAAGACTCAATGAACAATACTTTATCCAGATTCTTATTAGTAACTAATAATATGAGAAGTAACATCAGCTTATCCCAGGATCCCTTTGTGGGCTAGAGTACTTAATGGATTTTAAAAGTTTTCAAAGCTAATGACCTGTTAAATAGGTCACAGGGATAAAAGGAAAAGTTGCTTGGCCATAACCATAGGGGATCAATTTGGGGTAGAGTTTGAGTTTCTAATCTACCATCTGGCTATCAGAACATCCTTTTGAATAGAAAATGAGGTCCAACCTCTGCCCATCTTTCCATCTTTGCAACTCACTAACAAAACTAGCAAAATTTTCCCCATGCCGATGTTAAACGTGGTTGAAAAGAGCACAGAGTTAAAGGACAGACACTCAGAATAAATAATAAGTGAAAATAAACAGCATCAAAATTCTGTCTGGGTAAAACATTTGCTGTTGTTATGGGTGCCATAATTTAAGAGCATAAGTCTTGAGGGCGAATTGTGAGATCTAGAAGCCCCTTCTCCCCTTCCCCTAACACTTATTCTTGTGTCATAGTCCCTCCTGTTATATACTGGAAGAAGGGAAGCTCAATAATAGATTGCTCCAGATTTAGAAATAATACCAATGACAGAGATGATGATAATATTAGCAGCTCCAATTTCTGGAATGTTTACTCTGTTTAGGTGCTTAAAATGTGTTATCACATTTAATTCTTGCTAGAGCCCTGAAACATAGGTATTTTTATTCTCCTCATTGTAATATTCTAAAAACTTTATTTAAAGAAAAATAAATGTATATTTTCTCTGAAAGCAAAGAGAGCAAAACCTAAGAAATCAACAGCAAAAATGAAGGTACTCTCTGCTTTTTACTTTAAATGTCTCTGTTAGCACAGCCTCCACAGAATTTAGCAATCTGACCTTGATATTCTAAATCCTTCCAAACTGAGTTTGCTCCCTTCTTTCCTGAGAGAAAAGCTTCTTTCTCTTCCAGGTCGCGACAGTATCCTCTCTCCCTGTAAACTCCATCCTGTATGTCAGGGAAGGACAAGACAGTGTTTTCCTGTGTATCCACTAATTACTGCCCCAAATGCCCTGTACCTTTCTGGAGGTGCAGCACCAGGAAAATCTGGCTTTCCTATTTTAGCTGTTGGCACACAAAGGCATCACATGTAGGGTTGCCAGATATAGCAAGCAAAAAACAGAGGATGCCTAGTTAAATTTGAATTTCAGATAAACAAAAACAAAAATTTATTTTTGGTATAAGTATGTCCCAAATATTGCATGGGAGATACTTATACTAAAAAATTCATTGTTATCCGAAATTCAAATTTAACTGGGCATCCTATATTTTATCTGGCAATCCTAAATGCTATTTATATTTTCCAAATTACATAAATGAAATAGAGCAGGGAGGCCAATTTTAACTTGTTTCCTTGTAGTGGGAATCCTACAGAATGAGCTCCACTTCCTTTCGAGACAAATGAGCAGCAAATGTCCAATGTGGTTAATGGGCCATCAGCTGAGTGCAACCAACTTATGTAATAATTGAAGCAAGAGAAGGGAAACTTACTAATTATATGCAGGCCATGCAAATAGATGTCTCTTTAGTTTACTTATTTTAGACTTAGAGTGTTTCCGGTCTTAAAGAGCAGTGGAGGTCAATAATGTTCCTTCCAAAATCCCCTACCCCAGCCTGGAACTCCATTTTTCTATTCCAGGGTTGCTGGCAAAAATGTGCCAGGACAAAGGGTCAGTTGGGGCTGAAGTCCAACCCATATTCTGCTTCTCAAGCCTTGCACCTAGAGGAAGGGCACCCCCCCCCCCACACACACACATGTGCCTTGCACTTGACAAATCATTCACTTCCAGGCTGAGCCTGCTAAGAGCAGGTGCCTTTTTAAAAAAATAATCTGCGTAAAGACACTAGACTGTTGGCCCTGATTCACACAGACATTTAACACTTACTTGCAAAGTCAGTGCTGAGAGCCAAGTGCTGTGTTAAGTTCTGGAAATACAAAGATGGATGGGGCATGGTCCCTTCCTTCTAGGAATGCAGAGTCTGTCGGGGGCCAGGCAAGTAAAACGATCATTATAATCTGTGCCACGTTGTGCGGTGTGCACAGGACATGACGAGAGCACAGAGGAGGGGAAGCTGTGTCAGCCCAGTGGCGTGAACTAAGAGGCATTCTCAGAGAAGTAGGAGCTTGAGCAGAATCCAGATGGAAGAATGGGGTTAATGAAGCAGGAGGGGGTTGAGGGGAGAAAAGGCATTCCAGGCAGAGGGCAGAGTGCCATGAGCAGATTCACAGAGATGTGAAACCAAATGCCGTGCTTTGGAAACCTCTAGATGCTCATTTCAGCTGTCATGAGAGTCGGGGATCAGGGGTGCCAAATCATGAAGGGTCTCTACAGAGAGAATGCATTTGGGAAACACTGGATTAACCAGTGCCCAGTGGGGTAGTTTTATTCTCTGCTATATCCCTCCAGTGCCTAGAATAGTGACTAGTAAATAGTAAGCACTCAATACATGTTTTATTAAATGAACGAACGAACAAGTGATGGAATGAATGCCAGGACTTGTCAGAGCCTTCAATAGGCCAGTGTATGTTATAGATTTCGAGAGAGGAGTATAGTATGCAGAATTTCCACCTTATTTGACCACATAACTTTTTTCACTGAACAATATATTTTCAAAGACTATTGTTTTTTGGAACACATTTGGGGAAATCAGGTTCTAAAGGAGACATGCAAATGGATAACTACATGAATGTATATAAAGTGAGAGGACTCCAGGGTAAGGTTTCAGGGATTACACTTAGGTAAAATGCTCGACATTCTCTGTAGATTCTCCCTGGAACTGGATGATTGATCGCAGCAGAGGAGGCCAGACACGGGGTGAGCTGGCCCCGGTCTCAGGGGGCCTTGCAAGACCTTTTCAGGGACAATAATTGATAGCCATTTTTTCCTTTCCTTCATTCTCAAGTCCAGATTGTACCCCAGCTAATCAGGAAAATGCTCAGCTTCCCTATGGGCCAAATGTTCCCACGCCAATGCCAATCTCTGAAACAGTGGTCTCAAGATAATAACAGTTAGCATTTAGCAAGCACTAACTTTACGTCAGGCATTTTCTACACTTTATCTCATTGATTTTCCATGACAGTAACCGGCATGATAATGCTATAATAGTAATTAGTTTTTGTGTGTGCGTGAGGAAGATTAGCCCTGGGCTAACATCCGTGCCCATCTCCCTCTACTTTATCTGGGACGCCGCCACAGCATGGCTTGAGAAGTGGTGCATCGGTCTGCACCCAGGATCCGAACCTGAGAACCCCAGGCTGCTGAAGCAGAGCACACAAACTTAACCACTATGCCACCGGGCCGGCCCCTAATAATAATTACTTATTGAATACTTACTCTGTGTCAGACACTGGGCTGAGTAAACTTTACAAATATTCTCTTTTGATCCTCATAACAACCCGATCCATTTATAACAAAACTGAGGCACAGAGAGGTTGAGTAACTTGTGCGAGGTCACACAGGTGGTTAAGTGGCAGAGCAAGGACTTGAACTTGGATCTGTCTAATGCTAAAGTCCACATGCTTAGCTGCCCTACCATACTGCTATTAGATCTCCTATCAGTCTTTTGTAGTGTATAACCAAATAGAAGTTGAATGCAACTCCTCTCTATATCCACAAATGTATCTTCAAGAAAACAATCCTAACCCGTGACTTCCACGAAATAGGATCCATTTATGACTACTTGCCAAATAGTCGTGGATCGAGTATGCATCAGTGCTACGTGTGTGATAGATCAAGGTTGGTGACAGTGTTATTGGACTAGAACAATCAGCTGAGTGTGTTCAAAGCTGATTCATAACTGGCAGCTGATGCAGGGTGTTAATATTGCAGCATAGCACAATTAGACACCATCTGGGACAGAATCAAGTCAGGACTATGCTGTGCTGGACCCCAAACTGCTCAATCTTCCCTCCTCTTCCCACAGGAGTTCTAGGGTTTCATGAATCTGCTTCACGCATCTTCTCACACGTAGACCAAAATAAAAGGAAGTAGGCTGATTGTGAGGGTTAATGAGATGTCACCTTCTAGGCTGTTGGCACAGATTGGCCACTTGTGAGATATTTTATTTTTACTATACTACTTACTCTTGCTTTCTGAACATAAAAGCATTTATTCACATCTTTGCATAGTCTTTGTAGATGAATTAATATGAGTGGCATGTTTTAAAATTTAGAGTCAAGTATCACGTACATACAGAAGAGTACACACATAATTAATGATTGATGTTTACAAACTGAACACAGCTAAATGGTGAGCACCCAGATGAAGAAGCAGAACATTACCAGAACCCCGAGAAGAGCCACTCTCCTCACTAACCCCTAAGGGTAACCTCTGTCCTGACTTTGAACAGCATGGAAGCTAAACATGCAGCAATGGCCTGTGTACAAAACGTCAGGCAGGAAGTTTGGACCGTCTGACTCCAGAGCTTATACATCAGATAATGCACGCCTAAACGACAAGACTTTCCAAGTTCCGTTGCGAGAAGAATGTTTCTAGTTTTTAAAAAAAGTGTTGGTGTCTGAAGAGAAAATGATAGGTGTCTCAATAGCGAGGCCTGAGAGAGTGGCCACGGCGGTGGAGAGGGGAGTCTGAGATGATGCCGGGCTTCCATGATGCTCTCCCTCGCGGGGCCGACGGCAGTAGTGATCCCAAAGGGCTAAGGGTCAAGTCCTAAACCTCTGTAGCTTTGCAGTCACTCTCGAGTCCCCGTCTCTGAGCAGGTATTCCCACAGAAGAAACAGCCAATGAGGAAGCTTAGTTGGCCAGCTGTTGAGGGTTTGAAAAGAAGCCAGGTTTTACAGGACCAAGATGACCCTTAGCTGTGCTGATATAATTACTACCAGGCTTGGCACTGTATTTTTAGTCTCTAATTCTCCAAACTGCCCTCCGCAATTGCTATCCCTTATCACAGATGAGAAAACTGATTCTCAGAAAGGTTAAACGCCCTGGCCAAGGTCACACAGCTAGTAAATGGCTGGGCCAGCATGAGCATGTCTGTGCTGATGAGAGCCTCTGCTTGTAGCCGTCATACACCAAACTTGAAACACCTCTTAACTTCCCAGAGAGTGGCTCTATCTATTGGAGAATTCTTGACTGTGGCCCCCAGAATTTCAAATTGATATCTTGACTTTCTGCTCTTTTGGGGATGGCTCAGAAGGAATTTGCAGGGCCTCAGAGTGATCACTGATTACATCAATTACTCATGATAGCAGAGAAAGACGGAAGTATCCCGTAGGGCCTCGCTTCTGAAAGTGTGGTCCATGGACCAGCAGCATGAGATCTAGGGTCTCAGGCCTCAACCCAGACCTCCTGAGTGAGAATTTGCATTTTAACAAGATGCCCGGGGGATCCGTACACACATTAAAGTTTGAGAAGCACAGTTGAATGCCAGACAACAAAGTTCAGTGTACTCTGCTCAAACTGGGCATATGCGGACTTTATATGTATCTCGTGTACAAAACATGGAAAATATGAGTGAGATTATTGATTTCCTCATTTTGAGAAGAAGGAAAAGAAGCTGCTTCCTCCCCGCTGAGGCAATGGGAGGTTGTGAGAGATTAAAATAGGAATAACCTCCCTCATTCACTTTGCTCTCTTTGCAGGCACGTGCTGTCATCAGCATTAATTGGATTTGCAGTATTCACGCATCTGCTGGGGAAAATAGACACCTTAATTTGCCGCCGTGTAAGAAAACACCAGCCATCCTAGCTATGCCATTGTAGACATTATAAATCACGTGAACCTCAAAAAGATATTTAAACTCCCTAAATATGGGCTGCATTATTTGGCTTCTAATAGCATTCTGACTAGAAACGGCAGAGAGAAATAGGTTTGCACTGAAATTACGTCAGCAGGGACGTTGGAACTGCTACTCTGAAAGGCTGCTTCCTGCTCTCCAAGTCATTTTATCATCAGTGAACTGACCACTGTGCATATGTTAGCCTTCTGGAACTTTCAGCTCTGTGGGATAATGAAGTTGACGTCCTCTAAGAAAGAGCACATCATAGAGTCATTCATTCATTTATCGAATAAGTATTTATTGATCATCTCCTATGTAGCAGGAAGAAATCTAGGTGCTAGAGATAAAATGGTGAAGAGATCCAGCCCATGCTCTCAAGGGTGAGACAGACATTTAACAAATAATATCCAATTTACACTTTTAAAAATGTAAGGATTGGTGTCTAATGCTAGTAAGCAGAGGCATAGGATGCGGTGGGAGGTCCACGAGGAGGAACCAAACCTGTTATGCGAACATGGGGGTGAGGTTAGGAAGAACTTTCCTGGAGAAACGGCATTCAAGCTGAAGTCTGAAAGATAAATGGGTGTCAACTGGGTGAAGTGGGCAGGAGTAGAGTGGGAGTGGGAGTTCCCTTTCCAGCAAAGGAAATAACACATGCAGAGTCCCTTTGGTGGGAAAGAGCATGGAACATTCAAGGGTCTGAAACAAGTCCAGTAAGGCTTGCGAGTAGAGAGAGAGGAAGAATTGCATGAGAGTCAGATCATGCAGGGCCTTGGCAGCTGTGTAAGGGATGGTGATGCTGTCTCTGGGACAATGAGGAGACCTCAAAGGGCTTTTAGTAGGCTCAAAGAGATTGAGTATGACTTGTTCCGGGCCTCACAGCTATAGGGGACAGAGTGGGGATTCAAACCCAAGCCCATCTGACTGCTGAGCCAGCTCTCTTAACCATGACAACATAGCACATGTCCATTTTTATGTGGCTATGTTTTTTCTGACTCCTCCAGTCTCTCTCTCATTCAAATTATATACCTCGATTTGTTTTGAAATATGTCTTGGGTGCCTTCTGCTATGTGACAAATGGGCATTGGGCAGGATGCCTGGCATGGTACCAGTGAGATGAAGGAGTCTAGCTTTCCATGTCAAATAACCCGATGAAGTGTGTAACAGAGGACAGGATCACAGAATCCTACCTGGAGAAAGGCAACATGTGTAATTAAGGGGAAGCCGTGCTTAATAGATCTCGCATTTTTGAAGGAGTGACTAAGCAAGAGACAGAACATGTAATAAAAAAATCACACCAGCATGCAAGACATTTTTATTTTTGCATTTAAAAAGCACTTTGACACAGCTAATTACTTCTCTCTCTGGACTGCTGTGAACACTAAATGGGATGATACAGTATTACCCCATTTTACAGATAAGGAAGGAGGCTCAGCAAGCTTGCACGACTTCTCCAGGTTACATATTAAGCAAGTGGTAAAGCTAATATCCAAAGCAAGTTCCCTCCAACTCCCGAGTTCTTAACTAATTTTTTTGGTTAGTTCATGTTTATTGTGTTGAATAGATCCTTGCCATTATTGTGAAGGAACTGATTGAAAAGAGGAAGTAACAGCCATCTCTCAGAGGACCCTGGATTGCTTTCCTCTCTCTGTGTTGCCTTTCAAATCCTCAAGCAGGCACATTTATATGCATCATCTAGTTTGGTCCCTACGAAAGTTTTAAGACAAAGATACAGTTAACAGCATTTTATAAAAGAGGCTATTAGAACCCTAAGAACGGGGTTGGCAAACTTTTTCTATAAACGGCTAGACAGTAGGTATTTTAGGCTTTGCAGTCTCTGCTCCAACCACTCAACTTTGCCACTGTGGATAGAACGCAATCACAGACAATACAGAACCAAAAGGGCGTGACTGTGTTCCAATAAAACTTTGCTTATGGACTCTGAAATTTGTATTTCATATAATTTTCATGTATCACGAAATATTATTCTTTTGATTTCTTTCAACCACTTAAAAATATAAAAACCATTTTTAACTTTGAAAAACATTTTAATTGTTTTAACTAAAACAGATGGCAGTGCACTGGATTTGACCTTTGGGCCATAGTTGGCCAATCTCAGCACTAAGGGTGACGTAGCATGCCTAAGGGCGCACACCTGGTGACTGTTGTACTATTCGTAAAAAGTTGGGTGTTTACAGCAGCAGGGGTTAGACATTTGCCCTATACTCAAATTTTATTTCAGGCTGAACAATAGAATTTGATTTTATTTAGAGTATCAGAGGGTTAATTATACATGCTTTCATCTGGAAAAGCTGCCAAGAGTCCATTGGCCCAGGTTCAGGGTTGACATGTTGCCTAATCATAGTTTGTGCTGCCAGACTGTTCTCGTGGGGCCGTGGGTCCCTGGGCAAATGAAGGCGCTTCTCAGCTCAGTGAACGAGCTAGAAACACAGTGAGCAAACGCTACTCATGCAGGGGGAAAAGAGGCTCGTTTGGAATGACTGGATCCGTAGAATTGACAGTCTTCCTTCCTATTGTGCCTTAGGGACAGGGTGGAAAGCAAGGTATCTGGCTGATAACCACTTGCTTCTTTCTAAAGAGCAACCAGCTGACAGTGTGAGCACTTATTGTACTTATGCTGCCCTGATTCAGCCACTTCCCCAGCTCTGTTTTCTCTCTGCCCAATAAATAAATGCAAGAGTGACAGTGCTGTCCCGTTGATGAGGATGTATTCTTAGCTCTGGATGTAGCACAGAACTGCAACTTACCGTGTGGAAAAAGAATGGAAGGCCTTGTTTTACAGCTGATGAATTAAGGCAGGGAGGGGTGGTGCACAAAGGGAAAAATGCCAGCTCTCTAGTATCTGCCGCTGAAGCAGCCCCTCATGTTAAGGTTCATAGTTTAGGATAGAGGATAACACTATGAATGAGGATGCTAATTAGCTGTTACCAGAACATTCAATCCCCAAACAAATGTTGACTTTAAGGTCTTAGCGTCCAATTATCTTGCTTGCTGTACAAGAGACGCAATGTCTCTGCAGCTACAACAGCCACGCTTTTGTGCCACACAAATGTGGTGGATGTGACATGGAAGAGCTGCAGATACTTGTGGAGTGAGTCCCCAAACCAGCAAGGACACACATGATTCCCAGCTAGGGTTGTAGGTATTAAGGATCCGCTCAAATAGGGGAAACCCCTCCATATGTGTATGGATATATGAGATATATACTGTATATATGTATACTATTTTGTATATCTATATCATATATCTAGATAGATAGATAGACTATAGAGGCAATGGAGCCCTCTGCTTAGCTCACAGCAAGCTTGGGAAAATAAGTTTATGTATATGTATGTAAATTACATAAAATATATACAATATAATATACATTTACATGTTTTATATTATATATACCTACACATATTTTCTCCAAGCTTGCTGTGAGCTAAGGAGGGGGCTCCATTGTCTCTAGTTACAGTGAGATATGATGAAAAACTCAGCCATTTTGGGAACTATCATTTTATAAATCCAGAATATCTTCCAGAATTTTGTAGTCAGCTGTTAAAACAATTATATTAACTCGTGAGCAGCCCCTACAAGGCTTGAAGGCCCAGGGGCTGAGAGTATTCCAGAAATGAATGTACAGGACTATGCCTACTAGGCCGTTCTGCTCCTAAAGGTGTCTAGGGTCCGGGGACCTCCTTCAAGAGTTCTTATTTTGGACCTGAGATCTAGAGTTCTTAGACTTCCTAATGGATGATGGGTCTAAGCCAGATTTAGTGACATCAGGAAGCTTGGGATCCAGGTGAATATTAGCTGTTATTGTTACCACCATTATATGCCAGGCGTCACACTAGGTGCAGCTTTATGCGTTATCTCACTTAGTCCTCACAATAAGTCTATGAAGTAAGTACTATTATTATTTCCATTTTACGATGAGGAAAGTGAGGCACGGAGAGCTTAAATAACTTGCCCACATTTACATCTTATAAGCGGTAGAGCCAGGATTCATACCCAGACCATCTGACTGCAGATACCAAGATCTTAACCCCAATACTATGCTGCCTCCCCAGAGGACAGAGTCTAAGCTCTTCAGATCTTAATGTGGTGAAGGAATGTAATACATTTGGAGAAGAGCATAGGTTCTGTCTTTCAACAGCCAGCTAATTAATTTGTTCTTTGTCTGAACAGTCTTGTTCTCAGTCCAGAAATCTAGTACACACAAGAATGGTTGAAACTAAAATTAACTCACTGTCCTTTATTCATCCTCTCATTTAACAAGTGTTTATTGTCTGTGCTGGGTCTGTAAGGAGAGATTTTATTGGAAATTCTATGAAATTCTTCCACATACAATTGATTGTCAAGTCAAAGGATGTGGAGGAGTCATAAACATGGAGGTGCTACCTGAAGCCATGGGAAGGGATGAGACTGCCATATATAAGTGTCTAGAGCTGTGCTATCCAAAATAGGCACTAGCCACATGTGGCTAGTTAAGTTTAAATTAATTGTAATTAAATGAAATTAAAAATTCAGTTCTTCATTCAAACTAGCCATGCTTAATTGCTCAATGGCAGCGTGTAACTTGTAGCTATTATATTGGATGGCAAAGGTATAGAACATTTCTACCATTGCAGAAAGTTCTATTGGACAGCACTGATCTAGAGAGAAAGGAAGGAAGAAGAACTGAAGAGAGATGTTGACAGAACCCTGGGTACCACCTAAAATTAGGAGTCAGCAAGTAGAAAATAAAGTAAAGGAGACGGAGAACGTGGAAAGACAACCAGGATAATGTGGAGTCAGGAAAGCCAAGAGTGGGGGAATATCAAAGAGCAAAGTGTGGTTCTCAATGTCAAATGCTGGCAACAGGTCTTCTGAAGTTAACAATTGAAAACTACCCTCTGGATTTGAGAAATAGGAGGACACTTGGTGCCGCCTTGGTGAGCATTGATGATGAGGCTGCTTTATGACAGACACTGTGCTGGACAGTGGAGGTCCCCAGCCCCAGCCTCTGCTCTCAAGTCCAATTGGGCAGACATCACACAGAAGTGCACTATTGGTTCGCTTTTTGAGAGTCTGAGTTGCCACTGGCTTGAACAGTGTGGATAGCAGCAGGCCTCCTGACCAGCCTGCTGCCTCAGTGGCCCTTTCAAAGCCTTTGGCCTTGAACATTTCCAAAGCAGTTCCAGGAGTGGTGAGGTGCTCAGAGCTCTGGGAGAGCAGTGCTGTTCAATTCCAAGGTCATGACTGAGTTTGGTAATGAGAGTAAAAAATCGTGTCTGTGACCTTTGTCCAATCCATAAATAATTGTTAATAAGAACTGAATGGCAAGTGAGGGAGGACCAGGAAGCATTGTAGAGAATATTAAATCTCAATGGCCATAAAAAGCATTGGCAAGGGCTCTTTTAGTTGACTTACATTAACCCCCTGGGGTTCTTTTAGGCACACTTAACATGGTGATTCTACTGCAATCAGAGTCAGAGAGGAACATAAATCTGCATGTTCAGGATTTCGATCCAGTGCCTGTGATAATGCAGTGTGTGTCCAGACACGTGTTCCCTGAAGCTGGAAGGAAGATGAGCTTTTGTTTTGACCTGTCCTTCTTTGATTGTTCCAGGTTTTCATTTACTTATAGCTTTCTAGGCACCACTTCTGGTGGAGTGTTGGAGAGTCTGGGTTAACACAGTTTAGATGTGGGTTCTAATCCAGCTCTGCTGCTGACTCAGGGACCTGTTGATAAAGTCCCTATGGTGTATTAGTTTACAGGAGGAAAACCGGAGGCCTTGACAGTGAGTTGAAGTGGATTCTGGGATGAGGTGGTGTGGTGTGGACAAAAGCAAGCCTTGTAGCTCTCAGTCTTCTAATCTGCAATGAATCGTCTGTTAATTTCTTCCCTTGTTTTGGCCACAGTCCTCAACACCCTACCCCACCTATATTGGGGGGATTCTGGAATCTCAGCTCTCTGAGGGGGCTCCAACCTTGCAAAGTGAGGCTAACACCAAGGTAGGTTTGAGGCGGCTGCCCGGTCTTTCTTTCTAAAAATCAACACTGGAACTCAAAGGAAGGGGGGACGATTAATGTGAAGATACCACCTTTCAGACATTTGCAAAGGCTTTCTACTCTGTCTTTCTCTTCAGCACCAGTGTGCACACACATGCACATGCACACAGACATTCAAACCACACAGCAGCGCCCTTCCACCTTCAGCTTAGGATGCATGCGGGGACTTGTTGAAGGAGGGCAAATGTGTTGAGTGAACTATAATGTAAATAACTTTGATCTGGATTAACTGTGCATTGTTTAGGGACTCTGGCATGAGCGTCTCCAAGATTAATAATGGTTGCTGAGGTTGGCAGAAATTCAGGAATGAGATTATTCCTTTAATTACACCATCATCTCCCCACTTACTCCCCCGCCCCCATATGCCCTAACGAGGCATACATAGCATCTAGCACAGTTTCTGGCACATAGCAAGGAGTCATCAAAGGCTACTTTTATTCATGAAATAAGTGTGCTAATCATTATTAGGAATAGAGAAAAGGTGAAATATAGTATCCTGACCTTCAGCATTAGCAGTAAGAATTGCCATTTATTGAAGGCCTATTATGTGTCATATCTGCTTTACTTGAGTCATCTCCTCTTAGCCTCGTGACAACCCTGTGTAGCCCCAATTTACAGATGAGGAACTGAAGTTCAGAGAGGTGACATAATTGCCCAACGTCACACAGCTCCTAAGTGGCAGAGTCAATCCAGGTTTCTATGACTCCTGAGGCTGTACCCTTTCCACTTTTATATATTGCATTCAAGAAGTAGGAAAAAGGAGACAATGAGGAGCCCAGGATTAGGCCACAGAGGGAGGCAGGCAGGACTGCACTGAGCAGGATTAAAGGTCATCCCATTTCCCTTGTGACCTAGGACTTGGGATCAGCGAGCTGGGCCTTCATAGCAGCTCCACACATTTTCTTTCTCCTCAACCTATATTAGAACTTCATTGTTCCCTTGTTTGCTTGTCCAGAGAAACAGGTGATGAGAAAAGCACGCTTGAGGTGTCTGCGGGAGCAGTGCCCTGCTTTGCTTACTATAAATAGCTCCCTCTCAGCCAGTTGACATAAATGGCATTTTACAGGGAAGGTGACCAGTTTGAAATAAGCCCTAAGGAAATGTCAGGACACCAATGTTCACTTGGTATGTGCAGTGTTTCCAATCTATTGCAGAAAGTTAGAAGTGTTGAGATCTTGAAGCAAAAGTGGTTTCATCAGATCATGATGTCATCCCAAGCCCTTGGTCTGGAGGTCTACAATTAACCAGAAATTTGCTTCTTTACTTATGAACCAAAAGCCAACAATGACTTAGACCCACTTGCAATGGAAACTGAGTGTGGGCTGCATGCAGTAAACATTTTTACTCTCTTAACTCCCACTCATTATAAAAGGGCTGCGATTTGCTCTTTGCTACCAGTTGGCCTTAAAGAGATAATGTGCAGCCAAGGGACCTACCTGCTCTTCAGGCAGACCTGAAGTCTGAACACATTTGTATTAAACTTTGTGCAGACCATCCCAAGATGATTAAAAAGGGAGGGGGGCATGAATTTATTCACATGAGCCACTTTCATTATTTTCCACCAGCAAATAGCCAAATAATTGATTGTGGATCTATTCTTTAATTAGCATAAATGAAATGACTGTTATATAAGATAGAATGCATATATTGATTTTGGCTGCGTCCTTTAACAAGGATAAGTGATTTTTACTTCCAGAGTTTCTGTAATCAAAACTTGCTGCAAAGCAAAAAGCTGTAGGACCGGTATCCTTCAGGGCAGGCCGCGGGAGCTGAGCAGTTTAAGGTGGGGGCACTTGGTGTGCCAAGGGACTTGCATTTTCTGTATGAGAGGAGGGAAGACCAATTCATCTCAAACATTAGTGATAACTGAGAAGAGAGGGTCTGAGAGCGAGAGCAGAGAGGAGTTGAGAGCTTGGATGCCAGGCACTATGACCCAGGAGCTTTCTGTGTTTCCCTGGTCGGTTCAGCGGCCCAGTTGTTGAGGTCTGGGCTGTTGGTTCCTCTTGACTGTGGCTAGGAAAGAGTGTGCATAGAAAGGTCTGGTCCTTGTTTGGAGAAGGCTGTATGAACCCAGGGCAGGTCCCTTTCCCTTCCGCGGGGTGCATTCCCCCAATTTCTACATTGACGTGGGAGGATTAGCTCTCAAAGGCACCCTAAGCTCTGATGGGAGGAGGAAGTACTGTGATGGTGACATTTAGGGACTGCTTTGGCTTCTCCTTAATTTGTTCCTCCCCTTCTACCTTGACTTGGAAGAGCAGACACAGCTTCCTCATTCTTACCAAGAAAAAGTCGAGTCACCACAAACTCAGAGCTGAAGCATTATGTGACGTTGGTGTTCGGTACTGCATGTGCCAGTTTGGCGTGGTGGTTAACAGTACAGCCCCTGGAGTCTGACTGACCTGGCTTCGAATCTTGCCCCTACTACTTTTAGGAGTACAGTTCTGGCAAGTCAATTGACCTTGCTTTTTGTCATGTCAGAAATGGGTGTAGTAACAGTACCAACTTCACATGGTTGCTCAAGGAATTGAATTAGATAATCCACGTAAAGCAGCAATTGCAGAACCTGGCATAGAGTGGGGTCTCAGCAAACTTTCCTCGCTCCTCACCCCCTTTCCCTCTTCTCGCTGCTTCCACATCTCCTTGCCCACCCCTCACTGCAGCACTCAGTACATGTCTTCCTCGTTAATGTGAGCATTTCAAGGTCAAGGATCCAGCCTCTGCTCCTTTGCCATGTCTGGTGTACCACCAATTCATTTATGGCTCACATGCATTTCTAGACACAAAACAGTTCGGAGACCAGCTAGCTCTTCCTTCAAGCACCTGACTGACATTTTCATGATGACAGAAAAGAGTCACAAGATAGTTATTTTTAGGTTTTCTAAGAAATTCATTGAGGTGCCACGCTGGATTTAAATTCATCTCTACATGTATATTCAACACCTACTAAGTTCAGAGAATTGCAAGCAGCTTGGGAAAATATCCCGTGACACATGCCATCGGTAAAGTAGAAGTGATGGGAGAGGGGGGTAAGGAGAGGGGTAATGTTGGCAGGGAGAGCCCTGAGGTAGCAGTGACCAACATACATAAAATGGAACGTGACCTGAATCAAACCGTGATGTCGTACATGTTCCTAGAGCAGCATGTGATGAGGTGCCAAGCCAGCAAGTGCCACACACGGTGTACAGACAGGGTTGTTTCTCCTCTCTTCCATCCCCCACCCCCATCTACCCCCCGCTCCATCTGTGCTTCCACGGCTTCTTGTATACAGCTGCATTAGAGGACTCTCATCACACTGCATTATTGTGATTCAGGGAAAGAGACCTTACTGCAGGCTGTGGTGCCCAGGGAAGCCTTCATGGATGACAGGGGCTTAGTTCAGCCTAGAAGTAGCTAAAGGATTGGAATTAGACAAAGGGAAGGAGGGCATTCCAGATGGAGTATACAGTGGGAACCCAAGCTCGGAGCCAGAAATATGCATCGTCCGTTGCCACAGAGTGGGAGGCGAGGAGGGGAGGGGTGGGAGGGGGGATGGGCACGACTGTGAGTTCACCAGGACGACTGAAATGGGGAATATGCAACCCATACTGACGGATGCAATGGTATAATTGTCCCCCAGAGAGCCTGGCATTCGTGGAGGCTGTGCTCTGCTAAAGGGCTGGGGTGGGGGTTGTTGAAATTAGCCAAGAGAAAGAGATTCTTTCTGTAAGCTTCCTAAGGCTCCCCACCCCAGTTAGAAACATATGGCCCTGGCAAGGGTCTTTGCTTTATTTGGGCCCGTTGCTTATCCTCCCCTTGCTACAAACTGTTAGGGAAAAAGCAGAAAGGCAGCTGTACTGCCTGAAGGAGTAATCATTAGCTGATGCTGCCATCTCCAGGAACCTGCCTGCTAATAACCAGCACACAGCAGGCCTGCTTCAAGCTGTCTGCCCAGGCAGGCTCCTCTCCAACCCCCACGCCAGCCCCCACTGGCTGGCTTGGCTTCTGTAGCCTGAAATTCGACTGGGCAGCTGGAGGGAGGGATAAGCTGCCCAGGGCTCCCAGAATCTTTGACTGCCAGCTGCCTTCTCTTTGCTCTGGTCTGACAGGGATATGTTGCAAAGGTTGTCATCTGAAGGATAAGAAACCCCTTGTATTAGTTTCCTAGGGCTGCCATAACAAAATACCACAGACTGGGTGAGTTAAACAACAGAAATTTATTTTCTCACAGTTCTAGAGGCTAAAAGTCCAAGATCAAGGTGTCAGCAGGTTTGGTTTCTTCAAAGGCCTCTCTTCTTGGTTTGCAGACGGCCACCTTCTCTGTGTGTCCTCATGTGGACTTTCCTCTGTGTGTGCATGTCCCTGGTTCTCTTTGTGTGTTCGGATTTCCTCTTCTTATGTGGACACTTTTCTGTTTGGATGATGGCCCACCCTAATGGCTTCCTTTTAACTTAATCATCTCTTCAAAGGCCCTCTCTCCAAATACAGTCACATTCTCAGGTATTGGGGGTTAGGACTTCAACATATGAATTTGGGGGGACACAATTCAGTCTACAACACCCCTCATACAGTGAAGAGGGTACCCTGATTCCTTGACACTTTAGTAAGCTCTTTCCCTTTCTGGACCTTTATTTTCTCATCATTACGATAAATGGGTTAGAGCTAGAAGCTTAGAAATCTTGTCCAAAAATAAGTGATTCTATGAATTACAGATAAGTTTTTCAGAAAAGAAATGCAGATTTGTGATGATCTGCTAACGAATGGATTTTCACAGCCCAGACTGATTACATATTCTGAGAGCAAACTAATATAGCAATTTGTTATAGAGTTTGAACTTGATATATGTCTTCATTAATTTGTTTATTAAATAACAATATTTTCGTGCCTTAAATATGCCAGGTGCTATGCTAAATGCGAGAGAAAAAAGCTGACTGTATTAGGTAATATTTCCTAACTAGCTCTTATTATAATTTTAGATATGTATTCCACAAGAAATTGTTGGATCCTCAGGTGTAAAAATCAGAACCACTATTGAGTTTAACCATTCTTCTACCTTTAACAATGAGTTTGTAAGTGTAGTCTTAAGGCTTTAATTCCCCATACATAGTGCTATAGTTTATTTATTTATTCTTTCATTGGTCTGCGCATTCCGTAAATATTTTAAATTTCCACAGTGTGCCAGGCACTGTGCTGGGTGCTAAGGGTACTGTAGTGAATAAAATCAGCAAGGTTATTATTGCCCTCATAGAGGTTACAGTCTAGGGTGGACCTGAGGCTATTTTATTTCATGAAATGTCATGAGTATATAGTAGAAGATATGTCAGGAGTTGCCAAGAACACCCCCAGGTTTGGTGTTTCACCAGAAGGACTTACAGGATTCAGCATATAATTGTGCTCATGGCTAAGATTTAGCGAAAGAATACAGAGCAAAGTTAGCAAAGGGATAAGTTGCACGGGGAGAAATCTGGAGGAAATCAGGTACAAGCTTCCAAGAGTCCTTTCCCAGCGGAGTCACACAGGAAATGCTTATTTCCCCCAGCAACAAGTGTGACAACACATGTGAAATGTTGTCTACCCGGGAAGCTCATTAGAGACCCAGTGCCCAAGGTTTTTATTGAGGACTGGTCACATAGGCACCATCTGCCTGGTACATACCAAAATTCCAGATGCCCAGAAGGAAAACAGATAGGTATTCAGCATAAAACACATTGTTTGTACAACATTGTTTAAATGCAGTAAGCCACCTTTATCATTTAGTAAAAGTTAAATATCAGTGTAGAGAACTGTTTGCCAGCCTGGATCCCACACATCAGCTACGGGCCAACTGTGCACGTGGGCCTTTCTAAGGGCAGCAAGTGTCAGGGCAGTTAACTAGGTGAAGTAATGTCAGGGGGGAGTCAAGGGGTTAATTTTCTGGAAATGAGCATTCCAGATAGCAGCAATGAAAGATGCAAAATCTCAGCGGGAGAGGGAACGTGGCTTATTCATGAAACTGAAAGAAATTTGGTCTGCCTAGGGAGAGAGGGGAGGGAGTCAGGTTAATCAAATGGACAGTCTTTGTGATGCTTGTATTCATTCATTGATTCATTCATTCAAAAAAATGTTTACTGAGTACCCGCCACGTGCCAGGTATTAATGTGAGGCACTGAGGACACAACCAAGCAAATGTTCCTGTCCTCACGGAGCCTATATTTTAGTGCATGTTATTTGCATATGCTGAGTTATACAACATCCATTTTACTGGAAGTTCTCTCTCTCCAGTTTTAAGAACATCAACATTTAAATATATTTGGCATGCTCCCCAGTTAGAGGAAACACAAGAAGGTACCTTTTATCCAAAATTCCTGCTAGGCCTGTGTGTTCGTAACCCATTACACATACATCTTAAATGCTGAGAAACTAGATTTTAAGTGGGAGCCATTCGTCGCTGCTATGATCAGGACTTTGACATTATTTCAGTTTGGGGCCTCATAATCTGAATGCATTTATATGTTGACAGCATGATTTTCTTGGTGGTGGTGGTAGTGGTGGTGATAACAAGAATGAGGAAGGATCTGTTAGCTATTGAGAGAGCAGTGAGACACAACCAGTCTAGAAAACAGATTAATCAGCTTTATGCGAACAAAAGAACACCATTAGAAGCCTAGTATCTGATCAAGTTTGATTAAGTCAACAAGAATACCACTACTTACCAGACTGAACTATTCTCATTAACTGTCCACTGTAGTCATCCAGGACACATCTCAATCCTGTCTCCGTATTGTGTCACCCAAAGTGCCTCTCAGTTTAACTTGAGACATTGCATGCAAGAAAAATTTACTTTCACAGAGTTAAGTCTTAGACTCAAATATTGCCCAGATTTAGTCATACGACTAGAAAAATCAGGATGGTTAGAGGATTTTACGTACTCATCTCAAAGGTTCCAGGAATCTAGTAGTTTGGCACTGTTTATTTTCAGCACAATTAGACTCTCTGGAAATTCTAGCATACTGGTAGAGTAGATGCTTGATAGTTCAGACACATCCTGATATTTGCATTCTAAAAATTTAAAGTGTAGCTCATAGGGATAGCACTTCTGAAACTGTGGCTTCATTTCTACCAATAAAATAAATTCCTACATATTTGGTATATTCTTATCTGACAATTAAAACTGAGTGATGGTGCCTCTCTTTTTGCTCTAAGTGGCCAAGAAACTCAGAGCAAGGAAAAAAAACAACACCCCAAATAAGTTAAAATTTCCCTAGCACTTAACTCTTGGAAAAGACAAAACTTTGAGATATGCTGACATACAAATTGAGTGACTGCTTGAATTCCTTAGTGCCTAGAACAGTGCCTGGAACCCAGCATGCTCTCAATAAATATCTGATGAATGGATGAGCGAGTGAATGGATGGATTACACATATAAAAGCAAAATAGTGCTTAGAGAGTGTGTGAAAATTGAAGCTAACCTGTCATATGGTCAGTTATCTGGGTATGTATTTCAAATTTTAAAATTCTTTTCATGTTTCAACTATAAAAAATCATCATCAATAAAAATGAGTAATGGAAGGTGCTGATTCAAACATAGATACCTCTGATTTTTTCTGACAATGAGAAATAGCCTCAGAGGATAAATGTCTGGAAAATAAATTGTTCATGAAACTATATTTTAAATTAAATCCATGGTCTGTGCTTTGGGCCAAACAATGCAACGGATTTGTGTACATCAGGGTGGTATAAAATAGAGACGCTCAGGAGCATGGGCTCAGGGGGCAGACTGTCCTATCCGTGAATTCTAGGGAGTCAGGGCTAGTGAGATCTTCTTTATCACTATGTCTACACCAGTCATCTACAAACATTTTGATCACAAACCTCTACTTGAGTGTTCATATTATTTATGTACAAATTATGTTTATGTGTACATCTACTAATATATTTTATATTTTAATTATATCCTAAAATATATACAAGCATACAAATAAAAAAGGATGAGAAAAATAAATATGACTGAAGTTTCAGTGTGTTCTTCCCACATCTGATTGTCTTGCCCATTCCTGAGACTCACGTATCCCACTTGGGAGAACACTTTTCTAGAGTAGGGGCCATCATAGGTGCTCAAGTAATCATAATATTTGTTGAATTATTGAATGTGTTCAAGTCCAAGCTCTGCTCCTGACTTGGGTGAACCTGAGCAGGTTCTACTATCCATATTCTGGGCCTTTGTATCATCATCGATAAAATGGGGTAAATTAATAATGACTGCATTTTGGGGTTGTGAAGTGTAAATTAACAATCTAGTAAATGTTAAGAATAATTGCTGTGTTGATGATGATGATGATAACAGTGGCAAACAGGGTTAATTCCCCACTTCTCAGATGAAATGAGATTAGGCTCCACCCTCATAATACCATTAGTTTTGACCATGGATACCCCTCATACATTCCACTTGATATGATGCATTTTGTACGTAGGGTCTCGATGTAGGATCTGTTCCTGCTGGAAATTCTGTTCCAGCTTGTAAACATAATTTCCTGCTAATGGATACGGAGAAAAGCAAAAAGGGAAGAGGTGGTTACTCTCTTTAAGCACATCTCCAAACTGGTGCCTTTCAACAATACAGGTTCCTAAAACTGAAGAAAAGATGCTAGTGGAAAAGGTATAAAAGCAAGACTATGTGATACTTAGAGAGTTAAAGGGTGGCATCTTTATGTACTAACTTCCCCAGTAAAACTCTGAGACATACAGTGACCCTCCCACCCCCCTCCCCACCCCTGTTGGAACCTGTCTGTGCCTCTCAGCATGAATCACTTTGAACTAAGGCAGGGATGAAGCCAGGAAAAATTATTTGGGGACTCACATTTCTCTTCTGCCCCCTAGAGCCCAGATTCTGCTGGTCTGTTGAATAGTGTATGATTACACTGTGGTTGGCAAGGGGACAACCAAGGGTGCAGAGAACAGGAGAGAAAAAAAGTAATAACTTCTCACCTCTCTTTCCTTCCTCAACCCTCTACCCCTCCCACTTTCTCCAAGGTTGTTACAGGCCTTCTGATTACAAAAACCAGTAGACACCTACCGTCCTAAACTAACTTGGCCTGTCAAGAGCATTTTATTTGAACTCTAAGGAGGCCCTTTTTCCTTCCTGAAACTCTCTTGGTTTCTGTGATACCACTATTTCCTAGTTTGTCTACATTTTGTCTATTCCTCCAAAGTCTCCTTCACTGCCTCCTCTTCCTCTGTTATAAATGTTAGTGTCTCTCATGGTTTCATCCTCAGCCTCCCTATCATTTTGCTCTATGCATCCTTCCCAGGGCATCTCATCTCATCTACCCCACCTCCCGTGACTGCACTTACCATCGCTTTGCTCTTCACTCTAGAATCTTTGTCTCTAGTTCAGGTCCCTCTTCCATATTCCCAACCTACTAATTCTAGATCATCTCCACTGCCATGTCTCACAGGCATATCCAAAACTGAATTTGTGCGTGTGTGTGCTCATGTGCATGCACACATGAAACAATTAGTTGGTGAAGAATCAGAAAACACTGACTTATAGTGCCAGCTGTCATTCAGTTTTTGAATGATGTTGGGCAAGTTGTTTCCTCACCTGTAAAAATAAAAAATTGGGAAAATGAAGCCCAGTGTCCCCTCTCTTGATGAATGAGAACAGCCCAACCATCCGGTTGCCCAAGTCAGAAACCCTACAGTACTCCTTGACGTCTGCCTCTTCCTTACCTTCCATCTCCAGTCCATAACCAAGTTCTATCAATTCTGCATCCACAGTGGCTCTGCAGTCTGTTGCCTTTTTCTCTATTGACAGTGTCATTGCCTTAATTTAGGCCATCGGCATTGCTCTCTGGACAATTGACATCCTCTTAAGGTGTCCCTGCCTCTAGTCCCACACTTGCAGCCACTACGCTAGTCTTCACACTGCAACCACTGAGATCTTTCTAAAATGCCAATTGGATCAGGTCTTTCCCTTGCTTAAAACCCTTGTCTGTTTCCCAATGGCATACAGGATTGTGTCAAATCCCTTCCTGTGGTCCATGAGGCGCCACATGATCTGGTCCCTGGCAACTTTCATAGCTTCATCTCTCATTCTATCCCTGGAAATCTGTGCTCCGAGCATTGCAAACTGCCTGCATTTCTCAACTTTGTCAGGCTGTCTCAAGCCTGGATGTCTTTGTACTTGGTCCGTCTGCCTGGAATTTTCTTAGCCCCACACATTTTCTCACCCCCTCCCAAGTGACTTGATTAATGACCACAGGCCTTCAAAACTCAGCTCCCACCACCTGCTCTGAGAAAGGCTTCCCTGGCCACCCCTGAGGCTAGGTTTGGTAGGTGCCCCTCTCTGTGCTTTCATAGTGCCTTGTGCCACATCACTGTCTTTTCACATACCACCTTGTAAGGTAATTCTGTGTGTGTTGTTCTCTCTTCTGGGAGCTAAGAGCTCATTTAGGGCAGAGGCTTTGTATGATTCCTCTAGGTTCTGCCAGTTTCTAGAGCAGTTACTCTCTTCACCTGATTGCCTCCTGCTCTTCCTTCAAATTTCAGCTTAATATCACCTCTTCTGAGATGCCTTCCCTGATTCCAACCTCCCAAACCCTGACCAATGTATTAGGTGCCCCTCCTCTGTAACACAGAATTTCTCCTTTGCTTTTCAAATGTCCATTTACTTGGCTGTCTCCTCCACTGAATGCTGAATTCCTTGAAGGAAGGGCCTAGATTTTACTCAGCATTGAGGCATTTCCCACCCCAGCCTTGTATAGCCAAGCACAGAGCCAGGTACAGATGGCACACTCATGAAACCTTTGCTGGCTTCACCTTTCATTTGGAGATTGTGATTTTGCCACATTTCTATTTCATTAAAATTGCATTCTCATTTTTAAACCGCTCCTGGTTGCATCAAGGTTTCCAAGCGTTATATAGTTTTACAAGTTTGTACTGCTATTTTGTCCTCTAGGTGGGGTTGTTTGGAAAGGAAATGTCAAAGTTATATATGCTTTACAAGAAATGGGTACTGTATTGGTCTGCTAAGGCTGCCATAACCAAATACCAGAAACTGGGTGGCTTAAACAACAGCATCTTACTTTCTCACAGTTCTAGTGGCTAGAAGTCCAAGATCAAGGTGCTGTAAGGGTTGGTTTCTGTTGAGGCCTCTCTTCCTGGCTTGTAGATGGCTACTTTCTCTCTGTGTCCTCACATGGTCTTTCCTATGTGCATACATGGAGTGGGGGGAGGGAGGGAGGAAGAGAGAGAGATATCGAGAGCTGTAGTCTCTCCTCCTCTTATAAAGACACCAATCCTATCGGATTAGGGCCCCGCCCACATGACCTCATTTAATTACCTCCCTAAAGACCCTATCTCCAAATTGGGGGCTAGGACTTCAGCATATAATTCAGTCCATAACATATAATTCAGACATACAATTCAGTCCATAACAGGTACACATCCCAAGGTTATCAAAATTTTGTGCAATTCAATGAAACACTATTCTAAAATTGTCTTGGAACCCAAGCAGCAGGATTGGTTGTAACCCCAACCTATGATCAAACTTCCTGAGTTTCCATTACCTCATGCGTCAAAGGAGGGAGCTTATGCTGCTGGAGCAGTGAAGGGACAAGTGGAAGCCCCAGGGAATCCTTGGGCTGGAGAAATGATATTTGAGTTCTTTCCCTTTTCATCCCTCCATTACCTCAGAAGCCTAGAATCACTGTGACAGACCCAGAAGCTCCATTCTCAGGTCAAGTGGACTACCTTCTTCAAGGACTTCAGTTTTACCATTTTCTGGGTACCAGGGATTGAAAACCTCCGAAAGGGAGCCCTAGCCTGGAAACCAGAAATACCAGGAGCCATGGAGTTGGCCCCATCCAGGGCAACTTTCTGACCCCATCCCTCTGTGGCCATCTGGTACATGGATTGAGAATACAATGCCAACCTGGGATTAGGACCCTTGGGAGGCCACTGACGGGGCCTCTTTGAGTGATTCTGTATGTCATACCTGGCTAAAGAGGCCTGGGCCTAGGAGACATTAGCCCGGCAAGACCTCAGTCTTTTTCACTAAACAGTAGTATTAAGGAACATTAGTAGTTACTGTGGGAAATAAAGGATTCTGGGGGCAAATTGGTATGTTTAACCCAGAGTTTCACACAGTTAATAGGTTTCTTTACTGTAGGCTCTGTTAGAACCCTCAGCAAGCCAAATCTATAATATGAATCTCTAAGAGTAGGGCACGGTGAACAGCCTTTCCCGAATTTACTGATGACAGTATCTTTTCAGTCAGAGAACCTTGGTCAGATTAGTGTTCCCCAGGACTCACTTTTAGGAAACTAACTCTGGGAGAATCATGTAAAAAGCCATTGTGTGAAGTGCACCTTGACTCGAGGAATTCCTCCAGGCCTAGCCCTCCTGTCTTCCTCTCAGCACCATCTAGTCATTGGCTCCCTGTAATGCCAAATCCACTTGGCCGTCCACCTTGGCTGGACCTTCTCCTGTTCACGTGTCTCTTTCTTGGCTGACTTAGA
This sequence comes from Tapirus indicus, assembly GCA_031878705.1. Taxonomy (NCBI): domain Eukaryota; kingdom Metazoa; phylum Chordata; class Mammalia; order Perissodactyla; family Tapiridae; genus Tapirus; species Tapirus indicus. The sequence goes on along the minus strand of CM062942.1, from coordinate 115,298,445 downwards.
AATTCCATAGGATTCTGCTGCCAGCCTTGTTTCCAGGCTCCATGCTTTCCAATGAGAATTGGCAGATTTGCAGACCAGGCCCTGTGGACCATGAGAACCTGGCTTGTTCTCAGCTCTGTCTGTGGAGCTTAGACCCTGCCCTGGTTTGGAGGGAAATAAACTGCTGAAATCACGAGATACGTTTCAAACAGAGGCTTTCCCTAGCCCAAGGTAGCCTACCCTACACAGGTACTAAGGGACCTATGTACCAGCCATCTTACAAAAGACTTATTTGCCTGGGCACACGGAAAAAGGAAGAGGAAGATGAAATAAACTAACCTTTATCAGCTGCTTACTATGTGCCAGGCATTGTAGTAAGTAATTTACGTACATTACCTAATTGAGTTCTTACAACCACCCTATGAAATAGATACAATTATTATATCCATTTTACACAAGAGGAAACTGAGGCATAGCTTACAATGAGTAGCAGAGCCAGGATTCAAGTCTATGTCTGTATGGCACTGGGGTTCATGCTTTTCACCACTTTGCTCTGTTGCTTCCTTGTGAATCTTCAGACGGGAGGGAGCCCATCTGCATTGTGTTGGTCAAATCAAAGAGTAGCTTAGATGACTATCTGAAGTAATCACTGCCTGCCTCCTCCCCCAACTTGAGCCAATTGTCCTGCAGTCACTAGAACTAGGTTTTTTTTTTCTTTTAATTTTTATTGATGTCTTAATAGTTTGTAACATCGTGGGGTTTTCATTGTACATTATTATTTGTCTGTCACCATATGGATGCATCCCTTCACCCTAGAACTAGTTTTTTTTATAGACAGTGATCCAGGCTTTGGTGGGTCTTCAGAGGAAACCTACAACTCCAGTTTCCACCCTCACAGTAAAGCGGTAATTTAGATCCTCTTCATCTGTCACCCGTATCACTTAACAGGGCTCCCCGTCTCCAGCCTTACCCCCTCCCCCTCACATTCTCCAGGCCGCCGCCCAAGTTACCTTTCTGAAGGCAGTTTTAATCTGTTCTGGTGTAAAACCCAATCGACCTTGGGATAAAGTCCAAATTCCTTAAACTGGCTTTCTAAATTATCCCCTGCTTGCTTCTCCAGTTTACGCCCCCAAAATCCTTTCCTCTATGCCCACTCTCATCCCTTAGCCTGTGGCCATGCCAAATGACTTCCAGTTTCGAGTGTGTCCCATCTGGTTTCAGGTTGTTTCACACCTCTAAGTCTTTGCTCTCTCTACTTTTTCTGCCTAGAATACCTCATCTCCCTCACCAACCTCATCTGCCTTGGGAACAACTGTTCAAATTTCAGTGCTCAGGTCAAATATCCCTGCTCTATGAAGCCTTTCTTGGTTCCCTCTCACTTTTTTTGAGTCTCACCAGGCCTGGTTTAGCCTCCCAGCCTTGCACTTTTGAAGATGGCCTTCCAGAGGTACTACTCAGCTTTGGACAAGCTCCTCCCTAGCAGGGACCTGGGCTTATTATTCCTGCGTCTCAAGCACCCAGGACAGGTCTCGCACATAATAGGCACCCAGGAAATGTTTGCTGGATAAAAGAATGAAAAGGAAGTTTCCCTAAAATAGGCAAGTATTTGACATTAATTTTAAAATCAGCCAAGAGAATCTTCAGAGTAAGTGAAGAAAGAGGACTACAATCGGATTTTTTGTTCCTATGGTCATGAGATATGACTTTAGAAAAATCTAAATATTTAATTTCTCCCTCCATAAAACTTAGAGAGGAAAATAAAAATTGTTGAGGGTGAGAGGATTAGCATGCAACTGAAATATGCTAGCTCTCCACCAGGGGGTGCTATGAACACGAAGAGAAACCATTCTCCATTAATTTGTTCTTCCTCAGAGAGAAACTGCAGAAACCAAATAACTTTTCTATCATCCCTGCATTGCGTACAATTTTGCAAGAAATGAATAACTCTTCCATCATGCTTGAAAATCACGTATGCCTGGAGCAAGTCTTCCTGCTAATAAGATGCACATGTGTGTGCACGTGCATGCTCATACACTGCCCCCCCAGCACCTTTAAAAGATCCAAGCATCAAGTTTAAAGACGTATGATTTGTGGTATCTGAAATTTGTTCAATGACAAATTTAGGTGCTATTTACTACAATGTCAGAAGCAGAATCAAGCAGAATAAAGCATGTGCTATGTTGCTTTTAACTCTGACATAGAATAGACTATTATGGAAGAAGACCCATCCAAGTCTCAGAGATGAGGTATCATTCAGCTCCTATTACAGCAGTGCCAGCTCGTGTGCACTAGTTCAGTTTTCATTCTTGCGAGACCGTAATGGGGGAACACACACAACATGATCGATATTTGGGAAGTTGTAGTTTGTATAACCAGTGACTTAGGCAAATCAAATCTTGTTTTCAACATCATAGCTCCAGTTTCTGCCTTGAGCATATCGCTTTTGGCCTTGGCTTCTGAGTGATATTTTTGAACCGTGTTCATGTTTATCTTCCCCTTAGACTCTGAGCTCTGTGTGTTTGTGTGTGTTTTCCATTTGCATCTCCTGCATATGGCAAAGGTACATTGTAAGGACTGAGCCTTCATGGATTGCTTGCTTATTGATCAGTTTCCATAAAAAGACTGCCAAAAATGCTGTCAGGAAGGATAATGATGAGATTACAGGGGATACAAGTGAATGGGCAAGAAGGGACTAAGGGGCAAGAAGAGGACTTTCATTGAAGGCTCACAATGTGCCAGGCACTGCCCCAAGCACATTGAGTTTCTCATTTAATTCTTATAATAACTCGATAAAGTAATGGTTATCACCCCAATCCCACCACCTATCTTTTTGCACAACTGTGACTGTTACATTAAAATGCTCAGTTAGTTGGCGTTCCTGGGAGTGGCCAAGGCTTCACCTGTGCCTTTTGTACCTAAGGGCAGTGGTGGTGCTGACTGGGATTTGAGCTGTGGGCAGAATAGCCAATGGGCTGATATTGAAGCTGATTCCTGTGTTCATGGGGGTGGGAGGAGACGTGGATCTCCCTGGCTGCCTCTCTGCCCCTGCTACCCTCAGCGAAAATGAGTATGAGGTGCAGTCCTTGGTAGTTGACAGCAGTGATGTGGTCCCTGTTTTCTGACTGAGGTGGGGGCTTCCTGTGCATTTCCTTTCCTCCCCGGGACTCTTTAGTATTGTGGGAAATGAGAGACATGGGTGGTGCCGATGGACTTTGAGCAGTTGGATTCACTGGAGGACGCTTTACGGAGCAGGAGGGACACAGAATCATGAAAATTTGGGGTCGGGAGAAACCGTAAAGGGTATCCAGTTTAACCAGCAAGCAAGCTTTTGAAACTCTTGACAGTATTTCAGCCAACTGCCAGCTATGTGACCTTGGCCAAGGAACTTCACCTCTCTTAGCCTGAGTTTCCTCATCTACGAAAACAAAAAGCAAAACAAAGAAAACCTTACAGGGTTGTCATGAGAATTCAATGAGAAAACATGTACTCCTGGAACATATTAGGTACACAGTACTTCTTATTTTTATTTTTAGAGCAGTTTTAGATTCACAGCAAGATTGACGGGAAGGTTCAGAGATGTTTCATATACCCCTGCCCCAATACACACAGCCTCCCCCATTATCAACACCCTCCACCAGAATGGTACATTTGTTACAACTGATGAACCTACATTGGCACATCATAATCACCCAAAGTCCATAGTTTACATTATGGTTCACTCTTGGTGGTGTACATTCTATGGGTCTGGACAAATGTGTAATGACATTTATCCATCATTATGATATCATACAGAGTATTTTCACTGCCCTAAAAATACTCTGTGCTCCATCTATTCATCCCTCCCTCCATACCCTCGCAATCACTTCGTTGTCTGCATGTTTTGCCTTTCCATGTCATACGGTTGGAATCGTACAGTATGCAGCCTTTTCAGATTAGCTTCTTTCACTTAGTAATATGCATTGAAGGCTCCTCCATGTCTTTTCAAGGCTTGATAGCTCATTTCTTCTTAGCACTGAATAATAATCCATTGTCTGGAAGTACCACAATTTATTTATCCATTCACCTACTGAAGGACATCTTGGTTGCTTCCAAGTTTTGGTAACTATGATTAAAGCTGCTGTAAACTTCTGCATGCAGGTTTTTGTGTGGACATAAAATTTCAACTCACTGGTACTTTTTAATGAAAAACCTATCTGTCCTTCCTCCCATAAATTCCTCCCTCCCATAACTTCTTCCCAAAGTGAGGGATCAGTGCATCCAAGATGCCCAATTTGCAGCAAAATGCTCTTATTAATTGGCCAAGAGGCCGTGATGGCACAGCAAGTAAACAATGTACTACAAATCTGTTTACATCGGCTTCTGCAGACATTTTGAAACAATTAAACTGTCAAGGGGGCCTGGAGACAGAGCTTTGCATTTTAATGGGAAATGATTAAATATCAGACATTATTGCTTTTGATGTGTCTGGGCTGTAAGTGGATGGCAGAGTATTGATTGGTGCCTCCAGGAAGGCAGGAAGCTTACTCGAGCTGCTTGGCCACAATGCAGTGAAAGCTCGGAGACCTGTAACTTCCTGGGCTGAGATTAAAGGCCACTCGCTAGAGAGTTAACTAGATTTGTCAGCTTCTGTTTAGTTGGACTCTGCCTATGGGGCAGGGTAATAGATGGTGACTTCGGAAGGGGACTATCAGTCGATGGACAGAGAGTGAGTTAGTTGCTGATGGCATCTATTAGAAAAGGATGAGTGACACAGCACTGAGCGCTGACCCCCGTATTGATTCTGTCTGGATTAAAATCACTGTAAAAGAAGTGAAGGCTGCCCATGCAGCCCCTACCTAAGTCAACTAATGCAAAACTGCACCCTACAACCCGCAAATACATATGTGTCACAATTATGGCAGCCACACAGGCTCAGGCTTCTAATACATTCACCATTTAGGATACACCATTCTCTATTGATTTCATTTATGCACAGGTGCCTGTCAGCTCATACGTGGCCCTTGCCCTCTAACCACTTACAGTCCAGTAAATGAGGGATCATGTAAACAACTGAATGCAATCAAGTTTAATTGTCCAATAATAGAAGTTTGTGTTGGGTACAGTGAAGGGACCAAGCTGGCCATGGTCAACTTGAGAGGTGTGGAGAGGCTGGAAGAAAAGTCTTCCTAGTAGATGTCCTACTTGAAAGATTAGTAGGCAGACGAAGGGGGAAGGGCACCCCAAGCTGGGGGAAGATGTTGAACAGAACTCTGGAGGTATGAAAGAGCCTGGTGCATTCAGAGAACTCAATTAGTCTGGTGTGTAGGGCGGGGAGTGGTACTCTGAGCCAATGTGCTGGATCAGCACAAACCTATACCTCCTTGCTACTTCTTAAAGGGTGAGAGGACCTTAGCCCTAAGGTTTAGAAACTGAAATCAATAAAGAAGTGATGAAGACATTGAAATATATCACCACATAAAGGCTGAGTAGAACAGGTGAGCACTACCATCCTGTGTCATTCCATTGCTTAAAATCCTTCCATTTCCCACTACCCACGAGTATGCCAATCAGAGAACAAGACACTTTCTTTCAAAATGGAAACCCCTTTGTGAGAGCTGACATTTATTCACAAATTTGTGTAAATTTGTTTAATCAGATTGCTTTCCTTCATAGCACTTGACCAAGATTAGCCACGTTAGGACTCGGAGAATAGGGAGACGTAGAATGCAAGAGAAGGTAGAAGCATGGGGTACAGAGGGGGCTGCCAAGACTAATAGGGGGTTACTCCTGCAGTGGAGTTACAGCTGATAGAGAGCAGCCCTGAGTGACTGAGAATTAGTTTGAGGGAAAGGAGAGAAAGGATAGCAGAAATAAATTTCACCTGCCTTGCAATTTGACTCCATGTTAGCCCTCACTTTATTTCTATGCAGTCTAGACATCAAAAGATTCAGTTGCTCTCATCCCAGGGGACCCTCTACCCCACTGCACTGACCAGTGCAGCCCCTGCAGGGCCATAAGAAGCTATGGCACAGCTAAAAGAAGGACTGAGTCTCTTGATTAGACCTGATGAGACCCCTCATATTGAGATGACTTAATTTTACCCCTTGGGAAATGCCTTTTTTAAAGAGCTCTTACATTGGCCAAGAGAGACTGCCTCCATATTAGGGTTTTCTATTTTTGTTTGAAGGAAGTTGGCATCTCTCCTGTGTATGGAGTTCACTGAAGCCTAAATTCTTCCATTAGCCATTTTGGTTTGCAAACAGGGATCTGAGCATATGCAACTGTGTGCCTGGTGGCCTGAGCACCAGCTCAGCTTCCCAGTCAAAGGGCAATGAGGAAGGCCTCATGGCACACTCTGAAGATGACCATCTGTCCCTCTAAGCATGACTGACTAGTTAACGAATGGGTTTTTAAAGGACTGGACTGGCTACATAATTTGCAGAGCCCAGCACAAAATGAAAATGTTCAAAAACTTTGCCCTTTGTTCAAAAACTGCTGAGAAGGGCCGGCCCGGTGGCATAGCGGTTAAGTTGGCATGCTCCGCTTCAGCGGCCCGGGGTTCGCAGGTTCGGATCCCGGGCGCGGACTGATGCACCACTTGTCAGGCCGTGCTGTGGTGGCATCCCATATAAAGTAGAGGAAGATGGGCGCAGGTGTTAGCCCAGGGCCAATCTTCCTCAGCAAAAAGAGGAGGATTGGCAATGGATGTTAGCTCAGGGCTGGTCTTCCTCACACACACACACACAAAAACTGTTAAGAATTAAAAAACAGTGACAGCAAAGCATGAAACCAAGTGCAGGGTCCTTCTCAGAGCAGAGTCCTTTGCAAGTGCACAAGACACATTTCCTGGAAGGTGCTCCACCGAGGAACAACTCTTTGGCCCATTTGGGTTCTGAGGACTCCTAATGTTCAGGACCCTGGGCTGTGGGCAGCTGGTGGGGGATGGGGGAGGGTGTTTGATTTCAGGGCAGAACAAATCTTCTCCATCCTCTGCCTACTGCTGAAATCTTGTCCTTGCAGCTAAACCAATTTCCCTTGAGGCCGGATGCCTTTGGGAGGGGCTAACGTTTGCAGCTGTTGTCTGTTACACTCTTCGTGTTGGATGGAAAAGTGGAGGGACAGAGCACAAGGCAATTTTGACTATGCAGTGAAGCTTAAAGGGAAAAATTATGTAAGTTTATGGAATGCTTTTGGATACACATAATCTGCCTTTCCATATAGCACGGAGTATGGGTGATGGGGCTCAATAAATATAGCTCCTTGTGGGTGTCAGTAATTCTTCAATATTCATTGATAGTGACGATATTCAGACCTTGAGACAGATTTCCTTTCTCTCTGACTCAAGGGAAGTTTTCCCAGAGCCACACAGAAGGAGAATCCAATCTGTTCAATAGGAAAGACTCATTTGCTCCCGGAATAACTAAATTTCCATTTCTATTTGAATTTTTAACCAAAATAGTGGATCTTCCATAAGGCAAAAATAAAAAGAATGGCAATTTGGTTTGGGGTTTCACTTTTCCTTAAAATTTTAATTCCTATATTAACACTGTTAAGTGCTTCAGTAACACGTAAGGTATAATGCTAAAATAGTCTGTTTCTTGCTTTTATGTTATAATTAGCTGAAAGCCTTGTCATAGGCTGCTAGTAGATTCTCTGAATTTTTAACAAAGGACTTCGATATGAAAAATGTCTTTTTTGGCAAGAAACTCAAAATTCAGGTAGAATTTCAATATTTTACAAGTAATCGTTACAGAGGATTGAGCAACTGTAATTCTTATAAATGTCTATTTTGCTTGCAGCATTTTCTAGTCATCAATAATTCAATTTCAGAATAAAAGACACATTTTCTACATTCCAAAAGCTATTGGGGAACCTTTCAGACTACCAGATTCCTGACAGTGGGAGAAGTGTCTACCAAAGAAGGCAGCTAGCTCCAAAAGCTTCTCTAATGTGCTGAGGGATCCTGTTACAGACCATTTTTCGTAATTCTAGAAGGCAAAATAAAATTTTATGCTTGGAAATAATAAGTTTAAGTGAATAGTATGGGTGAAGCTTATATCTGAATCCAAGCGATGGTCTGATTATTGCCAGAACAATACTGCTACATGATGAATCATTAATGATCTGTGAGAGTCATAATGGTCTGTCACTAATGCCCATTAATGATCTCTCTATACCGCGAGTATGGGCTTGATGTTTCTGGCCAGTACCTTGGAGAATACTTTAGATATGCCTTAAACTTTCTCTGATCTCCTCTCTCTCTGTCTGCTCCAAATGTAGACAGCAATTGTCTGGGTAGGACCAGCTTATAAAGAAGCATGGCTTTGTTAAGGAAGTCGTATTCAGGTAAGATTTATTTAAGCAATGTTTTTGAAGGACATAGATTTGAAAGCTTATCCTGGACATTAACGCCTTTGTGGAAATTAAGAAAATTATGCCGGGGATCTTTCTGTTGAGATCTTTTCTTCCAGATGGGACAGGGGCTCTTGAGTTTCCCTGTACTCCATGATGTTTGGCTGTTGAGCATAGACTCTTTGAAAAATGCGTCCTTTGTTTTTTTCCTAGGATATTAATTGTTATAGAACAGTGAATGTGTATATCTGTCTATTTAAAGCCTTATTTGTGTTTAGAAAACTGTGACACTAGCCGATTCAAGAGAGATTTCCTACCTCCAGATTTGCATTTACTCTATGCAGACAGCGCAAAACATTAATTTGAATTTCTAAAGCAAAGAAAAGAGAATAAATAATTATAATTGGCTTTAAATGTATTTTGCTTTTAGCTTAGGAAAGAGAAGGCAACATAGAGCTAAGGAAAGGTGGACACGATCACACATTAATTCTGAGAATCTTGTTAGGTGTATCTTCAGGGAAATCATAGAAGATAGGCACTCCATAACGTCTAAGCGGAACTAGGAGAGGATCTGTTCCTCCATGGCGGCAAGGGAGATGCGGCAGATAGCTAATGGGACCAACGCCCAAGAGCCTCCAGCTCTCAGAGAAAAACAAGATGAGAGAAGGTTGCCGGAGCGGTCATTTTCAAGCCTCTGAAAATAGCAAGACAGGGATTCTCTTGGAGGGTTGAAATCACTCCGCTGGCTACTTTTTGATGAGAAATTTTAACACGAAAATAAATGGAAAATGAAGTCTTTTCTTGGGAAACTTTTTCCCAGTCTTCCTATTATCTGAACAAAGTAGCCTCATGAAGCAAAGGGTTCCATTGAAACCCTTTGCATTTTATCATTGAACTCGAAAGGATCGCAGAGAATGCTAACCCCTCTAAATGTTTTATTTTGCTGGAACGTTTCATCCAGATGAGTGATTTACTCTTTGGGATTTTAGTTTCTTCAAAATCCTTCCCCCGTCCTGAAACTCCTGATAGCTTGTGTTTATTCGTGGAATGAACTGGGATTAATAGGCTCTCCCTTTTGAGTACTCCGCAGGATCTCCTGAACTACTTGGAGTGGTCCTGGAGCATCCCCAAATGAAGGTTCGGAATGATCTGTCGTGTTGCATGGGCATTGTTTATTTGGTTATTTTCAATTGATCCTCCCCATGAAAAGGAGGAAAAAAAAAAACCTCATTTGAACAGTTAGGGCATCAAGGGCAATATTAGTGATGAAAATCCTTATAGAATTTGTGAGGTCAGTTAGGCATTTCATTTTTTGATTATTCTCACAATTCATGCCTCTAATAAACCCACCAAAGTTTCCATCATATGGGAGACAGCTTATAATCGTCCTTAACAGAAGGGACTACAGACTCTATGCCCCTTATCCCAGGATATGGTACAAGAGGCAGAAATATATAAACTCATCACTGTGCTTGTAAAGTATTTGAGTGGAATGTGTACATTAATTCTTTGCTGAGTAAGGTCGGTGACACAGGTAATTCTCACCAAACAATTACTGCATTGACATGTGCATGTATTAATTGGAAACGATAAGATTGCCATCTAAGCTGTTTGGTTAGATTCAAGCACAAACCAACTTTATGCTTACAAAAGACTTCTAGATTGATGAAATGTTATAAATAGACACGTCTGTTTTAAATAGATGTATGTTTGCTGCAAATGGAGCCCCTTTGCAGAAATGAATGCAAGCTATGAGACAGATTGGCAGTGAACTGGGGATGCTGCAGTTGCTCTTTGAAAGGAATGTTAAAAGTTCCTGATGTGATTGGTATAGGGTAAGCTCTGAGTCCGTGGTAGAACAGTGCAAATGAAACCAGAAGAAAGGATTATGCAACCAAAGAATGACAAGTTCCAAGAAAGGTCAGGTAGTTTATCTCTTTGCCTTTAGACAGGAAAACACTTCACTCCTCCTATACAGATGAGACTGTCCCAGCCACCGCGCCCACAAGCTCTCTAAAGAATTCTTTTCAACAGCTCTCAAGGCAAGAACATTCACCCTACATCCCCCGTCTTCTGTTTGAGTCTGGTGCCTCTCGTTTGGTACCCAGGCAAGCTAAAGAACAGACAGTCCCTGTGCTCTGTGTAACCCCTCACAGCCTGGAAGCCTTCATGATCATGCTTAAGTGAGGGAATATAAGGTTCTTTAACCTACTCTTTTAGTCTTGTTTCCAACCAACCCTGTTTTAGTGCACTCATTTACTTCTCTAAGTGTTTATGTCCTTGCTGTGCTGCCTTCTGCTTGTCTGTGACTACTTCCTCAGGTTGTCAAGGTCCCTTCATGTTCTTTTCTGTTTCTGGCTGGTTATGGGACTTCTATTCAGTGGCCATGTCTATACTTGCCTAATAGTTCACATATCATATTGACTCAGAGTTTCCAAAATTGGGAACACGTGAAGACAGATTTCCCTCTCTTCAGGAACTATATAATCATTTTCTTATTGATAGGCACTTAGGAAATGATATATTTATTAGCTGTGTTTTTAATCAATAATCGCTTAGTACATTTTTCCGGGGATGCACATGTGTACTTTGAGCTGTTTCATAGATCACTCATTTCAAACAGGGAAGCCATTATCAGCTGGCCAGTGCCTTCTCATAATACGCAGTTCTGACTGCCTGGCCCTGGGCCTGGTGCTTAGTAGATGCTCAGTGTTTGTTGAGTGAATGAATATATCCACAGTGGCTGCATAGAACACTCAAAAATATTTCAATATATTTGCTTTGGACAAATGATTAAACAATTGAAGCTGATCTTATAAAGCTAGCCGCAAAGGCTGTCTTCAGTTTGTGTCTTTAGAATGTATAGCGGAAGTCTATATTTGCCTTTTGCCATTTGCTTTAAAACTGGAGGCTTTAGAGTTGTGAAAACTATTGGAAGTGAAGAGGTCTTGGGTGGTAAGCTAAGCTCTTGTGAAGGAAGGAGAGTATGCACAGGAAGCAAGTGCCTCTTGGGTAGAGAAGGTTCTGTAAGTTCCCCTTGAGACACCAGTCCTGTGAGAGAAAGATGAATATACCGTAACTTTTCTTTACTTCCAGCAGTGCCACTGGGCATGGCCTAAACGTTTAAGCATATCTCAACCGACAGAACAAATATGTCTTGCTTTATACAATTAAACTCTTTCCAGAAAATTATACGTAAACCAAGTTCCATTTGAAATCCTCATGGGTTATGTAATAAGGAAAGGAGCCTTTTTGTGAATGTTTTTGTAAAGTGAAGATTTATTTTATAAAAGATACATTTAAAGGATTACTCTTTAATTGATCCATTTGAAAGTCTGAATTTTTTATGCCAGAATAGAAACATATCTACATTCTGTTCAGAAGGAATTCTTTGACCAGGGCTTGCTAAAGTATGTTATTTGTGAGAATGTTAAAAATGGTTACATTTAAATCTGCCTACTTTGTTTTGCAAGTTTGTGAATAATTTATTAGTGTTTCTTATAATTTAGCAGCTATTGTCTGATATCACTTGATACCACTACCTTCTAAAATAGAATTTTTTTAAAACCTTACTGAAAGGAAGTTGTAAATAACAGGTATCGCCATTTACATATTTAAATAGATTTAAATACATACACATGTCTCCTGGACACATGCCAATTCCCTATGTCTCATTCAACATGTGGCTGCAATGTCCAAATATTGACTCTTTCCCAACATACTCCATCCTTTACTCTGTTCTTAGAGGACTAAGAATTATGATTCAGGAGCCTTTCCTTGCGTGACAAGATGGGTGTTATTTAGGGATATACTAGGGCTCCAGAAGAGTCAGAGTTGGAGATGTTTGCTAGGACTCTTTCTTTGGTTGGTTATGTGTATGCATCTCTGTGTAAATACCAAATACTCTGGCATTCTTTGTAATATTCATTGTTCCACTCAGACCTAACTGCACAGTTGAGTGAGAAGAAGATTTTTTTTTCAGCTCTAATACCAGCTAATATAATGGAATACGATAAGGTCTCCAAATGCCACATTCATCATGTTCCTTCCCGATATAAAAACCTTTACTGGCTTCACTCTGAATGCTAGAGTGGTTGACTTTATTCTGTAAGCAAAGCCCACAACAGTGATTCAACATAGCTTTCCAGTCCTATTTCCTTCCTTCCCTAAAGTCAATCTAATCGTCTCCATTATACCTAGAGGAATTTGTCTAATTCATTAATGTGTACTCTATGCAGTGCCGTCTGTGTGATATGCTACACACTGAGGAAGGTGCCAAGATAAAAGAGCCATAGGCTCTGCCTTCCAGGAAAGCACAGCCTGGTTGCCCAGCTAGCTAATACGGGGCACACTGTGATGAGTGCTATAATGGAAGTACAAAAAGCCGCAGGGGGAGGAGGATAGATGCCTTCTGCTTGCTGGATTTGGGACGGCCTCATTGAGGAGGTGTAATTTAACCAGGGACTTAAATGTGTGTGACGCTTTGGTTCATGTCCTCTGAGATGCCTTTCCTATCCCCTCCCCCAGCCAAATTAGATTTCTTCACCCCTAGAACTGGCTAAACCAATCATGACACTCATTCTAAACTCCCTCATATTGTATTGAACTTTGTGCTCATCTTCCTCATTGGATTATAAATTCCTAGGAGGCAAGGCTCATATTCAACACTTCTTTTTATCTCCCTAATTAATAGCACAGAACTGATAACAATAGTAACTGAAAATGTCATTTATGTGAAAAAAAAACTTTTGATTGGGTCTTGAGAATTCCTTGACTTCTTTGTTAACCACTGCTACGCAGTAGCATACCAAGATAGAGAACAAAATTAGTCAAGTTCACTATTGCTGAGCTGTGAAGATTCCTTTTGCCCCTTTTCATTCACTCAACAAATATGCACCGAGAACCTACTCTGTTGTAGGTACTGTGCTAGTTTCTAGGTGTGCAGTACTGAATAAAACATGGAATATATATAGTGTAGAAGCAACTCAAGCAGGCTTTTTGGTCCCTTTCCCCTAAATGACATCATAACCCTGTCCTATAGATCTTAACACTCCAAAAACAAGGAAAGGTGAACCCAAAGACAAGAAGTCAGCTTCTTATTTTTTTCCTCTCCATAATATTTCATTCTCCAGATATGTGATCCACTTGATCCTTGTTCTTAGTCAACAGTTTCTTTGTTTCTGCTCATTAAGAAAAAGGCTCAAATAATCAGCCTAATGGTTAGACTGTGTGACCAAAAAAACCACAACAGCTACCATTTGTTGAGCATCAACTCTGGCCCAGTCTGCAGCTTAAATAGTGTCCAAGTGTAACTTTTAATTCTTACCACAACCCTGCAAGGTAGTTGAATACTTTCCTCATTTTACTGCAAAGGGAACTGAGGCTCAAAGAGGTTAAATAATGAGACAGAGTTCCCCAGTTAACGAACATTGGAGCCAGTCTTTAAAACAGGTCCATGTACTGCCATACTATCCCAGGTATAATAGATTTTGAGCAAATTTGGTTTGTTGGTTGGCTGATTGTTACTGTTTTGATTGCAAGATCTTTATATATTTAAAATTCCAATGTGAGAGGTTGGTAGTCTTTGGTTACTATCAATCCCAAGCAGGTGTCTTTATGTTCCAACAGCAATTCTATGAATGCTTTATGCTTAATAGAAGCAGAATTACTGTTTTGATACAATAGAACTCACTTTCCTTAAACATTTTTTACATGAACACATATTCACAATTCATCTAAATAACATAGAACATTTAGAATCTCAAAGTTGTAGTTTCTGTCAGATGCTCAAAGTTCCAAGCATCCAACTAAAAATTACAATTTCAACTCATCTCAATAAAATAGTCTGATTTTAAAGACATATGAAAGCTGACTCATTACAAGCGTTAGCTTCAGTGTTTTCTATCTATACTATTTCTATATGGTAAAATTCTGTATTCTGGACTGAAAATTCTATAATCCAGCTGTTCCCAAACTTTAGTGTGTACCTTCAGTATCCTCTGTGAAACTGCTTAAAATTGGAGATTCCCAGCTGATTTGGTGGGAACCCAAGAATCTACATTTTAACAAGTACTCCATATGATTCTGGAACAGGAAGACCACATATATCTCACTTAGAGAACCCCTCCTGTACATATTCTTCTCCACTAATTATTCTCTTCCCAATCTTCCTTGTTGTCCTTCCCTCACCAGCCTCCCACATCCACACACAAGAAGTTGAGTGCATATTACTTTTTAAAACGTTTTGCTATTTAGGTATAATTTACATACGGTAAAGTGCTCAGATCTTAAGTAGACAGTCTGATCAGTTTCGAAAACTGCATACACTCATGTAATCTATATTCAAGATATAGAACATTTCCATCACCCCAGAAAGTTCCCTTATGCCCGTTCCTAGTCAACACCCCTCTGCTGCCAGAAGCAGCCACTGAACTTATTTCTATCATCACAGGTTAGTTTCACTTATTTTAGAACTCTTTGTAAATGGGAACATTATAGTATGTGTTTTTTTGTGTCTGGCTTCTTGCACCCAGAATAATGTTTTCCAAATTCACACATGTGTCTGTGTGTATCAGTAGGTCATTACATTTTATTACTGAGTAGTATTCCGTTGCATGAATATGTATGCCAGTTTGTTTACCCATTCTCTCATTGAGGGACGTCTGGACTGTTTCCAGGTTTGGCTACAATGGGTAAAGCTTCTATAAGCAATCAAATCTTTTTGTGGACATATATTTCAATTTCTTTTGGACAAACACCTAACACTGAAATTATTGGGTCATAAGGTTGATATAAGTTTACCTTTTAAGCTACTGTTACACCAATTCCCATCATTTTACACTCCCACCAATAAGAATTCTGATTGTTCCACATAATTACCAACATTTAGGGTTGTCAGTTATTTTCATTCTACCTATTCTTGTGTGTATATAGTGGTATTACATTTTGGTTTTAATTTGCATTGCCTAATGACTAACGATGTTGAGTAGTTTTTCATGTGCTTAGTGGCTATTTGTGTATCTTCTTTACTGAAGTATCTGTTCAGGTGTTTTGCCTATTTTTCACTAGTTTTTTTTGTCTTATTATTGAGTTGTTCACAACAGCCTTTCATTATTATTTAAATGTCTGTTGCATCTCTAGTGATGTCCTCATTTCCATTTATTATATTAATACTTTGTATTTTTTTCTCTCTTTTTCTTGATCTGTATTTCTGGTGGTTTAAAATTGTATTAATCTTTTCAAGGAATCAACTTTTGGCTTTGGTTTTCTATGTCATTGATTTCCTTTCTTGTTTTTATTATGTGTTTCCTTCTACTTACTTGGGATTTAGCTAGTTCTTCTTTTTCTAGTTTCTAAAAGTGGAGATATAGATCACTTATTTTACAACTTTCTTCTTTTTGAGTAAAGGCATTTAAAGCTTTACATTTCCCTATAAGAACTGCTTTAGATTCATTTCATTTTTTTTGATATATTATACTTTAGTTGTCATTCAATTCAAAGTATTTTCTAACTTCCTTTTTGGATTTTTCTTTTACCCGTGACTTATTTATTAAATTTATTAATTTATTATACAAAACATTTATTAATGAAATACTCGATTTTCAAATTTGGGGGGATGGTCTATTTATATTCTTGATGTTGATTTCCAACTTGATATTTTTGCCGTCAGATGACATGTTCTATTTGGTTTTGATCCTTAGAAATTTATTTAAACGTGTTATGGTTGAGCTTATAGTCTACTTGGTGAATATTCCACATGCCCTTGAGAAGAATGCATTTCCTGCTATTGGTTCGTGTAGTGTTCTAAAAATTTATATCAGGTCAAATTGATTGATAGTTTTGTTCAATTCTACATTCTGATTTTTGTTGTCTACATATTCTATCAATGCCTTAGAGATGAGTATTGAAACCTCCAACCATGATTGTAGATTTGTCTATATTTCCTTTTATTGTTATCAGTGTTCGCTTCAAGTATGTAATATCTTTGTTAGTAGGTGCAAACACATATAGGAATTTATCTTCTTGATAAATTAACCATTTTATAATTATCTCTGATAATGTCTGTCACCCTGTAGTCTGCCTTATCTGATATTAGTACAGGCACACCATCTTTGTTAGCCTTAGTGTTTGCAGTATGTATATTTGCCATCCTTTGATGTTCATCCTCTTTGTGTCTTTATGTTTAAAGTGTGTTTCTTGTAAATAATGTATAATTGAGTCTTTTCTTTTTTTCCAGTCCCCAAATTCTGCCTTTCCTTTAAGGTTTTTGGGCCATTTATGTTTATATCATAATTATTGATATGTTTGGATTGAAATCTTCCATTTTGGTGCTTGATTTCTATTTGTCCAATCTTCTCTGTGTCCCCTTGTTTCTCTTTTCCAGCATTTTTAGGGTGAATCAAATTTTTTTTCATATTACATTGTTTGTATTATTTTTAGCGGTTTCACAAGATTACAATATGCATCTTTATCTCTGCTACTTTCAACATATATTCTATTACTTCACAAACAAGGTAAGAAATTTGCAGCATTATTCTTTCAATTATCCCACTCACAACCTTTATGATTGTTTTCTCATATATTTTATTCTGTAAGTGCTGTATACTCCCTTGTTACATTATTATTTTTTTTCCTATAAACAGTCAATAATCTTTGATGTGATTTCTACATACACTCACACATACTATTTTTTAAAATAATGATCCTTTATATTTACCAATATATTTACTCCTGGTGTTTTTCATTTCTTCCTGCATAATTAGATTTCTGTGTGGTATAATTTTACTTCATTATGAAGAGCTTTTTTTGAGCATTTCTGGTAGTGCTTAACTGCTGGATAAAAATTCTTTCAGCTTCTTTTTTTCCTAAAAATTTCTTTATTTCACCTTCATCTTTGAAGAATAATTTTTACTGGATATATAACTCAGGTTTGACAGGTTTTGTTTTTCTTTCGGCAGGTGAGATGGTATTCCATTGTCTTCTGTCCCTCCTTGTTTCTGATGAGAAGTTATATATTATTCTTATCATTGTTCCACTGTATGTAATGTGTCTGTTTCCTCTGGATGCTTTCAAGATTGTCTCTTAATGTTTGGTTTTCAGTAGTTTAACTCTGATATGTCTAGCTGATTTTTGTTTATTAATCATGCTTGGTATTCTCTGACCTTCTTGGATATTTAAGATGTTGTCTTTCAGAAATGTTGAAAAATTTTTGGCCGTTATCTCCTCATATATGTCTTGTCATTTCTCTCTTTCTTGTCCTCCAGGGACTCCAATTACTCATATGTCAGATAATTTGCTATTGTCCCACAGATATCAGACACTCTGTTCCAGTTTTTTCTACTGTTTTCTTTCTTTCTAGATACTTTCTATTCACATGTTTCCAAGTCACAAATTCTATTATCTGCTATATCTGGTCAATCGATAATCCCTTACAACAAATTCATCATCTCTGATACATCTACATTTCATTTCTAGTTTTTCTCTATTTATACTTCCATCTCAATGCTGAAATTCTATATCCATTCATGCATGTTATTCACCTTTTCCACTAGACCTTTTAAAATTTTTATCAGAGTTATTTTAAACTCCCTGTTTGATAATTCCTTCATCTAGGCCATCTCTGAAATTGGTTCTATAGACTCTTTATCTCTTGAGAGTGTTTCCTATTTTCTTCCTTTTTTGGAAGTCTTTTGTTTTGTTTATCTAATTTCTGTTTGAATACAAGTCACTATGGGCAAAAGGACAGAAACTGAGGTAAATTATATCAGTGTCCAAACATGGGAATACCTTTTCTCCTATTAGACCGTTAGTATTTGGTTTGGGATCCAGCTACTGTTCGATCCATCTGGATCTGAGCTTCGTTGTTGCTTTAGTTATAGTCAATTCACCACAGGATTCACCTTATTTAAGAGCAGGATGACAACCTTCTTTTTAGCAGGGCTTTCAATCTGAATACTTGGATAGTTTGTCTCTCTTCTCCTTCCTTAACCAGGTACTTCAGCAGGCTCTGTACTGGAACCCTGGTGGGAGGGCGTGTTCTCTCTTTTATCTCTTGCCCATCACAGCAGTAGAGGGCCACTGGGTGGTGCTCAATGTGCTCAAGGTATTCAGTGCCTGTGGGGTTTCTCTCAGTTATTATCCTTGCCCTGCCTGCACTATGCACCTAGGATTTAAGGGGCAGAGTGTCTCTCTCAGCTTTCCTGCCTGTCCTCCAGTAGCAGGTGACCATTGTCTCCTACTCACTGTAAAGCTTAGAGTGTGGGAGGAGTTCTAATTCATATTTTCTGAGTTTTGTTTACCATCATATCTTAGACTTGTGCTTGAGTACCATTATTGCAGAATTAGTAGTACTCAATATAATGTTAGTAAAATATCTACCAACCACATAATATTCCAAAATTCTGTGCATGCTTCACTAAGCAATAATTGCACATAATGCCTGGTTAAACCCAGTCTCTCCAATTTGGAGGTCAGAGTTTGGTCATAGTAAATTTTCAGTGAAGGGTATTTGAAGAGTCAAGGGGTTATGGCTCAAGGGATGAAGTATTTGGGAGTGGGAGAAAGGAAAACATTATCTCTGTCTACCTACATTTAAATGCTAGATGAGAAACTGACTCCCCTCTGAAATTTTGGAGATCCTGGAGTTATAACCCACAAAGCCAAAACAGGAAAGCTACAATAACTGTATCAGCTTAGAGTGGAGTATAAGCAAATAAGCCATTGCATGATGGATTATGATTCATAAAAGGCTTTTATTTAATATAAATGTGTTCATATTTTACTGCATATAAGGTTCCTCAACAGAGTATGAATTCACATATTTTTCTTCAGTTTTTGCTAACTGCAGCTTTGGAAAGGATAATATAATATTAAAATACTGGGTGAGTAAAAGTCACTGTTACATTTAAAATATAGTTTTCCTGTCTGTCTTTTTTTTCATATTTAGTGTAATGACCTTGTTGAACTTGGGAGACATTTGTTTTTTTACAAAATTAAAATAAGGAGTTACATGAAAGTAATATGCAATGGGAAAAGCATAAAAATCACAGAACTTATATGTATTTTTCCAGCCCTTTGTTGTTCACTGTAATGCTTTCTGGAGCATTCTTTGTGGGCCATACTTCCAAGTATCTAAAGACAAGGAAATATCAATCATTAGCTTCAATTCACATTTTAGTAGGTACATTTTCTTAGTAGATCACAAAAAATGCATTGGCCTCATTGATATCCTATGCATTTCTAGGATAAATCTAGAAGAACTGTTCTCGCATAGAATTGAATAGGGTGAATTTGTTCCAGTTATTTCTTCTATGCATCTCATTGTATTTCATCATGTAAAAAGTGATGTGATTATGGGCTTTAGTCGGAATGTTATTTTGTTCACTTAAGATTCATTCTCAGGAAGGTTGAACAAATTTGAATTTCATATGAAAGCTTTCTTTGTGTGCTTCAGTAACTCTTTCCCTTTATGTAAGAGAAAATCCTCTTGTTGGAGAGATCTACAGATCTCCCCAGTGCCTGTGGGGCCTGGGCTAGCAGCAGGGGGCCTTCATCGAAGGCTACTGCTCCCTGTGCCTCATTAATGGGAGGGCTATGCATCTTTCCCAAGGAGAACTTGGTGTTTCAGTTATCCAACCTTTCCAGAAATTTGACTCTGAGTAAAATTTGCCTTCATCTCCCACTAGAAAGCCTCTGAGTTAAAACAAACATGAATCTTATTCTTGCTAAGAGACAATGCTGTAGAGTGTACAGAGCACAGGTTGTAGAGACAGACTCGAGCATTCGCTAGCTCTGTGATGTTGGGCAAGTTACTTAGTCTTTCTGAGCCTCACTTTCCATATCTGTAAAAAGTGAGATAAGCATAATACCTACCTTGCTGGGTTATCTAAGGATTAGAGATAAGGTTTGTAATGAGTGTGACACTTAACAAATACCAGCCATTATTATGGCAGCAAAACACAGTGTTAAAAGCAGGGACTCTGGAACCAGACTGTTTGGGTCCAAATCATGTCTCTGATATGTACTAGCTACCACTTAGCCAAGTTGCTTAACCTCCCTATACCTCAGTATTATCATCCAAAAATTAGGGATAATAATAGTACCTACCTCATCAGTAGGATTAAATTAATTAATTCATGCAAAGGACCAGTGTTTGGCACATACAGTAAGAGCAATATAAGTATTCTTTTCCATTCCAGACAGCCCAGACCAGGGCAGACTCAGGAGATGGGAGACCATTGGAGATCTCAACAGAATTTCAGTCACTTCCATTGATCTACAGTAAATGGGAGGTCCTGACTGTTTTTGTCGAGATATGTGTGCAGATAAAGCTGGCTTTAATAATATA
Source organism: Tapirus indicus (assembly GCA_031878705.1). Classification (NCBI taxonomy): domain Eukaryota; kingdom Metazoa; phylum Chordata; class Mammalia; order Perissodactyla; family Tapiridae; genus Tapirus; species Tapirus indicus. Next base: position 115,277,789 of record CM062942.1, on the reverse strand, counting down.
TATCAACAAGAAGAATCACAGAAACAGCAACTACTATTTAGTGTGTGTGTACTGTATGCCAAGTACATGCTAAGCGCTTTACAAATATTAACCCATTTAGTTCTCACAATTACCCTAGGAGCTAGGTACCATAGTTATTTTCATCTTACAGTTGAGGAAACTGAGGAACAGAGAGGTTAAATGGCATTCTAACGTCACACATCTAACATGCTATAGAATCAAGATTTACACTTAGGTTTTCTAGTTGCATTAAGTGGAGAGCCTGCCCCAGGTCTTCAGGCTTCCTGTACTTCATGACTTTTTCAATTTGATGGAGCAACTGCATATGATGGACAAAGAATTCTATGGCTGCGATAAACTCTCGTGACCATTGTTTTTCTGACTAGTGGTGGGTTAATTAAATTCAAAGAGGGTTTGTGTACATAGGTTTCTTATTTTATAGATGAGGAAATAGAAGCCCAGAGTGTAGACAGAGTTTTCCTAAAGTCCTCAGACTAGTAAGTAGGAGAACTGAGACTCAAACCCAGGATTCTTCTTCCCATTATTCCATCAAGCCTATAGTTTAAAAGTGGAAACCACAGTTTACCTTGGACACAACTAAATACTGTGTCTAATCATCATGTGCAAAACCATAACAAAAGTCGCCTTATTACAATGCCTAGTCCTTACTTTTGCAAATGCAAAGTCATTCTTTGTCCATTACCAATAATATCAATATTTTTGCGGGGAGGAGAAAAGGAGCTTCAAGCTTCCTGGGCATGTAAAAGTAAATATCACTCGAAACGCGTGCCAAATATCCTTTGTTAGGAAAGAGGCCATTATATTATCAATACTCTTTGCCCTAAATGGCATTTCCTCTGCTGCAATCACAAACACCATCTGCAGCGCCGGCTCCTCTGAAGAGGTAAAGACTTGAAATTCGTAATGTCTGGTGCTGGCAGTCTTAATGCTGAGAAATCTCACAGTACAGCTTAGGAAGAACAAGAGTGCAAGTTCTGATTCAATGAGACATAAGGGAGATGTTCTTGCCCTGTGTCAACTTCTTGTGCTCTGGTTGTTAGATTCAGAAAGCTCCATCCCCTGGTAAATAACCATATCGCGGGCTTCACTTGTCTTCACTTGTTGCTTTTCTTTTAGCAGTGACAGAGGATGTGCGTGCCTCTCCCTCCAGACTCAGCAGCTATCTTCTCGCTGCCCTGTTGGTGCAGTATCATCCGTGTACTCAGGATGGGCCCCAACTCAGGAAATTATAAAGTTGGGAAAAAAAAGAATGAGTGAAAAATAGGTCTTACTGTAGACATATCTTTTCCAACCTCATGAAATCCTCTTACTTATTTCCCCCAAGTTCAGGTTAAATAGAAACTCTATTCGGACTAGAAGGCCTCTGAGATGTTTTCCAAATCAAGATGAGAAACAAAACAAACCACAACTTGCAAAACATATTGAACTATGATTCACAAAAAAATAAATTGAAGCAAGCCATGATACGCAAGACAAATGAGACTCAAACTGGTTTTTAATAAACTTTAGAAAACTTTTGAATAATCTTAGATTCACAGGTAACTTGTAAAGATAGTACAGAGAGTTCCCATATATGCTTCATCCAATTTTCCCTAATGTTAACATCTTAAATTACTATGGAACATTTGTCAAAACTAAGAAACCAACACTGGTACATTACTATCAACTAAGCCCTAGACTTTATTTGGATTTCACCACTTTTTTCACTAATGCCCTTGTTTTGTTCCAAGGTCCCATCCAGGATACCATATAGCATTTAATCATTATGACTTCATTTCTGATTTGTGACAGTTTCTTTCTTTGTCTTCTTGTTTTTTAGCTTGGACTGTTTTAACAGTAACTCCACGTGGCTCATGTGTCCCAAAGATAAGACCACTGACTATTCCAGCAACTCATCTAGTTTACAAATTCTGATCTGAATTTGTCGGGACCATACATACAAAATTCTGCCTTAAAGCCACCTTATGACCAACCCCAGCTCCTAAACCCTATAAGTGCTCCTTGCTAACTGTCCCCTTTTGAGCCACCACTGAGACTCTGTCAAGGGGGTGCTTTCCCTCACTCAGCATGCTTCACATACGCAGCTTTTTATGACCAGTAGGTTTCTCTGATGGTCTTTGTGTTGGGGCTTTGACAAACGGGTCCATAATGATTCAATTCAATCATTCACTAAATGCAAGAATCCCTTCTACAACATCTGATAAGTGTTTACCACATCTTTGTGAAGCCCATAGCTCCTATATGAACACTTCCAGTGACAAGGCATTTATCACCCCCCAAGATAATCCATTCTATCTATTTTTGGACAGCCCCTATTGTAAGAAATGGCTTTGTCAAAGTGAGCCCTAATCTATTTCCTTGCAGCTTCTCTTCACTGGCCCTATTTCTGTGCTCTAGAGAATCAAGATATTGGGTGGAAAGTAAGTTCCATCTACAGTCTCACTCCAGTGATGTGGGAGGAGTCAAACACACTTGGGTTGTCCAGCTTTGTTCAAGTTGTATCACTTGATAGGTATCTGAATTTGGGCATGTGACTCAACCTCTCATCTCCGGGCCTCATAGGCTTGTTGTGAAAATGAAATGAAGTAACACATATGAAAGCACCTCTCACGTCGCCAGGCACAGAGCAGACTCTTAATGGTAGTTTGGCAGGACGATCAACTCCTGAATACCCAGACTGAAATGTGCCATTTATGTTGTATTAGTTTATTATATTCTTTGCTCTTCCTGACAGCAGTGAATTCTAACTTTCCCTTCTCATTAACTAATTTCCTAGAAGATTTAATTTTATTTTTCTGTTGTCCCCTTTTTTCCTCAAGGTTTAATTAAGCTGTTACTGAACAGAACTGAAGTGTTAAATAACCTGAGAGGATCAGTTCCTAACATTCATGAATCCCATATATCGCAGCCAGCGTGTGAGATAGTCATGGTGTAGTGGATGGGACAATTTGGCAGGGATTAGCAAATACCCCTACTCATCAACAGAATATGCAAATTAGGCCCCGCTCATGGCATACATCTAAATCTCCATGGCAACACCTGGGCTAGCTATATACATGTGAAGAAGTGATTTAAAAGCAGCAAAATATGATAGAAATCACAGCAATAAGCATCATGGAAAAGAAAACTGAGAAGTAGTCCTACTTCTTGGAGAAATTCATACAACTTTCTATAAGTTTAGTGGTATCTTTACTTTCCCTGAGCGCCTACTACTGGAATGTTAATTGGCAATGATATAAACAGAAAAAAAGCAGTAGGGGGTAGAAATGATCCACAAAATATATAATCCATCTATTTGACCAAACAACTATAAATTAGGATTATTTGCATATCTGTGTGTAGCAAGATAGTCTGGGTCAGTATCCCAGTTCCACCATTCATTAGCTGTGTGACCTTAGGCTAATTTTTAACCTCACTGTACGTCATTGTCCTTATCTATAACTTGGGGATAATAATAGTTCCTACCTCATAGAATTGTTGTAAGAATTAAATAAGTTAAAATATGTAAAGTGTTTAGAACAGTGCCTGGTCCAGAGTAAATGCTCAAAAAAATGTTAGCTGCTATTATTATCACTCTCTCATCATTATTATTATTCCTGCTACTTGGTCGTGATTCTGGAATATAGACTACCTTTCAGTTTTATACCCTGTGAAGAAAATACAGAGCGAGAAAGGTTATATTTTCCATTTTTCTAATTTTGTTTGTACTGGAAAAGAGACTTTGAAATGTCAGCACTGGAGAGGTTTTATAGGTATTATCATTTTCAATTTTAGTAAAACACTTAGGAAAATGGTAACTGTGATTCTGGTTGAAGCGTAGGATCCAAGTAAAGCCACATTATTGTTTAAACTCTCTTCAAAATCTAGGAGCAGGCGGATGTCTGTAAAATATGATGTGATCAAAATAGAATTAGTTTACCTCAGAAACCGAATCACCTCTTGATCTAATTTATATATATGTGTGTGTGTATATATATATATATGTGTGTGTGTGTGTGTGTATATATATATATACGTATATATATGTGTGTGTGTGTGTGTGTGTATATATATATACGTATATATATGTGTGTGTGTGTGTATATATATGTATATATATGTGTGTGTGTGTATATATATACGTGTATATATATGTGTGTGTGTGTATATATATACGTATATATATGTGTGTGTGTATATATATATGTATATATATGTGTGTGTGTGTGTGTGTATATACGTATATATATGTGTGTGTGTGTGTATATATACGTATATATATATGTGTGTGTGTGTGTATATGTATATATATGTGTGTGTGTGTGTATATGTATATATACGTATATATGTGTGTGTGTGTGTGTATATATGTATATATATGTGTGTCTGTGTGTGTGTGTATATATATACGTATATATATATGTGTGTGTGTGTATATATATATATACACGTATATATATATATATATGTGTGTGTGTGTGTGTGTGTGTGTGTGTATATAGCTCTGAAGAATAAACCGAGGCCCCTGTCCCTCATGGAGCAATTTTCTTTGTGGTGTCAGCTCATTCACCTTGCCTCTGTCTGTTGGTTGATTAGGTTTCTAGTCCAAGCAGGATAATTGCAGTCATTCAAGTTTGGATTTAATTTTCAGTGCTCACATTTGATGGGAGATTATTCTAATAGATACTAGGCTACTTGCTTTGTGAGATCACAATTGTTGCTGCTGGTTTTTTTTTTTTAATGCAAATAAAACTCCTGCCGATCACCACCCAGTGGTTGAAAGGCTTTTGGAGACAGCCTAACGGGGCTGAAAGGGAATAAGACTAGGAGTCAGCAACCTTGGGTTTGAAACCCTGCCGGCCTCCTCTAGTACCTGACTCTTCTTCCTTCATGCCAACGTCCTTTTCTTTGTCTTTCAATCTTATTTTCCTCTACACCTTTATGTAAGCAACTACAATTCCCCTTTGAAACGAGGTAGGGCCTAAACTGATTAATCAATAAATTAGTTGTGTGATGGTGGGCAAACCATGACCTCTCGGTGAGAAACAGTTTTCAGGTATGTAAAATGGAGCCAGTTGAAACCTACTCTGGCCACCTCACCGGTTCTCATGATGATCAAATAAGATGATGATTGTAAAAGGGCTCTGTCAAACCTTAAAGTGTTGAATACAGTCATCCCTTGGTGTCTGCAGGGAATTTGTTCCAGGACCCCCATGGATACCAAAATCCACAGATGCTCAAGTCCCTTATATAAAATGGCATGGTATTTGCATATAACCTATGCACATCCTCCTGTGTGGCTCTCTAGATTACTTATAATACCTAATATAATGTAAACGCTATGTAAATAGTTGTTATACTGTATTGTTTAGGCAATAATGACAAGAAAAAATCTGTACACGTTCAGTACAGACGCAGCCATCATAGGCCTTTCGATCGCAGTTGAATTCGCAGATGCAGAAGGCCGACTGTACTTCTAAAGAATTATTTTAATATCAAATATGGCTAAAATATGGACCAATATAATTACTAACCTGATTTAACTTTCCTTTTCACAAGGATCCAGTAGTCCCCTGCTTATAGTTCAATGCCTGAACTATAGTTCTTCTGTTTGTAATTAAAACATGGCCTCACTCTAACAGGCATTTACAGGAACCTACTCTTATCAAAATGATCCTTCTCTGCATTTCATTGCTCTGGATGCCTACTGTCTGCTTTCTGAACAGAAAGAGAGAGTTAGCTAATCCATTTAGCCATGAAACTATCATCTTTGAGTCTCATCTCTGTGTGGATATGGGGATCCAGAGATGAAGTCCCAGTCCCTGCCTCAGGGAGCCACTGTTTGGTGGGCATGGCAGACAAGTAGGCAGAAATGAATACTATAAATGCCATAATGGGTATATGTATAGGGTGCTCTGGAGCACAGAAGAGGATCCTATGTCTTTACATGGGGATTGTTGGGAAAGGTTTCCCAGAGGAAATTATGCCTGAGATAAATCTTGAAGAGTTTGCTGAGTGGGAAGGAATATAATTTTCAAAGGTACAGCAGTTGGAGTGGCTAAAGGGCTGGAGGGGATGTTTTGGGGAAAGTAAGTACTTTGGTGTGTCTGAAATACAATGTGTCTGATGCAGGAGGTAAGGGTGACAAGGAAGTCTGGGTCCAGTTAATGGAGGGCTTGTATGTGGAGAGCCACTGAGACTTGTTAACAGGGCGTGGTATGATCAGATTTGTGGGTTAGAATTTTAGCAATGAGCAGAGTAGTTTGATCACAGGTCAGAGAGGAGGCTATGGTGAAATTCAGGCAAGAAATGAAATAGGCATAGGTGAAAGTCTTAACAATGGGAACTTAGAAAGATATTAAGAAGGTAGAACCGGCAGTATTTTGTTACTCCTTGGATGTGAGGTGGGAGAAGGAAGAATTCAGGATAATGGCCAACTTGCTGGCTTAGTTGAGATGGTGGATGAATCCAGAAAGGAGTAGGTTACAAGAAACAACCTTAATAGCCACATGGAATAGAGAAAAGGAACCAGTTTGGGGAGATGATTTCAATTTTGGATTTGTGTAGTTGGAGGTCCTGGGTGGCATTTGGGTAGAACTATCCATGTATAGAGCTCAGAGGGGCTATCTGAGATGATGAAAGTGAAGGGGAGGAAAAAGTTTTCCTCGACCCTCTTAGGATCCCTGGCGGGGTCTGAAAATTAAACAAAGACAAATTAATAAGAGAAAAACATACAAATTTAATGTAAGTTTTACATGACACGAGAACTTTCATGAGGAAACAATTAGAACAAAGAATTAGACGAGTATTTTTATGCCAGGTTTGATGAAGAATGGGCAGTCATGTAGAGATATGAAAGGTCAAAGAGTATAAGGTGAGTGTAGTAAACTGGAGGAAATGTAGCAAGGCCTGTTTGTTAGGATTCTTCTCGGTGTCCCTTTGTCTTTGGAGGTTATGATGCTCCTTTCCTCTGGGTACGAGAAGGTCATTTCTCACATGAGGCTTTTATGACCTGTTTCAGGGGAGAAGGGAGGAGGAAAGGTCGGAGTGACCTTCCTGCACCTGCTGTTTCTCAAACTCCTTCAGCTTAAAATATTCAGTGTGCCAAAGTACCATATTTTGGGGTAGCATGTCCTGAACCCCATCAAAAGCAATGGAGAGTTTTGGAGTTCTTGCAGTAGAAAGAGTAGTTATTTCCTGCACTATTCATGTGGCTAGGTCTGTATCATATTTCAAGAGTCAGCAAAATGTCATCTCCTTTAAGAGGCTTTCCCTGACCTTCCAATATCAATTAACTTCTGTATTACTCTTGAATAAGATTTTACTCTTGGATTCTGTTCTTTCGTTTTATAGCAGTGATCACAATTTATAACTACATGTTTATGTTAATTGTTTACTGTCTGACTCTTCATCAGACTATAATTTCCATGTAAGCAGGATCACATCTGCCTTGTTCACTGCTGAATACCCACAACTCAGCCTGGCACATAGTAAATGCTCAGAGAACATTTGAGGAATGGATGAATGAAGAGTAAATACCTAGATAAAGGAGAATGAAAGAGAAGATCAGAGGGCATAGGGCAGAATCCTAAATACATCAAATGGTCAGTAAGAGGAAAAGGACGTTGAGAAGGAGCAGTCAAATATAATCAGGAAGAAAAGCAGGAGAACATAGTCTCAGAGAAGCCTGTGGAAGAGTGTCAAGAAGAGAATGGTCAGTAGCATCAAATACTGCCGAAAGGTTGTGTAAAGTAATGACTGAGAAGCAGTCATTGGATATAACAATAAGAAGGTCATTGATGATCTGAGTAAATGCAACTTTTGTGTTATAGTAAGGATTGAATAAAGACTTCTAGTCAAGATGTTGAACTAAGGTGTTGCAGAATTCCCTGTCTTTCCATAAAAACATAGAAATAGTGGATAAAATATTACGTTAAGTCTTTGACAATACGCAAGAATATTCAAAAGCAAAAAAGGAAAATCTCCAGGCAATAGAAGCAAAGCAGCAATTCAAAGCCAAAGCAAACTGCAACAGTTGAAGCTGAATGGCCGTCAGGAGTGTCAGAACCGGGTAGATACCCTGGGACTTAAAGTGAAGCCACAGTCCTGACAGAGCCCTGAGCTTCCTGCATGAGGCTAGGAGCCAGGAAGTCCTGCCCGGTTCATGATCAATCAGGACTCAAGCCTAGGGATGCAGAATATAGGCAGAGTGTCCATTCCGGGACTGGACTGTAAGACACTGAAACCCCACCTCTGAATTTGTACAAAAAAGCTGGGGAATTTAAAAACAAAAAGCTGACTTGGATCCTGTGAAATACATTTCTGGCAGAGAAAGAACACAAAACTATAGAGATAGATATCTACTATCCAGGGTTCAAGTAGGACTTCTAGAGAAAACTTCTGCTGAAGTTGAGCCCACAGTCAAATTTCTAGAGCAAGAAGAGAAATAAACCACTGCAGGGAGAGTCAGCGGCAACAATAAGCAGGGTCATCCCTATTTCAGAAAAGTTGTATAAGGCAATGTGAAAGAGACTTTAACACAACTATCTTCAAAATGTTCAATGGGATAAAGGAAGGAATAGAACCCATAAGGTATGAGCAGCACATTGTGAAAAAAAATAGCAGACATATTAGAAAAGATGAAACAGAAATTGTAAAAATTGTATATATGTATATATATATACATGTGTGTATGTATGTGTATATTCATATATAATTTTTAATGTATATTACTGTAAAACGTATAATATAGTATATGTATGTATATCAATGAAGTAAAAACAAAATCAAACAATAGACTAAACCCAACTAGAGGGGGGAATAGTGAAGCACCCAGAAAAATAAAGAGATGGAACTAGGAAAGAGAAGTAAGGAGTCATGAAGGAGAGAATGAGGCCTCACATACATCTAATAGAATTTTCAGAAGAAGAATAGAGAGCGATTTAAGGAGAGGCAGTGGATGGGGGGTTGATGGCTAAATTTTCAGAATTGAAGAAAAACAATTAAACAATTGAAGGATCACAATCGAAGAGGAATGCAGTGAGTAGGAATGTTTTTTAATGTTTTAAATATATTCAAATGGCAACCAAATATGAGTTGTCCCTCTCTAAAAGGGATATTGAAATTTATATAGAGCAATTACTAGGAATATATATATATACATGTATGTATATATATATATATATACACACACACACACACATAGACACACACACATATAATATATAATAAAATCAGAGTGAATTGTGAATGTGAAGGAGGTGGGGCTTGTTGGTAAAGACAACTTTTTTTTCAAGAATCTTGGCTATGAAGGGTAAGAAAGATTGAACAGGAGCTGAATGAGCCTGTCTGACATATTAATTTATGCTATATGAATAGCCAATTCAGCACAGCAACCTTATGTGTACATTCACATGCACACACATTCATAGAGCCAGTAGTATAGAATGGGAGGGGACTTTCAATTTAGGGATTCTCCAAAGCTGTTCCTTCACTTGAAGCTACTCCAGCAGCCTGTTCAGTCATTTAAAATGTCACCATTAGAGGCACTCTTTTGTAGTATGTATAATATTGCCTCCATCAAATCCCTATTAGAATGAGCCAATTCCCGGGGCAGGGGTGGGGGGAGGGTTGTGAGGACATATGAGTACTCATTAAGCCAGCACTGATGAAAGTATCTGATTAACTAGGTGTCTTATTGGAAAGCATTGGCCCAGGGATGGGATATGGGAAAGGACAATTTTAATGAAGGAGAAGAATTAGGGCAGCCTGGATCCTAAAGTCTTGTCTGGAAGAGCAAGTTCTTGAGGGGCCTCATAAGGACACTGGGCATCTGGCCTGAGGCGCTGGCCTTACAACATTGCCTGGGGCCTGCCTAGAGTGTACACACATGCACACACACACACAAATGTACACACACTGTTGTTGTTTTGGTTCTTCTTATAGTGAAATATGGCACTGTTGTTTTCCTTAACAATTCTGTTTAGTGTATATTTTGTTAAACCAAAGGATACCAAGATTCTAATAGAGAAAGTAGGCACTGGTATTTTAGGGGCAGGAAGAGGAATGCAGTAAGTAAGAAGATTTTTTTAATATATTTTCAATATATTCAAATACCAACCAAATCCTAGTTGTCCCTCTCCAATAGGAATACTGAAATCTACATAGAGGAATTACTGGGATTATCTAGCTTGGACAGTCATTTTTCCATAATCTTTAATTCATGTTAGCTTAAAATTTTATCATCATCATCATAAAATTATTTAATAACTGCCCACATGCAAATCTCTGGTCTCTAACCTCACCCCAGTTATTGCAGGAGGAGAATGCCTGACTCACTGTGGCACACGTGCCAATTTAATTTTAATTTTGATTGGCATCTTTCCAAAGGGATTACTTCTACTAAACTCTCTGCTGATGGCAGTTGTAAATCGATAAACTACTATACACTTGAACATCGCCATTGACAATATGTCCTGAACACGATCAGTGAGAAAGGGAAGACAACTGGTTTACAAGCAAGAAATAAACAACTCACAAATGTCCATCAGAATAGCCACATAGCACATTTTATTTCTCCCGATCCCCAGAATGCTTCATGACCTACCAGTAATCAATATTTCACAGAAAAGTACACTCCTGGAGAATGGTTACATTGGAAGATCAACTTGTTGCCAAGTGATTCAAAATGTTGGGGCATGAGAATCCAAGGTTTTGTAAGTCCTCTCAGCTGAGAGGAAGTAATATGGCCTGGTAAGAAGAATTCAGCACCAGGAGTCAGTTTAACCCAGATTTGAAGTCTGGCTTTATCTAATTTCATTCCCCAACTTCCTAGCTCTTCCTCATCCTCCAAAATTCATCTTCAGTGACATGGTTGTGTGGGTTTTTTTCTTTTTCTGAAGTTGACCCCAATTCCTGCCCTCCTGCCCGCAGAGTTAGCTGTGCCTTCTTTTGGGTGCCCCCAACACTTTGGACATTTGGTACAACTCTTACAGTGCTTAATTACATTTGTGTTTTAGTTATTTTTGTTACTTCTCTTTTTCCTCCACTTGAGGCCAGGGGCAATCACTGCAGAGGCAGTAGAGCACTTTTAAGATCATAGGATATGAAGTCAGAATGCCTGGATTTGAATCCATTTGGCTTCACCACTTCCTACCTGAATGAACTCATTAACCTCTCTTTGCCTCAGCTCCTTCATCTGTAGAATGAGGATAAGCTCATGAGGTTGCTGGTTTTAAGTGAGTAAATAAGGATACAGTACTTGGAATAGTGCCTGGGATATAGTTAGCGCTCAATAAATGAATTATATCTATTAGTACCTTTGCATCCTTCGGGGGTAGCTCAGAACATGGCAAATAGTTCTCAGTCAATTCCGAACAAATGCGCAAATGAATGGATGAACAATTTGGCCCAGGACAAATTCATTTAACTTCTCTTGCCTCAGATCTCTTCTCTAAAATGAGATTGTTAATTGAGCATCAAGACCCCTCTTGTGAAATCAGATTCTAAAACTGCTTGAGGTCTTCAGTGGTTGCAGGAGAAGTTACAATAATTTCAGTCTCTTTGTACTTTTAGCTGTTTGTTAGAAGGGAAAAGTTAGAGCAAATTAGTTAGAATGGATACTGGAGAAACCCCTGATTGCAAAGGGACAGTCATGGGCTTCAGACCATGGAAGTGAATGCACTGTGTGTAATATTTTTCTCTCTTTTGGCTGAACTCAAGCTTCCTGTAGCTGAAAGCAGATGACACAAAAAAAGCTTACAGTGTGGAAAGCCAGTTTTCCCTGTATGAAAAGAACTGAGAGAATTGGGAGTGCTTTAACTTCTTATCTCTGCTAAGTAGTGATGAAGATAAAGGCCAGGAAGTGTCCTTTGGGTCTCACAGCATTCCAAAGCCCCAGATTACCCGAGTCAGATCAGGTCCTGGTGTCAAAGTGTTCCCTGGGCTGAGAAACTCAGAATGACATTAAGCAGTGATTTATCATCATTTAGTTTTAGTGAGAAAGGTAGCGATGCTTTCTTTAAATATCACTCTGAAAATTTATTGTTAAAAGTATATGAACTATGCTCATAACTCTAATAGGTCATATCTATTAGGTCATAGGCTAATAGGTCATATCTAGTCTTGATTGTTTCATAATTCACTTTTGTTAAAAAAAAAGAAAGAAAAAACATAACTGAGTTGAAAATCAGGCTATATTCCATCTTTTTCTGTTACCTAAGCCAAGAGATAGCCATATGCAGGCACCACTGTTCAGCAACCTAAATTTCAGACCCAGTGCCAAGGAGGAAAAAATCATATTTAAAGAGCTTGCTTTGCACACATAATTGGCTGTGGATCCTTCGTTTGAATACTGGCACTGCCACCTGTGTAGGGGCCAGGAAACCATAGATATATCACTTAGTCTCTCTAGACTTCACTTTTCTCATCTGTAAAATGGCAATCATGAGAATGCCTACCTTACAGTTTGTTGTAAGGATTAAAGAAAATACGGTTACAGCACTTAATTTGCTTATCCAATTATAGCCACAGTATTGATTGAGCGTTATCACCATTTGACATCCAGTTTTGGCAAAAAAAAAAAAAACAAACAAAAAAACAACACAAAACAACCTTAAGCAGAGTCGAGAGTTTAAAAACCCTCTAGGGCATCTGCACATTTCTCAGGTGTATCATAGACTTGTCCTTCATCCCCTCCATTGAATCTGGAGGATACCATTTCCTCCAAATCCAGCAGGTTCTCCTGCCCAAATCCTGGTTGGTGTCTGGAAAAAGATGTGTTAAGAGTCTTCATCCTGAGAGAGCACTGAAGTAGTTTCTCATTATCTCTCTGCTCCTTTAAAAACTGACAACCGTTTGATAGACAATCGGTGGAAGCTGTGCCATTGGCAATCCAGAGTTCCTTCTGCTGGTTTCAAATCCCGCCCCTTTATGCTAAGTAATGATGAGCACTAGATCATTTACAAACACTGCATTCCCTTCCTCAGTCTTGAGTTTAGGTCATCTTCCTCAAGAAATCCTATTTTCTGAAACAGCTTAGATCCAGGAAAATGACTGATTGTCTGCGTTTGCCTCAATTTCTCCATCATTTTTTCCCCTAGCTTTTCATTTAGATTACTTAGTTCACAGGGCAAGAAATGAACCCAGTGTTAGATATTTTACCTCTGAGTCTTGCGCATTTTCAGTCTGCCATAAATGTTTCATCATAGAAACACCTCATTTGTGTTTGCTAGCCACTAGTCAGTTCATAAAATAGCAACCGATTCTTCAAGATTTTCAATTATTATCGAATAAAACTGAATTGACCTCGGGGGCCGCCTGGTGGCGCAGCAGTTTAGTTCGCGCCTGGCAGCCCAGGGTTGGCGAGTTCGGATCCTGGGCGCCCGCCGACGCACTGTCTGTCAGTCATGCCGTGGCGGCGTCCCATATAAAGTGGAGGAAGATGGGCACGGATGTTAGCCCAGGGCCAGTCTTCCTCAGCAAAAAGGGGAGGATTGGCAACAGATGTTAGCTCAGGGCTGATCTTCCCCACCAAAAAAAAAAAACAAAACTGAATTGACCTCAAAGAAGCTGGTGCTTTTGTTGGCTCTGAATGCTCTGTCACCACTGAGGTAACCCATTTGGTTAAGAAAGATTTTATTGTATCTACAAAGTGTTTCCCACGTGTCGCACAAGAGAAACTTTCAAAAATGGGTGTGACTGCCTTGACCCACATGCTCCAAGTTTACCCAATATGATCTTCCAAAGGCAGAGGCACCAGCTATCTCCATGCCCCATCAGACAGGACCTTAAACTTCCTCAATCATGGTATTGCTGCCCCTCTCCCCATGACCACTTCTTGGTTGCAGGTCATGGGTATATAAATAGCAGTGTAGTTTTCATGACAGAATGAGAGCCTGGAGGGACATCAATCCACATACCCACTGAGATAGACAAAGTTTCTGTTGTATTCATAAAAGCTTCTATAGGAGAATCAGCAATTAATTATGGTATTTAACAGCCCTTACTGAAAAGAATGTTTTCCTTGTACAAAACTTTTAAATCCCCATGTATTGGAGCTTAAGCTCATTTCCTTGTGTTCTCTCCTATTGATCAAGAGAGAAACCTCCACCCCAGCAATCCGATATTTTCCTCCAGATTTTCTTAATTAAGTGGCCAAACAGGTAATCAGAGGCCTTGAACTCTTGATGTTGCAGCTGCTATGGCTAATTAAATGGCAAAGAGCTGAATTCATAGATATGATTAATACCACCAGGGTGCTTTATGGTTTTAATGTTCATAAATTATGACTGAACAATGAAATTTGTAGGTGGGTTATAGGATTTTTCTTCTTTGGGATTAGAATTAATCAGTGTGTTCCCAATTGATTTTAAGTATAAACTAGAGGTGACTTCAGTAAATTCTATAGCTTAAGTGTTTAGAGAATGATCTCAGAGAGAGGACATAGTGAAGACCAAGCCACCACCCTAGTGCAATGCAAGCCTAGGGTTCCCTGGCTTTTCATTCTGAATGCAAATCAGGAGAGCAAATCAATTTCTTAAGAAATGGTTCCAGAGACCTTTGTTTCTGAAGCATAATCCCCCCAAAATGATCTGACTAGGAGAGACTCTTTGCCAGCTAATAAATGTGTCAGGTTATGTTACAGAATACAGTAGTCACTCTTTCTGTCCCTGGAATTCCAGTGTGGCATTGACAAGATTTCTTTAAATTGCGTTTTTCTTCCTGCTTGGAGTTAAGTGACAAGAGCCTTTGCTAATGGCTTTTCTCGAATCTCCTCATTTGTGTTTCTATCCAGTCGTTTCTCTGGGCTTTTGGACATAATCAGATAGACCACAAGAGGTGGTACTTGCTGCCCAGTGTCTTAAATGCCCCCTCTGCTGCCCTACTCAGTTAATGGTGAGATCTAGTGTTGCTTGACCTTGGTGCACTTGAACCAGCCTCCCTTTCCTCCCTTTGAGCTCATCATCAGCCCGTGGCCTGGTAACCAGCCACTCAGATGTTTTGATAGACTATTAGTGAAGATGGAGCACAAACTGGCAAGTGGCTCCAATTATGTTTATCTTCACAAAGGAAGGGTGTTTGAAATCTCTGATTTTCAGAGTTTCAGAGAGACAGCCAATTCCTTCCTGCTCAAAAAGTACTGAGGCTGCTCCTGATTAGGCTGTCTGAATTCTCTCATTTTTACTCATCACAGTCACATCTGTTTGGGTTTCTGTCTCTCTCCTGGAGATGCCTCTTGAGAGCAGGTCCCTTCAGCTTCTTTACAGCTCATCTGAGGCCTGCCAAAAGAGATTGGCAGAGAACGATCAGCATTCTATGCTCTGATAACTCACATAACTCTCCCTTAAAAGAATGCTAAAACCTGGTTCTCAAGTGAACCCATGAGGAATGGAGCCAAAGAGACTTCTGTATTTTTCTTTGGAATCCAATTTAGAGTTTATGTTCTGGTGGGGTGAGAAGGGAAAGGGGAGAGGAGAAGTCTGAGGAGGGTAAGATAAAGAGATAGGAGGAACAGATAACAAAAAAAATCATAGGCTCCTGGAGCGAAAAAGACTTTAAGGAATGTCTCATCCAGAGGTTTTCAAATGTTTTGTTTTTAGCAGTGGACTCTTTTTATTTTTATTTTTTTCATAAGAAATCATACAATGAGCCCCAGTATATAAAAGAGCTGAGGTGCTATGGTTGAGACATGGTGAGGGAACTTATATCACCTCCATGTATTCTTAGGGCTCTGCAGAAGACAATTTGAAAGTCATTGAGTCTCAAGATGGCTAAAGACTTTAAAGATGGGAAAACTGAAGCCCCAGCAGGAGAAATGACATGCCCAAGGTCACACAGTCAGTTAGTGGCAGAGACAGGATTAAAATGTATGCCTCCTGTCACCCAGGCTAGAACTCTTTGTGAGTTGAGTTGGAGAAAGGAGCTAAGGATGCTTCCTTCCTGAACATGGTCCAGGAGAGAGCTTGGTGGACAGTGCAGTGGAGAGAGGAAGTCTTGGATGAGCAAAGGCGAATGGACCCACCCAGCATAGAGGAGTTGGAAGCCCTGCAGTTAAGCAGGGAGAATTGAAACTATGAATCTGGAGGAGATCCCAGGAAGTTCCATAGCAAAGGTACAGTGTGAACTGGTAGGAACAGAGCAAGACGAGGAAAGGCGCTTTGGAAATAAATGTCAAAGGAAAGTTCTTTATTCTTCCTCCCACTAAAATGCCATACTACTGGTCTGGGGCTGGCCTGGTGGCATAGCAGTTAAGTTCGTGTACTCCACTTCAGTGGCCCGGGGTTCACAGGTTCAGATCCCGGGCGTGGACTAATGCACCGCTTGTCAAGTCATGCTGTGGCGGCATCCCATATAAAGTAGAGGAAGATGGGCATGGATGTTAGCCCAGGGCCAATCTTCCTCAGCAAAAAGAGGAGGATTGACAACGAATGTTAGCTCAGGGCTAGTCTTCCTCACAAACACACACACACACAAAACCAAATAAAATGCCATACTACTGGTCTGGAGTGGCAGTAAGGCAGAAAGGAAAGGCAAAATATGCTTCTCTATGGGGCCGCCCGGTGGCGCAGTGGTTTAGCTCATGCTTGGCAGCCCGGGGTTCGCGGGCCCGGATCCCGGGCACCTGCCGACGCACTGCTTGTCAGCCATGCTGTGGCGGCGTCCCATATAAAGTGGAGGAAGATGGGCACAGATGTTAGCCCAGTGCCAGTCTTCCTCAAAAAAAGAGGAGGATTGGCGACGGATGTTAGCTCAGGGCTGGTCTTCCTCACAAAAAAATTATATATATATATATATATATATATATATATATATATATGTGCTTCTCTAGGATTGGCTGCAATTCTTTCTTTTATTATGCCTCCTAAGATGAATGAGGTTTTGGCACAGTTCTCCTTTGAGGATTTGAGCGTTATATTCACACTCTTCTCTGAGTTCAGAAGCACCTGAGGAATACACAGAGTTAGGAACGGATCAAAATATCTGCTTAATTAATGGTTAAGCTGATTGCACAATATGATTTAGACCCAAAGTCAAATGGCTTTCCTTTACTTTCCCCCTGGATGATCCCCTCTCTAGTCAAATGCCTCTGTGAGTTCTCTCACTGGAGGAGAGAGAAGAATGCCATGTGGCCTGTAGGCAGACAGATCACAGAGAGTTAGGGACCCCTACCTCTAGACTCACCAATCATGTGTCATTTCTTTTCATGTCCATGGAGCCGAAAGAATAAAGGGGGTGATATAAAAAGGCAGAAATACCTTTTATGGGCTGACAGGAACATGTGGCAGGGAGAGAGTCTGGTTCCCCTAAACTCCTCATTTTTCAAGATTATACAGATTAATTGGGAGAGAGAGGTTAGAGCAAGAAAGGTATCTATAAACACCCATAGAATCATCCAGTTATCAGCTTTGGCCCAGTGCTTCCACGACCTCAGGGCATAGAGTTTAATTCTCTAATTTATAAAAAAAAAAAGTTGAGGGTGGTGGATAGGGGTTAGTAACAGAGATGATGTATTTACATGTTTATCTTTGCGACTTTGTAAGGATGTGTCCCCCTCCTCATTATATATTCCTGAAGTCTTCTCTACATCTATTTACCTCCAATACCCACTCAGTGTAGCCATGCCAGTAATTCTCCAGGCATCCTGAAAATACCTTAGGAATGGTGTTTGCACAAGCAGTGAGTGCTCTCCCGGTGGAGAAGTGGAGGAAAGAGTGTGGGAAAGCCCTCCTCACTTTCTCAGTACCATCCCCTCATTCTTCCCAAGTTCTCTCCCTTGCCTGAATCAGAACTTCATCCCTCTTTAGCTTTTTCATATCTGCTTTGCTTCAGGGTCCTAAGAGAGAAGCTAGAGGAAAGAAAAAAAGGCCCTTGGGGTTAGTGCTCAGCAGAAGGTAAAAACATGCAGAGTGAGTAGGAACCTCTTAACTCTCCATCCCACACTCCAAATATTTGGCCCTGGTCAGAGCTTCTTCTGACCCCTCTTTTGGTGAGATTCTTTCCCTTCATGGTACTTGGAATTTCAGTTGCATACATTCTGAGCCAGGAAATATCCTCCTACCCTTCAGAATCAATATAAATGAGTCATTTGTCAATTATTTTCAACAAACTTTTATTGAGCATAAACTATGTAACAGGAACTGTGCCAGAAGATGGGAATATAGTGGTGACCGAGACCCAGTCCTGATTTTCAAGGCATTCAAAGTCCAGTGGGAGCAGACCAGGGTTTTTCCCCCACGAATTAAAATCTGAAGATGTGGAAGATACTTGAATTGCCTTGAGGTGCTAAAACTCTCTTCTACCTTGTCCTCCCTTTTCTTTTGGGGAAACCAAAAGCACAAAGGAGCAGACTAACCTGCAGGGAATTTCAGACGAATTGGCATCATTCTCCTGTAACTATCCATCTCAGCCCCTGCAACCTTCACCCCAGGCTGCCTTTGCAGAGCCATACTAGTACTTCTGATAGGGCAGGAGACATTTCGAGATTGGGAAGAAGTGGAAGGGGAGGTGGCAGCAGCTTTCCCCCCGCGGAGCAATGAAATCTACAGAAGGGTCAGGTGATTCAGCTCTGATGGGCTAAGAAGCCTGAAAGAGTTTCCTAGTTGGGACCCCAGGCAAGAAAAGAAGGGCTGGAGTCTGGGCATTTAGTTTTGCATCTGCATCAGTTCTGAAAAGATCTGGAAGGGGGCAGAGGTCCAGTAAAGAGAGTGTGGTGGCAGCTCCAAGATAGAGCAGCCCTACTATCTGGCGCCTCCTTTTTGGCATCAGAAATTAAGTAAAATAGTAAAACAGTCATGCCTGTTTGAAGGTAGAGATGTGGATGGACCATTCTCTTTGTTGCATTCTTGACTTTGAAACTCCTCCTTTCTTCTTCTCCAGATTAAAATATAGAACAGGGAAAGGACAGAAATTGTGACTAGAGTGAGGCGAGCAAAAAGCCAGACTTGATCCCTGAATTGGAGGGAGGGGAGGCTGCCTGAGCTTGAGGAGCAGGAAAAAAAAGAAGTTAGGAGATTGGAGATGGGCCAGAGCTTAAAAAAAGAGGCTCGGCTCTGCATTTCCCAAATACTGCTTACGGTACCCGACACCAGCTCTCTGCTTGGATCCCCAGCCCGAACGGAACGATGAGGGGCAGCAGAGGAAATACGGGGTACTGACCGCACAAATTGGCCTGAAATGAAAAGTCAGCAAAAACCACTGGGTGGCAGCGTGGTGTGCGAGCGCAGCTCTGCAGTGCCTGCTGCTGCTGCTGCTGCTGCTGCTGCCGCGGGGGCTAAACCCGTCTGGGAGCGCTGGCCTCTCTCCTGAATGGCTACAAGTGTTGCCATGCGAAATACCTCAGCCGGGGTGTTTGTCTGTGGGGATGTTGTGAGTCCGAGCCTGGGGCAGGGGGCCGGCGAACTTCCCAAGGGCTCCAGCCCGGGTGTAATGTAGCCAGCTAAGAGTCAAACACTAAGGAAACACCCTACCCCGCCATCCCCCATCTCCAAGCAACCCCCCGCTCCTCCAACCCAACTACCTCATCCTGGTGCCTCCTCCATCACTGTTTCCTCCCGAAGCTCCTTTCGGGAAGAGGAGGGGAGAAGAATTTGGGTGAGGTGGCAGTGCCTAATTCCCTACAGGTGTTAGCCCGGGCGGTCCGCCGGGGACTTGGGGGGTGGGGAGGGTGGGGGCGGCCGGCGGCCCGGAGCCAGCGGGCTGGGCTCCGGGAGGGAGGGGCCGCCGGGGGAGGGGGCCTCGAGGAGGCCGTCGCGCTCTTCCGGAGGGTGCCTGCAGAGACTGAATTCCTGTGCTGAGACTGTGCCGCGCCCAGGGCAGCAGCAGCAGCAGCAACAGCGAAGATGCGAGGCCATTACCTGTTTGATCCCCCTCGGAAAGCTGGCATGGGCCAACTTTTCCCGATTGTCAGACCAAGAAGTTGCAAGGACTAGTCGGAGGCTCGGAGGGGCCAGGGCGAGGGCGCGCTCCCCCGCGCGCTTCCCCCTTCCCTCCTCCCTCCAGCCGCCCGCGCTCCCGGCCTCTCTCCGCCCGCGCTCTTTCCCTCCGCCCGCCTCCCTCCTCTGGCCCCCTCCGCGCGGCACAGGGCGGGGGGTGCCGCGAAACTCCGACCCGAGCCACTTGGACTTGCACAGTGTCCTCGGGGCGCAGGGGCCGAGCGCACGCAGACGCGCAGCTCTGCCTCCGCCTGCCAGTCTCGCCCGCGATCCCGGCCCGTGGCTGTGGCGTCGGCTCGGACCCTGGCAGCCAGCAGCCCGCGCGGGAGCCGGACCACCGCCGGAGGAGCTCAGACGGCATGCTGAGCCCCCTCCTCGGCTGAAGCCCGAGTGCGGAGAAGCCCGGGCGAGCGCAGGCTAAGGAGACGAAGGCGGCGAAGGCGCGAGACCGAGCGGGCGAGCCGCGGAGGAGCGGGAGGAGGAGGCGAAGCCAGAGAGGGGCAGCAAAAGAAGTGGTGGTGGTGGGCGTCGTGGCCATGGCGGCGGCTATCGCCAGCTCGCTGATCCGTCAGAAGAGACAAGCCCGCGAGCGCGAGAAATCCAACGCCTGCAAGTGTGTTAGCAGCCCCAGCAAAGGCAAGACTAGCTGCGACAAAAACAAGTTAAATGTCTTTTCCCGGGTCAAACTCTTCGGCTCCAAGAAAAGACGCAGAAGGAGACCAGGTCGGAAGGGGCTCTTGGCTGGTTTTGGGTTTTTGGGGTTTTTTCCCCATACTTTACGAGCGTGGAGGGGCTGGGAGGGCGTGTATGTAAGCGTAGGTGAGTTTGTCGGTGGCCCATCTTGTGCGGATGTAGCCACCTAGCCGGTGTGCGTGCGTGGGCGGCGATTGCTTTCTCGCCTCCCTCGTAACAGTAACAGGCTTGCTGCATTGCAACTGCTGTGGGACAGGCGCAGAGCCTGGGGCTATACCCTGCCCGGGAGGCGCGCCCTCAGCTTCAGACGTGCCACATGTGTGCATGCCCGTAGGCTCTCGGCAGGCGTGACCCAGACATGGCTGTCGTGTGTGTGTGGCGTGGAAATTGCAGGCGTGGAGCTGGGCAGACACCACTGCCCCTCCAGGAGAACCCTGGAATCCCTTCCTTGCCTTGATCCCTGCAAGTCTGACCCTTCCCCTCCAACTTCCACCCCGAGGGACGTGCACTTGCGGTATCTAGGCATTCTGTTTCTTTGAACACTTTTAAGCTTATGGGGACAGACTCGACTTGTGGTGCAGCTTTGAAATATTTGTTGGAGAGGGGGGAGTGGATTTCTAGAACCTTATGGCAAAGAGCTTCGTGATCTGGTCAGACTAGTAAAACTGTGCTTACTTGCTACTAAAATGCAAGATTGAAGAGAATTTAAACTCATAGCCTTTAGAACCTATTCAGTGATAAGAGTAGCCAGATGTTCCGGTGCCAGGGGAAATTCACACAGTTCTAGGTGTCAGGTTGCGTCAAGGTAGACCTTCCCGCGAACATGCCGCTTATTTGGCCGTTCTTAACCAAGTGAATCCGTCACGCTATTTTCTTGTTTTTAACTAGATAAGTATTACGGAATTTCAGACTTATTCATCATCTGTTATTTCTCTATTTATGTGTTCTACACACCCTGGAATGGAAATGCAGACATACCTTTTCTGTTTGCTCCAAGTTTTTAAGGCATTAGCTGTAGATTAGATTTGTTTTAAAAAGGGTTAGGCGGTTTCAAAGCATGATTATGTGGCCCGAATAGTCACATAAATATTATTTCAATGCAAGTGTCTATTAAGTAAAAGCAAATTTTGGATAACATGGCTGTTATTGGTAAATTAGGTACTTTATTAATCTATGGTGATTCATAATTGAAAATCATTTTAATTGAGAACATATTTTGGATAATATTTCTGACATTAAATTTGAAAATGAGTATGAACTAATTTTCTTTCCTCCCTACCAACAAAAGCCCTGCTCTTTTTTGCACCCATTTTCCCTAAGAATAATTGATATAATAGAGTATGGTAATGGTTGTTTTGTTCTCCCCTCCCCCCCTTTTTTATATCACAGCTCAGTATTCTTTTGATGGGATTCCAGGTTATTTATGCACTTTCAATCTTCTTAGAATAGAGGGGACTATTCATTCCAATTTTGGTGATTCTGAAGGAAATCTCTGCTAGTGTGTTTTGGTCCCTGGTTGGCAAACCACTTTAAATTATCTTTGTGTTTCTCCTTTTCCTTCCACGTGAAAAGTGGCACATTGTTAAAAGGCAGGATATGCCATTTGCCAACCCATTCGGAATGCTCAATGAGATAGAGTACCACTCTGTAAGCCAAAGGACACGCTGTCAGAAGCTGTAGGGTTTCACCAGTGTTACGAGGTAGAAATCAAGTGTCTATTCAGTTTGGAGATTTATTCTGAAACTTGGAGGTTTTCTTTCTTTCAGAAGATTCTTTAAAATTATAGTTTGACTTTTTCCCCTAAAATTTGTAAAGGAAATTGGAATTTTGATTTCTGAGTGTTTTGAACTACCTAGGCACAACTTACCAATTGATCCAAACCGTCGTTCTCTTTGCAGAGCCCCAGCTTAAGGGTATAGTTACCAAACTATACAGTCGACAAGGCTACCACTTGCAGCTGCAGGCAGATGGAACCATTGATGGCACAAAAGACGAGGACAGCACTTACAGTAAGTGACTGCAAAATAAATAGTATATCCCAGCATGTTGTTGACATTGTGTTTTCTTAATTTTTTTTTTAAATAAACAACTCTTGCTGAATGCTGAAGTGAATGCAAGATACAGTTGTACAATATCATCCTGTTTATGCAGGTTCAACTAAATGAAGTTGAACATGAAAATATCGAAAATAGTGAACTATAGCAAATAATGTGGACACCATCTGAAGTACAATCCAAATGTCATCTCCATGGTAATCTGGGTAGATTTATGGCTGTCCTTTGGATTTTATTACTTTTTTCCCACAGAAAATTTACTCACCCACACACTGATCCTGAAATAGCACATTATCTCTACTCTTAAGAATCGGTCTCATCCCAAGAGAGAGGAGTGGTTTCATGTCCTGAGAAGTCATCATTACAAGCTTTCACTTCTGCTCCCCCCTCCACACACGCTGATAACACGGAAACTAATTGGGGTTTTAACATTGAGATACCTCCACAGGTGGGTAAAGAGATTTTTAGCGCTTTATTTTTAACCACGGTCTAAGTTAAGACCAAATTGGAGACCATAATGGTGAACCGAAAAAGGAAACCTGTGAAAATAAAGTGAGTTTTATTTCTAATTATTGAAGTAAGGTGTTTCCAAGATGTTACGTAACCTTTTATTACACATGCTTTATTTATGTGGAGGAATAAAAACATAAACTCACAAATAGTGAAACCCTCTCTTCAATGATAATAATTGGTGTTTTCTTGCAATTTACAGATTTCTGCAGACGTATTAAATGTTCCACAAGGCTAAAACACCTCGTTCTGACAATCCATTCTCTATTTTCTCTAATTTATGTTGCATTTCTCTCAGATTTTGATAATTTCCCAGAAATATTCCCATTGTCCACTAAGAAAACAGTCAAGGAAAGCTGGTCTCACTGCTAGCAAGTCCTCTGTAGCATTTATAGAGATGCTTGGCTGTAGACAGCAAAGCCATAGACAAGGGTCCCAATGTTAAGTGTTAAAGAGTTTCACACCTTTTGAGAATTTTTCCTGGGCTGATGGCCAGGCTATGACCTCAAGAGGAAGTCACCTTTAATTACCTTGAAGAAAGCTCTGTTGGTACCTAGGATGAAAAACATTCATACTAAATGGTTCTTCACTGTTTTGTAAAATGCTATGTTACTGTTGTGATATTAGTTCTACAGTGAGTATCCTAGGTGTTCTTTTATGCATGCTCTTCTGTTTGAAAAAATTAGTCAAGTGTAACTAGAGGGTTTTACCATAATTATGTAACAGACATCAGTACATGATGATCAATAATAAAACATTCCCATAAATTATATGTACAAATCAGTGTTTGGGGAAGGAATTAGGGGGTGTAATCTGCTATTTTCCACAGTGCCTCAGCAAAATGGATCCTTTGGGCATTATTGAAAGGAAGTTCATGATTAGCTGCTAATGAGCCCCACCCAGTCAACTTTTCCCCCCTCTACTTTTTAACATCTTCTCCAGATCAAAATCAGAGAAAAAATTATTTTGGGTCCAGTGTTCACTTGTGTTTCCTGAAAAGGAAAAATAAAAAATAATTAGACACTTCGTTCGCTGTGCTTTATAAACAGCGATATGCAAAATGCATCAAGATCACACTGTAGGTAGTCATTTTAGGATACACACACATATATGGATACACACAGACACACACGTGCACACACACATATACGTATGTAAATTAAGGCTTCATTTCTCACTATGGAGCTTTAAAATCATGTAGAAGCTTTTACTCTTCAGTTCCTACATGTGCATAGCTTCTGCCCTTGGTTGTCTTATAACTCTGACTGATATGCATGGTATTTCTATGTACTAATGATATTGTAAGACCTTTAGAGAGCATAGCTAGAATCTCTGTTTAGGCAGAATGAAGTGATGAGAGGTAAGTCAACCGACGGTAAGTATTACCATAACATGAAGCATACACGTGAAAAGAATCTCAAAAGAAATAGCCAGTCTGTAGGGCTTGATTCTACCCCAAATGTCAGGTGTGACCAGAGGCCAGGGACCTAGCTTATCTTCCTAATTGAGAATATTGCAGGGCATAAGTCATCATGAAATAAGAATGTTTAATGATTGAAATGATCATCATTAAAATGGAAGTCCAGCCATGCAAATCTATCTTTTTCTTTTTCCTAAAGCCAAGCAATTTTCTTGGCATTGATTAATTATTTTAAATGAGTGGAACATGAATACAAGTAGTTTTTTTTCATCTATCACTCTTTCATTTATGTAATATTTCCTTAATATATATTCCTGTTACTATGTTTATATTTTTCTCATTATTACTTTTTAGTATTTTTCTCATTTAGTTCAATATGATTGATTTTATGATATTTTAATTCTGACATGGTAAGCAAGATCATGATAAAACAAATCAGCCCACATTTACCCAGATACATCTATTTCTAAAAACATATGTTTGATATTGTGCATTTAAGCTGACCTTAGGTAGATTTATTACAATGGTAAATGTCAGTCCAATAAAATCTCACCGTGAGCAAATCAGCCATTGTAAATTATGTATTTTCCCCTGAAAAGGAAAAGATGATAGACATTTCATGGCAGCAGTTTTATCATATCTGCCTTGGGTACAGTGAGGGCTATTTTAAAAGAATAGGCAACTTTCGCTTCAAACCCACAGTGGTGTTACCAGGTCAATATGTCAAGTCATCTACATGAAGGTATACTTTTATTAATTACTCCCTTTGAGAAATTGACCTTAGCCCAACTGATGAAGGACGGCGTCACTGTCACATTCAGCAAACATTGAGTATCGACTATGTGCACATCTCTGAGAACCTGGTCCCTTCGAGGTAGAAGGAGTTTAATTGTTTTTATGTAGACACAACAAAGAACAAACAAGAAACAAAGGCCCTTTTATTTATTAAAAGCTTCTTCAAAACTTCGACGGAAATGGAAGAAGAAATTTTAGGCATTTAATGAATTTGTTTTAGATACACAAATGAAATACATTGTTTTCTTCTCATATTTAGAATATTTTCATCCTAATCAAAATAATATCATAAGTCCATGAAAAAGTACTCCAGATTTAGAGAAACAGTGATTCTGTCCAAACTCATCTCTGATACAATTTCTTTGTATTTTTATCAGGAAAGACTGTCCTTTAGGCAGACTTTAAACCAACCCAGTTTATAATCTATCTTGAATGTCTAAAGAAAAGAAAAGATTGGACTAGTATGACCATTCTCCACTTTTGCTGCTCTCTTCATTATTTTATTTTAGAGCGGTGTCTT
The DNA here is from genome assembly GCA_031878705.1 of Tapirus indicus. NCBI lineage: Eukaryota > Metazoa > Chordata > Mammalia > Perissodactyla > Tapiridae > Tapirus > Tapirus indicus. The sequence continues at coordinate 115,251,866 of CM062942.1, read as the reverse complement.
TTGTTTTTGAATCAGGTTTTGTAGAAATTTATGGTACGTAGTGAAAAATTCATGTTCTGCTAAATAGTTAATACCATTATTCAGGAATAGATAATCCCAGGCATGGATTACTGATGTTCTTTGCTTCTATTCCTCCTACTGCTATCTGATGTTTGAAATTTAAGCATTTTATTGCTCATTAAAACCCACATCAGAGTTGGTTGGAGCACATGGTGAAAATCAAATTTCTCTCTCTTTTTTTTCCTTTTTGGCTTCTTTCAAGATGCATTAAGAGAACTAAGGAGGTTTAGAATATTGTAAAAAATGAAGTTCCAGAAACAATTCTGAATTTCATTTATCATTCTTGGTCATTTTTTACTATGCCCAAACTAGGATTCAGACGTGTTGGTGTTCTATATGTCTAGTGGTACGTAGTGGTATAGCTTTTAAAGCAAACCCTCATGCAGGGTTTGGTTTCATTTGGTTTTTTAGATCTCAGAATTTTAAAACTATGAGCTTTTATATAATAGGATTCTGATCTATTACATTCCAAAAATATTATAATATTGTGTTTTCACCATACAGATTGCTATCAATCCAAAAATGTGTGTTGAGCACTTGCTGTGAGCAAGGTAGTGTCAATGCAGAGATATATCATATACATGACATGCTCAAAGATATCAGATTTCTTTTCTGTGCATTGCATTGTCAAATATAGCATGAGATCCTGGCTTGCAGCCTGTGCAATTACTTTCCTTTACCTCACATAACAGAAGGGCACAGCTTTTAATATGATGAGTATTGAATGAAGTGCCATCAGTGGCATGTGGTAGGAACACTTGTATTTTGAACTGTACAATATGTCCTAGCTCTTCTTTGGTAACACCCTGACTTTAAGGGAAAGATACATTGTAGGCTCACCAAGGAATATTTAGTTCCTCACTAATATCTCTTATCCATATTATCACACTTACTAAAGCAGAATATATATACACCAAGATAAGAGATTTCAGAAAAACTGTTCTTACCCATGAGGTGACTCGTTTACGTTTTTGTTCACAGAAATGATAGCAGACCAATTTATTCTCAATAAACTTACAAACCAAGGCAAAAATCATCAACATTGGTCTATGACTCTTGAGAGAAAGGTACACAGGCTATTTTCAAAAGATGTGTGTGGCAAGCACTATGTTTTAAAAATGTACCGTTTTATTTTTATTCACGGTGTAGGAGGGAGTAGACAGCTGGTAGGGGGAGGACGCCCACTGGTTTTCTCCAGTGAGTGGTGTGTGATTGTGAGGAGAGCCTGGGTGTAAGTTTCACGCAGTCAAACCTTCAAATGGAGAAATGAAGGCCCCTTTGGCACCAGCCGGCTGCCCACTTACAACTATCCCCCCTCCCAAATTAAATAAATAAATAAATAAAGCTCTCAAGTTCATTGTTTTTATTCCTATAACCTTTGCTCCTGGAGATTAAAAGCTAGGACCCCTCTCAACCCTATCTTGGAAAATGTTGGTTCTTTAAGAAATACTACTCTGGGAACATGAGTACAAAATGACTATTTTTCAAGTCCTGTATTTATTTTTGGGTTGCTGCATTGGAAATAATGCAGATCATTTGGATGAGGGAGTTGGACTAGTGTCTTTTCTAAGATTCTAGGAATCTCTCCCCAACTGGTAGATGGTAGCTGTGTCTATAAATTTCAGCAGTTATATCCAGAGGAGCAGTTTAAAACCTTAATTTGTTGAGGCTGAAGCTATTTAATGCATAGACCAAATCCTGGAATTGGATCTTTCCAGAAGCATCAAGATTTCCAACCTCCAGCACTATACAAACCACGAAATTGTCTTCCATTTTCTCCAGGGTATGTGAGAATTGGAGTTATAGCACCAGTCATGTGACTGCAACCACAAATTAAATATACGAAAGAGTAGAAGAGGCCCTATCTATCTGAATGTGTGTAAATCTATATCTGTCTATTCTTGCCAAACACACATTACTTTTGGAGGACCAGACAGTCCTGCTGGAAACATTGAAAAGCTGTGGAATTCAGAATTATAACGTTGTTTTCACATTCTTTTTGATTTCAGCTCTGTTTAACCTCATCCCTGTGGGTCTTCGAGTGGTGGCTATTCAAGGAGTTCAAACCAAACTGTATTTGGCAATGAACAGCGAGGGATACCTGTACACCTCGGTAAGCCTTTCACTGTGTTTGTGTTTTTACTATTCTGGTTTTCATCTGATATGAAATAAAATATGCTGCATATGTGTCATCATTGCAGAATTCTGTGATGTGAGGAAGAGTGTTCTTGATGGAAATATCTCATTGGAAAGGACAAATTAACTTCCAGTGAAAATTATTACTAATTAATCATTTGAAGCTAACATTTTTGATATAAGATCAAATATCCACTGAACACTTTTGCATACAATGGCATTTGGATTAGTATTTTATGTTGCATATAATATAATGATCTGTCTTTCTGTCTTACTTTGCAGCTGTGGGAAGCAAAGCCATTTCTATAACTCAGTTCAACATATATATATCCATGTCTACTCCTAAAGAAATTAATGAGACCTCTTCCTCAGATCAACTCTAGGACAAAAAGAACAGTTCTAGAAGTGTTTCTATTTCTTATCCTCAGTTCAGTTAGGTCACAATTGCTGTCTGCCTCAACTTTAAATACTATTTTTTCATCAAGTACTGTTCAACCTCCCATTACATACAAATTCCTGCTTGCTTTTTATTATGATAGTGAACAGAGTAAAAATTGAACTTTTTTCAAGAAATTTATAAACAACGTAGAAAATAATTGACAATTCAATTAGGAACATGGGGCCAAATTAAGATTGTAAAAATTTTCAACATTTAAATATAGGCAGAAATGGTACAGTACCAGGGTTAGGATGTCACTCTTAACAGTAGATCTAGTTACAGATTACAGGAGACCGCTTTTTATATGAAAAATTTTTAATCTTTGTTTTGAATTTCATATATTTTAAGAAAAGGATAGGATATTAAAAATGGAAAAAATTGCTTGCCAAACTTCCTACTTGATAGCCTTAAAGGAGGCTATTGCCATGACTATAGAAGTCTATTCCTCAAACTGCAAAAGTGGGTACCCTTAATCACTCTTGCTATTACCTGTTCCCGAAATTTACTTCACAGCCAGGTGTGTAGAAAGACTCTTGGCAGACATGGTGGAAACCATGGCATAACCCTGGTTTTCAGAGGTCAAGATGGGAAAGAGAGGTGGGAGAAGAGTAAGACCACAAAGGGCTCATTCATTAAACCAGATATTCCATTTTATATTAAAATAAAAGATTAATTATCAGCATAATCCTCAAATCCCGGTCACTTTCAGCATTCCTATAAGGCCATTTCAGCTATCTTGTTGTTTAATAAATGCGGAGGTTTTCTTCTTTTTACAAATGAAAGATTTGGGTTTATTGCAAACTTCATGAATCCTGTCACTTTATTAATACATTGCTATTATTATAAATGATAGGAAAGGGGATTTGTTTTTCAGATTTGTGCATTAAGGTAAGATATATTAATAATGACGGATTTTAATTAACCTCATTTACATCAACAGACTACCTCAACAGGACTAGATGCAAAGGTAGGTTTTTAATAAAATAAATGACTGCTTTCTGAAACTACTATGCAAATATGGGAAGAAAATGGAGTATACTGGGCATACTTTCGAGAAGGTAAATACCAGATGGCATAGGAAATAATTACTGGTAAGGCATTCAGAATTTCACTGAGTTGTGGTCATCACTGAGGAAGGTTGATTTAAAAAAATAAATCTTGCAACGATAAAATTAAAAGAAAACATTTTGGGAATAATAGTGTTTAAGTTAGAATGAGAAAAAGTCATGTGAGTTAGGTAATATGTCAGGTGCCCACACTCAAGAAAATTAGGGCATTCAGTATTACATTTAGGGGACTGAAGTCAAAAATTCATAGCCTACCATTCAAGTTGACCGTTATTCAAGCAAATAGATAAAAGTCAATATGAGCTCATTTCTAAGGAAGGCTTCCCAGGGGAATCAGCATTGTAGATTGATGAACTTTACATGATGGGCAGGCCAATTGATGGGCAGGCCAATAGACAGCAAAATGTGGGACACTTTGTATGTGTTTCCTGTTAAGGAAAAGGAATCTTAAGTAAGCATTTTCTATTAAGGAAAAGAAACTATGTTTTCGTTAAGGAGGAAAGCTGTCTGGTTGATAATACTAGAGTTCATATAGGGAAAAAATATCCAAATTAGTCTGCTTCAGGAAAGAATCTGAATCTTCTCCAGGATAAATTTTCCAGTTCTTCCCATTACTCATTGATTGTGGTTTGGAGTCCCTTCACCATGTTGGTCACCATCCTCAGTGGGCGCTCCATTTGGTTATCATCTTATTTAAAGTGTGGTGCCCAGAATCTCTTAGGGTAGAGTCTGTCTTAAGACTTCAGCAACTTGTGTTGCTGCAGCCAAAAAGCTAAATGGAACATCGTGCCTCTTCAAAAGGAGAGAGTAACCAAAGAGAAAGGCTTACTCTTCCCTTATATAAAACCATGGCAATTCTGCTACTGAAATACTGTATACAGTTTTGTTAACTGCCACTTAGCAAAGAGAAAATAGGATTGGACAATGACCTAAGGAAGAAGTAAAAATAAGAAAAGGAAGTAGGGGCTACTGATGTGGGTAAGTAAAATAAATCTGTTAGGAAGTTATTGAAAGCAATCTTGGTGAGGGATGACGAAGGTCTCCCATTTGCAGTGGCACTGGCTAAAAGGAGATGGATTTATGAGATATTTTAGAGGATCATTAGGATTTGGTGACTGATTGGATTTGGAGGGAAAGCAGGACCACCATGTATGGTTGAACATATGTGGTTGCCATTCTCTGTCCAGATATAAATAAAGTATCTTCACGTAGAGACTTTTTAAAAAATTTGCACAATAATGGGTTATTAGGGGCCCCAAGGGAGAAAGAGAATTTTACCTTTGGAAACTGGGTTGATGGTGAAGCTATTAGCCGAGATGGAGAATATAGGGAAAAGAGCAGATGTGGGGAAGAAGATACCTGAGTACAGGTTGCAATAGGTATTTGAAAATATGAACCTAGAGCTTGAGAAAGAGATGTGAGCTAGAGATTAAATGTGGGAGTTATCACATTTAGGTAGTGGCTGATGCCATGAGAATAGTTGAGAGAATATATAGCATAAGAAGAAAAGAGAGTTTGTCGGATATTAGGGAATACCAGCATGTAAGTGGCCAGCAGCAGAAAAAAGAACTAATTGTGCAGATATCATGGTGTCTATTGCAAAAGCTAAGTGGGGAGAGATTTTTCAGAAGAGTGAGCGATGTCAAATGCTTCAGAGAAGACAAGTAAAATAAGAACTAGCAGTGTACTATATGAAGGTCTTCAGTGATCTTGACAAGAGCACGTGCAGTGGAGTAATGGGGACAGAGGCCAAACTGTAGTGGCTTGAGGAGTGAATGGGAAGAGAGGAAGTAGAGGCAATAGGTATAGAATTTCTAAGGGAAGGGAAGACATGGGTGAGTATTTGAGGAGGACACAAGATTAAGGAAGGCTGTGAGGGTTCTTAAGACACTTGAATATATTTGTTAGCTGAAGGGAAAGAGCCAGTAGGCAGGGAGGAATTAAAAGACACAGGAAATGGGATCCTTTATGGCATGGGGCCCCAAAGGAGTCTGGGAGAGTGATGGAATTGAGTATAAGTGAAAGGATTAGATTAACCTTGAAAAGAAGGGACCCTGCTTCTACAATAGGAGGCAGAGATGAGGACAGATGCAGACATAGGTGTACTAAGTCTGCAGGTGATAAATGAGGAAGTTGAAGGATTTCCAGCCCAATGACTTATATTTTCCCATTGAAGTAGAATGAGAGGTCATCTGCTGAAAATCAGAGGCACAGGGATGGCATAGGTGAAGGTTTGGAACAGCTGTTTTGGGAAAAGGGAAAGGAAACAGCCTAATGACCAGGGGTGGATAAACTGAGGTCCATGAGCCAAGTCCAGCCTACCACCTGTTTTTGTAAATAAAGTTTTATTGGAACATAGTCATGCTCATTCATTTATTTCTTGTCTGTGGCTGCTTTTGTGCTATAATAGCAGAGTTGAATAGTTGCAACAGAACCCTTATGGCCCACAAAACCTAAATCATTTACTCTCTTGCTCTTTACCAAAAATTGTTTGCTGACCCCTAGTCAGATAATGGTTCTCAACCTTAGCTACCTATTAGACCTATGGACCTTAAAAAAATTCCATCCTCTGCTACGCACAAACCAATTATATCAAAATATCTGAGGGTGGAGTGTGTGCGTGAATATTTTCTAAAGCTCCTTAGCTGATGCTAATGTGTAGCCAGGGTTGAAAACCACTGATCAAGGGCTAAGAAAAATGATTGCTGAATAGCACTGAGAACCCCCCCAATAAAGTCAGAAACCAAAAACTTTATTTGCACTTTGTACTTTATCTGACATTTCTGATGCTGATCTTCTTTTTCTGCTCTTGCAAACAAATTGCCTTTACATTTCTGAAGGACTGTTTCTTGACATGAAGGAAAACGCTGATCTTTGGAAGAGCTTTCTTATTTTACTTCCTTTTCACTTTTCTCTCTTCTTTTGCAATTCTGCTTCTACATCCACCAATTTCTTTTAAATCCAATTCTACATTTTTACCATTTATTTTCCCTTTTGTCCATTAAATAAAGAAACAATACCTCCACGTTATTGCTACAGAGATAGCAATTTACTTTCCATGATTAATCTTAGGATTCTTGCACTGCATCCTCCCCCCTCCTTTTTTTTCTTGTTGCCATGGGGGACAGACTTGATGTAGGCTCAAATGGCAATGAGAAACCATCTGTGGCACAGAGAATCATAATTAGCCATTATTTCATAACATACTTACTTTTGTCCATGATATAACTAAGTCTTTCTAGAACTGTAGGGAAATTATTATTCATTGTGCATAGAGAACTTTGTTCATACCTTTGGTTTTTTCTTTGCCAGTAATAATGAGTTGTACACAAGCTTTTGAGAGTTCCTCAAAACTTAGTAGTATAAATATTTAATAGTATAAAGCTATTTGTAATACATATTTCAAAATTTCTTGAAATAAACATTAACTATAGAAAATCAAGTCTTAAATATGAAAATATTTTTAATGTCCTAGTATCTATTTTAATAGAGGAGTAATAACCGATATTAGAAATATGATAATAAAAACTCAAAGCTAAACCAAAAGCAGTTTCTTTTGATTTTGGAATGTTCCAGAACTCAGTAGCAGCATTTTAACCTGCCTAATGACTTACCTTTCATCAGCACTAGTTTTCCATTTCCAGAGTACACAGTGTGGGGTTGTTGTTGGGTTGGGCGTAACTAACATGTATAGACAAGTAGAAATCCTTTGACAAGTAAACGTTTTCCATTCATATATTTCTAGAGAGGACTTGTAGGAGTGATTTTACTGCCTGTTTTATGGTCCTGGGACTACCACAGCAAACTAGATGCAAGACCAAAAAGCAGGTCTCTCTGAGAGTCAGCTTGATGCCATGAGAAGGAGGCAGCATGTGTTACTGATCCCAGGGGCCCAGTCAGAATTACAATCCAAACTATGGGGACATAGTTTCCTTCTCTACTGGATTATTTTCACATACCTTAAACTTAGCAAATTTCTTCTCCCATCACAGATATTAATTTTGATGATTCAATCAAGCCGTTGTCTGATTTTCCACTATATAGTTCTAGCTTTTCTTTTCTTTTGCAGCTAGTAAACAATCCGTTGGGAGGCACTTTGAGTAAATAACCTGCTCCTAAGAGCCCAGTTTTTAACATTATATTTTCGGGAGTCCCAAACTTCTTAAGAAAAGTAAGATAATTAGTCAATAAACTGAGAATGACCATTGATTCTTAGATTCGCCATATAAGCATACTGATCGCTAAATCAAGATAGAGAACAATCAACACATTTTTCCTAAAGTGAACAAGTGTCATAAAAATAGGATCCAGCAGCAAAGGATTTTCTGGGTTCAGCATTCTAGTCACTGAGCTTGAATACCATTATTTAATGGAAAGTTAGTTTATATTGTCCAGGTGAATTAAAATCGGTTCTGATATATGTTTTAATTTCAGACTGTGGGTTGGAGGTTGGTTTACGTTAAGATGCCTCAGATGTTCAGTACGTTTAGCTGTCAACTGCAAGCTTACTCTTTTGCAGATTTGTTTAGCTCGTCTGATTTCAGTGTGTGACAGTTTAAGACCTAATTTTCAATAATATGGCTTCACAGCTCTAGCCCATATTCTAATATACAGAGGATGCTAAAATTTAGATGAACTCATCGATTAATTCAAAGTGATGAATGTGCTCCTAGCAAACATTTACAAATATAAATTTTGCATATAAATGTTTGCATGTAAAATGTTTGAGTTATGTCAAATCTGTATATCAGCAAGTTCATATAATTTAACTTCTAGGGTTATTATCGTAGATGCTTATAAATTTAATCAAATTAAATGGAGGGCACTGGTTTAAACATTATAGCTCTTTAGGGAAGTGGAATTGACTCAATTATAAAAAGGAAATAGATTTAAAATAAACACGAGCACTATCCCATCTAATTTGGAAGAAAATGATCATTATCAAATCAAAATTGATTCTTGGATGGATTTTGCATATAGCCAGTAGCCATTATATATAACACCTCCTACAAAATGAGTAGACACTAATAAATTGTCACGTCTAATTACAACTTTAGCTGATTTGTGTACTTCAGTTAATTTACAAGTTGTTGAATTTGATTTATTTAATATAAAATTAGAAAAGTGTTGACTATGGAAACTTAGGTTCCCAATTTTGGTGTCTACATCTAACAAACTTTTTTGTTTTCAGTGGCTATGGGATTAAACATTTTTGATGGACATTTTCAGTTCAGACTAATGAATTGTAAGGGTAATTATACACATACATATTTCTGAGTGGTATTATTAAAAATGGAAGATGTAGAAAATAAAATTATTTTATAGGAAGAAAAGCAGAGAAAACAAGGACATTTTATTTGCTAATGAGTGGCTCTGCTAGCTCAAGGAGCTAAATTTTTTGTTTTAAAGAGGTTTCCAGTTATTGTGTTGGTGCTGTTGAGTTAGAAGTCGTTAAAATTATTGTATTGAAAAATATACCGAAGTAGCTTATTCATCTTAGATATTCCTTTAGAATACCACTGAACCAGCATAATTTTCAAACTTAAAATAGATCTCCCAAGTCACAGATTATTTCACATGTTTAGTTCTCTTTGCAGTTAATGGAAATTTCATTCAAATGTGAAAGAAAATCTAGCTTGGCATTATTTGAATATGAAATTAGATAAATCTGGATGGTTGTACTTTCAAAGTCAAGTGCCTTCTCTTTATGGTCTCTGTAAAAAAAAAAAATAACCAAAACTGGTAAATTATTCGAAGTGAAGGAAAGTTTCTTAGGTGGAAGAATGACTGAGGATGGTACTTTCTCAGAAATCAAGGAGATGATAGTATTGTAGCTAAATAGAGTCAGATTGGCTCTGTATTCCGTTTTTGAGGCCAAGTTAAAAAATAATCCAAATGAGAGGTCATGGGGCACATATTTAAAAGAGTGTCTCATGGCTTTCACTCAGAAGCTAAATTCATATTTGTAGGAAAAAAGCCAGTCTCTTGGAGCTAAAGAATAAAATAATTGGCAAAAGCAATGAAGAACTTTAGCAAGTAAAGCCAGATGTAAGGAGGTAATGCGCACACACGCACTCATGCACACATGCACAACACACATACATGAAAGACAAATGAAATAAACCAATCTTATATTCATTCCTCTGTTGCTATTATGAGATGACTTATTTTCGAGTGTATTTCCTAAAATAATTCTGTTTTAAATACGTACATTACACTGAACATGTAATGCCTTGGAGATTGCTCTAGTGACATATTTGGAAATGTTTAATAGGTTTATAAAACAGAGCAAATAAGACTTTTTAGCTACATTTTATGTAATTTTCCAGTGAATCTCATGTTTTGGTACAGGCATTGTTTTTAGTCCCTGCCTTCTTGTTTGTATACTTCTTTTTTTTTTTTTTTTTTTTTGTGAGGAAGACCAGCCCTGAGCTAACATCTGTTGCTAATCCTCCTCTTTTTGCTGAGGAAGACTGGCCCTGGGCTAACATCGTGCCTATCTTCCTCTACTTTATATGGGACGCCGCCACGGCATGGCTGACAGGCAGTGCGTCCGCAGGCGCCCGGGATCCGAACCCGTGAACCCCGGGCTGCCAAGCGCGGACGAAACCGCTGCGCCACCGAGCCGGCCCCTTGTTTGTATACTTCTAATCCACAATGTGATAGAAAAAACAGATCCAATCAAGACCTTTTTTCTTGTTGCCTTTCTTTTCATGAAAGTTGTGTTTTAAAATAGTTTACCTACGAAATCCTGTACTCATTAAGTAGTAACTGATCTCATTTTTCTTCACTCCCCATTAGTCATAGAGCAATGCCCAGCAAAAATTACCTTTTTAATAAATATATATTAAAATAATTAATAACTTTGTGTATAGTAAAAAATAGGGACAACATATTATTTCTGTCAGTCCTTTTGAATATTTAAAATAAGTTAAAGTGCCCAATTATAACCTTTCATGGATCCTCTCAAGTGTTAACATTTCAAGATTACATTTGAAAGTGAATTACTGAGACACAAGAAAAAAATTGAAGGCAACAACACTGGTTTCAATGATTACACTGCTTAAAGGGAATTGTGACTTCTGAACAGGGGAACTTTAAATGAAAGCATTTCTCTGATCATTATAATAGCTGTGACCGAGGTTAATAACTGGGAAGCCCCTGACTAATACATTTAATATGTTTTGCCCAGGCTGAATGTGTGAATAGATTACACATCTATGCTAAAATTCTGATTAAGTTATTCATCAGGCACTCTGATGCTAACTGCTTTTGACAGTCTTGGAAGTGGAACTACTGGGAAAGCAGCAATTGATTTCTTGGATAGATTTTGCATATAGCCAGTAGCCATAATGTATAACACCTCCTTCCATAAGGGCCTCACATGTGTATAGGAATTCTGGCTCAGTGTAATACAGGAGTAGCCAGAATTAGAGATGATGTCCATTTTACCCGAGAAAAAACTATCATAGAGATTTGGAAATGTCAAATGTAAATAACAACTCCAAGATGTTACAACTCAGACTTCAATAATACAGAGGATGAAAAATGCTTAACAGAGGGAGAGTATGAATCATCCCTTCATACTTTCATAATTGACAATGAGACACCAGAAAATGACAGTGTTAGCTTTCCGAAATGAGATTCTAACAGGTAAAACTCCATTGTATATAGCAAATATTAAAACAAAAACCTGTGCATGACAAATCCATTGCTATAATCTGGCCTCAAAATCAGCAAGGCTATGACAACAAAAGTGTTTAGTTGTTGGTCTGATTAAAGAATTCTCAAAAAGTATTCTATAAAGTATTCCCTGGTTCCTGCCCACATCGTAACGATGATTCACTGTAATACAAGTGTTAACAAAAGAACCTCTTTGCAGGCTATTTGCGCTGAAGAAGGTAGAGATAGAGCCTAGAGGAGACCTAAAGCTGAGAGCTTCTTTCTATACTGTATCACAACCTTTAAAGTAGAGATTTCCTGTAAACTCCCTCCATTCCTCTAGTCTCAGAAAGCCCAGTCGCACATCTCAACTCCCAGAGAACCTGAGGCATGGTCCAGGAGCTTTGTCATCCTATCACGTACCATATCTGTGGAACATCCACAAGGTGCTAGGCACCCCAAACAGTGACCACGTTGGTCAACGGCTGGAGTTTACAATATACATAAGGAGATTTGTCCTAAATTCAGAGCCCTAATTGTTAATAGTTGATCTAATAGTTAATAGGAAAGATCGGCATAAACTGTTTCTCCCCAACTTCTGCAGCCTGGCAATGCTATTTTTAGTCCAGAACTCACTGTAAGAAAATTCCATATAGGGGAACAATTTGAATGCCCTTGGAGATGGGAGTGGGTGAGGGTGCATCATTATGGAAATTTACCAGTTGTGTTAAACAATATATATTGGATGTTTGACACCACAGTCTTCAGCAGATCACCTTAAGACCATGTTTATATGTCATGATAAGGTAAAATTGAGTACAATGGAAAAATGGGTTTCAATTCTATCGAGAAATGATGTGAATTGAAGTGCTTTAAAAGTACTGTAAATGTGCAACTCCACTTGCATAACACAGGTGGATTACAGTGGATTCAGCCATCCAAAACTTTAAGGTACATCAGAGTTCACCTCGTGCGTTTGAACAATGACACAAGGAAATCTTACCTTCCGTTTTTCTATAATTTCATGTTGCAGTAGTAGGCATACCAAAGAGAAACAATGCTGACCCACAGACAGAGATACGACTTCTTGGAGCTATAATATGCAAGATATATTAACACCTGACATTTTGGGGAATACAAAGTGCTCATTTCTCCAAAGTGGAATTATCATTTCCTACCAGCGACATTCATGAGTGATGAGGAAATGGAGCAAGGTTTTGACCCTGCCATCTCCTCTTGCTCCGACATCCCTGTTACTCATGTACCACTTCTCTCTGATTAGATGGGTGGTTAACACTAGAGACAATGAGTGGATAAAAAGCACATTTATTAAAGCTGTTTGTTACATTTATGTTCCTAACATCCTTACCAGCAAGGGAAGCCACCTAGCCAATTCATTATGTTTCTTTGTTCTCCTCTATTCCCAAGTAGAATTATTTGCTCAGACAAAAAAGTTCTGCCTCCGGAAGGCTATCAATAAATCAAAGCATTTGTATGCCCCAAGGGTATTTGAATCTAACAATTCTTAAATTTCACATAAGATAATAGGCTCAGGAAACACTAACTGCTAGTGTCTCTGACCTAGGCATGAGACTTTATTCAAACCAATAATTAATCTTGAGAATAGAGGTCAACAGAAGCGTGATGGGTGGTTTTGCTCAGTGCTTTTCTTTGCTCTTGACTTTGCTCTGATTTCTGTCCACATGGAGGGCATGCAGAGCAGCGTTTTCTTTTACGTGGTTTGGAAGCTCTTTTGGTATGCCATCTTTCCAGATTTTGAGATGAGGGTTTTTTTCTCTCCATAATTCATCCCTTTATTCACCACCCTCCATTACCAGCAGCTGTCTTGAACCTCTGACGCCTTGGTGAGACTAGTGGAGTTTCGGAGTTTCGGAGGTATTTTGTTTTCTTTCGTTAGTTTGTTTTTCAATATCTATAACACATTGTGGTGATGTTCAGCTATTTGCATGAACCGCTCATGGTTCTTGCTGTCCGAGAGGTAAGGGCTCTGCCTCTCAGGGCTCACACCTGGATGTGGACACAGAGAGGCAGTTGTTTTGCAACAAGCTGCCTGGATGGTGATGTTTTTGTGTTTGTGTACCGTCAAAACTTTCAAAAGATGCAAGCAAACAAGTGAGGAAAAATCATAGTAAAGGAATATAAAAATTCCACGTTTTTGAAACAATTCTGGACTAGGTTTGTTTCAGACCTAGTTACCTTTCTTTTTGACAGTCAGGACACCTCAGTCTTGGCAGTTTCAGTGAGGCAAAATGAAAATGAAATGCAGTTTCTTCCACAAGGTTGTTAGTACTCTCTGAAATTCTGAGTAGTCTCTAAGTGCTAGGCTCTACCCGCAGAGTTTAACAGTGTGGGAACACTTGGCCCAGGCACCTCCTAATCCCTGTCCCCTCCTTAATGGCAAAGATATGCCATAAAGTGGCGGAAAGTCAGTGAGTCAGTAGAGGAGATTATGTGATGGCAGATATTTTCAAATAAGTTTACCATCATTGCTTTTTTCCCCATTTCTGCTAATATTCATACAAGTAGCTATGCAAACAGGTTTGAAATGGTTTGGTTACATACCCAAAGATCAGGTTTTTCTACAGTTTCATTTAGCATTTTCTGTCAGAATATTTGACAAAATGTTTTTTTATGGTAAATATAGAAGCATTTATACAATAGTCTTTTTATATGGTCAATCTTCCATTTGAGAAGGGGAAGTACTTGCCATTTTTGTCAGGATAATTGTGAACTGCCTTAGTTTAAAAATTGGAACCATAATGAGGTTTGATTGGTGCTGTGGTAGGTTATTGTACCGGCGAAATGCTGATATAAAAAAACGTGCTGAAAGAAGATGGACAATTAGTTGGTGTGGATTTTTACTTTGGTTTAACCACCCGTGCTTAATTGAGTGTTTTTTATTATTATTATTTCCTAAAGTGTTGTAACACATCGTTGAATGGTGACTTAAGTCAACCTTTGAGAGGCTTTACAAATGTACATTCTAGCCTTTTTCTATGTATAACTGACTAATCCTCAAGTATAGGTGTCATTTACACAATTTGAGTCATTCCTTTAATATGATAGAATTTTCTTAGCTGGCATTATATAGATTTCATCAAATACAAAATTCAGTAATCCAGGAAGTTCTACAAAGACATCAGTGTCATTTGTATAGAGGTAAAAGCATATTAAGATCTCTCTATATGAAATGTGTCATAAGAGTGTGAGATATCAACCCACTGACTTACTGAACAAATAGCATCTATTAGTAGTTAAATCCTGCTTTTTATATGGCTCAACGCTTGTCAACCTGAGGGATCTCAAACTTCATATTGTGTTTTCAAGTCAGGGGAAATGAAAATAGGGCCCACTGTGAAAAAACCTGGAAAGTATCATCAGCAAGTTGCTCATTTCTGGCACATTAGTTAATTACTTTACAGATTGTTCATCACGTTCCCATTTCACTTTTATAAGCACAATAACACTTTCTTTTTCTGAATGTTACCAACATTTAATTTCTTAATGAATCAATGACAATTTCGTAGGTTATAAATTAACATATGGGTTCACCCAACCAAGTGGCTACACTGCATTTTCAAACATTTATTGGAGCATTAGGGAAAAATCGAAGCCAACCAGTATCACTTTTGAATAAATAATGTATTTTATCTTAGAATTTAAGATTAGACTTTGTTCTTAAAAATTAGCAGCAAGACCTTAAAAAAGTATTTTTCATGGGAGTTTATCTGAGTACAGCAGTAATAGAGAAAATTTGTCTTTTTTTATGAGATTTTATTAAACCTTTATTTGCTGTTATTGCTGCCACTCGACCTATTACCATTTTGTCATGAACTAATGTTTCATGCATCATATTGAGGAAATTAATCTTTCAGAAAGCCACACGTAGAGCTACTATATCAGAATCCATGATGGGTCAAAAGTTCATGGGGAACCCTTGATGTAAATGTATATAGGAGGATCCCATTTGAGAGAGTTTAGTTTGTGTCATGCCAAAAAAATTTTGCTATAAAAAGAGTTTCCATTCTAAGTTTGGCCTGTCTCTAAGACTCTAAAGGTAGAATTATAAAGTCCAGTGTAGTAATAATATCAAAATGCATAATAACAAGTATGGTGATTTATTCTTTCATAGCCCCTTTGCCTACATCACCTTACATCACAGTATGTGTACTTGACAAGTGGTCAAGAAAAATTACTGTATTTGAATTACTATTTTGTACTGCTGAATTAAATGCAAAGTCAAAATTGGTGTATTTTGTAGCAACAAATTAAAAAATCGTAGCTTGAAATTCATCATTTTGTCTAATTAATTTTTTTTTTTTACCATCATGGCCTGGAGTCACACTGAAAGAGTTCTGTGTCATTCTAGAAGTTGTAGGTCTGTACGTAATCTTTATATGTGAGGCAGTGCTGGCCAAGAAACGTTGAGTGGCTTTATTGAAAGATACATGAACTTTTCTTTAGTTGCTCCATGAGTCTCAATCTTCTGCTGAATTTCAGAATCGCTGCCTCTGATATGATCTTGTGACAGATTCACATAGTTTCCAAAGGTCTTAGAAAGTTTTTCTTGCTGTTATGATAGCGACAGTAGTCCCCAAGGCAATTGTGTACCTTCAGTGGTCATCCCACTTGATTGAAGGACCAACTCAATTTTAATTCCTGCTTTAATTGAAATTTTCTTTTATAAGAATAGCTAGTAGTTCATTTTCTCTGCAGGTGTGAAATTCTGAATTCAAATGAGATAGGATTTCTTGTTTGTTTTTGCCTTATTGTTTGTTTTGTTGACAATCATTCCCTTCTCTCCTGAGTTGGCCATGGAAGGGGTCACTGCCTTCACATTTTTATTTAACAAAAGTCCCTCGATAGAAGCTGCACTACATGCCTTTAAGGCCATATTCTGTTTGGCTTCATTAAGTCAATTGTAAATATAGAGATTAAAGAAGTATCTGATAATATCAGACTATTTCCTTGTAATGTTGCAATCTTATAAAAGCCTGTATAAGCACCACAGAGCCTCAATTTGTGTTCTCAGAGCATAATGTGTGTAATATTTTCATGTACCTCTTTTATTCCCCAGACGTATCTTGTGTGTAAATCTGGTATCCCCAAATCATATTTTAAGCTATTTGCGAATAAGAACGGTGCCCTCTCCTTCTTTTATGTTTCCCACCATGCCAAATTCATTATTGAATACCTGGTAGACTCTCTCCTAATATTTAGTAAATAGATGATAGAAAATAATTTTACTATGTAAGAGACCAAAGATTGAGAGAAAATAAATGATTTCTCTCTTTTACATAATAAGAGATGACCGAATCAAGAGTGATACAGTTTCATAAGGAACGATTTAGAGATCCAGATTACATGTGTGTTTCCATATGTGTGCATGTGCACGTGTCTCTCTCATTTTTCCTCATGGAGGCTTCTGTGTATACCAAGTCTTTGCCCCCATTCCAAAATAGTGGTGAATTAAAGGCTATTTGATGAATCATGTCTTTCTTTAATATATGTGAGAAACACTGGTTGAACAACAAGTATTGTCACAATTGTGCTGGGAGTCACAATGTGGGCACACTGAACTAGAAATCTAGAAAGGCAGCTACTAAGCCCTGTTTAAATGAATGTATGAACTTGGGGAGCTTCCTTCCTTTGTTAGGATCTCGCTTACCTCAAATATTAAATGAGAGTATTAAATTTGATTCCTATGGCCCCTAGAATCTCTTTTGCAAACAGTAAGTACCTCAACTTTGCATCCATCATTAAATTTTTAATAAAATCCACAGCAATGGTGTTGAGTAGAGTGCAGATCTAATGAGTACTCCTAAGTACTGGTTGACCAGGGGATCATTTTGAAATAGATGGGTTATACCTGGGGAGAGGAACAATTATTTTCCACTCATGATCAAAACAGTGGACATGGGTTTCTAATGAAACTTTCATGGTAACATTATTTTTCTCTGTCTTTGATTATCTGATTTCTTTATATAAAAGTAATGTTAGGATTCTACTGGGGGCATAATTTAGCTTGACCAATAAAGGATAACTATTTTTGTGTTCTAATTGCCCCCGCTTAATGGTCCTTCTCTTCATCCTGCTGAACTATGGAAAATGTCCCATTTCCATGATCTATGACTTATGTAATAAATGAATGTGTGAACAGTGTCAAAATAGAGCAACTTGCTGTATGTAAAGGGAGGTAGACAGCTTTTGAAAATGGTAAGGTACATAACTAGATATTTCTAAACTAAAACAATTCTCATTTGGGCTTAGAAATATGCTTTTATGGTTCACTTAGTTATTACATCATCTAATGAAGGCTCACTTGCCTAGTTTCTATTCTTGCCCCACTGGTAATGACCCAGGAAATAAATCAAGTGGACTTAAAGCTCAAGTCTCATTATTCCATACAACAAGAGAAAAATATATGATTTCCTTCCTCTGTTAATATCAGGGTTTTCTTTGTGCTGGTTTGTTTAGTTTCCCCCATAGTGCAGTCTTCCAAACATTTGTTATTTCCCTTTTCATGCAATTTGAATTAATGTGGATAATTGTAGTAGTTAGAGGCTTTACTCTCTCAGATAGTAATTATCCATTCTATAGTTTCATTCCAAACCCAGTAAAACAGTATTAGAAAAGTTGATTTTTATCAGAAGGGATCTCTGGGCATAACTGAATTTGCAGGATTTAACAAATATATAATCATAGGTCAAATTAAAACAAATTTACTCTCAAAGTTACCCTAGTTATACACTATGTTAACAGGTTTTATTAGTGTTACTACAAAATATCAGCAAGCTTCTGATATATTCATGGGAATTTCCTCTTCTATGAATTTATCAAGTCATAATTCCCTAGAGTTTATATTACTTTTGCTGGCAAGAAAACATGCTTGAGATTTCTTTGGAGGAATTGTTGGCAGATAGAACATCCACGCGTTGGTGGTCTGAAGGAAGAGGAAGGGCTAATGTACCAGGTTTGACTTAGTTTTGCTTATCTATTCCTTTATATTTAATTTCAACAAGGATCAAAATGCTGGCATTTGGGATTTCTGAAAATTAAGCCTGAGGAGTTCTGTCCTATTCCTTCATAAATGAGCCAGGAAAAGGTGTTTCATAGTTTATAGTCTCCTTTCATCGATCTCTAAATGGCAGTCAAATTAAAGATAACTTAGAGGATATCGAATCTGTCATAAAATTCCTATTTATGCACAAATTAATTCATTTTAGAGAAACACAGTAAGATCAATGTTCCCAGGTTCCTCCTCTGAAAATAGATTTGAAGGTGGAAATGTGTATGATTCTATCAGGAACTATGAGGATTCCAAGTACATTTAACTTGTAGGACAGTGCTGAGGAGTTCGTGATGTAGCTTTCCACTGTTAACAATTTTTTTCTGACTTAGGGAGACAGCCCACCTCAGTGGTACAACCTATAGGGGCACTGTGA
This sequence comes from Tapirus indicus, assembly GCA_031878705.1. Lineage (NCBI taxonomy): Eukaryota > Metazoa > Chordata > Mammalia > Perissodactyla > Tapiridae > Tapirus > Tapirus indicus. Next base: position 115,233,036 of record CM062942.1, on the reverse strand, counting down.
ATATTCTTTAGACACAGCAATGCATGAAGTTTTCTATCTCATAATATGTTTATAGAAATGTAGGGAAAGGAATTACAGTGGTAGCCAGAAACAGCCCTTTTTTGCATGTTCATAGGGTCACAGAAAATAGGGGATGGGGTACTCACCTCTGAGCCCCAATATAGGCATCATAAGCATGTACATCCTCCACTATCACTTGCCAGCTGTGTGGCCTCGGACAACTTATCTTGCATTTCTGACCTTCAGATTCCTCATCTAAAAAATGGGATATTATGTATTCCTGGGGTTCAATAAGATCACTTATGTGAACTGTCTGGCACATATAGATGCTCAGTAAATGTTTGCATCCCCATCACTGTGGCTGAATGAACATTGAACTAAGGCATCCTTCTGTGTAACAAAAGTTTTGGAAATATTTCTTGAGGCTCATGCAATTGTAGAGTCTAAAATTGAATTTTAGCTTACAAGTGTGGCTTATGGAAAAGCAATCAGTTTTTTAGAGTTTCTTATGAAACATTTTTATAAAGAAAAATATCTCTTGCGGGTGCTGTGTTATCCTGTTTTACTTGGTTGAGTGTACTTCTTTGTTCGTTATAGGCTGAAAGCTCTTCTAAGTTAAATGAACTGAGGAATATCGGTGGAATAAAACAAAAAACACTACACTCATGAGAGTTCATGTTATGTAACTCTGAGATCATTTCAGAGCTAAGGATTTCCATAGATCACCTATCTATCATTAAAAACATATGGTCCAGTCATAAACGTGTACAAATAGGGTGTCATGACAGTCTTACAGTCATAGCTTTTGTCTTTCTAGCTTTGTTTTGGACCGAAGATAGACTGGGAATACTACGTGCCATATATCAGAAAGGAGCAAAGAACGCGTGAAAGCTACTAAAAGAAAAATTAACATGACTGAATCTAACAGCTTAGTTATCCATTTCAAGCGATAGTCTATTTGGAATGCTACTTTATTTCCTAAGATATCATCCCATAGTTCATCACCTGCTACTCTACTTGTAGAGATATTCTATCAGCGCATGACTATAACAGGCGGGACATAATATAGTGAAATATGGAAAGCTCTCTCAGAAAGAATCAACTAAATTTGAAAGAAGGTCTGGTTTAACATGTTAAGCATATTCCAACCTTTTAAAATTCTGATTGGCTGATTTATGGGTAGGAGTTCATAATTTTGTGAATTCCTTATGAGGAAATCACGACAGTCTCCACAAAGATGATTCACTTGAATTCAGATAATATACCGTTTTCCCTTTATAGCCCTTTCTTATAGATTGGGAGACTGAAGGTCCAATTAAGGCTTTCTGAATACAATGATACACAATGGGGGAGAAAACATGTATTCATGGAAAGAAATTATTACCGGACACTTAATTGGGTTTTCCAAGTGCATTAATCTCATCCATGTTTTAACATGCATTTGAACCAAGAATGACCCTATAAACCTAGCCTGTACCTAGATCTAGTAGGGACGAGGTAGCTGTGGGTTGACTGAAGAATGAGTTTTTTAACCCTTCTTCATGTCTTTTTCTGTTGTCTCTATTCTTTGGTCACTCCCCCAGTACTTCTATGCTAAGCCATTACTACAGATTGAAGATGTTTCTATTCATTCGAAACAAATATTTCTCATCTAGAGCAAAACCTTTAATTAATAGTAATGATGCCTTAGCAACTAGCATGTATTTTCTCCATAATTTAACAGGAACATGAATTATTACAAAATGTAAAGATTGAAAGGGTACAGCAACAACCAAAACCTCTTGGAGGACTCAGGCCCCATCTCTTGGCCCTCATTCCCTATAAAAGTAGGCACATACCACAAAATATTCAAAATGGTTCCAACCGCCTGGTAGAATCATATGTGCTTCTTATTTTTATGCCTTTATTAAAGTTTCTAAAGTTAATTTTGTTGTACTACCTTAAATAAGATAAAAAAGCAAAACATTGGGCCCTTTAGACAGTGTCTAACTTACCTCAATTTTTCACTCCGCTTTGTTTGTGTAGGTGTTGATTTAGTAGGAGACGTTGTCACTAAGATGGATATTAGATGACCGGAATTGCCTCAGTGTGAAAAAAGGGAGCAAAATAAATAAATAATATTAAAATAGATACAAAATCTAGAGTAACATACAGGTCTCCTAGTGGGATGAAGAAATTGTTAGTCTGGGGAGTAGAAGGAGTGAACTGTAAAGGCCAAAGAGTGGGATGCTTGAAATTGAGATGGGGGGAGGAGGGTAAAGGTTACTTTTAATGGCAGTCTAAGGTTTTCCATAAAAATGGATGGATGAGATTGAATTTTCACAAGAATCACAAGAATTTTCTTTTCACAGAATTATTGTTACATGTGATATACAATGTAGAGTTAAAAATATAGCAGAGTATTATGCTTTCTCAAGTTTTTTATAAATAAATCATGAATAATTCAAATTTAAGAAAGATTTAGGTTTCATTTATCCTTTGCCTTGGAGTTGAGTAAATCCTGTTTCTTGGGCTAGAAGACCAGGACTTTAAAAAAAATGTGTATATCTAACAAACATTTGTGTCTGGAGCTATTTACAGCACTTTAGCCCTGCTTTTGCATCCTACAAAGTCTAGCTTGCTTCATTGGGAAAAAAGGACATGAGAAAGTATCTGTAGGATTAACAAGCTCATAGCAGCAAAAATTAGCAAGTAGCAAGTTGATAGGAACAATGAACTGATTACTTGGGAAAGTGGCGAGAGTTAGGGGTGCTCTTCAGAACCATAACCATGAGAACTTCTAAATATTTGTCCTTGTATTGTACACCACTATTTAGTTCTCCCTTGATTGCACCTCCTGTGAAGGAGAGATAAGGGGAGCCTTTCTTGTGTTGGATTATCATTCTCTCCAACACCACTATCCATTTCTCCTTGACAATTTTATCTCCTAAATCATTGTTACACCCTCCAACATTACTCTTGCTGTAAATCTTGATGATTTCCGTATCCATGTGGATGATTCTCAAGTGGTCAGTTCCTTAAACTTTTCTCCACTGATCTTGTCCATCCAATCTCATCCATCCATTTTTACGGACAACCTTAGACTGCTGTTAAAAGTAACCTTTACCCTCCTCCCCTCATCTCAATTTCAAGCATCCCACTCTTTGAGCTTTACAGTTCACTCCTTCTACTCCCCAGACTAACAATTTCTTCATCCCACTAGGAGAACTGTATGTCACTCTAAAACCTTTCCACAGTTCCTCAACCTATCCTTCCATTTCCTCACTTATCTCCTTCCCCATCTTAGGTGACACAATCCGTCATGATAATCACTCTTTCATACACCATGAATTTAATTCAATTTTCCTTTCCTCCTCCCATTTTAATTAACTGGCAAACCCCAACCCTAGTTAAATTCACATCTATGCCAATTCAACATCTGTACTAGTGCTGCTGGAGGAAAACACAGTCCTGCTGACTGGTTTCACTTTCGTTTCATGACCCTTGCTGGACCATCAGTGCTGCCCAATAAGCCTACTACACATATGTGTTGCTGACTTTACTTTGTTTTCTCATCTGTAATATGGGGATAATAATAGAAAACTATGTCATAGGGTTGAGAGATTTAAATATGTTAGCATATATAAAGCCCATAAAACAGTGTCTGGTACTTTAAGTGCTTAATTTCTCCTCCTCCTCCGCCCTCCTCTTCTTCCTCCACTTCCTTCTCCTTATTAGTTTTAGTATCATTAGAATTTCCCGAGTTGAATTACCTTTATACCAACCTACTTGATTATTTCATACCTTCTTTCTCCTGAAATCCTGAATGTCTCCTCCCCGCCTCAGGCTAAGATTCTTGTTTCACTGAGAAACAGAAAGTCAGAACAAAATTTCCTTGTACTTCTGCCACCGTATCTACTTACCCACTTATATCTGTACCCACATACATTGCTTTTTTCCCCCCTGTTATTATGGATCACTTTTCCTTGTTCCTATATAAGGCCAACCCTTACAATTTTGCACTGAGTTCAACCCCATATCTCTTACTCAAGATTATCACTCCAGAAATTGTTCCCCCCTCCCTCCGATGTCATCACATTTCTCTAACATGTAGTCTCCACATACAAACATGCTCTTATTTTTCCCGTTTAAATTTTAAAAATCTCCCTTTATTATGCATCACTCACCAGCTGCCAATCCATTTATTAGTTTCCTGTTACAGAAAAACCTCTCAAAGAACTATGTACTCACCTTCACCTAATCTCCTCCCATTCTCTCGTAAACCTATTCCAGTTGGGCTCCCACCCACCATTCTGCTACTCAGTTACTCTTCTCAAAGTCACCAATTACCTCCATATTTCCAAATCTAGTGTCCAGTCCTCAAACTTCCTCTTATTTGACTAATAGTGGTAGCTGATGTAGTTCACCACTCCTTCCTCCTGAAAACACTTTCTTCACTTGGCTTCCAGGACACTACACGCTCTTGATTTTCCTCCTCCCTCACTGGCCAATCCCTCTAAGTATCCTTTGTTGGTTCTTTCTTATCTTCCTCATCTTTGGTCTTTGGGGGTGCCAGGACGCAGTTCGTGAACGTGTTCTTTTCTCCATCTATATTCACTCTCTTAATATACCAGTCTCATGACTTCAAATAGTGTCTATCTAGGGGAGACTCCCCAAATTCTCCAGCCTGGACCTCTTACATAAAATCCAGAATCATATTTCCAATTGCTTTCTTGACCTCTCCATTTTGATGCCTAATTAACCTCTTTCAGTTAAGTTGTCCGAATAGAAATCTTCATATCTCTTCCTTGAATTTGCTCTACCCACAGTCTTCTCCATCTCAATAAATAGCAACCCCATCCTTCCATTGCTTAGGTCAACATCCTTGGAGTTGCCTTGCCTCTTTTCTTTCTCTAACGTTACACATCCGGTGCATCAGCAAATTTTGGCTTTTCCTTCAAAATATATGTACTTGAGAACCAAACCATTTCTCATCCCCTCCATTTCTACCTCTTAGGTCCACCCTCTCATAACTGGATGATGGCAACAGCCTCCTAATTATTCTTCCTTCTTACATCCTATGCCTCCCCACTCTATTCTCCGTATAGTCATTCTTTTCAAATGTAAGTCAGATTGCGTAACAACTCCCCTCTTCAGATTCCTCCAATGGCTTCCTCAGAGTAAATTCCAAAGTCTGTAGTGTGGACTATAAGAAGCTCTGTAACATGATCTCCAGCTATCTGTCTGACTGCACCTTCCTAATACTTGCTAGCTTCTCACTCACCACTCACTATGCTCGAGTCGCATTGACTTTCATGCTGTTCCTTCATCACATTATGTGATGTGTTTCTTCTGTTTCCTCTGCCTAGACTCCTCTTCCCCAGATATCCCCATTGTTCACTGTCCCAATACCTTCATGTCTCTGTTCAAACATCACCTTATCAAAGAGGTTTCCCTGACTAATTTAAAATAGCACTTTGACTCCTCATTCTCCATCTCCCATTGTCAATTATTTATATACCACGTGTAAATAGGTCGTCATGGTAAATATGTTGGATGTATATTTGTTGAATAAAATGTTTATTTGTATATTGTTTGTATCCATATACTAGAATACAAATTACTTGCAGCCAGGAATTTTGTTTTGTTCACTGTTTCTGTTGAATGAATGAATATGTACATGTTGATTTATTGTCTCCCTCTACTAGAATGTCAGCTCCTCGAGGGCAGGATCTTTATTTTGTTCAGTGACCCATCTCCACTGCCTGGAACAGTGTCTGGCATATAGTGAGTGCTCAATACATGTATGTTGAAATACTTAATTAATTGATTAATTAGTTAGACTTGAAACAATTTCCAAGAGTAATGCTCAAACTGAAATCAATGTGATGAATAAATATCCAAGTGATGTATGAGGAAAACATATTGATAAACATTGACTGTTTTTTTTAGATTCATAATTTTATCCTACTCCTTGATATGGAAATACTGCTTTATTAAACAACTGGTAAATATAAATATGAAAACTACAGGTTTTTCTTGCTAAGAATATTCCATTGTATGAAGCAGAAATGTCATTCAACCTAATTTATATTGAATTCTTATTGTCCAACTATTGATTCCGTTCTCACTTGTTTAGATTTGTTGCTAGGAAGCACTATGAGTATTTTAAGTGTACATTTGTTTCTACTAAGAGTCATGTAATCAATTTTAATCTTTTTAATATCCCTTATGATGATGTAGATTAATAACGGAAATGCTGATGGTGGTGATGGTGATGATGGTGGTAATGTGTGTGTGCGCCACAGCTAAAGAACAACTTTGAGATTTGCTCTTCAGTTCACACACACACACACACACACACAACCCACTCACTACTAAAAAAGAATTATGAAGTGGGTCAGTCTTATAAAGTATTTTTTAAAGAGATGCAATTACACTTATTTCCTAGATGAACTCAAACTAAGCTAATTCCATCCTTTTATCCGTTTTTAGTAAGGGTCCAGAGGTGACCTGATTTAATGAAATGATGTATAATTAATGTCTCAGTTGTTTACATGTGAATTTAAGTTATTTAAAGACTCCAGAAAAAGTTTGTTCACAAGTAGTTTTTTACTTTTAGTTTTTATTTTGTGTGAAAATGAAAAGCCCACCCACCCAGAGTTTTTGGTGTTTGTCACCCATATCACTCTCTATGTATATATACACATATATGTACTTGATTGTACATAAATGTGGTAATTCTCTATGTGCTGTTCTGCAACTTGCCTTTTTTCACTTACTTCTTGTGCACATATTTCTGTGTCAATAAATGTACATCCACACCATCATTTTTTAAAAGTAAATAATATTCTATAGTATGTATGCATGTACCATAATTTGTTTATCCAATCCTCTGCTGATGAATATTTAGATTATTTCCTTTTTATTGTTATTATAAAACAATACTGTGTTGAACATCCTTATGCATGCATTTTTCTCATTTGACTTGCAAGTGTTTTTAAAGTTTCTTCTTCAGTGTCATTATTTTATACTCTCTATATAAATGGATCGCTAAACAAAAATGTCTCCCGTATTCTGTTTTTAAATTGTTGTAAATTTCAAAGTAGTGAAATTTGAATAAATGAGATTTTATTCTGTACTTTGCCCCAGAGCCCTCTCTTAAAGTATATTCAAAGGGAATGAAAGGGTTCATTAACAGATAAAGCTATTTGAATTAAAGATCAAATCTGTTGAACATTTTCACTTAAATATACCAATCTTATCATATTCTTCACATTTTTTGTTATAGTTGATGCTGACAATAAAAACTTTGGAATAAGCTATAATTTCTGCATCCATGCATATTCAGGTCTGAAAGTGAAAGAAGAATATGACAGGTTTGCATGTAGCAACTTCCCACCCACACATTTCTTTCCTTTCTGATTCTGACACTTCAGCCTTTGAAACAGTTCCCATGAGCAATACTGAGATTCAAACTATTTAGATCTAAAGGGAAAAAAAACACACAAGATCTTCTACTGCTTGTATCTAGCACCTGGAAACCTCTTTGAAGAAGTGCTGAAATATACATCATGCTGTTATCTGTTATGCACACTGGAGAAATCCTAAAGGTATTTTAGGGAGAAGCAGGAGGGGGAATCTACAGATAGTAAGAACAGCATGGGGCCGAGGGTGAGGGAAGGAGCCACAATCCACATTATTAAAGTGACATTTCCAATATATTCTTGTGAACTTATATGTAGATTGCATGTCACTTTCATGCAAAGGTATCACATTTTGTTCACAGCTTTTAGAAGAAGCCAGGTAAGACAGGAAAAGAGAGAGGGCTCTTTATTGAAAAAAGTCTAGGTTTAGCATCAAATGAAGGGATTATTGGTAGTTGTCTGAAGTAAACGGAATTCTTGTAACGTTACCTTGTTCTGTGCCGTATACAGCCACCCTAAGTCCGTAGGAATACATTTCATTCGTAGTTATCCAAAACTTACTACAAGAGCTATAAGAGTTTTTTATCCTTTATCAAAGAATATCAGTATTGTGAAGGGCCTTACAGGTCATTCCTTCCTCTCCCAAAGAAGCCCTCCTCTTCCTTTTCAGGGCTAAGCTGTCTATCTCTTGATCTTATCCTTTCTCAAAGCCATGTGGACCTAGATGCATCAATTATCCTTTTTCCCATATGTTCACTATCTCCTTGACTACTGGCTTTTTCCCGTTGGCATACAGATCATTTCAAGGCTACTCATCCTAAAAATTCCCTCCTGGGACTCTGTTCTCCCCTCAAACTGTTTACTTGTCTCTTTCCCCTGATAGCCAAGAGCCAACTTAATTTGTTTTCACTTTTTAAAATTTTCTCATGTACCTCTTAATTCCTCAGCCCTTTTATTCTATCTTCTGCCCTCATTAACATTATTAACTTCCTGTCGTTAAGGTCACCAGGGACCACCAAATAAAATCCATCTTTCCCATCAGTCCTTATTTCTCCTCTCTGCAGCATTGGACTATGTTGATCACCTCCTCCTTATTGAAGCTTATTCTTCTCTTTGGCTTCCGCAACACTGCCCTCTGCCTGTTCCACTCCACTGCTATTTTTCTTTTGATTCCTCTCTTTCCTTCACCTCCTCTGTAGTGTTGATATCTTCCCTACCCCCAGGTCCAGCCTCAGTGGCTGTCTTCTATTCTGCATGTATTCTCTAGATTATTAAATCTATTCTCATGGCTTCAGTTACGATCCGTCTGCAAACAACTTCCCTCTTTAGAACCAGAACTGTATATCCAACTGGCTACTGCACATCTCCATTTGACTACCACTAATGACTCTTCAAACTCAAAATAGCCAACAATGGATCATTGTCTGTATCTCCAAAATAGCACAGAATACCCTACTTCTCACCCTGTAGTAACAGCCTTTTGATGTCCTAGGTTTAAACAGGCTCCAGCATCATTAATAAGTGATACTTAATATTTGCCTTCTAGATGCTTGCAGTGGTTAAGAGGGAGGGCTCTGCCAGACTATGTGGATTTTAAACTCAGCTCAACTGCTTATAAGGTTTGTAATTTTGCATAAAGGGCTCAATCCTTCTTTCCTTTAGTTTCCCCATCTATAAAATGGGATAATAGTAGTATAGACCTCGTAAGGTCCTTAGGAGAATTAAATGAGATGACATATGCACAGCATTTTACAGTGTTAAGCACAGAGAGTTAATAAATGTTCGATCTTATTATTTGCTATTACAGTCCACATACTGACATGCTGACTTCAGGCCAATATGTAGCAGCCTTTAATTCTTGGAAACTTTGAGGATCTTGTCATGTATTAAATTGTCATATTTTGCTTTTTTCCTAAGACTGAATTAATAAGATTTATATAAAGTCCAAAAGTACAGGGGACAAACCAGTCCACAAGGACACAGCCTACCCTCATCAGCCGGTACCCATCACTGCAGCGGGACAATTCAAAAGGAAAAGGTAACTCAACGAGCTATCCATTTCCCACATAGAATCGCAACTGAAGAGAGAAAATCTGAAGTGGAATGTTGAATCGGCTGCTGTTGGGAGACCCTGGTCTGCACTCTATCTGTATACTTACTGAAGGGAGCGCAGGGCAGGGTTTCCCATACAGAGGGCACAGGCTACCACCGCATTGCAAAAGTTGATTGGAACTCGATTTCAAAGCCACTTCCCCTGGAATCTACCCCACCAGTACAATGCTTCGTGAAAATTCACCTGGTCTGCTCATAAGAAGAAGCTCGACCCTGATAAGTCTCTTCAGTAATTATTTAAATGTCCTTGTAACTTAGTCTTAGGTTGAACAAAAATTTTAACTTTCTAATTGAACTCCTCTCCCTTTCTTTCTCCCTCCCTCTTTCTCTCCCCTCCCTGTTTCTAAAGGAACACTGATTTTGTGCATGTTTTCTGTTTATCAATGTAATGTATGTTCTTTGTAGAAAAATTGGAAAATACAAAGCAGTATCCATAAAAAAAATCTCCCTAACCAGAGACAACCATTGTTAACATTCTATCAGAGATCCTTATAGCGGCTGTTTCTTTCTCTCTACATATAGGTTATATATATATACACACACACACATATAGTCACTCTCTACACACCATGTTTGAAACCTTTTCTCATTATCATGACTATTCCCTCATATATTAAAATATTCTTCCACATTTTTGTTTTAATGGCTAAACAGTAAGTCTGTCTAGGTTTGTTTTCTCTTCCTTTGGTTTTGTTTTTGTGAAACACCTAAATATGTGCAACCTACATGTCTAGGTCAGGGCACTTGAATCCTTGAAAAAGTGTGAGGAAACAGAATGGTTAATAATGATCTTTTACTTACAGATTATGTATTGTTCTGTGTCCTGCTCATATATAATAATAGTAATTCACATATGTCTAACTCTTTAAAATGTATAGTGTTTTCACATTCATTTCTTCATTTGATCCCTGCAACCGTCTTGTGAGATAGACAGGGCAAGGCTTATTATTATGTCTTCATAGATGAGGAAACTGGTGTTCAGAGAGATGATGTGATTGCCAAAAGACATACAGTGAATAAATAAGTGGCAGAATTGGAATTTGAACGCAAATCTTCTGATTCCGAATCAATCCTCTTTACAGTACATTTTGCTGTGTCCCAACTTCTCCACTTTAAGTGCTTCTTACTAAGATTTCTTATTCGAATACTCTCTTCTTACACATTTTTTGGTCATCACTTAGAAGAATATAGCTTGCTCAACAACTTCCTCATTAGCAGAAAACTGAATATGCCTAGATTCTAACAATAAAAACATATTTTGCCTTTCAGAAATGCAAATATACTGTGTATTAATAACCTGGAAAAAACTCTTAGAAGTTGGATTCTTATTGATGATGTTTATGAGGTAGCTTAGCAACTCAGGCTTTTCTCACGAAGAAGAAAATCTGTTCTTTTTCTCTAACAGTTTAGGCAGGCTAGATTGCAGTCATTCAGAGTTTGAATATCTTGATTTCAAAATGTGGATGGTCAGGTTAAGACGTACAATGTAAATGCCAGGGAGTTAAGCCGTGGGAGAAAAACTTTCTATCAAAGCTTCTTAGAGATAGGATACATGTTAAAATGAAAAGACACTGGCTAAAGAAGGCCAACAAGAACAGCCCACCCTGTAGCCAGCCTTTAATTTCTGGTATGTCACCTAGTTGTCTTCTCAGTTAGATTCTCAGGCCGTTGTGGAGCAGGAGTGAGAAATGCATGTGTGTGACAGAGACAGAGACACAAAGAGAATGAGAGAGAGAATAAAATCACTTATACTTGGAATGGGCTTCCTCCTCACCTGCTTACCTGGGAAACTGATGACCGTGTGCCTCCCGGGCCTGTATCAGCCCTAATTTAGTTGATGGCATTATTGCTCCTTGCTCTTTTCTTTTCTTCTTCACAGCAGATTGCTATTCTTTTTTATTTAAAAATAGCACCTTTTGATGCTCTGTTTTATCCTAGTGCCTGTTAAACAAGTGGTCAGGCACACACTTTTGCCACCTGTTTTATATGATGGTAAAGACTTTGCTTTTCTTTCAAGAATTAAGTGCCATTTCATCTCAGCTAAACTGCCTGCATTTAATGAGCACTTCTAGAATACTGAAACAAGCTACTGAAATACAATCTGCATATTCTTCATAAATAGAAATGAAATGCTTTTAATAGTATCCCTTTGCTCAGAATTAATGTTTGGGTATTAACTACAGTATGCTAGGTGCTTAAGATACATTTCTAGAGGCCCAGCCAGAAGGGCACATTGTAGATACACAGACTCTAAGGGTTTATGACATCTTCCAAAATTATTTTCCCTGTGTCTTCTTAAAAGGCACAGGTAGCGGCTAACCCACTATTCCCTCAAACCAACCAGGAACAGTTGCAGTAAGTACGGTGGCTGTTCGGTGCACAGGGATGAAAGTATCTTGATTACATAGTTAGATCAAGAATAATTGAAATCATAAGGGCCTTGGCTTGAACCAAACCCCAGAATCACCATGATATTTGAAGTATTGACAAAGGTTTCCAGGCCTCTCAACACCAAGGAGAGGCAGACAGCCTGGCTTTGTCCCTTCAAATTAGTTATGAATGAAGGAATTTTAAGCTTAGGTAAGGCCTGGATCTTTCTTTGGGGTGATCTGTGGAAACTGAGATAGAGAATACTCTCCAGGGCTCGAAAGCTGTGAAGGGACTAAAGGAGCAAACTCCAGGGCACTAAGAACCCTTTTCATACAAACAGATCTTGGCTGTGTTCCTTGACCCCAGGGAGCTCATTGGACCCAGCATGTCCTTGAGTGTTGAGGGCCACACACAGCTGAATTTAAAAGCAACATAGAAATAAAACTGAGTGGGCTGGTGGTGAGGAGGGTAAAGGGAGAAAAGGGAACTTCTTTCTTATGCTTTTGTTTCTTTGGACTTCTCAGAACCAAACTAGTTACCAGCTGTTGCCTGACTTCTTGGAGCCAGGCCACTGTTGGCTATTTGTAGAGAGAGAGGTTCAGTTTTTTCACCTATTTCTTCCTTTCCCTGTTTCTTAATCCTTCTGCCACTGCTTCTTTTAAAAAGAGGTAAATAAGTTTTCTTGGCCCTATGTGGGAAACCCTCTTGGCATTTTCTAACCGCCAAGTGTTCCATGACCAGCCATCTGTGAAAGGATTTTTTTTCTTAAATTAATTTTTTCTTAATTTATTTTTCTTTTCTCCCTCACTCTGACACACACACAACCTCAGACTAGTGTTAAGAATTAATGAGCAACTGATCTCGTAACAGCTTCCTTTTTTTAGCTGAACTTTGTTGCTTGCTTTTCTGAATATTTTCTCCTCAAATGTCTTAAATGAGGTAATTTCACTGAATCAGAGGAATAGTGTGTCTTTTTGGATCCTGTACAGCTATTGAATATAACATTTTAGGACTGACTAATAATTTGGAATAACTTTGAGCTTCATGAGGGCCCTGGCAAAAAAAAAAGGTAAGGTGGGCTTTCACATTACTGTCCTCAAGAGATTGTGTCAGCCAAAGTTTCCTCCCAATCTGGGTAGGGAGCTTCATGGCATAACAGTTGTCAGACTTCACTGCATCAATCAAACAGATTGTTCTTGTAGCGGTTACTTCCTGGGGGATTCGCCAGCTGGGAGTTTGTACCATTGAGCCCAAACAGGCCACTGGAACAGCCATACTCTTTACTTATTCATTTATGGAGCCATTTAAGAAGATGCTCTTGCAGCAGCTGCCTGTTTGTAAGAGCAGCCTTGGGGGTGTGCTAAAAGAGACCTGAATGAGACTAGTAGATGATCAGATGACAAAGAATACCAAAGAGACAGGTGAATCACAGAAGAAGATGCTGTGGGATTTTCTGAAGGGCCTCCCCACCGTGGCTCTAAAATAACTAAAGTTTCAGCTGCCGTGGTTTCAGTGTTAAGTATAAAACATTAAAAATATAGGCCAGAGTGTGCGTGCCCCCCACCCTTCTCTCTTTCTCTCTTGCTCTTGTGCACACGCGTGTGCGCGCACACACACACACACATCTATCTTATTTCTGATATAAATTTGGATTTTAGATAGTTGGCCAGTTTACCTTTTAATAAATGAAACATGTGACTATTTGAATGTCTGTGACTAAGGTTATCCATGACCATACGTCCATTCATTTACTATATGCTTACATATTGGAGAGTGAGGGAGAGTGGTTGAGGATGACTCATTTGGGACTAGATACAGAATGCAGATATAACTAAAATATTGCCATTCTCAAGACTTTAACGGACGTCTGTAAACAAGGCATGGATTTAGAAATGACTACCCTGGTTTCCGGTGTGGATTTAATGTGCATTCTTTCATGAAGGGCATCAGTTGCTTTGTAGATTTTGTTCCTTAAGATTCATTAGTCAACTTTCAACTATCTTTGTATAAATAATGAAGGTAATGTTAACTACTTTATGGATTTTGTTGAGCAGTTTGGCTCAGAAGTGATTATAAGCAATTAGGACATGGAAAATTGTGATTTCTATATGTAGAAAATTCTTAATTCCAGGCCATCTCAGCCTTAACTCACTTCCTAATTCTTCCTTCCTATCTGAGGAGGCTTAAAAAATACACAATCATTTTAATAGTCACCTAAGCAAAATATAATTAGGAAGGTAAACTTCTGCCCTGAATACCATGTTGCACGATACAGAACTCCAAGAGAAACACATTTGAGGTAATCTGTTCTCTTGGATAATTTATGCTGATTTTATTTTCATTTCATTAGTCCAGAGAATCTAGCTTTTGGGAGTGGGAAAAGGGCTAGTCTTGTCCAAGTTGGAGCTCCTTAGAAAGCACGGGTAGCTTAGAAACCCTGAATAAGGCTTTGGACCAGAAGATAAAAGAGGAAATGGGAAAGCTGGGAGCCTTCTGGAGCAAAGAGACACTCCAACTATCATATCTGTCAGCTGGCTGGTGACAACACCCAGCAACTATTCAGTAGGCATCAGAGCCTCCGAACCACAGCTGATGCATTCATTCTCTGGACCTTGAGAGGATGGGAGCTAGCTGAAAGCCATTCCATCCTTCTTAATGATTATCCATTAGTACACCATGTTTTTTTATGGCAGAATAGATTAGAAACAATTAGCAAACGGAAAACTGAAGAGGCCCTTGCTGCTTTTAATGTTTAGAAGCAACTTTTGAACGGAATTAAAATGCTCTTTTCAGAGTCAAATGTGTCATTTTACCTGAATTACATTTTATTTCTCTGTCATGGATACATGCTTTATTCCTTCTAAAAATGGAAATTTTCTGGACATGGATTCAGTTTATGTATTGCTGATTGCTGCATTTATTTTCAGATGCTTTTTACAAAGCATTATTTAGTAAGCTAATGTTCTCATGCTGAACAATGTATATATTAAAATGATGGTTAAAGCATATTCCAAAGGCATCTTTTAACTCACACTGCAGGCATATGGAACCATATTGACTGCTGCTGAGACAATTTAGTCATTCATTCTTAACTGGGAACATTTTTGATTTTACTCTACTTGTCATTACCTATCCCTGTACTCTTGTGTAAAAAGGAACGTTTTTATAGGAAAAAAATCATAAAATTAAAGGAACAATGGATCTGATTTTATCAATGCTCAGGAAGTGAATCGTTCAATGCCTGGCCTATGGAAATCAGGGGAACGTCATTAGAACCTTATGAATTTCAATGTTAATAATGTGGAATTTTTTATATTTCTCACAGAAACTTGGATGAAGCTTTATGTAAATGCAAATTCCCTCATTTCTTATATCAAAGCTTTGTTTGCATTTTTATTCTACTTCCGCCAGAGAGCACCAAAATTTGGTTAATATGCAAGTTGGAATTTTTATTGAGGATTGTGTTTTGTTTTTCTCAAAGACTAAGGTGATAAAGAAGCTTAGAACCACCTGATGAAATTTACATCACATTTAAAGAAATAATACTTAATGAGTGAGATTTTGTCATGAACATTTTCACGACTTGATTCTATTTTTCATTATATCCCAATTATCGAGTCAAATAAAATGAAACGATTCCTATAGAATGAAACACAAGAAAATGGCTAACTACCAGTGAAAATGAACAAAGAAATATTAATCTTAAACTATTTCTATACCTTATTTTTCACCTAACCTAGCAATTCCTTTCCTCTCTCTCTTTTTTCATACCAAAGTAGTCCAAGGCAGTTAAATTAAATTAGTATCTGATGTTATTGGTGAAAACAGAAGACCATGTGAGAAACAAGGAAAAGCTCCAAACAGAATTCTGGTGCCTCCTGGACTTCCTCGTATGGAAAGCATCTGATAGAATTAAGTAATAGGGCAGCAGAACATCATCTGACTTCACAGTGAAATCTTTCCATTCATCCCCACTGGAGCACCAAGTGGACTCAGCATCAGAGCTTAGAAAACCAGAGCCTTCCTTAGTTGTAGGTCTCTGTAAAGAAAGTGAATCATAGTTTAGATTTATGTAAGAGGCACGAAGCAAATCATTATTCTGTGTCCACAAATGCCAATTGTGGAGGAGCACCAAGCATCTGAGAGGGTGAGATTGAGGGTCATACTACTTCTAATAAACTTTCCCAAGATTTTATTCATTCAGCGTGCAACAAAAGGAGAAGGTTGAGTAAGACAGCTGTAACAGGGATTGGGGCAAGAAGGGAAATTGACGTGGACATATACTAGCCAAGTAACCATGTAGTTTGGATCACTTGCTGTCCATTTACTAGCCCTAACTCTTCCAGCAAATGAGTAGTAGTAGTAATTGACTTCTGGAAAAACAACACAGTGTACATATATTATCTAAAGGAGCAGAACTCCTCAAATGTGTTTCCATTGGACCTTTGGACTGTACAAGATGGTGTTTGGGGCAGAATTTATTCTTCCTAAATATTTTTCTTAGGTGGACACTAAAGTGAGTGTGTATTCCCCATGTAACTCCCCTAAATATAATAAATTTCAAATCACTTTATTCTAAAACTGAAAAATTCCTTACATAGATAGAGCAACATTCAAATAAAATGTATGCCATAGCATCCTTCCAGGAAGGACACTCCAAATCATTGGCTAGTGCAAATTATTTAAACAAAATATACTGGTAGATTTTAAAAAGATTATGAGGCTGCTATCACTTATTCACAACCCACAGGTTTTTTCAGGGAAGGCTATAGCATTTCACTTTTAAAGGAGTGGGTTCTAACAATGGTTTCCTTTTACGAATTAAATTGGAAATCCGGGTAAATTTTATTTCCCCTGACCAATGTTTAGTTAATAACCCAGGTGATACCTTTGTTTAAACATGAATACTCCAAACATACATCAAATTAGTAAAAGTATATGGCTTATGAAAACAAGAATAATGGTTAAATTTATAATATCTATTTTACACTTCATTTTTTAAAAATCACTTTATGGAACATTTTTGGCTCATTGATTTAGAAGGTATTAATGTGATGGTGAAGACCATCATTCATTTTTTTCAAGCCATTACTCATGTCCTTCACATTTCAGAAGAATTAGAGAGATAAGACCAACTTTCAAGATTATATAAGATTGATAGAAAAAGCAAGTTGGCATTTCACCATCAGCTTGAGTTAAGATCCTGTATTTTGACTTATATCATTGAGGTGTGATGTGGGCCAATTTCTTTCCATTTGATGTATTTGTCAGAATCTGCAGGAGATGAGGGTTTCCTCACACTTTAAAAAGTCACTTCCTCCACGACAATTTTGAGAAAAAAATCAAGCTGTAATTATGTGGCCTTGTAGAAATAATATTAATCATCCCTTAACTTGTAAATGAGAAAGGTCAGTATCATCCTTTCCATTATATAAATTATGAAACCCAAGGCTCAAAGCATTTGCTAAACTTTAATAACGGTCTTAGTTAAATCAGTGAGAGAGCCAAAGGTCCCTCCCCACTAGAACTCCTTGATCTAAAAGAATGTAATTGGACTTATATAAGCTACTCTAGATGCTTGAATTGAACATTTTTCAGACAAACTGGAAAGTTGTTTCCTATAATACTTTATAAGAATGATTATTCTCCTATACTGGTAAATTGAATTCAAATTTGTCATGATTGTAATTTTTGAATTATCTACCTAGCCAAAATAAATCAAAAAATTTAATTTAATTTAAAAAGTACAATTAGAATAATTGGATTAGTTGCTTTCATTTTAAGCGTCCATACAAAAGGAAACCTAGTTTCAAGGATTAGTTTCTCACATGTGCTGTGCAGCCCAGCTGATAGCTGTTGTAGTGATGGCAATTTCTGTTGGTAATTGCTGGTTGTATTTGCTCACACCTTTCTTTAAAGGAAACTTGTCTGTTTTGACAGGCTCACATTTTTTGCTCATTCTGAAAATTACTTGAGAAAATTACTTGAGTGCAGAAAATTTATTTTTCCTTCTCTCTTAGAAAAAACATCCCTCCCTGCTGAACACAAATATTGTAGTCCTGGTGAAATCCCACTGCTCAACTTCACTAGTTGGTTTTGTCCCAGTGAGGTTTTGTAATTACAAGTGGGAGCTTATTTTACAGTCTCCACTTTCACAACTGATCCTCAAGAAGAGAAAACAACCAGTTAGGCATAATAAATATTTCACTATTACCTTGGACATGGTCACTTTAAAAATCTCAAGCAAATCAGTAAGGCAAGCTCTTTATTAGAAACTTCTGCTGTCTTAAATAGTAATTGAAGAAGAAACAGAATCATCAAAGACCTATATTAATCAAATATTTCAGGGTGTGATTTGTGGCATCAGTGCGGTAATCATATGGGGGTTGGTTGTTTCTTCCAGCAGAAAAAATACTGGGAAATAAACTGAATTTCTGTTGTGGTTTACCTTCATGAATAAACCTTCATAAAGCCCAGTCATCAGGAAAGAATTTGGTTTCTTTAAGCATATAGTCACAGCCGTAAAGTGAAAATTTGAGATGATAAAAAGTAGGCAGTGTAGTCCCAGCATCACATGTAATATCACTGTGTAACATTGAGCCAAAAGTTTTAAATAATATTTTCAAATAGATTATCCATACCTAGGTGATTTGAGGCAAAAGCTCCTGATATTGGCTTTTTGGGGTAAAGGAGAATGCCCAACTTTAAATGCCTGTGCTGGTATGAAGTCAGTGATTGCTAGAGATATATCTGTGTTTGGTTCTGATAAGGTCATTGAAGGACACAGAGTGACTAATGTTATTTTAATAGTAGATGCGGTCACATAGACACCTAATCTGCAAGTTAGGGGCTTTAATGGGTTGTGTTTATTCATGATAACTGAGACCCGAGGGGATCAAAATTAAAACTAAAGATTCAACTAAATCTTTTCATTTGTTTCCAAGAATCTAGTGCAGTACCCTGCCCGTAGGCAATCAGTTAACATATGCCAATTAATTAGCTTCGTTTTTGTTAAGATTGATCTCCTATGATTCCTAAAGAACAAGGCTTCATTCAAGGGGAACAATATGAAGTCCTCATTTTATGTATAATTGAGCTCAGCATGTATCGGGGTGATCAGTGAAGTGCTATCCTTTAGGAAAAGCTTCAGGAGGGGTCATTCAATACAAGGGATTGTTCCATTGAACACTGTCAGTCAGGTTGAGGAAGTTAGGCCTTAACAATCCTGTAGCTGGCACGTTATTGCTTTCTGTGTATGGCATTTCTATGGTGAAGATGCCTCACAATGTTCCCAAATTAGAATTCCCCAGCCATCTGTGTTTTCCTGGACATTGTGTCTATTTTCCAAGGTTTAGAAGAGTCTTTGCCTATCATTTGTTTTACACGTTAGTAGTACCTACATAGAGAATTGAAAAGGAGGCTGTGTTTCCCCCTGCCTTTTTTTCTTTTTCTTTCTTTCTTTCTTTCTTTTTTTTTCACCATTTTTACCTTTCAGCATTAAGCTAGTGACCTGTTAGCATCTGCCAGAAGATTTGCTAGTGTTAGACCCATATGCTTCTGATGATTGGCAATATGGAATAGCTGTTCCAAGTCTTGTCATTCATGGGCTGTCATAAGAATGCGAGGGTGCTGTGCTCTTCTCCTCCAAAAGCTCAGTTGAACTCCTTGCCAACCAAGAGATGGTGCCACAGGGTGGTTCTTGTTCTCTGTTCCCATCAGCTCTCAGAAGCCACTGCAGCCTAGAGAAAGCCTTCTTAGAAAAACTTCCCAAAGCACATGTGCTATTTTCCCTCCCAACACCTGTGGGATTTATATATGGTATTCCATCCTGTTCCATAGGATGAGTTATCTCAAGGCCTGTGCACATTACTGATGTACTGCAAGTGTTCAATAAATGTCAGCCATTTCTTTGATCAAATATCCATTATTATGGCTGAGCCTCTGTAGTGGCCCTCAGGATAAAATAGCTGTGAAACCTGGGTCTAGGATGCTCTTATCAAGCAGCACCTCCTTCTCTGACTAGATAGCTACGTGTTCTCAAAGATCCCATAGTGCACTATGATTACTCCTACTTCAGTACTCATCTTGCCAAACAGTACTTGCACAGTTATCTCTCCTGCTTCTTTAACCAGATTGTAAACTCTGAAGAGGAAAATAGCTATGTCTCATCCGCTGCTGTATCCCTAGTCCTTAGCATAGTGTCTGAACTTTTCATGCATGTAGTAGGTGTTCACTAAATGTTTGCTGAATGAATGAATGAAATGTCCTAGTATCGTAGGTACTGAATGACTCCCACAGAGTGAGAGTGGTCCCCAAAGAAGGTGTGTGTTCTCCAGTTACATCCCCAAAACATAGGGTTAGCATAATCAGCACATGTGCTATGAATACAGGCAAAGCATTAATATTAGCAATTATGCTCCAAATACTAACCTCAGGTTGAATGCAATATAATAATCACACAGATATTAATTACAAATCTTTTGATTGGATAATAAATAACTATCCTTTCATCATCATTATGCAATATCATTACTGATGGGCTAAACTCCGCTTAGGTTAGCAGCCCCTAAAAGGCGCTTTCCCTCTCAAGTAACTGTCACCCACACCCATCAACCGTGGTAGCCCTTCCTTAGCACATCTTAACCCTCTCTCACTTTTCTCTTTTTCCACCTGTTATTGATAGTCTCACCAAATTATACACCTAGTCTCATCTCTTGTTTTCCTTTAACTAGTTAATAAGATCCTAAATAAATGTTTCTTGCTCCTTTTTTATCTTTACTCCTTCTATTCTTTTCATAAGAGCTTCCTATAGTATATATATTTCCATCCATCCAAGCAGTAACCTACTGATTTCCCAATACTTGACAACTACAGTCCCTGCATTCTTTGAGCTTATAGTCAAATGGAAGAAACAGACTTTGAACTGCTAAATACAATCAAGGGGCTACTCAAGGTCCCCTTTTTACTAATATCTGACCACTGCCAGATGAAGACTACCATGAACAGATTGCTGTTGCAGAGCATCATTCTAACAGTATTTTTAGATGCGGGCATTCACAAAACAAGAAGAAAGACCTAGGGACTAGGAGGTAGACAAGAAGGAGGTGCACTAGAAGAGACACTTTTTTAGTAGTCACTATCCAAATATAAGTTCTTGAATTCATTGCCTGGCAACAGGAGAAGCGGCTTCACTCCTCAAAAGCTGAGAAAGAACAGAGGAGTGGAAGAGCATCCCTGCGGGATTTCTCAGCCAGCTGTTTACAAACTATTGTTTAAATTCTTGAAGGTGGGGGATCCTAACCTATGCTCTAAGGATGACTGTTTAAGGACAGAAAGAAAAACAGACTTTACCCAATAAATGAGTTCACAGAATTTCAGTATCTGCCACCAGCCCATTTTAAGAACCAAACGCCTACATCAACCACCCTGAAGCAGATTTGATGCTGACTGCAGGCACGAATTGATTGTCAGTCCCGCTCTAGTTTATCCACGGGGGTGAAATGACTTTGTTAACAGCCATCACTGCACCGATATTTTATTCAGGCACAAAGTAATTGTACTTTATATGAATGCAAATATCCTACAATACTGCCATTTGTCCCTGAATTTAAAACATCTGCTGTAGAAAATTCTATTCCTTATTACGGGCTAGGCAGTCCTTTACGAATCTTAACCTATTGAATCCTCCCAACAACCCTATGAAGAAAGTACTACTATTTTCCCCATTTTAGAGGTGAGGAAACTAAGGCCAGAATTACAGTACTTGCCCAAAGTGACCCAGTTAGACAGAGCTGGGTTCTAATTACTGCTCTGCCACTTTCTGGCTTTAAAACCCGTTCTCTCAACCAGCATGCAAAGTTGCCTTAATATAGAACATACAGCAGTTCTGGGCAACTCTTTGCCATTAGCCTTTAGTTTGGATCGTTTATCCGCTTTTCCTTTTCCCAGTGTGAAAAGGAAAAGGGCTTCTTTCCCATCAAGAAGCCAAGATGTTTGATTGAAGTGAGCATGTCTGAAAAACCAGTTTTCATGAAAAGAACAGCTAAAGGCCTAATATGCTTGTTGCCTTATTCTATTTCATAAAGGTCCAGCATTTACTCCATTAGTTTATATCCAAAAGAGACTGTGTTGCAGGAATACCGCCATCCTCTTCATTACACCTAGATCAGGACCCTGAACCTCTGCTACTGGCTAACCCATCCCAGGCCTTTGGTGAGATCCAGTTGCTTCAGAGTCCACTCATTAGCAAGGCACGTTGCGATGGAGTCCCGATGTACCCACTGGCCTCATGTAGTCATGGTTGCCCAGTGAGTTTGGAATAGTGGTACAGTTGGCACCTATTGCTGTTGACAAAGTTAAATAAGTTTAGTTATGTAAAGTGTAATTCACAATTTAAGCCATTCTTTTTTCTTTCTCCTTCACTGTGCTTCCTTTCAAATTATTCCTTAGCAAACATCTGAAGAGTGGCACTAAAGTGATTTTTCTATCCCACTCTATCTATCTACTCAATGTATCTCTAGCCCCTTAATAGCAAGTTGTAGCATTTATTTCTTTTTTAACATCCCTCTTTCTTAAAAATCCTTATCTTTGTTTTGGTAAATTGAAGACAAAATGTGGTCCACAGCAAAGAAATGAGATATGAACCCTTCTACACCGTGTACGTTCAGCCTGAGATACTTGTATTCTACATGGGACAATTTAAGCACAAATCATATCGGGTTTTAAGCCCCCATGAAAAACATGTCAGAGTTAAGCACTAGGCCCCTGGCTAAACTCTTCTTGATATTTTAATCTTTTTTAATGAATTTTAATAAAATCATCAAAATAATAGCATCTTCTTTGGAAAGATGTATTCTTCATTTAGTCTGTAGTTCAGTACAACGAACTGACATTTCTAATATGTTGTGGAGAAGATTGTACTTTCAAATATTACTGAGATAAGCCCTTGAAATTTACTGGCCGTCAGGATTTGCTGCTTTCAATGATTAATTACCTGTTGGCACACTTTTCAAAGATATTCTCCTTAGCTATTTCCTTTCATCTTGACCTACCCTCTTTTATGAATAGCCTTTCATGTATAGCTTAGAAGAGTATTAGTAAAGGTTCATTTTGTTCCTTTGGGTAGAGATGCTGGTTTATAATTATAATGCAGTTTGTAACCACAGTGAAAATGAAAGCTCCAATAACTGTACCTCGATAGGAGCCTAAATATCATTTTGTGGCAAACCTAGTTCTTTAGTACTTATGAAAAGATCTTAATAATCTGGAATATCTTGTCCCTTCAATCTGTCAGGCCACCAGGATTTATCCATCTATCCATTCAGCAAATTTATATGGGATGAATACAGAGCTTGAGGCACTGTTCCAAATGCTAGAATACAGCAATGAACAAAACTTAATGCTTGTCCTCATGGAGCTTTTGTTCTAGAAGGTGTGGACAGTAGATAAATAAACAAATTAATACATAATTTGCTTTGGAGAGTAAACAAGCAGGGTTAGGGGGATAGGGTGTGTTGAGAGATAGGGGCAACTTACGTATAGGGTGGTCAGGGAAAGTCTCTCTGTTAAGGTGATATTTGATGGACAAGAGGGAAGGGCCCGGATGGATACATGGAGGAAGAATATTCCAGTCAGAGGTAGCAGCAAATTCAAAAGCCCTGAGGTGAGAATATGACTGGCATGTTCAAGAGATAAGCTAGGGAGCCAGTGTGACTGACATAAAGTGAATAAGAGGGCGAGTGATAGGTAGATGAGAGCAGAGGAGTAGCCGGGATCACTTCACATTTGCTCTTATCTTCCAAGGCAAGGACTTTGGTTTTGACTCTCAGTAAGATAAGAAGCCATTGGAGAGTGTTGAGTAGAGGAGCAACATGATTTGCCTTATGTTGTAAATTAATGTTTTACTACAAGTGTGGCTTTTGTGGCACTAGTGGCCAGCTAACACAGTCAATTAGCGAATGCTATCAAAGAGTCCACGATCTCCCCCATCCCTCATTGATTTTGCTTTGTTCCACAGCTACAGAATGAACCTCGAACTTTAACCAAACATCATGGGCATTTGCTCTGTGGGTCACAATGGCAAGAATGTGCAATTAGCTCAGGCCATCCATGCATACTGCAAGGAGAAAAAAACTAGTACATTCATTTAACTCAGCCATCAGCGGTGCAGGAAAAACAACTCCCACTGAAGTGAGTCAGTAGCATCATCATAAACCAAAGCAAGCATATTATGCCTTAAATGATGGCTCAGTGGCCTTAAGGAAGTAATGCACCTTCCTAAGCACCTAATTTACCACCAGGCTGTGACTCAGGCTCAGGGGGAATTGAACCTATTATTGCTTACTCAAAATGCAGTAAGTAACTGTGGATAAACATTGAGACTATTTAGAAGCATGGAGAGTTAATGTTGCTAAGAATACAAATATGTGATCTGTAGCAGTTCTCACACCGGCTTTGTGTGTATGTCTGTCCTCCAGTGACTGGTTGCTGTTTGCACACCCATCTCTTTGCTTTCTCGTGGGAGTTGTACATGTGATTTGATATGCTTGTGCAAAGTTCAACACCACAGTTCTAATGGCTTCACCCCCGTTTAATTTGTCTCCTATTTCTTTCTAATGCCAGAAAATTAGCAAAGTCCCTGACAATTGGTCATGGCCTATGGAGCTGTCCCCAAAGCTATGACGTTTGAAACTCTGTTAATGTTTACTCAAAGTGTTTGTCCTGTCCTTTATTCTGGTCACTTAGCTCACAGCCCGCATTCTTTCCTTTTTCCTATGATTTTCGGTGAATATCTGGCATCTCTAAACATTCTCTCAATAGATCAGAATTGCAGAAAGTATAGCTGCAGTGACACCATGTCACCATATGCTGTGTGATTAAAGCATATTGTTTCTGGTGATTGGAGTACTAGTAATCTCAGCATGCAGGAAGGTGATTTAAAAATGGAGCCTCATTATTGGCACGTAGTGTACAGAATCACTTCTAGTTCACTATGATAAATTGACTTATGTTTGGCTGGTCATAGGATGTACAGTACTTATGTTCTTTTAGCTATGTCATGGTGGCAACTTTGGTCATTCTGGTGTGATTCTGAAAGGATCTATTTTTAGGTTTCAACGTAAGCTATTTCCATTCTACTCTATACCTTGCCCTAGGATAGTCACACTTTTTCAGAGATTGGCAAATGCTTAGCTGCTGCTGCTGCTGATGGTAGAACACTTAACTATAACAGACGAAATTACCAAATGAATTCTTTTGAATGGAATAAATGCTCAATCAGGTTATCCTTGTAGGAAGATATTCATCCACAGCCTGTCTGTGTCTTGCTGGGCCACTGTAGACTGTAGAACTCAGTTTTGGTCTGTTGTCTCTCACCGTAAGAACACGTTTTGGGGAACTGCATGAGTTCTGGCTGCAGCTCGGGAAGTGCTCTTTGGACAACTGTCTGAGGAAGGCAACCGCTATTCCCAAAATGCTAAGCACCGTGAGTGTCAGCATCTAGTTTGGGAAAAATAGCGCACATGATAGGCACTTAAGAAATTTTTGATGACTTGAATGAGTGTAATCCCCACAAGATGGTATATAAAATAATCAGTCTTCGCAAGTCAACCAGAGATGATACTGCACATTCTGCAAAACAATAAACATTATGGAAAGATGTTGTTCAGAGAAGCTTGGGCTCACTAGGCAAACCATGCATTGTGATTCTGTCCACAAACCAATTCCTTTCTGGAGCCAGAACTTTTACCTGCTTTACCTAGAGAACAGTGCAGAATAGCTAGACTCATCTGAAAATGTTTTGTGTGACATGAACCAGCACATGTAATTGACTGTCTTCTCTTTCCTGAACAATTGGCGTTTGAGAGTCAACCAAACAAGTCCATGTCTCCTTTCTTCATTGGTGGGCTTCAGATCAAAGAGAAAATGGATCTATGACAAGGCGAGAGAGGGAAGAACTGGGTGTTGAACCCACACAACCCTCTCCCTGGAGGTATAACTTGGGCAGAAAAGGAAAAGGATGTACATCTGGTACACCCTGTTTCCCTTACCATCATCACCTTTCCATCAACTGACTGTTTATTTAAGTCAGAAGTCAGCATTTAGCTGGTTCTGCCTGAAGCTAAGTGAGGGAGTTTAATTCTGAGGACTGTGGTTTTCCTAAAGGGCCACATCCTTCTCTCTCGGGCGGGGAGTGTTGTTTGTACCCTCCTGATGCTGAAGGATATAGTAGGCACCATCATGTGGCAACATCCCAAATTTATTCTATCTGAGAGGTTAAAAAAGGAGAAGTAATCCAACTGCTGATGTGATTCGTGAATAGATGATGCAACTTATGATGACTTGGTGATATGATTTATCATATACAATCACATGCTCTTAGAAGAACCTTTGTAGCGAATCAATATGAGCCATAAGACTAAATACAAATATATTGTGAACATTTAAAGTTTTAGCCCCCTTGATTATCTTTAAAGGAATATATACTGCATATATGCCAGTACAGATTTTTCATCACCAGCCATCTGGTAAGAATTAGTATGAGACAAATAATTTAGCTTCCTTCTGTTCAGATACAATTTCATTACCCTCTTCCTTGATGCTGTGAAAAGTCTTCAGAAATAATCAATTGTAAAGTGCTTTTGTATTCCAGCTGAAGCTGAGCCTGGAGGTTTCTGACATGCTGACTTTGGACTCTTTTTCCTCTGTATGCTATGAAAAGAAGAGGTGCCGATTATTAGCGAGTGGCCCCCAAAGAATGGCATACCTGGTGGCAGCCCCTTGCACAAGCACACTGCCTGCTAAATCACAGTGTGTGGAACCATGACATGAGGCAGCTCAGATGTTCAAGAAGTCATTCTTTTGAATTAAAAAAAGTAATAATGCAGAGCATAAGAAAGAAACTTTGGTGAGAGTAGTTAGATATTCTCTGTGACCCAGTAATTCTCTCTAATCACAGCGAATATTCCAGCCTCCAAAGCTCAGTAATTGGTTTGGAGGAGATATTTTTCCATTCATAAGAAAAATCTCTGCTACTTTTGGTCCTGGCCTTATTTTTCCAATCTGGCTTGAGTGGAAGGATTTTATACTAGAGTTGTAGGAGAACATGTGCAAGACTGTGGAGGGCCTTGAACATCAGACCAGGGAGTTTGGATTTTCTCCTGTAGGCAGCAGGAAGCCATTAAAAGATTTTGAACAGGAGGAATGTAAAAAATAGGACTTGATTTGGATGCATGTTTAGTCTAAAAGTGCAATGATAAGATATATTAAGGGAGTGTTATGGTTCTGTTCACAGCATGAATATAACTGGAGAATTCATCTCTACTAGCTGTCTAGTTCAGCTTTTACGGCATGCAAATTTTCAGGGCCAGCTGTGTAAGAGCTTGATGGGAAAAGAACCAAGTAAGAATTGATAATGTGAATATAATTGTAAAGAGAGGGAATTTTAGTGATCAAGATCATTGGTAGCACAGAATAATAATCATTTTAAAGGGTGACTCTAGAATTATTTGTTATTTTGTTTGAGTTCTTTGAAACCACTTCGATGCTATATAATTACCTTAAGTTTGAAGTGTTCCCTGCAGGGATAATTTATGCATTTTGCAGTCTCATGCAAATGCCTTAACAGTGTACACTGTTGAAAATGAAAGCTGGAAATTATTCCAAATAGGTCATGGTTGTGCAAAGCTTATGAAGTATTCATCATTTTTATATATTCTCATAGTTTATATTATATTCTTGCATTGTGTTTTCAACTACGGTAATACTTAGGTAACAAATATGTGAAAATTTAAATTGCATATTTTGCTAAAGAACTGTAATTTGCCTATTTCAAAATTTAATGTCATCAAACCCTTTTTAAAAAATTAATCTAAAAATGTTGCAGTATTTCAGGAAATACAGAACAAACCAAATTTAATTTAAACGAAGCTACTGAAAGCTCATGTATGAGTTGTAGCTGGATACTTGATCTAAACGCTGCTGTAAAGCCCTGTGTTTTTAGAATTCAGGCTTCACTGCAGTGGTTTCTACATAACCGTAATATAAGGTGATGATAATAAACGACATCACAGGTGATGGCAGTTTGGTTAAATAGGGAACCGTTGTCTTGTTTACTGCGACATCTATTACATTTCTCTTATGAAATATAATTCACTTTATGATGGCAACATTCATATTTCAAAGTGTCTTATTTTAATGAACATTCACAGGACTTCTTCACACTAATCCTGAGTTTCTCAAGAGACCTGGATTTCCTTTCTTTTTTTTTGCTTTCAGGGATGGATGTGAATTACACTAAGGAAAATCTCCAGGAAGAAATAGGTTTACTCCTCTCTCTATCAGGCTTCTCTATAGATACGAATGTACAGAAGAACATAACCCGCCCTGGGTAGCCTCTTCGATTTTACTCTGCTCTCTGAGCACAACTGAGAGTTTAGACAGGAGATAGAGATTTTCTCCAACAGATGAGAGAGACAACTTACTGTTTTACCTTCCCCATTAAACCTTTGGGCGGGGAGGGGGGCGGTGGGATGGCAGGCATTTCTCAAAGGCCACAGGATTATAGAATTGGGAAAAACAAATCATCACATTTACTTTCTCTGTCTTCACTTCTTGTTGTCTTTCTCTCTTTGCACCCCCCTCCTGCCATCTCTCTGTCTCTCTGTCTCTCCCTCCATCTCTCTATCTCAAGCAGACACACACACATACACACACGTACAGGTGCACACACACACACACACACACACACACGAGTCTGATTTATGTTGATTTATATTTTTCCTTACCTACTACCCGTATCTGCATGTAAAGAAGCAGAAGCCTAGTTTCAGTAAATGTGCCCTGGAATCACCCCCTAAAACTCTTAGGGTAGAGAGAAGGTAACTGGAAAGAAAAAAAGCTCAAATGTGCTAAAACTCAGTCATGAACATTTTGCAATAGAAGAATGAACTTTTCATGGCATGATCTAGAAGAATGTTAAATTGACACATTTACGTAAGAGAAATGGAGAGCTGCCTGGCATGGTGGAGAAAGCAGTGGGCCGGGAGCTGGCGAGCTTGGCTTGTACTCCGTGTTCAAGCTCTTCCTTCCCTCTGCAACCTGGGACCGGTTAGGAAACATCTAATAGATCAGGTTGCCTTAAAATAAGGGCCTCTCACATGTCAACACCAGCTACCTTAAACCAAATCCACCTTCCTCTAGAAGGAGCTGGCTCCCTGTTCTGAATTCATTCTGCAGCAGAAAGTGTGAAAGCCAGGTCCAGTGTGTTAGCATCTTTGGTTCCATTTCTTCAACTGTAAAAAAAAGCTCTTCAGAGAGGAAAAAAAGGTCTACCAAAATCATTATAATCGTTACCTTTATTATCAGCAGCAGCATTAAACTGTCCCTTATCTGTCACTTGAATGCCATAACTGTTTAAGCAGTTGTAGAAAACTTTAATAGTAGGCACTGCTTAAGCATAAGGTTCTATTAGATTTTTCATTATTGTTGTTATTAGTAACCTACATCATGAAAGTAGAACCAGCAAAACAGTGGTTTAGAACAAAAGAACTGAGATAATAATGTTGTACTTTTTATGGCATAGTAATTAAACTGAGACACATAAATGTCATTTGGCCCATTAATACTGGATTATTTCACAAACCTCTAACATCATGTGCATTCACTAACGCACATTATAGTAATTCAAATTTTAGAATCTTAGGATATTTTAAGCCCCAAATTAAAAACTCGTGTATTGTGTATTGTTACCCTTGAAAGGGAAGCAGTACCGAAGGCAATTCTCACACATACAGTTAATGTGTAACAGGAACCCCTCTCAGAAATGGAAAGATGCTCCTCTACTCCGTTTCTTTTCATCAACAACCACTAGTTTTCATACCAGTTTCAAGTTGGGAGTGGGCTGGGGGGTGCTGCATTTCCTTAGAGATCACACAAACTGAGAGTTAAGGCAAGGGAAGGGATTGACTGCGAGTCAATGAGCACTTACACCTAGCTAGCTGCTTTCCACGCCCTCTGCAGTCTTCCCTAGGAGGCAGCTGGTGGTGTTCTCCTCTTACAGATGCAAGGTTAGAACACAGGTAAATTGCCCAAAGTCAGAAATCTGGAAAGTGGAAGGGGCAGGTTTGAATAGGGCTCTTCGGTGTTCCAAGAGGCAGGGCGCTCAAATGGGAGGAAGGGCTGAACCCTCAGCAAATGTTGGAACTGTACATTTAGAAGAGAATCGACGTTGCAGCTATTGTCTGCACAGTGACTACCATTTGGGTGAAAAGGCACACTTGCAATTGAGTTTATAAAGAAATGACTTGTTAAGGGCTTCTTTCCTGTGGTTTTCTCACTTGTGAGATGGGAGGACTCCTCTCTCAGGCCAGAGGGTTGTAGATCCACCCTGAAGTTATTACAGAGAGCCACTGTCAAGATTAATCAGATCATTATATAAGCAAAGGGGCCTCCCACAGTGCTTGGCACACAGTAGGCTCTCGGTAAGTAGCAGTTTAGAATGAATTCTTCCATTTGAGTCTTAAAGTAATCAATTGACTTCCCCCATTTAGACTTGTGGTAAGTGACTGTCACTAGCATTGTCTCATTAGCTCCTTTGAAGGGGCAAATGGGAGTAGAAATGCAGTCTCTTCATAGAAGGATTCCTCTCTTTACAACTTCCTGTCCTCAGAAGTGATTTGCAGGTGTCATGTGACGTGGCAATCCAATAACCCTCTGCAACACCTTTCTCATCCTTGGTTTATAGATGAGGCCTTTGCACCTTGCCCCATGATTCCAGGTTTTATGGTTTGCAGTGAAAAGCACGCATTAGTGACTTCCATTTCAGCGGTCGCTGTTGTCTAGCATTGCGTTCCTACCTGTTCAAGAGAAAAGATAAGAAGTCTCCTTTGAAAGTCTTTGAAGAAGTAGACTCCTGGTTATTGTAAGTGACTCCCTTCTGTAGAGACAGGCCCTATCAAATTTAACACAACCGCTATCCAACAAAAATCACAGTTACGATCCTCAAAATTGCCTGAAGTGCTAGAACATGCTATGCAACCCATCTTGGTATGATTTTATTTTTAATAGGCCACCTACCTTGCCGGAGTTTTTTCAACAGGACTGCGAGGAAAGAACCTTTCTCCTTTGCATGATAAGTTTGTCGGATCTCTGTGAAAAGTTTTCAGAGTTCCCAGCATTTGAATTTTCAGACAGGAGCTTGCAACAGCTATTTAAAAAGATACAACCTACTAAGCTTATTCTCTTGCTGACTACAATTACTTCCAAAGTCACTCCCTTACGGATGGATTTAGATCCCACTCTGAAGTTGTTACACAGAAGAACACTGCCACAAATTAGAAAGCATCATAGTAGTAACAGAGAATATTTATCCAGTGGGCAAAAATTAATTCCAGTAACCAGCCAAAGGACAGGAAAGTTTATTTTTGGAAATCATATCTCATATTGGATTCCCCTTTAAAACACATAGGTCAGCATTGCTATAAGAGAGCCTACATCCAGAGTTAATATAGGTAATAGACAAAAAAGATTTAGGGAGTTATTCACGGTAGAGAGGTGTTCCTCTCTTGAAAAAAAAAATTTTCCACAGATTTTTGTCAAACAGATTTAATCTAGTAAGATTTAAAAAATAATGTGATGGT
Organism: Tapirus indicus; assembly: GCA_031878705.1. Lineage (NCBI taxonomy): Eukaryota > Metazoa > Chordata > Mammalia > Perissodactyla > Tapiridae > Tapirus > Tapirus indicus. Next base: position 115,201,511 of record CM062942.1, on the reverse strand, counting down.
CACAGTGTCTCTGCAGCATATCTTATGTAAGATGAAGTACATCTTCTACTACTTAATTGGATTGCCTAAACAGTCTGTACTCTTCTGCAAGCTTTGGGTCAGACTAACACTGTCTTGGGCCAGTTACAGAGACTTGGAGGCGTGTGGTCCATCCCTCTCCTTTGTCGTAAATCTCAGCAAGTTACTTCCGTTTCAGAATGTATTTGCTGACCAGGTTTGGAGCCAAGTAAGGCCTTTGGATCGTGTAATTTTAATATCACAACAAAAATAATTCATCTTAGGCTCTGTAAGGGATGCATTATTGTTTGTTTTGTCTCCTGCTTTTTTCGAGCTTATTTCAGTGTGTTTTATAAAACAAATTGCTTTGTAAAATTTGACAGCCTGAGTAACCCATTGCATGAGACCGCTTTACAGAAATATATGAAAATTCCAAAACAAACCAACACAAAGGCCTAAACGAACTCTGGGCCTAAAATATGGTCATATCTGCATCCCAGTTCTGTTTTAAACAGGCCGTTGGTTGACAAACTCCATAATGTGTTTTTTTTTTTTTTCATTTTCGTTCGTGAAGAATTGAGGAGAAAAAGCAATACTGTGCTAGCATATTCTATGGAGTCAACATAAGGTAAATTAAAATATCTATCAAATATCTTGGAATATAAAAATGCTACCAAGAAATTTCATTGTAACCATAGGAGGGAAATTAGTCCATGTGCATATTCTTAATTATAATTTGCGTTTCTTTACGAACGGCTGCTAGTTTACATGTGTTCTTTTAAGTCATTTTGTTGCGTGCTGTTTCGTGAAGCCCATTTTTAAGTACTTTGTGTCTTTAGTGCTGTGGCTTGCAGCACTGCAGGCTTTTCAAGCCTACTGGAGACAGAGATGAAAAATGAAAGGAGGCAAAACAGTTTTCTGGGATCCAAGCTTGGAGGGGAACACAAAACACAAAGTGTAATTCATGCACAGCCCAAATTTTGGCCAGAATTTATGTCTTCCATGTTAATAAAACACATATAGGCAGACCCTTTCTTTGTAAATTGATTCCATAGTGGAAAAGGAACCTTGAAAAGAAAAGAGAATTTCTTTATTTTGCCCTGGTTTCCTGGGCATGTATTATCAGAAGTAATCCCACATTTCATGTTTGTGGAGCTTTACAATTTTCAGAGCTTCTTTCACACACATCATCTCATTGGATCCTCATACAACAATCCAGTGAGGTCAGCAGGACTGGTAGGTTTTTCCTCCCATTTTACAAAAATCAGGCTAAAAGAATTTAATTGAAATGTTTAGCTATTTGCAGACCTAAAAACTAAGAGTGGAAGTTTAATGCCTATATCTTGGTTAACAGGAAATCTCTTTATTTTTGCAGCTTAAGCATTGTTTTGTCTTTATTATTCCCTCTTCTCTTCCTCCCTTTCCTCCTCCCTGCCTTACTCTTTCTTCCCTCTCCAGTTTTTGAAATTGAATTTCTCTGCTGGCGGCTCTCCTCCTTCTATCACCCACTCTCTCTGCTCTCACCGGCAAGTTCTGACTTGCCAGTCTCTACTCCAAAACCAGCCCTCTCTTCATATAGTGCCACATCGAACCCTTTTTTGGATCTGTGCAAGGGGACTTCTAAGTTCTCTTCATATGACATTCCATTCTTTCATTTATTTATTTTATCAGATGTGTATTGATCATTGACTCTAAGCCAGGCCTTATGCTAGGAGCTGCCCTCAAGTATCTCACAGTCCACAGGATATTTGAGTGAACAAACCATACTCTGTTTATCATGAATTAATAACTTTGCTTAGCTACAGTGCACTGGGTGAGTATTGATTCCCTCTTCTCCAACCTCTCCCTTCCTGCGCTTTGATCTTAGTAATAATGAAGTTCATTCGCATCAAATATACCCTGGGAGAGAACATCAAAGTCCTGAATATAATAATTTATCCTGAATTTTGAAATCACTGATAGAGGGGAAGCCTATATAGAAAATATAGGTAGTTATGTTGTCACCCCCATGGGTATGACTTATATTTTAAAATTCTATTTTTTAATTTTTTAACAGAGTTGAAAATCTAATTTTAATCTGCATATTTTTTCATTAGGCTGGAGAATTATTGACGCACACAAGTCAGACCTGCTTAAATAACCTGCTGACTTTAAGTCTGGAAAATTAATTGTCATCAGAACATGGCTCAGAATTAGAAGAGTGACCCTTGCTATTGGTAGTAATTAGTAAATTAATTGGATCACCAGGCTACTGAAAATGTGGCCAGAAGAGAGGAGGGAGAAGAGAAGAAAGTGAAAGCATTAAAGAGAGAGAGAGATTAGTTGCGATATGTTTATAGAATCTGCTGAAAAGAGGAAATCATGTTTTACTAGGTTCATTTTTTAGTTTCTTTAAATGCCCACTCATGTGTCTATAAACTGTTTTTGTTTCTGTGTTCTATGATGCCTGCTTTACAAAACCTTACGTGTGAATAAAACAAAATATTTGAGAAACATTAGCGTACACCAGGATGTGTGCACTTGGCCTAGCATATACATATGTGAAAGGTTATACTTAATGTGCCATACTGTTTTCGCAGGCTTTGGTCAACGGTCTAGGGGCTTAGTGTTGCCATTTTCTGTATAGACAACCTCAGTAGACTCTCTTGCTCTCTCGAGATCCAAGAGAATCAGTGCAGTCCATTTAAAAAATACTTCTTTTGAGAGAAATGTGTTAAAAGGAAACATTTACAATATACATGGCAATCCTCAAAACTTCCCATCCTACTGAGATGCAGACTCAAATGAAACACCGCCACCCTATCAGTGGTACCATGGCTGAAAATACGAAAGCAAGGGGAAAAGAGTATGAAAAATCTGCTATTAAGGCCTATGTTTGCCAAGTTACTTCTTTTAATCAGGAAGGCATTTAGTGGTGTTGTGTGTATTTTGGTATTGTAGATGTGTTTAGGGCACTGAGATGACATAAATAATATACAGATATTTTTTAGCTCTCACCATTTTGGTTATGGCTACTGAGGATGTAGCTGCATGGCACCTGCTGAGGGACATGGCCTTACTTGGCTCCCTTTAGGGAAGCCGCCATCACAGCCCATGCTTCCTCTGACCTGGCTCCAGCTCCAGGAGGCCAGAGAGGTAGTGCACCCTCTCCATACTTTGCTTTGGGTGCCAGGGGCAACCCAGGGCACTGTTGCTTCTTCTGACCCTAATAGAGAATAGCACTTTACACAATCCAAAGCCTTTTGTTCTGGAACAAAGATGTTTTCTGGCACACCATTGGATCTGGGAGTTATTTGCATGTAACCAATATTACTGATTGTGTTAATGCCTTCTTCACTTGCCTCTCAAAGTCTGGTGTGGAGGTCTAATAGGCCTTGATAAGGGCAGCTGACCATTACCATTTGTGACTGTAAGTATTCTTTAATATGTTCTATTGACCTGATGTTGAGGGTTTCAAATGTTTTCTTCTTGTCAGTGATATTGCAGCCTCCAAAGAACTATTTCCCCCTAAATAGTGAGTAAATTGGTAAAAAGAAGTATTCGATTTTGCTCCTGGATCTGCTTGTTCTGCAAATGTATATTGGTCATTCCTTACCCCAAATATGATCATTATAACTAACTGGTATGGATTCCTTAGATAAAAACCTTCAATATTCACTGAGAAAAAAACTAACCTTGAACTTTAAGGAAAATAGAGATAATGATATAGAAGAGAGATTTTAGAGACAGATTGATTATTTCATGAAGTAAAAAGACATTTTTCCTCTCAAAAAATATAGATATGCAAGAGAGGTAAACAACTCTGAAGAGAAATCAATGCATAAAAGGTTATAAGCTATAAAGCACCTTTTCTTTTGTAGTCATGCCAAGTAATTTCTTAGTGACTGTGCAGGGAATGCTTGACACCTTTTTAATTCATTCATTCATTTATTATGACAGCAGATATTTATCTAATGCATGTTAAATACAGAGCACAGTGACTCCTGCCCCTATTTAGTGCCTACTATGTGTCAAGGCCACTATGGTACCTTTATCAAGAGCACTCATAATCATCTCCAGGTCAATCAAAGGAGGTTGATTCCTCACCATATGTCTACCTGATACCCTCTGAATAGGGCTTCCCTGCTTAAGGTCAAATCTAGTTTATATTATTTATATGAATTACTGCTGAGACATAGAGAGATGCAACTGCACCCCTCTTCATTTTGGTGGCCCTTCCCATGTTGGGTGGGATGTTCACATTTTTCCACATTTGATAAAAATCAAGCCTCTTCTGCCTATTCATTCCAACACTGGATAAAACGACAGTGTCACACAGAGAACAGAACACTCCTTTGGTTGCTTCAATATTCTTTTTTTGGCCTCATTCTCCTCCCTCTCTACTGAGTTTTTTAGTCCAAATTTAGTGGTGATGACTAAGAAATTGCCAGGATGTGACAGAGCCTTCAGTTCATTGAGTCCTTCCTTGCCATTTTCCAATAGTTGTAACAATTACCAAGTTTTTCCTCCTGATGTTGTAGGTGCCAGTATCTGAGTAGTATCTGTTAAGAATAACAGATACTAAATCACGCATGCAGGGTCTACCCATGCAGTGACAGCCTCCTTCTACATACAACTGATTTCCTTATGAAGTATTAAGGAAATTCCCTGCAGACTTTATTCGTTGATATTTATGAATCCTGGAATTTCCAATGCTTAAATCTGAATCTCTGAAATTCAAATCCTATGAACAATAACTGAGAGGTCTGCTCTGTGCTTGGCAATATGACCAGTTATTTGTGAAGGTGGAAGGTGGATTCAGAAATAAGACAAGTCCCCTGCCATCTGGAGCCAATCAAGCACATGTGTGAGTCGCAGGGCCAAGCTAGAAGTGTAAATAGAGTTTATGGGAGCACAAATACGAATATAATCACTTCTGACTAGGAGAGATCATATGTGATTCCAGGGGCAGTCATATTTGAGCTAGACCTTGAGGGATGAGAGGAAAGCCAGTAGGTAGAGAGATAGAAGAATGACGTTCTAAACAAAAGGCATTAATGGCATCTGTAAAGGCACAAAGGCACACATGATTCTGTGGTAGAGGATGAGACTGAAGGCCTGGTAGTGACTGAATTGTGGAGAATTTTGAATGCCACGTCAAGTGGTCGTTTTGACTGTAGGCATGGCAAAACCATCAAAAGTCCCTGAGGAAGAGAACTTTGTTTTAGGAGGGAAATCTGCTAGCAGAAGGGGAGAGACCAGTCAGGAGGTTATTACAGCAGGCCAGTGGAGAGGTCATAGGGTGCAAAGGAGAGCAGTGGCAATGGGAATGGAAGGTGAAGATCATGGACTGGAGAGCATGTGGAAGAGCTTCAAGGTCCGCTGAACAGTTGCCTGGATGGTGGACTCTAATTACTGAGACAGGGCACGCAGAAGTGAAGGTGAGAGGAACCATGGCTCTATGCTTCAAATACTATTCTCCCCGTTTTTCTGTTTTGAATTCCTACCCATCCTTCAAGGCTCAGCTAAAGTAACACCCTCTCTGTAAAGCCCACCCCTCCCCAGTCCCCTGATCAGAACTAAGTCAGGCTTCTCATACAATACCTCCTGTATGCCTCCCTTTCTGTACTTAATGGCAGCACACCCTATGTCCAGGTCATTTAGGTACATGTCTGACTTCTGCAAATACATGGTAAGCTTTCCGAGGCCACATCTTATTTACCTATGAATTTTTAATACCACCCGAACGTATAATGGATTGTCAGAAAATGTGTATAAATGAATGAATGCTGCTGTCACACACATGTGAAATGCAGCCCTTTTGGGGGGCCTGCCTTAGAGCACAGAGTGATCTCACCTCATCATTTTGTAGTCAGTCATACAGTATGTTTATGTGGCAAATAATATCACTAGCCTTGATCATATATGTTATTCACCATATTTATTTTCAGATGGTTTCTGACTCTTTTATTTTTTTGAGGAAGATTGGCCCTGCACTAATGTCTATTGCCAATCTTCCTCTTTTTCTTTTTTCTCCCCAAAGCCTCAGTACATAGTTGTGTATCGTAGTTGTAGAGTTGTACCTCTTCCATGTGAGACGCTGCCTCAGTATGGCTTGGTGAGCGGTGAGTAGGTCCACACCCAGGATCCAAACCAGTGAACCCCGGGCCGCCAAAGCAGAAAGTGTGAACTTAACCACTAGGCCGCCAGGCTGGCCCTGGTTTCTGACTCTTTATGAAAGTAAAATCCACTCTCCAAGAATGAGATTTTTTTTCGCAAATGGTGATTTAATTCCCAAAGAATTTCAGCACCGTTCTATGCAGTTGTCCTCATCACTAGAGGAAATGTGAAGACCTTTAGTCAAATTTCTTTGTAGGGATACCGTGGCTTTCCCTATGTAGAGAATCCTACAAAGAGGAGTTTTCACAGCCCTAAATAGAACACTTTCATCCCTACCATGTGGATAATTGCTTTAGAAGTACATTGGATCTCGAGTAGGTTGAACCTGTATGAATCTTCTGAGGATCGATCAAGTGTGCCCCTAAGCTGAAATAACCCCAAAAGATGACTGCCACCCATGCACTCTGGAGGCCAGATGGGGAGATCAGTGAGATTACTGAATGAAACAGATTTTGTGGATTCCCAGAAAAGAAAAGAAAATTGTTCAGTTGTTTAACTTCCAGAGAAAGGCTGTCTCTTTTGAGGAATCTGTCCCTCTTTGCTGAAGTGACTCTCTGAGAGCATTTCAGGTCCTGTTGGTCAGCTAGTGTACATTGCTTAGAATGACATCTTAGATGAAAATGGAGGAAGACAGGACCATTGAGGCATTGTTCAGAAAAGACTCGTGTCCAGAAAGTATGCAGTGTTTTTACAAAGTATTTATTTTAGGGTTTTATCAAAAGTTATTCCTGATAATGTCTCAGCAAATTAGCAACATACCTAGGTGCCACTGTCACATGTAGCTCAGTTTGCATTTTTCTCTTATCTTCCACTCCAAGTGGATCCTCTGCTACTCTATGGATTACTTAGAGATTAAAATCTGCTGTTCATTTCATTTTGCGTACAAATGACCATTTTTGATAGCTATTTATTGCATACACACACATACAGAAAACCTGAAAGAAGGCTTTCTGTTTTGTTTTTTTCTGAAACAGTCTGTTGGGTCAGTTTGTATGGGCATGTGTATGGGCAAGTCCAAGGGAACCATGGCCAAGTATGTGGCAGAAAATCACGTTCCAGGGTTCAAAGTCTCCTCGGCTGCTCTCTCATGTCTGCTTGTAGAATTACTGTAAATTCCTTGTTTCTGTATTGATTTGCTTGTAAATGTTACTGTAAGGCAAGGATGGGGTGAGGGAGGGATTTTTTTTTCTTTTTTAAATAAAGGTCCAATGATCTTAAAAAAAAGAAAAAAAAGATCGATTTGCTTTACCTAAAAGTAAAAGGTACCATTTCTTTGAAGCATCCCTTTAGAAATATAGGCAGCCAGCATTATAAGATTGTAACACAGGTTTCAGCCTTGGGCAATTGAAAATTATAATATATAGTAACTGCAGAATCTGTGAAAATTAAGTACAAGGACCAAGTGTTTATTTTCTCATATTTAATCCTGAAGGGCGCAAAGCTCCATGTGACTACTTTATGCTTGTCTTTTCGATCTTTGGTTCTTGTACTTGTCCAATATACTACATTTATGTAGCTGGGTCTAACTTTTCCATTACCTTATTACAAAGAGAGCTAATCATTGATCACTACACTTGCACTTAGGGCTTTTTCTAAAGCATCATGTGAAATATTATACATAGTATTGGTTTCCAGTGATAATAGTTTATGCTATTAAAATAAAACACTGGTCATACTTGCTTTAACAAAGTATGTCCTAAACTCCTGAAGGGCAATACGACATGGTTCTCCATGAAATTCATAGCTATAAATATTGAGCTTTTGTTTATTTACTTTTTTTTTGCAGGAACATTTCACACCTGAGTGCAAATTCAAAGAATCGGTGTTTGAAAATTATTACGTGACATATTCATCAATGATATACCGTCAGCAACAGTCAGGCCGAGGGTGGTATCTGGGTCTGAACAAAGAAGGAGAGATCATGAAAGGAAACCATGTGAAAAAGAACAAGCCTGCAGCCCACTTTCTGCCCAAACCACTGAAAGGTAAACTTGATAATATTATAGGAGCTATGGATTAAACGAGTATCAGTATTTAAATCAATCCTATATCACACCTTTGAAAGTGGAACATAATTCTACCACATTAAAGCATTTATACAAAAATCTAGTAACATTTTACAACACTTGAAAACATTAAAGCATCGACAATAGTATCTAATCTCCTGATTTTAATTTTTCTGTAATACATCTCCATAGAGCAACAACTTACTTATATGGAAGTAGCTTAATTGCTAACTCAGGACAACCAAGAACCCCAAATTATGCCCAAATGGTCCCTGGGCAGAAACACAGTTGCTAAAATGTGTGCACACTTAACACTTATTAGAAAGCTCTTTGGGCCCTCTCTAAGGGCCTAATAATATTGTCCCAACAATTTCCATTCATCGTTTTGTTTTCCAGTCATTATTAGCCGATTAGTAGCAAATTAGAAAGGGGGAAGGATAGGAATGGGCTTCAGAAGATAGGCATCTTAGAAGTAGTAAGACATGGTGGAGAAGGGATAGAAAACACAGGCAAAGCAGAGCAAGACCTTCAAGAGGTTACCGACCAGGGGTTAGAATAAGGGTTTAGACTGGGGGCCGACTGCCCAATCAAATCAGCAATGCACTGCTTAACAGCACATTTTCTGGAGCCGGACTACTTGGATTCAAATCCCAGCTTCACCCTTTACTAACCGGCTGGTCTTGGGCAGATTATTGATCTGTGTCTGCCTCAAGTTCGTCATCTGTAAAATATGGATGAGTACCTCCATCATAGGATGCTTATGTGGATTAAATGAAACGATGCATGTGAAACACTTAGAACAGTATATAGCACATTATAAGTGCTCCATAAGTGTAAGCTAATACTGTTATTTACAGCACAATAGTAATGATATTTACATTTATTGCATTAAGAATTGTGCTAATACTTAGACTCTTGGAGAGTTGCATTTTAAAGTATGATAGAAATCAGTATTTTAAAATGTTTTAAATTTTAACATTTGGCTCGCACAGCATGCTGTAGATCATATTTAAACCTCTAAGAGCTTTATTAAATGTATTTTTCATTAATCCTCTCATATACAAACCAAAAGTGATGGAAATTAGGCATTAGCATTCTTTACACACTACTGCACCAAGACTAGATTTTGCTTAATCTGATCCGGTCCACTCTACCAAGTCCTTGATAGCAGCATTTTTCATGTTTGGCTGAAAGCATGGAAGCCTAGTAACCAGAAGAAAAGTTGAGGGCCAGGGAGCTGTGCCCATATGAAAGCCTTTTATACCATCTTTCTGTGCTTTTCAGTCGCCATGTACAAGGAGCCGTCACTGCACGATCTCACGGAGTTCTCCCGATCTGGAAGTGGGACTCCAACCAAGAGCAGAAGTGTCTCCGGTGTGCTGAATGGAGGCAAATCCATGAGCCACAATGAATCAACGTAGCCAGTGAGGGCAAAACAAGGGCTCTGGAACAGAACCTTACCTCCAGGTGCTGTTGAATTCTTCTAGCAGTCCTTCACCCAAAAGTTCAAATTTGTCAATGGCGTTTACCAACAAACAGGCAGAATTCACGATTCTATCTGCCATTAAACCTTCTTATTGTCCATACTAAAGCCCCATAATTTAGATTGAGCTTGTGCAAAAGAATGCCAAGCATTATCAGTGAACTAAATCTGGGAGAAGGACTGCCCAATTTTCTCATGATCTCACTGATGCTTTGGGGATGACAAACCAAAAACATTTCACAGCACTGACGCTGATAAAAATTTGTTCTCCAACCAAGAAAATTTAAAAGACCACAATTGCTTTTCAAAAACAAAAAACAAAACGAAACAAAATTAACTGCTTAAATGTTTTGTAGGGGCAAACAAAATTATGTGAACCGTGTTGTTTTCTTGGCTTAATGTTTTCTATCTACGCTTGATTCAAATGTATTATTTACTTTGGTATAGTGCAAGTTTATGATTTCTGAAATTCAATGGTTCTATTGACTCTGTGTCACTTAATCCAAATCAACCAAATTCAGGGTTGAATCTGAATTGGCATCTCAGGCTCAAGGTAACAGTGTTCTTGTGATTTTACCATTTTTTTTTAGATTTGTAGTATTCTGGTCAAGTTCTTGTGCTGTACTTTGTGCATAGAAGTTGAGTTGTTTTGTCAACCCCAGTCAGTAAAGATTACTTTAAAAAAAAACATTATCCTAAAATGTAGATTTCTCTTAATTCCATTTGTGTTATCTTGTTAAACTATTGTTGTGGCTTCTTGTATAAAGACAGGAACTGTGGAACTGTGATGTTGTCTTTTGTGTTGTTAAATAAGAAATGTCTTATCTGTATATGTATGAGTCGTCCTGTCATTGTATTTGGCACGTGAATATTGTGTACAAGGAAATGTTAAGACTGGTTACCCCTAAACAACATATACTTATCCTTGCTTCTGGAAAAGTGTTTAAGACTTAGCTAGGTTTCCATTTAGATCTTTATATCTGTTGCATGGAAGAAAGTTGGAATCTTGGCATAGAGTTGCATGATATGTAAGATTTTGTGCATTAATAATTGTTAAAATCTGTGTTCCAAAAGTGGACATAGCATGTACAGGCAGTTTTCTGTCCTGTGCACAAAAAAGTAAAAAAAAAAAAGTTGTTTAATATTTGTTGTTGTATACCCAGATACGCACCGAATAAACTCTTTATATTCATTCAAAGAAGAATCCTTCAGTGTATTTATTCAGTGTCTATTATGTGCCATTAACTGTCATAGAAACGGGAGTTAAACATTGAATTGTGTACATAAGGTCACTACCCTTAGATTATCTACAGTCTAGAGATTCATGTTAACATGAACACTCTTTGAAGTGTGGTTATTGTACTAATTATTGTGCTTGGACTTCAGATTGGAACAGAAGAATTCTCATTCCCATTCAGTGATGGAATTGTGCAAATGAGACCTATGTTGTAGTATTCTCTCCGCCATTCACATTGCCATTTCCCCTCTCTGTTGCTCATTTCTTGCGGTAGAGGGAAGACACAAGACTAAATATCTAAAGTCCTTTCCCCCTTCGAAAGCTGAAGGAAAATGTAAACATTTTTAATGTCAATGACTTTTCACTAACTTCCCCAAGCTGCCATTGCCTGGCAATGCATGCATTGGGAATAGTCAATAGATGAAGATTTGAGCGGACGAACAGGTAAAACATAATTGACCGGTGCTTTTCAGAGCATCCGTCAAATAAAGTTATTGGGGCCCCAGGCAGCATGCTTTTGCATGGAGGGGAGGCTGCCCGTTCCTAGGATGTTTGGGCCAGATTCAGCAGGAGCTCCTAGCCCAGCCCAGCCCAGTCACCTTATGATTCCGTCTTAAGCCCACATCCTGTCTCATGCTGCCTGAGCTCTAAAGTCTGACTGCATGAAGTAAGGCTGCCTGCTGCGCTTGGAGTCTGGAGCCTTTGTACCATGTGTAGACTCAACCCTCACCCCCTATTAAGTCTTACTAATTTTCAGTCAGTAGAGGAAAGTAATGCATTGTCTCCCTCTTGCAACAAGGACTTTAAGGTTTGGTTATTGACTATTTTGGTTGTTGCTTCTGCTTCTTCATTGTTCAGGAATAGCGTAGGTCTCCTGGTAATAAACAAATCAGTACATTGGTGTCTCAGGGAAATCTGACATAAATAAGAAGTGATCAAAATACCCAGGAAGAATCTTTTACTCCCAGCGTTCTCTTTGAGCTGCCTTAAGTTGTTTTTAATAGAAAGTCATGTTTAAATGAATCAATAATTAGTCGTCCAAAAAAACCTCCCTACAAGTGATGATACTTTCACACATCTTCATTGTACACACACACACTTCAGTAATATTTCTCATGGTAGAAAACATTAGCCCTGCCACATGCTTGTTGAAAGAATAGTTTTGGAAAATGTTGCAAAGACTATTGGCTCTCAGTCCTTTGTACACATCAGAAACACCTGGAGGGCTTGTAAGACTCAGATTGCTCGATCCCACCTCCAGAGTTTCTGATTGAGTATGTCTGGGGTAGGCGCAAGACTCTGGATTTCTAACAAGTTCCCAGGTGACGCTGAGGCTGCTGGTCCTGGGGAACCACACTTTGAGAGCCACTGGCATACTATTCCCTTCTTTAGGATTCAAAATGTGCATTAGCACATTACATTCTGAAAAGCCCCATGTTAAGGAAGCATGCTTAACTTTGAGAAATGCTGGGATAAACAATCTTATTGAGCCACGAAGCCATAGTTTCACAGAACACATATTAATGCTGCAGTAGAGTGGTGGTCCTCAAGCCTCCTATGGGCACCCGAATCATCTATGGGTTTAGGCTGCTTCCATGGTTTTAGGCTAGGCCTGGGATCTGCTGAATCTGATGCCTACCACCGTGTGAGAACCACTGCTCTATGGTGCTGCGCTTGATCTCATGTTGTCACCACTATCTGTGAATGTATATCCAATCCTTGCATTGTATCGAGCCTAGGGGACAATACGGAAAAGAAACAACCACTCTCTTCAAGCTACTTGCGATTATTTAAAAGAAAAATAAACACCAGCTTTTTCCTCCAGGAGTTGTGTTCTTGCCTGGAGAGAAAACATACTCATTGCCATGGAATCCTTAAAGGATTGAGAAGGGGAGTGATCTGTAGCACTTCTCCTAACCCCCCTTACCAGCGCTTTGCCCTAGTCCTAAGCCAATCAAGTTCACTGAAGAGTTTTTCAAAGACCCCTGCTATATGTTTCCAAATCTTCTAAGCATCCATTGTCCAAGTGAATACATAGTAAAAATGAATATCTAATAGGAATCTCTCCCTCTGCACCAGCTGATTATAACCATTCTGTGGATAAGGGGTGGTAGAATGTGAACAGATACCCACTTTGCATAGATATCATCCAAATGTGCCTTAGAAGACTCATTTAGCTCAAGTATGTCATTCATGGGTTAAATTGAAATGTGCCCTCACTGGCACATCCGTCTTTCGACTAACAGTGTTTTCAAGGCAATCTGGGCTTTGCCTATCATGCTTCTCGAAATTCTTCCAACCTCTATTCAAAGCCATTTCTACATTTTAGTATTGGCTATAACAGCACCTCACTTGCCAGTACCAAAATCTGTACAGGGATATGGCAGTGTGATAATGGATGACCATTTCCAATCACAAAAGTAAGTGGAGAACTGTAGCAAGGGTAGGCCTCGAGTACTCCAAATTATGAACTGTATTTACAATGACAACTTTTCATACTTTTCATCGCTCTAAATGCTAAGATGTGGTCCCATGGTTTGGTTTGATGCATTTAGCTATCCTGGAATGAAAACACCTGGCCGCCATGCTAGCTTATTCTGTCACCTTGGGCGTGTCCTTTCCTCCTAATGGTTGAGGATGCTGCAAGCTCTAGTGCCCTCAACAGCATGTGTCTCAAATTCTGGGCTACTCGTTAGCTCGAAATGAGAAAAAAAGAGAAAAATCCCAACTTAGAGAAACAGCGTTTGGGTGTTACTCTTTCGTGGACCATCACATTCTGGACCTTTTTAATCTCTAAATATCGTGGTGCTTTTTAGAGGTTAGTTTGAATTTGTTGCACAGAGAACAATAATCTATGCCAACTCAGTCCTTTTCTAGTATCACATGAGTACAAGTGTCTAGTATTTTCTTCATCACGTTTACCCTAATAAAAATACAGAAAAGAGCATGGCATCATTTTGGGAATGTTCTAATTTCTGTATGGGCATTCTTGAAGAGGTTTGTAACAACTGCAATTCTGTCATTGTGCAGGATGTCTTTCTGGAACACGCAACATGGATGGTTTTCAATGTTAGAATTCTAAACTAATTCACTTATCAATCCAATTTCTCCTTTTCTATTAATTTTTGTTTCAAACACCCTGCCTACCTCACTCTCATCAGTCACCTCACACATGCGCACACACACATAGATGTGTCTCCTAAAGATCTCGGAAATGCGCTGTTCCTCTGGGTCGATGAACGCATATCTATTCAGTAGGGAGACTGGAACAGCCAGGTTAGAAAAGCCAGGATCTCTGGCTTCTGAAGCTGTCCTGCCAGCTATGACACTTCTGTACACTAGGGAGTAATGCCCAGGTTTGTCCACACAACATGTTAGCATGTGTGCACATTTTGTACTCTAAATGTGCGCACTCTTAAAATAATTTGTTTTCACTTCTGTAAAGTTAACAATTAGAGTAAGAGAAATGTACAAGGGCGATGATTGAGTAAAAGATTGGCTCCTTTGAGTCCATTGCTCAGCTAGTTGGCTCAGTGGATACTTATTACCTTATAAGCTGTCAGTGCTTGCACAGCATGTAACTGAGGTCTGGGTAAAGCACTCACGCAAGGACAACCGGACTGAGACCGAGTCAGTCTCGCAGAAAAAGAAATATTCTGGGGTTTAGCAATAGGGAAATTTTCCTTCCTTACTGGGATTAACAAAGTGGAACTCCAATTGGAAATAACTATTCAGTTTTACGTTCTTCACATATGTAAACCTCTCTGTCGTTAATACCCTTGCACAAACTGGATGATTGCAACCCAAGGGTTCTTTTTTTCTTTAAACATTGCAAAACCAGAATGAACTAGCTCTCAAAGGCTGGCTGTACTACGGTTTTCTCTTTTTTTTTTTTTTTTTTTTTCTTTTTTTGGTGGGGAAGACCAGCCCTGAGCTAACATCTGTTGCCAATCCTCCCCTTTTTGCTGAGGAAGACTGGCCCTGGGCTAACATCCGTGCCCATCTTCCTCCACTTTATATGGGACGCCACCACGGCAAGGCTAACAGGCTGTGCGTCTGCGGGTGCCCAGGATCCGAACTCGCGAACCCCGGGCTGCCAAGCGCGAACTAAACCGCTGCGCCACCGGGCGGCCCCCGGTTTTCTCTTTAATGTAAAACAGCTGAAGAAAACAGCTTGCATAATGTTTGAGTTTCATGGGTCTTAGAGACATTTCAAAGTACATCATCTTTACATTCACCGACATATCAAATGCCAAATACACACAAAACACTGCCCTGTGTGTGTGTGTTGTGGGTCAGGCTACTAAATAAAGAGTCCTGCTACCTACTCTCAGGAAGGATTCAGTAAAGAGATCTTCAAATTTTCAAATTTCCTTGGAGTCACATGCATTCAGTATAATATCGTGTGACTAAACTGTGCTAGAAACCAAATACATAGGTTCTATATTCTAGAAACTTTCAGTCTAGAGTAGTAGATAGACATGCAACTATCAAATTTAGTCAGATTATGAGAAACGCAATAATACAATCAGGGTGCCAGGAGAACACAATGGGGGAAGAAGATTGATTAGGGGAATTGAAAACGTTTTAAACAGGAGTTAAATTTTGAGTTGAATCAGAAAGGCAGTGTGGATGACGCTAGGCCAAAAAGCAATATAAGCAGAGGCACAGAGTCATGAAATACCAGTGAGTGGCCAGAAAACATTAATTAGCCTGGTGTAGCTGGACAATAGGAGGCAGAGCCACTGGTGTGAAAATAATGCTTGGGAAAAGAATAATCTCCCACAATGCCTTATTCCGTTATGTCTCATCACCTGAAAGAGACGGTGAGCCACTTAGGTCTGGATTATTGGAGTGTCTCTGAAACCTAGTTGATCTATATGTTTTGTAGAAATCCAACGACTAAATTATTCTCTTTGGTAGACAAAACCCAAAGGAAATGGTCTGTGAGCAAAGTGTGATGCATAGCCTTGCTTATTAGACTGGAGTGGATTGGCCTTACTAATTCCTCCTTCGCTTCTGTTGAACAATCTGTTCTTTGCCTGCTCTAAAAAGAATTTGTCAGGCAATATAGGCTGTTTGACCAGTACAATCATATAGAAAAAGAAAAAAAAGGAGCAAGATGATGAAAGGAAAACTTTCTTCAAATTCTTTCCATCCAAAAATGTACATTTTAATGATTTTTTTTCCTTTGAATAAAATTTACTTGAAATTTTTAGGTTTCCAAAATTATTTAAAATAGCCTCTCTCTCTCCCTTCCTCTCTCCATCTCTCTCTCTCTCTCACACACACACATGCACACACACACACAATGTCTGTGTACTTCTTTAGGAGGGGGAGTTAAATTTTCATATAATGTAATGTACATACCTCTTAAGTGTATCAATTGTTTTGACAAATGCATACACCGTAGAACTCAAACCGCTATCAAAATGTAGACTATTTCCATCACCACAGAAAGTTTCCTTATGCCCCCTTCCCAGTCAATACCCACCCACTCACAGGCAACCGGTGGTCTGATTTTTGTCCCCTTAGATTACTTGTTTCTGTTTTAGAACTTATTACAAATATTATCACGCCCATGTTTGCTCTTTTTGTATAGTTTCTTTCGCTCAGGAAGATATTTTTGAGAGCCATCTAGGTTGTCCTGTGTATCAGTATTCCATCTCTTTTTATTGCTGAGTAGTATTACATAATATGAATATATCACAGTTTGTTTACCCATTTTCCAGTTGACAACACCTGGGCTGTTTCCAAATTTGAGCTGTTTTGAAGAGAGCTGCTAAAAACAGTCTTATGCAAGGTTTTTGTGGAAATACACTCTCATTTCTCTTGGGTAAATACTGAGCAGTGGATTTTCTGTGTCCTAGAGTAGGTGTGTGGTTCGTTTATAAGAGACTGCAGGACTTTTTACAAAGTAGTACTATTTTTACACTCCTACCAGCAGTGTGTAAAGTTCCAGCTGCTCCAAATCCTTGTCAACGTTTAATGTATAGTCTTTTTAATTTTCGCCATTCTTGTATGTGTGTAGTGGTATCACCTGTGGTTTTAATCTGAAATTTCCTGATGATTAGTGATGTCGAACACACTGTTTTGTGCTTATTGGCCATTCACGTATCTTCCTTTGTGAAGTGTCTGCTCCCCTGATTTGCCCATTTATAATGCATCATCTTTTTATTATTGATTTGTAGGAATTCTTTCTATAATCTGGATGCCAGTCCTTTGTCAGATATATGATTTGTGAATATTTTCTCCCAGTTTATGGCCTTTCTATCAATTTTCTTAATGGTGTCTTTTAGTGAGTAGAAATTTTAATTTTGATAGAGTCTAATGTATAAATTATTTTTTCATGATTATTGATTTTTGTGTCCTATCCTTAGTTTTTATGTTTACATCTACGATCCAGCTCAAATTAATTTTTGTATATGGTGTAAGGTATTAGTTGAGGCTATTTTTTTTAATATGTGGATTTCCCGTTTTTCCAGCCCCACTGGTTGAAAAGACTTTTCTTTCCATATTTGGTTGCTTTGCTGTCTTTGTCAGAAGTTGAATAACCGTGTATGTGTGAGTCTATTTCTAGACCCTATTCTGTCCTGTTGGTATATTTATTGATTCCTATGACAGTACTACCCTGTCTAAATTACTGTAACTTTGTAGTAGATCTTGAAATCAGGTAATAATTTCTTCAGCTTTGATCTTCTTTCCCAGATTGCTTTTGAAAATTCTAGGTCCTTTGTTGGCAGCTGGAGGTGTTCCTCAAGGCTCACTCTTTAGTCTTCTGCCCTTCTACTTTTCCAGCCCCCCAAAGTACTCACCTGATCTCATTTTTCACTAATCATTGCTGACTAATGAATCTCCAAGTCTTAATCTCCAGCTAAAGTCAATCATGCTCCAAGCCCACATACACATTCCCCTAAACCTTAGACATTTCTCCACATCAGTAAAGAACTGAACTCATTAGGCTTTCCCCAAGCTGTCCCAAATCAGGAGTAAGATTATTCTTACCTGCTTCAAGCTCAGAAAAACAATGTCTTTGAATTACCTCTTCATCTTCTATACTCAACCCATCATTGAGTGTTTCCAAGTATTTATTTGCTTTTTTATCTTTTTTTTTTTTTTTTTTTTTTTTTACCATTTTTACTGCCACCTTCTCTGGAATATTCCACCTGGATTCATGCTACTGTTTCCCACTATCTATCTCCCCTTCATGTCCTGGCTAGATGGTCTTCCTAAAAATCCTTTATGCCATATTATTCTGTTGTTTGATAATGTGTAATCAACTCTAAACCTCTGAATTTGGCCTTGGAGGCTCTTCCACATGTGGTCTTCCTCCAACTCTCTCACCTCACCTCCTAGTAGTCCTTATAAATAAATATGCTATCTGGTAACTATTTGAGCCTTTCAACAATGTCATTCTACCTATCTAAAATTCAGCCTTTCCAGATATTACAAGGTGTAACTGTAAAGATTTACCTCAGATCAGAAGAGAAAGTCATTCCTATTATTTAATAGCCACACTACGTTAAAATTCCTCACCATTAAAAAACCATTTCAGCTCAAACTTAGATTATTTAACCAATAAGTCCTATCTTTTCAAAGTATTCTTGGGTCCGTTGATTGACAAAGCTCCCAGAGCCACTTTAGTTCCCTTCATTATTCTATTACTTGCTGTTCAGCATTGATCGAGTAGTAGTTCATCAGAATGTCAGGTCTTCCATGACCTGAGCAATGATGCTGATCAGGAATTTTCTCTTGATTTTATTCCTAGACACTTCTGTAGGCAGCAAACTTGAGGCATTCTTTTGTTTCTGTTGTTTTTATTTCAGCAAGAAAGTTATTTTCAAAATATGCATTAATAAATACTAAGTTTCCTTTTTGTATTTTATACATGACTAATCTCCCACTACATCCTTTCAGTCGGGGCTCCAGATCATTCTAGCTCATTGTTTCCTGAAGAAATTCATGTCATTGTAGAAAGAAGTGTAGCATACTTTTAATTTTATTAGAATTTGGGAGATATGTGCTCCAGTTCTAGCTGTCTCACTCACTTGCTTGACGACCTATGATAAATCACTTCTTTTCTCTGTTTTTTCGTTTGTAAAATGAGGAGTTTGGAATTGACAATGTTTAAAGATATCCCAGTTATCCTAGTCTAGGATTATATTGGGGACTGCTATGGTCTGAATGTTTGTGCTCCCCAAAATTCATGTTGAAATTCTAACACCCAACGTGGTGGTATCAGGAAGTGGGGCCTTTGGTGGGGTGCATAGGTCATGAGGGTGGAGCCCTCATGAATAGGATAAGTATTTTATAAAAGAGACCCCACGGAGATTCACCATTCCTTCCTCCATGTAAGGACACAAAGAGAAGTCTGTGCCCTGGAAGAGGACCCCCACCCAACAGTGCTGGTACCATGGTCTCAGACTTTCAACCTCTACAACTGTGAGAAATTTCTCTTGTTGAGAAGCTGTGATATTTTGTTATAGCAGCCAGAATGGACTAAGACCATTTCAGGCAGCTGATGGGAGAAAGATATTTGAGTGAAGTCCTTCCCTCAAAACATGGTACCTAGGCAATTCTCAGTCTATTTACACATGAAGGCAGCCCTGCGTCCTATCCCACCACTGGACCATATTTGGACTTCAAACTCTGAAAGTAAAACTTCGCATAGAAATGGTTAAGAGGATGAAACATGCTACCCTGCTTATCAAGACTGGGGACCAAAAAATAAGCCTTTTCCAAGAATAATGACCTCATCTGCCACATTCAGTCATTCATTTATCAAACATTTATTGGGTTCTTACTAAAGTCCAGGTCTTACATAGGCACTCAGAATATAAGGATGAAATAAATAGGGTCCTTGTCCTAGAAAAGAATATAGTCTAAGGAGGATGACAAGTTGTCTACAAATAAATTACCCTGTTGACTGGAATGTGATATAATATTTACAAAATGTTACAGGACCACATTCTGATAAGTTAGCAACATCATAGCAAATAATAGGGTTTCTGCCACCAATTTTATGGAACTTGAGTCAGTTCAGTCCCTTGGGCTGTAGGGTTTTTTAAGGAAAAACCTCATCTGCCCCTTCTTGCCTGGCATTGCTAGTGTGAGAAGACATCAAAGATTTTACATTTTCTCAGAACCAGAATTGTTCCTGCAGAATAAAATAGAAACATAGCCGGAAAATGCCCTAGATCTAAAACTACTCTTAGTGAGGTTGAGAGACTATCATTTTGAAATCCACTATTAAACATTTACAGGGTAAAATTTTAACAACGAACACACACACACAAATAAGAAAACCTATACTCCCACAACTCTCCCCCATTATTGCATTGTTATTTTTACTTACATTGTTATTGTTATCTTTACTTTCTGGTACCAGAAGATAGTGTTTCTGAACCTTTCTTTCTGCCATGATATTCACTCAAATGGATCTACTGTGGTTCCTTTCAATTTCCTGATTACTAGCTCTGATTCCTTCCCACCTCTTCTCTCCACAGGAAGAAAGCTATCAGAAGGCAGTTGAGTGCAATGTTACAACTGTAGGAATAAGCATGAGTCTACTCTGATTAATTTCTTTATATTTTTATCTTGAAATAATTCTAGATTCATGGAAGATGTACAAAGATGTCCATGTGCTCTTTACCTAGTTCCCCCAATGGTAACAACTTATATAACTACTGTACAATATCAAAACAAAGAAATTGACATTGGTACAATCCACAGACCTTATTCAGATTTCAGCAATTTTGCAATGCACTTGTGTGTGTGTGTGGTTTCATACAATTATATCACACGTATAGATTCGTGTAACTACCACAGCATCATGATACGGCACTGTTCATCACCACTAAGATCTCTGTTACCGTCCGTTTGTAGTCACATCCATTTCCCTCTCATCCTCCTCATTCATAAAAGCTAGCAGCCACTAATCTGTTCTCCATCTCTATAATTTTGTTATTTCAAGAATGGTGTATAAATGCCATCATACACTGTGCAGCACTTTGAGATTGGCTTTTCTCACTCAAATTCCCTTGAGATCCATCCAAGTTGTTACACGCACCAATAGTGCATTCCTTTTTATTGTTGCATCCTGGATTGAATGTGCCACAGTTTGTTTAGGCACCCACCTGTTGAACAACATTTATGTCGCTTCCAGTTTTTGGCTATTACAAATGAAGTTGCTATGAGCATTCACTTAGAAGATTTTGTGTGGACGTTAGTTTTCATTTCCCTGTGATTAATGCACAAGAATGTAATTGCTGGATCATGTGATAACCACAATGTTAATTTCTGTAAGAGACTGAGAAACTGCTTTCCACACAGCTGTATTATTTTAGCTTTCACCATCAACATGTACTCATCCAATTTCTCTGCATCTTCACCAGCATTTGATGTTGTCACTATTTTATTTCAGCCATTTTGATAGGTACATGTGACATATCATTGTGATTTTAATTGCATTTCCATAGTGGCTAATGATATTGAACGTTTTTTCATGTTTTAATTTTACATTAGTATATCCTATTTTGTGAAAAGTCTGTTCATGACTTTTGCCTATTTTCTATTGGATTTTTTAAAAATTACCATTGAGTTTTAAGAGTTTGCAATATAGTCTAGGTATGACTCCTTTGGCAGATATATGGTTTGCAAATTTTCTTCTGGTGATTGATTATTAAAAGTATATAATTAAGGAAGACCTTTGGGAATGGTAGAGTAAGGACCTATGAAAATACCTTCCTCCATAAAAGCAGTGAGAACACTGGCAAAAATCCTAAATCAACTTTTTGAGAACTCCAGAAATTAACCAGAATACATAAATAACTCTTTCAACTTGGCAATAAAAAGACAATAACTCACTTAAAAATGGTCACATGATTTGAATAGACATTTCTCCAAGGACTACATAAAAATGGCCAATAAGTACATGAAAAGATGCTCAACATTGTTAGTCATTTGGATAATGCAAATTACAACCACAATGAAATTGCAGTAAACCCATCCACTTAAATGGCTAAAATTTTTCAAAGGACAATCACACATATTTGTGAGGCTATGAAGAAATTGGAACCCTCATACACTGATGGTGGGAATAGAAAATGCTGCAGCCACTTTGGAAAGAAGTCTGGGAATTCCTCAAAAACTTAAATATAGAGTTACCATATGACACAACAATTCCATTTCTAGACATATACTGAAGAGAAATGAAAACATATGTTCTCACAAACACTTGTACATAAATGTTCACAGCAGCATATTCACAATAACTAAAAAGTAGAAATATCCCAAATGTCCACCAACTGATGAACTGATAAAGAAAATGTGGTATAGCTATACAATGGAATATTATTCAGTCATAAAAAGAAGTGAAGTACTGACACATCTACAACATGCATGAACCTTGAAAACGTTATGCTAAGTAAAAAAAGCCAGACATGAAAGGCCACATGATATATGATTCCAGGAGCTGGCCTTGGGGCATGGTAGTTAAGTCCGGTGCACTCTGCTTTGGTGTCCTGGGTTCACAAGTTTGGATCCTGGGCATGGACCTGCACCACTCATGGAGCCATGCTGTGGCAGCATCCCACATACAAAATAGAGGAAGATTGGCACAGATGTTAGCTCAGGCGTAATCTTCCTCACGCAAAAAAAGAGGAAGATTGTCAATAGATGTTAGCTCAGAACAATCTTCCTCACAGACACACACACACACGATTCCATTTGTATGAAACGTTCAGAATAAGCAAATTGATAAAAACAGAAAGTAGATTTATAATTGCCATGGGCTAGGGGAAGGGGAGTTTGGGGTTTTAATGGGTTTAATGGGTTTTAATGGGTATGGGGTTTCCTTTTGAGGTGATGAAATATTCTGGAATTAGATAATGGTATTGTTTGTACAAATTTCTAATATAATAAAAACCACTAAATTGTACACTTTAAAATTTTTTTAAAATCTTTAAAATGTGCACAATTAGCAAACTTTGGTCTTTGCACTAGTATTGGTAATAAAATACGTCTGATGTCTTTCAAAACTTATGTGTCAAGTCAAAACAATTGAGATGCACTGTTCTAAGGAACACGGAGGGAAAGCACTTCCTACATGCTCTGCTGCCAGAGAAACGGACTTCACCTTTGCAGAGTTCTTTGGGTTGATATGGTCCCTCTCTGCTATTTCATGTGCTGGTGTGTTGTTCTGATGATATAGAACTCCACATCCCTAGGTTCCTTTATATATTAAATAAGGATAATAATATTACCTTTCTTATGAAAAGTAAATTAAAAAGCTTAGAACAGGTCCCGGCACATGGTGAATAAGAAATGTTCACTATATTATGTAACACAAAAATACAGATATAAAACAAAAATAGGGCTCAAATAAGAGCTTAATGTTTTCTATCATTATTGCTGCTGCTGCTGGTATTGTGTTCTTGTATCATCTTTTTTGGAAACTGACAGGGACATATTATGGAGCCCATCGGTCTTTGTTAGACAACTTGTTACCCAAATGAGTATGTCATTATGGGGAAAGAATGATCATGTTCCTTTTTTATTATTAAATATGTAATATGTGGCTCTATAGAAATTTGGGAAAATGTAGAAAGGCATAAACTGTTAAAAAATATAAAAATCACAAAATTAAAAATAACCACTATGCATGTGTGTATGTAAATATATATGTGGGGAAAAAAATATATATATATATGTTTCCCCCCTTGGGAATGTGGAAGCCCATTCTTGGTGAGAATGTGGTAATTCCAAGAAATGTCTTGTCACACACTGAAACAGATGATGTAGTAGAATGTCAGAGCTAGAAGGAATCTTAGTTTATTGTCTGCTATTACACGCCAAAAACATGCCCTCTTCTGTCTCCCTCTTCTATTTGTCTATTTCTGAGGTTCACAGTACAGATTGGATAGTTTACTATTCTTCTGTATAGTTTTGGTTGAGAACTATACTCTAATCCAAACAGGTTTTTTTTTTTTTTTTTTTTTGCAGATGAGGAAATGGAGAAATTGAACATTTAAATCCCTTGCCCTTGGTCACAAACTTCCTAAGTACACCTCTAGGTCCTAGACCAGTGCACTTCAAACTGCACCTCGCTGATTGGACTGAGGTACATTAGATTCAATGTTGAGTGTCATTTAGCAGGGCATTTGCATTTGGAACTGAGATGTTTAATTTTCCTTCTGAATGTTTATGTGTGTTCATAAGTTTAAAGTGAACTTCAGGAATTCTGCATAAGATGGGACTTGAATAAAAGTGTCTACCTCTTCCCAAATATCCACCCACGGAATAACCAAAAATTAAAAGGAAGGCAAGGGACCTGTTTCATCTCTGGAAAGCAGGTAAGGGTGCTATTCACATACTAGAAATTTCAAGGAATTTCTTCTAAATATTATAAACATGTCAGCATGTTGAAGAAAGGCATAAATCCCAGTCTCGCTTCTCCTCTGAAAAGGCATCACAGAATTGTGGCCATATGTAGAGGCCATCGTGGAAAAAGGCAACCACTGCCACTTCATTTAGAAGGGCAAGGGCTGCAGGCAAGGGAGTACCTTAGGGCAGACATGAAGCAAGCCTCCTTGAGCCCGCTTTGCCAATAAAGAGCCATAATATCAGCAAGCAGCTACCCTGGAATTCTCCAGGATGCACAGAGCTACCAGGAGCAGATAGCCAGTTGTACAGATGGCTGCATTTCTGATAACAACCCCAGAGCCACCAAAGAACTGGAATGGAGGCTAAGCTAAAAGCCATCTGAATGCAGAAAGTTGTCCCATCACTCAATGGCTTTACCAAAGAGAAGGAAAATATGAAAATCTCTTTCTGGGGTTTCCCAAAACACCAACCCCTTCTCCATACTCTGCTCCATCACTAACTTATTTTGAATATATATCAGCCCATTCTCATGAACAGCAAACTGAGAAATAGTAAATGTATAAAAGGAAAATCCACTCACATTTGTCTGTGTGTATGAGAAAAACTGACTAACAGTGCCTAAAAAGATAAGTCTATTTATTTCAGTGATGGAAAGGCCAGAGGTAGGCAATCCAGGGCTGGTACAGCAGCTACTCAAGGATGTTGTCAAAAATCTAAGCTTTTTCTATCTTTTGCCCTGCTAGCCTTAGTGTGTGCCTTTTCCCCTCATCATTGCAAGGTGGCTTTTATCTCCACACTTCACATTTGAATTTCAAGTAAGAAGATGTCAGTGGGACATGCCAACTTAGTATGCTTCATATAAAAAGCTTCCATATGTCCTACCCTGCAACATGTGCTTGTATTACATTGGCTAGAGACTGTGTCACATGACCACACTCAGCTGCAAGGAAGTCTGGGAAGGTATCTTAGTTATTGTGTCTTTACAATGGAGGAAGGCAAGGGAATGGGTATTATAAATGTCTCTGGGATATCAGATCCACTGTGTCTACCACACATTGCAAATGGGAAAGAAACAGTCATGGAAGATCTCTCCCTTTTCAAGAGAAAGAGCATACTTTAAAAAATAATTCACAGAAAGAAAGAAAAATAAATTTTAGGTAACATGTTTTTAATGGGTATAATTAAAAATGGACAATAATAAGAGAATAAATATGAAAGTATAAGAAAAGAAATGTAGGGAAAGACTTCGGCTAAGAGAATGGAAAACTCAAAAGGAGTTGGATGAAATAAGGAAAACCATAATCCACCAAAAGAATTAGAATCTTTAGAAGAAGCGACAAAGATCAGAATCATCACTACGATGATACTGAGGTTCTCTCAGGACGTGGAGGAAGTTAAAAAGATGATTATAATAAGGGAAGGAATGGTAGGTGTGAGGGATCAGGCAAATCCAGACAATTTGTACTCTTGTACAAGGAACCAGAGCAAATTGAGAAACCAAAATAAGCAAGATCCAATAAGGAAAATATTTCCGAAGAAGAAAAGATCTGGATCTGCATAGTGAAAGACCTTTCTATGCCCCAAGAAAGATGAATGAAGATATGGGAAAAAATATCAGGGCAAACTTTTTATTATTATGATCAAGAAAGCAAGCATGCAGGAAAATAAAGTGAATTCGAAGAGTAAGAAAAATCAGATTGGCCTCAGATTTCTGAGGCTTATAGAAGATAATGGAGCATGGTTGCAAGAAAACTTTCCAAAGTGTTTTTTGCTTCAGCAAGTTCCAAGAAATTCTCCATCAGAAAAAATGTTTTTGGTTTGTGTTTGATCAAATAAGTATATTAAATGCTGCAGGTATGTCCCTTTTTTGGCGGTTCAATAGGCACTACTATGTATATTTAAAAATTCTGAGAATTTGTGTGGTAAAGAAACCACACAAATTTAATTTTTAAATCCATGGCTCCCCAAATTTATTTGACCATCAAACACTTTTTTTAATGTTGTAATGATTGGTATTCTACACAAAATGCGTTTTGGGAAATGTTGTTGAACATAGTTTTGAGAGAAATGTTCTAAGCCAACTATCTATCTACTTAGGTAAATTATTAATATAGATATATTTTCTGAGAAAAGGACCAAATTATTTTTTTCTGTTTTGTATATATATATATATATATATATATATATATATATATATATATATATATATATATATATCACATACACACACACACATATATATATACATATATTTATACAATGACATTCATCATTCAAAAGTCATATACATCAAAATGAATAACTCGGAAATGGAAAGTGTGACTTCTGAAATCAGTCAAATACAGATTTAACTTTAAGTAACTCAAATTGCATGTAGCTGATTGTTTAATGAGACATTTCCTGCTGTATCAGGGCGTTTGCAAAAACTCCAAAGGCTGAGATAAATAGATGTCATGAAACCTCTGCATTCTTTGAGGAGCTAAGCCATCTATTTGGACTTGCAAAAGTTATGTCCCCAAACTAGATCTACCACCATGTGTCCATCATCCATCTCTAAGTAATATAAGCAAAGGCTAAGAATTCTTTGAGAGGTTGAAGAGTGTGAAAAATTTAGGGTTTCGATGTGATATATATAGTCCAACCTCTCATAGGGGTGGAGAGGGCACTACTTCTCCCCGCCTGAAGCCAAGTGAGGGCCACTTCAAGAGAACTCTGGAGAACTTGACATGTATCCCCTGGGGTTTATGGAATACAAGGATTGTTATTTAACTACTTCCTGAAAAGTCTAAAGATGAGACCCTATGACTGGTTAGCTGCTCTTTTGGAAGTATGAAGAGATGTGGCTGAATTTTGAAAGTCCAGTGGGGCAAAAGATAAATGAGTTTCCCATTGGCTAGATGCAGGGAACTGGATGGAGTAGCCATGAGAAGGACTCTGCCCAAGAGGGCCATCTAGAGGGGCAACCATGAGTGAAAAAAATTGTCACTTGGAATCTGCCACATCTAGAGCACTCCTATGCCAGATGTATACCGGTCAAGTAAAATCTTTTCTACCTTCTTTACCTCTCTTCTTTCACCTTTGTGTTTGCTCATGGAAGGGGCACATGACAGTAGTTAGTGAGTTGGGACAGAAGTGGATAAAATTATAGAAAGCCCCAACTTCCCCTTCTCCACAGGAGATTTCCCAGGCTGTGGTACCCTGAAACTGGAGGAGTGAAGACATTTTAAGTTGAACAAGGTTTGGGAAGTTGATATTACACTGAACACGACTCTTCATTACCTGAAAGTCACTGGACGACTTTTTTGTTTTCTGAGAATGAGCAGAAGAGATGCAGAACATGCCCAATATTTTCTCTAAGAAGATGGGAGGAGTAAACTGGTAGAGCAAGTTTAATAGGAAGTGGTGAGAAATGGTCAAAGAGCTTTCTCTAGTCCCTACTGAGCCCAGGTTATTCAATCAACAGGTTACACAAAGTTATAAAACATAATTTAAATGTCATAAACAATTCTCAGAAAAGATGCACAAGAAAAAAATCTAACTCAATAGTAATCAACTTGATTTTAAATACCAGACTATGAAAAAACATCAGGGAATAAAAGGGAGAGAGGAGTAAGAAGTGCAAGTGTACTTGTGGTAGTGCGTAATTCATACAGTGTTTGAATTCCTAGCGTATTTCCCATCCTCTCTTTTTCTGATAACAGAACCACTTGTTCCTATTGGAAACCCATTTGATATGCTTCTAATGGGGTTGAGCTTTCTTTGGACCACTATATGAGTGAGCATATGGCCCAGGTCTGGTCCCAGTACACCATTTTCTGGCCCAATGTAATCGTTTAAGAGATGGACAGATGTCCCAAGCTGAGCCAATCACAATCTTCCATCAGATTTTTCCTGATGTTGTATTCTCTGAGATCAATAACTATGAAGATGATGTAAGACTAGAAGTTCTGGGGGCCATCTTAATCACCAAATGAAAAGAATTAGCCTGAGGAAAAGCCAACAAAAAGGAGAACAGAACTAAGAGAGAGCAACAGAATATTGACGACATCATTTGTATCTGACTGCAGTATTGCCTACAACTAGTATCATTGGACTTTCCAGTTATGTAAACCAATAAATGCATATCCCTGATGTTAAGCTGTTCTAAAAATGCTTCAAAATTTGTTTACAATGCTATCATGACCATAACATTAATATACAACGAAAACAATATGAAAATAAAATCACTGACCAATTTTATGAAAATAGACACAAAAATGTTGAATAAAACCCTAAAAACTGAAATCTAGCAAGATAGTCAATGAATAAAAGATCACAACAAAGTGTGCTTGACTTCAGAAATGAAAGGAAGTTAAATATTAGAAAATTTATTAATATATTCCTCACATTAATAATGTGCAGGAAAATTATATGATTACCTCCATGGATGCCAAAATAAGTTGTCTTTCTAAAAAGTAAGGTTTATTGAAGGATTATTCATCTACAATAAAATACAACTTTAAGTGTACAATATGTTGAGCTTTTACAAATTTATACACTTATACAACCACTACCACAATCAAGATATAGAACTTTTCTCTTATCCCAAAAAGTGTATTAGTGCCATTAAAGTCCCATTATGGTCCCATAACTGTCAATTCTCTCCAAATACACGCAGCACCAGCTCCAGGCAACTTCTGATCTGTTTTCTGTCACCATAGATTATGTTGTCTTTTCTGTAGTTTCACATCAATGGAATAACACAGCACGTACTCTTTATGTCTGGCTTCTTTTGCTCAGCCTAATATTTTTGAAGTTCATCTATGATGTATCATGTATCAGAAGTTCACGTAGTTCATTCCTTTTTTATTGCAGAATAGTGTTCCATTGTATTGATGTGTTGATGAACATTTGGATTGTTTATATAGTTTTGGGCTATTACCAACAAAGCTGCTGTGAATATTCCTATACAAGTCTATGTGCAGATGTATGGTTTTATTTCTCTTGGATAAAAATGTAAGTGTGGGATTGCTGAGTCACGGTAAGTGTATGTTTAACTTTTAATAAGAAATTTCTAAGTTGTTTTCCAAAATGGTTATGCTATTTTATCTTCTCACCATCAATGTGGGACTGTTCCAGTTGTCGTTTTCCATCTTTTTGTAAATTTTAGCCATTCTAATGGTGTGTGGTAGTATCTCCTCGTGGTTTTAATTGGCATTTTCTTAGTGACTAATAATGCTGAGCATTTTTTCATGTGCTTACTGGCCATTCATATACCTTCTTTTGTGAAGTGTCTCATCATCTTTTTTTTCGGTTGTTTATTTTGTTGTAGAGTTGTAAAAGTTCTTTATATATTGTGTATACAAGAATTTTATCAGTATGTTTTACAATTTTTTCAAAATCTGAGGCTTGCATTTTCATTTTCTTAACCATGTATTTTGAAGAGCAATAATTTTTTAATTTTGATGGTCTAATTTTCCAAATTTTCTTTTCTGATTCATGTATTATGTGTCCCTATTTAAGAAATCTTTGCCTAACCCAAGGTCACAATGATTTTCACCTATGTCTTCATATGGAAGTTTTATAGTTTTAGGTCTTAGATTTAGGTCTGTGATGCAGTTCAAGTTAATTTTTAAATATGGTGTAAGAAAAGCATCAGGTAAATTGTTTTTGCATCCAATTGTTTCAGTACAATTAGTTTAAAAGACTATCTTTTCTCCTCTTAATTGTCTTTGCACCTTTGTCAAAAATCAATTGACCACATATGTATAGATCTATTTCTGGACTCTCTATTTTGTTCCATTGATCTATATGTCTATATCCTTATGCCGATACCACACTGTCTTGGTTACTGTAGCTTTATATTAAGTCTTGAAATCTGACGAGGTAAATTCTTTAATTTTGTTCTTATTGAAAATTGTTTTAGCTATTCTAGATCCTTTGAATTTCCATATACATTTTAAAATAATCTTGTCAATATTTACCCTAAAAAGCCCCAAATTGGTTTTTAAAACAAGTTCGGCATTTGTTCCTAATAAAATTCTTACTAAATTAGAAATGAGTCATTTTCTTACATTCCCATAGCATGATTGTGTCTGTCTTTCTAATTATCTAGCTCTCTCTTTATCTATCGTATAATCTATTTCTATTTATGTGCCAACAACCAATATCACACTCAATGCATAAATGTAAGAGGTATTTCAAAGCCAATAATGACTACTACTAACATCACTAATAATTAACACTACTTTGTCAAAATGGCATGGTGTTTTAGGACACAGATTTTGACTTCTGACTTCCTGGGTTCAAATCCAGATCCAAGACTTAACAAGCAGTGAAATCTTAAGCAAGTAATATAATTTATTTGGCAGGCATATTTACATCTGAAAAATAGGAATGATAATTTTTGCTTACTCTTAAGATTAATATGAGAATTAATTTGTATAATGCATGTAAAGTGCTTAACACATGCCCAATACACGCTAAGTACTTAATGGATTTTAACTATTAATATTATCGCTACTGGAATTTCTAGACAACGCAATAGTAGATAAATGAGAGACGTAAATTTTAGAAAATAAGAGCCAACTCCTCCTTCTTAAAATTCTCTCTTGTGTTGTCTGCTGTGGCACCACTTGCTCTTGGTTGTCTTTCTACCTCATGCTCCACTCTTTTCAATCTCCATTGCTGGGCTTTCCTCATTTTCACGCCACATACACGTTGAAGTGCCCCAGGGCTCAGACATTGAGGTCTTGCCTTCATACACAACGCTGTATGATCTCATCCAACTCGATGGCTTTAAATTACGTCTACAAATAGATGAATCCCAAACTTACATAATTAGCCCAGACTTGCTCCTGAACTCATTATTGGTATTTTGAACTGCCTACATGACATCGCCACTTGGATGTTTACTTGGAAACTCAAACTTAATGTGTACAAGGCAGAACTCCTGATTCTTTCCCCACCCCAAACCTGATCCTTCCCCATCTGCCTGATGGCTAAGCCATTAACCCAGCTGTTCAGACCAAAACCAGAGAAATTGTACTTCACTCCACACTTGATCATCTTTCTCACAATTTGCATCCAGTTACTAGAGTAACTATTATCAATTCTATCTTCAAAATATACCCCCAAGCTGAACACTTCACAGCACCTCTGCCACTACCACCCTAGTCATAGCCAACGTCATCATCTCTTGTCTAGACTACAATGTTTTCTCTACTAGTTTTCAGGCTTCTATCTTTCCTCATCAGTCTCTTTTTCACCTAGTGGCCAGAGTAATCATTATAAAATTTAAGTTGGATCATGTCACCTTTTTTATTAAAATTATTTAATGATTTCCCATCTCACTCAGAGTAAAAGCCAAAATTCTACAAGGTTATACACATTCTGCCACCGTTACTACTTCTCTGACCTCATCTCCTAATTCTCTCCATCTTGCTCATGCCACACCAGGTACGCTAGCCTACTTACTTTTCCTTGAAAATATCAGACTCATTTCATGTGCTGTTCTCTCTGTCTGGAACATTGTTTACCCAGATCAAAATCTTTGCATGGCTTACTCCCTAACTTCTTTCAAGTCTCTTCTCAAATTTCATTTATCAGAGTGTCCTTCCTGAACCACCCTACTTAAAATTACAACCTCTCTCTGCCATCACCACTCAATATCCTTTTTCCCTGCTTGATTTTTCTTCATCACACTTATCACCACCTGATATATTGTGGAAGGTTTTGTTTGATGGTTATCATCTTTTTTTCTGCTGTGAGAGTAGAATTATCGTCTGTCTTGGTCTGTAGCTGGGGACATATCCCCAGTGTAAGGAACAATCTCTGGTATAGAGTACTCAATAAATATGTGTTGAATGAAAGAATGGGTGAATCATTATTTTCAAGTGACATTATAATCAAAAAGGAAATAAAAGACAATAAACTAATAAATAGTTAAGAAAAATAAAAGTGGATCTGTTATAAGAGTGACAGAGGAAAGTGAGGAAGAACTTGAAATGAGTGACAGTTAATGACAAAATGGAGAGGAATGAGGCAGAAAAAACAGAGCAGGGATAATGATAAAATGTTAGAAAGGAAAGGAACTGCACTGGGCAAATCATCAGTGAGAGTATACTGTATAGTGATTGTATTTTTGCAAGATAAGAATGTGAGCTTTGTGTTTTTGGTCAGGGATAGGGTAGCTATGGACTTTGAGGGGGGACTTTTTCCAATCCAGGGCCATTGCAGTTGGTTCTATTAAATTTTGGAGCAAGAAGAACTTGCAATCTTCAGAAAAGCATATGGGCAGTTGGGTAAATGCTCTCAGTATTGCATTTAACCACATGCTTATTTTGACCTTGAGTATTATAGTGTGAGCTTTGCCTAGGAAATATCTTCACAAATAATGGAGTAAGTTCTGCTGCTTAATTTTCCATATGAATAACTATTTTTATGTTTTCTTAGCTTTCCTTAAACAGACATCAGAAATAATGCTATCTAGAATTTTAAAAGTGGATTTATTAAAATTAAATATATATCAATGCCTTTTTTATATACCAATATAATTATTTAAAAAATATAAAGGTCAAAAATCCTATTCAAAGTACTAAGAAAATAAAAAATATCCATAATTAAACACAACAATTAATGTTTAGTGTTTATATAAATAATATTATGACATTTGGCTGCATTAGAAATTAAAACATTAAAATTTACATAAAAATAGGAGAAACCAAGAAGAAGCTTATATGTTCAACAAAGGATTCTTTGCTTAATAGAGTACTCCCTTACCAATAAGGAAAAAATAAATAATACAAAAATTTTTAAAGAGGTGAGTAATCATAAAATTGAAATAAACAGTTTCAATAAACACATAAAACTACACAGCCTCACTAGTATTTAAAGAAATGGACATTAAGATAACACATTGTTTTAACTGGCCTAAGAAATGATAAGTAAATATAAAAGTACTCAAGGTTAGAAAGCTTTGAGGAAATAGGAAAACTCTAATACTGTCCATGAGGGTATAAGTTAATAAAATCAGGTCAGGAGGGAAATTTAATAATATTCATTCCATGACTAGAAATTTTAATTATAGAATTTTAATCTTGGGAAATAGCCATAAAAATGAAAAAAAATTCTACAAAGATGTTCGTCACAGTTTAACAAAAAATTAAAGACAACTTGGCTGTCCAACAGTAAAGAAATGATTAAATAAATTATGGCTCATCCATATATAGAAATATGTTCAGACAAAAAAATCCAATTCTGTAAAACAAATTGATATGCTATATACCAAAATGTCCAGAAAAGTATCTATGGGTAATTATCATTTTCTTTCTATATGTTTCTATGTTTTCCATATTTTAATTAGTATATATGACATTAATATTCATACAAAACAATGAATATTAATTTCTTAAAAACATATTTCATTAAGCCAGATATTTTATCCAAGGGAAGAATAAATTAAACAGTTCAATTTATTTGTTCACTCAACAAATAGTTATTGAGCTTATATTATGTGCCAAAGACATGCTATACGAGGGAGTTAAAACTGTAAACAAAATTTACAAAGTTCTCATTCTTATAGAGTGACATTCTCCAGGGGAAGACAATGATTAAATACATAGCACAATGCCAGGTGCTGTGAAAACAATACAGCAGGATAAGATCATGGCGGGTATTTTAGAAAGAGTGGCTGAGAGAGAAAGATCACTCTGAGGAGTTACAATGTGGGCAAAGACCTGACTCAAGTGAGGTAGCCAACTATGCAAAGATTCAGAGAAAGGCTGTTCTAGTCAAAATAGCAATTAGGTGACATCAGTGGGAATGGTGTAATAAGGAACTTTGAAAACCTCTTCTTCCTAAAAGCAGTGAAAACACTAGCACAAATTGTCAGAATCAACTTTTTCAGAACTCTGGAAATTAACCAAACGCTTGGAACAATCTGGGAACATTTATTCAAGAAAAATAGTTGACTCTTGGTAGGGACGGGGAGCTTTATGGCATTTTAATTTGCCAAGCCCTTCTTCCCTGCTCCACAGTAGAGTAGCCTAAAAAGCCTGGTAGCCACTGGAAGGGACAGAATGGCATTGGAGCTCTATAAAAGCCTATTCTCAACATTATTTAATCTGGTGGCTCCCTGGAATATTTGTTAAAACAATTGCAGCAGTTGTTTAAAATCATAGCAGCTTGAGGCAGTGGATAACAGCTGGGGCAAACAGTTAGGCAAACAGCCTAACCAAAAGGCTCAAAAGGAAAGCTTGGGAATGAGATGTCCATAGGGAGCTTTGAAAAGCTCTGATGTATTCCTGGAAATCTAGAAGGCTATGCACATATGTAGGGCTGTGTGCATTCCCAGAGCCATGTAAATGTTCAGGGAAGACTTGAGAGCATCCTAAGCTCTCACCTTGAGCTGAACTTAAGGCTCTTCACATGCAGGAAGTAAAGACTAAAGTAGAGTTGTAAACTATGTGCTTGAGTGTGGATGGTGTGCATAAACATGAGAACAGAGACCCTCGGCTAACACTGGGAGATTTTAGTTCCAAGCATTTAGGAAATCTCTGTCCAATCATTAATTGACCAAGAATCTAACTGAGCAGAGACTTCAGTGCCCACATACAACAAATAATTTACTTATAATAAATACAGACCTTAGAGAATTAGTTCAGGAGAGTGACTAAACAAGCAAACAACAACAAATAGCAAAAATAACAGACTCCAGGGAGGAGGAGGAATCTGATCTCCAGCATCGACACATTATATTATATAAAATGCCCAGTGTTCCACAAAAAATTATGAGATATGCAAAGAAACAAGAAAGTATGGCCCACAAACAGTAAGAAAAGTAGTCAGTAGAAACTCTCCCTGAAGAAGCACAGATGTTGCACTTCAGCAGACTTTAAATTAAGTATCTTAAATATGCTCAAGGTCTAAAGGAAAGCATGGACAAAGAACAAAAGGAAACCAAGAGACCCTTGTGTCACCAAATAGAGAATACCAATTTCCTAGAAATTTGGCATAAACAGCTATAAATTTCCCTCCAGACACTCCTTTGGGTTCATCTCATAAGTTTTGGTATGTTGCACCAAACCGCTAGTGGTGCAATTGGTGAGTAGAGTTTGAGTTTGGGATATATATATATATAAAGAAAGAGATGAGCCATGCCGGTATGTAGGATCCTTACCTAAGCAATCGGGTTTGCGGTGGTGCTGTTCAATGAGATGAGGAGCACTGCGGAAATCAATTTTGTGGGTAGAAATCAAGGATCTCACTTGGGACATTTTAAGATTTGGATGCTTGTTAGACGTGAGTGTGGATGGTATACTCCAGATAAGAAAGCCGTGGAGTAAATCCTTGTAGACTCCAACATTTAGAGACTGCATGAAAGAGGAGGGAAAACCAACAATGGATGTTGATAAGGAAAAGCCAGTGGGGTATCAGAAGCACCAAGGGACTATGGAATCCTAAAAGCCAAGTGAAGAAACTGTTTCAAGAAGGAGACTATGATTAACAGTGTCAAATGTTGTTGATAAATCCTTAATATAAAGACTGAGGATGGATCATTAGATTTGGCAAGGGGAAGGTTGTTTCAATGGCGTGGTGGGGGTAAAACCCTTATAGGTGTGGGAGGTGAGAAAATGAAGATAGGAAGTATAGACTACTCTTTTGAGGTGGTTAGCTAGAAAGGGAAGCAGAGGCCTATGGCGGTATCTAGGAGAGTATGGTAGCTGGTCTCCTGGTATTCACACCCCTGTGTAATCCTCTCCCCTTGAGTTCCAGCTGGATTTTGTGACTCACTCCTAAGAATAGAATGCGGCAGAAGTGATAGGGTGTCACTTCTGGGAGATTAATTTATGTAAAGACTGTAGCTTCTTTCTTGGCTTCTTTCTCTTTCTTTCTCCCTTTCTGAACACTGGCTCTGGGGGAAGCAAGCTGCCATTCCAACTCTATGGAGAGGACCAAGTGGTGTGGTGAGCAACTAAGGACCTCAGTCCAATAGCCACAAGGAATCAAGGCCTATGAACAACTTGATAAGCGAGCATGGAGGTGAATCCTTCAGCTCCGGGACTGCAGTCCTGGCTGACAGCTTGATTACAGCCTCATGACAGAACCTGAGCTAGAGCCACCAAGTAAGTTGCTCCCAACTTTCTGATCCACGTGAACTAGGAGATAATCCATATTGTCTTCAACTGCTAAGTTTTGGGAAATTTGTTGCATTGCAATAGATAACCAATATGGGGGTGGAGGAGTGGGGAGGCTGGTTGTATAGTCTAGAAAGGGTTTCTTTTTCTAATGGGGAGATTTTAGAGCATGTTTGGGTTTTTTTGTTTGTCATAGATCATTCTCATCAGCATACAATGATGCACTGGAGCGGGGTGCTAACTGTAATTCTTGCATAGGGATCGTGTCCTAAAGTGAAAGGGTTGCTATTAGAAAAAAAGGATGAGGCAGTGTGTTTATGTAGTTGGGTTAGTAGATTTGACGGTGGGGGGATGTGGTAAATTCTCTTCTGATTTCTTCTATTTTCTCGGTAAAAGAAGGAAGGTCACCACCTCAGAACGAGGAGAGAAAATGAAACTACATTAGTGATGTGAAATTTTTTATAACAATTAACCTACAGTATAAAGACAGTGCATAGAACTTGAGAATAAAATTGTAGCCAGCACAAAGTAACTATGATTTCTCTCAGCTGTTGTCAAAATACTCTTTTAAGCTTTTAGATTTCCTATCCCTCTTCCTAAATTACATAAATATCTAATAAATATAAACTTTTCCACAGCCAAATAGAATGGCTATAGAAATTCCCAGGAAGTTTTTTTTGGCAGCATCTATCTGTGAGGACCATATACACAGACAAATAGTAGTGAGAAGAATATGCATTTGAGGGGTGTCATAGATGATCTTTGGCATTTAGAGCTCACACTATTGAGGCAAACACTGGAACTGGGATTGGGATTCCATGAGCTATGAAATCTAGGTCCACTCATGTCTGGTCAGGGTAGTTTGAACTAAGTAAACTGGCCTCAATCAGAACTGGAGAACAGGAATTGGCTGGGTGCTCAGCTAAGGATTATTAAGGGTTACAAAATAGTGAAAGAATTAGAAATCCACAAATACAAAACCACCTCACAAGCTACACATATAATGGGGCATGGAATTGACATTCTAATAACCCCATTATTGATAAATGAATAAATACAACATGCTTTAATTCAAATCCACTGAGAAGTTCTCAGAGCATGATTAAAAGGAATTGAGCAGTAATTCAGTGAACTTGTACTGCAAATAGAAAGCTTCAAAGTGTAATCAGTTTTGATGCACAAGGTCTAACTACCATCCCTGAAAAGTTTACTGTGAGATTCGCTTTCACTTTGCCAGTGTTGGTAGGAAACATTTCAGATGTGAGTGTGCATATTTGGAAAAAAGTTTTAAGTAGATGGAAATTCCAGAATAATTACATTAGGAGCAGCTGAACTGACTTGCACACATTAATCAAAAATTTATTCTCTCTCATAAGCTAAATCATAGATCAAGCCCAATGACTGATAGATCTTCGAACTTTATCTCACATTTATTTTTACCTTTCCTATGCAGTGCACCTGGAAATCTTTGCATTTATATATAGCGTGAAGTATCTGAAGTCCATATCCAGATAATGGACATGATCCCCATAAAGATTAGTTTGGTCCCACAAATTGGAAGTAAAAGGAGTACCTTTATAGAAAGGAATGATGTGCTCTTAGACCACCATGGCCAAGTAGATCTCTTCCTCCTCTAAAGCCCCACAATACTTTATTTCATTTCTCTTTTGACATTTATTACCATATGCCTTGTTTTGTAGTTATTTCTGGATATGAGTGATAAACTTCGAGCTCCTTGAAGGTACATATTATCTCATATTCATCATCAAATATGGTATTAATTATAGCTATTGACCAAATATTTCTGATTCTCCTTCCAGAAATGGTAGGAGGTAGATAACACTCCCTTGTCCCCATGAAGTTAAGTCCAGCCTCATTATTTGTTGGTCAGTTAAATGTGAGGAGAAAGGACGCTTGTCACTTCCAAGTGAAAGCTTTAGAACTAAGACATGATCCACCACATTCTCTTTTTCTGGCTCAGCAATTACGGAAGCACAAAGGTGGAGCTTCCTTCAGCATGGGCCTATGAGTGAGGATGATATGCAGAAGATTTCCCCTAGCCAACATGTGATGGACAAGTAGCATGAATGAAAAATATACTTTGGTTGTTTTAATCCTCTCGTATTTTGGGGTTGCTTGTTTCTGCAGCATAACTAAGCCTATTCTGACTAACATACTGTACAATCTATAGCACTGAACACAGTACCTTATCGATAATATTCAGTCACTAAAGGACTTTCCGACCTGAGGATTAGCTTCATTCTCTGAGGAGTCTGTCAGCTCAGTAGCATGGATTGCTGTCAGTGTGGAAGCCTGACGTATTTCTATGATTCCCAGCTTACTGTGAGGAACATGACATTGGTATGAGGAGGACACTAACGATCTTTCACATCCAGCTTACCCTGTCACTAAGCAATAGAGAAATCAACATGATTTTTTGAACACCTGCTCTTCATCAGTATAGCCACATAGTTCCAGGACATTAGATTTGGAAGATGCTACAGGGAGCTTCTACACTCCTCCTTCATTACACAGATGATCACGAGAATGATCATTATACAAATGACTCATGATCAGAGAAGGAAAGGCTTAAGGCTGTAATCAGTGGCAGAAAAAGGAGTAAATGTTAGTGTCTGAGGTACTTACAGCCTGGTTGGGCAGGTAAGAGGAGAATAGAAGAGCATAAATAATGAATAAACTGATACAGGCTATTATGCAATGGGAGCCCATAGAAGAAAGGGATAGATCTATCACTTGTCTATCCAACTATCATCTATATGTATGTATGTATGTGTCTCTTTATCTTTTTTATAGGTACACATCAATAACATCACGTGAGTTTGCTCCATGGCACTTGGTGAAAGTAACACTTCATTTCTTTATTTTTTTTTTAATCAAATTAAACCTAGCTTAGCCCTTGCCATCAAGATTAGTGGGAAATTCAGTTTTGGCATTATTCTGAGGTTCCACACAATCATTTTATTAGCATGAAATTGCTGGAACTCACATAATCCAAGAAACTTGGGGAACGCTGTCTGGTTTTTAATCCAATGTGGTTGAGAAAATAACTAAGCCATGTGATACACTCAAATACAGTCAGTTCTCCTGCTCATAGCCTACACTCCTTCTGAGATAAATTTGGTCACCAGGATATCCACTGTCCCTTGGAAAGCTGTAATGCTTAGAGCTCAGTCCCTTGCATCTAGACAAGTACCCCTGTGAAAAGGTCTGAGAACTCCTAACTTTGTATGCGAGAATGCTATGTAGTTCCAACATTCACAGAGTACCTGAACCTTCCATCCCTTCAGCATTGAGAAATCCAGCTCTTAAACACTTCCCTTTATCACACAATCTAGGCTTATATCTGTGTGAATCTAGAGACATCTGAAAGCAATAAAAATAAAGTGTAAGACCTTGAAACTATCAGTGGAAAAAATGCATGAAGAAAATTGGAACTACCCGTTGGATACACTTTAGGAGAAACATTCTCTAATAGATAAAATTTTAAAACCTACACAAGTTGAATCAATTTCTGGAGAAATATAAAATGCAAAAATTGGCACAAAACTTAGAAAACTTGCTTAAGCTAATCACACTAAAGAAATGAAATGGTCCACCATTCAGAATTCTCCTTTGCATTATTGCCTTTTGCATTATTTCCAGGGTTTATAGCTGCCCTTAGTGGGAAAAGGCAGGGAGAAACAGGTCTATGCCATCTTTTCTGACCAGAAGTCCCACATAGTATCTTTAATAATATTATTAATAAATCAAATCAAATTGTTTTAATTAATTTCACCTTTGTCTCATTTTATGTGTATTTTCATATAAAACAAAATCCAGTAGTATAGTTACATGATTTATGATACATATATATAGTTTAAATGATAGGTGATCATTCTCTGATAGGGGTGTATGACCAAAAATCATGGAAATCACTGTATTAAGGTAGAAGGGGAAAATAACGTATATGGATTTTTCTCCAACTTCGATTGAAAATTAAAATTTAGTTCAGTTAAAAAAAAAGAAATGAAATGGTAAACAAAGAGCTTCCCTTCAAATGAGTGCCAGGCCCAAATGGTTTCATACCTGTGTTACACCAACTTTCAAAAACTAGGCAACCCCTATCTTATACAAATTTCTGCAGAGAAACTCATAGGGCTCTCATAGGCTTGAAACTAAAAATAGTTATGTATATTACAAGAAAAACTTTAAAAAATTAAAAAACTATTGATATAAAAATTCTTAACATAATATTAGCTAGCCGAACTAAAGTTCAAGAGAAACATAACACATCATGACCAAATAGAATTTACTGCAGGTCTACTCGATGAAGTAATAGTTTAGTGACAGAAAAATCTGTCAATGTAATTTTCCACTTTAACAGACCAAAAGAGAATCTCTTTATGGTAAAAGTGCTTACAAAATTAAGAATAGAATGAAACTTCCTTAGCTTCATAAAAGTTATCTAATAAAAAATCTATAGCAAGCATTTTTTTAGTGGAGAAACCATACACATATTTCCTATAAAGTTGGAAACTAGAAGAGGATGTTGTCACCACTACATTTTACTATATAGTAACTTGATTCTGATATGATGCTAATTTTGAAAACACAATTTTGTTCCAACATGATTGATATACGAGATCAATTTGAGCATAACATGAATTTTGCGTTTTCTTATGCCCGATTTCTTCCATGAAAAACACTAGGTGAACACAGGAAACCACACCCAGCTGAACTGAGTCACATAGGAGTACCCAAAATATGCATTTGTGCACATGTGCGTACACACACACACACACACACGCCAAATTATTCTTCATCATTTACCTTGAATTATACCGAAAGGTTTTTTTTTCCATTTATTTTAATGTATCATGTGCTCCTTTGCCCTCAGGAATTCAGACATCCTCACCTATCTGCCTGGAATTGTCTTTAATTCATTTCAGTAGCTAACTCCTACATACACACACACAACTCAAACATCCACCAGCTCCCTCAGTTCACCACGTATGCTATGAGCCATACTCGTCCACATCTGGCCTTACAACTTTCCACCTGATTTCAGATGAACTTCCTCCTACCACTTCACAAGAACTCACAAGCTGCAACAATTCTGCTGCCCACGTCCACAAACTTCAGTTCTTTTTCATATTTGTTGAAGTATTTAATTATTTCTTAACCATTTAACATGTGTAA
The DNA here is from genome assembly GCA_031878705.1 of Tapirus indicus. Classification (NCBI taxonomy): domain Eukaryota; kingdom Metazoa; phylum Chordata; class Mammalia; order Perissodactyla; family Tapiridae; genus Tapirus; species Tapirus indicus. The sequence continues at coordinate 115,159,931 of CM062942.1, read as the reverse complement.
AACTATAATATGATTTTCACTGCGTTCCTATTTTGTGTGTGTGTGTCACTGATGAAGTTTTTGAGTGCTGTGCCCCAACCCTATTTTCCCATAAGCCCTGTGGGTCTTATTGCATGATTTTGCATAGCATGGTGCTTTTAAGAAATTCATTTGCCCCATTATAACAGAATAGAGTGTACTAGAGATCCTGCTTAATGCAATAAGAAAAGCAAAGGAAATAAGAGATATTAATACTACGAGAGAAGGGATAAGACTAATGTTATTTGCAGGTGGTACGATAATTTACAAAGAAAGCAGAAGAGAATCCCCAAACCATTAGAACTAACTAAAGAGTTCAAAAAGGTTGCTTAACACAGGCAACATAAAAAATCAATAGCATTTCTCTAGATCAATAATAACCAATTAGAAAATAAGATAAAATTTACATTAGTAGGCAACACTATAAAGTGTGATTAATCTCATCACAAAAGCACAAAACCTAATGAAGAAACTATAAAAGTTCACAAAGGACTTTAAAAGATACCTGAATAAATAGAAATATATAACATTTTTGTAAACATTTCTACTCAAGTAATCTATAAGCTTGTAGGGCCTGGGTTTTGCTTGCCCAGCAAAAGCCCACAAGCCCATTGCAACCATGTGTCCTTCTGGCTCCCTTCTGGGCAGGATGCCCAGCTGCTGGGATTTGTAACAATCCAGGGACCAGCCAGCCCTGATCTTACCTTATCTCACTTAAAGAACATCACGTTTTAAAGGGACACAGAGCCCCTCCACGTGAGCTACTGTTCCTGGAAACGCTGGTCGTACCAGGGACAGCCCCTCTTGACAAGCATATGGCCTTTGTGTCCCCTGCCTATATATGCAACCCCCTTCCTGCCCATGGGTTGCTGGTGCACATTGCTGTCCAGCCAGCCGCCCTGGACCTCCCTGTAAGTAACTCCCAATAAACCTATATGTCTCGTTTGCCATCTCTGGGTCTTTTCTTTGGTCTCTCTGCAACCTATCCTTTGCTGCTCACCCAACTGGGCGTGTGGCCAGAAAAGGCTTAAGGCAATTACAACAAAAATCTAGCAGTATTTTGGGAGCAATTGGGCATACAGACTCTAAAACTTATATGAAAAAGCAAACGTCCATAAACAGCTAGGACAATTCTAAAAAAAGAAGACCAAAGAAGGGTCTTGCCCTACCAAGTTTTAAAACATAATACAAAATTGTATCACAAATCAAGGGCAGATTATTTCATTAATGGTATTGGAAAACTGACTTATGTTGAGAAAATGAAATGAAATCTGTGCCTGTCACCTTGTACAAAAAATTGGCCTCAGTGAAAGGCAAAGCTGTAACTTTATTAGAAGAAAATCTAAGATCCATTTATTGTTGGGTTTCAGGAGGATTTCTTAAGAAAGATGCAACAAGCACAAAATGTAACGGGAAAAGTTACATTTGACCACATCAGAAATCAAGGCCCGGTTCATTGGAAGATACCATAGACAAAGAGTGATGAGGGACATATTAGGGGAAGATCTTTTGCAATGTCAAAAACACAAACTCAGTAATATTTGAAACAGTAGATCTCCATCCTATTAGATTTAATGTTCCCTTTTTAAAAAATTGTTTTGTATCCACCTTATATTAAAATTTATAGATAACATTACCTACCAGCACAAATAATTAAAAACAGTCATTAAATATCCTAATTTTTATATCAGAAGAAATAAAAGAATAGTTTATAAAAATAATATATGTATTTCAAAATGTAAATGTTAGGGTTAAATACACTAGAAAACATAAGGAAGTAGAGGGACGATTGCATCTATACATAGAATCACTAGGAATGGGACAGCGACAAATGTAAACTAACATTGGGATGTATTGTTGAAGTCACAGATTCTTGAGCCTTGTTGCCATTGGTGACTTGCTTTTTCAAAATGATAAACAAACCTAGACAATGTTCTGAATAAAAGGGAGTTGCATTCCTGAACAAAATAAAGGACTACTTTGTTCTTATAATTATCTGAACTTGGAACCCAATATGTTTTATATACAAACAGATTTGTCATCTTCATGAATATCTGACAAGACATTTGAAAGGAGGGATAAAAAAAAATTTGTGTGTGTGTAGGATGTCTAACACTCTTTGCCCTCACTCACTAAAGCCCAATCATACCCTCCAATCATCCGGACAACACACATGCCCCACACACTTCCAAAATGTCCTCTTGGGAGGAGTGCAATCTCTGTTGAGAACAACTGGTCTGGATATACGAGAAACTCATACAAATCAGCAAGATAAATAGACTCTGCAGAATAGAAAAATGGGTAAAGATTATGAGAATGTAGTTCACAGAAGGCAATATGAATAAATAATAAATGTATGAAGAAATTACCAACTTCTTTAGTAATTAGAAATATGCAAGATGAAGTGGCAACATAATATTTAAAACATGCATAATATCCAGTGCTAGAAAGGATATGCATAACCAGGAATCTCCAGGTGTGCTTGGTAGAAGTGTAAACTGATGCAGCCATTATGAAAAGTCATTTGAAAGTTTTTAGTGAAAACAGAAATGTGAATTTCCCAGGACCCAGCAATTCCACTCTTGAGTATAGAACCCAGAGAAATTACTGCACAGGCACAGAAACATATGTAGGAGTATGCTCATTGCAGCAGTGTTAGTAATAGGAAAGTATTGGAAGCAACCTAAATGTTTGCAAGTAGAAGAATGCATAAATAACGTGAGGTATAGGCAAAGGATGGAATGTTATGCGGCAGTAAAAACAAATGAAATTGATTGGGGTAGATCCCAACAACATAGTTTTGAGTGAAAAGAAAATGAAAGAAGATGTATAGCACAATATTATTCGTGTAAATGTAATGCCAAAATTTATATATTATTGTGGATTCTTATGTATATAAAGGTCTGGAAGGTAGATTGAAAAGACCCACATAAAAGAGACAATTGTGTGTTCCTATAATTTATATTATTTCCAGGTATTTTTTTTTCTGTATGGTATAGTATGTATAATCTGACTGCAAAATCTGTCATGTCCTATTTCCTTTTATTTTGCCCATATTTTCAAAGAAATGAATGAAAGATAATTCCCTGCTCCCCTTCTCTTCCCTTTCTAACCCCTATCCCAGTGTAGCCAGGGCTTTTTCTCCTGCAAATGTGGTTTCCCTTGGTCCAGGTAAGCATTCAAATACTGTCATTTATTCTGCTTTGCGTATATAAATATAAAGCCTTAAGTGCACAGAACTGTATTGATAATAATCTTCAAATCACATCACATTATTATTGGACTACTTATGGCCAATTGCAAAGTTATTATTATTATTATTATTTTCCCCCAATCCTACTCCTTCACTCATATAAAAAGGAAAATAGTAGATTGGGAAAATATTTACAAGTAGGCATACATTTAATCCTGTTGATAATCAAGGAAAGACAATTTTTTAAAAAAAACAGTATAAAGTCATTTTTGTCCATTAAGTTGTCAGAAATTAAATAAGTCCTAATGTTGGCAACAGTGTGGCAGAACCAGTATCTTCATATGTAGAAAATCTTATTACAAATTTTAGAGATCTCTTGCAAAGCAATTTAAAAATATGCAATAAAATATTCATACCTTTTAACTAATTAATTCTATTTCTGGGATTTATGCTGAGATTTATGCTTTATATTTATTCAAAATATAGTAAACCTTATATGGATGAAAGTGCTCAGTACAGCATTACCTAAAATAGCCATCCTAAGTGTCTAATAACAGAGAAATGGGCAAAGAAACTATGTTATATCCTTTCATTGGAATATTATACATTCACTAAAATGATAAATATAAAGAATGGAGAACAACACCTAAAGATATTTTGGCTTAATACTAACATGATTAAAACTATAAAAAAGGAGATTCGTGGGAAACTGTAAGAAAACACACAAAAATGTTAGTAGCTATATTAAAGTGGAAAAGGGATTGCATAGTTACATGAATAAATGTAAGGGGTTTCTAACTTTTGTCCAAAATATGTAAAAACTTGGATAGATGTTTGAACCTGAGAGAACTATCTTGTTTCTATGATAGTGGGCTATAGTTTTAAAATCAGAGGACCATTTCCTAAGTTATCCAGAACTTCCAGCCTGTGTCGCTTTAAAGCAGTTATTTTCAATCCTGGCTATTCACAAGAATTATCTGGGGAATTTAAAAAAATGGTGATGCTCTGGCCAATCTCCAGAGGTTCTGATTAAATTGGTCTAGAGTTGGGCCTGAATATCAGGGCTTTTGTTTGCGATATTTGTTTTGATTTGTCTTGTTTTCAATTTTCCAGATGATACTACTTTGGAGCCAGGGTTGAGATCACCAATTTAAACAAATTCTGAACGCCGTTTTTTTAATAGAATGTCAGCAGTGATCACAACTCAGATGCACAAAAAAAAAAAAGAGCCTAAAATTTTTAAAAAGAGAAATCTTAATCTAATGTGATGAATTCAAGAGGAATCAACTTCACATCCTTTACTCAAATTATACCCCTTCCCTAAAAATCCCACGAATAATAAAAATAGTACCTTTACAGGATATAGGTGATGGGGCTCAACATTAGCACATGAAACACAAACAGAAAAAGACTTAGGTATACTAAAACTTATGTCAGTATAAATCACAGTTTAAATATCATAAAAATAGTGCCCACTTGGACTGCATTAATAGATATTCAATATCTTGAATGAAGGAGATGGGTCCCCCTCTACTCTGCACTCGTCGGACCACTGCAGAAGACTTCATTCTTCTCTGGGTGCCAACTTTAAGATGAGCAGAGGCTACAAGCAAGGGACCAGGATGGTGATGGTACCTCAAACAATGTGGGATCTGGGGACAAATATCTTCAAGAAGTGAAGATGTAAAGGTACACAATAACTTGCTTCAAATATTTGCAGAGTTGTTACACAGAAGAAGGACTGAGCAATTTCTGTGTGTCTAGAACTTAGAAGAGAGATTATATCAGTTCTCTGTGGCCCTAGATTCAAGCACTAGAATAAATGGCTGAGGAAGATAGATTTTGGTTCAGCATAAAGTTGAAATTTCTAATAGAACTGCTCAAAGTAGCACTGGACTTCATCGTGAGGTACTAAGATGTCCATCATTGAAAGAATTCAAGAGAAACAATTAATTGACACGGATGCTCTACTGAAAACATAAGCACTGTATGGAGGATTCTGAGATGTAAATATAGATATTTTCTACTGTTCCTTCCAACCTTGAAAAGTTCTATGAATCGTTAGTATTCCAAATTACCTTCCTTCCCAACTTCAGCTTCAGCATATGGCATTTTGTATATCAAATTTCACTTCTATATCAAAAAAGAAAGAAAAAACACAAAACAGTGTTCCATAATTAGTAGCACTGTTTAGTAAATCTCTTGGGCTTTCTTTTCAGTATTAGGTCAAAAGGAAGGTTGATTTTTTTATTAGGTTACATCAGATAGAAATATATTGCCACATGGCAGTCTCTATGTCCCCATGGCAGGCACTGCTGGTTATTACCTATCCAACAGCCATGCTCCCCATGCTACCTTGCTAACAGAACCCTGATTTGTTCAGAATAGGCAGCAACCAGCTCAGAGAAGGTGGGCACCTCTGCAATCCAAACCAAGCACGGTAACTCCATTGCTGTCTTGCCAGTGATTGATTTAGGGGTGGGCACATGACCCAGTTTCTTTAAAAAAATGTAAGGGGAATTCTTCCAGGGGAAAGAGTGCTTCTGTGAAAGGTTTCCTTCCTGATGAACAGCAGGGGATGCAGTGGGAGAAAGTCCCTTCTTCCCACTTTTTGATGAATTCTCTGACAATGTGATATGTAGAGCGGTGACAGCTGTCTTGCAACCATGAGGGGGAAGCCAAAATAATTGCAGAGAAATCAACTCAGAGTTCCACCATTATAGAGCCCAGGAGGCTAACTATGGAGTTCTTATCAAGTGAGATAATAAATCCCTATTGTTTTAAGTCATCTTTTAGTCAGGTATTTTGTTACTTGCAACCTAAATGTCCTGACAAATAGGGTCCCAGAAGAATTGAGGTTGAATGAACTATAGAAACTATGTGACAAATACATATCTGCAGGAGATACCTTTATACTTGGGTAGTAGCATAATTAATTAGCCATGGTGGAATATAGATTTTATCTATCAATATCTCTGTCTATCTATCTATCTATCTATCTTCCTACCTACCTATCTATTTGTAAGTCAGTACCTGTAGCAACCACGTTAAGCGACACAGCCTTCCTCAATTTAAACAATCTGATGATCAGTTGAGCTACATTTACTGTTAGTCTCTGCATTGTCTCAACCATATGCCTGCTATGTACAATCTTCATCCAACCACCTGAAGATTAATACATGAAAACCATTTTAGAGATGAAGAATCAATGACCCTGGGTCACATGGCTAGAAAGTGGTGAGGACAGTAAGTGATAAGATCAAACCTCATTCGCTCTAACTCTAAATCCACGTTTTTGACAAGTAAACTATACTACTCCCATACTGAAAAGTAGCATGATAAATATGAGGAGTGAGAGATATGACTAATACATAAGAGAATAAGAGAAGGTTACAAGCTCGGTACCAGCAGCAGTGGATAGGATGTGCTTCCCTGGAGCTCCAAGTATCAGAAAAGAGAAGCTTCCAAATAGAGCCAATTTGCTAGGTACAAGACTTACAATTAGGTGAGGTAGAAGCAAAGAGGACACATAATGTCTTATAAAAGACTGAAAATGCCTTATTCTCCAACTTTCATGGATTTCTACTCACCACTAGAAACACCAGCTTGAGTATGCTAAATGGGAACGGTAACTTTGTTACGCTCATGCTGTCATTTGTAAAAGATCAGCTTTTGATCAGAAAGTGATGGACTGTTTTCTACTATTTTATATACTACCTAGAATCCTCTGACTTCTTGCCTTTTTAAATTCAGAATTCCAAATATCTCTGCAATAATTTTGAAATAACACGATTTTCATTAACTCTTTTCAAACCCTTTAGAAATACTCATTTAGTTATGTCATGATAAAGTTTATTTAAATAATCTTGTTAAATTCATTAGGGTGAATTGCCTAATACCAATATCAGTGATGACAGTTTGCCTAAAAAGTGATACATCTCAGCTACATGTAGAAGAAAAGTCATTTAGGTAGGAGTCAAGATGTATAGGTACTGGTCTCTACTATGAGGCTTACTTCATGAGAAAGCTGGAAAACACCATTCAACCCCTCTGAGCCTGTTTCCTCACATGGAAAATGAGGGTGCGAATACCCGTGCTATGGATTTCACAGTACTGTTTTGAGGATCAAATGAAACAAGGGATTTGAAATTCTTCTGAAAGCATAAAGGCACTCCACATACAGAATGTTTTATTACTTTTCATTTAAACTGTTCAGAGATATCAAGTTTTCATGAATCCAAACTGGCCTCAACTATTTCAAGTATGCACTTGTGTTCAAGATCAAATCAAATGGAACTGTGTATTGGTTTGAAGTCACTGTTGCATTTTTAGGTTGAGATCACTTATGGGAGAGATGCGGGTGGCAGTGCTGGTAGAATTGGGGACAATAAACACATTCTGAAAAGCTGAGATTATATGGAAAAATGAGTCATCATTAGACAACTATTGTATTCCCAGAGATGTCTATTAGTAGCTATTCTCTAGAAGCCCAAAAAGAAACAGCTAGAGAGGACCATCTTAGAATGACAATAATGTATTCACATAATTTTGCAGGAAGTCATTATGGTGTCAGAAATCGATGGTCTTTTTCTTTAGTTTTGTCTCCATTAGAGGCAGAGCCAAACAGTCAGATTTCATGAAGCTGAGATTTATCTGCTGCTTAGGTGCCTGACAAGACACTAAATGCCAGAAAGATTTTTGTGAAAGAATTACGAAATCGTTTTTAGTTTCTGCTAGCTGCCGTCAAAGCTTAGGAAGTATAGGCCTTAGGGAGTTTGAAGGATTGACAGGTCTATAGCGGTAGCACAGGGGTTGAGGGGGTTTGTTTCATTACAAACTGGCTTATTAGTAGAAGCACCATTCATAACTTTGATCATGTATTTACATTAGCTGATATCATTGCTCATGGTCAGCCCATTATATTTGATTAGCATAAACTAATCTCAATAAAAACTTGTATGAGTGTGGGGTGACTCATCCCTGATGGTTGTGATTGTATGCAATTACCAAATAGGCTTTTGGAAAAAAATCTGAGCTAAATTTATAGCTAAGGGATAGCAGAAGTAGTCGATGCTCTGATTCCTCTCTCTTCACAGAAAGAAAATAGTTGCTCTACAAATGAGTACAGGATTTTGTTATGATAGGCCAACTGCTGTGGTGTCCTCTGCAGGATGTATATTGTTCATTTAATTATCTCATAGAAGCACTGGGAAGAGTGATTTTAAGGCTCTGATCCTAGGTTACATATTTAATCTTAATGAATCTTAGTTTTCTCTTCTATAAAACAAGGGAATTAGGTTTAGATGATTTCGAAGCTTTCTTCAAGCTAAAAACAAAATCTTATACTGGCTTCCAGGATTTTTCAGGTTTGTTAATTTGGGTAAGAATAATTCAAAGACACACAGAAAACTGAATCACAATCCCTCTCTAGAGCTACATCTTTATTTTTGAATGATGATTTTCATATTTTTAAACGAAATTTAAAAATTTCACTGCATTTTTTACTTGTATAACTTAACATGTATAACTTAATGAGGAATGTGCAGGGTAACACATATAAGGTATTGGAATTAAAAGCAAATATGTAATTCAAAAAAGGTTTTATTTTGAGATGTCAAAGCAAATTATATTAGGAGAAAATTGCAATGACCTTCAAAGATAGCCTCACTTCCCAGTCTATATAAAAAGCTACATGTACGGGCCGGCCCAGTGGCATAGTGGTTAAGTTCGCGTGCACCACTTCGGCAGCCCAGGGTTTGTGGGTTCATATCCTGGGCGCAGACCTACACACTGCTCATCAAGCCATACCGTGGCGTTGTCCCACATACAAAATAGAGGAAGATCAGCACAGATGTTAGTTCAGGGACAATCTTCCTCAAGCGAAAAACAAAAAATAGAAATATTGGCAACACATGTTAGCTCAGGGACAATCTTCCTCACCAAAAAAAAAGCTACATGTAATTAGATGTACCTGTCCATACATTCTAATACTACTTTAGCAGAAAAAGTTAAAGAGTGGTTTTACCAACACATAATATGCCAGAAGTGGGATTTATGTTCAGTTATTTTTTCTTATGGCAACCTTAATTTCTATATAGGTGTAATCAAACTTTCAGGGTGATTTCACCCCAAGCACATTAACAACTACAAGATATCTGAAGTTCCAGCAAACCAAGAGGGCAGAACTGATTCCAGGGCCTTCTATTTGGGCCTCAATTAATGTTCCCTTTTCATGAAAGGCCTCAGACTCACGGTTTGGAAAACCAGGGCCAAAGTTGCCTCTGCCTCCAGAGGTAATCTTTTGGAAATGACAAAGCTTGTTGCTCCCAGAACCCAGTCCCTGCCTGTCACATTCCTTCCTTCTGCATCTAGGGGTGGGTTACACGTCCTCTGTTTCAGAGATCTAGGGTGCATGCCAAAAAATGAAACAATTTTCCCCAATATGTCAGGAATCCCAGCTTCCTAAAATGACCATGAAGTGGGAGAAACTACTGGTCTCTGTGAAGTAATATTACAGAAGAAAAAATGCCCACTTAAGATATCTTCGCATATGTGACAATGGAATTGTAGATCAACAGAAATAATTTTTCCTCTGCGTCAGTTTTGAAAGAACTTCAGGCTAGCATCTCCATTGCAGCCTCATACAACTTCCCCCTGAAACACCAACAAAGGCACATAAAAAGGTGAAAACTCAGCAGCGGTGAAAAGTAATACTGAGAGACAACCTACTAACAGACTCTGGAAAGAATTTCTATTTATTAAAAGACTAATTCAGCAGTACCCCATCAAGACTTCCTCTCATGCAACAGAGTAGTTTAGCCTGCCTGCAAGAAGACAAGAAAGCATATTGTCTCTCATTTACTACCTGCCCCTTAGCACAGAAATCCCAGGGTCTGTAAAGACCCAAAATTGGAGCAAGAATTTGTCTATTCTAAGAGTGGTTACTCCCAATCCCACTACCCAGAGATCACTACTATTAACTTGAGAATATATATCCTTTTGTTTTTATGCATTATTCTATTTTTTACAAAAATAAGAGCAAGTTATATATATAATTTTGTAACATTTTTAAATTTAAAGTGACATACTTCATGCCATCAAATGTGTTTAGAATATGAACGTTAATAATTGTGTATATATGTAGTGAATACATATATTCCTTATTACATAAAATATATATGTTATATTCCATTGCATGCAGGTGCCATACACATTTTTAACCAGTCTCCTATTGTTGGGCATTAGGGTTGTTTGCTATTTTTCTCTATTGTCAATAATTTTCTGTTGAACATATGTGTAGCTTTTAATATACATCCATGTTTATTTTCCTAGGATAAAATTTTAGAAGTGGAATTGCTGGGTCAAAAGAAATGTTTCCATGTTTTCATTTGAAACAAGATTCAAATTTATTAAACAAGAATTTAAAAGCATTGTAAAATGTTTATTGTTCATCAGCTTCAAGGTTTATGTTGCTCCTAATTTTTGCATATAATTGAACTTTCAAATCCACTAACACTTGCTGAATAAATTCCACCATGAATTCTAAGGCATCAATTTCCTCTTGCAAATTTTTCTTTGCTGCTTCTAACATTCAATGTGCTTACTCTTGAGAATGGCATCGTCAATTTGATAAGGTATCATTAAGCAGGCATCTGCCAGCATGATGTCACCACAAGTATCTTCTAAATTTTGGAGTTTTTTTTCACTTCTACTTCTTCTTTTAGCCTTTTTTATTCTACTCTTAGTCCGTGCAAATTTATTATCTCTTGTTGATCTTTGAAAGTAATATTGAGATCTTTTGCCAGGACCGGGGTACTAGCAGCACCCTCTCTTTGGGCTTGTGAGGGTTCAATGTGATAATCCCAGTAAAGTGCCCAGCACGATGGCCAGTGCGGTCAATGGGACCTTTGGCTTTGCACATCCCAAAGGCAAGGCCTTGGCTAAGGGGTCCTCCGACTCCTCGGGGGCACTATCAGCAAGGGGAAAAGTGGTTCAAAGCCCACCAAGAGTCATGGCATTGGTGTCCCGGCTTGGTCAGCTGGGGGCTTCACATCAGGTTCTTGGAGCCCCACACCCGGCCTCAGAGCTGCATACCTCCCGCATCCCACTCCCCCAGCTCCCCATGGCCAAGCCCCACCTGCTGCCCAAATGCCCAGCACACAAAATGCTCTATTCACCTGGGAATGTTTTCCTTAAATTCCTTTGAGGCATGATACCAAACAGCCTCAAGAAAGATTGCACCAATTTACAAATTTATCAGCAGTGTCTGAGAGTGCATGCTTACACTGGCTACCACTAATCCTGAATACCATCACTCCTTTTTATCTCATAGGTAAATAATTTTCTGTTTAAATTTTATTGCTTTCATTGCTAGTTGGTGTTGAATGTTTTCCCGTATATCTATTTGTCACTATTGTGAATTGCTTTTTCAAGTCCTTTGCCCTCCTTTCTGCTACCAGGTGTTTATTTTAGTCCTATCAGTATGTATGATCTCCTCATATGTGTATATTAAACCTTTGTTATATGGATTGCAAAATTTTTCAGTTTATAATTTGACTTTTAATTTTGTTCATGATTTTTTTCTGATATACAGAAGTTTTAAAGTGCTTATATAAGCTGTACATGACTCACTTTTCTCCCCTGCAGCAGACATGACCAAAACAGAACCCTTGATCCAAGTTGGACTAATTTAGTTCTTTTTCCTGAGAATTTGAATCTGAGACATTGAGACACTGAGTCTCTTACATGATTGAGGAAGGCACTTAAAATGAAATATAATAGAATGCTGGCCCAGAGCTGCCTCCATGATATGCCACAGTTTCATGAAAGTCAGTGGTATTGAAGGGGGGAATCTAAGAGATTTCAGAAAAAGCCGCTTTGTAGCTACAAAAATGAAGCAGATACAGAGAGAAAAGAAGAGAAAAAAGACAGTGAAATGATAGAGGAATTTTGGACTGGGAGACAACAGATTGAACTGAGGCATGGAGTAAGGTTCTATACTGAAAATAAGGGAATTAGTTGCAAGTTTTCATATTGAGCATTGAGAGTCCACAGCCCCATTCTCTCTGTTGGCTCCTAGAACAGGGGCCCAAAAGATTAGAGACCAGAGAAATCCTCTCTGTGGAAACTGGCCCCAAACAAAATGCTACACACACACACACACACACACACACACACACATCTAGGTGTCTCCCACTGAAAGAGTTAGTTCCTGATTCATGGTGTTCTTCACATACAGAAAGTCCTGCTCCCCAAATGTACATATTCCAATGAGCTTTTTACTAACTCACTACAAAACATGAATGGATAACCAATAACCACTACACCTTTAAGCAAAGCCTTTGATATTAAAGACAGGGTTCAGAATGAACAAAGGTAAAGAAATTGGAGGAAATAGAGATGATGCAAGGAATGGAAGAAAACTTTAAATGACACAGTAATTTGTATCCCCTGATAGTCAGGAAAAAAAACATTACTAAACACGAACAGAATGATATTTTAAGGGAATATTCTGAAAACAAGGTAGGGCTCTTGGAAATTAAATATGTAATTGCTGATGTGAAATTTTAATGAAAGATTGGAAGATAAATTTGAGCAAATCTCTGGGAAATAGAAGAAAAAGGGAAAAAGCAAATACAAGAGAATAAAGACAAGAAAATTAGAGGATCATTACAAGAAGCCAAACATCCAACTAAGTTCTAGAAGGGGAGAAGAGTAAAATCATACACAAGGAAATTATAAACTGTATGAGACAACTTCCTAGAACTGAAGGATTTGAGTTTCCAGATCAAAAGAACCCATTAAGCACCCAGCACAAAAAATGGGAAAATGTTACCCATACTAGGCACATTTTCATGAAATTATGCAAAACCAGAGCTAAAGATTGGATCCTAAAATGTTCCACGGGGGAAAAAAACTGATCACATACAAGGGAACAGGAATCAAAATGGCATCAGCTTCCTTAAAAATAACATTAAACCTAGAAGACAATGGAAATGGCATCCATTTCTAAAATTGGCAGCTAGATAATTAGAATAATCTTCTGTAGAGCTCATCTAAAACAAGTTGGATGAAATATCATACTCATATTATTAAAACGCAATAAAACTAGAGAAATAGCCAAAGTCTAGGAGAAGGTGAGAACAAAAGAGGGAATCCCAACACTCAAAGCCGCTTTGGCTCTGAGGGCATTTTCCACTCTGAAAGGAACAAGTGCAAAAATGACCTGGATTTTTGGCAACAATCTGGGATGAGGAGGACAATGGTCAAATCCCAGGGTCTTCCTAGAGTGGAAAGACTGAATAAATTACCACTTGCTCTAAGCTGTCATACAAAAGGATTGTATCCTCAGGGTAAAGATGCACCAGAAGTAAACCAGACCACAAATGATCTTGGGTAGTCTAGACAAACACAAACCTTAAATTTGTATTAAGGTGTTCCTGGAAAAGTAATGCCCACAGGCACCTGCTGTACACAAACAGAAAGTCCTCTGGAGGAGGGAACTATCATTCTAGGCCTCATATAATTTCTACTAATAAAGTTTCTGATAAAATATCAAGAAAACGGGCAACTGTAACTAGATACACAAGGAAACAGGAGAGCATGAGCAAGAATCAACAGAAACCACAGGCAACAGAAACATACCAACTGTGGTAGGCAAAATTCTAAGGCAGCCCCTTATAGCCCCCAAGATCCCCAACCCAGTTATTCAATCAAACATTAATCTAGGTGCTGCTGTAGAGAGATTTTTCAGATGTAATTAAGGTCTCAAATCAGTTGACTTTAAGACAGAGAGATTATTCTCAGTGGGCCTGACTTAATCAGGCCTACAGAGGATAATTTACTGGGCTTTTTCTGATGAAGAGATTTGAAGCATGAGAGGGATTTGGCACAAGGGAGAATCTCTGTTGCTGCCTTGAGGATGGAGAGAGCTATGTGGCAAGGAATACAGATGGTATCTGGGAACCGAAAGTGCCCCCCAGCTGACAGCCAATAAGGAAACAGTGAGCTCAGTCCTACAACTCCAAAAAATTTAATTTTCCCACGGCAGTGTCAACTTGGAAAAAGACTGTCAGCTTCAGAAGAGAATGCAGCCTGCGAAAAGCTTTGATTTTAGCCCTGTGGAATCCCAAGCAAAGAATTCTGCCTGAATTTCTGACAGACAGAACTGTGAGCTACTAATTGGGTTTTGATTTAAGTGACTAAATTTGCAGTAATTTGTTATGCAACAATAGAGAAATAATAATCAGCAAAGACCTGAGAAATTGCAATGATCTGTAATCAACTATAAAATAGCTATGCTTACTGTGCTTAAAGAAATAAAAGGAAAGCTTTCAAAGATCAGCAGGAAACGAGAAACCAGGAAAATTGTCACAGACATTCTGCAGTCATCCAAGATAGAGTAACAGAGATCAGATTTACTCTCCTGGCTTAAGCAACCAGGAAACTGGATAAAATAGACGAATCAATTGTTTTCAGACTCAGCATCAGGCACAAAGAGAAGAGAAGTAAATAAGGTGATCCCTCCAGTTGCCCCAACTTATTGCCAGGAGGTGTTTCCATGCTACAGGGCAGAGAGAGGGGTGTCCCAAACACAGCCTAGTGGTGTTGCTGAATTAAGGAGTCAAAGATCAAAATTCAGGGAGGTCAATGCAGCTAGTAATCATGGGGTTGAGTAGCAGAGAGGAGAAAGCTGCAGAGAGAAAACTCCAGAGATCTGCAGAGGTGTTCCCTTGAGTCTTTGCCTTATTACTCCTGTGCATGCCTGAGAGGAAATGGTCAGACACGGGAAATAGAATCACTGTAAAGCACTAGGCTGAACAATTTTCAAAGGTCCCATAGGGCTGAGAATATTTTGTGTTACCACCAGCCAGAGTGGAAAAACTTCATAACACATGGCGCTTAGGGTAGAGTTGTCAGGAGGAGAGCACTATAGTAGAGGAGATATATTAGATCTTGGGTAAAGGACACTTTAAGAAGGCTTAAAGGCTCCTTACCATTGGTCTTGGCAAAGATTTTATGGATATGACACCAAAAGCACAAGCAACAGATGCAAAAATAAACAAGCAGGACTACATCAAACTAGAAAGCTTCTGTACAAAAAGAGAAACAATCAGAAAAATAAAAAGACAATCTGGGGCTGCCTGGTGGCGCAGCGGTTTAGTCTGCGCTTGGCAGCCCGGGGTTCACAGGTTCGGATCCCGGGCGCCCGCTGACTCACTGCCTCTCAGCCAAGCTGTGGCGGCGTCCCATATAAAGTAGAGGAAGATGGGCACGGATGTTAGCCCAGGGCCAGTCTTCCTCAGCAAAAAGAGGAGGATTGGCGATGGATGTTAGCTCAGGGCTGGTCTTCCTCACAAAAAAAAAAAAAAAAAGACAATCTATGGAATGGGAGAAAATATTTGCAAACCATCTATCTGATAAAGGATTAATATTCAAAATATGTAAGGAACTCATACAACTGAACAGCAGGAACTCAACAACAACAAAAAAGGACCTCAATAGCAAAAAAAAAAAAAAAATCCAATTTAAAAATGGGCAAAGGACTTGAATAGATATTTTTTCCAAAGAAGACACACAAATGGCCAACAGGTACGTGAAAAGATGTTCAACATCACTAATTATCAGGGAGATGCAAATCAAAACTACAAATGCGATATCACCTCACACCAGTTAGAATGTCTATCGTGAAAAAGACAAGAGACGACAATTGTTGGCAAGGCTGTGGAGAGAAGGGAATTCTTGTGGACTGTTGGTGGAAATGTAAATTGGTGCAGCCGCTATAGAAAACAGTGAGGAGGTTCCTCAAAAAATTAAAAATAGAACTACCATGTGGTCCAGGATTGTCACTTCTGGATATATATTTGAAAGAAATGAAAACACTATTTCAAACAGATACCACACCCCCATGTTCATTGCAGCATTATTCACAATAGCCAAGACCTAGAAGCAACTTAAGTGTCCATCAACAAATAAATATATATATAATGGAATATTATTCGGCCATGAAAAAGAAGGAAATCCTGTCTTTTTGTGACAACATGGAGGGACCCTGAGGGCATTATTCTAAGTAAGATAAGTAGACAGAGAAAGACAAATACTGTATGTTCTCACTCATATGTGGAATCTAAAAAAGTTGAACTCATAGAAATAAAGAGTAGAATGGTGGTTGCCAGGGGCTGGGGGATGGGGGAAATGGGGAAATGTTGGTCAAAGGGCACAAACTCTCAGCTAAAATATGAAAAAGTTTTGGGGATCCACTGTACAGTATGGTGACTATGATTAATGATACTGTATTATATACTTAAAATTGTTAAGAGAGTGGATCTTAAATGTTCTCACCACAAAAAAGAAATGGTAATTACATGAGTGGATGGAGGTTCTCCTTATTGTGGCAATCTTTTTGTAATACGTATGTGTATCAAATTATCATACTGTAAACCTTAAACTTACATATGTCATACGTCAATAATATCTCAATAAAGCTAGGGGAAAATGTAAAAAACATAGTTTAAAAAAACAAACAAAACAAGAAGATGCACCTATATGCTGTCTCCAAAAGATGAACTTTAAATGAACATTCACAAATAGGTTTAAAGCTAAAAGATGGAAAATAATATATAAACAATACTATAAGAAATCTGGAGTGACTGTACACAACACAATTTAAGATAGAGTTTTACTAGAGAGAAAGAGGGGCATTTCTTAATGATAATAAGCAATACGTAAGGAGGACATAGGAATTCTAACTCTGCATGTGCCTAAAACATAGCCAAAAACGTCAATGAAACAAATTTGACTATATTAAAGAGAGAAGAAGATAAACCCACAAACATAATCAGAGATTTTTAACACCCTGTCTCAGTAACTGATAGAACTAGACAAAAAATAAGTAGGCATATAGAAGATCTGAACAACGCTATTAAGCACCTTATCCTGTAGTCCCATTTATAGACTACAACTCCAAGCAGCTGCAGAATATACATTCGTTTTACGTGCATCAGGAATGTACACCAAGATAGACCATATATAAGGACAGAAATTAAGTTTCAATAAATTTCAAAAGTTTGAAATCTTACAGAGCATATTTCTGAATTCAGTGAAATTATATTAGATATCAATTACAATAATAAAATTAGAAAAGCTCCAATTATTTGGAAATAAACAGCATATTTGTAAATAATTCATGGTAAAAATAAGAAATCAAAAGGTAAGATAGACAATACTTCAAATAGAAAGAAAATGAAAGTACAACATAGCAAACTTTGTGATTGGCAGCTAAAGCATGCTTGGAAGGAAATTCATAATTTTAAAAGCTTATATTACAGAAAAAGAATGAATAAAATTAATTGTTACATTTCTCTCTTATGATCCTAGAAAAATAATACCAAACTGAATCCAAAGGAAGTAGAACGAAAGGAAATTATAAAGATAAGAACAGACATCAATGAAACAAAAAATATAAAAACAACATAAAAAGTGTACTAAGTCAAATGTTGGTTTTTGAAGAAGTTAATAAAATTGATAAAACCCTAGCAAGACTGACTAAGAAAAAAGAGAGAGAAAAGCCAAATACCCAATATTAGGCATAAAGGAGAAGATATCCCTATAGATTCTACAGATATCAAAAGAGATATAGTATGCCAATACATTAGACAAATGAGATAAAATGTACTTGAGAAACAAAACAATCAAAACTAACAGAAGATGAAATAGAAAATCTGAATAGCCTTATATCTGTCAAAGTAATTGAAGTTATTATTAGAAACATCTACACACACAGAAAAACCCAGGCTCAGATTAGTTCACTGGTGAATTCTATCAAACGTTTCAAAAAAGAAATAACAATTTTACACAGTCTCTTTCAGAAAATAGAATAACTCTGATACCAAAACTTGTCAGAGGCATTCCGACAAGAGAAACACAAATCCAAATATATTGTATCAAATATTAGCAATTTGTATACAGCAATATGTAAAATAGAAAATATATTATGACCGAGTGGAATTATCCTAGCAATATGAGGTAAAAATATTCCATGTAATCCATCATATTAAAAAAAAGATTAAATATTGAAAAATTATATTTCATAACAATTAAAAATTTCTCCTCCTCACAAGATACCATTAAGGTAATGAATAGGCAAGCTATAGGCAAGATGCTATTTTTGTCATGGTCCACATGTTTCCTGTAAAAACCACAAGAATAGCTGAAGCACAATTCTTTAAAGGCATGGTAGTATTGCTCTGCCTGATTCTTCCACACCTATGTGACTCCCCAGAAAGCTTGCCAACATGGACTCCTAAATGCCTAGCCTCCAAATTTCGCCACAGAAATCAAAAAGAGTGTCTGAAAGAACCTCGGAAGCCTGCCTCCTTACAGGAGTCATGACTGACCATTACTTGTTGGCTAGTGCATGGACTGTGAAGTCTGATGACCTGGCCATAGAGAATTGCGAACCCTGACATGGTTCGCCCACCTACTGTGGCTTCTTGATACCTTTAATGAATTTCTTTGTTGTGCTGTTCAGTGAAGTCCCGGGAGACTGTGTTTTATGCTACAAGCAACAGTTATAAGTCAAAAAAGGCAGTTTTTAAAAATTAACTATTTAACCAACATGGTATGATCTTAGTATGATGATTAATTGTCTGGCATTACCCGCCATAGAGGCATTCACTGTAGGCTGAAGTGCACTGTAATGTGAGAAACCAGTGCCATGGACAAACAGCTACTTCATTTTGGGGTGGGGTGGTGGTAGCAGTGTTGGTGTTACCATTATTAGCTGAGGGTGATCTCCACTGGCAGTTATCAGGGCGGGGGAGCGGCTTGCTTGTCAATTCCCATGAATAGAAGACTAAGAGTTGGGCTTGGCCAATGCCAGGAGGGCTTCATGGCTCTCTATAACAAATCACAAATTTGTGGGGTGAACATTTTGACAATGAGTGATCTCTCAATATGATGTTTAATGAGCATTATGTGGCAAGAAATGTTTCTTGGATTTATACAAGCACACATTCCAAAGAGCTGTAAACTCAATCCCAATACTATTATTTTCATTCTCAGTGTACTCCTGTGTAGCAGGCAAAGGCCGAGCTGGGTCCTTTTGCTTTGACAAATGTTGGAAAGCAGAGAAGGAGTAGGTCACCAGGCAGTGGGGAGCCAAGAGGAAACCAGTGTATGGACTGTCCAGTTCTCTATTCTAACTCTGACTTCTTAGCACTCTTCTGTCTCTTAATGAGGTTTAGCAGGGTATGGTTTTCAGAGCAGTGGTCCAAGCACCGGGCAATCATGTGACAACCAGGCCCAGCTGCACCTTGGGGAAGCACGCTTAAATATCTGGTATATATGGAAGCAGATATATGCAGCTACTCATTAGGAGTACTCTGTGCCAGGCACTGTGCTTAACTGCAGTTTACAGGCACAAATTGACTTAATCCTTGTGAAAATCCAAAGACAAAGGAACTCTTATTATTCCCATTTTACAAATGAGGAAACTGGTGCTTAGAGGGAATAAGTGCATGTCCAAGATCACGTGGCCTGTAAGTGGTGACCTGCTATCTTGAACCCAGTTCATCTATTTCTGTTACTCAGGTTATCCGGACAGCCTCCCACCAGCCCTCAATGAAAAGGCTGAGCGGCAGCAGAAGGTGGCCTTTGAGCATCTTATGAACAAGTGAAAACCTCAAATGTTGACACTCACAGGGGAGGGTGAGTAGTTTCTGTTCATAAAAATTCATCTCAGATTTCTACAACATGTAATGTGACACCTATTTTAATACCATGAGTGAAAGTGTTTATAAGAATTGTATTTTCTTTTGAGTTCATCATTTGGAACAGAATTTACATAAAATATACTTAAACCTTTTGAAACACTTCTTCAACCACTTACAACTCTATGGTTCTCTGTCAAATGCGTGATCACTAGACTCATTGGTGTTTCATCTGAGAATGAGATTGACAACTGTATTTACAATGGAATATATTAACAAATAGATCCATTTATTAATATTTAATAACCATTAAGAACTGTTTGAATTGCATGCCTTACACCAGAGATTAGCTTATATATAATATAGTCATGCTTCGCTTAACGACACGGATACATTCTGAGAAATCTGACATTGTGCGAACATCATCGAGTGTACTTACACAAACCTAGATATAGCGTACTGCACACCTAAGCTATATGGTACTCATCTTATGGGACCACTGTGGTATATGCAGTCTGTCGTTGATCAAAATATGGTTATGCAGGGCATGACTGTATTCCTATTTATGTGTCATCAAAAGAGGACCGAGGGATATATTCCCCAGGAAGAATCAGAGCACTATCTAGCTAATAATCTCTGCCTCAAGTCCTTTTCGGAATGAGGTAGGGTATAAATGAATAATAAATGAAATGAACATGACCATAATTTCTCTTTTGCAGACTTGTTTAATATTTCCTTCCTTATTCCTCAGTCTTCACGTAGAAGCCTCTGCCTTATTAAGTTCATGCCAATCGCTATGCAGCCCTCTCCACCCCATCCCCATTGTTATCACCTTTTGACCTTCAGGCATTCGCTATCACGAATAAAGCTTTCTGTACCTCAGTTATCGTCTTCAGCTCCACCTCAACTACCACCATCATTCTGGGAATTCAACATACCCCGGAGGACCCCAGCCTACTTTCTGACCTTACAAGACCTTACTTCCTCAGAGTCAATGAGGAAGTCTTCTTCCCCGCACCCCCACCTCAACCGAGTACTCCCACCAGGGCCACTCCTCACACTGTTACCATTAGAAACTGCTCCTCTGAAATCACTGATTCAAACACCCCACACTGACCACATTCTCTTTCCCTCCAACTCTCTATGGAATTTCTTCTCTCGGATGTCTCACAGACACTTTCAACTCAATATGACTAAAATTGAGAAGGAGGAGCCAGAAGCATGCCCATAGACTTAAAATCTTTAATAGCATGTGCAGGTGTTAGCAGCACAGGGCTCTTTCTGCTGTAAGAGGTTTTGGCGTTGGATGAAGCTGTGTGGACTCCCTCCAGGCTCTGGAACCCACTCATCAGCAGTTCTTCCTGGATTAGAACATTTCATCAACCTGAGAATTGGTGTCCTCCTCAAAGAGGTGGCTGAGCTGCTGGTCATTATCTACTGCCCTCTGGATCCTGCAGTTGTTGTGGGAATCGTTGCCCATCAGCTCCAGAATGTTGTTGGTCACGTATTTGAGAATGGCAGAGAGGAAAACCGGGGTGGGCAAGCTCAGGTGCTGGGTAGAGTGGTTTTCCTGCTGGAGGTGGTTCGCATGGCTCACAGGGAACTGTAGCTTGGCTCTTGTGGAGCAGGAGAACGTCTGCTTCTTAAGTCTACGGGAGTTCTGACAGCTTCTTTTGTCAGACATGGTGTTTTGGTCTGACTGGCCTAGCCTGATTGTCCAGTTGGCCTGAGCCTCTCAAGACACCAGACACCAGTGCTCATTTCCACTCACTGTATCCCCATACCCCAGCCACTCATTGGTCAGGGGGCAGCCTTTGTGACACCATAGATATTGAGATGTCATTGGTGTCCACTGGGTCCTGATCAGGCCTCAGCCTAGAAATGTGTGTGTTAGGAACTTGGTCATCCTAATGACTAGACCAGAATGTGACACCAATATACCCACTAGAATGGCTGATAATGCCCAATGTGATTGAGGATGTAGAGCAACTAGAACTCTCATACATTGTTGGTGGAGTGGAAAAAGGTTACAGCCACTTTGGAAAAAGTCTAACAGTTTCTTATAAAACTAAACATACATCTATTTGATGACCCAGCCATTCTCCTTCTGGGTATTTATTCAGGAAAAATAAAAATATATCTACATAGACACACACACACAATACGCACCAGAATGTTTATATCACTTTTATTCATAATAGCCAAAACTGGAAATAGCTCAGGTGTTCATCAACAGAAAAATGGATAAACAAAGTATAGTATATCCATACATTCAGCAATAAACAGAACAAACTACTGATGCACGCAATAATATGGATGCATCTCACAGGTACTATGCTGAGTGAAGGAGCCAGACACAAAAGAGTACATAATGTATATGTATATATATATATATTTATGTGTATGTGTGTGTATGCATATGTGTATGCGTATATGTATTCAAGTTCCAGAAGAGTCAGAATTCTGGTTGCCTCCAAGGTGGGGGAGGGGCAGGATTGATTGTGAAGGGAACTTTTTGGATCTGGGTGTGGATTACATGGATGTAACCATTTATCAAAATTGTGCAGCTGAAATGTGTGCATTTTAACATATGTCATTTTTACCTATAAAAGAAGTGTACAAATGTAATAAATAGCTTGGGAAGTAGGAGCAAGATATAGATGAAACAAGAATGGCAGAATGTTGGTAGTTGTTGAAGCATGGTGATGGGTGCATGGGGTTTCATTATATTATTTTGCTCATTTTGTTTTATGTTTGAAATTTTCTGTAATAAAAAGTTAAATAAAAGAAATAAGCATAGGACAAAAGAGTGAAAGAAAGAAGGCAGCCATTATTAATCCATCACAGTATCCTTGTCTAAGAATCCTCTTCAGTCCATTAGTGTGGTAACATCTATTTTCCATCCTTGGCCTGTAGCATATACTCTTGAGTTTGTTAAACACACACACACACAGAAAAAAATAACTAAAATGACTTACTCCAATATATTAAAGTGCTTAGCTTCAGGTGGTAGGATTATGAGTGATTTTTACCCTTTCTATATTTTTCAGCAACTTCCAAATATATATGATTATGAATATGCATTTCTTTTATAATCGAAAAAGTACTCTATACAAAAATTTTAAATATCATTTTCATTGAGTTTCTCCTGTATTGTTATTATGGGTTCAAAAATTCAACAGGCTTTACCACATTATCATTCTCAGGAAACGCAATGCTGCTAATCCTATTACTCGTTAGCAAAAAAGCTTTTGCCAAGGTATGAGTCTCTAGGGTACTTTTTTTTGTAAAGATAAAAATGCAATACTGCACAGGAGATCTGCTTATTAGACATTGGGCACGCTCTCTGTAGAACCAAAATAACTCTTCAAAAATTTCCTGCCAAATTCACAGCTAAACTGTTATGCAAATGTAACTACATCTAAATTAAAAGTGCTGAGATGATACAGCCAACAGACTTTGAAGTATGATTGCTTTTGGTGGTGTAGGCAGAAAGGTTGGGATGTTTTAAAGTAAACAAGATGTATCACAGTCTATTTTGTTTCCTATTTGGTTGGGGGTTTATACTATACAGGAAACAAAAAAAAAGATAAATGAAAAGAAAATAGCGTGAAGGAGAAAGGAAAGGATAGGATTAAGTGTTTTAGGTGAGGGCATCTAAGCCCTCATAAAACAAAACAAAAAATTGGACCTGAACTTAATTGCAGGCAGAGTCTGTAAGCTTTAGAACCATACATAAAAAAGGGATGATAACTTTTGTATTATATATGTTAAAATCTCATTATTTAATTTCTTGTTTTATGTCTTGTCTCCCCAACTTGATTTTAAAATAGCTAGCTCTCAAGAGCGGAGAATCTTTTACTTCTAGCTACTTGTCATTGGGCCATAAGCTCTAAGAGGGCATACTATCTTCTTTATAGTTATACCATTAGAACCTAGTTCACTGCCTGACACATCGTAGGCACTCAATATTTTTTGAATAAAAGAATGACTGTTCCCAATAGCATGTTATCTGGTGCCTTGCTCATAGTAGAAATTCAGTAGATATGTATTGAAGTAGTCATCCATTAATCCATTTATTAATCCCATGAATATTATTAAGTGTTTGCTATGTGCCAGGTACTCTTCTAGGTGCTTGGAACACGGCATTGAAGAAAGTAACATCCCTGCTCCCATGGCACTCGCATTCTAATGAAAAAATTGCCATCTAAACAACATAACAGAATATAATTTTTAGTTTTCATTGACGTGACAACTTTCCTCCATTTTAAATGTTACAATACTAAGCAACTCCTGAGTGCATTGGGTCAACAGTTCACCTCTATGGCACTTCGAGTTGGTAGGTGAATGTGATTAAAAGTGGTTTAAGGCGACAACTGTAAGCACATATAATTATTGCAATTGGAGGACTTTCCAAGATAACACATGAAAATTGCTACAGAATATAAGGTTCTTGAAGACTGCATCCTGTGAACCAGGAGAGACATAGTTTCCAATAGAAACAGAGATTTCTTTTATTGACAAGGATGAACTGTTTCACTATGACTCTCCTCTTTCTATTTCCTGGCTAGTTGATATCCATCAATACTCCTTAGACAGTACCCATTTAAGGCTCTGACAAGTGTTATTTTTTAGAGGCCGTTCTTTAAGATTCTCATTAATGAAAAGCAGTACTGTAGGCCACTCTGTTTCCTGGCCTTGCTCCCTCTGGGCCTGATATTACAAACAGCTGAAATCAGTACATTGTGATATTATGCAAATGTTCTCTGGCAGATTGAGCTAAGAATAGTGTGCACTGGGTTATTTCACTTTATTTGGTGTATAGATGAATTTGGCATTTTTTAATTCAAGAACTTTATGGACATTTAAAATATCTCTGCATTAGAAAGGTCTTCTTGTGAAGGTTAAATACAGTAAACACTAGTCTGTAGACAAATTTAAACTTGCTGGTTTTAAAACCAGAAATTCAGGGAGGAAGATAAAAGAGGGCATCGGGAAAGCAGATATTAGTGTTTTTTGTGATGTCCTTTTGGATTAGCTGGAGAAGCATGGGCTGGATGCCCAGTAGAGCTTGGTGGATTCAGCCCTTGTCGATTTACTGTAGCCAAGAGGTGCTGATTATGGCTCAATGCAATCATGGAGAGAACTTTTTAGTGTCACACTGCAGAGCTGGAAATTTGGGCTTGTCCTATTTAACAATTATTTTTAATTTTATTGAGGTCATATTGGTTTATAACATTGCATAAATTTCAGGTGTACATCATTATATTTTAGCTTCTGTACAGACTGCATCATGTTCACTACCAAAAGTCTAGTTTCCACCTGTCACTGTACACATGTGCCTCTTTATATCTTTCCCCATGCCCCACCCCCAACAAATTTTTAATGACTCTGAGGAGGACATTCATAACATATATATAAAATCTACTTCTCAGAAGAATTTGGTAGGGACAGTGAATGTATTTTTATGACTTAATCGGGAGCCTTAAAGATCTCTTCAAGCTAGACTCATCTGAATCTAAAAGATGAACCTTGATTGATATAAATAAAGTTTCATATTTGTGTTGAAAAAAGCCAGTTCTGGGGCCAGCCCAGTGGCATAGCGGGTAAGTTCGCCCGTTCCACTTCGGCGGCCCTGGGTTTGCTGGTTTGGATCCTGGACACAGACCTACTCTCCGCTCATGAGGCCATGCTGAGGCGGCGTCCCACATAGAATAGCTACAACTCTACAACTATGATACACAACTATGTACTCGGGCTTTGGGGAGAAAAAAAGAAAAAGAGGAAGATTGGCAACAGATGTTAGCACAGGGCCAATCTTCTTCTTCAAAAAAATTAATAAGCCAGTCTTTATTTTAGGGGAATTCTTAGTCAAAGATTGGGGGACACTATTCCTTCCCAGGCCCTAAATTGATTAATTTATTATTTTCATAAGGCAGCAAGCAGAAGATTTTGAACTCCAAAAGAAAGTTAAAAGAGTTTTTCAACAAAAGATAATGAAGATACTATTAAAGAACAATTCGTTTTTACTTGTACTAGTTTTTCAACCCTCTGCTGGTAATGTTTCTTAATCTTTTTAAAAAAAGTCTGAAAAGTGTAAATATCACCACTCTTCACCTTCTCAGGAGAACCAAACTCCTTGAGCATCACCTGTTCATTGCATTTTAGGGAAGAGTACACCTGGCTCCTATAACCAAGAAGATTGGTAGTCTTAATGTCTAATTACAAATTATCCTTTCTCATTTGTGACTTGGAGAAGTGGCTTCTTCTGTACTTAAAAATTATGAAGTAACCAACATACATATTGTCTCAGGAGAGAAAGCAAGTTATGACATTTTTGCGGAGCATCTCATGTTTTATCCCCTTCCCTTATAAAGCATGCAATGCATAAATTATCATTTGGAAATAGAGTGGTCAAGTATAGTAACACCACTCTCTAGGAATATGAATGAGAGTTTATTAATCCTATTTTCTTAAATAGATAATGGATTGTCACATGAAAAATGGCAAAAAGGTCCTTACTTGGAAGGACAGTATTTTTCAAATGTCTCCTGAAACAGTACTAAAAGGAGGATACTTGAAAAAAAAAACCACATAGGTTTTTCATTTACTAAAAGTAGAAATAAGTAAAGTATAAAATGCAGCTTTGAAAAAAGCTAGCATAGCTTTGGTTTTATTAACCACAATGGAATGTCCAAGGAAAAGAGGTAATGGTTCTGCTTTGCTATATACTAGTCAGGCCATCCTTGTGTACTGTGTTCTGTTATGGACAACATATTTTGAGAGAGATTGACAAACAAGAATGTATCCAATTATTGCTATCCATTGAGAGGATGAATATTCTGGAAGAGATGTGATATGGAGAGCAGATGAAGGACCTGGAGATGTTCAATCCAGAGAAGAAAAGACTAAGGAAGGATATGGTAGTCAGCTTTGGGTGGTTGAAGGCCTTATGGCCAAAAAGGAATGGAATCATTCTCTGGAATCTACAGATCAAAAGTAGGACTAAGGACTTGAAGCTTCAGGGAGGCAAAGTTTGGCTCAATTCAGAAGAGACCCATGTAGCAAAACTCTCCAAAAGTGGAATGGACTTTCATAGGCGACAGAGATGTCCCTATTAATGGAGATGCTTAAGCACCTTAAGAATGTGTTTGTAAAGGGAATCTGAGTACTGGATGGGGTTGAGGCAGATTTGTCCTCTGGTCTCTTCTGGTGCTAATATTCTAAACTTGGGCAATGACATAAAAGGCCTAGTTTTGAATATTAAAATAATTTTCTATTCTTGTCTATCACCTCACATCTAATCAGTTAACAATTTCTCTTGGCTCTTCCTTTACAATGTATCTTGTTTCATTCTTGTATTATTATTCTACAGTGATCTGAATATTACCATATTCTCTTAATTGGAAAGATATATCAAAATAAAAATGTGCACATTCTTTGTACAGGATTGTTTACAAAGATGGTCACAACATTTTTTTCCCTCTCTGTGTGCACATGTCTTTGTGATGTAACTTTGTCACAACTTCCATCAAGTAGTGGCTTATCTTCTCACTCCTTTAACGTGGGATGCTATGGGTTTTCTTTAACTAAAAGAATATGGCAGAATTGACATTGTGTGACTTCCAAGTCTAGGCCTTAAGAAACTTCAGCTTCTGTTCTCACTTGCTTGTATCACTACAACCTTGTGAACAAGCCTGGGCTAACCTCTTTGAGGACAAAACACTGCACAGAAAGAGAAGGAGATCATGTGGTGAGAAAGAGAGGCTCAGCTGTGCCAGCTGTAGCAGCCCTTAGAGTTGGAGCCCCTGACAGGGGAGGAAGGACGTCTAGGACCAGCCAAACTCCCAGCCAACCTATCAACAGATTGAAAATGCACAAGTGGGTCCAACTGGCACCATGTGGAGCATAGATGAACCTTGCCCAAATTGCCAACCCACGAAACCATGAAGAAATAAATGGCTGTTGTTTTATAGGGCAGTTTGTTATGCAACAATAGAAACCAATATGTGCTCTTATCCAGCAAATTTTGCTTCTAAAAAGAACCCTATGCAAGACGTATATATACACATGTGGCCACTACAGTGTTTCTAATAAGGATCAAAGTAGAAAAAAAAGAGCTGGTTAAAAAATTATGGCATATTCATGTAATAGAATACTCAGTAGCACTGAAAAGGAGTAGGTGGTTCTCTATTTGTATATGTGGAAAGATGTGTAAGATTTACTGTTAAATGAAAAAGCAATGTTTAAGACAGTGTGAACAGTTAACCCCATTTATGCAAATAGATAAGTATAGATATACATGTGTATGTCGTATACACATAGAAACTATCCAGAAGAATGCACAAGAAACTATTAACAGTAGTTAGCTAAGGACTTGGGCTGAAAGTTGAGGAGAGGAAGAGGACTTTATGCTATTTATTCCTTTAAATATTTTACATTGAGTATGTATTATTTAAATATACTAATTAAAAAATAAATGGAAGTAAAATCAAACACACCTCTAACTACTCCCCCTCCCTCCAGTCACTACTCCTTTTAACACATTCTGTATAGTATCACCACGTCAATCTAATTATAATACCCTATTTTATGATGTCACTTCTCTGCTCACTAAGTCTCAGTAACTCTCTACTGCCTAGCAAAGGTCTTCAAAGTGAGGTAAGTTCTATTTATATATTTTAGCTCAGGTAATAAGAAAGAAAAAAGCTCTATTAATATTGAATAGATGGATGTACACTGGCACCCTCCCTTGGTATTTATCTGACCACATATTGTGTAAGGGAGGCAAGAGCAGGAGTTCCACCACACAGAGAGGGTTATGGTCATGCCCTCGCTCATCCTTTCACTTTCCCCTCATTACAACTAGTTACAGTTTCTGCGAGCCCAGCTAAGTTGACTTGTGAGTTTTCAAAAATCTAGCCTGACATAAAGAAACCTTTACAAAATTGACAAGTAACTTAAGAATATTCTTTCAAAGAAACTCAGCTTTGAGGCCAATACAAATAACATAAGCACAAATTAATGACAAGTAAATGGCAGATCTGACGCATTTCCTACTCCCGGTACGAGCTCTTAGTCACCTATATTACAAGGTAAAAACAGTGACTATCTAATAGATCCAACAGAGAGCTAGCCAAAAGGAAAAAAAGAAGAAGAAAGTTAACTCCAGAGTTTTAAATGTATAAAATTATATGGTACTCATTCCAATACTCTACCCAAGTTCATTTAACAATGATGAAAGTTTTGAAAACTCTGTTGAGAATTCTCACTTGTTATCAAAATACAAAATTTCACACACCACTTGGAACACACTTGTTCATTTACCATGATAAAATGACTGAAATAATATATGGGAAATACAATAAAACAGAGATGCATTCTTTGTCAGAAAATACTATTGGAGAATGCATAAAAATGATCGTAGCAACACAATAACATGAAGGATTCTAAAAATCATTATGCTGAATGAAAGAAGCTAGATACAAGGGTATACACTGCATAATTCCATGTATATAAAACTCTAGAAATTCTAGAAAATGAAATTTTGTAGAAATTTTAGAAAATGCAGACAAAAACATTAGTAGTTGCTGGGGGCCAGAATCAGAGATAGGGATGGATTGCAAAGGGGCTCAAGAGAAATTTGGAGTGATGTAAATGGTCTGTATCTTGGTTGTGATGGTGGTTCCATGGCTGTATGCATCTATCAAAACTTGCACATTTGAAATGAATTCAGTTTATTGTATGTAAATAATATCTAATTAAAGTTAACTAAAGATAAATAGAAAATATACTAAATTGAGTATATGAGAGGGAACTAAACACTGTGTTAGGTGCTGGAGATACTGTGGTGAGCAGAAAAATGCCCTTGATCTTTTCATGTAATACAGGTTATACAGGGGAGGTGGTTAGAAGTATAATAATTACAGAGAGCTATAGACTCCAAAAAAGGACTAGGAAAGAAAGTGGAGGTTCTGGGAGAGCCTATACTGAAAGAACTTGACCTAACTTGCTTAAGCAGGGAAGGAAGGTGGAAATTGATCCAAACAGATGGGGACTTATGAACTCCCATAACCTTTATAAGCTATACCTCTCAGTTGGCACATGGCACAAACTTTTAGTGTAGGGTTGTTATGCATAGAAATCTTCACTCCCTGACTAGACTATAAGAAACTAGAGTCTGGAGCCTATATTACATATTTCTTTGTATCCCCCTCTTACAGTACCTAAAGAAGAGTGTACACAGTAGGGAGTTCATATTTACCAACTGATTAATTTGCCTACATGCCAAAGAAAATAGAGGCATCCAATATTCCCTCCTAAGGGAGCTAGTGGCTATGGGAGGAAATGAACAGGATGACTGGTGATCCATTCTCATCTCCCCATCCCTTTCTGAGGCCATATACACCATGGCTCTTGCTACCTCTTGCTGTGACTGTCCCCCCAGCCTGCTCTTCGAACACACTATTTGGGGGAATTTTTAAAGTATCTCAGCTTCGTTCACCCAGGCATTTTTATTTTAGTTTTTCACTTCATAAATTTTATCTGTGCTTTAAAACTCAGCTTTTACCTTCTAACTCAATCAAACAATTCAGTCACTTTGACAGCCTTGGACACATGGCAAGGGCTCAAGAAATATGTTTCAATCAGTCGAAATGTCAACCTCAACCCATAAAAGGGCTTGCTCCATTGTCCTAGAGCACAAATTCAGCGTCTGTCTGAAACTGAGTTGAAAATAATTCCCCCAAAGTTGTGCTCTGGGTGCCATCTTTAAACAGCTCCAGATTTAACCATTACCACATACAGCTTTTAACAGCCAGTATTTTGGATTGAAACCACAAGTCTACATGTCATCTCTCTTAACATGCTGTTTCAGGTCACTGTTTGGTCAGGTTGCTCTATTGTGTGAAAATTGCCCATTAGCACTGCTAAAAATAGAGAATTGACTCTTCTATAGATATATGACTTTAGAGGTGTAGGGATATGAAAATGGTTGATGTCCTAGAACAAAGAGAATATCTCACAGACTTGCAGAAAGAATCTCCCAGAAAGTGCTGCAGGATGTTTTTTAAAGCTACAAGTACGCAGACAAGCCATAAATGGGATTGCCCTCAGCATGACCATTGATTACTTTATAGACTGCTCATTCAATCAAAAGGCTTTTGGTGGTAGCTCCACTAACTCAGCCTTGCTCTTTACAAAAAGAAAATTAAGGAAAAGCAATAGAATACTTTGTGAAACCAATAATTATGTAAATTGTGGTGTGACAATTATTTCTTGTGTAAACAAGGATTTGAAAAGAAAGGGATTGAATTAGTTTCAAACCATAGTTCTGTACTAAAAGTTAGAGTCTTTGTCCCTCAAAATACAGCGTCTCTTCAGGCCAAATCCACTGTGCTTTAGCATACTGACAGAACATGTTCAAAGTTAATGTAGAGGGAAACCATAGACCTCCAGAACTTCAAATCAAGGAACATTGCACTATCAAAACTGCATCGATGAATCATGTTATGAGGTGTAGCATATGCTGTGGCAGATTGGCTATTATTCATGTCACTGTGCTGTATTAGTCTCGATATTGGAAAGAAGACATGAAATATAAAGGCAGTCATTTCTGCATGTAAGAAATCAGAGTGATGGTGTAATGGGAGAAATTGTAAGTAAAAAATGGCAACAGATAGTTAGCATGAATAATTAACTTTGCTAGAAGGCTCCAGGAGCCACAGGAAACTAGGATTTGCTGGGGTACCTTTATGTTTTAAATAATTATTTTCCTTAGCCCCTGTGTAAAGTGTCAAAGGCTTCATTCCTTTCAAAATGTTCTTTATCTTATTTGTCCTTATTGCTTCAATAAGAATAATTTTCCTTTGCTTAAAAGGTGATTTTGCTTTTGTTATCTTGTTTAGTTCTCATAACAGCCCTAAGAAACTGTCAGGAAAGATATTATCCTATTTTAAACATGAGGAATAGAAGCCCCTAGAAATTGAGAACTTGTCCAGTGTGACCAGCTAGTATGTGGCTGAGCAGGGACTCAAACTTACATCCACTGACTCCAAATCACTTTGTTGAACTGCTCCTCTCCCCCTCGTTGCTTTTTAACATCTCTAATCTAGTCATCCTAATTCATTTGCCCTGATTCCTGGGTTTTGAAAACTTTTGAAAGCATTTGGTATGTGGGTTTGGTTTTGTGATTACAGAATGGTCAATATTAGATCAGGCAGAGTATCTAACTCTGTTCTTGGACAAGCTGAAGCCTGGGATGTTGCACCTTGGCTGTAATCCCAAGGATATAGGGATCTGGACTTTGGTATACAGAGTATTAGGTGAGAGTATCCAGGGGCAAAATCAAGCTTGAGGTCAGATAAACATACAATCCAACCAAGGATTTCAAACAAGAGAGTAAGGCAGATAGGCAGAATCCAGGAATGATGAAGTAGGATAGAGACCTGCAATATAGGGCCAGAGCAAAATGGATGATGGAGAGCTGAAGGTAGAGCTTAGAGGAATTTACTGAGCCTCTTTTTAGTGCACCTGCAGCTTTGGCCATCAGTGTCAGTGGGAAAAGAGTTTTTAAGGGTGTCACACCGGCTCAGATACATAGGTTGAGCCTAGAAATTATTTCAGAATGTGAGCTGGCAAGTCACCTATTTCTTTCCTTTCAGAATCCAAAGGAGGAATGAATAGATGCTTGATTTTGTTTAAGAACATATGATTTAAAAAAAACTTGATGTACTTCCAAACCATTATTTATTGAACATTTGTATATAATTAATTGTACATTAGCCAGTCAAGTTTAAAGAATCATTTTATCCTTCCCATAATATGCTATTATGTAAAATTATCAGAATAATATAACATCTGAGACATAGTTAAAAGTGGATTATGACCATTAAGTAGATTAATTGACCAGGATAATAAAAAAGAACTTTTTAAATATAGGACAAAAAAACCATATACTCTCCAGTGATTTTTGACTTCCAAAGACCATATTTGGTAGTTAAGGAAATGCAAGGTGTAACTCAAATGTACTGACTGGCATCATGATAACCCACCATGTTCAGGAAATCGTTTACCTCTGTGGGCTCAGTGGAGTGGAGTGCATTATAGAGAGGTTACAAGTGTATTCAATTTGCATGTGTGAAAACTCTTTAGTAATTCCTGTGAACAGACCATATGAATTTCAAGAAGAAAATTAGAATTCAGTTCATTTCTAAAGTACAGCAAGAATGTGGTAGTATCTTCTCAGTAGAATCAAATTAGCTGTACCAAAACTAAACTTTTCCGTTCAATCAGGATGTTTGGCCATACTGTTTTTGGCCAAAATGACTGTTTTCCATTAAGTGCACGTACCAATCTTTTTTCAGTGATGCACTGCGTTTAGCTGCTAGCCTTGAGCATACATGACCTTAGTGTTGTGATTTAGGTGACATGATCTAGGGAATAAAATGAGACTGCTGAAAAGGTGGGAATACAAATAAGAATGTTTAACTGACATTCTCTGTTTTAACTATGAGAACCATGGCACACTAGCTAAATCATGACCCAGCTATACCATGAAAATTCATTTCCTGAAAAAAAAGTAATAGTAGAAAATTCAATTATAGAGCTAAGTATTAGGTTATAAGTAAACCATATGAAATAACCATTTGGTATTCAACCATTGTTTACCAAGAGAAACTGTGATTTCGCATGGTACAACATGATATTACCATAACCATACTTCAGTGTATTGTATCAATTATGCATTGATCCAATTCACATCAAACGTAAAAGTGTCTATATTGTGCCGGGGTTTGTAGGAACATCGCAACTATAAGGAAAACCTCATAAGAACAAGTGGAGAATGAAGGGAACACAAAGTGGGAAACATGACTTCAAAAAGAGGGACAAAAAAAGTCCTCATGGAGGAGTTGAAAGTTGAACTGGCCTTGAGTTTTGATAAAGAGACATGAGAACAGGGTTGCAGATCGAGGGGGCAAGGTCTACAAAGACAGGAATGTACTGCGATTATCTCTAGAACAAAGATGTTAAATAAGTCTAAAAAGCAAGGTTCAGAGGAAGATTCAGGCCATATTGCCGAGGCTATGGAATAACATGATAAGCAATTTAGATTTTATTTTGTAGGTTTTATTCTGTGGATCCAGCAAAGGTGTTTGAGCAGGTACATGATTAGACATGATTAGAACCGTGTATTAAGAAATCACCCTGGTGATAATATGAAGGATGGAATCAAGGGAAATGAGAATAGAAACAGAAAGACAACTTAGGGGGATTTTGTAGTAAGATTAGGAAAGAATGAGGGCTTGAATTAGGTTAACATGACCACAAAGTAGAGGTCAGATGTCATCAATATTATAGTCTTACAATCAATAGGACTTGGTGACTACTTGGATGTAAGGGGGTGGTGAGAGGTAGGGAAGGTTCAAAATGTGATTCAAGATGACACAGAGTAACTGCGTAGGACCATTAAACAAAATGAGGAAATGAGGAGAGTCAACATGTTGGACAGGAATTTACAAGGCAATGGTGAGTTTCGTTAAAAAAAAACATTGAGTTTAAGGAGTCTAAGAGACATTTACCTGGAAATATCCACCCAGCAGCGGTGAGGTTTGATCTGGAGCCTAGATGAAAGAAATGTGCCAGAAATGGAAGTATAGGAAGTGAATACAGAAAAGAAGAGATGAGTATGCTTGGGGGAAAGAGGCAGAAGACAGTAATGGAATAAAAGTGGTGGTAGGGACGAATTTCATTTAAAATTGTGAGGAGATGTTTCTTTCTCTAAAATACAAAAAGAAAATGAGGGAGTGAGTAAAGAGAGAGATGACTTCACAAGTGGAAGGGAAGGACCTTGACGGAACTCACAGAAGATGGCTTTGATCTTTTTGGGTCTTCTCTGTAAAATTTGAGTGAGAGTAAGAGGGACTAAGGAAGGATTAAAAACTTGACGTGTGGAAAATATTCAGAAGAGTCTGCGTGAAAGCCAGGCAGAGAGGCATCACTTCTAACATGTCACACTAAGGAACTGATAAGAAATATTCAAATATCTGTATCTCAGAAGCAGTTCAACTTGTTAACAAATACTGCCTATTTGTTAACTACAGGCACTGTAGTTAAAGTCACTGTAACACAATGATGAAATTAAGATAAAATAAAGGACTAGTTCAAATGTAATTAATTTCATTTACATCTCAAGTAATTTCTTTGGGTGATATTTGTAAATTTTTCTACCTTAAAAATTTTTTTTTCGTGATGCCTGGTTTATTTTTCATTTTTTCCACATATCATGTGATTTTCCATCCATCTTTTCTTATACTATTTAGGATGCAATTTAAAAAATAAATTATTTCCTGATTTTAATCACGTAAAAATTGGCCAGCCTTCACTTTTATAATAAAAACTTACAATATTAATCTCCTCTTGATTATCACGTTACTCAAGAGCCCAGTTTACTGATTTTAAGTTGTATGGATGGAATGGGACATTAAAAAATGGTAATCTCCTTTTTGTTGATAGTAGTTACATTGCTCTTCCACCCTTAAAGGATCTGTTACAGAATTTCTGAAAAGTCCATTGAAATTACCCAGCTGACTGCATTAATTTGAACTAATTGAGCTTCAGAAATGACTGGCATGTTTCTTACTTCCCTATCAGTGATGCAGAGGAGGAATTTGTTAACTTTGACACTTCACTATAGGACAATAGTCAACTTAACCTATGTTGCCATGGTTACTCTTGGTCGACTTGGAAAAAAAAAATCCAGAAAACACAATTTGTGACAATGAATAATATCATCTATTACTAACAGAATCAACACTTTCCTGCCACTGCTTTTTTCTTTCTGAAATTCTTGCACCTAGTAAGCATTAAGTAAATAGTTATTGAACGGTGCAGACAGCTAAGAAAACCAATACAGTGGGTTAAAGTGATACGTTTACTCATATAAAAATAGATCTTAGATGTTTGAATCTGAAGAGGAATTCAGAGATCATTTAGTCTGAATCTTCTCATTTTACAGGTGGGGAAAATGATGCACAGGGGTAGAAAGGGACTGCTTAGGTTCACGCAGACCAGTGATCAGAATACATAAACATGATTCTTTCTCATATAACAAAATGAGGCTGGGATTGTATTTTATTTTTTGGAAAAGCTATGGAAATACATTAAAAAAAGCTAAGATCTTCCTTATCAGTAATTTTATTGACCATCTCTGGGATATATGACAGTGAGCTCCAGGAGCTCTATGATGAAGTTTAGACAGAGACAATGTAAGTCATATCTGAGTAACTGCAAATATTGGCCTACGATCAATCTGATCAGCTTGGCCGTCTTACTGATGGAGATAGATTAAAGTTGTACCTATAATGTAATATACTAACTAAGATATAAGTCCCTTTGGGGCAGATACTGTGTCATCTATTCAATATAAATATGTGCATATGAACACGAATGAGACACTGTTCTTGCTTTCAAGGAGAATTTTGTACACCTCACCACACAGAATACAGTAAGTTTCCTGGCTTATTGATTGACTCGGTGTTCCTCTATCCCTTCTCCCCAAATGATTGTTGTGGTTTGCAATTCGATGGGACTGTGCTTCAGGTTTGGATCTTGGTCTGCCTGTAAGGAATATGCCACTGATCACATATTTGTATGGTATCTTAGAACTTACATAGTTGTCCTTTGTGTGTTAAGACAAGAAAGAATGTTAGCAACCCCCAAGATAAGGATGCAAGTGGTCCTAGTGGCCTTTTCAACACAATGGTTTCAAGGCAGTGGTTTCAACACAATGGTTTAAAGCCAATGGTTTCAGAAAGTAAATTCAGGATGCAAAGCGTTACACCTCTCTGAGTTTCAGTATCCCCATGGTGGACTGTGATGAAAACAGTAATTTTCAAAAGTTTTTAAAGGAGCAGAACCTTTTATTCTTTCAAACAAAATTTTGTATAAAAAAGCTCAGTAGTTGTATAAAACAGATAAAAGCAGAAATTCTCTGGATGATTCAGAAGTAGAGGACTTGGGATCTTACCAGATAGGCTTACTCTTTACTCTTCTCCATTTTATCAATGAAGAAAGAGAATTTGAGAGAAGTAAAAATGAATTTCCCCTAATATTCCTTGTTAATAAGTGATACAACCAAGACTGGATTCTAGACTTTTTTCTAGTCTACCACATTGCCTCAAGAGTATTGAATTTACTAGGGATCTATGCTGTTGTAGACTAATTGAAAGGAATGAAAGAAGCTAAAGAAACAAAGTCTTCCTTGAAGGAGTTTACAATCATAGGATGGAGATGAAACAAAACTGTATTTATTCAGAGAATGTTTGCTGAACATTTGCTACTTTAGATGCACTAGAAATTTAAAGGCTAATAACACCAAGTTCACAGAACTGACTAATGGGGAGTGTGATAGGCTGAATGGTGGCTCCCAAAGATATCCATGTCCTAATCCCTGGAACCTGTGAATGTTACTTTATATAGTAACTGGGGCTTTGCAGATGTTATTAAGTTAAGGATTTTGAGATGGGAAGATTATCCTGGATTATCCAGATGGGCTTTAAACATAATCACAAGTGCCCTCATAAGAGGGAGGCAGAGGCAGATCCTACTACAGAAGAGAGAAGATGATATGTCAACTTCAGCAGAGAGAGAGATTTGAAGTTGCTAGGCTTTGAACATGAAGGAAAGGGTCATGAGCCAATGAACACAAGGAATTCAAAAGGCCTCTAGATGCTGGAAAAAGAAAGGAAATGGAGTTTTCCCTAGAGTCTCCAGAGGGAGCTTGGCTCTGCTGACATCTTGGTTTCAGCCCAATGAAACTGATTTTAGACTTCTGGCCTCCAGAACTTACAGTTCAGAGAATACATCTGTGTTGTTTTAAGCCTTCAAGTTTGTGGTAATTTGTTATAGCAGCAACAGGAAATTATTAGAGGGAGATACTCACATAACCAGATAATAAAGTGAAGTGTGAGTGCTCACTTTGTCAGCACATATACCAAACCTGAAATTATAAAGAGAAGAGTAGTATTAAACAGAAACATGAAATGTTTCATAGTAGGGAAAGGCTCAGAGTTCAATAATTTGTTCTAGAAAAATTAGCTATCTATATGAAAATTAAGCAAATGTGGACTTCTATTTCACACTATATACAAAAATCAGTTCTAGGTGGCTTAAAAGTCTAATGCAAAAAGCAAAGTTTTTTTAATCTTCTAGAATAAAATTCAGGAAAATATCCATACGACTTCAAAGTAGAAAAATAGTTCTTTAAGATGACAAAGAAAACACACACTGTAAAAAGAATAACTTGACAAATATAACCACTGTAATTTTTTTTAATTTAATACAAAAATACTTTTTAAGTAAAAAGACACCACACATTGAGAGAAAATATTTGCAAGCACATAACAGGAAAAAGGATTAGTACCCAGAATATGTAAACAACTCCTACAAATCAATAAGGAAAAGGTCACTCCAATAGAAATGATGAAAGTGTCATTCTAGCTCGTGATGTGGTGACCCCACAGAGAGGGAACCGAAGCAATGAAAATTCTGCCCTCCATTCAATTTCCTTCAGGTGC
Organism: Tapirus indicus; assembly: GCA_031878705.1. NCBI lineage: Eukaryota > Metazoa > Chordata > Mammalia > Perissodactyla > Tapiridae > Tapirus > Tapirus indicus. Next base: position 115,121,436 of record CM062942.1, on the reverse strand, counting down.
TCCCCATGTGAAACCAAATAGAAGTCAAAGACAAGGGAACCCTTTGCTATCCTGCATACAGTTCAGCCTCCTGGAGCACATAGCAGGATAGAAAAGAATTAAATATGGATCTGGAGTGGCACAAGACACGTCAGATTTCAAACGTCTATCCATACTAAGTGATGGAGAGTATGTAGACTAAGGGCAAATCCCATACGATTATGATGCAAGTGTAATTTCCTACAATTATTTTGGAGAGCAATTTGGCAATATTTATTAAAGCTTAGCTCATACATTTTTATGACCCAACAATTTTACTCCTATGTATATGCTCTACAGAAAAATATATTTACTTGCAGCAAAAGACAAGTACAAGGAAGTTCATAGCATAATTATCTTAAAATATTTTTTGAAAAAATAATCCATGAATTCGAAGAATTGATGACTACATTGTCATATCTCAAGGATACAACGTGGAGGAATCTCACAAACAACACTGAGTAAAAGTGCGCATCACAGAAAGATACTTCCAGTATAAATCCATGCAAGGCTTTTAAAATATACCAAATAATACTATATGATGTGTAGTTCTACATCTATGTGTAGTTAAGTGACATAGAATTACATGGAATAATGGACATCAATTCAGAATAGTAGCTACCTCTGAGGGTTAAGGGGGGGTGCCTGGGAGGCTTCAATATATTGATGATGTCATTATTTCTTAACCTGGTGGTGAGTAAATAAGAGATCAAAATTTTATTTTATTCAGTTCTATGTTGGATATATTTCATAATGCTCTTTAAAACTTGAAGTGTTACAGGTGCTAGAAAAGAGGTATGCCCAGGGGCCTCTGGGAGCACAGAGGAGGGGCTCATAACCTAGACCTGGTGGAGGTGGTCAGGGAAGGATTACTGGAGAAGCTAGCATTAATCAAATGGTTTAAACCATCATAAAATCCCTGGGAGTTCAGTGTAGGAAGACATCAATGTGGTGTGGATATATCATTTAGAAACTGGAATTTAAACAGGCCTAAAAGAATGGGGAGAGCAGTAGCTGGAAATAAGGTAGCTAAGTCATAGAGAGGGGGCAGAGGTATATTTCTAGAGAGCACTGGACAATGTTTCCATTCACGAAACAAGGCTTAGCCAATAGGGATTTAAGCTTTATTCATTTAGAAGCTAGAATTTCCTCCAGGAAAATTTATGCTGAATCAATAAAGAACAGCTCAAAGTAGAGGAATTTGTTTGGTTATGGTGTGGCTATCATCTTTTATATGTATATCATGCTCCACTGCTTACAAAGCTTGTAAATCCTCATCGCCCTGAGAGATGGGAGGGCAGGCAGCATTATCTCCATTTACAGGGGACAAGTCAAAGCCACAGAGAGGTACAATGACTTGCCCAAGGTTACCTAACTAATAGGTGATGGGGTCAGGCCTAGAACCAGTTCTTCCAATTGCAAGCTCAAAATTTATTCTCCTACCCTCTGCCTATTCCACACTTTCATAGTTGAAGTTAGATCAACATTTAGAACACATTCTCTTACATAAGCACAAATCAACTGAAGAGCTTTTTAGCAAATTTGAATAGAATGAGAGTGCTCATAGACACATTGCTAATAATTTATTTCTACAAGGCATTGATTTATTGCAGTAGGACGAACTGCCCAATCCCTTGAGAAGTGTGAGTTGGTAAGTAATTGGGATGTTCCAATATGCATAACCTTTCTCAAAGTAAACAACCTGATTAAAAGTGTAGTCCTCTAGTAACAAATGGTTCAGAGATTACATTTCTTCTGTTAGATGAGAAATTCTATAAATTAAATTGATGAAATAAAGCTGATGAGTTCTGTTAATAGAGTGGTCATGAAAATTATCCTTTGGCCTCTAGGCTATAGAATTTTTTAATGCAGACTGGAAAAACTGTTAGAAATGTGTCTAATCTACATTTCTTTTTTTCTACCATCAGCAGATCAGTAAGCATATCTAAGAGCCCACAGAGGGGACAAAGCATGATCCCAGTGCAGTTGTAGATGACCAATTGGGTTAAAAAATTAATTTTATTGGATTTTATACTTGGACAGAACCATATGGCACAAATATAGTCAGTGCATTGAAGGAGAAATGGCACTGAAACATATCAGTTTACCTTTGGAAACCCACTCTGACTCTAGGATTTGGTTGATATTACAGGGGCAAACAAATGCATAATATAAGTTTTCTGCCTGCAGGAAGCTTCCAGTTACATTTGGGAACTAGAAAACATTGTGACAGTAAATTATGAGGTATAGACTGCAAGCACTCTTTGGAAGACACTAATTACAATGCCTAGCAGATAGTTATTACTCAATAAAAATAGGTGGAGTGGCATCTTGAGAAATTTTGTGCCGGTGCTTGGTTTCTTTCTAAAATATTTTAGGAATATGATGAAACCACCGTGTTTCTTGGATGGTTTGAGATCCACACTGTATGAAAGGCAGGAAAGTGAGGAATGGCTCCTGGAGTTATTATTCAACCAACAAAGGAGGTTGCTTCCAAAGACATTGATTTGCAAAGAAGATGCGATTTAGTTTAAAATTGCATATGCCTTGAATTCATAATAGTTTAAACAGATAAAAATGGTTTGTTTAAAAAATTTCAAAACAATATTTTGTAACTTACATTATTCCCCAAGGAACAAAGAGATGATACTCTATTCACTCTCTTAATACATGGCAAAAATACGAAGCATTTAACCATGATTTTAAATACAACTGGAAATACTTTATAACTAGGACAAGATCTAAGAAAAATCTCATAAGAAAAAATAATAAAACTAGTGTTTAGGGCTAAGAAAACAAAAGCAGTATGCAGCAATTAGATGAGCTCAAAGAAAAAGAACAAAGGATAAGCAATAATATACTAAATTATTGTTAATTGGAAAAGCCAAGATGTTCCTCCAGGCAGAAATCAGTAATTAGAATGTAGTGAAGCTCATTATCGTCATCCGGGTTGGAAATAAAAAGTGGATTGCATCTCCTCACTACTCAAGTTTCTCTCAGTCAACATTTAGATATTTCTACTGGTGAGATAAAGCAACGCGAGAGGTAAAATGTAGCATCGCTACTCTTTTCTCCCTTAGAGACAGAGTACACCTGCAGGCTTCTGAAGTCCTCCTGTCTTCAATCAACACCTGTGAGCTCAGGGCCACCCCCACACAGCAGGAAATGTGAAGACAGCAGCCTGCCTTAGCAACAGGCTTCAACTCTTGCAGATCTCACTGATTTACTGACTTCTGCTAATTGGAACATTGTCTGACTAGACCTGTGGCCTACACCACCCTGCCTTAGCTGATCTCCCTACCTCCGTTCCCGCTCCTGCTTTGATTAACAAATGTACATGATACCACCTGGCCTGCCTGTTCCACTGTCACCCGTGCCTCTAGGGTTACAAGATTCTATGGATCCTTTCTTTAGGCCCAAATCTCTGGATTCCCCAACCCATCATGGGTTTCAGTATGAAAATCCATCCCACACACCAAAAAGCAGGCCCTAGATCCATGTTTCTCAAAATGTGGTTCATAGACCACTAGAATCAGAAATGCCTTGGGGTGGGCAAGAAGCTTGCTAAAATGCATATCTAGGGGCTCAACTCAGATCTACTGAACCAAACCAGTGGAGTTGGAGCCCAGAAATCGTCATTTAAGTCAGTATTCTGGCAGATTTTAATATACATGAATATTTAAGAACCAGTCCTTGTTGCTTGTTGTTCCTTCCCTTGGAAGCGTCATCCCCCAAATCCACATATAGCTTACTTTTTCTTACCATTCAGATCTCAGCTCATATGTCACCCCCTCATATAGGCTTTCCCAAGCCACTCGAGAGAAAAATGCACTGCCCTCACTTTAAGTCATTGTCACATCATCTTCTTTTGTTTTCTTTACAGTAGTTAACACTATCTAAATTTATCTTATGGTGTATATTTTTACTTGTGTATTGTCTATCTTCCCCAATGAGAACGCAAACTCCACAAAAGCAAAAACCTGATCTTTCACAGCACTTTTTTCACTGTGCCTATGGTAGTGCCTGAACATAATAGGTTGGTTCTCAATAAATATTTGCTGAATTAATCAAGCACTGATCTAATGGAAACACCCAGATTCCCAGGAACACCACTGTATATTAGGTCAGTGAGAACACAGAGAAGGTATTTGCTTTCTCCTACCTTACTAATGACCTTCCTTTCTCCTTTGTACAAAGCCAAATGTGGAAATATGTCAAATTAAATCTGAACCAGATATGTATGTGCATTTTGAATATGCCTCTGTGGTTGTGTCATATTCCTACAACCTTCCAGCAGTTGAGTAAACCTTATAAAACTGAAATTTTTGGAGAAGTACTTGTTTGGACAATTTTTCTAGATAGATGAAGATTAACCCTTAAGTGCTATAAAAGTATTAATAGTTTAATGGAATTCATTCTATAATTCTTATGTACTTGAGATATTATGATTTATAAGAAATAATGTATTTGGTCATTCAGATGACCAAAATATATTTCTCATATATATTTGGTCTTTCTCCAACGTCCTGGCTCACAGCTCCCAAAACCCTTGAAATTTCCTAAGTGATGATAGTTTGAAGGTGTCTTTTGTTATGCTAATGAGATGACTTTTGGAAATCACCCAAGAATGGGGGCTGGATGCCAGTGTAGCCAACTATGTGATTAGAGGGTTGGAACTTTCAGTCCCACCCCCAGACCTCCGGGGAAGGGGAGAGGGACTGGAGATTGAGTTCAGTCACCAATGCCAATGATTTAATTAATCATGCCTATGTAATGAAGCTTCCACAAAACCCCAAAAGGATGGGGATTGGAGAGCTTCTGGGTTGGTGAACACATCGAGATTTGAGGAGAGTGCTCAGAGAGGGCATGGAAGCTCCTCACCCTTTCCCCACACCTTGCCCTCTGCATCGCCTCCATCTGGCTATTCCTGACTTATATCCTTTTACGATAAACCAGCGATCTCGTAAGTAAAATGTTTCTCTCAGTTCTGTGAGTCACTCCAGCAAATTAATGGAACCCAAGGAAGGGGCCTTCAGAACCCCTGATTTGTGGCTAGTTGGTCAGAAGTACAAGTAACAACCTGGACTTGAGACTGGCCTCTGAAGTTCAAGGAAGAGGTTGTGGGAACCTCCAACCTGTAGCCAGTAGGTTAGAAGCACAGGTTATCACCTGGACTTGAGACTGGCATTTGTAGTTGGGGGTGGGGTGACAGGGGGAATCTTGTAGGACTGAGCCCTTAACCTGGAGGATCTGATGCTGTTTTCGAGTAGGTAATGTCAAAATTGAGTTGAATTCTTGGACACTCTACTGGTGTCTAAGAATTGTTTGTTGGTGTAGGGGGAACTCTCCACACACACACGTTGGAAATTGATTTTCAGAACATCAAGAGTACTTCTTGGCCTTAATAAAGGTATTAAGGGCAGGGAACTCAGTATATGACTTGGGTTCACCTGAGCAAAGATTTGCAGGCATTCAGACATCAGGGGTTCATTAAGGATGAGCTGGAGCCTGGTTATAAGCATGTATAGGATGCAGCGTGCTACGAAGTTTATTCTGACAGTTTGTCAATGGCCTCCTGAGTATTTGGGCTCCTTTGGTGGCTCTTTCGAAGAAATGTACCTTGTTTTATTGAAATCCAGAAATTCAAATGATCTTCAATCAATTTCTTTTACCACTCTATTTTGGGGTTTATTATCACGGGGGCTAAGAGCTTTGAGTAAACCTTGCAACACCCATGTATTTGCATATGTCATTTAATTAAAATTTGCAGTGTTATATTATTATTTCTATTTTACAGATGAGCAAAAAAGATTCAAAGAATTTAAATAACTTGCCTGAAGTCCACACAGGTGTTTTGAGTATGTGTATACTGATCTTTCTGAAAGTGATTACTTGACTACCCAGACAAGTAGCACAGGCAAGACCTTCTTGGATTCCAAGTCTTAGTCTCTCTTAATAAGCTTTGCTCATTGCTAGTTCATTAGACAGAGATGAGAAGATGCCTAGATTAATTTTTATTTTTTCCTTATTTTTAGGTTTTTACATAGCTCTTTTTTTGAGAAAGTAATACATTATCATGATAAAATGTCATACAATATAGAATGGTATACAATGAAATGTGTCTTCCTTTAATCCCAGTCCCTCCCCACTGAGGCAGCCACAACACAACCACCATTAAAAATCTTTTGTCTATCCTTCCAAAATGTTTTTTGCATAGAATACAAGAAACTGCATACACACACATATACACACATACACACCCACATAAACACACACATATTAATATATATATACATATATATACACACACATATATTACACAAATGGAAGTATCTGTACGTTGATTTTTTTCACTTGTATCTTGGAGAAAATTCCTTATCATTATAAATATACACATCTATTCTCGTCTGTTTGATTTTTACCAACATTTTACAATTAAATCTTTGAAGTACACAAAAAATTAAAAGAATGATACAGTGAGTACAAATATACACATTTTGCAGATTTTTGAATTAACAGTTTACAATACCTGTTTTATCACATATCTATCCACTGATCAATCTATCTGATTTTCTTTAATGCATTTCAGAATAATTGGCAGACATCAGTTCATTTTATCAGGAAACACTACCCAATGCATGTCATCAACCAGAGTTAAATGTTTGTTTACAGTTTTTTTCTTAAGGTGAAATTTACATAAAATAAAATGCAGAAATTTTAAGTGTAGCATTCAATGAGTGTTGATAAAGGAATACACCATGTAACCCAAAACTCTACCAAAATATAGAAATTTCCCTAATACTTCATTCCCTGTCACATCCCGCCCACATCCTCACCAGAGGCAATGTTCTGATCTTTTTTCACAGTAGATAAGTTTTGCCTGTTCTAGAACTTCATGTAAGTGCAATCACAGATTCTGTACTCTCTTGTGTAAGGTTTCTTTCATTCAGCATAATAATTTTGAGATTCATTCATATCGTTGTGTATATCAGTAGATCGTTCCTTTTTATTAAGTTGTAGTCCATAGTATAAGTATGCAATATAAATTATTTTACATTTGTGTCAATGATCCATCTCAAATTAATTTTTATGATGTGAGCCAAGGGTTGAGTTTCATTATTTTTCCATATGGAAAAATGAGTTTCATTATTTTTCCACTGTCATTTGTTGAAAAGATATTCCTTTCAACATTGGATTGCTTTAGTGTCTTTTTCAAACATTAAATAACTCTTATCAGTGTGGGTCTTTTTCTGGACTCTGTTCCACTAATCTTTAAGCTAGTATACTGTTTTGAGTAATGTAACTTTACAGTAATATTTGAAATAAGGTAGTGTATTTTTCTAAACTTGTTCTTTTTCTAACTGCTTTCTTTCACTGTTCTGGATCCTTTTAATGCCATGTACACTTAGGGAATTAGATTGTCAGTTTCTACAAAAAACATGGTAGGATTATGTTTGAGATTGTGTTGAATCCATAGATCAATTTGGAGATAAATGATATCTTAGAATATTAAGTCTTCCAATTTGTGAATATAGCAAATATCTCCATTTATTTAGGTGTTAATTTTTCTCAGCAATGGTTTGTATTTTTTAGTGTAGAAGTCCTGCACATCTGTTATTAGATTTACTCCTAGGAATATGAAGTGTTTTGTTGCTTTGTAAATTGCATTGCTTTAATTTTAATGTCCAATTGGAGCTGTTTTATATGAAAAGATAATTGATTTTATGTATTAACCTTGTATCCTGCAACCTTGCTAAAATGACATAAATTAGTTCTAGTGATTTTACTTGTAGATTTCTTGTGATATTCTATATATATCTTTGTGAGATATAAACATAAAAAGATTTTTGTTTCTTCCTTGCTGATCTTTATGCCTTTCACTTTTTTCCTCACCTTATTGCAATGTCTAGTACCACCAGTAAAGAGCTGAATAGATATGGTGAAAGTGCCCATTCTTCCCTTGTTCTAAGGGGAAAAGCATTCAATATTTCACCATTAAGTGTGATACTGACTCTAGGTTTTTTCGTAAATGGCTTTTATCTGAATAAAGAAGTTCCCTTCTATACTTGGTTTGCTGAAGGTTCTTGTGATGAGTGGGCATTGAATTTTGTCATATGTGGTTTTTTCCTTTACTTAATAAATATGGAAAATTATGTTGATTAAGTTTTTTGAATTAAACCAATCCTGTGTTCCTGGGATAATTGTTGCACCGTTATTATATATTATATCTTTCTATGTTTCTGAATTTTATTTGCTCAAATTGTGTTAAGTGTTTTGTGCCTGTATTCATGAGGGATACTGATCTCTTAGTTTCTTTTTTGTAATGATTTTCTCAGGTTTTAAAATTAGGTTTATGCTTTGCCTTATAAAATAAGTTGTGAATTGATCCCTCTTTCTCTGTTTTCTAAAAGAGTTTAAGATTCATGTTAATTCTTCCTTAAATGTTTGATAAAAATTCACCAGTGAAACTATAAAAGTTTATGCTGAAGTTAACTATAAAAGTATTTACTGAAGTTTTCTTTTTGGACAGTTTTTTTAAATAACAAAATCAATTTCCTTAAGATTTATTATGTAATTTAGATTTTCTGTTTTATTTTTTGTCATTTTTGGTAAGTTGTATTTTTCAATGAATTAGCCCATTTCATCTAAGTTATCTACTTTGTTGTTATAAAACTGTTCATAATATTCCTTTATCATACTTTTAACATCTGTAAGAATTCTAGTGATAACACTGCTTTAATTACTTATACTGGTAATTTGCGTTCTCCCTCTTTTTCTCTTGATCAGTCTAACTAGGGGCATCTCACTTCTGTTGAACTTTTCAAAGAATCAAATTTTTGCTTTGTTCATATTCTCTATGGTTGTCTATTTTCTATCTCATGGATATCTGCTCTTTATTATTTATTTCATTCTACTTATTTATAACTAAAGATTATCTTTGCTTTTCCTTTTCTAGCTTTTTGGAGTGGAAACTTTTTCCTATTATAAGTATTTAAAACCATAAATTTTTATTTAAGCACTGCTTTATCTACATTCCACAATTTATACATGTTTTAATTTCATTGTTATTTTTATTATTATTCAGTTCTAAATATTTTCTAATTTCCCTTGTGATTTTTTTATTTCCTCTCCTGGTCATTTAGTAATAAGTTGTTTAATTCCCAAATATTTGTTTCTTTTTCTAGATATGTTATTGTTGTTGATTTATAATTTAACTCCCTTGTAACCAAAGAACATACTCTGTATGATTTCAGTCCTATTAAATGCATTGGACTTTTTCTTTTGGCCCAGACATTGGTTTATCTACACTTGAAAGGAATGTGTACCCTACAATTATAAGGTGCAGTGTTCTATAAATATCAGCTAACTCAAAGTGGTTGATAAAAGTTGTTCAAATTTTCTATATCTTTACTGATTTTTGTCTTGTTCTTCAATTACTGAAAGAGAGATGTTAAAATCTCCAGCTATAATTGTGGAAGTGTTAAGTTTTCCTACTACTTTGTCAAATTTGTTCATTATTTTGAAGCTCTGTTATAAGACACACAAACATTTATTATTGTTATATCTTCCTGATCAACTGACCCTCCTCTTTTATTATGAAATGCCCGTTTTTATCTCTAGTAATATTCTTTTATTGAAGTCTATCTTATCTGATATTAATATCAAGACCCCTGCCTTCCTATGCATACTTTTATATCGTATGCTTTTTTTCCATCCATATTCTTTCAATCAGTTTGTGTCTGTATATTTAAAGTGTATCTCTAGTTGACAGCACATACTGGAGTCTCAGTTTTTAATCCATTCTGACAACTTTTGCATTTTAATTGGAGTATTTATTTACCATCAACATTTACTGTAGAATTCGATATACTAAATTTAGGTCTACCATTTTACCATTTATTTTTTGATGTCTCCTTTGTTGTTTATTTTACTAATCCTCCTTTTGGATTAATTGAATATATATTTCTAGAAATCCATTTAATTTTATCATTTGGCTATATAGCTATATCTCTTTCTTATTTTTATTTTATTTTAGCATTTACTCTAGCTATTACAGTAGATTTCCTTAACTTTTAACAGTCTACTTAGAGTTAATATTTTATTGCTTCACAGACTATATGGAAACCTTGAGCTGTATAGGTCCATTTTCTCCTTTTCTCATCCTTTATGCTATTTTTGTCACGTTCAGTGTATATTTCTACTCAAGACAATCTATTGGCCGTAAGAAAAGTTGAAATTTCATATCATTTCCAAAAGAAAAATCATTTGAAAATCTTTGAAAAGTGATTTTTTGGGTTCCAGGTGTTAGTAGTTTACATATTAACATAGTGAGTCTAAGAGAGACAGTATCACAGGATTATAGAGTGTCAGAACTGGAAGGGATCTTAAAAATCATTCAGTCCAGTGTTTCCCCAGAGGGGCACTATTGGCGTTTTGAGGGAGACAATTCTTGATTGTGCAGGATTGTCATGCACATCATAGGATTTTTAATATCACTGGCACCTGCCTGCTAAATGTCAAAAATGCCACCATATATTTCCAAAGTCCCAGTTGGGAGTATTGCACAGCCCTCAGTTAAGAACCACTGTTACTGAATCACCTCATTCTCCAGATGGAGAAACTGAGATTCAGAGAGGATAGGTAGCTTGCTTAAAGTTGAACACCATTTTTTTAACAGAACTGTGACTAAACCCTGGTGCTCATTTCAGTTCTGTTTTAACTGTACCACTCTATCTGGGATTGGTCATGAAAATATTCCAACTATAATTAAAAGATAAAATAAACTAAGAGATATTTTTATTTCTTGTGTCCTAAATTAATATCATCTGTTGGAAAAATCACCTTGAAGAAGTTAAGAGGTGGAGGTTCTGATGATGACCCTCGTACAAATTTCACGGACATTCCATAGCCATTTAACCATTGCATGGAGTGGCATTTCCTGTCATTCTCTCTGCTAGACTGATATAGCCATGTTTGTAAAATGCTCCATGCAAAACCCTCGCAGGAAAAAGGCTCAATATAATCTCAGTAGAATAATTAGTGTTTTATTTTGGTTCTGTATAAATATGTATACATTTCTATTTTTAAATTCTGAAGAACTCAGTTCTTAGTATTTCTTTTCTAGAGTTTAGTGAGCATGTATACAATCTTATGCTGCTTAGTGTCATAAGCGTAACTACTCAAACAGCTCCTAAAAGCAGCTTGAAAACTAGTTCCCACAGTTGTACTGCCCACACACAACTCAGCTTACCCGTACATTCCCAGTATGAGGCAGGTACTTAACTCAGTCTATACAAGATTTGAACCTGTTTTAGATCAGCAATGTGGTGAGAAGGGCAGATGGCCTGGCTGTAGGGTAACTACTGAGGAGAGGAGGCTGTGGTTCAGAATGCCTGGGAAAAGAAATAACATCAAGTCTTGAACTGGAAAAGGCTAAATATGTACCAGACATTGAGATTATACCTCTTCCTTTGGACAAGAAAAAGTTTAGATGTGACTGAAAACAAAGCCACAAGGCAAATACATGAATAGAAACATTTAACAGATGGATGGGGCAAAGGGAATTCTGAGTGGGTGTTGGCAGAGATTGTCAGAGTTCCTGGATTCTATCCAACCAGATTGATGCTATTTAAGTATGTAAGATTTTCTTTGTCAGCATTTTTTAGTAATTAATAGGAAGAACTTTCACTAGGGTATTTCATCACTAGGTTGCATTAGATTATTCATTTCTTTATATAGCAAATATTTATCGAGCACCTACTACAAGTCTGGAGTTGTTCTAGAATGTTGTAGTGAAAAAGAAAAATACCGTATGATCTCACTTATATGTGGAATCTTAAAAAAAAAAAAAAAAGAACTCATTGATACAGAGAACAGATTGGTAGTTGCCAGATGCAGGGGGTGGAGGGGTGGGAGAAATGGGTGAAGGGAGTCAAAAGGTACAAACTTGCAGTTATAAAATAAGTGAATCTTGGGGATGTAATGTACAGCATGGTGACTATAGTTAATAATAAGGTATTGCATATTTGAAAGTTGCTAAGAGAGTAGATCTTAAAAGCTCGCATCACAAGAAAAAAATTCTATAACTATGTATGGTGACAGACATTAGCTAGACTTATTTTGGTGATAAATTTTGCAATAAATGCAAATATTGAATCATCATGTTGTACACCTAGAACTAATATAATGTTGTATGTCCCTTATACCTCAATTTTTAAAAATGCTGTAGATTCCACAGGGAAGCAAAAAGAGAGAGAGAGAGAGAAGACTTTACTCTTCTGAAGCTAACCCCCTGACTGGGGGTATATAGACAATAAGAGGGATAGTAAGTGCAGGTAGGGGACGTTAGGGAAGTCTTGTGTGATAAAATATTTTCTGAGTGGAGACATGAAGGAAGAGAGAGAGAAGGTGATGAGGATACCTGGGAGAAGATGGGTCCAGGCTGAGGCAACAGCAAGTGTAAATCACTAAGGCTGGGACAAGCCTAGTATGTTCCAAGAATAGCAAAGAGACAATGTGGCTGGAAGGGAATAATGGAGGGGAGAGTGGTAAGAGATGAGGAACACTACCATTACCATAGGCTCACGTTTAATTAGAAATGTATGATGAGATTGGTTTTGTCATTTTGTAAGAGGACAGAGGTAGCTATGGGTGAAACATTTTCTCATTGTTTTAGATTTTCTTATGTGTTCTTTTCTTTCCCAGTACTCAACCTCTGTTCCCTTTATCCCTGTCTTCATCCACATCTCTCTGTTCGTCTCTTGTCTTCTTCTCCTAGAGAACTGAGTTTAGCAGACATAGCTGAATAAATCCAGGAGCTAGAGCAGATGTTTGTGGAAGACAAATGCCAGTTGTGAGTACTGAGCTTTTAAGATGGCCAGGTTGAATCCTCAAAGGCAGGTTCAGGATTGTCATAAGAGTCATAGGTGCAAGCTAACTTATCCCCAGAAAATGAAGCCATGGTTTTCAGTTCCCGAATCTTACTTCATATAGTCTCTATTAGTATTTTCCTACCAACTGTGACCTTAGACTGTTCCACAGACAGATGTGTATCTTTCACAATAGTCTTCTTAAAGATGAGCATCTCTTCTTCTATAATTCCAGTAAGTGATTTCTGGCCATGATCCCCTGATTTTACTCCTCTCCAGTGGCTTGAGAACTGCTGAGTTGAGCAACTCCTTAGGGTATCATTAACATTATATTCTATGTCTGCTATGTGGAAAGTGAATTATAGTAGTCCAGGTCAAATAGGATGATGGCTTAGACTGGAGAAAGGTTGTAGAAAGGGAGAAATATGGACAGACTCAAGAAATATCTAGCTGGGGATATAGACAGGACTTAGGGATAGATTTGAGACAGATGTTGAGGGAAAAGGAATTGTTACAGCTGACTTCTTGGTTCTGACTTACCAAACCGAATAGAAAGTGGAACTATTCACTGAGGCATGGCACATTGGAAGAAGACCCAGCTGGTGGGGAAAGACTATAAGGAAAAAATGAGTTTAAAATGCCTCTGAAAAGTCGAACATCAGGTAGACTGAGGAAAAGAAGGGTTTCTGGAAGAGGAGAGATTTGCCTTGGAAATATAAATTTTTGGAGTCATCAGCATTTAGATATTTAATGGATCTTTGGATATTAATGGAAGTCCCTTTAAAAAAAGTATAGAATGAGAAGAGATGTCCCCATGACTGAATCCCAAAGCATCCATTATATTGAAGTCAGGTTGTGGAAAAAGGGCCAACAAAGGACACTGAGTGGGATGGAAGGAAAACCAGAAGAATATGTGTGGTCACTCTCAGTCCCTTACATTCTGATTTGCTTTCTTGAATGAGAGGAAAAGGGATACAGTTATGACTAGTGCACTGGGACTTCCTCAGAGGAGTGGGGTAAGCATATTCATGCTTTCCATTCTATGTTCCATGGGAAAATCAAGTTGAGAATTGCTGCATTGAGTCATGCTATCTTTCCAGTTACAGTAGCCAGATAAATATGAGGTCTTTAAAAAAACCCCACTCTTTTTAACTACATCCAGGAAATTTCAAGAATATTGAGACAAAAGTGTTTTTCCAAGTTAAAGAGGAGTAACTTTGAAGAATGTTGATGGTGAGAGGGATTATGGGATTTAAAGGAATGAACTGTATAGTATTTTAATGATATTGGTGAAGTGCATGAAAAACAAAGTGTTTTAAAACAAACTATTCTTAAGTCCCTTAAGTCCTGGAAGTATTCTAGCCCACAGAGCAAAAATATTCTGCAGTTTAATCTCAACCATAATTGGCCAACATGTGTCATGGCACAGTCTGCAGGTAACAGCTTGTAGGGAGGACAGTACTACGGAGCCAAATGCAGTAGTGAGGGTGGAGGCCGTGAAGATGCTTTTATAGCTCACACTTAGTGGGAAGTAATGGGCTAATATAAAAAAATGCTGAGAATGCACTTCTTTTGTGCTTTTGGCTGCTAATCAGCTAGGGCAGCCAATAGTCTTTGATATATAGCCACTCTGATCTCTGTGGTAGCTAAGACTAGAGATACTTTGAAATAAGGAAAACTACCAGTTCCTCTTCCTAAGGACAAAGGAGTGCCAAAGATGGAAGTTTTGTTTTGTAGCCAAGAAAGGGGGGTGGAATTTGGGGTGAGGAGGGAAGGGAGAGAGATTGGTTTCCTGGTGCGTGGCCAAGAAACAGTTCACTCCTGATGTGAGTATCATGTACAGAAATTGTCTAGCATAACGTCTGGCTCCCATTGAATACTTAATAAGTGTTTGCTGGAGTTGATATTATTTTAAATTATTTCTCACACATGGAATAATTTTAATTAACTCATCATTCCAATCAGCATCTGGCATACTGATATCAGGTCATTGAACAAAACAAGCAACATTTAAGCCCAGTATTCTGGATTACATGGTGTGTTTGTGGTTTACCTTACACCAATAACCTAGTTTCTCACAAGTCTTCTAACAATTCTTCAACACTTCTCAGGCAATTGAGTAAGAATGTTTTGCAAGTGTAGGAATGTTGGCATGGTGGTGTTGAGCAGCTGTTTACTGAGACAAGGACCAGAGAAAATGGATTTCAATTGTATAAATTAAACAACTCCTGTGACATCAGATAAAACATCTATATAGATTATTTGAAACTGACACAATACAGCTAGATTAAACTTCCAAAAGCATAGCTCTGATCTTATAATTCCACACTCAAAAAACTTCAATGGCTCCCCATTGGCTGGAAAATAAAATTAATCCTTTAATTTGGCTCTCTAGGATTTATTCTGCCTTTCAAGGTTATATCCTGCTCTTCCTCTTCACAGACCCTAAAACTTCACATGTTTTCTTTTTGTTCCACCCAAGATTTTTTTTCCTCATGCCATGCCTTCTAATGTGTATGTCCTTCCTTATACTCAGGTCCATTCAAATCCTATGCATCCTTTATGTTAGGCTGGGTTCAAATGTGACCTTCTTCAATAAATTATCCTTGGTCCTTTCAGAATATCCACCTTGTCCTTTCTCCAGAAACGTTGATGAGTTTTTATGGTACTAACACAGGCCAACCATCTCTTTCTTGCAATTCTCAAATCCCCAAAGCTATGAAAATAGAAAATGTTTCAAAATTCATTATGAAATCAGAACTGACCTGAACTTACTTGGTAATAAAATCTAACCTGAAGTGATGTGAGGCTCTCTCTAGTCTTTATTTATCTTAGCTTAACGTTAATAGTCATATATTTCAGTTCAGAAATATAAATGCGTTTGATACTGGGCTACTGCCTAATGTCATGTAATGTCAATGTGTTATTTAATATGCAGTATATAGATCTTATTACCGCTCTAAATCTGAAAATTTATGAACTCTGAAATACGTCTGTTTCCAAGGTTTTTGGATAGGGACTGTAAACTTGATTATATTTGTATACAGGTGTCATTTTTTTTGGCTGTCTAATATCTAAACAACCGTTCTGTTCTGAGAGAATCTGCCATTGTGTGAGTCTTGGTGGGAATTAGGGCTTCATCTCCATCACGGATTTTGAAGTGGCCAGGTACTTCATCCTCTTTGTCCCTGGTACCTGGTCTTGGATGAGTAACCTAGGCTCCACCAATTAAATGCTCCTTACTAGGACTTTGAATTCTGAGGGAATGATGCAAAGAAACAGGGAAAGTTAGAGATTATTCACTGAGGTGGTAGAGTCAAGTGGCTAGTGGCAGTGGTTCAGCCAACACTAGCTGTTCCTATGGAGTGACTGCCTGTATTTCTCATTGCCTAGTTACCTTTGGTTCTTGACTATTTCTGAACCTCCTTTGCCAGACTTCCTGTTAGTTCTGTAAAATCTCCGATATTCTTTTAATAAACTTCTTTCCTTAAGTCAGCTAGAGTTAGTTTCTGTTATTTGTATCCAAAAACTTCAACTGATTATAGACTATAGAGTCATGTGCCACATAACAATGTTTCAATCAATGACCAATCACATATATGATGGTGGTCCCATAAGATGAGTACAATATAGCCTAGGTGTGTAATAGGCTATACCATCTAGGTTTGTGTAAGTACACTCTATGGTGTTTGCACAGTGACAAAATCACCTGACAATGCATTTCTTAGACTGTATCCCCATCGTTAAGTTACACATGACTGTATCTTCTTTCTATCTTTACCTGTCTTAGTTCAGGCTTCTATAACAAAGTACCATAGACTGGCTAGCTTATAAGCACAACAGAAATTTATTTCTCATAGTTCTGGAGATTGAAAAATGGTTATTAGTGTGCCAGCATGGACAGTTTCTGATGAGGACTCTTTCAGGTTGTAGGCTGCTGACTTCTCGTTGTATCCTCACATGATGGAAAGAGAGCTAGCTAGCTCTCTGGCCTCTTACAAGGACCTTAAGCCCATTCATGAGAGTTCTACCCTCATGACCTAATTACCTCCCAAAGGCTCCACCTCCTAATACTATCACATTAGGATTAGGATTTCAACATATGAATTTTGGGGGGACACAAACGTTCAGTCCATAATGCCACCCTCATCTAGATTTGAAGCTCCTTAAAAGTAAGAATGATGTATATTTTTATCTTTGTATACTCAAAGCACCTAGCAATGACAGATAATGGATTACTTTAAGTATGGCAGTGACTAGATCATACTGGTATTTTAGAAAGATCACTGTCTTTGACATACGGAAAATGGGGTGGAAGAGGAAAGATTGGAGTATTCCAGTTGGGAGGTGATCATGTCATGATTAGTGTAGTGGAAGTTGAGATGGAGAGAAATTTTATGGATTTGAGAGATGTTTAAGGAAATAGAAAGAGCAGGATTTGGTGACTGATTGATCATGGTGGATAATAGATAGGGAGGAGGATAAATGACTCCCAAATATCTGGCTTGGGAGTGGTAAGGGAGATAACTGGGTCAGCTGGAAATGTGTTGAGTTCCAGGACCAGCAGAGGGGTCCTGTAGACAATGAGTGATGGGTCTAAAGCTCAATCAGAGTCAGAGATTAGGTATCATCACAATATTGGTGGTACTTACATCCATGGAAGTAGATGAAATCTCCCAAGAGGAGAGTATAGATTGAGAAGAAAATAGGACCTAGGACAGAGCATTGAGGAACATAGAAGTGATCAACTAAAGCTGAGGAACCTTCAAAGGGGGAACAAGAGAGGTAGGAATATTTCAATATGTCTTGTGACTGTAACAACTGATCACACATGATCTTTGTCTTCAAAAGTTGGGAGAAGGGTAGAGACAAGCACATAAATGATTGTAGCACAATGTGACAAGTGTTACATCAGGAGTATATTAGCTTAGGAGAGACATCATAATGGATGGGACAAACACATCTATTATTTTGAAGTCTACTTGACAGCTATCTGTGTGGCATAATATATTCACGGGTGTGTGTGTAATGTCAAATGACTATGACATAAGTCCACATATTTAATATTAAACTTCCTCTGACTGGATTTTCTTTCAGCATCTCTTATGCCTGTTAAGCAAGATTTTCTTTCTCTACTATTTCTTTCAAACTGCTTTGTGGTATTAACTGCTTTTGGTCAATAGAGGGTTTTTTTTGTTGTTTTTTTTGTTTTTTTGTTTTTTTTTTTTGCCAGTGAAAGAAATCCATGGATCTAGTTAAAAACAGTTAAATATCTGATAATTTCTTTAAAATATATTCTGAATAAATATCTTTAAATTGATTATTAGTAATACATTCTGAAGAGAGATATTTTTATTTTAAAGCTGGAAGTGGTTGAAAGTGACTGAGTATAAAGTGAATTGATCACCTTCATCTTCTTGGCTTGCTCCTAGCCCTTGATATTTTTTCCTTTCAGGAAGAAATATTTTAAAGCACAAAGAATTCATGAGTGAAAATAGGCACCTTTGTTTTTAATTCCAACCCTGTCTGTAAATTTGTAACCTTAGAAAAGTCACTATTGCCCTCTGGGCCTTGCTTGCTACATCTTCACAAAGGAGCTGCTATCTGCCCCAGAGACCTCACAGAATTGTTGTGGGAATCAAGTGAGAAATGGATGTAAAATTGCTTGGATAACATAAAAGGTGCTTGTGGAAGACACCCGTGCTCTCACACTTTTCCCAGTGCTCTTCTATATAGCCCAGTATCTTTTTAGTTATGTTGGGACCATGTAAAAACTCTGGCTAATGGGCTGTAAGTAGGTGTGACACGTGTCACTGCTAAGTCAAAGCATTAAGAGTTCATATGCCATCTCTAAGCTCTCTATTCTTCTTTAGTAACCATGGAGATGATATGTTGAGATGGTGACATTGTAAAATAGAAGGAGCATCAATCTCTGAGTCACTAAATAGAGAAAAACCCTGCCTCCCAAATGGCCCCCAATTGACTTTGCATGAGTGAGGTATAAATTTTTGTGTCTTAAATCTCTGAGATTTGGGGGCCACATGTTACTGAAACATATCTAAGTCTCTTCTGGTTAACACAGCGTTAAAAGCATAAGGCATTGTTATTTGAGATTTTCTGTGACAGTGAGTGGGAAACTAGAGGTAGGGAACCCTAAAAAGCTTTTGATGGTGGTCCCAGCAAGAAAAACGAGGGGTTTTATAGTTTCTTTAGCAAAGATGTTTCATTTCCCAACGTCTTTCCAAACCATCTCAAAATTCAGTGCTCCAGCAATGGTATCAGCTCTGCCATGTGTCCTATTTTGATGCTAAGGCTAAGAGTGCACCTCTGCCATTGCTTCTTGCCTTTCAGATTATTCAGAACAACCAGAAGAATGATGACTACGGTAAAGAATAACGCCTGGTAACTGCTCCACTAGGGCCAGTGGAACAGGGGCAGGATGGGACAGGATTGGGAAATGTCACTCCTATAAGGGTATTTTATGCATAGAAAAACTCCCTTTTGTTTCCTCTTTGATTTTTTTCTCCTCTCCTTGTCTGCTTCCTATTACTCTGCCTTCTATTTGTTTTTTACTCGTATGCCTTTCTTAGTTTTTTGACTGGCAACTCTGTGTTCAGGGCTGTAAGAAACACCGAGCAGTTTAAGATATTATGCAGGCCTTTAAGGAGTCTACAATACATTCTGGAAATGAGCTTTACACACAGAACTGAGGACCAGTGTAAAACTATGTAATTCACTGCTAAACTGAGAGACATAAAATATAATTGCTATAGGAGATAGCAGAGAGGGAGAGCAATGGAGATAATTTGGGGTGAGGGAGAACTTGGAACCTGGAGGCTTGGCTAGGAGGCTGTTGCAGTAATCCAAGGGTGAGGTGACAAATATTTGAAAATAGGCATAGAGAAGGAAAATAATATGGATGAAAATGACCGTCATTTTAAAAGAAAAAGGATAGAGTCTTTGACTAACTGGAAGGAGAGCTATGTGAGTAGAAATTGACAAAGATGATTCAAAGTTTTAAGCCTGAATAGCTTAAGAGAATAAAAATGTTATTAACAGGGACAAAATTATCTGGAATAGAACTGAATTTGATTGGAGGAGGTAGCTGTGGAAAAGAGAGTTCACTTATGGATGTAATTGGTTTGGGAGAGATGAGCTCACAATTCAAGAAGACATGTCTAGTATCCAGGCAGAGCTATCAGCACTGAGACCCAAATGAAAAGACCAAATTGGAAATGTATATGATATGTGAAGCTAGAGTATGGTGCATTGGTTAACACTCCCAACTTGGGAGGATGAAATGGAGGATAAGAGGTCCATGAAAGAGACTTGTAAAAACCAATTGAGAATGTTCATTCATTCATTCGTTATTTACTAAACGTAAACTATGTGCCATGCATTTGTTAAAACATATTAATTACTCAATAGACTGGTATTTGAGATTTGTGTTAATTTTACTCTCTCAGCACTTCTAAGATGGAAAGCAGGCACAATAGTAAAATTGATACATGTATTTGAAAAGTTGTTTCACAGGCATCCTTTCTATTTAGAGCCTACCTAATAGACTACCAATACAAAAATTCTTTCATTTGAAACATAAGACACTATTTGTCTTGAATGAAGTAGCTTGCTGAATCTGTAGCTATACCTTTCATATTGTTATGTTAATGCAGAAATAAGAGTTAGTGTGCCACTTATATACTTAGTGTTTATGAACATTACATAGCAGTCTGGATGATATCAGTCATTTTCAACATTTTCCTCTTCATCATCAACAAAGAGAGAAGATCATTTTAACTGTCTAATAAAAATTATAGAAAGTAGACACAGAAGATTGTTTTATTTCCAATTCCATTAAATACCTTACAGACACATAAGATCTTTGAAGAAAAATGGGCATGTTAACCAAATACTATTTGATGTTAAAATATATGTTATCAGAGAACTGAAAAAAATATATTTCAGATTAAATCATCTCCAAACTTCACTTTATTTAATTGAAGGAGGAAGACTCTCTTGTCAATGAAAGCCTTCGTTTTACCATCCATAAAATGAGGAGATTGGACTACTCGATCACTAAAGCAATTCTTGCTCTGACATGAGTCTAGAATCATGGAATGTCCTGAGGGTACAAAACATTGAGCTAGTTTGAGTGCATTCCCCATAGCTTTTAGTGATGGCCACTTTTTTCTTTTTCCGATGAGGAAGATTAGCCCTGAGCTAACATCTGTTGCAAATCCTCCTCTTTTTGCTGAGGAAGATTGGCCCTGGGCTAACATCCGTGCCATCTTCCTCTACTTTATATGTGTGACATCTGCCACAGCATGGCTTGATAAGCAGTGCATAGGTCTGTGCCTGGGATCTGAACCTGTGAACCCCGGGCCTCTGAAGTGGAGCGTGTGAACTTAACCACTACGCCACCGGATCAGCCCCAAGTGATAGCCACTTTTAAAAGACTATTCAACATTTTAATTATCATGACCACAAACTGGAGGCAGTTTTTAGCTAAAAATTATGAGGTCATTTTAGAAATCAACAAAATGATTCTGTACAGGAGATAACGCTGCTTTCAGCGAATGGTAAAAAGATCACAGAGGACAGAAGAGTGTAGAGGACATCAACAGAAATAAAGAGAAAGGAATGGTTCTTCGTAAACCAGGTTCTCACCATAGCCCCAAAGATTATGGGAGGACAACCCTGGCCTAGAAAATTACTATGTTTAACTCTAGGTTGAGATATAGTATTTTGCAAAATTTTCCATATTGCTGAATTTATTTACAGCTACCCTCATGGTCCAATTGCAATATTTCTTAGATCACAAGTCCTTTTGTTATTGATTTTCAAAACTCCAGGCAATACTTGGCCTCTTTATTACAGAAAGATGAGTTTCCTGGAGTGCCCTTGGAGTTGCTTCTCCAACAGTGGGTGTGGAAATACGCTGATTTTTTCACTTCTACCCAATGGCTGCATCACAAAGCAACTATCTAGGGTTGAGTGGATTGTTGAATCAGACCAGAGGCCTTGGCTTGCTTAGTACAATTTGTAACCAATGAAGTTAGCTGGCCATAGGTCAAATAATGATTGGTTGTATGAAAGATGAAATCTCTTCTAGGAAATGTACTAGGTATCAGATATTTTCTATATATTTAAGGACCACTTTATAGATAAAGATGGAAGCAAGACATTTGCCCGATTGAATTCATTGTAGCGGTGAATGTGTTTGTGATGAGATCAACAAGATACTTTTGCTATTTACCATTGACTAAAGTTTAGCTCCTTTAGTTAATAGTGTTTTATTGATTTTACGGTTATTTTTGAAACAGCATGTGTTTAACATCAGGATTTAATTTATTTCCACAAAATGCAAAGTTAACCTTGAGGAGAAATTTTACCATGTCCGAATGTTAGCTAAAACTAACACAAACCAAGTATCCCTGTACTAAGAAAATAACTCCAGGATGGAGGGGAAGCTTTGTGCCTCAGCAAGTAAATCCTGCTTCTTAAGCTATAGTGTGCATAAGGCTTTCCCACACATCGCCCGTTGCTACGGAAACCTCTTTCAGTGTCTGCGCTCTAAACAGCTGACTCATTTCAAAGTCTGGCTCTCAAACCTCTCAGCTCACAGCTTAGAGAGACAAACGGTAACAAAGAAAAACACAGAAACAATGAAATATCAATATATACCATTTCATTAAAAAGTTAAATTATGTGTCTTGATATACAGGGAAAAGGTAAGGTAATGCAAATCCCCAGGTGCTATAGACTGCAGTAAAGACATCACGGAAACATTAACAGAGTCCACAGTCCATAAAAAGAGATTTCTGTCCTCTGGACTTAGTGACACAGAATGAAACTGAAACTTAAAGAGAGATCCTCAGTAACTCCCTCATATTAAAATAGTCCAACCAGATAAGTGTGTAAATACTAGCAAAGAACATGATCAGCAAAGCAGTTAGCATGGGGTGGGAGTGGAGGGAGATAACGGAGGGTAGAGGAGAGGTCTTAGGAAATGTCCAAACAAAGATTGAAGGCCTACCTGCCAAGAATGTCCTAAAGGGGCCTTCCTGCTCTAGCCTGTCTTTGGCCCTATTAAGTCAATATATTCAATGAATACACAGAGACGTGTTTATTAAATGTGCAGATGCCACAAATCTAGGAGCTAGAGTTTAGGCCGGAAGACCTTTTATGTTCCTTCGGAATCCCGGACTGAGGGAACAAATATCCAGGCACACTCACTGTTGTCAACTGGCCCGGAAGGTATCATGGGGTTGTGTATATTTTTTACATTTACAACTAGTAATTGTCACAGGTACTAATGGAACTTTGAGTCTAAACTCCCGAAAAAGTGATTTATTTTTATATATTGAGAATCAACTTTAGTTTGGTAGTGAGAAACTTCCTTTTGAAGACCCAGTATGATAGGGATTAGGAAAAATGCTACTATTTGGATATGCCTGGATATGCCTTCATATTTCAATGTGGGAAATATGTATTTATATTTATATTATATATAATATTATATATTGTGCATATATATACATTGTATTTTACATATATTTAGAAGAATTGTTTAGCTTTTTTGAGATTATCTACACTGTCTCTATTATCTTGTGCCCTGAAAGTAATATAGCTCAAATGAATATTTAAGCATCAGTTTCTTTTATTTACCAAAACAAATTATTAGTATGATTTTACTGTGGGAGAATGTAAATCAATAATACATACCATCAAAATAATATCTTCGTGAAAAAAACGTGGAAAGAATCATTTATCGGTGCATATTGAGTCTGCAAGATATCCATAGCATTTCTCCCAAACAGGCAGAGTATGACTAGCAGTAACCAAGGCTTGGACTTTAATAAAAATGATAACTCTAGAGAAGACATTTTGTGTGTGTGCAGACTGGTGCAGGGTAATTGGTATGTCCAGTTTATTGTGGTACTTTCCGCTCAATTCATTCAATGCATTGCAGTTAAATTAAGGGATTCAGTTGATGAGCCTTGAAAGACTGACTTGGATAGTAAATCAAGGGAGTGCTGTTGAATCTATAGGTCTGAAATTCAGCAAAAAATACGGTGGTGGCTAAACAATGGCCCATCAAATATGTTCACATCCTAAACCCTAGAATCTGTGAATATGTTCATTTACGTAGCAAATGTTGCTTTGCGGATGTGATTGAATTAAGGTCCCGAGATGGGGAAATGAACGTGAAACATCCAGGTGGGTCCAAAATAATCAGTCTTAAGAAAAGGAAGGCAGTAAAATTAGGGTCAGACAGAGAGGAGCTAGAGCAGAGGTTGGAACGATGCTTTGAAGATTGAGGAAGGGACTTGGAGGCAAGGAATGTCGGCCTTCTCTGAAAGGTGGAAAAGGCAAAGGGATATATTCTCCCCTGGAGTCTCCAAAAGGAATGCAGCCCTGCCAACACCTTGATTTTAACCAAGTCAACCCCACTTCAGACTTCTGACCTTCAGAATTGTAAAATAATAAATTCATGTTATTTTAAGCCTCTGTTCGTAGCAATTCGTATAGCAGCAATAGCAATTAATACAGATATTCCTTAAATTTAGCAAAGAATTTCACTATAGCCTTAGAAACAAGAGGGAGAAATGTGGACTAGATGAAAGGATAGTTAAGTGGCATCAAGCCTTTTGGAAATATACACAAATATGAATGGAGCAATGTTAATACGGGTAGAAAATGCGGCTGACATCCTAGCTGGCTTTATGCTTGGCCCTGGCTCTTTCACCAGTTTCTCTAAAGACATAGAAGGCAGATGGCTTAGATGAATCTCAAAGGAATTATGCTGAATGAAAACAGCTGATCTGAACAGGTTACATGATTGCCTTTATATATCTTTAATTTTTTGAGATAAAATTCATATAACATAAAATTAAGCATTTTAAAGTGTACGTTTCAGTGGCATTTAGGACATCCACAATGTTGTGCAACTACCACTTATATCAAGTTCCAAATCATTTTCATCCCCCCAAAAGGAAACTCCGTACCCATTAATCAATCACTCCCCAATCAACCCTTCTCTTAGTCCCTGGCAAAACCAATCTGCTTTTTGTCTCTATACATACAAATGGACTCATACAACATACGATCTTTTATGTCTGCCTTCTTTCACTCAGCATAATATTTTCAAGGCTCATCTACATTGTAGCATGTATCAGTACTTCATTCCTTGTTATGGCTTAATAATATCCCATTGTATGGACATATCACTGTTGTTTATTCACTCACCCATTGATGGACATTTGAGTTGTTTCTACTTTTTGGTTATTGTGAATAGTGCTGCTAAGAGTATTTGTGTACAAGTTTGTGTTTGAATGTTTTCAGATCTCTTGAGTATATACTCGGGAGTGCATTGCCGGGTCATATGGTAATTCTATGTTTAACTTGAGGAACTGCCAGACTCCTTTCCATAGCAGCTGTACCATTTTATATTCCCTCTAACAATTTCTCAACATCCTTGCCAACGCTTGTTATTTTGCATTTTTAAAAAATTGTAGACATTCTAGTGGGTGTGAAGGGATATCTCATTGTGGTTTTGATTTGCATTTGCCTAATGACTAATGATGTTGAGCATCTTTTCATGTGCTTATTTGTCATTAGGATATCTTTTTGGATAAATGACTATTCAAGTCCTTTACCCATTTTCATTTGGGTTGTTTGGGGTTTTTTTCATTGTTGTTGTTGGGTTGTAAGAGTTTTTCTACATGCTGGACACTAGATCATTATCAGATACATAGTTTTCAAATAGTTTCTCCTATTCTGTAGGTTGTCTTTTCCCTGTTGTGGTAATGCCCTTTCATGCACAAAATTTTTTTTAAATTTTGATGAAGTTCAGTTTAACTAGTTTTTCTTTTGTTGCTTGTGATTTGATGTGATATCTGAGTCAATTTCCAAATCCAAGGTAATGAAGATTTACAGCTATGTTTTCTTCTAAGAGATTTATACTTTTAGCTCTTTCATTTAGGTTGTTGATCTATTTTGTGTTGATTTTTATGTGTGGTATGAGGTAGGGGTCCAAATTAATCTTTTTTGCTTATAGATATACAGTTGTTCAAACACCATTACTTGAAGAGACTATTCTTTTCCCCATTAAATGGTCCAGAAGTAAACACAAACATCTACGGCCAGTTTGTCTCTGTATTGCCATTGTCTAGCATGGTGCCAGATACATAGTAGACGCTTAGTGAATATTTAACAAATAAATGATTCTCCTGATACTAATGTTTATGTTTTCTCTTTGTACCCAACAGGAAGAATATTTTTACCACCACACAAAAGAAAATTAGAAGAAAACCCTTCCTAAAATATAGCCCCAAATTCAAAGTTGATAGGACAGTATACTTTCCCCTAGAGACTAAAAAATTAAATTTAATGGAAACAAATTTTTCTTTGTTTTTCAGCATTGTGAAACCTATTCTATTTCATGAATTTTCAGCAGCTTCTTTGACCTCAAAACAATATGATGTACTGGGTCATATTTTTGATTTTTGATATCTGCTCCCATACATATTTAAACTCCTATATTTTCCATATTTCACAGACCTATGGGCATGGGAAATGGATATAAATCCCAGTTAACAATTTAAGAAGGAACTGACACTAACAATTGAGTAGGTACAAGTTTATTTGCCCATTGCGTACATTTTATTTCACTAAGGATAGGCTTTTACTTAGGACTTGAAAAAGAGTGTGTTTGAATATCCATTAAAAAATGAGTCAGCTGCAAATTTGATATTCAACTCTATGCTCATGGAGAAGACAGGTAAACACATTCATCAACGAGTAAGCAAAGGTTAGTCATATGAAGAATCTGAACACTGGAATGAAATTTCTGCTACCAGCCCATCCTGTTTTCAAAGCACACTCTTTAGTAGTTCATTAAATTATTCAATGATTTTTAAAAGGTATAATATTATGTAGTCTTAGTCATAGAAGTTGCAGCAAGGCATCTTGTCACTAGTTCTAGCTGCTGAACAAATACCTGAAAATGGAAGGATCCTGGGTTTCATAGATTGCTTTAAAAAAATTACAGATGAGACTTGAGGATGAGTGTATTATTTTGCTAGGGACGCCAGAACAAAGTACCACAAACAGTGTTTTTAAACAATAGAAATTTATTTTCTAACTGTTCTGGAGGCTAGAAGTCTGAAATCATGGTGTCAGCAGGGTTGTTTCCTTCTGAGGGCTCTGAGGAAGAATCTGTTCCAGGCCTCTCTTCTAGCTTCTGGTAACAGCCAGCAATCCTTTGCATTCCTTAGCTTGTAGATGCATCACACCAGTCTCTGACTGCATCTTTATATGGTGTTCTTCTGTGTCTGTGTTCACACCATCTTCCTTTTTTTATAAGGACAGCAGTCATATTGGATTAGAGCTCACAATAATGACTTCATTATATCTGCAAAGAACCTATTTCCAAATAAAGTCACTGTCACAGATACTGAGAGTTAGAACTTCAACATATCTTTTGGGGGGACACAATTCTACCCATAACAATCTTCCCTCTACACACCCCCAAATTCTTGTCCTTCCCACATAAAAACACGTTAACTCCATCCCAACATCCCCAAAAGTCTAACCTATTCCAGCATCAACTTTAAGTCCAAAATATCATCTAAATATAATCAACTCAAAAGTTCCAATTTTGTCATCTTCATCATTTAAATAAATTATGGGTGAGACTTCAAGTATGGTCCATCCTGGGGCAAAATTCCTTTCCATCTATATCCCTGTGAAACCTACAAAAGAAATTATCTGCTTTCAAGATACAATTATAGGATAGGCATAAGATAGATATCCTATTCCAAAAGGGAGAAATTGGAAGGAAGAAAAAGGGGGTCATTGGTGTAAAGTAAGTTCACAACACAGCAGGACAAATTTCATTCGATTTTAAGTCCTAAGAATAATACATTGTAACTTAATGCTCTGCCCTCTTAGTCCTGGGCAGCAGCCCTACCCTCTGGTAGCAAGGAGGTGGCAACTCTGCCCCCTGTGCCTGTGCTCTTTGTGGCCTTTGCTTCCATGGCTCTGCCCTTGGAGTCATTCTTCCTTCATTTAAAAAAATTATTTTATTGCGGTCACATTGGTTTATAACATTGTGTAAATTTCAGCTGTACATGATTATATTTCAGTTTCTGTATAGACTGCATTGTGTTCACCACCAATAGTGTAGTTTTTATCTGTCACTATACATATGTGCCCCTTTACCCCTTTCACCCACCCCTTTCCGCTCTGATAACCACTAATCTATTCTCCTTATTCATGTGTTTACCTTCCACATATGAGTGAAATCATATGGTGTTTGTCTTTCTCTGTCTGGCTTTTTTCGCTCAGCATAATACCTTCAAGGTCCATCCATGTTGTCACAAATTACATGGGTTTGTCTTTTTTATGGCTGAGTAGTATTCCATTGTATATATATATATACTGCATCTTCTTTATCCATTCATCCATTGATGGGCACTCGAGTTGCTTTCACATCTTGGCTATTGTGAATAATGCTGCAATGAGCATAAGGGTGCATAAATCTCTTTTAATTGTTGATTTCATGTTCTTTGGATAAATAGTCAGTAGTGGGATAGCTGGATCATAAGGTATTTCTATTTTTAATATTTTGAGAAAACTCCATACTGCATTCTTCCTTTATTTTTTCTCGTCTCTGTCCCTTTCAATCCAGGCTGGCAATGCTTTGTTGGTATACTTCTCAAAAACCTTTTTGGTCTTTTGTGAATGTCAAGGGAATCCACACCATTAGACATGGGGGTTCTCCCAGATCGTTCCTGAATAACTACATGTCTATTCCTGGCTTTTGCTGAGATGGTTAATTGGATCCATAAGGCACATACCTAATGTATTTAGCAAACAATTGTTCAGCCATACTCTTAGCCCTATTTCCAGATCATGATATCTGGATAGACTGAGAATTTTCCAAGTGCTGGTTGCTTTTTGCTTAATAATTTATTCCTTAAATTATATCTTTGCTCTTGCATTTTAGTATAAGCAGTAAGGAGAAATAAGGCTGCATCTTCCACACTTTGCTTCAGAAATTTCTTAGCTAAATATCCAAGTTTATAGCTTACAAGTTCTACATTCCACCCAACAGCAGAACGCAGTTCAAACAAGTTTCTTGCCACTTTATAACAAGGACTGTTTTTCCTTCAGTGTTCAATAACATGTTCATCATTTCCTTCTAAAGTCTCTCCAGAAGCACTTTTAATATTCATATTTCTACCAACCTCTCTTAAAGGCAATCTAGGCTTTTGCTATCAACACCTCAGAATTCTTCCAAACTCTACCCATTACCCAATTCCAAAGCCATTTCTCTATTTCAAGTATTTCTTACAGCAGCAACCCACTTCCTGGTACCAAAATCTGTATTAGTTTCCTAGGGCTTCCAAAACAAAGTACTACAAACTGAGTAGCTTAAATCAACAGAAATTTATTGTTTCACAATTCTGGCAGCCAGAAGTCTGAAATCAAGGTGTCAGCATTGTTGGTTCCTTCCAAGTGTTCTGGGGGAGAATCTCTTCCATGCCTATGTTCTAGCTTCTGGTGACAGCTTGCAGTCTTTGGCATTCCATGGGTCATAGGTACATCACTCCAATCTCTGTCTCTGTCTTCACATGGCATTCTGCCTGTGTGTCTGTGTCTTCACATTGTTCTCCTGCTTTTTGTAGGAACACCAATCATATTTGGTTAGGGCCTATCCTAAGGTCTTGATTAAATCTGGAAAGACTCTATTTCCAAGTAAGGTCACATTCACAGGTATTAGGGGTTAGGACTTCAACATATCTCTTTGGGGGACACAATTAAACCCATAACAGGGAGGAATCGATCAACGCTCTGAAATTGTAGACAAAATTATGAGTTTTATGCACATATGAGAGAATTTCCTTTGCAAAAGTCCCCGTTTCCCCTACTTTCATCAGATTCTGAAAGGGATCCATACTCAAAAACATTAAGAGCCACAGTATTAATGCAAGCAACATTGAAGGGAATGGCAAAAAGTGTGTTCTTAACAAAGTTCTGTAATATTCTTTGAAAGCTGCTATGTGACTTCAGGATGAGTGTTGTATATCCAATTCATGATTCAAGAGTCTGTCTTATGTTGACTGTCTGTGAAGAGCCAAGTAAGGGAAAGTGAAAGCCCTACCAGATTCTTTTAACTGCAGGCTGTGGCTTCATATGCTTTGCCCTTCTTCCATTCATGGCAAGTAATTATTCCTATTTCCATATATATACTCAAGAGAATATTCCAACTTCCTGCCTATATAGTATGGATGTTGTGGGACTTAGCTGTATTGAAAAAATAAAAATCTTTAAAGTTGCAGAATCTTTGCTGAATAGAATGTAATGTTATTTTATGAGCCTAGGCCAACTTAGTCACACATGTTGGGTGACAATTGTTCTACTTCCACAGTATTTGTAAGTTCCAAGAGATTTGTTGAAATAAATGTTTTGATTTAAAAGAGTGTGAAACCTTGTAAAAATATATAGCAACCAGACTTCTAGGTATATGATTCAGAATAATTAGGCAGAGATTTATAAGTTTCTTATTTCATACTAATTATGTCTCATGACAATTACATTTTAGGTTCTAAGGAGCTTAGTAGCAATTACTTATAGTTTGAACCTCATATATTAAATGCAAATATCTATTCCACTAACAACAATTTTAGCCCAATTTGAGCAATTTAACTGGCTTGGCCATAATAATGGTTAAACCAGTCATTCATGTAGATAAAGTGTGTGCTAATTTAGGTTTGCAGATGATAGTAATGAATTTGCTAGTATATCTAAAGTCAGATTTAAATTCAAGTGACCTGAATACTTAGAGAAATGGTCTTTTGGAAACAGAGAGAAATTCAGTGGATATAAGTGCATGATATGGCATAGTTGGCTAGAGTGAGAAGCTGACTCCTTAGCTACCTACCTACTTCCTGACTCCAATTTATTCTATCCCTCAAGATTGTCTTTTCTCAAACATAGCTCTGATCATGTCAGTACACTTTCAAAGATCATCAATGGCTCCCTATTGTTCAACATGTTAGGTACAAACACCTCACTCTGGCATTTAAGGCCCCCAAATTTATTTATTTTATATCAGCAAGGTCCCCAGATCTTTGGAAATTAAACAATACATTTTTATGAACCCATACTTCAAGAGAAATTATTAAAGGAAATTAGAAAATATTTTGAACTGGATGAAAATCTAAATATAACATATCAGAATTTATGTGACTCAGCTAGAGCAGTGCTTAGTGGGAAATTTATGTCACTAAATGCTTATATTAGAAAGGAAGAAAAGACTGAGTTCAATAATATCAGCTATTAGCTTCCAGTTTAAGAAACTATAAAAAGAAAAGTAAATTAAACCCAAGGCAAACATAAGGAGAGTAATAATAAAATAAAAGCAGAAATCAATGAAATTGAGATTAGAAAAACGATAAATAATATCAGTGGAACAAAAACTGTTTCTTTGAAAAGATCAGAGAAGCTGAAATATGCAAGAATTTTTAAAAAGAGTGTTATAAAGCAATGGCTTTGGACACTTTCTTAGTCAGCTTAGACAGCTTAGGCTCCTACAACATAATGCCATAAACTGGGTGGCTTATCAACAACAGAATTTATGTCTCACAGTTCTGAAGGCTAGAAGTGTGAGATCATGGTGCCAGCGTGGTTGGGTTCTGGTGAGAACCCTCTCCCAGATTTCAGACTGCCAACTTCTTGTTATCCTTACATGGCAGAGAGAGAACTAGCTAGCTCTCTGGCTTCTTCTTAGAAGGGCACCAATCTCATTTATGAGGGCTCCACTTTCATGACCTAATTACCTCCCAAAGTTCCCACCTCCAAACACATATGAATTTTGGGGAGATATTGTTATTTGGGATTCAGTCCATTGCAAACACACCTTAAAGTATTGAAACTATGCATATAGAGAAAAGGATATCAGGAGTTTGCAGAAAGGGCAAAAATGACAGGGGACATGCTAATCATGTAAATGAATAAATGTCTTCTAATGTAGTAGTTTGTAATTCTTTAAAAGTGTGGAATAGTCATCAAATTATTTATATCTAGAGGAAATGCATATAAAGGAAACAAGGCGATAATGTGCAAAATTAAGGAACAGTTTTAATTTTGCATTTTGCAAATTGTTTTTATTTTGAAAATTCTAGCTAAATATTAAATGGTGCTGGTAAAAAAATGGTATTAGCAAAGATACTGATGCTTATTAATTCACTTGCATCTTTTTTTGGAGAATGTGAAGCCATATTGTAAAAAGGGGAAAATAAAAGCATTATAAGATGATTCCATTGCAAAGAAATAAATAATGTGTATATATTTTACAATTGAAAATCTATAGAAACATCTTTGGATCCAAATCATTTGGTAAAACTCAGGGATTGATTAGGTTCAGACAGAGGGCCATGGTCCAAAAAATAAAGAGAAAATGCTCACATGGGGAAAGAGGCTGTGTGGTTGTTCTAAAGAAAAAGAAAAGAACAAGGAACAAATAATACAGTGATGAGAAATCCTAAGGCACGCAAATAATATGGGATCATGTCAATGACCGTTAGTGGCTTTGTTAGGGCAGTGTGTGAATGAAACCATTAAAACGGTGGAATTGTTGAGTGCAGAAAATGAGTATGTGAGATATAGCTAACAACAGAGTGCACAACATATACAGTAGAAAAGCTCTATCAAAATTATGAATCATAGCACGTTTTACATGATATTTACTTTGTGAAAGGTAATCACATGTTAAGAAACCATGTGTTGATAACAGTCCATGAAAGAAATGATAAATGTTCTTATGAAAATGTTGCATCAATCATAGGAAAATAAAAGTGCATTTTAAGGCACAACCTGGAATTAATGCAGTAATGACTGAAGAGCATATTTTTAAATAACATGATTTATTTATTATGAGCTTTGACAAGACACGCATAAACACTCATAATAATGAATGTGATAATTATAATTCTTTCTCCCAAAATTGCTTGTATACAGTCCTTCATATATACATTGGATCTAATCATATCATGGAGAATATGATTTAGGTGTAAATATGATTTTCCCTTTTAAAATATAAGTTAATACTTTTTCTGGAGAGAGGCTTTAAAAAAAGATAGATTCTTATTTGGGCAGCATTGTCTTTGAAAGTGTGAGGGAAGTTGGATGACTAAACATAGCTTACTAATTGGATTGCAATGTTTTTCTCCTTCTAGTCAAACAAGCAGCAGGGACACCAGAGGCTTGGTAGAATCCAGCAAGAGGTTGATCAATATTGCAAACGAACCATCTCGAGAATGTGTATTTATTTTTAGTAGTCAAAATCACATTTTAAAATATTTATATTTTATAATTATAAAGGTAATTAATGTGTGTTTCAGAAATGTTGGAAAATTTTAAGAACATAAATAAGAAAATAAAGAAATCACTTATATTTCCACTAGCAGGAAAAAACATTGTTGGTATTTTGCCATATTTTCTCCCAGTTATATGTGAGTATGTCTATATTAGCATAAATGTGCCCCACAGCCTTTCAATTCTGATTTTAATTTGAATAAGATTGAAATTTGGGGACATATGTCATACCTAGATAATTTAGATTTTAAATTTGGATTATAGAACTTCTGCTTCTGGCCACGATGGAGTAACGAGAACTAAATTCCTACTTGATATACCTAAAAATCCACATGAACTATATGAAACAACAATTCTGAATTTATTGGACAATTTACAGACCATGAAGGAGCGTGAAGTCTAAGAAATGGAAAACAAATGAGATAAGTCCTGTGATACCCCAGTTTATTGCCTGAGAAGATAATACAGGCCACAGGGCACAGAGGTGGAGCCTGGACAGTCTCCTAGAGTTGAGGAGATGGAGCTGGGAGTCTAGGGTGGCGAACATGGCTAGAATTTGCAGGACAGAATACTAGAGTGGAGATTGCTGCACAGAAAGAGAACTCTGGAACTAACATAGGGTTGGGAATAGTTCCTGTTCCCATTAGTCAGAGTGGAAATCCTCATAATTCATGTGGCATTAAAGTACTTGGAAGGGTTTTTCCTTCATAGTGAAACATGGGTGAAAAGTCAGAAAAGGCCCTCCATGTTATTTGATGCTGAGAACCTACCAGGTGAAGACAGTATTAGGGGCTTCTTTGCAGAAGAGAGTTCGAATCAAGGCTAGGAAGGAAGGTAGAGTCAGGGACTGGGGTTAGCAGGAAGAACCTGCTGAGAATGGAGACTGGATGTGTGGGTAGGAGGACAGTGTGTGCCTGTATGTGTCTAGGTCAGGGGGGCAATGAAGAGTTGGGGAATGAGAAATGGGATGGTAAGGTATGTTGGGGATGCAGAGGTTGGGGGCTCACAGGTTGTTGGCAGTGCTGGAAAGCCAGGCAGCAAAATTGGGGTTCAGTGAGTTGGGCAGAATGGAGTCCACACACATCGATGCCTGTGTAGGGACATGACGAAGTCCACAGCTGAGGAAGGGTCCTCTAGCACAGAGCTTTCCCAGAAGTCCTCAGAGGGAACCCTAGAGTTCGGTGGGTGGGCGACAGGGCCCACAACCCTGAGGGAGAAAGGTCCTGGGTAGGCAGAACTCTGGGCTTACAGTCCTCACTTCAGTCAGACTGCTCGGCCTTCCTCATGTTCATGGATTAGATTTCTTTTGAAGGTTTCAGTTGGAATGCAAGTTCGCACATCTAAAATTTTGATAATTACTGTCCACCAATTAGATATAGAATGCATTATGGAATCTCAGCCTCCAGTTATTGGGACCTCCAGCCTCTTGTTCTGTTTGTGATGAGAAACTTTGATTACTACAGAGCTGCTGGGTGCGTAAAACAGACACACTAGGTTAGAGAAAGTAAGTGTCTGTGTATTGGTGTGTGTAAGCTCAGACTTGGACAAAGGATGTCAAGAGTAGATTCTTTAAAGTGACCTGAGATACTCACATATATGTGTGTTGTGTGTGTTTGTACATATATGTGTGTGTGTGTATGTATGTATGTATATGAAAACAAAATTTTCCTTTGATTGGTGAATTTTTCTGGGTGAGTACTTTCTCCTTGTAATTTTGGTTGCCAATTGTGTTTACAGGAGAGGAGATGGCTGCTATATATACAAACCTCAATTTGACCTAAACCTATGGCCTCAAATGACCTCTATTGATGCAGCCTAACCTAATCTCCAGCCTGAATTAAGTGCTTTGTTATTTCTTTTGTTTTTTCTTGAGCATGTGTTCAATAAATGTTTGCTGAATGAATGAATGAATGAATCTAAGTACCAGAAGGTCACATTTGCTGGTTCAAAATGTGGAGCCTACCACATGCCTGGGCCTTCTACCTCTGTGGAAAAAAGACCCAAAGTGCTACAGCTGCTCATGTAACTTCAGAATTCCCGTGGGAAACTCTCACTGAGAGTGTCATGTCGGACATGTCCTCCATATGTGCAAACACCGTCTTAGAGGTGGAAATGCTCTCAGCAGGATAGTACATGGTGCTTTCTGCACTGGACCTCACACATCCCCTCACCCGCATTCAGTTTAACAATGAAGAGCACCATCTCCACAGGTTTCCATCCACCCTGCAAATGTCTGCACCGTGGGACAATCCTCTAACCCAGACAATATCTGGTGGCAATGTAGACCAGCAGTCATAGCCACGGAACACCCATCCTCCAGTGTGAAAACAGCTCAGAATCCATGGGAGGCAGCCTGAGCCAGGGACACCATCTGGATCTATTTCAAGGCATGTCCACACCCAGCCCTTTATCTGCAGAGTCACTGAGGTTATTAGTCCCAGGGCATTGCCCCTCCAATTCCTCCCTCCTTGCAGCTGCACACTCCCTTCCACTGCTCACTGCTGCCCCTGGCCTGTCTCAACTGTCAGACATCAGTCCCAAACCCCACTCACTTACATAGGCCCAGTCTCTACAGAGGGGTGCACTGTACACAGGGGAAACATCCCAGCCTCCAGGAGGCATCAAGACAGCTCCCGGCCCTAGGACACTGGCAAGGGCACACTGGACCACTAGAGTACTCATGAGTGTTGCTCACCCAAATGATGCAGGGGAGCAGCTATGGTCTTCCTGACAGGACACAGGGGAGACTCTAAGATAGGAGGTACCATCTGGCATGTCACTGGTCCACTCGTCCAGTTGACCTATC
Organism: Tapirus indicus; assembly: GCA_031878705.1. NCBI lineage: Eukaryota > Metazoa > Chordata > Mammalia > Perissodactyla > Tapiridae > Tapirus > Tapirus indicus. The sequence goes on along the minus strand of CM062942.1, from coordinate 115,085,358 downwards.
TACTCAGAGCACACTAAAACTTCCAGCTGATAATGATGATTCCGAGATTTCCCAAGCCTATTCATGCAAATTTTCCAGCACCACACACCCAGATTCCCCACCATCTCTCCTTCTGGACTCTTCTCCTCCCTACATTGAACTCTGGACTCAGAGCCCTGACCACCAGCCTGCCTGGGACTCTCTGGACTTGGTTTTGCATGTGGTCTCTCTCACGGACTCCAGCAATTGCTCTTCCCAGGTTGCTCTAAATGCCCTTCACTAAGGGTGTCCTGTCTGGTCCCCTTCCCTGGTTCTTGGTCATTCTGACTGAATCCTTGCTTCTCAAAGTCAAGGGAAAATGTCCTGCTGACATTTTAGAATTTTAAATTGTGTCCAGAGGAATCTTTTTACTCAAGACATCACTGCAGAAATTCAGCTTTATATGGGTGAGGGATTAAGTTAATTTTCTGCTTAATCTAATGAGAAAATGGGAGACACAAATAAAAAGAATAGTGAGACAATATTTTTTCACCCATAGTTTTGCCCCAAATTTAAAAGATTGATAATATAAAATAGTTCTGAGCATGTAGGGTATTAAAGTACATTGATTTATGAGAAAATTAATTTTTACAACATTTTTGGAATAAAGTTTCATCAATATTTATAAAAACTTAAAATATCCACACCCTTTCCATTTTAATCCAATTTTCCACATTAAAATGTCTTTCTTATGAGAAAACACACACATTTGCCCAAGAACTCATGTTCAAAGATGTTGATTTAAGTTCTATTAATCATACAAAAAATGGGAAACAACTTATGTATTTATCAGAAGTGTTTAATTATGGCATATTCATACTTCAGAATTCTAGAGAGCAATTACTAAAGTGAGGTAGATGTATACGTACTGCCGTGGAAAGATCCTGCATTCATTCTATTAAGTGGCAAAGGCAAATGTCAGATGAATATGTGCTTCATTACCCATGCATGTTAAAAAACACAATATATTTTTATAGTGTATCTATAAAAAAGCCTAGAATCAGCTTTAAAATAATACACATCAGATTACTAACTGTAGTTACCTCTGAAGAGAGGGCTGAATCTGAGGAGTACTTTGTAAAGGGGAGAACTGTGATTGGTCTGTAATTTCAGAATGTTTTGCAATAAGTATACATGCACGATTACCTTTGTAATTAAAATATTTAAATAAGCCTAACAACAGAAATAAGCACTAGGCATTCATCAGTTAAGGCAACTGCTAGCTTATAGAACAAACAAATCCTGAAGTTTGAATGGCTTAACATAACAAAAGTTTATTTTTTGTGCACATAAATTCTGATGTGGGTTGGCAGGGATTCTCCACTCTAGGTGACCCAGGAATCCAGCCTGCCTCCATCTTGCAGCTCCACTGTCTCAACACGGGGTCTCCATGTTTACTGCTGAATGGCAGAGGAAGCATGGAAATGGCATACTGGCTCCTGCCTAACTACAAGTTGACCAGGAAGGAGAGAAAGACAAGGGGTAGATGAGCACTTGTAGTCTCTCCCATAAGCCATCACATAGTAGGTGCTCAATAAAAAGCAACTGTTATAATTTGTTTGACAACAACCCTGTCCATTTCTTGGAGTTTCTGAGAAGACCAAATTTGCCTTGAAATTCACCAACTTTTTCAAGAGCCTGCTATGTTACAGGTGCTTTCAAATACAGGATCACATCTAGTTTTCAAAGGATCCTGTAAATCTTAGCAGGGAGTTCTGCACTGCCCTTTGCAATAGCCTCTGTAATCTCAGTAGCCTGAGAATTTTCTCCTTCCTTATGATTCATAGTTAAAGTCTTACCTTGTGAGTCTCTGCTACCCTCCACATGACCGAACCTTCTCAAACACCTGTACAGGTGCCATTAGGCATACCACAAACCAGGATTTTCCTGTGGGGCAGACATACCAACAAGAGGCAGTGGAAGGATGGTTAACTATTTTTTTCTTTTTTAATCAGAGTTAACATATCCACCGAGGAACAATGGTTCACCTCCTAGGAGGACTCCAGGGTTTCAGGAATTCAGCCCCTGCAGATGTTTGCTTATACAGAGATTTCTATGGTGTTTCCTCACCCACCGCTTATGAGGGAGGCTTTGGTTTTCCACCATCTAGGAAAGCTCATTCATCTGTCAATGTGATCAGTGGCCTGTTCAAATAATACATGTTATTGGAATCCTACTGCAAATATCAGTGAGTTTTCAAAAATCCTAACTTCAGGGTTATATCCCAAGAAACAGTAGATTATGTGCAAATCAGACTCTACTCACTAGCTCCTTTGAAAAACAATTTGAGAGTGTGTTGAGGATGCCAGGAGGGATACCCAGGTGTCTTAAACATCCTCTAAAGTGCATTTTTACTTTAAAGGGGCTATCACTATTGAGGTTCTAGAAAGGAGGATGGGACAGTCAGGTGACTTCTCCAGAGAGCAGGAATGCTCTGTCAGGAGTAAGGCAGGTGATGTGGGGCTGTTCCACTGGGAGCAGGGCACAGTCATCAGAGTGAGAGGAAGTGACGAGCTATTCAGCAGGCCAGGTTCCAGAGTTAGACAGAAGGCAGGGGAAGACCAGAGGAAGGTCTATAATGCAGGAAAGTGCTTGGGACCAGGCAAAAATGCCGGCACGTGGGTAGAGTCAGCTCTCAAGGAAGCCTGGAGCTCTGGGAGGAGGACCCTAGGTAAATAAAGCCTACGGACAATCCCCAAATCGTGTTTGATTTTCATTGTCACCTTCCTTCATCGGGCCTGCTTTTAGTACCTTGGCCACAGAGCCCTTCTTTTTGTTGCCTGAAAGACATTATGGAGTACTGAGAGGCGAAATGAACTAAGAGACAAAAGGTCTGCCTCAGGCTGGGAGGAGTGGGAAGAGCCTGGGCTTAGATGAGTTCAGATCAGGGATCTAGTCCTACTACTGTCACTTATTATACAAGTGATCTTGGGCAAATTGCCAAGTGCTATAAACCTTAGGTTCTTCATCTGTGAAGTGGGTTTGATAAGCCCTGTCTCGTAGGACTGCTGGAATGTAGGTCAAGTAAGTAAAGCATCTGGCACAGTGCCTGGCATTTGTTGGCTCTTTAATGAATAGTAGTAATTTCTAATATAATTTTGACCCCAAACTCTATCACTCTTTCCTATGGGATTGTGTGGTGTGTGTGTGTGTGTGTGTGTGTGTGTGTCTGTGTGTGTGTGTGTGTTCCACGACATCTGAGAGTATATGCAGCACTCTAGGACACAAAACATCAAGTGAGTCAAAAATGCTGCTTTGTAAATAATACTCAGTAAATTTTCCCTGTTAGTGGAGGTATTATTTAATTTGGATATGGGGAATTCTTCTCAAGCTGATGTGCAACTCAAAGCTCCTAGAATTTGAATCAAGGACTAACTCCTTTCCTCCCTCCCAGTGCTCTTCCATCCAAACCACTATTTTCATTCATTTCACCCCCACCAAAAATCTAGCCATTGCTTAGAGTTGGCCAAATTACACTTGAGATAAGCTCATTAAAATGTCCTTTCAAGGGAGTGGGTCCTGGCTCCGCCAGGCTAGGGAAAAAGTTCCAGCCTCTGGGCACCACTTCAAAGAACTATCACCCTATTGTCAGGAAATCCTTGCAGACGATGTGTATAGAACGCTTAGTTTGTGCACTGTATTCAGTGGCATGGGGACAAGAGTGCAGGACACCTTCCACACCTGCTCCAGGTGGAGATCTCTCTCTCGTTTATCCTCTATCCCAAAGGAAATGCTAAAAGCAGTTTTCCATTCTAGGCTTTTCTCTCATCTATAAGACACACCTATAAAAATAAATGAGCTAGTGAGCCAGGCTCTCATTTATTAAGATTTATTTTCATATCCATTCTTTAATTAGCCAAGCAAATCCAGGCAAATAGCTTTAATTTTACAAAACAAAAGACTAAATATGATTCAGGAATCCTAGGATAGCCATCTTTCACATTTTTCCCTCTGTTTCTTGATCCCATCTATTTTGTTGCTGGGCTCTTTCACATTTCTAAGGAAATATCTATTTCGGTGCCATGTTAGCCTGTTTCAGATCACAAAATAAGGTGGAAAGTTTCCTAATTTGTTTTACAGAAGAGCAAAATTCTTATTCTTAAACCTGACAAGCAGCAAGAAATATGTAACCAATGTCATTCATGAGCCTAGGCTATGAAATTGATAAACTTTTAGGAGGAAGAACATTTGAAAAAAACTGAAAAGAAAAAAAGGTAAAATCTGCAACTCAGCCCTCCACTACACTTAGAACCTTGATTGCCCTCTTCGAAACAATAGTGGAGAATCTTCCTCAGACTTCACTCAGGGCAGGAGAAGCTGCTGGACGTGACAGTGGAACTTTCACTGGCTATGGCAGCAGCGCCATCGGTGGCGGCAACTTTGGCCTGGGCTCTCTCTCTCTCCTCTCTCAAAGCTTCCTCATACCAGGTTGGGAAGGAAGTGGGGTCAGCCCCACCGACCTTGGCAAAAAACTCCAGAACTTTCATCTTGCTGGTTTCAGCGTGGGCCCTGGGACCCCACAGGAACTCATAGCGTGGAGGATCACTGTTGGGCACCTGCTGGTACTCCAGGTACTTTTCCTGCACTAAATCTTCGGTGATGAGCTTCCTGGGCTCCCCATAGATGAAATCTTTCCTCCCAGCATACACCCCGATCATATTCAGCACCTCCCAGACCCTCTCCTCAGAGGCACGGTTGCCTTCCATGAAGATCACACCCAGGATAAGTATCAGGAGGCCGGTCTTGGGCATGCCCTGGTCACCACTCAGCATCCCATCATAGGTGAGGTCTAGTGCTTTGATGAGCACATAGGAGTGGCTGGTGGGGTCCACTTCCTTCACTTCAATGCCAAAGACAACCTCCAGGCAATCACAGACTTTCTTGAAGATCACAGGGAAGTCGTCCTGGTACTCTTTGATGATACTCGTCAGCATTTCTGCCTTTGTGACGGGCTCCTTTGTGCGATACTTGACACTCAGGAACTGCACCAATTCAGCCATCTTCTTGTTTAGCTCATCACTGAGCAAGAACTCAGGATCTGTTGGAGACTGCAAGGTGCTTGGACCCTCTTCTTGGCTGCTGGAGCCCTCATTTGATTTGCTTGATGGAGTGGCTTTGATGGCAGTGTAGGAGGAGCAGGCTCTCTGAGAACTCTGGGGAACACTTGGTGTTCCAGCAGCAGGCACCTCTGGGGTGCCCTGGATCAAAGGAGAGAGAGAGGAGGAGGTGGCCTCCTCCTCCTCAGCTACAGGAACCTGTGCACCTACCAGGCCCTGAGCCTCTCTTTGGGCCTGAGGGCCTAGTTCAAGCTTGTAGCACTGATTCTTCTGATTGTGAGACATGATGGCTTGTGTTGGGGGCAGCAGGCAGGAGTGTGGGCAGGAGGTGGGTGATGGGTGCCAACTGGCCTGAAGGAGAGAGGAAGAGTGTAAGAAATTCAACCTTGTCAGTCCTGACAAATGCCATCTTAACAGGTCTTCCCTTAGATAGTGATCTAGGGGTCTCCTGTCTTCCTGATTTATCTGTCCCCTAAGAACCTGTAGGAGGACCTGAGAAATATCCTCAGGGTGTAGCCAGCTGGCACAGCCTACAGACTCCAGGTAAAAGAGTAGGGTGTGTGAAGCTGGGCGCTGTGGTGTCCTCTCTGTTCTGATATAGGTGGGGACCCTTGGTAGATATTCAGGGTCCTCACCTTGACTGACTCCTGGCACTGCTCACCTGAGGACACATGCCTCAGACCAAGGCCCTCACTCCGGGGCTTACTTAAGTCCCTATAAGAGGAGTCGAGGGGGCACCTCAGGCTGCAGACTACAATCACAATCCTGCCCCCCCCCCCCAGTGCTGACAGGAGGAAGGTCAGACTTCGTGATGTTCCCACTGTTCTGGGGTGGATGGTCCCCTCAATGCTCACTTAGGTCCTCATCTTTCTCCTGGCGGGACCTGGACCCCACCCCTCTGCTGGCCTGAGACAAAACTCTCAGAACAAGAGCTCACATTCCTGAGACCACGAGGAGGAAATGAGGGGGCACCACATTTGGCCACATCTGCCCAGAGCCTCCCTGGGGTAACAGTAAGGGCTGGATGAACCCCGTGGGGATCCCCTCCTCCTAAAATAGGGGGATCATCTCAGTCCTTACCTTGATGCTGGCAGGGCTTGGGACTCTTTCTTCTGTTGACTTGAGGTCACCCTCCTTAAACCAAGGCCTCACTTGCCTGATACAGCAGAGGAGGAAGTGAAGGGGTGCCACATTCAACCACCACACCCTAGGTCCTATCATGGCTGACAGCAGGGCAGGGAGGGGCTAGGCCCCATCTGTTCTTGAGCAGAGGGTCCACCCCATCCTCCATCCTCAAATTAACTCCTGGAAGAGCCTTAGATTCATCCCTCTGCTGAACTGAGTCCAGCCCCTTGAGACCACCAGGTGGGAGTGAGGGTGCACCACATCTGGACACTGTGCACCAGGGCCTCTCAGGGGAGAAGCGGGGTAGGGAAGCGGTCTTATCTCTCCAAGGGCTGGGGGGGGGGCTCAATTCTTAATCAGGGTCTTCACTTTAACTCCTGGCAGAGCCTGGGGTTCTTCCCTGGGCTGACCTATAAGAATAAGGCTGACCTGAGACGAATAAGACAAAAGTGAGGAGATGCCACACCCAGCCACCCCCGCCTAGATTCCCCAGGGCTGACAGTAGGGGCTGGACCTAGTATGTTCTGGGGTGGTGGGTATACTTAGTCATCCCTCAGGGTATTCACCTCAATGCCCAGCAGGGGCTGGGACTCCTCCCTCTGGTGACCTGAGTCTGGCTTTCTCAGACAAAGATCCTCACATCCCTGAGACCCCTCACACCAACTGGAAATGAGGGGAGACTCAGACTGACCTGTCTGGGGACAACTAAGGCTGACAACAGGGGTGAGGCAAGTTTCTGTGGGAACTTCTTTGTCTGGAGTGGGAGTTACCCTCAGCCCTCCAGAAGCTCTTCACATTCACTCCTACAGTGCCTGCGTTCATTCCCTTCTGCTGACCTGAGGATGCATCCCTCAGGCCAAGGCACTCTCTCCCCAAGATGCCAGACAAGGAAGTGAGAGAGGCACAGAGGATTGGAGGAGGATGCCTCTGAAACCGGCAAACAGCCATTTGATGATTTAGCAGCTAGTAATGGGGGGGATTGGAATTGGCCACCCCAAAATATGTCTCTGACTGCTGGAAAGATACTTTAACCCCCAACGCCCACTAACTGACAAAGAGTTTAGGATGGGAGGCCTGCCCACAGAACAGGCCATCACTATAGACATCTCTGGGTATCAGGGGTTCCTTGCTAAGCCCATTCTTACGGTAACACCTCTGCCTAACAGCCCTACTCGGGGTCTCCCAGGGCTGAGAGCAGGAACAGGACAGGGCTGGAGACCCCTCTATCTACTGAAAGTCCTCTCAGTCCTACCTCAGAGTCCTCACCTTGACTCCTGGCGGGGCTGGGGCTCCTCTCCCTGTGACTTGAGGTTGCACCCCTCAGACCCAGACTGTCACCTCACTAAGACCATCAAGAAGGGAGTGAGGCTGGGCCTCAAAATGACAGGCCTGCCGGGGGGTCTACCAAGGATGAAGCAGAGGCTGCACAACTCCCTCCGTGTTCTGGCTTGACAGTTACCCTCAGTCTTCCTCAAGGTATTCATAGTTATTCCCGATAGGGCTTGAAACCCCTCCTTTTTGCTAACTTGAGGAGCTTCCCTCAGACAAAGGCCCCCATCTCCCACAGACACCAGGCAAGGAAATGAGGAGAATGGAGGGGACATCAGTGCCTGACAGCCCTCCCTGGGGCCTCTCAGAGTTGAGAGAAAGGGCAGGTTTCTGTGGGGCGCTCTTTATCCTCTCAGCCTTACCTAAAGGTCCTCACCTTCGTGCCTGGTAGGGCCTGGGACTCCTCCCTCTGATCACCAGAGGTTGGACCCTTCAGACCAAGGCCGTCACCGCCCTAAGACCCCCGATTTGGAAATAGGGGGGAAAAGGGGAAAGTTCAGCCTGAAAGCATTTCCTGGAGCCCTCCGGCTCACGGAAGAGATCAGGGGGCATTTCTGTGGAGATTTCTCTGGGTTCTGTGGTGTGGCATACCCACAGTCCTTCCCAAACAATTCACATTTATTCCTGCCACGGCCTGCACACTCTCCCAAGAGACCTGAAAATACAGCCCTCAAGCCAAGGCTCGCCTATCACCGAAACCACCCACACAGAAGTACAGCGGGCTGGGGGAGGTGCCTCCGCCGAACTGCCCGGCCCTGGGCTTCCCAAGGCTGACAGCAGGGAGGGCTGTTTGTGGGCCCCTTTCTGTCTGGTGAGAGCTCCCCTTAGCCCTCCATAGGGGTCCTCACCTTAAAGCCTCGCACAGCCTGGGACACCTCCCTCCGACGACCTTAGTCCGCGCCCGGCAGAAAAGCCTCACGTCTCTCCGACTCCCAAGATGGAGGTTCAGATACAATACAGCCGGGGCCCTGCCTGGGGCCTCCCAGGGATGACTGCAGGGGCAGGGGCGGGGAAGAGGGGGCGGGGAAGAGGGGGCGGTGGCGCCCGCTGTGGTGACAGCTGCCCTCGGTCCTCTCTCAGAGTCCTCACCTTAATGCCCGGCGGGACCTGGGACACCTCCCTCTGCTGACCCCAGTCTAGCCCCACCTGATGAAGCCTCCCATCCTTCAGACTCTCCAAAGCGGAAGTCGGCATACATCACACCCAGGAACCCTGCCGGGTATCTCCCACTCAGGAATGACTGCACTGGCAGAGCGTGACTGCAGACCCTTCTATCTGTGGTGGGAGGTCCCCTCACTCCTCCGTCTGGATCCTCACCTTGAAGCCCGGCAGGGCCTGACACTCCTCCCTCTGCTGACCCAAGTCCGGCCCCGTCGGGGGAAACCTCGCTTCTCTCAGAGTCCCAAGGCGGAAGTCAGGGTAGGACACATGGGAGTATCCTGCCTGGCGTTTCCCAGGGCTGATAGCAGGGGCAGAGTGGGTTGGGTCCCACTCTACTCGGGATGGGAAAAACCCCTCAGTCCTTACCTTGACTTCTGGCACTGCCTGGGCCCCCTCCCTCTGTCATCCTGAGGCCTCACCCCTCAGATCAAAGCCTGACAGGCTTGTATGAGGTCTACCAGAACTGACAGCAAGGGCAGGGTAGGTTTCTGTGCGGCTCACTATGTGTTCTAGGTTGGGGGGTTACCCTCAGTCCTCCCCAAGGTATTCATGTTTTCTCCTGACAAGGCCTGTACCCCCCTGTCTTCACAAGGTCACTGTCTCTGAGATGCCCAACGTAGAAAGGCAGATGGTGTGGGTAGTGGTGCCTGTTCCTGATAGTCCCACCTGGCGCCTCCCAGGCCTGAAAGCAGGGATGCACTTCTGTGGCGTTCCTCTGTCTGGTGTAGGTGGGTGGCTAATTCAGCCCTTCGTAAGGGTCCTCACCTTGATGACTGGCAGGACCCGGGATTCCTCCTGCTGACCTGAGTTCTGCCCCCTCAAATCAAAGCCCTCACCTCCCTGAAAATGTACCCCCTCTCCTGGTAGAAGTTAGGGTCTGCCACATCTGGCCATCATGCCCCAAGATCTCTCAAGGCTAACAGCTAGGGTAGGATGGACCTGGGGACCAGTCTCTTCTGTGGTGGGAGTTCTTCTTAGTCCTCCCTCAGCATCATCACCTTGACTCCTGGCCCTGAGTTGGCCTTCTCCCTTTGTAGACCTGAGTCCATCCACCTCAAACCAAGAGTGGAAGACAGCAAGTAACCCAAGCTTGTCATCTTGGCATATACAGGTAAGGCAATAAATCTGTAAATAATTTAAGGACGATTGACATACTTCCAATATTCTGAATCTATAAGAAATATTTTATAGTTGCCTCAATAAGATCTTGAACATTTTTGTGAAGCATCTTCTTAGGTAATTTTTGGATTTTCATGCTGTTGTGAATAGGATATATTTAAAAATTTCATAATACATTTATTATTCTACATTTTTTGCATTTTCCTAGAGACAAATCAATAAAAGGTTGTATTGTCAATGAAAGGGCAATATCTTTTTATAAAATTTAATTTATTTTTTCCAGTTTTATTGAACTGTACCTGACAATTAAAAATTGTGTGTATTTAAGGTATACAATGTGATGTTTAGATATACAGATACATCATGAAATGATTATGATAAGCAAGCTAATTAACATATCCATTACCTCACATAGTTACCATTTTTTTGTGTGTGGTGAAAACACGTAAGGTCAACCCTCTTAGCAAATTTCAGATAGATAACAAAGTATGATTAACTATAGTCACCATGCTGTGCATCAGATCCCCAGAACTTATTCATCCCACAAAACTGAACCTTTGTACCTTTGACCACCATCTCCCTGTTTCCCCCACATCTCAGCCCCTGGCAACCACCATCCCACTCTGCTTTTATGAATTCAACTTTTTAAGATTCCACATATAAGTGAGATCATGCTGTATTTGTCCTTTTCTGTCTGACTTATTTCACTTAGAATAATAGCCTCTAGGTTCATCAATAGCAGCATTTCCTTGTTTTAAAAGTTGAATAATAATATAGTATTCAAATATGTATGTATATATATACACACACAATGAAATATTATATATATAAGCATATATATGTATATATATCACATTTTCTTTATCCATTCATCCATCAACTGACACTTAGGTTATTTTCATATCTCAGCTACTGTGAACAGTACTGCAATGAACGGGGAGTGCAGATATCTCTTTCAGATACTGATTTCATTTCCTTTGGATATATACCCAGAACTGAGATTGCTGGATCATATGGTAGTTCTATTTTTAATTTTTTGAAAAACCTCCATACTGTCTTCCATAATGGTTGTACCAATTTACATTCCAACCGAGTACAAAACAGTTCACTTTTCTTCACATCCTCGCCAACACTTGTTATCCCTTGTCATGATGATAGTCATCCTCACAGGTGTGAGGTGATATCTCATTGTGGTTTTGATTTGCATTTCCATGATTATTAGTGATGCTGAGCACCTTCGTTTGAGAAATGTCTATTCCAGTTGGTAGCCCACTCTTTAAATTCAGGTTATTTGTTTTTTGCTATTGAGTTGTTTGAGTTCTTTATATATTTTGGATGTTAATCTCTAATCAGATATATGATTTGCAAATATTTTCTCCCATTCTGTAGGTTGCTTTTTCACTCCGTTGACTGTTTCCTTTGCTATGTCAAAGCTTTTTAGTTTGATGCAATCCCACTTCATTTTTGCTTTTGTTGTCTGTGCTTTTGATGTCATATCCAAAAAATTAGTGCCAAGACCAGTGTCTATGTTTTCTTTTAGCAGTTTTAAAATTTCAGGTCTTACATGTAAGTTTTTAATCCATTTGGAGTTGATATTTGTGTATTGTGTGAAATAGAGGTCCATTTGCAGCCTCTGCATGTGGATATTCAGTTTTCCCAATCATTTATTGAAGAGACTATCCTTTCCCTGTTGTGTGTTCTTGGCACTCTTGTCCAAGATCAGTTGACTGTGGATGTGTAGACTTATTTCTGAGCTCTTTATTCTGTTTCATCGGTCTATATGTCTGTTTTTATACCAGTTCCACACTGTTTGATTACTGTAGCTGTCTAATATATTTTGAAATCAAGAAGTGTGATGTCTCCAGTTTTGTTCTTCTTGCTCAAGTTTTGGTTTGGCTATTCAGGGTCTTGTGTGGTTCCATATGAAATTTAGGACTGTTTTTTCTATTTTTATAAAGAATGCCATTGGAATTTTGATAAGGATTGTGTTGAATCTGTAGCTCATTTTGGGTAGTAAGGACATTTTAACAATATTAATTCTTCCAAACCACGAACACAGAAGTCTTTCCACTTATCTGTATGTTTTTTAATTTCCTTCATTGATTGTTTTTTTTTTAATTTTCAGTGTACAAGTCTTTCACCCCCTTGTTTACACTTATTCTTTTTCTTTAAATTACTGTATTGAGGTCACATTGGTTTATAACATTGTGTAAATTTCAGCAGCACATTGTTATATTTCAATATCTGTATAGACTCTGTTGTGTTCACCACCAATAGTCTAGTTTTTAATCCCTCATCATACATATGTGCCCTTTTACCCCTTTTGCCCTCCCTCCACCCCCTTCCCCTCTGGTAACCACCAATCTATTCTCCTTATCTATGTATTTGTTTGTTTGTTTATCTCCCACATATGAGTGAAATCACATAGCATTTGTTTTTCTCTCTCTGACTTATTTCGTTTAACATAATACCCTCAAGGTCCATCCATATTGTCACAAATGGCAGAATTTTGTCTTTTTTATGGCTGAGTAGTATTCCATTGTATATATACACTACACTTTCTTTATCCATTAATCTGTGGATGGGCACTTGGGTTGCTTCCAAATCATGGCTATTGTGAATAATGCTGCAATGAACATACGGGTGCATATATCTTTTCGAATTAGCCTTTTTATGTTCTTTGGATAAATACCCAGAAGTGGAATAGCTGAATAATATGGTAGTTTTATTCTCAATTTTTTGAGGAATCTCTCTACTGTTTTCCATAGGGGCTGTACCAGTTTGCATTCCCAGCAGCAGTGTATGAGGGTTCCCTTTTCTCCACATCCTCTCCAACACTTATTTCTTGTCTTTTTAATAACAGCCATTCTGACAGGCATGAGGAGATATTTCACTGTAGTTATGATTTGCATTTCCCTAATAATTCGTGATGTTGAGCATCTTTTCATGTGCCTATTGGCCATCTGTATATCTTCTTTGGAAAAATGTCTGTTCGTATCCTCTGCTCATTTTTGATTGGGTTTTTCATTTTTTGTTGTTGAGTTGTATGAGTTCTTTATATATTTTGGAAATTAACCCCTTGTCGGATATATGATTTGCAAATATTTTCTCCCAGTTGGTGGGTTGTCTTTTCATTTTGTTTGTGGTTTCCTTTGCCTTGCAGAAGTTTTTTAGTCTGATGTAGTCTCATTTGTTTATTTTTTCTTTTCTTTCCCTTGCCTGAGGAGACACGGTATTCAAAAAGATACTGCTAAGACTGATGTCAAAGAGAGCACTGTCTATGTTTTCTTCTAGGAGTTTTATGGTTTCAGGTCTTAAATTCAAGTCTTTATTCTTAAGTATTTTACTTTTTGTTCCTTTTGTGAATGGGATTGTTTTCTTAATTTCCTTTTCAATTTTTCATTGTTTGTGTAAAGAAACACCACTGATTTTTGTATGTTGATTTCATATCCTGCAACTTTACTGAATTGGTTTATTGTTTCTAACAGTTTTTTGTTGTTGTTGAGATTTTAGGGTTTTCTCTATATATGATTGTGTCATTTCAACTTGAAGAACTCCCTTTAGCATTTCTTGTAAGGCAGGTCTAGTGATGAACTCTCTCAACTTTTGTTTGTCTGAGAAAGTCTTTATTGCTCCCTCATTTCTGAAGGACAGCTTTGCCAGGTATAGTATTTATGTTCATGTATTTCATTATTATCCTTTTAATGTCCATGGGATCAGTAGTGATGATCCCTATTTCATTTCTGATGTTGGTAATTCTGTCTTCTTTTTTCTTGGTTAGCCTGACTAGAATTTTATGAATTTTTTAAAAATTATTTTATAGGTTATATTGGCTTATAACGTTGTATAAATTTCAGGTGTATAATATTATATTTCAGTTTCTGTGTAGGTTGCATCATGTTCACCACCGATAGTCTAGTTTTTAACACACACCATACATATGCGCCCCTTTACCCCTTTTGCCCTCCCCCCACCCTTTGGTAACCACCAATCTGTTCTCTGTATCTATATATTTGTTTGTTAGTTTATCTTCCACATATGAATGAAATCATATGGTATTTGCCTTTCTCTGTCTGACTTATTTCGCTTAGCATAATACCCTGAGGGTCCATCCATGTTGTTGCAAATTGCACAATTTTGTCTTTTTTCATGGCTGAGTAGTATTCCATCCATTCATCTGTTGCTGGGAACCTGGGTTGATGGGAATGCAAACTTGTGCAGCCACTAAAGAAAACAGCGTGGAGATGCCTCAAAAAATTAAAAATAGAAATACCATATGATCTAGCTATTCCACTACTGGGTATTTATCCAAAGAACATGAAGTCAATAATTCAAGAATTTCATCAATTTTATTGATCTTTCCAAAGAACTGGCTTTGAGTTTCATTGATTTTCTCTATTGTTTTCCTGTTTTCAACTTCATTGATTTTTACTCTAATTATTTTTCTCTCTGCATTTTGTTAAGTCTTAGTTTCATTTTCACTTAGGTCAAAATATATACTTTTAATCCCTCTTTGGGCTTTTTTCTTTGACCCATGAATTATTTAGAAGTGTGTTATTTAATTTCCAAATTTTTGTGGGATATTCTACCTTCTTGTCATTGATTTTCAGTTTAATTCTATTGTGGTTTGTGAACATACTTTGTATGATTTCTATTCTTTTAAATTTGTTAATGTGTGTAATGGCTATGAATTTGTTCTATTTTGATAAATGTTTTATGCCACTTGAGAATAATATGTATTCTGTTGTTGTTGGATGGAATATTTTATAAATGTCAAGTAGATCAAGTTGATTGATAATGCTGTTTAGGTCACCTGTATCCCTACTGATTTTCTGCCTGTTTGATCTATCAATTACTGACAGAGTGGTACTGAAGTCTCCAAATATAATAGTGGATTTGTCTTTCTCCTTTCTTCTCTATCAGATTTGGCATTGCATATTCTGACACTTTGTTTTTAGTTGCATATGCATTTAATATTGCTATATCTTCTTGGAGAATGGTCTCCTTTTTAATTATATAATGTCCCTCTCTATCCCAGATGATTTCCCTTGTTCTAAAGTCTGTTTCTATAAAATTAATGTAGCTACAACTTTTGATTATTGTTAGCATGGTATAATATTTTCCATCGTTTTACTTTTAGTCTATCTGAATTTTTACATTTAAAATGAATTTCTTGTAGACAAAATATGATTGTAAATTGTTTTCCATCACTTTGACTATCTGTATTTTTTAATGTGTGTACATAAACCATTCATATTTAAAGTGACTGTTGATATAGTTGGATTAATATTTACCATATTTATAAATGTTTTCTATTTGTTTCATTTATTCTACATTTCTTTTTTTCTCCTCCTTTTCTGCCTTCTCTGATTTTAATTCCCTAATAGGATTCCATTTCATCTCCTTTCTTTATCTATCAGTCTCTTAGTGTATCAAATATACTTATTTTTCCAGCTTTATTGAAATATAATTGACATATAACATTGTGTAAGTTTAAGGCATACAATATAATAATTTGATATACATATATATTGCAAAATGATTGCCACAATAAGGTTAGTTTAACACATCCATCACCTCATATAGTTACTTTTTTTTTATGGTGAGAACTTTTGTAACATTTCTTGCAAGGTGCGTGTACGGGCAATAGATTCCCTCAGTTTTTGTTGTTTTTTTTTTTTTATCTGAGAAAGTCTTTATTTTCTCTTCACTGCTGAAGAATTTCGCTGGATATAGAATTCTAGGTTGATGGATTGTTTTTTCTTTCAATACTTTAAATATTTCACTTCACACTTTTTTTCTGCATAGTTTCTGATTAGAGGTCCACTGTCATTCTTATATCTGTGTATTAATTTCCTAGTGCTGCCATAACAAATTACCACAAACTGGGTGTCTTAAAACAGAAATTTATTCTTTCACAATTCTGGAGGCATGAAGTCTGAAATCAAGGTGTTGGCAGAACTGTGCTCTCTCCCAAGGCTCTACGGAAGAATTCTTTCTTGCTTTTCTATCTTCTGGGGGCTCTAGGCATTCCTTGACTTGGGGCTACATAATTCCAGTCTCTGACTCCATCTTCTCATGACCTTCTCCCATGTGTCTCTCCTTTGTGTATTATGTATCTTTTCTGTTCTTATAAGGACATTTGTCATTGGATTTAGGGCTCATCCAGATAACCCAGGATAATCTCATCTTGAGATTCTTCACTTAATTGTATATGAAAAGAACTTTTTCCCAAATAAAGTCACATTCACAGGTACTGGGGGTTAGAATTTATACATATGTTTTGGGGGATCACAATTCAATCCACTACAACCTCTTTCTCTACAGATAAGGTGTTCCCCCCCCCCATATCATCATTTATTTAGGTCTTCTTTAGTTTATATCTGCAGTGATTTGTAGTTTTTTGTATACAGTTTTTCTACATATTTTGTCAGATTTATCCATATGTGTTTCATATTTTCTGATCTTAAGAATATCATCAGTACATATTTTAAAATCACTGATTTTAATTTCAGTTTCCAATTCTTCATTGCTAGTATGTGAAAATGCAATTGAGTTTTGTATGTAGATCTTGTACACTGAAAACTTGCTAAACTCAATTGCTAGTTTTTGAAACTTTTTTTTAAATTGATATTTTACATCCACTACCTTGGAATCTGAATAAAGACAGTTTTACATCTCACTTTCCAATCTGGAAGCCTTTATTTTTTTCTCGTGTTGCACTGGATAGAACCTTCAGTACAAAGTTGAACAACCCTCTCCCGCCTCCAGGTGAGCTCATCAGTTTTAGATTGTAGTTTCCTGAATGCAAACACCCAGAACAACTTGCAGCTTGTGAATATCTGCTTCCTCTCCATCTACACTGAAAAAACCCTAAAACTGTGTAATACACTTTCTGAGATGAACATAAATCCCAGGTTTTTAATTCACTAAAGTCTTGACAGAATGAAGGTAGGGATTGCAGGCTGGAAACAGAAAACTGAGAAGAGCTACATGGAAATTGGGAAAATGAGGAGGGATGGAAAGGTTACCTGGGAGTAGCCCACAAGTAAATGGTCTTCAAGGCACATAAGGGAAATTTGTAGGAAGGAAGTGAGATGATTCACATATCCACTGAGACTTAAATATTAAATGTAGTCACACTACCTTTGAGGGATTTTGGATACAACATCCAAAATAGTAGATCATGCATGGTGAAGGGTGGAAGAGAACAGTATGAACCACTGAATGGGTTGGCTGTGGTGAAAGGCTTGGAGGAAACACCCTCTCTCTGCTGTCGTGTGGGCTGTCAGAACTGAACATGGAGAGATGAGGAAAGATGGAAGTCATTTTGGTAAGGCTTTTTAGGGAGTACTAATACAATACTCCCTTTCTCCAATTGGAGCATTTTGTCTTCCAGCATCCCCTTACCACCCCCACCAACGTATCAAGAGCGGTCCTTTTTAATATCCAAGCCACCCCATAGTTACCATTGCTGGGGAAATTCCTTGGTGACCAAACGAAGCCTAAGGGTATGGTTCTTCATTGTCCTGGGGAGGAATATATATAGGGAAGTGACAAAAATTGTTGACACATTCAGAGAACTGAAACCTTTGTCATTTGGCTCTGGTGAAATATATGAGTTTTAGCATGCATCTGAAAAGGTAGAATTAAAACGTTAATGAATCATCATTCCAAAGGTTTCATAAGTTTAAAACTAAACATCTAATCCGATTGAATTAGGGAAGTCTTTGGTATTTCTTCAAATAATTTAAGATAAATAGTTTAACATATATATCAAGCTAAGAAATATGCTTAACAGTGGGAATCATGTTAGTTAAATAAAGCTTAGCAGAAGTACATCTATTTTACCATAAAAATAATGTACTCATTTTGTAATATTTTTAGACAATTGAGACATGCTTAAAATAGACTATAAAAGTTACATGCATTCCCCTTCCACTCATAGACCCCAGAGTTTACCACTGTGAACAATTTCTTTATATTTTTCTGGAGGATTTTTATGTGTATACTAACATTTATATAAAAAATTTAAATTATGGTACCTTATTGGACTTACTGTTCTGCATCTTGCTTCTTTCACTTAATGTTAGATCTTGGACATATTTCCATGTTAATGTATATCTGTCTATCTCTTTATTTACATTGACTGAATAATATGGATCCTTAGAATTTTTCCAGTTTCTGATATTACAAGCAATGTGGCAATACACATCCTTCTATCTTGGTGCTTATGTGACAGTTTTTGTAGGATAAGTTTCCGTAAATGGAATTGCTTGATCAAAAATGTATGCACACTTTATAATTTGTTAGTTACTGTCATATTTTCCTACAAAATTGTGCCAATTTATACTCTCACAGTGTTAAAAAACACTTGTTTCTCTTACATTCTTGCCAACACATTTTAATCTTTGCCAATATGTGGGGAGGAATGGTATCTTAGAGTTTTATTTATTTATTTAGTTTGCGGTAACATTGGTTTATAACATTGTATAAATTTCAGGTGACCATCATTATACTTTTATTTCTGCAGAGATTACATTATGTTCACCACCCAAATACTAGTTACAATCCATCACCACGCACATGTGCCTAATCAGCCCTTTTGCCCTCCCGCCTACCCCCTTCCCCTCTGGTACCCATCAATCTAATCTCTGTTTCTATGTGTTTGTTTTTTGTTGTTTTTATCTTCTACTTATAAAAGAGATCAGTTTTTGACCTTCTCCTTCTGACTTATTTCGCTTAGCATAATACCTTCAATGTCCATCCATGTTGTCACAAATGGCTGGATTTCGTCTTTTCTTATGGCTGAGTAGTATTCCGTTGTGTATGTATGCCACATCTTCTTTATCCATTCGTCCCTTGATGGGCACTTAGGTTGCTTCCGAGTCTTGGCTAATGAGAGCAATGCTGCAATGAACACAGAGGTGCATGTATCTTTATGTATTAGTGTTTTCATGTGCTTTGGATAAATACCCAGCAGTGGAATACCTGGATCATATGGTAGTTCTATTCTTAATTTTTTGAGGAATCTCCATACTGTTTTCCATAGTGGCTGCACCAGTTTGCACTCCCACCAGCAGTGTATGAGTTTCCTTCTCTCCACCACTTGTTGTTTCCTGTCTTGTTAATTATAACCATTCTGACGGGCATGAGGTGATATCTCATTGTAGTTTTGATTTGCATTTCCCTGATAGTTAATGATGTTGAACGTCTTTTCATGTGCCTGTTGGCCATCTGTATATCTTCTTTGGAGAAATGTCTGTTCAGGTCTTTTGCCCATTTTTGAATTGGGTTGTTAGTTTTTTTGTTGTTGAGATGTATGAGTTCTTTATATATTTTGGAGATTAACCCGCTTACGAGATATATGGTTTGCAAGTATCTTCTCTCAACTGTTAGGTTGTCTTTTCATTTTGTTGATGGTTTCCTTGGCTGTGCAGAAACTTTTTAGCTTGATGTAATCCCATTTCTTTATTTTTTTTCTATTGTTTCCTGTGCCTGGTCAGACACAGTACTTGAAAATATGTTTCTAAGACTGATGTTGAAGAGCATACTGCCTATGTTTTCTTCTAGAAGTTTCAGGTCTTACGTTCAAGTCTTTAATCCATTTTGAGTTGGTGTTTGTGTATGGTGTAAGATAATGGTCTACTTTCATTTTTTTGTGCATGGCTGTCCGGTTTTGCCAACACCATTTGTTGAAGAGACTTTCCTTTTTCCATTGTATGTTCTTGGCTCCCTTGTTGAAAATTAGCTTTCCATAGATGTGTGGGTTTATTTCTGGGCTCTCAATTCTATTCCATTGATCTCTGTGTCTGTTTTTGTGCCAGGACCATACTGTTTTGGTTATTATAGCTTTGTAGTATATTTTGAAATTGGGGAGTGTGATTCCTCCAGCTTTGTTCTTTTTTCTCAGTAGTCCTTTAGCTATTTGGGGTCTTTTGTTGTTATGTAGAAATTTTAGGATTCTTTGTTCTATTTCTGTGAAAATTGTTGTTGGAACTTTGATAGGGATTGCATTGACTCTATAGATTGCTTTAGGAAGTATGGGCATTTTAACTATGTTAATTCTTTCAATACCAAGAGCATGGACTATCTTTCCATTTCTTTGTGTCTTCTTCAATCTCTTTCAACAGTGTTTTATAGTTTTCAGTGTACAGATCTTTCACCTCTTTGCTTAAGTTGATTCCTAGGTATTTTATTATTTTTGTTGCAATTGTAAATGGGATTGTATTCTTAATTTCTCTTTCTGCTACTTCATTGTCAGTGTATAGAAATGCAACTGATTTTTGTATGTTGATTTTGTATCCTGGAACTTTACCATATTTATTTATTATTTCTAGAAGTTTTTTGGTGGATTCTTTAGGGTTTTCTCTATATAAATACCTGTCATCTACAAATAGTGACAGTTTCACTTCTTCCTTTCCAATTTGGATCCCTTTTATTTCTTTTTCTTGCCTGATTGCTGTACCCAGGACTTCTAATACTATGTTAAATAGGAGTGGTGAAAGTGGGCATCCTTGTCTAGTTACTGTTCTTAGAGGGATAGGTTTCAGTTTTTCACCATTGAGGATGATATTAGCTGTGCGTTTGTCATAAATGGCCTTATTGTGTTGAGGTACTTTCCTTCTATACCCATTTTATTCAGAGTTTTTAATCGTAAATGGATGCTGTATCTTGTCAAATGCTTTCGCTGCCTCTTATTGAGATGATCATGTGATTTTTAGTCTTCATGTTATTAATGTGGTGTATCACATTGATTGATTTGTGGATGTTGAACCATCCCTGCATCCCTGGAATGAATCCCACTTGATCATGGTGTATGATCTGTTTAATGTATTGTTGTACTCGATTTGCTAGTATTTTGCTGAGTGTTTTTGCATTGATGTTCATCAGTGATGTTGGCCTGTAATTTTCTTTTTTTGTGTTGTCCTTGTCTGGTTTTGGTATCAGGGTAATGTTGGCTTCGTAGACTGAGTTAGGAAGCTTCCCCTCCTCTTCAATTTTTTGAAAGAGTTTGAAAAGGATAGGTGTTAAGTCTTCTTTGAATGTTTGGTAGAATTCACCAGGGAAGCCGTCTGGTCCTGGACTTTTATTTTGGGGGAGGTTTTCAATTCCTGTTTCGATCTCCTTACTGGTGATTGGTCTATTCAAATTCTCCATTTCTTCTTGATTCAGTTTTGGAAGGTTGTATGATTCTAAGAATTTATCCATTTCTTCTAGATGCCCAATTTCTTGGCATATAGCTTTTTGTAGTATTCTCTTAAAATCTTTTGTATTTCTGAGGTGTCTGTTGTAATTTCTCCTCTTTCATTTCAGATTTTACTTATTTGAGCCTTCTCTCTTTTTTTCTTGGCGAGTCTAGCTAAAGGTTTTTCAATTTTGTTTATCTTTTCAAAGAACCAGCTCTTGGTTTTATTGATTTTTTCAGTCTCTATTTCATTTATTTCTGCTCTGATTTTTATTATTTCCTTCCTTCTATTGATTTTGGGCTTTGTTTATTCTTCTTCTTCCAGTTCCTTTAGGTGCACTGTTAGATTGTTTATTTGAGATTTTTCTTGTTTATTGAGATAGACTTGTATTGCTATAAACTTCCCTCTTAGAACTGCTTTTGCTGTATTCCATAAATTCTGACATGTTGTGTTTTCATTTTCATTTTTCTCTAGGTATTTTTTGATTTCTTCATTGACCCAATCATTTTTCAGTAGCATTTTGTTTAATTTACACATATTTGTGGCTTTTATGATTTTCTTCCTATAGTTTACTTCTACTTTCATACCTTTCTAGTCAGAAAAGATGCTTTGTATTATTTCATTGTTATTAAATTTGTGGAGACTTGTCTTGTGGCCTAATATGTGATCAATCCTGGAGAATGTTCCATGTGCATTGAAAAGAACGTGTATTCTTTGGTCTTTGGATGGAATGTTCTGTATATATATACTAAGTCCATCTGGTCTAATGTGATGTTTAAGGCCAATGTTTCCTTGTTGATCTTCTGTTTGGATGATCTATCCATTTGTGTAAGTGGATTGAGTTTTAATTTGACTTTTACTATGATTAGCAAAGATTGTTTTAAGTACATATTGCACAGTTTTATTTCATATTCCATTAATTCCTTTTCATTTACTTGCCTATTTTCTATTAGTTTGTTTCTTTTCTTTCTGGACTTGTAGTTCTTAATATAACAACAGTGATGGGTAACATTTTAGAGTACCTAACTATGTGCCAGGAATATTTTAAGCACTTTATATTTATTGTTTTATTTATTCTTCACAAGAAGTCAAAGGGGAAAATAATACATTATCTTTATTTATCTGACAACAAAACTGAAGTACAAAATGGTGAAGTTACTTGTCTAAGGTCATACAGTAAGTGGCTGCATTGGAATTTGAACCCGGAGAGTTTGTATCCACACTTACTCCCCTAACTGAAATTACATTGACTTTGTAGATTAATTTGGCAAGAATTGATATCTTTGCTGAATCTTCCCATGACCACTGCTCTCCATTTATTTAGATTTTTAAAATACCTTTCAATTAAAAATTTTAAATTTTGTATATAATGGTCTTCCACATCTTTCATTGGATTTATTTCTAGGTATCTCGTATTTTTGTTATTAATATAAATGATATTTTAAAACTTTAATTGCAGTTTCTAACTCTTTGTTGCTACTGTGTAGAAATGAAATTGAGTTTTGTATACTGATATCATTTTCAACAATGGAGCTGAACCCTCTTGTTAGTTCCAAAAATGTTTTCTGTATGTTCTCTTGGTTTTCTATGTGGATAAATTTGTGTGTGATTAATATCTGTCCTCTTTCCTTCCTCTCCAAGTCTAACACCTTTTGTTTCTTTTTCTTGTCTTACAGTGCTAGGAACTATAGTACAGTGTTGGATGTTGGTCCATTTCTTAACAGCTAGGCTCTTACAGGTTCACAATGAACATAAGCATATTAAAGGTATGATGAAGCCCTGCAGTTAATCAATCTGCTACCAGTTACATAGCATTACTATGTTTCAGGTACTGTTGTAAGTGCTTTACTTATGTTAGCTCATTAAATCCACCTAAAATTCTGTGAGACAGGGACTAGTGTTATCTTTATTCTGTTGTTGAGGAATCAAAGGCACAGGGAGACTATGTTACTTGTTCCATGTCACATGGCTAGTAAGGGATGGAGTCCACATGGTGTGGTTCTAGAGTCCATGCCAAACTGAATTAAAGTTTTATTTTCATGTATTTACTTTAAATAGCAGATGGAACTGTAATGTCACTTGCCTATACTAAAATAACAGTTAGTATAGATTACATTTATTTTGAGATTGTGAGAGAAATGCAAACCATCTTAAATTATACCTAAATGGAAATATAAAAAGAGGTCTCCACTAGCTAGTTAATGTCTCTATCTTCCTTTGCCTATATATTCACACACAGAAAATGTGAGCTGGGTTCTCCAATGAGGTGAGCAATTAAATACCAAATGGCCACCTAAAGCAGAACAATGATCAAAGAATAATCAGTAGACTGCTTAGCTGTGTGTAATAGTGAATAGTGTATCCTTCCCTAAACAGTTTGTAATCAGGGCTTTACATACAAAGTCTGGTTAGTTTAAGAAGACTCACACTGGTGTTTCCAAAATTGATGTGAGATAACTGGCAGATCTTTTTTTCACATGTAATTACACTTGGGTAGTATTTCTAGGGTAGGGAGGAGCATTTTCCTGTCTAGAACCAATCAGAAGTGAAATGCCAGTGCCCTCATATGGAATAAGTCCATTTTGGTACCTCTTTAGTGGAATGATGGGCTAACAACTAACAATGTGAACTGGCTCATAGGAACTCTGAGCCATATGATCCACTTATTTATAACTTATAAGTGACAATGAGTGGGTGAAAGTCACGCAAGTTTTGTTTTGATTACATTTCCTATGTAAACACAAATAAGACTTTTACATAGGTGACATTTGCTATCATGGTGGAGTGTAGCTCTTCCCAAACTAATCTGATACTAGTGTCATGAGAGATGGCAATGTGTGGTCTGTGAAAAAAGGAACTCCATAATCGAATTAATTTAGCCTCTTAACCCTATCCCACAACTCAGTCATACTTCTGCCCTGTATAAGATTAGGCTGGATATGGATACTTACAGTTGTCCCATATCAGCCCAATTTCAGATATCCCTCTTCGCTTTTTTCATGAAACTGACTTACAATAAATACACCTTAAGAAAATGAGTGTGTTCTTTGTATTTTATTAAGACATTTTTTCCCTAGCAGAAAAGACAAACATGTAAACCAGCAGTAACAATACTGTGTGATAAGTGATATAGACTAAAGTTGATAATGGTATAAATATATAATAGAAAAGAGAAACCTAAGTCTTCTGGGGAATTTTGGAAGGCTTCGTAGAGGTGGTGGCCCTTAGGTTGAGAATAAAAAGTTGCCTAGGAGTTTTGTAGGCAGACAAGGGTCCTTAAGTGCAGATTATTTTTTAAGTCAAGGGTATAGTTGCTCTCACCTGTTAGTGCTCAGCATTAAGTCATCCTTCCACTATTGACTTCTTTCTTGGCCTATTCCACTGTACTTTTAGGAATCTTCCTTCCATAGTAGATTAATACCACTATATCCAGACATTCTACACAGAGTACTTTGCTCTCAAGACATTCAGAAATATGAGAAACCATAGAGAACTATGTCCCAACACTTGTCATCTGAACTGTAGACACATACATACTCAACTGAATACTGGACACCTCTACCTGGATATCCTAAAAGAAACCTCAAATTAAACATGTTCAAAATTGAAATCGTTTTCTCCCAAACATCTGCATAATCTATTCTGGTAGCATTCACTTCTTACCCAATGACTGAAGACAAACCTAGGAGTCACATATAGAGCCCTATAGAAGGGAAGAAGAAGGAGTACCCTAATTCTGCCTGTGGTGGCTAGACGGTGGGCATTAGGTAAAGCTTCACAGAGGAGATGACACTGAAAAGAAACTTAGTGGATAAAAAAGAAAATGAAGGATGTTGAAGGAAGAGAGAACAGCGTACCCAAAATACATGCATTTAGGAAACTATGGCATGTTGAAGACTTGCAGATACATCATATGGTTAAGCGAGGTAGGTAGGGGCAGAATCAGATTTAGGAGGAGGGAAGGCAGGCAGCTCCACAAGCTGTCAATCTATTATGGGTGCAAAAACATTAAAGTGTTAAATACTAAATCACACCAGTTAATTCATGTTTCTATCTACAATTTATTACATAAATGGCAAAACAGAAATCCGACTCCTTTTGACTGAAATATTTAGTACCTTGAGTAGAAATAAAAACATTCCTAATGGTGCTGACTTCTCTTTGTTGAATGGTTTTTGCAACACACACGTGCAAGTTGCGTGTTCCAACTACAGGTGGCACAACTAAACCCAAGAACAGTTAGAGCACAGTCACCTATATTCAGCAGCAAAGTATGGGACTATTTATTTAGAGTAAGAAATTTCATCTAGTTGCTACATTTTAAATTGTTCACTATGCCTCCCAAGAAGTTGTCAGGATTTGGAAATTGTATGGCATAAATTAATGCCATAAATCCTTTACCTTAAACGTAAAGAAGGATAAAATTTTATTATTAGGAAATTCATTTCTTCCCATCCTCGCTATTAAAAATAGCTGAAGAAATATTTAAAGAATATTGACTTGATTGGGTGCCAAATTATTAGGCATCCTGGGATTACTTCTTTTTATCATTCTGGCTCTGAATGTAGAGAAGTAATGAGAGATGAGGCTACAGAGATCAGCAGGGGACAAATAACTAGCAGACCATACAAGCAAGGTAAAATATGAAATTTATCTTATGTGTCGTTGGGATCCACAGAAAGGATTTAGCTAAAATATTGGTGTGATCCAATTTACATTTCAGACAAATCACTCTGCTAGCCATGCAGAAGATAGCCTGAGCAGGGAGAGGAGGAAGTACGATTAAAGGCAAGAAAACCACTTAGCAGGCTGCTGACATAGTCTAGGTATGAAATGATGAGGTGTTGTACTAGTCAGTGCTTGCAGGGATGAAGAGGACATCAGAGATTCAGAATCTTTTTTAAGAGACAGATGCCACAAGACTTGGTGACTGATTGGGTGTAGGGGATGAAGTGGAGGTCTGAACCCAGAAAGACTTATTCATCCATTCATTCCAAAAATATATTAATCTCCTACTTTGTGCTGGAAACTGCTAGAGCCTAGAAATCCAAAGATAAAGCACAATCCCTGTCTTCAGGTAAAAGAAGTAGAAATGCATATAAATAATTAAAAGACAGCATGATGGGACTATAGTAAAATTATGTGCAAGCTACAGTGGGAAATGAAGAGGAGGAAGTGATTTACTCTACCTAGAAAATTAGAGGAAGGCTTCAGAGAGGCAATAACCCTTGAGCAAAGTCTTCAAGAACATATAGGAGCTGGATGGATGATCATGGATCATCCTGGAAAAATCATTCCTGGAAGAGGGAGCTGTGTGTGCAAAGGCTCATAAGTTTAAAACAATGTAACCTTATTTGGGTAATGAAACTTCAAGTTGTTCAACCTGACAGTGTGGGTGAATGAGAGGGTGAAGGATGAGAGAGGCCATAAGCAATTAATAAAAGATAAGGATGACGGGCTAGAATGGCTAGCTCATAAAATGCTTTGGAAAACCCCCCACTGATGAGCTTGGCCTTGTCCTAAACTGTAATGAGTAGGCATTGAAAGCTTAAAAACAGAGAAGTGATATGATCTGCATTGTGTTTTAGAAAAGATCCTGCTCTTTGAAACAGAGTTCTGCAAACAAAGTTGATCATGATTTTGTGTGTTTCTACAGTATGTAATATTTTATAACTTATCACGCTTGAGTCAGACTGAAAGGATTGAAATCCTGGATCCATCAGGCAGTTACTATTGGACCTTGGGCAAGTAATTTTACCATTGATTCTTTTTCCCCTTCTGTTAAATGGGGATATTAATAATACCACCCACACTGGGGCCTGGTGGAGATTAAGAGAGAGAATGTATGTAAAATGTTTGTAACAGTGCTTTAAATATCGTAAGCACAAAATAAATAACAATATCACTTTTGTTTGTGTGTTTCCAAGACAATCTACCCTACCAGACTTTGACTTTCTAAGGGTGAGAGTTGTGCCTATTTTTGTGTTTCCAGGTCCTAGCATAGTGCATGGTTATGGTGGACAAGATGATGCGCCACCCAGATCCCCCTTCAGTGAAGGATTTGCTGCCCCAGCTGTTGGGAGAACTGTTGACAGACAGCCTTGAGTTGTTAGACCCTTCAGGCATCACCTCAGCTACACAGAGCTGCCTTGCTCAAGGTCACATTCCTTCCCATAACAGGCCTACAGTCCTCGTAATATTCACCCATGAAGAGGGCAACTCTGAAGGGTGACTATAGCTTCAGAGATCCCTGTGGGGTTGGACAAGGCTATCATTAGGCTGCATCATAACTTGACTTCTCCCACTGCCCACTCCTGCTTCCTTTCCTCTCCCTTCCATAGATGTTGATCTCGAGGGCACTCCTGAGTAAACATCCTGCACATTGAAGTCCATCTCAGAACTGGCTTCCTAGGGAATCCAATCCACAATTGTGGCATTTAGTAGGTAGTCAAAAGATTAGTTAAATGAATGAATGCTCATCTTATTTCTGCTGCTGAATGTGAAAATCATGGGCTTTATGTGTTATTTAACCTTTTCTCCCTTCATCTTTATGGGTATGTAGTAAACAATATGCTCTGAGAGGAGAATATATTCTTATGTATGTGAATCCAGGAATAAATTATACTCTGGCAGAGTACAAACTTTCTGTGCCAAAAATATTTCTGTTGGCTTCTCTCCTTATAATTAAACCATGTTTATCCTTGAGGATGTCTTAAAAAGAAATCCTTGGATTTTAAGAGAACACTAATACAAAATGAAATGAAACTGTGTTGGTAATGTCTTCCCTAAGAGATATCTAGCGCAAGAAACTTTTAAAACGTTATGCACGTGAATGAAATTTCTGGACTGTGTTAATTGAGAGCTGACTTGATAAGAGGCAGTGATTTCAGTAAAATATAGATGGACATCTAAATTCTGGTTTCCAAGTGAAGAAATGAAATTATGAAGATATGATACATTTGGAAAATAAAATGCAATTTAAGCAGGAGTAATCAAATTAATCACTTAATAATTGATATCATTGAGCATGTAAGAACGAAATGAGCCTAAAAAAAATGACCAGGCACATGGGCTTTCTAATTTAACAAATATATATTAAGCTTCTACTATGTATAGTCATTAGTAGATTGTAGAGGCAGGAACCATGATGGACCTGGCCCAGAGCTTCTACACTGCAGGGTTCTAGGCTTTAGGCTGGTCTTGGCTCAGCTACTTGCCTAGCGTGCTCATGGAATGACTGACAGCACATCATGGACCTCTAGGACCTGTACATTCCAACCATGACCTAAACTCGTCATTGTAGATAAGACCTTCACCCCTTCCAGGAGAGGAGTCTTGAGTCCTGAATTCCTCCAAGAAGAAGAAAAAATCCTCTGAAATTTCATCTAATAAGGAAGACATGTTACAGAAGAGAAATACATGCCATATTCAAGAGTTCTACATTGGATGTATGCTTTATGTAGTACAGTAGGCCCATATGCCAATGGGAAAACCAGTCAGTTTCTGGGTATTTGTTTATGGAGTTCATTAAAAGGACTGGAAGCTGCTTTTATCTTATGAACAGTATGGAAGGAGAAAGAATTGAGATTTGTTTTGGATTGTATAATAATTAAATTCAGCAGATTGAAGTGATCAAACCAGAGAAACAGTTGGGTGTCAATGTGTCATATTTATAAGAAGGCTTTCCTGATATTCCTACAGTACTCTTGATATGAATATGAAGCCAGTAGCTCAAGTATCTATCAAAAGATTCCTTTCAATAAGTTGAAAGTAGAAAATGAATCCTACGTCTTGGTCCAAACACAGGGAATATCCAAAATTTAATAGAAAGGAAATAAGAACTAAAGAACAAATGCAAAAAACCCGGAAGTGAAGTCAACCTTGCCTTGGGTTTAATGTGATGAGGAAATATAATTACATCAAATTGGTCTTGGAGTTAATCATCTCTAGTGTACCCTCTGAATGCTTTTATAGTCATTCTCAGAGTAAGGGCTGTTCCAATAGTTCAGTTTCATCCAATTTTTAGCTTCAACATTTGTTCTCTCTTTTAAATACATAGCCATTAAATAAAAGTTAACATTCATTAAAAAGAAAGAAATGCAGGATATCTCACCTCATTTTATAACATTTGAGATTAAAATGATAGCTCTTAAGCAGTTAAATTGCTTCTCCAGAGATATTAGCTGTGCAATTACATATGCATTCATCCACTCAGCAAACTTTTTAAACAACTTTATTGAGATATCATTGACATATAAAAATTGTATATATTTAAGGTGTACAACTTGGTGTTTTGATATATGTATACATTGTGAAATCATCGCCAAAATCCAGCTAGTTAACATATCCACCACCTCTACCACTGTGTGTATGTGTGTGTGTGTGTGTGTGTATGTGTGTTGAGAAGATTTAATTTAAGATATATCCTTTTAGCAAATTTCAAGCATACAATGCAGTATTATTAACTATAGTCGCCGTTCTGTATATTATATCTCCAGAATTTATTCACCTTACGTAACTGAAGGTTAGTATGCTTTGACCAGCATCACTTAATATCCCCTTCTCAGGCCCTGGCAACCACCATCTTACTCTTTGCCTGTGTGAGTTTGACTATTTTATTTTTATTTATTTATTTATTTTTTTTGTGTGTGTGAGGAAGACCAGCCCTGGGCTAACATCCGTGCCCATCTTCCTCTACTTTATATGGGACGCCGCCACGGCATGGCTGACAAGCGGTGCGTCGGCCGGCGCCCAGGATCCGAACCCGCGAACCCCGGGCTGCCAAGCGCGAACTAAACCACTGCGCCACCGGGTGGCCCCGAGTTTGACTATTTTAGATTCCACGTATGAGTGAGATCATGCAGTATTTGTCTTTTTGTGTCTGGCTTACTTCACTTAGCATAATGTCCTCCAGATTCATTTATGTTGTTGCAAATGGCAGGATTTCCTTCTTTTTAAAGGCTGAATAATATCCCATTGTATATATATATAAAACACAATTTCTTTATCCATTCATTTGTCAGAGGACATTTAGGTTATTTCTATACCTTGGCTATTGTGAATAATGCTGAAACGAACATGAAAGTGCAAATATCTCTTTATAATCCTGTTTTCAGTTTCTTTGGATATATACCCAGGAGTGGGAATGCTGGATCATACAGTAGTTCTATTTTTAATTTTTTGAGGAAACTCCGTACCATTTTCCATAGTGACTGTACAAATTTACGTTCCAACCAACAATGTACAAAGGTTTCCTTTTCTCCACATCCTCACCAACACTTACCTTTCTTTTTTTGATAATAGCCATTCTAACAGGTTCAAGGTGATATCTCATTGTGGTTTTGATTTGCATCTCCCTGATGATTAGAGATGTTGAGCGCCTTTTCATATACCTGTCTGCCGTTTAATTTCTTCTTTTGAGAAGTGTCAATTTAGGTCCTTTGCCTATTTTTTAATTGGGTTATTTGTATTTTTGGTATTGAGTTGTATGAGTTCCTTATATATTTTGGATATTAATCCCTTATTTGATATATGGTTTGGAAATATTTTTTCCCATTCCATAGGTTGTCTTTCCATTTGTTGATGGTTTCCTTTGCTGTGCAAAAGCTTTTTAGTTTGATGTAATCCCACTTGTTTATTTTTGCTTTTGTTGCCTGTGCTTTTGCTGTTATATCCAAAAAATTATTGCTAAGACCAATGTCAGGAAGGTTTTTTCCTTATGTTTTCTTCTAGGAGTTTTATGATTTCAAGCTTTATGTTTAAGGACTTAATCCATTTTGAGTTTATTTTTGTGTATCGTGTGAGATAGGGGTCCAATTTAATTCTTTTGCCTGTAGATATCCAGTTTTCCCAACACCATTTGTTGAAGACTATCCTTTCTCCATTGTGTGTTTTTGGCACCATTTTTGAATATCAATTGACTGTAAATGCTTGAGTTTATTTCTGGGTTCTCCATTCTATTCCATTGGTGTATGTGTCTGTTTTATGCCAGTACCAGACTGTTTTGATTGCATTCACTTTGTAATATAATTTGAAGTCACATTCAACATACTTTTTATTGCATATGTAGTTACGTGGAAAATTATACGAAAGTTAGGGACCCAAAAGTGAATAAGACTGTCCTTGCATTCATGGCGCTCACAGTCACTAGACATGGAAAAGTAAACAGAATACTGCAATTTGGTATAAGAGGGACTATGAGAAAACCTGGAAGTGAGAACAAGAAGCTTTGGTTGCCCACAAACTGTACACCTAATTAAGAATGGAGTGGGGAAAATGTTCTAGGGTAGCTTACTGGAGAAGGGGCTGATGCACAAGCCAAGTCTTACATGACCAGTAAGAGTGAATCAAGCAAACAAACAGGGGAAAAGCATTTCAGGCAGAGGGATCAGTATGTGCAAAACATTGACCTAAGACTAACAGAGTCAGGATGGGAAATCTGTGGACTAAGAAAACAAACAAGAACTTCAATAGGATAGAAAAGTTCATTTTCAGTCCTAATGTGATATCTCATCACCTCATTAAACAATTCATTTCAGAATTCACTTCTATATAGATGATATATTTCTTTAACTTTATGACTCATACATTTCAGAAGAATCTTGTGATTCCTGAATGTTTACTATCAGTTTTATCCATTTGAGAAATAAATTTCAAATGGCTCAGCTTTTATAAATATCTACATATGGGGATTAATATAGCATAGATGTGATAGTTTCACTATATGTTTAGTCCTGAAATTGGCCCAACCCTGGGCTTTTCAAGGTCACTCTCTTACCCATCCACCCTGGACCCAGCATGCCATAATAATGGAAACTTGTAGCTTTCTGAATAATAGAACATGGCAGCACCACTTTGGTAAGCATAGAGATCTCATAATTTTAATCTCACTACTCCTCTTCTAAAACACCTTCAATGGCAGCCCGCTGCCTTCAAAAATACAGCCCAATTTCTTATGAAAAGTATTCAAAAACTGGAACAAACTCACCCCAAACTACTATTCCAGGCTAATTTCCCTGCATTTTCTCTCTCCTTCACACCCTGAATGCACCAGCCATGCCAGAATTCCTTGCCATTGCCTGAATATGTTCTATAGAGTTTTAGCTTTGCTTGTGTATCCCTCTGCCTGGAATTCCCTTCCTCATGGCACCCCACCCCTCGATGGCTCCCTTCCCTAATATTTAACATATCACTTCTTTTTGAAGCTATAGGGCTTTATTTCTAGTAGGAATACTTATCATCTATTGGACAATGGTGGTTAATACTGAGTCCAACAGATTTGTGTTCAAATTGAAGCTCGGCCTTTTTTTTTATTAGCTATGAAACCATGCACCAGTTAATTAACCATTTTGAGCCTCTGTCCCCTCATCTGTAAAATGGGAATAATGATAATACTTTTGTCATAGGGTTTTGGTGAGGACTAAATGACATAATTACCATAATACACTTAACACACTGCCTAGCACATAGTAAGAACTCAATAAATGTTAGCTCTTTCGTTAGTATTTTTATAAGTGTCTCTCTCCCTTTTTAGACTTGGGTTTTCCAGAGCCATGTCTGGATGCAAGCAACACTTATCATGGGCGTTATAAATAATGAGGACCCAATAAACTGTTGTTAAAATGAATTGCTTCAAAAGGAGGTATGGCCAGTTCTCTAGTGTATCAACAGATTTCTGAATAGATGAGAACTTGTACTGAGCCAATCGTTTGTTCTTATCCAAACATATACCTGACTATAACCAAACTTATGATTCTCTTAGATTTCATAGCATTCTGTAGACATGGTATTATCTGGGTGTCATATGACTTCTCATGGGGTTTCTGATTATGAAATATTGTTAGGTTTTTGACTAACAAAAGAAGATTTGTAGAAAATTTCAAGTTTACATTAATTAGTTCTTGTTTTTCATTTTTTTCTATATTTAGAGTTCACTGAATGAAATAATTTCCTAGTCACAGTTGAATGGAAACCCATAGTCAAACTACAAATTAGAGTAAAATACTAGCTTCTTGATGTATTTGTTCAAAATGTAATTTCCCTCTGCTCCCAATATAATTTACTAAATAAGTACAGTCTAATTACATGTCAAATTTTTTTGTGACACGGTAAGATATTTTTCTGCCATTTAGTGATTATTTGGAACCGTGCCAACTAGGAATCATATACCAACTGCTGAACATCCCACTCAGAGTCTCCTCAGCGCAAGAGGCTTAGGGAGTGTTGAAACATACATCTATTAGAGCTGGATAACAATCAGAGAGAGCAATGTACAAATGGCTAACAAATGCTTAGAGAACAGTTTCAAAAGCACAAAGTCACTTATTTTTCCTATCAAATTAAATGTATTAGTTGTGATATTGCAAAGCATTATTTAGATAAATGTCTGTAGCTCAGGGCATACTGTCTAGGTTGGCACACCAATATAGCCCTGTATTAGAAATGTATATTTTACTTAAATTGCAGAAAGTAGAACAAAGGCACAGATACTAAGACATTTTCACTAGTCTCTGACTCTGACACTGAGTTGGCGTTCTTGAAGTTCATTTTGAGAGGGTCTAAGGGTGAGACTTTCAAATATGAGTTTGAATAATCATGACTGATTTATATTGATTTCAGAATTTTAATAATAAATTATTACTAAAGTTTTGTTGTAGATTATGTTATTTGCTTCAAATTCCTCATCTTTCCATATGTCTATGTTCAGCAGTGTCGTCCCAAACACAAATTTGAGTAGGAATATGTGATTTCCCTTGGACAGTAGAATAAAATGGAAGTAACAGTGAGCCAGATCCAAAACCTAGGCCTCAAGAGTCTTGCATGTTTCCACTTTTTTATGGACCTCTGTTGTTGCCAGAAGAAGAACATGGTGAGCTCGGGATAGCTCACTGGACCCCAAAAGAGGATGAGAGAAAAGTGGAACAGAGTTGCTACCACAGCAGAGCCCAGCCTAGATCAGCCAACTCCCAGCTGTGTGAGGAAGCATATCTGAGATTAACAGAGCTGCCTAGTCTATCCCAGACTAGATCAACCAATCCCCAGATGTGTGAGCAAGCACACACATCTGAGATAAGAAGAGCTGCCCAGCTGACCCCAACCTAGATAAACCAACCCATAGATATATGAGCAAGCAAAATTGAGATTAGGAGATCTGTCCAGCCTAGATTAGTTGACTCACAGTGTTGTGTGCTAAAAACGTGCTTACCACTTATGCCACTGAGACTTTGTAGTTGTTTGCCATATGGTGTTATTGTGGCCATACTTAACTGATAAATTGTATACAGATATGTAAAATGTTTTATAATATCGTGTCATAACAAGAACTCTATTATCATGAGTGGAGGCCAAACAGATTTATAGACTATTACACAGATGTTTCCAATCAAAATGATTTTATTTCCATCTCTTAGCCTGTCTAATTATCATAACTCCAAAACCCAACTATATCCTCTAATAAAAGTTGATTGTCAGGAATTAAATCAACTAAGAAAATCTAAATTCAGGAAATCAGAATCTAAATTCAGAAAGCAATATTTACTCTTTTTTAAAAATCACACTTTTAGGTACCCAGTTGTTTATATTTATATAAAAGTAATTCTTAAACATTGGGCTTTGGATTTCTGACAGAGAGGGTGCATGGAGTTATTGCAAATGGTCCTGGAAACCATATTTATGTACATTTTCACACACTAACATGCAATTAGTATTTTACATGAAAGGGAACAGATATCATATAGTATTTCATGTAAGGTAATGAATAATCTGAAAATAAAATTAAGAAAACCATTTCATCCACAATGTCATCAAAAAGAAAAAAATGCTTAGAAACAAATTTGACAAGTCAAGTCTTGTACACTAAAAACTATAAACGTTATTCAAAGAAATTAAAGAAGATTTAAATAAATGAGAGACATTTCATATTCATGGGTTATATCTTAATGTTATTAAGATGGCAAATTGATCTATAGATTTATCACAATGAAATTCTCAGGTGGCTTTTTTGCAGAATTTGACAAGCTATTCCTAAAATCCATGTGGAAATGCAAGGGACCCAGAATAAACAAAATGACATTGAAAAAGAACAACATTGGAGGGCTCAGACTTCCCAATTTAAAAGTTACTATAAGGATACATTAGTAAAGACAATCTGGTAGTAGTGTACAGACAAACATATCAATTAATGGAGCAGAACTGAAATTCTTAAAATATCCTTGCATTTATGGTCAATTGATGTTTGACAAATTTGAGAAATCAATTTGATAGTGAAGCGATAATATTTCCAACAAATGGTCCTGGGACAATTGGATAGCATATGCAAAAAAAAAAAGAGTTTATACCATTACCCCATGCAATACACAAAAGGTAACTTGAAATCTATCATACCAAAATGTAAGAGGTAAAACTATAATACTCTTAGAAGAAAACCTTCATGACCTTGGATTAGGCAAGTTCTTAAATATGACCCCAAATACATGATCCATAAAAGAAAATTTTGATAAATTCGACTTTATATAAACAAAAATTTTTATGCTTCAATAGACAACATTAAGAAAACGAAAAGACAACCCACAAACAGAGAGAAAAACATTTGCAAGTCATATATCTGCTAAAGAACTGGTATCAAGAATAATTAAAGAACTCTTACAACTCTATAATAATAAGAAAACCCAATTAAGAAATGGGCAAAAGATTTGAATAAACATTTCAGCAAAAAAGATATAGGATGGTAAAAAATGCGTGAAAAAATGTTCAACATCATTATTCATTATGAAAGCGCAAATTAAAACTACAATGATATACTACTAAAATGCAACCAGTAGAGCAGCCATACATTGCTGGTGGGAATGTAAAATGTTGCAGCCACTTTTAAAAACAATTTGGCAATTTCTTAGATAATCATAACCATCCACACAACACAATTCTACTCCTAGATATCTATCCAAAAGATATGAAAACATATTCCACAAAGACTTGTGAGAGAATGTTTATAAGAGCGTTTTTTTCATAACATCTACAAGCTGGAATCAATCCAAATATCTGTCAACTGGTGAAAGGATAAAAAAATGTGGTTTATCCATACAATGCAAAATCAATAAAAAGAAATAGACCACTGATACATTCTACAACATGAATGAACCTCAAAAACATAATGGTAAGTGAAAAACAAGCCAAATGCAAAAGGTTATATATTGTATGATTCTGTTTGCTATATGTAATTTCCAGAAAAGATAAATCAATAGAGACAGATAACATTTCACTGGTTGCCTGGGGCTGGGGCTGAGAATAGGTATTTGACTACACATGGATGTGAGGGAACTTTTTGGAGTGATGAAAATGTTCTAAAATAGGACTGTAGGGACAGTTGAACAACTGTAAATTTACTAAAAATCATTGAAATCTGTAGAGTGAGTAAATTGTATGTTATGTAAATTATATCACAATAAAACTATAAAAAGTGGCACATGGGGGCCAGCCAGGTGGCATAATGGTTAAGTTTGCACGATCCGCTTCGGCGGCCCAGGGTTCACAGGTTCAGATCCCAGTCACAGATGTACGTACTGCTCATCAAGCCATGCTGTGGCGGTGTCCCATATACAAAATAGAGGAAGATGGGCACAGATGTTAGCTCAGGGCTAATCTTCCTCATCAAAAAGAGGAAGATTGGCAACAGATGTTAGCTTAGGGCCAATCTTCCTCACTGAAAAAAAAAAAGCTCATGAAAACATGTGCTTATCTATGCTGCCACCCCAAATTCCTTTAAAACAACAACAAAGAAATAAGACACATCTAAACCATAACCCCAAAGAGAACAGGAGAGAAGACTACATTGCAAGAGATAAATAAAAATTTGAGGGATATCCAGTGGATAGAAGATTGGTAAATGACTTATTAGAACATAAAGAACTGAAGCCTCATTAGCTACAGAGGGGAATAACTACGAGAAGTGAACTCATCTTTCTTTGTCATACTTGAACAAGGCTTTGATTGAAGGCCCCAAGTATCACAGAATGCATGGGTGAACTTGAGGTGATATGAAAGCATAAGGACTGGCTAAAAATCTAAATAAAATGCTGTAAGATTTCCTGGTCTCCAATACCAATGCGTGTAGCCACATGTCTATCCCAAAAGATTAAGAGACGTGAGGTTTATTTTCTGGAGAAATTATACACACTAAAGAGGTTCTAGACTGCCTGGTGTGATGTTTAATCAGCGGTAAGCTTAGAATGTTCCCCATTAATTCAATGTCTCAAAAGCTTATGGTGAATTTTTAGGATGTGAATAAAAGTCACTGTTCAGTATAAACTGAAAAATGAACTTTATCTGTGACTAAAGAAACAGAGTAAATCGTCAATAGAGAAATGTAAATTTTTTTGTAGATAGCTTTATCAGGTTGAGAAAGTTCCTTTTACTTTTTACTACTAGATTTCTGAGAGTTTTTTTCTTTTTTATCCTGAATGGATGTAAAATTTTGTTAAATGCTTTTTCTTCATCTATTGAGGTGATTATTTGATTTTCTTCTTTTGTCAGTTGATATGGTGAATTCCTCTGATATTTGAATGTTGAACTAACCTTATATTTTTGAGATAAACCCACTTGGTTATGATGCATTATTCTTTTTATATATTGTTGGATTCTATTTCTGTGTTTTGTGTCTATTTTGTGTTTTGTTTAAGATTTTTGCATTTATCTTTATGAGGGATATTGTGTAATTTTCTTTTGTAATATTTTTATCTGATTTCCTTATCAGTATAATGCTGGTCTCATAAATTGAGTTAGAAAAGGTTTCCTCAGGAATTTGTGTGGAATTATTATTCTTTCCTCAAGTGTGTGATAAATTTTGCCAGACAAGCCATCTGGATGAGGATTTTTCTTTGTTGGAAGTTTTTAATTTATGAATTCAATTTCTTTGAACAACATAGCACTATTCAAGTTATCTATGTTTCCTTTAGTGAGCTTTGGAAGCTCATATCTTTTGAGGAATTCATCCATTTCATCTAAGCTGTAAAATTTACTGCCATACTGTTCTTTGTAGTATCCCTTATTATCCTCTCAATATCTGTATTATCTATAGTAATTTCCCCTCTTTTATTTCTTATATTTGTAATTGGTGTCTATTTTTTCTTGGTCAGTTCAGCTAATTTATCAATTTTATTGACTTTTTCAAGAATCTGCTTCTGGTTTCATTGATTCTCTCTACTGCTTTTTGTTTCTCATTTTCACTGCTCTTATATATATCTTTATATTTTTCCTTCTCTTCTCTTTTTCTTAAATTTGTTCTTCTTTAGCTAGTTTCTTTTGGTGAAATCTTAGATCACTGATATGAGAACTTTCTTCTTTTATAGTATAAGCCTTAAGTGTTATAAATTTTTCTCTCAGCACTGCTTTAATTGTGTCCCACAAATTCTGGTATGTTGTGTTTTTGTTATACTTCAACTCAGAATATTTGCTCTTTCCCCTTGTGATTTTCACTTTGGCCTATGGTTATTTTCTAGAATATTTTTTTTCTGATTTCTAGTTTAATTCTGTTACAATGAGAGAATATGGTATGTATAGTTTGAACTATTTTAAATTTGTTGTTTTGTTTTATGGCCCAGAATATTTTCTATCTTTGTGAATGTCACTTGTGCACTTTTCTTAACAATGCCTCTTGGAGAGCTAAAGTTTTAAATTGTAATGTAGTCCAGTAGGAGTTGCTGGTTGTTATTAAGTTGCACTAATGCCCTTCAGAGAGATAATAAGAAACTAAGGGTGGTTAACAAACAACTAAAGGCTACATGAGAAGGTCAGAGTCTCCTTGGTAGCTTACAAAGAGGCCTGTGTCTCCTCCAGTGGGAGAACAGGCACAGCTGAGGAGTAAATTCATTGTCTGCTGATTAGGATCCTAGGGCTCCAGAGATGTTTCAATTGTCAGCCAAAGTCAAGTCTGTTGTTGGGAGAGTCCCTGAAACATGAGATGGGGACGTCTGAAAAGATGCTCTTGAGGATTTGGGCTCTGTAGATTCCCCCTAAACCTCTCAGAGCTTGCAGAGGTGGCCCACCATTCTGGAATAAGAGCTAGCACTTCTCCCATGAGGCAAGAAACTGCAGAGTCTTTTCCAATGCAAGGCAACAGATACCCCTCGGCCCTCAGAGGTGCCTCACCTCCTCTCCTGGTTACCAAGCCAATAACTAAAGTTAAGTCCTAGCATAACTTAGCTCAGGATGTGATGGGTCTGATAAGGAGGAAAGAAATTTCACCCTGAAGGAGCTGCAAGAATTTGCTAGCTTGTCCTATAGAAGCCATAGTACTCCTTGGGACTGGATTTTGAGGATGCTTCTACAAGGGAGCCAGAATGGAAGGTTGGGTTATCAAGAATTAATTGACTCTGGGCATTTTCTTAGGGCACAGGATTTAGCACCCTGGCAAAGACCCCTGTGGGTGGTACAACTTCACTTAGTGTGTCTCTTAGAAACCTGGAGAAAGATTTATCTCATGCTGTGGGAAGTGAAAATGCTAGAATTGCCCTGGCAGATGGTAGAGGAAGGAATAAAAAGACTCAGGAAAGTGGGCATACTGTAAGGGATATATTATGTGAGTCCATAAAAATCACTAGGGAATTATGTTCCACAGGGGAACCTAAAGGACTCACCATGCACCAAGGTCTTCAGGAATGTGCTAGTGAGAGGGGCACTAGCATCACTAAGAAGTTAAATGGTAGCTCTCTTCTGCAGGCCAGGAATGATGGCAGAAGTGGCAATCATAGAGCTTGGCTTGTTAACAGCCATGGGGGTGTTAGGTAACTGAGTAATAGAGGCTAGAAGTCAGAACTGACACATTCTCCAATAAAGATGATTTTTAAAAAAGTGTTAGGTGATTCTGAGGCACATCTAGTTTTGGGATCCACAATCTATAGTGGCTAGATCAGTGTTCTTTCCATTAAATAATTGTAGCTCTCTTCTTATTTATTTAGCTCTGCTCATAAACAAACAACAATTATTTTTTCCTATAACAAAAGTAACTGTTCCTCGTAGGGGAAAAGGAGATTAAAAGGAAATATAAGAAATAAGTTTTGGTATCACATATAACACTAAAAATGAGCATTCTAGTAGCTAAATCTCTACGTATTTCCATGATTATTTCCTAGAAGCAGAATTGCTATGCCCCAGCTGATGTATGTTTTTAAGGTTTTTTGGTACATGCTGCCAAAATGCCTCCAGAGACTCGCCAGATTACTCACCCAATTTCAGCCTATCAACATTCCCATTCCTCATTCCGTTGCCAACAAGAGTTATTATAGTTTTGTAAAGTTCTGCCAATTTAATAGGTGAAAATTGTCTGTCTTTACATCACTTTACTATTTGTGAGATTGCATTTTTTCATGTTTTATCTTCTCTTCATGCTTGTTTGTCTTCTGTATTTATATCTTGAATTCATATAGTGACCAATTTGGGGAAAATGTTACTCTTCTTTTCGATTTGTAATAGTGGCTTACGTAGTAGGGCTTTTTTCCTGATTTGTCATTTGACTTCAGTTTTCTTCACAGCATTTTTTCCTTACATAAGGTTTTGTTCGTTTGCTGGGTTTTGTTGCATCAAGTATGACAACTTTCCTTTTCCTATTAAATTGACATGACATTTTAATCATATATTTATATCTGTTATATTCTTCAATATCTTTCAAGAGTTTCTATTCTGTTTCATTGAGCTCACTCTTTCTGTGGTAATATTATGCTTTTAAAATTATTTCATATTACAAATACCTTCTATTTTTTTTCTTTTACACGTTTTTAATGGATCACATATGTTTATTCTTTCTGATGAGCACAAGGTTAACTTTAAGTTCCAGAGTAAATTTCACTGTATTTTTTATTGTGTTCAGTGTATAGTATAATTTAGAAAAAATGAACATTTGTGTAATATCGAGTCTTTATATTCAGTAACATGGCATGAGGCTTCATTTATTCCTGTGCAATTTTGTTTTCCTTTAATAGGTTTTGTGATGTTTTGGTATATTTTAAATATTTCTTAATAATTTATTCTTAGAATAATAAAGTTCTTAGGTATTTTATTTCTTCCCCCTCCTACCCTCACCCTATGGTTCTCTTATTCACCAAAAATTTTATTTAGTGGTCTTTTGCTAACAGCCACTTCCCTGGCCTGCCAAATGAATATAACATGCATCTTTTGCCAAAGTAGAAAATGGACAGATATATAGGATAATTAAAAAGGAGGGAAAACACTAAGATAAATGGATATCCCAGGAAACGATGGCTGTGCTTTAGGGCCTTAGAGAGGATGCTTGATAAAAGTTTGACTCATTGATTCAATCAAGTAGTTTAATTGATTCTCAGGGTTTGGTATAAAAGATTGTTAGCTCCTGTCTCCAGGTAGTGGTTATTATAAGCCTGGAAGGTCACTTTGATGAGGAGGGAAAACTCCCTTCAGCAACTTGAAAAGCCATTTGGTCTGAGGATAGAGATGGTACCACT
Source organism: Tapirus indicus (assembly GCA_031878705.1). Taxonomy (NCBI): domain Eukaryota; kingdom Metazoa; phylum Chordata; class Mammalia; order Perissodactyla; family Tapiridae; genus Tapirus; species Tapirus indicus. The sequence continues at coordinate 115,043,892 of CM062942.1, read as the reverse complement.
CAGTGTGAAAGTGTTAGTGGAAAGCAATCACGGTTTCCATCAGAGGTATCATTCTCATTAATGAGCTTGAAATCTTAATGAAATTGTACAACACTGTATGTGTTTGATTTTATGCATGTGTTTTACGGATGAAAAGAATACAGACACTTTAAAGGTATACTAATCATTTAATTTGAAAAAAAAAGGATTTTTTTCAAAACAGCTTTTCAAACCAAGAGAATAAACTCTGTGATATTTTTATCATATATTCTGGCTTTTAATTATATGCAGTTTAGCACTTTATTACATACTCCCTTTTTGATGGGTTTATTGGTATTGAGAATGTTAATCCTGTCTCCCCGGTAAGGTTGTAAAACCACTAAAGGCATATACAGAAAGAGAGAGAGAGAGAGAGAGAGAGAGAGAGAGAGAGAGAGAGAGAGAGAGACACTACATGGTTGAAGTCTTCATAATGCATTAATGCATTTGGACTGAAATATTGCCAATTTTTGACTTGTTCTTCCATTTCCATTTGCTATATCATAAACATGTGTTCAGGTTGTTGCATAAAGGGTAAATTTAAGGGAGATGAGACTGAAGACAGAGAAAAGTTAAGATATTGCAGCAGTGTATGGGAGACACAACAAGAGCCTGGATTACATAGGCCAGTTGTAGTAGGCATGGAGTAGAGGGGACAGATTTGAGGCCTCTTTTAGGATTTGATTAATAGGATGTATGCAGGATTTGATTGGCAGGAAGATATAATCAAGGATAATTCCTAGAGTTGATTTGAAGTCAGGAAATATAGGTTTGAATTTTAGTCCCTTTTTAGTTGTATGATTTGGCCACTTGGGAATTTATTTAAATGGTGTTTGATTTTGTTTCACCATTTGCAAAGCTGAGAATAATAATACATACTGTGTAAGGTTGTTGTGTGGGTTAAATTGACTATATAACAAGGCTTTGTCAATTCTAAAGCACTACATGAAAGTCAGACATTATTTACCTCATTAAAAATACTATATCTCAAGGGGGTACTGATAGATATTTATAGATCCATGTACAGTAAAGATCAACTAATGATATCTGTATCTTTTTTCCTCCATGTGTAAAGGTATCTAAAAGGAGACATTGATGAAGTATATTCAGTATCATATAACTTGTTTCTTTTCTTGCTAAAAAGACACTAGAGTATAATGAAAAAAAAAGGAAAGAAAAGAAAAGCTAGAATGCAAACCATTCCTTAAGACCTAGCTCAAATTCTAGATCCTTAACATGTTGGTGGCAAGGTCACATTCTATGCCTTGGCCTTGTTTTCCCCATCTGCAAACTAAGGTATTGGACAAAGATCTTCTTTCCACCATCAGGTGGTAACTACCTCTCAACTCCCAACATTTTTATTAATCTACTTCAACAAGAGCTACTGAACTAGCTTCAACCTTTGCCAACCTAATGGAAATAATAATCTTCTAATTGGAGAAAGTAACTCATTTTCCTGAAGCTTCATGAGGAAATATTGAGTGGTATATTTTTTCCTTGTCCTTCTTCTCCAAAGGACAATCAGGGCCTTGTATCTTGGAGGCTGATTTGTCCTAAGTCTGCAATTAGATATTGTTATTTTCCATGGTGTGGCCTCCCTGTTTTTCTCCATGGTAAAAGCTTTCCTCTGCTTACTGTTCATTGTATTATTGAAGGTAAGCCTTCTCATTCCTTAAGACTCACCTCAAATATTAGCTTTTCTGAAATTCTTTCCCTTCCCCAGGATTTGCTGTTTTTTGATTGTTAAAAACTATAGTAGTCTGTTTAGTGACTAACCTAAAGTATTTTTGCAAAGGCTGTATTCCTTGTCATGTATGGTCACTGAAATCTCTGTTCTTTAGCTTGTATTCAGCTACTGTTTTGAAAGAGATTTCCTTGACCTCAAGGAGTTAAAAACAAACAATGACACCTCTCTCAGTTATTGCAGATTAGCTCTGTGCCAGGGCACTCCTTCAACACTTAGGCTTGCACTGAATGCAGGAACCAGCCCAAGGTGAAAGCTTAGGGTATTCTTAGGTCTCTTCTTAGCATGGGTCTTGCCCTGCGCATACACATGGCTTTCTAAATTACCACAAATGCACAGCTGCTTTTGAATATCCTAGTTTCACAAAGAAACTCTCCCCATGTTTTGTTCCCATGCCTTAGGTGGTCTATTTTATGTTTCAACTATAACTTTTTACCCCTAGTGTCTGAGGGTTGTTCATCCAGCTTGCAGTGTTTTTGAGAAAAATCTACCACTATTCTAGCCTGAGTCCTGAGTTATTAAAAACAGAGATGAGGTCCTTGTGCCAGTCTTTCAGGTAGGTCCAGAGAGGTTAGAACAGACATGCACAATAGTTTTCAAGTAAGGTCTACTCTGCATCCTCCAGAACCAGGAACCACGATCTCACAATGGAACACAGGTTGCACTGCTGGAGACCAAAACCATTGCCACACAGGGGAGGAGGTGGGGCAAGGGCGGGTCAAAACACCACAAAACTTTCCTACAATTTTTAAGTTGCCTTTTACTCGATGCAGTGTTTGCTTGGTTGCTATAAACTTTTGACTGTTTTCCAGAGTTCTGACAAAGTTGGTTCTGACAGTTTCTGCTTGTTTTTTGATGTTTCTTTGGGGACAGGGATGGATGGAAGCTTGGAGCTGCATACTCCACCATTTTGCTGATGTCATTCATCTACACTATCTTTTATAATTATATAATTACCTTAAAGTGTGTGTGTGTGTGTGTGTGCACGCACGCGCGCACCTGTGTGTACTCAATTTACTGTCTGGGATTACCTCTTTCGGCCTGTAAAACTTCTTTTAGTATTTATTGTAAGGCAGGTCTGCTAGCAGTAAATTCTCAGTTTTGTTTATGTGGGAATGCATTTATTTCCTCTCCATTCTTTAAATATAGTTTTGCTGGATATAGGATTCTTGGTTGACAGTTTTTCTCTGAGCGTTTTGAATATGTTACCAGACTGCTTTCTGGCCTCCAATGTTTCTGATGAGAAGTCAGCTATTTATCTTATTGGGTCTCCTTATAAGAGTCATTTTTCTTTTACTGCTTTCAAGATTTCTGTTTTCTTTGTGTTTCAGCACGTTTACTATGATGGGCCTGTTTTTGGATTTCTGCTTTTGTCCTACTTGGAGTTCATTGAGATTTTTGGATGTGTAGATTAATGTTTTTCAAGAAATTTGGGAAATTTTGAGCCATTATTTCTTCAAATACTTTTTCTTCTACTTTCTCTCTCTTTTCTCCTGTCACTTCCATTACATGTATGTTAGTGCCCTTAATGGTATCCTACATTTGCCTGAGGCTCTCTCCATTTTTCTTCTTTCTACTCTCTGTTCTTCAGATTGCATAATCTCTATTGATCTATCTTCGAGTTTTCTAATTCTTTCTTCTGCCAGGTTAAATCTACTGTTCAGCTCCTCCAGTAAAATTTTCATTTCAGTTATTGTACTTTTCAGCACCATAATTTCCATTTGGTGCTTTTTAATAGTTTCTACCTCTTTATAGATATTCTCCAATTGATGAGACATTGTCATCATAACTTCCTTTACTTCTTTAAGCAGGGTTTCCTTTACTTCTTTGAACACACTTTTAATGACTACTTTGAAGTCTTTGTCTGTTAAATATGATGTCTGTTCCATCTTACAGGTTGTTTTCTGTTGTCTGATTTTTTTCCCCTTATATTGTCAGTCTTTCCTGTTTCTTCACATACCTCATAAATTATTTTGGAAACTAGACATTTTAGATAATATATTGTAGCAACTCTGGATACTGGCCCCACTCTCACCTCCTGGGATTGTTGTTGTTACTTGCTTGTTCATTTGTTCAGTAATTGGCTGGATTACTTCAGTGAAGTCTATTTTCTCCTGCAGTGTGAAGCCCCCTATATTGCTCCTTAGAGAGTACAGCCTAGGCATGCACACAGTCACCCTGGGATGGATAACAGTGGTTTTAGTAGGGCTCTCTTTGACTGTCTCTTTCCTGACTACATGCAGATGATTATAAGCTCCACTAATTGCAGGCTCATTACTATATTGCTTTAATTTTTTTATTGATGTCATAATAGTTTATAACATTGTGAAATTTTAGTTGTACATTATTGTTTGTCAGTCACCATATAAATGTGTCCCTTCATCCCTTGTGCCCACCCCCAACCCCCTTCACCCTGGTAACCACTAAACTGTTCTCTCTGTTCATGTGTTAGTTTATCTTCCATGTATGAGTGAAACTATGCAGTGTTTGTCTTTCTCTGTCTGGCTTATTTCACGTAACATAATACCATCCAGGTCCATCCATGTTGTTGCAAATGGTATGATTTTGTCTTTTTTTATGGTTGAGCAGTATTCCATTGTATATATATATACCACATCTTTGTCCATTCATCACTTGAACTGCACTTGGGTTGCTTCCACTTCTTGGCTATAATGAATAATGCTGCAATGAACATAGAGGTGCATAAGCCTCTTTGGATTGTTGGTTTCAGGATCCTTAGATAAATACCCAGTAGTGGGATAGCTGGATCATAAGGTATTTCTATTTTTAATTTTTTGAGGAATCTCCACACTGTTTCCCATAGAGGCTGCACCAGTTTGCATTACTATATTGGTTTAATTTTTTAAAATTAAAAAAAATTCCATTATACTTCTTTCCAGAATACTCTAATTCCTGGAGAAAGAAGGCAAGAGGTTGCAGAAACCATGGTGACATTGGCTCTTGGAGGAGTCAAGACACAAAACTGGAAACCTTGGGGGTTAGTAGGTATGGCTTTAGCAGAGTGACAGTTGAGTGATGGTAATAGTTGTGGTGATGCTGATGGTAAGGAATGAGGAGTGAGGCTAGAATCTTAGAAAGTCTTACTGTAAATGGATAAAAATGATTACTAAATGAAGTCCTCTAGTGTTTCCCTCCTCCTGCTTGCTAAAGAGAATTCTAGCTTGGTATTTGTCAGTCTCTTCTTTTCCTGCACCCTGGAAAGAGAGTTCTGCCTTCTCAGTTTCACTCTTGGAGTTTTGTGACATAGAATGAATCAAGAATAAGAGGGAGAGCAGGAGCATAAGACATTAATAAGAGGCATATAGAGTGGAGAGCTGATGAGCTTTTAAGGGGTTATGAAGCGAAGAGCTGTTATTTATGAAGGAAGTGGGTGAAAGAGAAATGGGACATTTTAAGGAAGTGTTGATGTGGCTTATGAATCCCTATTCACGGTTATTCTCCATTTGTTTCTGCAGTCATTCTCTACCCTTCTCTGCTCTGCTTTATACCCCTAGATGCTCTGGGTACTGCATCTTCTGGGTCTCTAGCTGGGCCTAGGGTAAGATGCAGTCAATGGGAGGCATTAGCATAAGATGAAAGGATGGGAAGACAGAGAAGTTGGGTAGGGTGTTGATTCCTCATCCCACACCCAACCTGGCTATGCTTTTTGCAGTGGCTGCAGTCTTTTACTAACAGCCAGAATTCCTGTTGAGGAGCCTTCTCCTCTGGCTACAGCTCTCATTGAGTTCTAGTAACACCACTTCCTTCCCCTGGCTCCTTCAATCCCAAGCATGGTAGCAGCTTCCCTCTGTTCTTAGTCCCCAGGCACTTTATCATCTTTGTTGGTTTCTCTTGCCCTGCCTACTTTGTAAAAATGGGCCCTATATTAAACTTTCCTCATTTATACTCTTTGACTATGGCCATCTGTGTCCTGCTGGGAATCTGAATGATACAGCCATGTTTAATAAATACAAGTAAAGATTTTGCTTATTCTGAAATTACTCTTGATTGTATAGACTGTTTTTGGCTGGGATACAATTCTAAGAGTAAACACAGAATAACAACCTTGTGTCTTACAACACAGGATGATTTTAGCCTCTAATATAAAGTTCTATAACTCTAACTAGGAAAGGGGCATGAGAAAATGAATTATGTTTCTGGGAGAGTTTTGAGGTAATATTGGATAAATTTAGAAGAGAAATAGATAGATTCCATACTTATTGCTCTATCTGTGGGCTTCATGATTTTAGACATGTAATTTGATTTCCTAATGGCTCTGACTTGTCTTAGTGAAGTCAGCTAATGCTTTCCTTTAATTTTAATAGAAACTAATTTTCTTTCCTTCTTGCCTTTCTAAATTATAATTTCTCCTCTATCACCAAAAGAGCTATAGCTAACATACGTGGACAGCCTAGGTCCCTAGAATGAATATTTAATAGGTTTAACAATAGTATATAGCTACAGTTCATAATACTTATTGCAAGAGATTCTGGGGCACATAGCAAGTTTGTGGCAATGTTTGATTCCAAGCAGACGATTCAGGAGCCACACTTATAATTTCAGCCCTTTGAGTAATTTTTTCAGCTGTTCCTGGTGATTGGTTTTTAGCACAAGATGATCAATGAGAAGGCAGTTGAATGAATGGAAAGAGTTGTGTCCAGTTCATGCTTGCTTTCCTTGGCTCTTCATAAAGGATCACTTCCTTCCATCTTTGTACAAGACTTTCTACCTTTGCCCAATAGGTACATTCTTGAGGAGTTGCATATGGACAAAAGCCATTCTAAAACGCACTATTGAAAGAAATCCTGGTGTGAATCTTTTTATAAAGAAATAGTTTCTAATTTATTCTAAATCAAATTCAACATAGGAAATACCTATTTTACATATAAAATATGGCACATTTGTTTGCTCTTTCCCAGCATTTCTTAAAGTTCTCTCAGAGTCCAGCTAGGGAAACAACTTGACTGATAAGCATTTATAACTTTCAGCTAATTTCTGATCTAAATTATCTGTAATGTCCAGGCTTTAGGCCACTACTCCATTAAGTTTGTTTGAGAGAAAACTTTGTGGCTGACCCTAGGCAAGGTAAGTAGGGCAGCCTGCTTGGCAACACTGCTGCTTGCATCCTTCTTTCTTGGTCTTCGTCTTCTTCATGCTCAAGCAGGGCTACACATAAATATTTTTAGCTAAACTCTTCAATTCCTAGACTTCTCCCATCAGTCAATATGAGATCTTCATGAGTGGAGATCATTATCAGGCATTTGGGGTGAAGCTGGAGAACTGCTGAGTCTCCGACAGCATACCCTACCCCAACAAGCTCATACTCTATCAGGCCCATCGGGCTGAAGTCTTCAGAGCGAAGATGCACAAAGCACACAAGGAGCCTTGAGAAGTCATTAAATTTTTCCTCCTGCCTCTTGTACTAGCATATTAAATGTTCTGGTTTAATGAATTGTTTATTTTAATCTCTCTTCTACATACCCCAGATTGTTATAGAGGAGCCTTTCAGAGCCCACAAGGCAGCAATGGTTTACTTTTAGCTATAGTCTGGAGAAAAGTAGTGCCATGTTTAGTCACCCTTTACATTCTGGCCTTCCTAGTCACATGTCTATGTCTGTGACTTAACCCCTTGTACTCCAAGAAGTTAAGAAAAAAACAAGGTCAAAGTGGAGGGGAAGTGAATAACCATTTATTGAGCACCTATTACGTGCCTCTTGTGCTAGGGGCTTTATACATAGTATTTCAGTTAATTCTCATTAAACCTTAGTAAGTAGGTGTTATTATTAGTCTCATTTGACAAATGAGAAAACTGAGACCATATTGATTGAAATCACATTTCATGGCAGATCTGGGATCTGAACCCAGGTTTATCTGGCTCCAAACTCTGTGCAATTTTCATCATACTATGAGATAAGACACCTATCTGCTGTAGTTTCTTATACATTTTGCAGTTTACTGTACATTTTGAACCAGGTCTTCATGACTAGACAACATCCCTGATAGCATTATATCAAACTGAAAAAGATGTTTGGCTATTACAGCCCACCTTTCTACCTTTGGTAGGGCTGCACCTACACTATGAGGTGATGTGCGAGAATTGTGAACCTCCAATATCCTCCTATACTTGCTTATAGGAATGTACTTAACCTTCTATTTTAGAATCAGAATGTTTGCATTTTAATGCTACGTTTCTCACGCTCTTAGCCTTTCTCACACTCACCCCTCAGATTGAACAGTTAAATGACTGGTGTTGGCATTGTTCTGTGGTACTTCTCCTTCTCACCCAATAACCATGAGGTGGACTGAAAAGGCAGCAGGAAACTAGCTATAGCCATGTGACCAGAGAAACTAAATGCTTCCAAATCTCAAGGAACCAGGTAGAATGTGGGTCTTACCCTGAGATTTGTAAAGCTTAGTGATGCCTCTGCTTACCACTTTGTACTACTATCGCTTCAGCTCCTCCACCTACTGTAGATGCTGTTCAGAGGAACCCACCTAAAATGTCCCTGCTGTTACTTGAAGTTTCCTAGACTTCTTTTGGCCATATGGCTTTTTGAAGTAGCTAGAGCTCCTGGGGTCTCCTGGTTTTTGGTAGAGATGAGCAGCCATGAGAATTGCCTTCAACCAGCAATAGAAGAAGACAGAGGTGATGAGGGGAGGTTTAATAGGCTCTTGCTCGGACTCCTAAACCATCTGGTAACTATTAGTTCTTTTAACTTATATGTACCCCTTACCCAAGTCTTCTCTGGCTTCTTAATTTTGTCAGCCCTTAAATAGCTGGCAGTATTGGGCAGTCAAATGTAAAACAGGGAAGTTCACTTCATGTGAACTCCCCAGACCTCTCTCCAATGACTCTCTGGAAGAGGCCTTCCTATCGATGAGCAGTGTTTCTGGGGTAAAATCATGACAGGAAACTCTGTGTTTCAAAAATCCCCTTAAAAAGTACTATAGACTAATTGGACACTGGCCAGTTAGAACAGATGCAAACAATAGGTAGGGCTATACAGGAATGTACTAGCTGAATGTCAGCCATGTTGGGAATTATTACAATTTTACTGATAGGGATGTATGACCAATAAAGATTGGAGACATGCTTTAGCCATCATCTAGTTAACCCTATGCTTTCCATTATTAGGCAGAAACTGAATTTTCATTTCTCCCAAGGCTCTGCCAAGAGCTGTCTTGGAGAAACGTTCATGGGTGTGAGCAGAACACTTAACAAAAGAAAATGGAGGGGCTGGCCTGGTGATGTAGTAGTTAAATTCATGCACTCCACTTCAGCAGCCTGGGGTTCATGAGTTCGGATCCTGGGCGTAGACCTACACACTTCTTGTCAAGCCATGCTGTGGCGGTGTCCCTCATACAAAAAAGAAGATTGGCACAGACGTTAGCTAAGGGAAAATCTTCCTCAAGCAAAAAGAGGAGGATTGGCAACAGATGTTAGCTCAGGGCCATCTTCCTCACACAAAAAAAGGAAAAGAAAATGGAGCTTTTGGCTGCTTCTCTAAATGCCTTTCTCCCTTATCACTCCTTTATTCTCTTGAGATGCTGTAAACTGGCCACTGATTCCATGCAAAGTCCTTTGTCCCCTTTCCATTTCTGTAAAGTGCTCAGCTGGTATTTATGGCTGTGCTGCTGGGAACTAGTGGCATGTTGATCCAAGTGTCAATGAGGAAGGTTTACATATCATTCAGTTTGTTCTCCTGCTGCTAAACTTTAAATTACGTGTGACAGTACTTTGTCACTTCCCCTCATATTTTTTGATATCTTTCAGAGAGGGGCCCCATAGATCCCTGAGAAGAAAAAAAAGATACTTGATGCTTCCTGTCCTTCACTCGTCTTTTCATCTAACACTCAATCCTTTTTTCCCAGTTTCCTATGGCTAGTAACAGGGAATAGCAGGACAATGTACATCACAGGCAAAATCTCTGATTCCCCCAGTTTTCTTGTCTCTCCCCACCTCTCAAAGACTTCTTGCTGACTTTGTGCTCTAAGTGGTCAAAGCAAACCAAGGAACAATGCGAATGAAGGGAAGAGAAATGAGGTCCAAGGAAGGTAAACACAGGAGCAGCGCAGGGGCAAAGGACAGGTGGCTGGGAATGTGGGGCGTCTCTCTCTTATTCAGGAAGTGTGGCTGTGATTAGTGTTGAAAACTTAGAGATTTCCATGACAGGGATCTGAGATTTCTAGGTTTTTGCCTGTCTCTGGCCTCAGTGCTTCATCACTGTGAGACCTTGTCAGAGCTCTGCTCCTTTGTATCATTCATAATCTACTCTGTCAGCTGTGAGGTCTTGAAGAGCCACATAGTTAATGTCATTCTCCAACCCTGAGTCACTAAAATTGAGCCCACAAAACCAAAAGCAGGCTGTCTCATTAATAAACCTTACTGATACACATGTACGATTGTTCTAGTCCATTTAAAAAAGAATTAACAGCAGATGTAGCTCAGGAAAGATTAACTGTAACTACTTTAATAAGAATATGAATAGGGAACATGATATTATAATTCAAATATATATATAATAAATATATATAATTGTACCTTAATATAATGAACTACCCAGCTTGAGACTCCCCTTGGTGTTTGCCATGGGCCTATATCCATCAATTGCTATGGGAGTAGAATGAATGATAAATAGGTAAAGAAAAAGGAATGTTATGATAGGAAGAGGCCAACTGGGGGTCAAGACTCGAACCTCAGCAAATCAGTGGCCTAGCATTATCTAATGACTATTTACAAATATCTACAGTTGTAAAGCAGATCTTTTTATTGTGTTTTTCACTGAAAAGCATTTTTAGAAGGGCTGACACAATTTCTTTTCCTTTACCCTTTCCTACATCTCCAGTTAATTTAATGCTATAGCTATAACTGCTTAGTATCATAACATTTTTGAACTGGATATGCTGTTCATTCAACATCCAATATGTAACACATTGATCACCTGTACTTTCTGTCTAGATCAGACTATGTTTTTGAGGAGTCTTAAGATCATTTTGAATATTCTCCCTCACCTAAACCCCCCCTAATTCCATATCTAGATAAGAAAATGAAGTTAGTAGTGAGTTAGTAGCAGAGTCAAAATTAGAGCTCAGATCTGATTCCCAGACAAGCAGTCTTCCCAATGTTCCATGTTCTTTACCACAGAGGCTCCAAAAAGTAAGACAAATACTCAGTCTTCCCTGCAAGGAGCCTATTGGACACTTGTTGACAGCTACCGAAGTGATTCGTATTTCGTTGGAGGTTACCATGTCTTCAGTGAGGTCTTTTAAACAGGAGCCTCACAATAACTGGCAAAATTGCTAAAACAAACATCATACAGTTATCTTGACAATGCATATGCTCTTGAATTTTCCTGTTAGAGCACTAATAAAAATCAACAGAAAGATAAAAATTGATAAGAATAGATGTATGGGTGTTAATCAGGAAGCATCAATGACATAAAAAAATGAAGAACAATTTTATGATTATAGAAAATATTTCTTTTGACAATATGTGCAATAAGATTTTTATGTGTAACAAATATGCTAAAATTATATAGTTTTACCAAATGGTAACAGGAATAATATCTGAGTAGTAGGATCTAAGTGAATTTAATTTTTCTTTTGTGCTTATGTATTTTCCAAATGTTCTACAATGACAATGAATTACTCTAGTGACTAGAAAAACATTTTTAATTGCTTTGAGACTTGAGGTGGACATATATGATACACAGGATTGGGAACCACTGAGCCATGTGCCCATCAGTAAGTGCTTTTCCCATAGAATGACTATTCTCATTTTTTTATGTCATACAAATGAGGCATATTTGTGTACTAATACTTCAACTTTAAAGTTATACAATTTATTTTTACTATTCTAGCACACACATGGTGTGATATCAGGCCATCTCTCTTGTCACTTGTGTTATGTTATATGCTTCAAAGAAGTTAAGACGACAACATTGACCTAATAAGTGTGCACATATTGACTGCTTTTAGGAACTGCCTAGTTAGATGAATGTCCTTACAAGAAACTACTTAATCGTTTTATTTTTCATACATTTATTAAGCTGGCACCATGGTCCAAATGGAAACCATTTTGCTATGTTTCAGTGTTATCTGGTTTTAATGAGTCTCTGGAGGTCTTTGGATGGATTTTCCTGCCAAATATGATTCAGCCTAACACTTCAAGTGAAGCACTGAACTCAGGGCATTTTGTCTGCCAATAGATTTCTGCTTGGAGTAGCATGCTATACATTTGGAAGATTCTCAAATGATAAATTCCTAATACTTTATCACAAGACCACTCAGATGAATTCAATGTGGTCTTTGTTCTAAAAAGTTGCATATAATTATCTTCACATAACTATGGTACTACAAAAATATCCCATACCTACCTTTGATAAGTGAATTGATTCAATGATTTGATTTCTAGTTAACAGCTATTTATTGTATTTGTACTGTATAGCTATTAAACAGTATTTGTATAATGTTTGTATGAACAATGATCAGGAGGGGATTGATACTATAATCTTTGCCTTCAAGTTGCTTACAAAGAGGTTGGAAGAGACAAGAAACAAGCCTCCCAAATGTCTAATAAATATGTATAGAGGAAATGGGTGAGTGCATTTTAGATGGGAGTGACAGGAACAAAAGGGAGACATTCTTCACACTGTCACCACATAAAAGAATGAGGGAAATCAGTCAAGCTTTTGTAGTGGTCCATGTCTGAAGTGATAAGGGCCTGGATTAGGGTGATGAAAGTGGAAAATGGAGACATAAGAGTTCCAGAGTATTGTGCTAAATAACAAACAACTGGATTAATAATTAATTGATCATGGGGAGAGGGAGTTGAATGTATCAGAGATAGTTTATCTTTCAATCCTGGGTGGCCTGAAGGAGAAAGGGCCTCTTTGTTGGAAATAGGGGTTTCAAGTGGCAGATCTGATATGGGGATAAGGTGATGAGATGGATTATGTTGAATTCTGTCAGACTGACAGATAAAACGTATTCTGTAAAAATGGTGTAACTGGATTTCTATATGGCATTTTACAAAGCCTTTCCTAGTATTCTATAAATAAGATGGATAAATTTGGAACACACAATTGTCTTGATACATATTGGGTTAAATTACCTTTGTCCTAATTAATAGACCAATATTAACCCATCTCTAATGGGTCTCTATCTTACGTTTTGTCATATTAATTATTTATATTAATGAATTGAGTGAGAACGTAGTTGACATGCTTATCCAACCAATAGTAGATGCAAAGTCAGTGGAGATAATGACTTATATTGGAAAATAGATTTTGCCCATCTCTTTAGCCTCTTGATATCAGGTTTTGGGTTCTGATTTTAACAAGATGAAATTTAATAGTGACATATTTCAATGTCCTGACTTTGTGTATAAAAGAAGTTCTATAAGTACAGTAGGAAGTACAGTTTTGGGGTGACTTGCTTTAAAAAAGTGAGGGACATGTAAAAGACTTGCTGTCTCAGTAGGTTCCATGAGTCGATAGCGTTATGAGGCTATATTAACAGATGTTCAATATCTACAATAATAGGTGATAGGCCTGCTGCATTTTGCACAGGCCAAAAGATACCTGAAAAATTTACCCTGTTCTTGCTTTGACATTTTGAAGGACGTATACTAGGGTGGGCTCAGAGGAGAAGTACCAGGATGGTGAACAGACTCTAAACCTCAACATCCTTCAACATTTAAAGGAACTAAAAATGTTTAATCTCAAGAAAGGTCAGAGAGGAAATATGAAAAATATTGCCAATTGGCTCACTCAATACCCCTTCCAATTCTCCTTTACCCTACTTTCCTCTACTAAGAGTCTTGCAATCACAAAACTGCATTTCCCAGATTCCTTTGCATCTCAGCTTGTGCATGTGATGTAGGTTTCACCAGTCAGATGCACTTGCCTGTTAAATTTGAGAGGGAGGCAGTGGCTGTGAATAAAGAGATAAAATCTTCCAGGAAAACTTTGTCAGAGGTTCTGCTCTTTGTTGTCCAAAATCGTAGGTGCTGAGTGATAGGCAGTGGTGTTAGTGAAATTTCTGCTAGAGCAGCCTCATGATGTGGTTGGGTTGGCTGTGTTGTTACTGGCTGTGCAATATCCAAGGTTGGGTCCCTTACACTCCCAGACATTCTGTAAGTTATCTAGCAACCTATAAAAAAGTTCCTTTCTGCTTAAGCTAGCTACAGTGGATTCTATTGTCTGTAACGAAGCACTCTGACTGATACAGGTATAGGTCTCAGACCAATGGAGAGGTGCTACAAGGATAATAATTTCATCACAGCTGATCAATGATGGAATGGGATGCCTCAGAAAGAACATTAGTTGTGCTCAATTACAAGGTGGACAATCACTTGGTGGGGACAAGAGCATCAGGAGGTGCTTAGATGAGACAAGTTTTAAGTTTCCTTTGGATTACCTGAGACTGTACTGGTATACATAGAAAGTATTCAGTTAGCTGATCAAAATTGTTCTCACTTTCATATAAATGGCAAATAGACTTAACTCTCTACTGAGGCATATAAAAAGAGCTGTTTCCTTAGTATTCATCCCATTGTGAAATTAGAGAGCAAAGGTCTTTGAGGAAAGAGAACTTTCCATTACTTTGTATGTATTCTGGATCATCCCCTTGACCACCTCACTTCTCTTCTTCATGGTAGATGAGGATAAGACTCAGATACTTCATAATGTATTTGTTTGCTCATTACTTGTGCAAAATGGAAAAGAAATAAAAGCACTTAGGACATAAAATATTACAATGTATTTGAACTCACCTGACTCAAATTAATATTACAAAACAATATTAATATAAACCTAATACTCTCCATAGAAAGTTTTGTATTTCTAAATCAGCACTTCTTTATCTCTTCCCAAACTTGACTTGTAAAAATCTCACCTCTTCTGTAAGTTTCTTCACAATTGCTACCTTTCATGAAGATTTTCCTGAACACCTCAAACTCATTTCTTTCTCAGAGGCTTTACATTTGCTATTCCCTCTGCCTGGAATGCTCTTCCCTTAGACATAGGCATAGATAACTCCTTCCCTTCATTCAGGTGTCGGCTTAAATGCCACTCTGTAGAAAGAAATGCCTGACCACTGTAACTTAAATAGTAACCCTAGTCACCTTTTCTTCCATTGCTCCATTTTATTTTTTTATTTCACTCATCACTGTCTGAAATCCTATCAGGACCTGAAATCACTCTAGTTACTTGTTTTCATGTCTGGTGTCTGTCTCCCCAACCAGAAACTAAATTCCATGAAGGCAGGGAGTTTGTTTATTTATTTTTTTACTGCTGTATCTCCAGAATCTAAAGTAGTGATTGACCTATAACAGAACTTCATAAATATTTGTTGAAGGAAAGAAGGCAGGAATGGATATATTATCTCAATGGGATGTGATGTTTCCCTTCTCTGTCCTCCTTCATTGTGCTTACTTCTTTTATAAGAACATTAATATTCTGCCTTGTATATGACAGTAAAGACTGTGTCTTACTTATTTATGATTTCTCCTACAATCCATACCATATAGTAAGGGCTCAATATATACATTTGTCAAATTGGACATGATCAGTCATTCCCGATAAGTTCTTTATCATATCTATATGCAAATAGAAGATAGAATAACATTTCAAATACAAGGATACATATGTGACTGTCTTTAGTTTGTACAGAACTTCAAACAAAAGATCAAATGGAGGATGTAAACCATATAAGAAGTAAACAAATAGAACCATATTTTTAACAGTTCTTATCAAAGGTCAGTGTGATGGTTAATTTTATGTGTCAACTTGGTGGATGTTTTTGGAGGAGATTAGCATTTAAATCAGTGAACTTTGTAAAGCAGGTTGCCCTGCCTAATGTAGGTGGGCCTCATCCAATTATTTGAAGATCTGAACACTACAAAAATACTAGCCTCCCTGAGCAAAAGGGAATTCAGCAGACTGCCTTTAGACTGGAACTGCACAATCGGCTCTCCTGGGTCTCTAGACTGCCAGACCACACTGCAGACTTAGACTTGCCAGCCTCCAAAATCACAAAGCCAATTCCTTAAAATAAATCTCTTTTTGTGTGTATATACACACACATCTTATTGGTTCTATTTCTTATTGGGCATTTAATTTATTTGCTTTGTCCATTTCATTGATGGCCAGATTCCATAACCGAGGTTTTATTGTTTTGGCTCAGGATTTCTTGTTTTCTTGTTAAAATGAGAATGTCCCTGAAGGAGCAAATACCTGAAGCCTTATTAGACATTTATACTTCTGCAAATGACTCAAATCTTTTCCTTAGAACAGGTTTTGACAAGAGAAGAGGAGCAAAGGAGAAACAAGGTTGAGAGAGAGAGTGATCTTCCAAGTCTTGCCAAGCTTTGATAAATGGAGTTTGGTGCAATATTGGCTGTAACTTGATTTAATCTACGAAAGAGGTTTTAGATATATTGTGCCTTACATCCAAAATGCTTATAACTACAATTTCATCATTTGGATCTAGTCACAGCTAATACTTATACTAATTGACCAGACCATTACTGTTACTGCTTCCCAGAATAATGTAGTCTTTACACCCCAGAGAAAAGCCTAAGGACATCCAGGAAGAAGTCTTAGGTCATTAGAGTGATTCAACTTTTATCAGGCTTTTGCAGCACACTAGACTGGCTAGGATGCACAGGAGACACATGCTTTGCTTATACACAGACCCATTTGAAAGGAAAATGGCAGAACCCTGCTAAATTACTCTCTATTAAAAAAGCAAAAGGAAAGTTGAGTTCAGTTGACTGAATTCCGTAGTGCTTGTCAATCTGAGGGAGGTGTGTCAGTTGGGAGGATAAAGGGGAACCCAAGTTTATGAGCATAAACACTGATATTCTGTCTCTCACCCTAGAAACCACATAAAGTGTATCTGGCTTTATTCTATAATGAGCAGAGTTTCTAGGCTAAATTGATCTCCTACTATTATGTGATACTAAATATCTGCTCCTCAAATCGAGACCTTCTACTGCCTAAAGCCCCTAACTCTGGCAATCCACCTGGAGGATACTCCTCAGAGCTCCATACTCCAAAATCTCTCTCTCTCTCCCTCTTTTTTTTCCTCTCTCTCTCTCCCTCCCTCCCTTTCTCTCCCTCTACTTCTCTCCCTCTCTGCCTCCTTCACCCTTCACGTTTCCCTCTTCTTCCCCCCTCCCACAATTAAAATATTCACCTCCTCACTGTTAGAATTGAAACTAGCTTTTTAGGAGTGGACAATAAGTGCATAAATTTAGAGTTAGAACAAACTGAGTTTTCATCCAGTTTCTTTCTTTCCTAACTGTGAGTTCAAAACATGCCCCCAATCTATTTACTTCTCATCATCTCTCTCGCTACTACTCTAGACCATGCCTTCATCATTTCTCATGTGAACTACTGCAGTATTCTAGTGGGTCTTTCTGCTTCCACTTTTAACCTTATAAAGTTCTTTGTCCACAAAGCAGCCAGAGATAGCCATTTTAAATTTAAATTAGATCATGACCTTCCCCTGCTAAAAGCCTTCCATGATTTCCCACTTCACTCAGAGCAAAATCTAAAATCCCTCTACCTAACCATGCCCCTTTGACATCTCCAATCTCATGTTCCAATACTCCCCACAAATTCTCTACATTCTAGCCACACTCACTTCCTGTCTTTTCAAAGTCATTCCCACCTTAGAGCTATTGCTATTCTTACTTCCTGCTAAATTCTGTCCTAAAATCTTATACATGGCTGCTTCTTTCCTCTTATTCATACCTCAGCTTCAATGTCTTCTCCTCAGAATGGCCTTCCTAGATCCCAATCAAAAGCAGCTTCACCCCATCACTGTCTTTCACATAACCTTCCGTATTTTTCTCATATAACTTATTACTAAGTGAAATTTCCCTTTCTATTTACTGTGTCTCTCCCTTCTACAATGAAAGTTCCTTGGGAGGAGAGACCAAATCTGTCTGTTCATTGCTGTACCTTCAAGGCCTTAAAGAGTGTCTGGTATACAGTATACATTCAGTAAATAATTCTTGAACAAATAAATGATCTTGGGCAAGTGGTTAAGAGCATTGGCCCTTAGAACCAGACTGCCAGGATTTTAATTTTAATTTTAATTGATTACTAGTCCTCTGTCCTTGGGCAAGATGCTTAACTTTTCCATGACTTGGCTTTATCATCTTTAAAAATGGTAGTATAAATAGAAGCTACTGTGTAAGGTTGATATGATGATCAAATGAATTAATATATGTAAAGAACTTAAAATACTGTCTGGCATGTAATATGCTACGTAAGGGTTTTATCATTACTATCACTATTAGTGCTGCTGCTGCTGCTGCTGCTACTACTACTACTACTATTATAACCACCTAAGCTGTATGGTTTTGATGAAGACCAACTAAGTTAAAGGAGTTGTAAATAATTTCCCAACTGTAATTTCCAAAGTATATTTATATTTTACAAAATATAGAACACTATGCATATCTTAGAGATTGTTACTTGGGTTTATCATTGGATTAATCTGTTGACTCTTAGGTTGTTTATATTTTAAAAGAGATTTCCAATCCAAATGGTGAATGGTAAGCAGTGAGGGGTGTGTGGCAGAAATAATTCTGGGCAGAAGAACGTACCTAGGGTTCCTCACATTATACCACCAGTGATGTCTGTGTTATATAAGGCTGCTTCTTGATATTGGCCCAGTTTCTTTCTTTGGAACTATAAATTCAGAACATTATAGGAATGCAATATATGGAAATACTTTAACTGAGAGATAGCTATTGCCCAGTGAAAGACCATTGAACATGAACCTCAGTTTTAGGTATGTGAGCATTATTTTTAAGTATGGTTCATGGTAGAGGCTTATATTCCTGGGTCTGTTATTTATAGACACAGACTAATATGGTGATAGAGACAGAGCTTTATAACTACTACACAGAAAATATTGCTGTATTTTGACTTACAAAAAATGTATCTTTTGCAGTGGGAAAATTCTGATTGAGTACAGATAACTTCTCAATATGGCTCAGTATGACTAAATTCATTCAGTATGACTAAAAACAGAGTATTATTCCCTCTAGTGCTCTATCACAAAGGACAATTTTCATGAATATATTTTTAAGTAGAGTAGTAGTGTAGGAAGAGCTGCAATTTTTGAGTCACGGGTTCACCATAAGTCAGCATTTTTGTCATAGCTAAGATCATTTGTTGTATTTGATAGAAATATAATACATTATTTTGTGTGTTCTTCTCCTATCTCATCGCATTAGGGAGCCAGTGGCAACAGAATGTGGGGTTGAATGTTCTGTAAGGTAATTTTTGTTTACACATTTCCGAACTTAGCCACTGTAATGCAACTTGAGTCTGAAAGGGAAGCTAAAATCTTTCAGCTTCGATTATTTCCAAAGTTTCTTAATATTTTGTTTCAGTATTTGATAAAAAAAAATATGTGAACTGTCAAATGCTAAAGTGGATAACACCAGGTCCATACATAATGAAGAACTTTCAAGAAGTTCAAAGGTTAGACCTATGTATAAATAGGTATCAAAATTATGAAACTAGAAAAATTGGCCTCAGGAGGTTTTCCACCTCCTTTTTAAGTACTCCACTACCAGGATGTAGAAGAAAGACTGATTTTGGAGTCTAGTATATTTGAGTACTAGATTTGCTACTTACTAGCTGAGTGACCCTGGGCAAGTAACTTCAAAACTGAAACTCAGTTTTCTTATCTATAGGATGGGGAAAATAGTGCCTACTTTTCCGGAAAAATAAGAGTTAATAATGCATATAAAGTTCTTGACACATAGTAGGTTCTTAGTAAATTGCAGATATTAAGGTTGCTTTAGCATTTGAAAATCAATCAATATTATTCAGGACATGAACAGAATAAAGGAGAGAAACTATGTAATCATTTCAATATATGTAGTATAGTAAAATCATGTGATAAAACTCAGCACTCTCTCATGATAAAAAATTCTCAGCAAACTAAGAATTTAAGGGAATTTTCCTATTAGATAAATGACATTTAGCAAAAAACCTACAGCTAATTTAGTAGATTTTCTGCAAAGATGGTCACCAACAATTCCTCACATCCATTTAAATACATATCTCTCCTTCCAGAAAGTGGTGGGGCCTATTTTCTCTCTCCTTGAATTTAGGCTGGTAGTGTGGCTTCTGTTGACCAATAGATGTGCCAGAATTGTCCCTGTGTGACTTCTGGGCCTGGTTTTTAAGAGGCCTTACAGCTTCCATTTTTGCTTGCTTAAAATGCTTTTGCAGACCCTAAGGAAGCCTCAGCAAACTATTGAAAGATGAAAGACCATGTGGAGAGAAAGGCCCTGAGATTTCATGGAGAAAGACCTAGCTGCTGTAGCATCTCAGTTGAGCCAAGCTGCACATCATGCTGAATGCATCCACAAGAGTTAGAATAATAACTCAAGAATAATAAGGATGTTAAGTAAACAAGATATATAGACACAGCATCACCTCCCACATGATTTCCCTTCTTTAATTTAACTCTTCTCCAGATAATGGGAAAGGAGAAAGAAGTAGGGGCACATTTTAGGTGGGGGGGCGGTTGCAAGCTTTTTATTGGTCACAGTCCAGTGCTGCCTTTTTTTCCCTGGACTGTTTGCATTTGTGTTTACCTCCAATTATGGTTTCTATAGTGTTGATCACTTTTAAAGGGCTCTAGTATATCTTTTAGATTAAATTTAATTTCATAGAATGTATTAAATATTATTTAGTCAATTCTACAGTTTAATTCCTAATTCCAGTCTCTTCACAGCCTGTGATTTTCAGGTAATCACTCTGTAATTCACCAAGAATCTACTCAGAACCCACAGGACTAGTCTGGCTCTTGAAGGTCCATAATCAAGGTTAATGAGGTCTCCATCCTTAAAGAACTCACAGCTTGAATCAAGAGGTGGCTCTTTGTCTACAGATATTTGGAAGGGAATTCCACTATCTATCCAGCACATAAAACAAATAAAATTTTGCTCGTGAACTTTGGAAAACTGGTCACAAACATAAGCATTGGCATCCGCAAATTCTTTTTTTGTGCATATGGCTATTATTAGGGACTATTGGCACTAAGGTTTATGGTGGCATAGAAAAGTGGAAAGCTAGGGAAAGTGGCTTGAAATGTTGATCCTAAAACATGTCTGTCTAGAATATCTAGACAGATGAATGAATGAAAAGTGGGTTTACTTTAATGACTTTGATAAATGCCTTCAGTTGATCATGAAGACTAAATCAGTTCAAACAAATTTCGGGGAAATAAGCCACATGCCACATGGCTAGAAATAGCCGCACAGCTTAAACCAATATTAACAAAGATCCTTCAAGGAATTCTAAGGAGGAAAAGAAATTTAGTTCAGTTTATGGTATATAATGACATTTGCATTTCTAGTTTTCAAAATCTCAGGCAAATCAAAGGAGAAAGATAGCTTCTAGCTACATCAAGTGAGAGACTGACTGAGGAAAAATATGATCGAGGTAGAACCATCTGTGGCAATTTAATGATGATTTCAGGCTTGTACCAAAAACACACTTAATAAGAAATTAAGAGCTAAAGGGAAGACAATTTCAAAGGGATTTGAACACTGAAGAAAATATCTGCGTATATAGATACAATTAACTGATGATTTGATTTTAATTCTCTTGGAACAGGTTGTCATCTGTGGAATTGGGAAGACTTAGGAAGAGAAAGCAAACTGTCTTGAGGCCTTTATTTGTTCTTATTTGGGGCAATTAAAACATTCATTTTTCTACCTTTTATTTGATATCTCAGTCACATAAGGTAAAAACAAATTGAGATCCAGCTGAAAAACCCAGGAAGTTCTACACATTTTAAACTCAGTTATAACAAATAATTTGTTGAAGGCATTTTTAGCACATTCATATATGAATGGAAATGCTGGCGTTCTCTCAGTTTGAGAAGTTTGGCCCTATTTATTGAGGTGGGATTTTCCCTGAGTCAGGTGCACACAATACCTAGCAGCCTGTGGAGAGGAGTAGTCAGGGACTCCAGGAACTCTGACATCAAGGTTATGGTCCTGTCCTACTTATGGAAGTGGGCAAACTCAAATATAATATAAAAGAGGGCACGAGTGGCCTGGCAATTTTAGAGAATTATCTTTTCCGCTGCCGACTGAAGTGAATGAAATAACAACTTTATGAGTCGGAAATGAGATGGAATCTTTCCTTAGTCCACCGAGAAATTAATCAAAATAATTTCCCTGGGTGAAAATCTTACTCTGTGAGTAATATCAATAATAATACTGAGGTCAAGAAGCCTAACATTGAGCTGTGTTAATTTAATATTCTCAACAGTGATAAATACAATAAAATTAAAATTAGTATTCTGATTTGGCTAGCTGCTGTTCATTAGGGAACCTTTCAAACTTTATTGGTACTCAGTCACCTTTCATTAATGATTTTACTAACTGTCCTAGGGGCATGGCTATGATTTTTTAAAGCAATGACTATATTTTAGAGGAAGTAGTTAGGTCACATCCTCCCTTTTCAGGCAAAATTTTCTGATAATGCATTGTAAACCAGTTTTTAAAGAATACAATTGAACAGTGCCCCACTTTGGAAGATTACTTTTTATTTTATTGTATTAAGGGGAAAAGGTATGCCTGCTTATATCACGAATCATATTTGTAGTGATCTAGCTACAGTACAAGTGACAGTGTGAGACCTTTAGGTTGAGAATCCACAAAGACAGCTCTAGGCCACTTACAGATATCACAGTGGTGAAAAATGCATATGCTATAATTGAAGGGAATTGAAGCTGTCCTTTTTGTTTTCTAGGAGCTTGTTTGGAAATTCTAGTATGAAAAGATAGCAACTTGCATTCCCATGGCCAAATCAGCCTGTTTGTCAAGGATGTGCCAAGTAGTCAGGGAGAAAGGAAATACTCACCCAGCCAGGCAGACCAAACATCCATCCTGCCAATCAGTGGGGTGAAAATGGTACAACATTGCTTCCACCTTCCTTTAGAAATGGTTAAGTTAGAGGAAATGAGGGGATAGTTAGTTCTTAGCTGTGTAAAGTTTAATGCTAAGTTCATGCTACCTCTGTAGCATTTGGGTAGCCAAAAATAAATAGTTTCTGATTATCAAGGGAGGTTGGAGAAAAGCAATCATTCGAATAAAAGGCAGACAGCATAATACACGGGATCAGTAACTAAATCCACCTCTATTCAAATATGAGCTGGCTTGATGCTTAAAAGGTCTGCTCTGGTGCACAACAGGGGTTTTGACTGCTCCAGACTAATCCTTCAACTGAAATTTTTTCAGCATAGGAACCCCTTAGTGAATAAAACATGGTAAAGGTCCATGAGCCCAAGTGCACTGAAGGCCACAACCTTTGCAGAGTCCAAAAAAGTTCAGAATGTGTGAGGAGTCTCACTGTCCCTGCTTTACCCAAGTCTCAATCATTTGATGGAATTCTCAAATTAATGAAACTTCTCACTAGCATCAGCAGTGTTAAGTGATTTAAAGCCCCAAAGTAAAATCAGCCAATTGGAATGACTTCTCTGTACATCACAGAGCTGTGTCACCCATCTACACTTTAGGACCAGAGGTACTTCATAGATTTCATGTGGTAGATTTAGCTTGTTTGAGGAAATATTTGATGAAACTCTACCATTTCTTCAGCTGTAAGAAAAGGTTAACAACAGTACCTACTTCATAAGTTTACGGTATTAAATAAATAATTGTATATATATAGTGCTTAGAACAGTGCTTGGCGCAAATTAAGCATTGAAAAGCCATCGTCATCATCATCACTGCTATTAAGATTATTTAACCCATGCAAAAGTATTTTAATAACTGATATGTTTGACCAAAATAATGTGACAGAAGAGAAATTGTGCAAGTTCGGAGCCCAGACCCTAAAAGACTTTGCAGTTTACTTTTATGCTCTTGGGAACCCTATAACCACCTTCAGGTGAGTGAGCCCAAGAAAACCTGCTGGAGGATGAGAGGCCACCTGGATGATGTCTTAGGTCATGTTCCCCAGAAGACAGATTCTTGGATGGAGATTTTTAAGCAGGAAGTTTATTGTGGAATGCTGTCAGCAACAACTGTGAGGCAGTAATAAACGTAGGATTGGTCATAGGGGAAAGTTAGGCTGCAACACAGTTAAAACAGAGGTTTCAGTTGATCCCTCGAGGAGCTCTGGAGCTGAGATGGCCCTTCAAAGTTGTTTCAAGTTGAGGCAAAGGGGTCCAGCATTTTAATGTCTGCATCAGTCAGTCATCTGATAAGGGCTGCCCTCAAGGAGGGAGTACAATCTTGGGCTAGGCAGTTACTTTTGGCAATTATTGGGGTAGAGATTCAGCAGTAAGTTGTCAGCAGGAAACACTTCTAGGCATTGTGGGAAAAATGTCTTGGCCCTGAAGAGGAGGATCTGGGTTGCATGTCATAGCAGTCACTACAGAGGTGAACCTAGGTGTTCCATTCAATAGCTTGCCAAGTGCCAGACATGTGAGCAAGGCCATCCTAGATCATCCAGGTGCCACTCAACCCACTAGCTGACCACAGACACATCAGTGAGCCCAGCAGAGACAAATCAAATCAGCCCAGCCCAGAAAAATATCCTGGGAGACTCACAGAACTTTGAGAGATAAGAAATAGCTGCTTATTAAAGCCATTAAGGGTTTTTTTTTTTTTTGGTGGTGAAGATTTGCCCTACGCTAATATTTGTCACCAATATTCCTCTTTTTGCTTGAGGAAGATTAGTGCTGAGCTAACGTCTGTTGCCAATCTTCCTCTCTTTTGTATGTGGGTTGCCGCCACAGCATGGCTGCTGATGAGTGGTGTAGGTCTGCACCTGGGAACCGAACCCAGGCCACCGAAGTGGAGCACGCCAAACTTAACCACTAGGCCATGGGGCCAGCCCTGAAGCCGTTAAGTTTTGAGGCAGTTTGTTATGTAGTGATGGATAACTGGTACAGAATATTAGATTATGACAGTAATCATCAAAGGCCATGAGTGTAAGATTAAGGTGATTCTAGTTGTAGTGTAGTAACAGGTTTTTTTTTTCCATACAACCATTGCCAAGGGCATTAAGATTAACATATGCTTGAGATTAAATCAGCGAAACAGATGATGCTGATGGAAGCTAGGCTGTGACTATGCATACAACTCCTATGCCAAGAGGACGCCAGTTGCCAACTCATGAGGTGGGCACACAGGCCTCTTGGGAAGGAGCCAGTGTACACTTCTGGGAATCAGTGTTCAGAGCATTTGTGTCATCCAGACAGCATAACTACAGAGAGTTGTCAACAGCTTTCCCTAAGGTATTCTTTGAGAAACTGGGAACTTACAAAGGGGAGGAAATGTCATCTATTTACATATTGGTATTATACAAATTTACTTGAAAGCCAGAAATATCTTTTTTCTCTAAGGAAAAGAAAGTTGACTCAGTTGAAACAAGAACTTTAAAAAATTTCTTTATCAAGCAGACATATCTAGGAAAAAAAAGAATCACCTACAATCCTACCATTTAAAGAAATCAACTATTTTTATTTTCTCATATTTCTTTTCAGACCTTGTCCATATTTATATCATGATTGAATAGTTTTTAAATATGGAGTAGGTACAATTTTGTCTTAGAGTAGGACCTTCTGAAGAAAATAATCAGAACTTGGGGGATTTTTTACATAAAGCCTGAAATCATTACCAATCAAATGAGATTAAGAGCTCTAGACTGAAGGGTTTCAGGAATTCCTTGCTGTCAAAGAGTGGTTATGCTTTAGAGACCCTTTCTGAAAGATCTACAAGAGGATGCACTTCAGAAAGAAGGAAGCTGAACATAAAAGGAGTGGGATGTAAAAGTTTAAAAAAAGGAAAGAGAAGTACTGAAAAAGTAAAGCTGAACAAAGCTCAGACTATATAAGCCAAGATCTGGCAAACTATGGCCTATGGGCCAAATACAGCCCACTGCCTATTTTTCTACATACAATGTTATTGGAACACAGCCACTCCTATTAATTTTCCTATTGTCTGTGGCCACTTTCATGCTACATCAGCGGAATTAAGTACTTGTGACAGGAACTGTATGGCCTGCAAAGCTGAAAATATTTACTGTCTCATCTTTACAGAACAAGTTTGCTACCTTCATATAATGACTAATCATGTTAATGACTAATTTTGGTATAAACAATCATATTAATGACTAATTTTGAGGTGATGTGATCAAAAAGAAGGTGGGACTATAATACTAGAAAATGATAACATGGAAGATAGGAGGGGTGATTAGAGTTATTTCTAAGATCCTTGTATTGCTTGGAAAGAGTTAGAGATATTGCCAGGTATGTATGCTAAAAATATAAAGATATGATTTTTTATACGCCACAGTACAGCATTCTTAGATTTCTTATTGGAAGCTTAAAATAATTTCAGGTGACCCTTAAGGTTGATGATGTAATAATTTGTCTCTCTCCCACACTGCTAGCAAACTTTAGGATTCACTTAGATGGCAGGTAAAGCAGTGGACCGGCAAGCACTTCCTCTGCAAGTGGCATGATTGTTCTCCAGTCAACCTCACATAATTCTGAGTGATAAAAACTTATGTGGGGGAAAATAGCCCCATAAGAAAGTCAACTGTTGGTGACACATGTAAAAACATTCAAAAAATTAATGATTCTTAGCCATAAAACAGAAGTTTTAGGGGGGAAGTTATTTGCAATCTTAATATTTATGAATTTTGGAACTTGAAAAAATATGTTTTGTGTAAATTTAAACAAATTGCTTTATGTAATTGTAAGAAGTTCTGTACCTAACCAATTCAACAACTCCCGATTATACAGAAATATACTAAGGCAACAACTTTGTGACTCAGTGTTTGAACATTGTTATATTTATAGAAAATTATTGTTTGTTATATTTAAATCATTTAGCATAAAATAGATAAAAACTTCTTGACCAAATCTTACACTTTTCAACCACTGATTTTGATGTTGTGTAAACAATCTAATGTCATAAATTGGAATTTAATCCAAGGAAAATATTTGAGGCAACTTAATTTAATTTCTAGAAATCATAATTGCATTGTGAGTTATTTTTGAACGTCAGCTTTTAAATTATTTTTTAAACACAATACAACTCAGTAAAATAAATTGTTTATCTTTATCTAATGGACAGTTCTGAGTCTTGAAATGTGCATTGTTCATTATTCTGTCCACAGAACTTTCTATTTGTTTTTGTACCTTAAGCCAATAATAAGTCTTTCAGAAAGTTGAAGATTCCAAATATTTTTTACTTTTCATTATGATAAGCCATTTGATGCCAACATGTTCAGAACGTTGCACTACACAGCTCCACTGAATCATGAGCTCCTCCAGGGAAGGAACCATGTCTTATTCATCATTTTACCCCTATGGCCTGGCACATAGTGGGCACTTATTAAATGTTTATTGAATGCATCAGTTGGCAACATCTCATAATCCCTAACTCTTCCAGAACAAGTTATGCTTCTCTTCACAGTGCTCATATATCTCTCTAGTCCTCTCTATTATAAATATTTGTTTCTTTTCTCTGTCTTCTCCAGGTGCATCTCAACTCCAAAACCAAAAACTGCATCTGTGCATTCCCAGTCACCAGCAACATCATCTATAAATTCCCAGTCAGTAGCACTAATACCAGTTTTCAACACTTAGTAGTAAGTACTAAGGAAAAGTTTTTTGAACTGAATACGTCTTTGGAAGTTATATCCTCTTCAGAAGGGTGGGCTTCAGGCTGAGAGAAGATCAGAATATTCATCCCTTGTGACATCCTCTCTCCCCTTTGATTCATCTCAATAGACTGTGGGCTCCTTGAAGGTAGGGTATGAGGTCTCGTCATCTCTCTACCCCCAGTGCCCAGCACCTATATGGCACACAGTGCTCAAATGTTGCACTGAATTGAACTCCCACCTCTAATCTTAGGTTGGACTTCTTTATAGATTAACCTAGCCCAACCATTATAGTCAAATAGCTTCCTGGCTTGATTCAATAAATGCAATCAATTTTAAATCTTGAATGTCTGCAATAAATCTTAGAGTTTAAAGTGCCAGATTAGACTATTCTACCTCTAATTAGTGTAGCTTTCTTTGATTTGAATGTGGTCCATTAATTTAAATTAAATAAGCAATTCAAAGCCTGTGGACAATAAATTAGATAAATGTAAACGTCAAGGACTGCAATCCCTTGGCTATATTTTAAAGATAGTAAATGTGTAAGACATCAGAACCTTTTGATTATGATAATGAGATGTTTCAGATTGCAAGTAAAACTGGGACTTACTTTTAAAATCCACAGACGCTAGAAACATCCTGGCAACAAATTCAGTATTTCTGTGCATGGAAGTTGCCCTAGTTCAAGTACAATTTTAGAAGTTATCACCAAATTGTTTGCATTGTTGTGCTATTTTTAAAGAATCAGGTTCTGATGATGGTTTAGGAATCTTTTTGCCATCCCATACTAGATGCTTTGTTTCTGGTGCTTACTTGTGGATGTTCATTACAAAGTTAACTACATTGCTTTCATATATCCACTAGAGTTTGTCAGAACTTACCCTCTGCTACAGAAAACCACAGCAACTAGTAATTTGGTCAAATGTGTCAATTTAGTGAACAACAGCAAAATACACAAGTTATTTGAATCAGCTGCGAGTTTGTTTCATGGAGCCAATCAGTAAGTCCATGAAAAAGAACTGATGCAGTTTTCTAACACCAAACAAGCATGTTTGTTGTTGTCGTATTTGCTCTGCTTTCTCTGTATTATAGTATTCTCAGGTAGGACTTCAGAAGTATTACTTCGTGTTAAGACAGCTCTGCAGAATCTCATTCTCAAATGTTCACGATCATTTGAGCTATTCGATGGGCATATATGTATGTAGGCTTTGCTCTGACATATGGATAATTGTTCCCAGTAGCTCTCTGATTTTCGTAGAGACTCTTTTGCCTCAGCTGCAGGTGCTAACCTGCAACACAGTGACTCATTCTCCAAGGGTTCTTATTTTAAATGTAGGAAAAAATGTAGTCATGGAGAAGCCAATTTATGTTGAGAGCCTATGGCAGTATTAGTACTTAAAATAACAGCTCTCTTCCCATTTGTAAATATTCTTTGCATAAGAATCCATTGTCAGTTTTCTTACTTCTCTTTCTTTCAACAAAATAGATAGTGTGGAGAAAGATACTTTGTCCAAATGACAAAAACAGTTTCTAGGATTCACGATCTTCATAATTTAAGAGTACAGCTTAGACCTACTAGTGCACTATCAACCACGTAAAGCTGAAATTTTTTAACAAACCTAGACCCAGCTGATATAGATATATACATATAATCTTATCTTATATTTGTGAGATGTGTCATGAGTCTTGCCATGAAACTACTGCAATTACATTTTAAGCACCAACAATGCCATAGCTCTTTAGAGACTAAAGGGGTTACATCCTTAACTACTAAACACATCTGACAGAGATATCCATGTGAATGATTTCATGGCTAAGACCTAGCACTGGACCATGAGGATTTGCGGAAAGTGAGAGTGAGAATGCCTCAGTGAATGTACGATGGTTGTTAGAAAACTAGAAGCTTGTATGAGATTATCAGGAACTGATACAAAGAAATAAAAAGAAAAGTTAGGGGCTTTATCAGACAGGGTCCAAGCAGGAAAGACGTGGCACACTCACCTTGTATAGTTCGAGGAGAAATTAACACAGGGACTATTTACAAAAGTATGGGTAGGGTTTAGGAAAAGCAACAAGGAATTGTGAAGTACCCCAGGGGTAACAACAGGAGCTGTTACCAACCCTAGGCTTGAAGGGACAAAAGAGGGAATGATTATTGGAACCCGGAGAGGAGAGTTATATAGAGAGGGCCACATGACAGGAGCTGTGGCCTTTAGTGGAGGGACACTGCCATCCTACTGTAGGCCAACAGGGAGGGAGGCAGGGGAATGCATACACCAGTCTCACTTTCACCTTTTTCTCTCACCTGCCATTGTCTCCCAATGGCCAAACCCGATAGGAAGCTGAAGGCAAGGGAGCTTGTTGATATAAGTCTACATAAGTCAACCTCTCAGGGCAATGAGCAAGGTGCAGAAGAATGCAGAGTTTTCCATTGTAAAGATTTCTGGAAAAAAGTTACCTCATGCCTACATGTTTCTCAAAATGGATATGATTATAAATAGGTTTATTGTGAATAAATGAATTAATTCATTTTAATTAATCAATATAATTGAAGATTACCATAGAACAATTTAAGTAAAATTACAATTTCATGACATAAATTGCTCTGTAAATGTGTTGCAGATTTTGGTAAATAAAGTGTGTGGCATAGAGAGAACAAAGAATTTAGTATCCGAAGATCTGGATTTTGGTCCTAGCAATGCAAACTGACATGCTCTGTGACTTTGGAGAAGTTACTTTACTTCTTTGAGTTTAGTTTATATATGGGTAAAAAGGGTAATAATACGTGTTCTGTTTGTCCATACCTCAAAGGGTGGTTGTATGGATCAGAAGAAAACATCAAAAAACATTTTATAAACCAAAATGTCTCTTCTAACACAAGTATCTACTCTTCCAGCATTGCAAAGTGGAGTTTAAAGATAAATGCTGGACTTGTAAGGAAATAAGCTGACTTTTCAAAAAATTTTTTTTGCAGTGACAGATCTATCTCCTTCCACCCAGACGGGACTCTGCCAGCTTCCCACCAGATCTAATTAGGTTTTAAATGAGATTCAGGAAGACATAATAGCTTATTCTGATTGTTCTTTTTATATCATCCAGTCTCTAAATATTCATTGTGCTCATATGATTAAGCTGTAAATCAATAGAAAAAGCCAGTGGGCTTTTTTTGAATTTTTTATTTTGCCCCATATATTTGGCTGTACCAGTCATCTTAACTTCATATAAGTTTTTACTCTTTCATGTTGCCCTTACCCATTTTGCTTTGTCTGAAGAGCTCCTAATCATATTTCAATACCCAAAGTAAATATCTCCTCCTCAGGAAAGCCCCTCCTTACTGCCACCTAAGTGGATTTGTACCTCTTCTGTATGGTGCATATTGTGCTTGGAACATATCTCTATTATCGCAGATATCACTCTGCATTGTATTAGAATTATTTGCTTCTATTTCTGTATTTCCCAGTAGACCCTGAGGGTCTTGAGTGTAAGGGTCCTGTTCTATCTGGGTTTCTATCTCCGTCAACTAGCAAAGTGCCTGGCACTTCGTGTGGGCTCAGTTAATTGGAATTCAAGTTCTGGGGGTGAGTGTAGATATAGTACAAAAAGAAATGCAGAAGCCTAGTTTAACTGAAGTGTCATTTCTACTCCACAAATTAGTCCATCAGATTCAAACTGCTAATATTTGGGATAAGACACTCACTATTTTCTTTCAGGGTAGAGCTTCAGGAAAAGATAAATCACTGGCTTAGAGGAAAGTCCTCAAAAGGGTTCCAAGCTGAGAGAGTTCATAAATGCATATGGTGAGGAAAAACTTGCCTGCAAAATGAACTCGAAATGTTTTACCAAGTACTTTAAAGCTACACTAATTTGACGGGGGTGGATAAGAGTTTTGTTAGTTTTTTTCTGTTAGTACCTATTTTCCATTTGCTCATTTGTTTTGGTTTTCTATGAATACTCACTAGTAGACATATTGCAGCAAGTGCCAGAGGTTTAAGAAAAAAATATTTATGGGAGGTAATAATTAAAATTGAAAAAAAATTGTCTATTGACTTAATTCCACCCCCCACACACACACACACAAACAGACAACTTAATGGTAAATACACATTTAATCAGTATTCTGTGAAACCTAGTTTGTTATGTTGGCCTTTTTTCTTAGCCAGAATTTGTGAGGTTTGAAGATAAAAGCAGTAGTTCAAAAGGATGATTGCTATGCCTCTGCCTAAATGAGATAGATGGGCTGATGGACAGTAGAGGACATTGCTGAAAGTTCTATTTGTGATTATCTGATCTTAGGGGTTGGACTAAAGAATGGTGAAGCAGATTTTAGACTCTGTATGTGAGTTTTCCTCTTCTTTGTAACAAATAAAGCCAAATAAAGACCAAACTGATCTTCAGATTTAAACTAGTATGTTTTTTTATGTCCTTTCAAAATACCTCAAGGTTTAAAAGATAACTTTGTACTGATCAGCATGACCCAGTCAAAGGAATGTTTTGAGTTTAAAAAATTTTCTCTTAAAGAAGATAATGTAGCTGAGCCAATATTGCCAGACCTCCCTCTCCTTTGTTTGTAATTAAGGAAGCAATAAATCAATGAGTCATAAGCGCCTCTCCCCGCTTCTAGTGCTCCAGGCTTGGGGGAGGAGGTCCAGTGGGAAGTTGGTTCTACTCTGATAGGCAGGAGTTGTAAAAGGCATTACAAACATCCATGTCTCTCAGGATGATGCCCTGAGAGCCAACTCCACTATCCACTAGTGCTCCCTGCGATGGGAAAAAATGAGGGATGGGGGCTATCAGGGTACTATTTCAGCTGAGCAGTGGTCCAATAGGAGCCATCAACATTGTCCACCATAAGCAACATCCATCCCTAAGGTAAAGCATGCCCAAACCATAAAAGTGTTCCATACCACAGCCAAGGGGCAAGGAGTGAGAGGTGGAAATATTGAGTGGTTGGTCTCACTTCTATCTTTCCATTTTTATCAATCCTTTCAATAAATAAACATCTTTTAAAATGCCCATTTTGAAGGGTGCTTAATTTCGTTGAACCATGTATTTGTGATAGGGGGAAGTGAAATATAAGGTAAATTATTAAGATTAGCCCGAAGAAATCATTCTGCATCATACACATCTCCTTCTTCTGTTTAATTCCTATTCTGACTTTTGGAAAGAAAGCTAGCAGATCTTATTTTCAAGGACCCAAATGTTTATGATATGTTCATCTGTTATAGCACCCTCTCAGCTAGATCTTTTATATGCAATCTTAATTTCTTCAAAGGCCATGAGCTTTTCATAGCTAGTATGATATAAGAGTCCTGGACTAAGAATCAGAACAACTGAATCCTAGCCCTAACTCCACCTCTTAGCTGTGTGGCTTTTGACAAGTCACTTAATCTTATTAGGCCTCAATTTCTTCATCAATAAAATGGATATATTACTGTACTGCTTACTTCACAGAGTGAAATGCATAGTAGATTACAGATGTGAACAGTACTCTATTTGCAAAGGAATATGCAAACATAAAGAACTGTGTCTCTATTCTTGTGGGATGGTAGGAAACAGCACAACCATTTCCTGACCAAGAAGTATCTAGGGACATAAACTAAACTGAGTGGCTTAATAATAGCCCCAGCCCTAACCCCCAGATTACAGGCCTATATATTTAAATAATGCATGCACAGGCCTAGCATACATACATATGTTTCTAAAATAAAACTCATATAATCAAAAAAATTGAGAGCTAGAAGTCACCTTAGAGATTTATCTAGTCCAACCTCTTTATTTTACAGATGGAGAAACTGAGGTTGTCTTCTCTCCCAAAACAATATGTTCTTCCTCACTTCCCAATATATCTTTTTGTCAGGCTTCATCTTTGACTCTCCCAACTCTCATCCAACCAGTCAGTTACCAAAATCTATCTTTGCAATGGCTAGCAATTTCCTTTCATTCATCCTCCTTCAGGCAGCTAATACTTCATGCCTCCATTCTTATAGTAACCTCCTAGCTTGCTCACTTTTCCTTGCCAATTCATCCTCATGTTACCAGGGACATATTCCTAAATGATTACTTTTATCATGTTGCTTCATGAACAAAATATTTTTAATGGCTCCCTGTGGCTTTAGGATAAAGAACAAAGTCCTTAGTCTGACTTTTAAGTTTCCCCACAATATACCCATGATATTCCTTGTCTGTCCCCTACTACTCCTTTACGTGAACCCCATGGCCCTGGGAAACTGGGATCCTTACTATTTCTCCAAATGCTTCTATACGATACATGTCTTCTTTTTTTTCCCTACCAGCATCCAGTCGTCATCTTATGGTAGCAAATTTTGCTGTGGGGAACAACCCAACCCCTACTGGATACAATTTTAGTGGACCATCAAACAAGGTACCCAGTGTGGGAATGTGTACTCTAATGTGGGCTCTAATTGGGCCACACCCCCTCTGTCTGGAATTTTTACTCAGAATGAAGTTATATAAATATGAAACACAAGGGTCGGGCTGATTCATCCAGAAAGTGATCTCTAAAATATTGTTAATTAGATCTTACTCCTTAGGATTCCCTGCCCTCTGTACTTTCTGAAGTTTGGTTCCTTGCCTTTTCCTTCAATTTTCTAAGCTATCTCATATCCTTCCAAGAAATGTTCTGTTTTGCATATTTATTCAGGGCAAGGTGTTCTTACCTACTGTCAAGAGCTCAGTTGAGCTTGGAGAAATTGCTGAGTTGTCAGGTGTTGGAGTAGCTTATTAAAGCCATGAGCCAAAAGTGAAAGAATTAAGCCTTTAATCACTCTCTATGATAGTATAAGCAAGAGGCTAAAACTGTAGCCAATCGCTGACTCCCTCTGTTCCATTTCCCTCCGTGGAACCACACTCCAGTTGAGGGTCAGGTGATCAGTGCAGCTGTGAGGGTCATCTCACTGTTGAGGGAGTCCGGAACAAAAGGCTCCAGCATTTTTATGGACCCTGAGGTCTGGGGGAGAAGGGCTCAGAGTGGAAAAGTACTTGGTAAGTTAGAGTGGGGAAGTGTCTTTGAGGTTTTCCCCTCCTCTATGATAAGGAGAGCTCAGCAGAGGCCCCTGGAGAGGACCTCTGCCCAAGGCCTTAGATAAAGAGACCTAGGTATGAAGGCACAGGAGCTAGGAATGCAAATATGTGAAGTGGGTGACAGGCCAGAGGGATCTGAGTCCTTAATGCAACTCCCTTCAGAGACTGCAGTGCTCTGACTATGCCCTGTCTAGTGTGGGGAGGGCAGCTTTTTCCCATGAGGCCGGGTAAAGCCTTTGTAATTGCCTATGGTTGGGCCTAAAAAAATCACACAAATGTTTTTTAACTCATGCCTTCCTTTCCTCCCCCATTTCTCTTCCTATCTAAGGCTACCCAAATCCAAGGCTAAATTTGCCTTATTTACTTGAAGCCTTGTAGATCAGCCCAGTCCATATTCGATTTTTTCTTCCTCTGAAGCCTCATACCACTTATTTTGGATAATTCCCTTGAGAAGATACTGACAGGTGCTATCTTTATGACAGCTATAAATTATTTACTTTCCATTTCTTGTCTCCCCACTCAAATGTCAGTATCTTTAGACAAAAATCTATTTATGCCTTACACATGTCTGTAATTCCTAACAAAATTATGTGTGTAGTAAACGCTTAATACAATTGTGGAAGAGTAACCCATAGTGTGTGATTTGAAATGCACGTGTCCTAAAATCTCCCCCAAATAATTCTTGAGATGACTATAATTTTAAGGAAGTTGTATCTACTACCTACAAGGGTAGCACAGTATCAGTGATTGGTTTTCCCCTTATGCATTGGCACTCGTCTTAAGGAAAGATTTCTTCTTTTTTGTGTGTGTGTGAAGAAGATTAGCCCTGAGCTAACATCCGCTGCCAATCCTCCTCTTTTTGCTGAAGAAGACTGGCCCTGGGCTAACATCCATGCCCATCTTCCTCCACTTTATATGTGGGACGCCTGCCACAGCATGGCTTGACAAGTGGTGTGTAGAGGCACGGATCCGAACCTGGGAACCCCAGGCTGCCACAGCGGAGTGCGTGAACTTAACCACTACGCCACTGGGCCGGCCCCAAGGAAAGATTTATTCTTTATGTGAGCAAGGGGTGAAAAGGAGAATAGCATTTATTAAATGACCACCACGTATAAGAAGCCATGCAGCATTTTCCAATACTTATTGATTTCTTACAGTAATCCTGAAGCAGGTATTTTCTCTATTTTAAAAAAGAGGATATTGGGGCACAGAAAAATGATTTAATTTTCTCATGATCCTACAGCTCTTAAGTGACACAGATAGTATTAAACCCAGGTCCATTAGAATATCAAGTCTATTATATTTTCCAAGAAAATAAAGCATGGGACAATATGGATGCCAGAAAGAGGTGTCACAGTGTGATAGGAGATGGATGACTGCCAAAGACCATCCCATAATAATTTTCCTTCTACAAAATTCAGTTATTAAAGATGATTAAATTGAAAGAAATTAAATAAGAGCTAAATAAATGGAAAGATACCTCGTGTTCATGGGTTGGAAGACTTAATATCATTAGGGTGGCAATAATCCCCAAATTGATCTACAGATTCAGTGCAATCTCTATCAAAATTCCAGCTGCTTTTTTTGCAGAGATTAACAAGTTGATATTAAAATTCATATGGAAATTCAAGGGACTTAGGATAGACAAAACAATCTGAAAATACTTACTACAAAGCTACAGTAATCAAGATAGTGTAGTTCTGGCCCAAACGTACACATATAGATCAATGGAATGGAATTGAGAATCTAGAAATAAACTCATATATCTATGAGCAATTGATTTCTTAAATGGTGCCAAGATCATTCAATGGGAAAGTAATAGTCTTTTCAACAAATGGTGCTGGGACAGCTGGATACTCACATGCAAAAGAATTTAGTTGGACACCTACCTTACACCATATACGAAAATGAACTCAAAATGGATCAATGACCTAAGCGTAACAGCTAAAACTATACAACTCTTAGAAGAAAACATGGAAATAAATCACATGACCTTAGATCAGGCAACGGCTTCTTAGATATGACACCAGAAGCACAGGCAACAAAAGAAAAAATAGATAAATTGGACTTCACCAAAATTTTTAAATGGGATATCATCAAGAAAGTGAAAAATAATCCACAGAATAGAATAAAGTATTTGCAAATCATACATCTGATAAGAAACTTATTTTCAGAATATATAAAGAACTCTTATAACTTAACAATATAATGACAAATAACCCAATTAAAAATTGGTCAAAGGATCTTAATAAAAATTTCTTCAAAGAAGATGCACAAATGACCAATAAGCACATGAAAAGATGCTCAACATCATTATTCATGAGGGAAATGCAAATCAAAACTACAATGAGGTATCACCTCACACCCATTAGGATACCTATAATCAAAAAGACATATAATATTAAGTGTTGGCAAGGATGTGGAGAAATTGGAAACCTTAAGTACTGCTCATGGGAATGTAAAATGGTGCAGCTGCTTTGGAAAATGTTCTGATAGTTCCTCAAAAGGTTTAACATATGGGTATCATATGACCCAGGAATTCGGCTCCTAGTTATATATCCAAATGGAATGAAAACATATGGCCACATGAAAACTTGTACATGAATGCTCATAGCAGCATTATTCATAAAAGTCTAAAAGTGGAAACACCCAAATGTGCATCACATAATGAATGGTAAATAAAACTTGGTTTATCTATACAATTAAATATTATTAGGCAAGAAAATGGAATATGTACTGATAAATGCTTCGACATAGATAAACCTTGAAAGCATTATGCTAAATGAAATAAACCAGATACAAAAGGCCACACATTATATGATCTCACTTTTATGAAATGTCCGGAATAGGCGAATTTATAGAGACAGAAAGTAGATTAAGGTTTCCAGGGGCTGTGGGTGGGGAGGGGAGAATGGGGATTGACAACTTAATAAATACAGGGTTTGGGGTGATGAAAAAGTTCTGACATTGGATAATGACAATGATTGCACAACACAACACTGTGAATATACCAAAACCCATTGAATTCTTTACT
Organism: Tapirus indicus; assembly: GCA_031878705.1. Classification (NCBI taxonomy): domain Eukaryota; kingdom Metazoa; phylum Chordata; class Mammalia; order Perissodactyla; family Tapiridae; genus Tapirus; species Tapirus indicus. The sequence goes on along the minus strand of CM062942.1, from coordinate 115,006,382 downwards.
TAATATCGGTGAATTTTATGATATGTGAATTATGCTTTAATAAAACTGTTATAAATTATTTGCATTAGCCTTGCTTCTATAAGGGGATAGCAATTTTCTAGTCGGGTTTTGTTTTTTAACTTTTCAGTTTTTGCCTTTTTTCCCCTCAATTTGGCCCAAACTCATTTGTACATTTAACAGTTCCATATTTGCTTCTGGTTCTTAGTGCAGCATAAAATGAAAGAGGTCAGTTTCTCCAATTGCGCTGGTTCTGAAGGAAGACTTGGGTCACTGATTGACAAGCATCTGTGTGCCTATCTAAATGAGCTTAAGTCATTCCCATTTCCCTTACATATTGACAGCACAGTTTTGAAAGACAGGATAAAGTCCTAGCCACCACACTTTTAATCTAAAATAAGATAGCTACAATTCTTTAAACCAGGTGACACAGCTAGATTTTTCTACTCACTGAGAGCTACTTGAGTATATTGCTTATATTGCAATCAAAAAGAACATTTCATCATTTTGGCAAATATTGTTTATAGTAAGTGTGTTGCTTTTGTCCTGAAATGCAATGACAGTGCTCAGTACTTTTTCTATTTTAGAAGTCTCATGTATGTAGTGAAATGTAATTAATTATACTGACTAGCAACCAACAAAAGAATCTAAAAATTCAGATGTCTAAAACTCAAAAATATCTGTAATCTTCACCTCTCTGTCTCTTACTCTATGTAATAGGTTGAGAATGGAAAAAAATAAGAGTTAACACTTAAGATAACACTTTAAACTTGTATTATCTGGGTATTATTCCTTCCTATTTTACAGATGAAGAAACTGAGGTACAGAAAGACAAAGGGATTTGCTGAAGGTCATAAATGACAGATATGGATTCTGATTCTAGGTCTTCCTGACTCCTACACCCATCTTTTTATCCACTGCAACATACAACTTCCCAATTAAGTTGTTAATTTCATGATCCAAAAGCTAACCACCCATTTTTTATTAATAAGTTACAGATATGCCTATATAATGGAGAGACTAAAACATTTATTTTGTCACTGGGTTTAAAAACATACTGAAGAAGTAAACCCTTTCATAACTCTGGTAAGAAAGCCATGAATTTCAGATCAAATCCAAGTGTTATCACCATGGTAATTTTCAAAAGCTCAGAGTTGGCTAACTCTCCTTATTACATAGACCAGAGTTCACTTGCACATACAATGTGTACATGTTGGAGGGTTGCTGATTATCCCTCTTCTCGTTGACATGAGGTCTTTGCAGTAGTTTTATTCAATTAGAATTTACTACCAGCTTGCACTTGTCCTTTCTTCATTGGTTTTGTTGTTTATTTGGCTACTGATAAATTATGAATTTTTCATTTATGTTTGTATTCAAGAGGATTTGTTTCAACTAAGAAAGAGATTTTAAAAAGTGCAAGGGAGTAGAGAAGCATCAATATATTTATAGGTACTTTTAAATCAAATCAATGAGGATCAAATGGACATGCTAACACTTTAATGCAAGGAAAAGAATAAATTAATTCAGTGAATATTTCTGCTGTATCCAATAGTCTTAAACTAACATAGATTAAATCATGGTATCTAGGAAGAACATTTCCAGAGGCATACTACCTATTGGAGACATTATTATGTATCACTGATAAGATGAAATAATTTAAAAAGAAACACCCCAATGTTAAAACCAAAACCATATGCCCTTCATTTATTCTAGTATGTTGTCAGAAAACCAGTTGCTGTCTCTCTGCTCTCTAGTGGTCAGGTGTTGTAATTCAAGCACCTGCATCACGTCGGAGCAAAGCCATAGTAACCTTTTTCCACATGGGACTCTCTTGTTGACTACACTGCTTGCTTTCAATGAGAATTCACTAATAAAAGCCAACACCAATCTTGATATGACCAATTTCCATATGATTTTATGCAGTGAGGGATTGGGTTTCATTCATTCATTCAACATTTATTTATTGTGTTTATTATGTGCCTGGCACTTATGAAAGTATTGGGGATACAGTTATGATTAATGCACAGTTTACACCCTCATGGAGTTTCCATTTTGGTGAATAACATAACTTCCGTTTATTTACTATCTACTTTTATGCCAAAACTTATTTTAGACACTTTGCATACATAATTTCATTAAATTCTTACAACCCTAAAAGGAAGATACTATTCCCTGCCCATTAAAAACAAACACAAATAAACTGAGGCACAGAGAGAGTAAATTAATAAATGGGAGAGATGTGATGTGAACCCAAGTAGTTTGGCTCCACAGATCACAAATGTTAACACAGAATCAATTTTAAAATAGAAGACCATACAGAAGCCTAAATTTAAAAAGTCTACTTTGATCTTTTGATTAAGCAGTCATTCACAGTATTTCTAAAAATCTTTGCATTTCTGTCCATAAACATATATACTAGTCTTGTAGTTTGTATTGAAATTTAGCAATCAAAATAGAGAAGATATTCATTTTCTTCCTTCTTCTGTTACCCAATGCCACAAAGACCAAGAAGTTTTTCTTTCTCTGATGCTAATATTTGCTACTGATCTAATGCAACTGTTATGTTCAATGTATTGAAAACCTGGATGCTCTATGATAAAAATTCAGAGAAATAAGAGAAACAAATAGATTATCACTAAGAGTATAGTCCTACCATCTTCCAAAGCATTTGGCTATTCTGTATTCATTTCCTTTTCATTTTTGAAAACCCACTTTTTGCTCTTCTAAAGCTCAATTTTCCCATCTCCTCTAAAATGAAGTTTTTATGGATGAATTTCAATTGTACTAAATATAGCACCATGAAAGGTCCGTCATTTGCACTTGATCAATTAGCAGTTATTTTTAAGATTGATTACTTATTTGTTATTCAATCTGCTTCCCATTTCCCTTCACGTTAATGAGCTGAGACATTACCATGTAGGTTTTTCATTTATTGGCTGATTTTGAACAGTGTGCAGGAAAGAGAGAAAAAAAGAAAAGTCAAAGCAGGAGTTTTAACAAGCTCTTCTCTCTCTTCATAAACCTGATTAAACTGCTGATGTTGGAATAAAAAGACAGAAAAAGTCTCCAGGAAGCTCAGTTAGCAGTTAAGCAAGATCATTGCTTATTTTTCATAAGAAGGTTCTGAAACTTCCTATTCCAGCACATGAAAGAACCCCTTTGGCTTTCCTCTCTTTGATCAGGTCTAGGAGTTTTATAACTCTATAGCAACCACACTTCAACTTCTTTCCACCAGGCTTACCCCTTCTTCCCTGGCCTACTTTTTCCACTTTTATAGGTCAGTACTTTACCCATCAAATAGAACTATTCCAACCTTTAGCCTTTCAGTAAAGAGGGACTAGGTGTTTTATGTGCTTCCGCTCAATTCCTTCTGTCTCACTGTACCTTTGGAGAAGCCAACTATAGTATCCTCAATTATGGATAAATCATAAAAAGTACTGTATATTTAATGAATGGCTTTACTATTTTTCCTACATAGGGAAAGGAGCAATAAAATTGTATTTCATTTTTCCTACTAATATAATTGCATATTTATAAAGTTTGATCAAAATACCCATTTAAAACTTAGTTAATTTACATTTGTGTCTAAAATTTTATATCTGAAAAAGTTTAGATTATGTTACCCAATGTAGCAAGAATTAAGGGGATTAGTTTTGTAGATGATAACAAATACACGGAAGATTTTTGAATAACACAAAAGTTTGAGCATGGGGCTGATATAAAAATAAGATGTCAAAGAATAATCAAATTAATGGAGCATTTATAACAGATCAGTGAGAAAGGTATCAATGCTTCCCTATTTGTCAGTTTCCAGATATTATACTAAACATTCCAACAACTTCGGAATTATGTTAATAATCTATTTACTTTTCTGCCTCCCTCACTAGACAGTAATTTTCTTGAAGGGCTGCATTTAATCTCTGTATCCACAGCACACAGTATAGTGTGTGTGTGTATTACATAGTAAAGGTTCAATAAATTTTAATTGTATGAAAAATTAGAATGCTTATTAATGTGAAGGGAAATGGGAGGCATAATGAATAACATGTAACCAATCTTAAAAATAATTGCTAGTTGGTGAAGTATTAAACAGAAACACAAATGATGAACCTTTCATGGTACTATATTTAGTATAACTAACACTGTTTCCTCAGCATCAACTCACTAATTCTGGCCTTGCAAATGTAATTTTATAAAGTGATAGTAAGTATATTAAAAATAGGCCATTTAAGATTTAGAATTATACTCCATGTCTCTATGCGGAAACATGGTGATTGCAAGCAACCACCAGTAGGAAAGAAGTTGGATGAAAATTAATATGGTTTCCAACCATGATGGAGTAACTGGTACCAGATTAGCCTTCCCATCATAAGCAACCATAAAACTCAATAAAATGTATAAGGCAACTGTTTTCACACTTTGGACAACAGATGGCCTTCTGCCCCAGGACAATTTCCCAAACATGGTGCAGAGGACTGAGCGTAGTGGTCCCACTGAACTGAGAAGGAAGAAATCAGAGTTCAATGAAGTGGATGTGGCTAGAATCTGCAGGGCAGAGCACTGAAGAGAGAGGCTGCACAGAGGGAGGATGTCCAGGAGTCTGAGGCGTGAGTATACCATGAGTTCTTGACTGACCTGTGCAAGTGCTGGATGAGAGTGCATGGTACTTACCAAAGAGCAGCTGCTATGAGGTTGAGAAGAGAACAAAGATACTAGAGGTCAATTGGCACTTGGAAAAATTGGAAGTCTGACCTAGCTAGGGTATAAAGTCCTCATTAACACTTCAGTAACATCCTGAGCTGAGACACCAGAAAGTCTGTGCTTTAAGATTAAGAGCCTCACTAAGACTGACTCTAAATCTTCCCTAACAGAGACTAAAACCAAACTCTGACAAAATTTGCAGAGGATACAAAAGTTTGGAAGTTGAGCTCCACTAAGTAAGAGGAGTTTGGGAAACACTGTGGAATTTCCATAGATCTTACCTGCCAAAGTATAAATCTAAGCTAACACAGTTTAAGATGATGGGCCAGTAATTAAAAAGAAATCAACCCTCTCCAGATGAAGATAAAAGGATCTAAAGTATTTAAGATGTGTCACCAACAATATCCAGGACAGAATTAAAAAGAAATTAGTAGGCATGCAAAGAAATAGAACATGCAAAGAAAGGATAATGTGACTCATAGTCAAGGGAAAAAGAGTCTATTGAAACTGACCTGTTGATAATCCAGACTTTGTGTTCAACAGGCAAAGACTTTAAAGCAGCTATGAAAAAAAAAAGTTCAAAGAAGTAAAGGAAGATGTGTTTAAAGAATTAAAAGAAAGCATGACCTTAAGGTGTGAAGAGATAAAGAATCCTAGCAGATAAAGTGAAAGTGTAAAAACTGAATTTCTATATGTGAAAAGTACAATAACTGAAATGAACAATTCACTAAATGAGCTTAATATCAGATTGCACACTGAAGATGGCAGAATAATGAGTCAGTGATCTTGAAGACAAAACAATAGATGTAATTCAACCTGAAAGATGGAGAAAAGATTGACAAAAATAAGAAGAGCCTCACAGACTTGTGAAGTAATATTGTAAGATACACCATAGTTGTAATTGGAATCCCAGAAATAGAAGAGAGTAGTAATAGAGCAGAAAAAATTGAAAAGTAATGGTCAAAAATCTCCCAAATAAGATATAAAGTATTGACATATGGATCGAAATAGTTCAAAAAACCCCAAGCAAAGCCACTAAAACTAAATCAATATCAGTCACAGCATAGTCAAAATACTGAACCAAAAATAAAGTAAATCTTGAAGGCAGCTATTAAATGGAATGCCGTTACATATAGGGAACAATAGTAAGGATGGCTACTGGCTTCCCATCAGAAACAGTGTAGACCAGAAGATTGTGAAACAGCATCTTCAAGGTACTTAAGGGGATTCTTTGTTCTATTTCCATGAAAACAATGTCATTGCGACTTTGATAGGGAATGCATTGAATCTGTAGATTGCTCGAGGAAGTAGAACAAAGAATCCTAAAATTTATATGGAATAACAAAAGACCCAAATAGCCAAAGCAATTTTGAGAAAAAAGAATAAAGCTGGAGGCATCACACTCCCTGATTTCAAAGTATACTACAAAGCTGTAGTAATCAAAACAGCGTGGTACTGGCAGAGAAACAGACACACAGATCAATGAAACAGAATCGAGAGCCCAGAAATAAACCCATACATCTATGGACAGCTAATTTTTGACAAAGGAGCCAAGAACATACACTGGAGAAAGGAAAGTCTCTTCAATAAATGGTGTTGGGAAAACCAGACAGTCACATGCAAAAGAATGAAAGTAGACCATTATCTTACACCATACACAAAAATAACTCAAAAAGGATTAGAGACTTGAATATAGGACCTGAAACCATAAAACTGCTAGAAGAAAACGTACATAGTACGCTCTTCGACATCAGTCTTAGCAGTATCTTTTTGAATATCATGTATCCCCTGGCAAAGGAAATAAAAGAAAAAACAAACAAATGGGACTACATCAAACTAAAAATCTTCTGCACAGCAAAAGAAACCATCAACAAAATGAAAAGACAACCTAACAATTGGAAGAAGATATTTGCAAATCATATATCTGATAATGGGTTAATATCCAAAATATATAAAGAACTCATATAGCTCAATAACAAAAAAACAAAGAACACATTAAAAAAATAGGCAAAGGATCTGAACAGACATTTTTCCAAAGAAGATATACAGATGGCCAACAGACACATGCAAAGATGTTCAATATAACTAATTATTAGGGAAATGCAAATCAAAACTACAATGAGATATCACCTCACTCCTGTCAGAATGGCTATTATTAAAAAGACAAGAAATAACTAATGCTGGAGGGGATGTGGAGAAAAGGGAACCCTCATACACTGCTGGTGGGAATGTAAAGTGGTGCAGCCACTATGGAAAACAGTATGGAGGTTCCTCAAAAAATTAAGAATAGAACTACCATATGATTCAGCTATTTGACTTCTGGGTATTTATCCAAAGAACACAAAATCACTAATTCAAAAAGATATTTGCATCCCTATGTTCATTGCAGCGTTATTCACAATAGCCAAGATTTGGAAACAACCCAAGTGCCCATCAACAGATGACTGGGTGAAGAAGATGTGGTATATATATATACACAATGGAATACTACTCAGCCATAAAAAAGATAAAATCTTGTCATTTGCAACAACATGAATGGACCTTGACGGTATTACACTAAGTGAAATAAGTCAGACAGAGAAAGTCAAATACCATATGATTTCACTCACATGTGGAAGATAAAAATAACAACAACAAACACATAGATATAGAGATCAGATTGGTAGTTACCAGAGGGGAAGGAGGAGGGAGGAGGGAGGAGGGCGAAAGGAGTAAAAGGGCACACGTGTATGGTAATGGATGGTAATTAGTCTTTGGTGGTGAACGTGATGTAGTCTATACAGAAATTGAAATATAATGATGTACACCTGAAATTTATATAATGCTATAAATCAGTGTCTCCTCAATAAAAAATAAAGTACTTAAAGGGAAAAAATAAAACCTGTCAACCCGTCTATATCCAAAAAAAAAATATTCTTCAAGAGTGAGGGTAAAATAAGGACATCTTCAGATAAATAAAAACTGATATAATTTGTCATCAGCTAGCTTGCAATACAAGAAATGCTAAAGGATTCTCATCAAACTAAAGGGAAATGAAAGCAGATGGAAAACAGCATCTAAAAAAAGAAAAAAGAATATCAGCAATTACAAATAAGTAGGTAAATATAAAATGCTAGGTTGTATTTTTTTCTCATATGTAATTAAAAGACAACTGACTGATTAAAGTAAAAGTAATGACACCATAAAATGAGGTGTATAACATGCATAGAAGTAACAAGTATGCCACCAATAGCACAAATGATAAGAGGCAAGTAAATGGGATTAAATCATTGTGAGATTATTATATTTGTGAAGTGTGAAGAGGGAAGTGGCAAGTGGTAAGTGAGAAGTGTGAAGTAGGAATATGAAGGGTCAGCTTTCTCAGACTATTACAATAGCCTCACAACTGTATCCATTCTTTAACCTCACCCATCCTTTGCATCTACCTTCCACATTTCTGCCACAAGGACCCGCTTCATAACCATGTGATCGGTGCAGATGCAGAGGGCTCCATGTTCAGAAATGCTCTGCAGTTGCTGTCAAATTTTAAAAATGATTTTATCTTTAAAATTGTATTTTGTAGGTTAAGTCAGATGGGACAATGGAGTATGCACCAGAGGCTTTGAGTCTTGGCTCACATGAGGTCTCACCTCCTGCCACCTCCCCAGGACAGGTTCTTGGCCACCTGCTCCCCAACCCTCTGGCTCCCTGGGCCCTGCCTGGTCTCTCCTCTCTCCATGGGCCCTGCTGCCCTCTGCTCTGAGCAGGAACCTGGGCGCAGGTGTGGGAAGAGTTGGAGATGGCCGTGCATGCCCCATGGCATCTCGGGGTGGGGGTGGGGGGAATGGTGGCAGCCATCCCCACTCTAAGCTGGCAGCACCAGAGCATGTCTAGTGGGTGGCCAGCCTGAGTCTGCATCTTGGTGGGGGCAAGCCTCTTGCCCACTCACCTCCAATCCAAGTACCAAGCATAGCCCAATGCAGAGGTTTAAAGATTGTTGAGAGTCACTTGTCTGCTGTGGGTTGGTAAGATGCCTAAGTGAACTTCTCCAGACCACCCCCCTATCCAGTGTGCAGTACATAGGTCCAGTGGCTGGTGGAGGGGCAATCTGGCAACAGTCAGGCCTGAGTGAGTGTATGAGCATGCCCCATGTTGTAGAGCAAGCCCTCTGGGCACCTGTGAGGTTATGCATTCACCTTGCTAGTATCCTAGTACCCAGGAGTGCTCCTTCAGCCAGCTCCAGGCCTGGGGGTGTAATCTCTTTCTCCTTCCAGCCTTCCTGAATGTGACTTGTGTTTTTCTCTTCTAGTCAGCTCTAGGAACCCTCCACGGATGAGCCACGAAGTACTAATTGTGTAAGTTATCCATTTTGCATACAAGTTAAATGCTCTGATATTTCCATTTAAAATGGGCATTGCACAATATAAAGCTGAATGGTAAAATTCACGTAAATAATTTAGAATTTTAATTTTTGTTTACTAAGAATGACACAATAGCAAATATAAAATACCATGACAAGTTGAGAGACTGTAGAAAAAAGGAAAATATCTTTGTATGTACCATTAATTGCATGTTTTCTTTCTTTTTGAACAAAGGGCCCCACAAATTAGGTACCTGGCTCTGCCTGCCATACGTCTCTTTGAAAAACAAATATGACTAGATCATGCCTCTCCCCTGGGTAGGCACATCCAACAGTTCCCCATTATCTATAGGATAAGGTGCAAAAGTCCTTAGACTTTACTTTATCTCACTTTTACAAATGTTATTACACTATTCAAGAAAAAACTAATCTATACAATATTACCTGAACCCACATTGTGCTTTCCTGCTCCCATGACTTCTCATGCCCATTTTCTTGTCAATTCTAGCTATTAAGATTCTAATTACCCACCAAAGTTACACAAATTTAGCCTTTCTCATTACCCCTGGATGAGAGTGACCTCCTCATCTTGTGGACATTCATAGAAGTTCTATGATTGGACTCTTTGAGTAGAAAGGACCTCAAAGGTCATCTGGTCTAATGGTTCTCAATATCAGCCACACATTAGAATAACTCAGGAAGACATTTCAAAATACATTCAATACCCAGAACCCACCTCTGAATAATTAAACAGAATCTCTGGGACAGAGGCATTGGGATTTTATAAATACCTCCCAGATGATTCTAATGTGCAACCGGAGTTGAGATCCAACTCCTCTTTTACAGACAACTACATTAACAAACAGAGAGTTGAAGTGACTTGGTTAATGTCAAATAGCTATTTGGGGAATCAAAGGATTAGAACCTAGGGCTTTAGCTTTTTCCACTTCACTGTGTATTTTCCATTTCACAAATTCACCACTTATTTATCGTGACATTGTTAATCATGATCTCCTGTATACATACATATCTTGTCTCTCAAACTAGATTGTAACATGAGGAAAAACAGCTATGTATCTGTTCTTTGTACTCCCTTCATTGTCTATAATGTAAGTGCTCAGGATATATTTGTGGATTGGATTTTGTCTTTACTCAATTTTTTTTAGCCAAACATTTCTGACATTGGACAGCAGCCATCTTGTTTTTCAGAACTCAGAGGACTCTGGTGATCTTAAGATTTTACAGTTAATCAATTAGTAAAAATAGAGGAAGACAGAATTCTGCTGAATGTTCTACTGGTTGATTTGGGCAACAGATCACGACTATCCAAAGCTATCATTGACTTCTTTATGAACTTTCAATCTATGTGTCTTTTTTTAAGGTTAAAATGTCATATTCAATTTCCTTTCCTGGAGGAATGGAGATAAAGCTATTGCCATTTTCATTTCCTTTATCATATGAAAATTATCTCTGTAGAGAGTGAGTAATTTTTAGTTGATTCTACAATGAAGAGGCTTATTGTAGTTTTTAAACATGAAAAAGTGTAAACTAAGTATCAAGTGATTTTTTTGATGTATTAATGAATCATGAACGAATTTTAGCCAAAGAATTTAACCCCGACTAAGATATACAGGAGGAAATTCCAAATGTCAACTGGCTCATTATAAGCTTTGAAAACATATGTACTTATGCTCAGACATAGATGTCTTCAATATATTTTTGATTTTTAGTGTTTGTCTATTCTGATATTTCACCAGCTATCTAGAATTATGAATTTAACAAAGCTAGCCCTTGGACAATTTGGTGCTCTGTGGTTATATTGACCCAGAGGAGAAGAGCTTCCCAGCCAACCCATAGAATCATAGGAATTAATAAGTGATTGCCGTTTAAACCACTAAATTTGGGAGTGGTTAGTAACAGCACAAGCTAACTGATATTTGAAAAAAAAAAAAGCTAACTGATATAAATGGCAACAATATGATTGCCCATCAGTAGGGGAATACTTGAATAAATAGTGGCACGTTATGGGGAATTATGCAGCTGTTAGGAAAAATGTTACATATACATCTATTGATTGTCATTTGTTTCTGCCTCTCCAACTAGATTGTGAGCTCTTGGAGGACAGAAAGCTTGTCTCCACCTTCGCTGATTTCCTCCACAGCACAGCAGGAGCTCAAGTATTTGTTGATTGATTTGATTGCTCCATGGCTCCATTTTTTAAAGTGAAACAAGTAAACTTTAGTTGGAAGAGTTATTCTACTGGTATAGTCTCAAGAATGTACTATCTGGTGGAATTAGCTTGGTATGTCTGCCTATTAAAGCTATAAGAGCTTAATTGGCAAAATCCCAGTGTAATTAACAATCATTTGATCCACCTGGACTGACTGCATGACCATATTATCAGTGCAGTCATACAGGGCCCTGTGCTCAGAAGGGCCTCACAGTTGGAGAAGAATCTCTGTGGATGCAATCTTGAAATTCTTAATAATTTTATTCTTGAAATTGTGTTTTGTAAGTGAATTCAGATGGGACAATGGAGCCTCAGGTCACGTGTGGTCCCACCATTCCACCTGGCCAAGATGGGTCCTCAGCCACAGGGTCAGGGTTCACAGTAATGATGTAACCAGCATTACATAGATTGTATTAGGAAACTGCAGAGGAAAGAAAATATATAGCTTCAATACAAACAGAAAAATCATGGCATTGTGTGGAATAACAGCATTGCTATCTTTTGCTTGTGGAAGAAATGAAATTAGCCTAAGATGGTACATTTGACAATGAAGAATATAAAGAAATGTTTCCTGGACCTGACACTAGCTCTTGTTATGTCTTTTTTTCCCCTCCAAGGAATCAGCTTTTGCTTTTGTTAATATTTTCTAGGATTTTTGTGTTAGTTTATTCACTTTTGCTCCTGTCCTTCTATTAATTTTTTTCTGTCATTTGATTCTCTTTGTTCTCTTTACTACTTAGATCAAATACTTGATCTGTATACAGCTAGGTGCCTTATTAACGAGAACAGTTCTCTAAGTAGCCTAGCCTGACACTAAACCAATTTTCTGGAAAAGGTGGAGAGAGGTCCAAGTTGAATTATTCTTGAATTTATTCAAGAGAGTTATACAGTTGAATAAAAATTCAGCTGTAGCTGAACTTCAATTTGAAAACAGATTTATGTAGAAAAAACTCAGCTTAACCCGAAATATGGAGTGACTGTTTCACACCAATCAAATGCTGTTACAATGCATCCTACTGTGAATCCATGACCACTGCTTTATTGTTAGGTCTTGTCATCTCTTTGTTATTTGGAACCACACCATGTCCCCCCTGACTGTCAGAAGGTAAAGCAGTGCTGGTGGTGATGTGGCACGGACAGCGCTGTTGCTGAGAACACACATAATCCTGAACAAGCAGCTCAGGGAAACTCACAGACACCTGCTCCTCAACTTGACGCTCAGTGTAAGCTAGGAGTTAGGAGCGTGGGATGCTGTATCAGGCAGACCTGGTTTGATTCTGTTTCTTCCAATTACTAGCTGAGTTACCTGCTGGCACTTTCCTTACTCACCATAAATCTCCCTTTTCTTGTTTGTAAAATAGGGATAATGGTAAACACCTTTCACTTACAGTTATTTCTAGTTTTAAATGAAATGAGTCACTTTCTCTGAGAAGCCTTCCCTAACACACAATCTACTGGAAGCACCCCTGTTATTTTCCCGTACTGCACATAATTATTTTCCTTTAGAGCACTTGTCTCGATTTGTATGTATATATTCTTTCATATATTTATAGATTAATTTGCTTAATGTTTGCCTCTCCTACTAGACTGTTAAATTGATGAGTAAGGGGACTATATCTATCTTGTTCATGACTTTATGCCTGCACTGAATAAAGTATCTGCCAGGTAATAGTTGCTCAATAAATATTTGTAGAATGAACAAATGAAAAGCTTAGCACGGTGCTATGTGTTTAAAATAATAAAGTAGCCAACTCAAAAACCAAAGTAAATACAAAAGGGAATGGTAATTTCTTTTCTAACTTACTTGTCCTAAGGTGGCATTGACCTCCTCCCTCAGCCAATTCTTGGTCAACTTAAGCACTCGAAGTCTCAGCAGGATTCAATGTCAGGCTTACTTTATTTCATTGCTCATTCATTTACTAAGAGCCTCCTTTTGCTGAATTTTCCCCACCTGACAATTTCCTATCATTGGGAGAATCATGGCTTCAGGTCTCAGGGGGCAGTTTCCTTTAAGGAGGAGGACTAGCCGTTGCATAGACACCAGATTAGTCCATTTTTCCTGGCTCTTTTTCTACTTTTGTATACTGAAGGGCTATCTGTCATAAAGTGCTTCTGATTGACTCATTTCTGAGTAAATTATTCTTTTTTGAGAAAAAAGTCAGTCTATACTGAAACATGTTCAACCCAATTAATCCATACCACAAGTAAAACATTCAATACTCAGTTTTTATATTTTATCATGCCCCCTCCCTCCACCATACACACTTCCCTGTAACAAAGATTACAAAGCCCAGATTCTGGCTCATGTATTCCAAACAATATTAAGTGCACTCAAATTCTTGTACAAGAAAGAAATGTGTCCAGTGTCCTAGAGGGCATTGTAACAGCATTGACCAGCACCAGCTTGATTTTAACCAATGGCCCAGAGACAAAAGGTCCCTTTATGTAGGTAGCAATTTCCTGTGGCATGAATAGATGTCTCATTTATATTTATTTTGCCCTAACATCTCAGTGTCAAATTAATATCACTATCTTCCCCATGCTTTCTGAATCCAGCACCTGATTTTTGATAGGTGGCAAACAAATCAATGAAAATGACTCTTTAAATTTCCCTTCACATATTTGATATTTCCCATGTGTCATTTCATTGCATCTTATCGTTTATCTGAATCAGACTTGACTTTGAAAATGCTAAATCACTGTGTTGTCTACGTCTAATGATATAGTTTATAAAATTTTCTAAAAGAAAATAAATAGGGTTGATTGGTATACCTTTTGTGCATAGCAAAGTGTATGCTCATTAACATGAATTATTATATTTTGTGAACTCATACTTCTAATATTTTCATTTTTATTTTTCCCAAATTTCTCACTTATAAAATATCACATATTTATGTCTTCTAAAAAGGAAGTAAACAAATAGTTCAGCATATAAATCTCAGTATCTGCTTGGGGACTCCCTCCCTCAATGGCCCTGTGATAAGGCACCATGACAAAGTCTGAGCAGACAACCGTGCCATTATTTTTGCACTTATTTTTCAAATTTCTCTGCAAGGACATCTTTGTTTGGTTCATACATTTCAGGTATGTTCTTTTTTTAGTGTTTCAGCTATAGTAAGAATTCTCAGGCTCTGAATAATGAATAGCTATGTGGTTTGTCAGATTATGTCACTTTGGAAGCTATGATCTGTACGTGACAATATGTAGCTCCTATCTGGATTTTTGACAGTCATTTCTTTTTGGAATTATTTTGAGATGAAAGTAAAGCTTTACAGGAAAGGGTGACTGAAAACCTGATGCATACATGAAGACAGGCTTGAACAGCAAATGCCCTGAAGCCTCGCTGTCACACTGATCACAGGGTCAGCACCATCTCACACGTGGACTATTATAATAGCTGCCAAACTGATATCCTTGACTTTAGCCCCCACACCAGTGTGTCTTTCTTAAATATTGTGTTGTTTCTCTTATATTACCATTATGTGCGAAAACTTTCAATAGTAATAGTTACCATGTTTTAGGACATTGGCCTTGTTATAGTTAATACTTTATTTCTAATCTTCATGGTAACACTGCAGGGGAACAATTCTGACACCCATTTTATTTTGTACGCAAATGATGTGGCATTAATTAACAGTGATCCTGTTAAAATATAAGTCAGATCATATCCATTCTTCTGCTCGATACCCTCCAATGGCTTCCCTTCTCACTTAGAGTGAAGGCCAAAGTCCTTACTATAAAGCATTACATGATCCGACCGCCATCACTTCTCAGACCTCATCTTCTACCCCCTCACTCTTTGGTAAGGGTGTCCCTGCCACCCATTCTCCACAATATTTCATAACTCCTTTCCTGATTTATGTTTTGTCCTCAGTACTTACCACTCTCTAAAATACAACCTATTTTACTGATTAATCTTATGTATTGTTTGCCTTCCCCCACTAGAATGTAAGCCTCATAAGAACAAGGATTTTTGTCTTTTGTTCACGACCAGATCCCCAGCACCTAGCATATGGCAGGCATTTACTAAATATTTGCTAAATAAAGTAATAAATTTATTCCATTACATTTTCAAATTATGAACTATATCATCTTTACAAAGATCCTATATAATGATAGGTATAGTTTAAAGACTACTGAGAAAATTACCAATACCTCAGATGTCCCCAGTGTGCTCCTCCTGCGTGGCATCCACTTTCTTCTCCTCAGAAGATTTGCTTTTCTGAATTTTTTTAAATCACTCTCTTGTGTTTCTTACAGTTTATCACATAAGTATGTATTTCTTAACAACATATTATATAGTCTTACCTGTTTTTGACTTTAATATAAATGGATTAATACACATACTTTCTTTTGCAACTTGCTTTTTCATTCAACATGTTTCATCCATCAATGGATATTTAGGATGTTTCCATGTCTTGGCTATTTTGAATAATGCTGCAGTGAACCTAGAGGTGCAAGTATGGCTTGAGATTCTGATTCCATTTCTTTAGAATATACACATAGAGGTGGGATTGCTGGATCATGTGCTCGTTCTATTTTTAATTTTGTGAGGAACCTCCATACTGCTTTCCATAGAAGCTGCACCAATTTACATTCCCACCAACAGTGCATGAGGGTTCCCTTTTCTCCATATCCTCACAAACCCTTGTTACCTCTTGTCTTTTTGATGATAGCCATTCTAACAGGTGTGAGGTGATATCTCCTTGTGGTTTTGATTTGCATTTCCCTGATGATTAGTGACGTTGAGCACCTTTTCATGTACTTATTGGCCATTTGTAGGTCTTCTTTGGATAAATGTCTATCAAGTCCTCAGCCTATTTTTTAATCAGATTATTTGGGTTTTTATTTTTTGCCATTGAGTTGTATGAAGAACACACACTTTTAACCCCTCTTTCTCTTGAGGCTCCATTTAATCCGGAATCCTAAAGATAACTAGAGGAGCCCACTAGCAAAAAGAAATTTCAACAAATTTCTAGAAGATGTTCTAGAGTGGATGGGAGAGTAGTGACTGATGAATGAGACAGAGGAAGCTGTAGTCCACAGCTATGGAGGAGGTTGCAGAATCATTGAGAGATTCTTTCAGTACTAAGGAGTCAGTAAAGAGAAACGTGAAGCTTATTAAAAAATAAGCTTCAAAAAACTGAAGCTTATTAAATCTCTACCACCAACCACCAGAAATTTGTCACCCAGGGAAACAAACAAGCAAACAAAATCATAAGAGTCTTTCTTAAAGAAGTCAAATGATGTGTTTTGGAGGTACTAGGGCAACTAGGGTAGCAATTATCACCTCCGAAGTGATTTGGCTTCTGTGAGTCACTTTGTGAAATAGTCTTCTCTCTTTAAAGCAAAATTTGTGAGTGAACAGCTTCTTGCATGTACAAAGCTTCTGGTTACCTTTTCTATGCTAAATCTGAAAATATGAAAAGCAAACAATAACTAGATATTTGAGGACAGTCAGCAACATAAAAAAGGAGGCTCAAGAAAAGCAAGAACAATCAAAGAACTAAACAGAGCTCTTAGAAAATGATAGAAGAGCAAGTAGTGGAGATTTCACACAATTTACAACAAGTAGACAAAGAAACAAATATATGAGAGAAATGAGAGACTTGGAGAATTAACCCAAGAGATCCATTATTTGACTATTTGGAGTTTCAGAAGGACATTGGAAGATTATAGAGGAAAAAAACTGGGTGCTAGAAGACACAATGATGCAACACCTTCAAAATTCTAAGGGAAAATAATTTTCATCCTAGAATTATTTTCGTGAATTACCAATCATGTTTGAGGACAGAATAAAGATCTTTTCAAATATGCAAGACCTCAAATATTCCTTCACTCACCCTTCCTTAAGAAGTTATTTGCTTCATCCAGTAAAATGAGGTAGTACCCTAAGAAGGAAGAATATAAAGAGTCTAGGAAACAGTAGCTAGCCCAGGAGTTTAGCGACAGGACATTCAGTGATGATCTATTCATCATTCAATGTTCATTATTTTCAGTGACAGGATGTTGAGCAGTAGGTGCAGAGAGGCACAAATGGCTGGTAAATAGTCTGATGCCAATTTGATTCCTGCTCCTTTGTAGTATAGTGGGGTTTTTTTCTTTCTTTTCCTTTTGGAAGTTCTAGGATCTTCTATGTTTGCTGTCTTATATTTTACTATCATACATCTGGATGAGTTTTATTGTTGTTATTGTGGTTGTGGTTGTTCATTACAGAGCATCTGACAACTCATGTCGTTTAGTTACTGGGCTCTCTCTTTGGCAGACAGTTTGCTTTCAGGAAGCATGCATTCTATGCTCCTCAATGCTATAAGGTTTACAGGGGCTGACCTGCTGTAGGAAAAGCCTACGGCTTTTCAGTAGTGCCTGGGGTTGGGGGATAAATTCAAATTAGGGATGCAGTATTAAGTCTACTTGACTAACATATGTAAAGCCATGTTCTTAACATAAAGATGATATTTATTCTTATCCCCATTTGTCTGACTCTTGTTTTCTCCCTCAATTTGTTCTGCTCTCAGATGGGGTAGAGGGATATTCTTTATTGACCTCAGTCCACTCCAAAATCTCCTAGAATTCTTATCACACATAATTGGAAAAACACAGTAATATGTTAATAAAACATATAAAGCTCCCTGCCACAGCCTTATCTCTTGCTAATATTCCCACCTTCTCCCCTAACTCTATCTTCTAGCCATATGGTACTATTTGCACTTCTTCAACTATGTCATGCCTTATCTCAATGCTGAACTTTGCACATTCTATTCCCTCTGTCTGGAATACTCTTTCAACTTCCTCCACACCTATCTGAAAACTTGTCCTCCAGAAAGTGTTTCCTGATATCTCATAGAATGCTGTGTGTGTTTTCCAACACTGTATTTATCATATTGTATTACAATTTGATGTCTGCTTTTTCATTAGACAGTAAGCTTCCTGAGGATGTTGATGGTGACTTATTCATCTCTAAATATATCACATTATCTACCACAGTGCTTGCTACATGGCAGGTGCTCAATAAATGTATGTTGGAGGGATTAACCTTTTGCATATAGCTGAAAATAAGTACTCTAATTTGCCCTCAATAAAAATGAAATCCTAAATGGAAAAGCACAATCATTTCCTTCACTTGCCTCACATACACATAAGAATTGGCATAACCCAATCCTTTCCTTCTCCCACTTTCATCCTTCCCATATACATACTCAAGGAGTGATAAGAAAAGCAGATTGATCTAAGAGACAGCAGATTGGCCTATCTAAGAGGACTGATTTAAAAGACAGCATATAGAGCAAACTATGGTTGGAAATGGAACTCTAGATCTATTGCTACTGGTCTGATCTTTGGATTCGAGAGCTATGTTCCTGAAGTGTAGGGTTGGGTTGATGAAACCCCTATATTTTAGAAACCATGTACTCTCTGTAACCCTAACACAGGGCTCATGTGTTGGAAGAAGAAGAAGGAAAAGGAGAATGAGAAGGAGAAGGGAAAAGGAAAGAGGAAGAAGAAAAGGAGGAAGAAAGGGAGAAGGAGGAGGAAGAGGAAGAGGAGGAGGAGGAAGAAGAGGAAGAAGAAGAGGAGAAGGAGGAGGAGGAGAAGAAGGAGAAGGAGAAGAAGAAAGTGGAGGGAGAGTTTCCTCCATTTCAGGTGACAGAGTTATCATTAGGTGCTTTGATTGAGTAAATTAAGGTTATCTTTATGATGTTCTTACCTCTTTTCTCCTGTTCTTTATGCTTGGAGCGCAACAACTTCATGCTCCCCTAGTCCTCCACTAAGAAAAATCACCCAGGTTGATACTCCCACGAAGTATTACAGGCCAAAAAACTACCTTCTCCCTCGTCTCAACTAAAATCTCCATTCTTACAGAGCAGGGGTTAAGAGGAAGTTTTCACATTTTCAAAGAAGATGCATATTAATGCAATGGAGTCTATAATTGGTAGGATTTCCTGGAGTAAAAAATGTGAGGGGGCATGTGAAATTTAGGATTTAGGCATCAGCTACAGGGTGTGGCTATGAATCTGTCATTGGGTCTCTTCTTTGGTGATTTCTTTATTAAACAGCATCTTCCCTCCTTTCGTTTGTGACCCTACAGCTTATCTAAAAGTTCCAATTGTTTTTATATTGACAGCAACAGTTGGGATAACTGTGGCAAACTGCATATATGAATCATTTATGACTCATATACTGCCAAGTCAGGGATCCCTTATCTTTCTATTTGAGATCATTCTTAAGTTTTCTTTTTGAATGTTGATGTTGAAGGGTGTTTTTAAGAGAGACTCCTATGGAAAAGAATATTAATGGTATATTACATTTGTATATTGTGTCTCAGTTTCCAAAACGATTCCCACATGCATCTCCTTTTAGCCTTCAGTGAGCCTGAGAAATGAAGCATTAAATGAGCATTATAACATGTCTTTTCCAATTGAGGAAATGGAAGCTCAGAGTTTGGATGGCTTGTTACAGGTTGGATGGCTTTGTATGGCTTTATTAAGAGGTTGACCATTGTTAATAAAGGAATAAAGCTAGGACTAGAATTCAAGTTTCTCAATCCTGGATTGAGCTCTTTCTACCACATCATGCTGCCTCAAAAAGAAAGTCTAGGTCAAGCAGATGTCTGAATAACTTTAAGCTTTGGATTTAAGAAACATAGCCAAATTATTGGTCTCTAGGGAGAACATGTGGTAAAAATATTTTACACCATAGTCAGGTACAGAAATACATATGATAGGTAAGGTGTGGAAGAGTGAATGAAGAAGATAAATTTCTTACTTCTTTAGAGAGGATAGAAGAATTATCATCTTTTGTCTGGATGAACTAACCCTAGGAGGGGAAGTTCTATTTCTAGAACCATGACTAAGTTGCCACTGCTCATTTGGTGTATAGTGGCTTACCCAAATGACACAAAAATCCTTCAGAGGAAATTGAGTTTTTCATGTTGAACTTGTAAACACTATGCATGTAGTGATAGTAATATCAGAGGAGTCATAAAAATAATATATTTATTAATTTGGGGGAAATGCAAGTTACTAAGTTCATCTTCATGCTGTTACAAATTCTTTAGGGAACACAGTTAAAGAGTTAATGTTAACTTAACGAAAATATAAACTGAGCCAAAACTATCTGGATAGAAAATAGATATGACTATGAAAGTTGGAGAAGAGAATCAAAGACAAGTTTTTTTTAGATGGATTTAGGACAAAAACAGATCATTTAATACAGAAACATTGGGAGAAGACAAGAGAAAAGACCACCTAAATATTCTACAGCTCTAAATTCAAGGAGGTTATGACTTGTCCAATGAAAAATTAATG
This sequence comes from Tapirus indicus, assembly GCA_031878705.1. Lineage (NCBI taxonomy): Eukaryota > Metazoa > Chordata > Mammalia > Perissodactyla > Tapiridae > Tapirus > Tapirus indicus. The sequence goes on along the minus strand of CM062942.1, from coordinate 114,985,810 downwards.
TCTTCTGTCAGATACCAATTTATTCTTGTGTTGCTGTATATGCTTATTTTGAAAATATATAGTAGTGTCCTGTTATGAAAAGTATTATCATTACATGGGTTTAGATAGAGTTTAGGTCCAATCACTTCTGAATACAAGAGTTTGAAGCTGCAGCAGATAGTGTGGTGGAAAAAAATCCTGAACTGTAAGTCAGAATACCTGAGTTCTACTTCTTGTTCTGAAGCCTACTAGCTTTGATTGGTGTACTAGAAATGCCCATCATTTCACTGTGCCTGTTCCTTTTTCTTAGAGAATCTGCTATGCCTATAGCATAAAGTGAGCAGCCTACTTCCCATATGACCCTGTGCCCCTGGGCACAGCTGAATGATCCAGGGATGAAAATCTGTCCCAAGCTTGGGCGATCAGCTTCTCTTTTCTAGAAATTTGATCATATAGTCTTGGGACCCAAGCCTGCCATTTGCTGGAGGCAGGCATGCTGTGCCATATACAACTGATAGATGAGGAGAAAAGAATGAAGCAGAGGTGTAGAGAGAAACATATATGATGTGTGTATGTGTGTGACTAAGAGAGAGAAAGAGCAAGAAAATGAGTGAGATAGAGATAGAAATAGAGATTGGTTGCTGTGACAGAGGGAAGAGAGAGTGTGTCAAAGCATGGACAGGCTGTAAAAACGTTCACCTGGAAATGACATGTCTGCTCTAATTTCATTGGACAAAACAAGTTACACGACTACACCTAACTTCAAGAGGTCAGGGTAGTGCAATATTTCTATGTGCCAAAAAAGAGAGAGAGCTTAAACGTTTGTGACTAGCACTAATTACTACCATGTTCAGGTACCATCATAGGAGTCCAAGGAAAATCAAATGAGGTAATGGATAACAGCAGGTCTTTTGTAACTTTAAAGTGGCATTTAGATGTGAGAGATGATTTTAACTACATGGTACAAGTCTGCTATAATTTAACTGTTGTACATCTGGAGTTCATTATACCCATTAAATTTCAAATATCAATTTGAGGCAGGGAGTGGTATAGGTGCAATGGGATGAATTTTTTTTCTTTATTCATGCTTTCCTTATTGGCATACAAAGCATATCTAGGCCAGAATAACTAGAGTTGTTCTCTGATCCCGCAACTCACTGCTAAGAAAAAACTAGAAATTCTTTTAGCTGAATAATGCAGAGTGAAAGTGCTAAGAGTAGTTTGATCTTGGGCATGTTAAATATCTGATTGTTTTGTAGATATTCCTCCCTGAAGGCAGAGAAAGGTAAAAGCTTCTTTCACACTTTCCCTTTTGATCCCTCAGAATCTAAAACGTCCCTTTTTCGAACATGCCAAGCAATGCTTCAAGTGCCTAAGAATCAGAATGCTTGATAAGCCTTTTCATGGGGCAAGAGGAAAAATCAGTAAGTCTAAGTGGCCACATAAAAGAGAAATGAGACAGAGTGGTTTCAAAAGGAAGAGGTTTGTCTCCAATGGAAAAGGGTTGGTCAGATGGGGTAAGCTGCAAGAGTAGAGTAAAGACCTCATGTCCATTAGGAAACTTGACATGAGTTGAATGATATAGAGGAGACAGTCTTTATTCTGTGGACTTCAAATGATTTGAAACGTGTGGTTAAACCAAAAATAGAGAACACTTTTATGTTCTTTCGGACCCAGGCATTTGTGTATGATCTGTCAGTAAGACAATTTGGTTAAGGTCTGCGTCACTCTCCATTTTTCACTCTTAAGGGTTAAATTCTGATCCCACATATGTTTGACAAATTTATCTTTCCAAATAAGGATATTAAGTAAATTGATTATTATCTAATTACCAACTATTATCATCTTCACTTCATAAAAGAAGTAATTTTATCACCAAGAAAGCAGGAAGGATATAATCCTAGACTAATGAACAACTGGCCCTCTCTATTTCCCTTACAGACAGGACAAAATGCAAAATGTTTTTAACAATTTGTATTAATTTGGGGAAAATGTGATTCTGGAAAGTTGGAAAGCCAGAGACAGAGATATTGTTCAGAGTCATGTGGGCACTGAGGGTATGGCCTCACTGATGCCAGGAGACCCCAGTATTTTATAAACATTACCTTAAATGGAATAATACAGAACATTGTTGAAATTCTTCTAGACTGGTTATGTGAGCTTCAAGTATAAAAGGAATGTGGCATATCAAAAAATTAAACTTCTTGGATCCAATAAGCATTGCTGTTGCAGACACAGCTTGTTAGTTTCCTATTCAATATCCATTTCCATTTCTTCCTTACTTACAGAACTCAGATTTTGTTTGGATTGACAGTTTGCCCAGCTATTCATAATACTAAAAATACTCATCTTCCTAGCCTCTCTTGCAGCTAGGAGTGCATGACTATGTGACCCAATTCTGGAAAACGACATGTAATAAAAATCATGACTCCTATGTTAGGGTGAAGGAGTAATTAGAGGCCAAATAATAAGCAAACTCCTGGCCAAGATCTGCTTACTGTGGGTCTACTGGGTCCATGAACCTACCCAATGGTCATTTCTCTGGTCCCAAATGTATAATTGGATTGGCATATTTGGCAATTGGAATAACCCACACAATGGACCTTGCCATACAGGGTAAGAACTGTCCCCACCCCCGCCCCAGATGAAGATAGCAAATTCAAACCAATATTGAATCCTGGGGGTGGCACAAATTAGTACTACCATTAAGGATCTGAAGGATGCAGAGGTTGTAGTTTCCATCACATCTCCATTTAATTCACCAGTCTGGTCCCTGCAGTAAAGGAATAGATCCTGGATGATGATCATAGACTACCATAAACTCAAGCTAGTGGTAGCTTAAATCACAGCCACAGTGCCAGATTTGCTTGTTAGATTAATATGGTCTCAGATACATGACATGTGGCCACAGATTTGGCAAATTCTTTTCTATCCCAATCAAAGAGGATCAAAAGCAGTTCACATTCTCAAGGATGAAAATCAATACACATTTACAATTTTGCCCTTGGGTTATGTAAAATCTCTGACCCTTTGATGTAAGGTAGTCTGAAGAGCTCTGGACAATCTGTATGTCATGCAGAATATCACATTGATCCTTTAGATCAATGACTTCATGCTAATTGGGCCATAGCAGCAAGCGATGGTTAGCATGCTGGAGACCTTAGTAAGACACATGCACTCCAGTCCAAGAGGTAGGAGATAAATACTAAAAGATTCAGGAGTCTACCAGATCATTATACTTTTTAGGGGTCCAGCTGTCAGGAGTGTGCTGGGACCTTCTCATCAAAGGAAAAGAAAAATTTTTGCACTTGTTCCACCTACCACAAAGAAGGAAGTACTGTGCCCAGTAGGCCTCTTTAGGTTCTGCAGGAAGCATATTTCACATCTTGCAGTACTGCTCTAGCCCATGTACCAGATGAAAAGTAAAGCTACCAGCTTTGAGTGGGGCACAGAGCAGGAAAGATCTCTGCAGCAGGTCAAAGTGCAAGCAGCCCTGCTGCTTGAGCCATATGACTCTGAAGACCCTATGGTTTTGCAGATATCGGTGGAGGGAAAAGATGTTATTTGAAGTTTGTGGAAAGCTTAGTGGGAAAATCCCTGGAGTTCTGGAATAAGGCCATGTCATATGCATTGGAGAATTAAAAGCCTTTTGAAAAACAGTACTTGTTATGGTACTGGACTCTAATAGAGACAGATTATCTAATCCTAGGACACCAAGTCACCATGCATCTGGAATTTTCTATTATGAGGTAGGTCCTGTCAGATCCATCAGTCTTAAGGTCTGGTGAGCCCAGAAACAACCCATCATAAGATGGAAATGCTATATCTGAGATCAAGTGTAAGGAGGACCAGAAGGTATCAGCAAGCTGCATGAAATATTAGGCCAGATCCCAATGTCATCTATCAAATTTGCACTATCACCTCTCCCTCAGCCATACCTTTGGCCATACTAGGAGTCCCATATGACCAACTAATGCTGGAGTTTTTAAAAATCTCAAGTTTAGTTTAAAGATGGGTCAGCTTGGTAGATGAGTATAAACCAAAAATGGATGGCAGTTGTATTAAAATCTCATTCAGGGGTGGCTAGGAAAGACAATAACAAGGGAAAATTCTCCCAATGGGTGGAGTGTCAGGTAGTACACCTGATTGTCCACGTTTTGTGGAAGAAGTAGTCAGAGGCTAGAATATATATACAGACTCATGAGCAGTGACAAATGGCTATCTGGCTGGTAGAGGCTGGAAAAGAAAAAAGAATGAAAGGTCTTGGAGAAGGAACTCTAGAGTAGAGCCATGTGGATAGACACATTTGAGTGGGCACAATGTGTGAAGGTCTTTGTTTCACATTTTCACATTCACCAAAAAGCATCTATATGGGAGAGCCACTGAACAACCAAATTGATAAAATGACTTGATAGGTTGATATTAGCTAGCCTTTGACATCAGTCACTCCAAAACTGGCATGATGAACACATAGAGGCAGAAAATGAGGCTACATATGGACCCAACAGCATGGGTTTCCATTCATGAAGGCTGATCTAGATTCTTCTGGTGTTGAATATCCAACTGGCCAGCAGTAGAGGCCAACACTGAGCTTTCAATACGGAACCATTCCTTGAGGCTATCAATTGGCCATGAGCTTGGCAAATTGGTCCCTTTTCATCCTGGAAGGGCCAGTGGTTTGTTCTCAGAAATAGGCAGATATCCCAGGCATGAGTTTAGCTTTCTTGCCTGTAGGACTTCAGCCAGCACCACTATCTGAAGGCTTATAAAGAGATCCATCCAAATCGGATCCCATATTACATATCATCAGAAAAGCGAGCCCAATTTACAGGAAAAGGATTATGGGAATAAGCCCAAAACTGAGTTCTACTGGTTGCTTCATATTTTGTATCATCCAGAAATTGCCAGCCTGATAGATTGTCAGTAGACCTGTTGAAGGCACAGCTAAAGTGCCACCTTGAAGAAGTCAATATGGGATTCTCTTCTCTAGGATGCAGTGTATAAACAAAATCAAAGACTTATATATGATTCTGTGACCCAATAGGATGAATACATGGTCTGGGAAACAATGGATATAAACGCAGAAGCACACTTGTACCAGGGGACACAGTGGAGGTAATATTGAATTACAAGACACACCACAAGAGAGAAAAGGAGTCACCATCTTGGCAGGAGTCATTGACCCTAATCAGCACGAAGAGGTAGGGCTGTTGTTACACAATGGCCACAGGGTGAATACTTATGGAACACAGGTGATCAACTCGGGCATCTCTTGATACCCCCACTTGCCCATTATAACTCTCAATATACAAGTGTAGCAGTTCCAGCCTGAGAAAGATATGGCGACCAAGGGTTCAAGATCACTGAAAGATGAGGGTCAAGTTTACACCATCAAGGAAACCACAAAGGCCAGCATGTGTGGTAGTTGGAGATGAGAGGAATCTAGATTGGATAGTGGAGAAGAGAGAATGAGTATCAATTGCAACTCCAAGACTATCTGCAGTGGCAGGTGCTGTAGTTGGCTCTACTAACATCCTTTTTCTGAGTTTCTCCTCAGGGAAAAAAGACACGAAATGGTTGAGGGAGCTCCTCCTCACTCATAGGAAGTGGGTCTCAGTGGCAGAAGGGGTGGACTATGGTGGACACAGAAATGCTCAGCTTAAATCCTCCTTCAGGGAAGGACTTGCTGCCCAGCTGTTGGGAGTGCAGTAGGCAGACTGCCTCCAACTGACAGCTCCTTCTGGGCCTGCTTCAGCTGAGCCACCTCACCCATGATGATGTATTTCTTTGGTGGCACACATCTGATGACTAAGAAAGGTGAGAGGATAAGTGCCTGGACATTCTAGCCCAACCAGAGATACCCCTGTCAGGCAATATTCACTCCAGAGCTCTCCACAGGATTGGCTGAGGCTTTGCTGGACCTGCATCACTGTTCACCTTTTCCCTCTGCACAATCCCACTTTCTCCCCTTTCCTCCCAAAAGTGCTAAGCCTAAACATCCCTCACAATAGATTCTGTCAGAAGTATGCTTCTGGAGAGCTGTCTTTGTGTGTGTGTGTGTGTGTGTGTGTGTGTGTACATATTTTACCTTTTTCCCCTGCCCAGATGAATACTTTCTTACAGACCAATGATGCCAGGTAGGAGAGTGACACTTGCAACCATTATGATATAGTGCTTGCTATAACAAGGGTTTTAGTGCTTCCTGTTTCCTACTCAACATGTTTTGGAATTGCTGTTGTTATTTACTGGTTAGGGGCAATATTGAAAAACAGAATATGGGCAGCATTTGGACTTCCTGATCTCCCGACCCTCACCTCCATTTTTGACTTGGCTGCATAACTTGATTGGGTGGCAATGAGAGGGTGGCAAGAGACAAATCCCCATTCCTCATTAAATGGCTTGTGATAACAAAAAAGAAGTTGGTGGATTCCTCAGGTATGTAGTCCTAGGTTTTCATTGCCAGTCCTTAAAACTACCTGTAAAACTTATTTTCAAAAATAGCTGTGTTTCAGCATTGCTAAAAATGCACACACGTATACAGGGGCTATAAGCGATAGTTGAAATATTTTAATTGATTTAACAAGCCAGAGATCTGATTTATTTCCCACCCAAAATCTGATTGACTGATTAAATTCATGCTGACTTTTATAGATTTGGTGTTAACAAATATAAACAGCAATGCATCTGCAAACTGGGTTTGTCTGAATGCTATAATCAAACCTCTGGGAAAAGATTACCTACAATTCTCCACAAGCTTCCAATTCTGACCCAAGGGAAGTATGAGGGACATTTCCACTGTGTGTGTATGTGCACCTGCTTTTGTGTGTGTGTGTCTGTGTGTGCTAGATTTTGATGTCCTGCAAGGCTAAGCTGAGTCTCTTCCTCTTGATTTGCTGTGGAATCTCATGGATGGACACATATTTCCCAAACGCTACATTAAGGGATGATGGAAAAGAACATTCCTCAGTCCCGCAAGGGCCTATTCGTAAAATGACATCTCATATACGGCTTCTGGAATGGCACTTTCTACTTCCTACGTGTGTGAAAGTAGATGTAGCTCACAGGATGATGGTTTCTATATAGCCAGTCATTTGGACAGTATAGGATAGTGGTTAAAAGAACAAGCTTTTGAGTCAGACATATGTGGCTTCCAGTCATTGCTTATCACTGTCTAGCTGTGCAACTGTGGGCAAACTACTTAACTTCTGAGATTCAGTTTTCTCATCTGTACAGTGGGTGTTCTAACAGTACCTACCTCATAGGTTGTTGAAGAGATGAATTGGAGCAGTAGCTTGTGGTCTTTACCAAAGCCAGAGCCTATGCCCCCATTTATTTTCTTATTTATCCTACTGTAATTGAACTTACCCTATGTGGAGGCATTATGCTAGGCACTGGGAAAACAGATAAATGAATGAAATACAATACAAGATCCTCTCCTTCAACATGCTCACATTCTAAAGGAGAAAAGAAATATGCAAATAGATGTATACAATACCACATGGTAAGTACAACAATGAGTGTTAGTACAGGATACTTCAGCAGCACAGATAAAGGGCATCTCTCTCAGATTAGTTGTTGAGAGGAGAATTTGTGTAGGTCATAGATATGTTCAGTTTTTAAAGGTAAATAGGAAGTAGTTGGAAGGAGAAAGTGTTCTATCGGGAGCTCCAAACAGATGGAAAAATATATGCGAAGTCACAGAAGCATTAAACAGAAAGTGAGAATACGGATCATCAAGCAGTTCAACGAGGGAAGGGATGAGATACGAGACAGAAGGAAAGAGCAAGGACCAGATAATCTAGAACTTTGTTAGCAAGATTAAGGACTTTATCCTGAGGCACTGAGGAGATATTGAGGAGCTTTTAGCAGCAGACTGATCAGATTTGTCTTTATATCAGTGGTCTTCAAAGTGTCCGAGGTCTGGCAGCAGAAGCATCACTTGGGAGCTGTTATAAGTGCAGATTCTCAGGCCCAGCCCCCAGACCTGCTGACACAGAACCTTTAGGAGTAGGCCCAGCAATCTGTTTTAATATGCCCTCCAGGCAATTCTGATGCATGCTCAATTTTGAGAACCATCGATCTCCGACTCTAGCTGCAATAGAAAAAATGGGTTGTTGGGGGTGGGAAGGGACAAGACTGGACGTGGGGAGAACTGTTAAGAAACTATTATGATAATTCAGTTCAGAGATGATGTAGGCGCTGAAGATTCCAATTCTGAAAATCAGACCATCCTTCATCAATCTTGCAGGGTTTTTTTGATCAGTTCCTGGAGCTTTCACTGGCTCCAGCCCTATTTCCTGACTGGTTTCTCTTCTTGTAATTGTTTTCCTAAAAGTTGCTGAAAAAAACACACTTTGGACTTAATCCTATAGGCCTAGTGTTTTTGAAAACCCTTAGCATGATATAAAGGGCTTTCACATCTGGCCTCATTGCCTACTACTCTTGGCAAACTCTTTTCTTATGATGCTTTGCCTTTGCATAGGCTAATCTCTCTGCTTGGATGCTGTATTGGTCAGATCTGGCTGCCATAACAAACCATCATAGATTGGGTGCCTTAAACAACAGAAATTTATTTCTTACAGTTCTGGAGGCTGGAAGTTTGAGATCATTGTGCCAGCAGAGTTGAGTTCTGATGAGGAATCTCCTCCTGTCCTGCAGCCAGTCACCTTTTCCCTGTGGGAGAGAGCATGCTGGTGACTCTTCTTTAAATTAGGGTACCCATTCTGTTGGATCAGGGCTCCATTCTTATGACCTTATTTAACTTTAATCACCTCATAAAGACTTTATCTCCAATGGGTCACATGGTGGGGGGGTTAGGACTTCAACATATGAATATAGGGGGAACATAATTCAGTCCATAGCATTTGCCATTTCTCCACTTCTCAATTGGCAAACATCTATATCCCCTTCAAAATTCAGCACACGTCTTTTCTGTTTGTGTACTGTTCTTTGATGTCATGCCCTTGATTGTAGGAAAGGCTTAGCCTTCAGCTCTGTGGGAAACGTTGCTAATGAAAATAACTGATTCCCTAAGGTTTTGTTATATAAACAAGTTCATGGTATAGTAAAGTTCTTTATAAAGCACCTTTATTGAGTCTTGAAAATCTGATTCTTAAAAATAAATTGTTTGGTGCTGCTATTTTAAATAAAAGAGCAATCCCAATAGAGGTTGGGAATTGACAACAAACTTTAATTCATAGTGAAAACTTAAGGTATATCCAAGAGTGAACTCTAACATAAACCATGGACTTCGGGTGATAATGTGTGGAAACTCTCTGTAATTACCACTCAATTTTGCTGTGAATCTAAAACTTCTCTGTAAAATAAAGTTTATTAAGTAGTAAAAATTCAAGCCAGTGAACTTAAAAAAAAACTTAAGGTTTTCTAGGTAAGTTGTAACCAGAAAAGAACATGGGTCTAAGAAATGAGTCAGCTACTGACATTTTACCCAACCATTTTTTGGAAAGTGGTACCTGGCTTTGATGCTGAAGAGACTGATTGGCAAATCAGTGCTCTGGACATGTTGATAAAGGTATTATGAAAAAGGATTCTGTGGTCAAATTAGTATGGAAGCACTGGGCTTTAAAAAATCAGATTTCCTATAGTACTCTTCTCAGAGCTTGAAATACACCAGAATGCATGGTGAATGCCCAGAAGCAAGAATGTTTTAAGAAGCACTTTTCAAATTTATTTGACAATGGAACCCCAGAATACATTTTCGGAAACACAGCTGAGGGTATGGGGAACCACTGGAAAGGATTTTCATAGGATAGTAACATGATCAAATATTTGAATTTTAGAAAGATCACTCTGAGAACAATGTAAAGGAAGAGTTGTGGGTGATCCAAAAATAGGGCAGGGGTACCACCTAAGGGGTTATTGCAAGAGGCCAGATGAGAAAAGATGCTTAGGGCAGGAGGATGATGGTGCAGCAGAAAGGATGACCTGTTCTAGCATGGAACTGAATCCCACACAGGGTTTTCTGGGAGTGCATCTAGGTTCAGTTATTCAGTATATTTTCTATGATACAGTCCCAAAAGGGAACATTAGGGAAGATTTCAGGGATTGTGCTCTGTGTGTTAAAATGGGTATTTGTGTGTGGCATGAGTTGGCATAATTATGCTCTGAACTATCTTCACATAGAAATGCGTGGGGTGCTTAGGTCCTGTTGTCCACTTCTATAAGCTATGCTTATTGTGTTTCTATGGTAACAACGCCTCTGCAGCTGCTGCTATTTCAATGTAATTGAATGGGACACCACATTGCAATTGTAGGGATCGTGAAAGCTGTCCTACACTTGTTTCGTAAAGGTGATTGCTGCTCCTTTAGCATCCATTCCAGGTGTAAAAAATCCTACAGTAACAGTTTCTTAATAAAATCAAGGCAAGTTACTTGGTTTCCTGAGGAAAAAAAAGTGGTTTAAAGAGCTTTAGAAGAGCCTGGCTTCCTGTCAATTGTCTGATTATCTGCAAATTGTCACTCTTGCAAATATTTTTAACTTCAGGTCTTCAGTACCAGTTTCTTATTGAGCTGAACTCTGCTCAAAAGTAGTGTCCTTTTGCACTGAATTACTGGCCTAATGGATTACTTTACAATCAACTGGTTTAAAAAAAAACAGCTACAGAATGGGACTTATGTCCAACCAACCACTTTTTACACTCTGTAATGTCTCTGAAAAGCCCAGGCCAAATTGGGCACTACCACAACCTCATCCCACATGGCCCAGCGTAGGATACCTGAAAACTCCAACCAATAAGAATAACGATACTGATAGCAAAATTAGAGACAGTGCATTAAAGTGGAAAATGAGCTGGACAAGGTGTCAAGAGACACGGAGCTCTTCTTTACTCCTTGACCAACTCATTGTATCACCTTTGACAACGAACTTTATCCCTCTGAGTATATTTCTCCATCTGTAAAATGGGTATGCAAATACCTATAATACTTGCCCCACCAGAAGATTTTGAAATACTTTTGAGTAAGTTTTTATATTTACAGAGCACTTTCACAATCATTACATTATTCATTCACGTGCTCATTCTTTCAACAAATATCATGGAGAACTTACTATGTGCCTGGCCCTCTGCCAGATTCTGGGGATCCAGAGGGTCCTGCCCCCAGGAAACTGCTAATTCTAGTGGAGGACACAGATAAGTAAACAAAACACAATGTAATAAATGCTATAAGAAGCATAAGTGTAGGATGCTGTGAAATCCTTGCAATAGCTCTGTGAGACAAGCAGAGATGCAGCAATCATCCCAATTTTACAGATGAGGAAACTGAGATTCAACAAATAATGTGATTTGTTCAAGGTAACATGGCTAGTTAATGGTAATGTTAATGTTCTTTAATGTTAATGTTCTTTCCAGTGCAGAACCCTATCGCAAGTGTTTTGCAAAACAATCAAAATGAATTATGTGTATTGATAATGCATAGCCAATGTAGAACACAATCTTGACACTTCAGGAGTTCTAGAGTGAGACTTACAAAAGAACTGGTGGGGGTGGAAGCATGAGTAGAAGATATGTATATACTTGAAATCAAAGTAGAGTCATATGGTAAAATATCACATTCAATAGAGACTTGGTGATCTCTTAGGACTATAGCACTATCAGCCCCAGCCTATTTAGGAATGTTCATACTACAGGAGTTCTGGGCTAGACTCTAAACAAAAGAAATGAACTAATGTGGTCCCTACCCTACTAGGGGATGAGGGGACCTTAGATCAAAGGCTACAGTTATTGACCTAATCAAAGGCACAAACTTTTGACTTGACTTATTTTACATACATATGTATTTTGGGGAGTTAGAAGCAAAAAACAAGTGGTAGGAAAAGGAGAAATATGTTGGAGGGAGAGTGAACCATGACCCCTTCCCCTTCCATTACATAGAACTGGTTTCAAGGAGAAGTGGAAGGTATTTGAAAGAGGGAAAGAGGGGAAAAAAGAAACTAGAAAAGGAAAAGACTTGGCAAAGTAAAGGAAGATACTTGTCTCCAGGTGGAAAGAATGATTCAGATGAGTGGGGACTTTGGATGACAAGTCACTGGTTATTGCGGCTGAGAGGGTTAAAGGAGGTAGGCATGGGGCTGTAGCATCCTAAGATATTCCTAAACCAGGCAGGGAGGCCTAGTCCCAATTAGTTAAAAGAAATGTACACTGCATTTCATTTTTTTTCTACAGCCCATGCCCACTTGCATTTTTGTCACTTTCCTCCTCCTCCTCCTCCTCATCAAACTAATATTTTAGGGCTCTTATCATTTACAAAACACTTTCTAATGAATGTTTTCATATAACACAGCAATTCTGTCAGGCAGGCATTAGCTTTTACCTTGTTGCAGATGAAGAAACTGAGTCTCAGAGATGTCAAAGAACTTCCCCAAGGTCACTCAGCCAGTAAGTGTACCATTCCAGCTCTTATTGACTCCCAATCTAATTAACAATTCTGAGACCACAGCAGATCCTAAATGCATGACATTTTGATTGGCATCTTCCGGAGGAAATTTTAGGGACTTGCCTTCATTTCATTAGCAACACATTTTCAAGTCATCTCTTAGGGTTGGTTGCTTCTGAAAAGATTTCCACAGATGGCTAACCCCATCTATTTCGTTTTCAATTCTTATTATCCCAATCAGAGTGACACTACCTGACCTTGTCCCCCAATTCTGGAGACTCATCTTATAAGGAGGCTTGTAGTCTTCTATCCTTGACTAACTTGCCTACAAATATCAGGTAGTGAAATTATTTTAATGATGAGTCTCGAGAATGCCCTCTGCTTCACCTTTTGTTACATGCTGTTTTCGTTAATGATGCAGCTAGCCTGATGCTTGGAAAAACACAATTTAAGCTCTGTAATCTCTTTCTTGCCCCACTGACCACACTGAATAATTTTCAGCTCTTCCTTTTATGGTTTCTCCTCAGATATTTAGAGACAAATATCGTACCCAGTTACCAACTTTCTTCTCAGCTGCACAGATCAAATCGCAGTCCTGGAGGCAGGAGATTGATGACAAGGAACTAGCGTCCTAAAAATGGCCAATTAGGTCCCAATTACAGGAGTTATATCTTGCACTGCATGAGGTCAGGTCATATAATTTTTATAGGTGCTTATGATATGTTTTTATTATTTATTGTCAGTTTATAGGATGTTCAGTGCTGTGCTAGTCAAAGTCTGACCTAAAGGCTTGTTCTCAAAGATTCATCTCCATCAGCCTGACTGGGAAGGAGACTGGATGCAGAGGAAGCTGAAATGCATGCAAGAGCTCTGTTTATTTATATGCATGCTACTCAGAAGTCAAGCAACAATACAAACTAATCACTGTATTCTAATCAGGGCTTCCAGGTGATGATAAATTCCCACATGTGGGGATTTTTCTTCTTGGGATTCTGGCTGATGAGAAGTGAATTTTTTCCCTCACTTCTCCTTTTTTGGAAAAAAAAAACTTGTAACACTTGATCAGGAAGCAACATGGTTATCTAGGGATAAACACAAGATACTTCATTCCATTTTACTAGAACAAGCTGTGAGAACATGGTGTATTGTCAAGAGAGCCACAGGATGGTCTGAGGAGGACAATAAATGCAAGCAGGAGGTTAACTTTGGAGGCTTTTGCAGTTGGTAACAATTTGAAACTTTTTTGGAGGCATTTTGCGGAGGGCTATAAACATGTTCCAAGATTAGAAGGAAAGGTTGCAGACCAGGGGCATGGGGGCTGTATGAAGGAAGGCTTGCTAATTGTTTTCACATTTGGTATGGAGTAGAGCAGCACCAGGTATTTACTGCAGACTAGATAAGAACTCAAAATCACAAGAGGAAGAGCTTGGGGAGCATGAGTGTCTGGAGCCTCTGGGACACATTAGTGATAGGTATCATTCTTGAGCTCTACTATGAATCAAACACTCCACTAGGGGCTTTACATCCATGATCTCATTATAACCACCTATCAGGTAGGCACTATTATCATCACCATTTTATAGATGAAGAAGCTGAGGCTTGGAGAGATAAGTAATTTGTCCAAGATCATATAGCAAGAAAGAGGTTGAGAAGATTCCAACTGAAGCCTGACTGACTCTTTAGCCTACTCTGCTACTATTCTAGAAAGGTTTTCACACTGCCCCAAAGATCATTGGTTATCTTCCTCTTTTGGACACTGAAAGACCAGAGCATTGTGGGTTAGCCTAAGTGCAGCTTTTTCTAGCTCTTTAATACCTGGACAGAGACCAAAAACGTTCTGGCCCAGTTTCATACAGCTTTGCTTTCAGGAGCTTTAGGCTGTCTATCAATAAACCTGGATCGATGGTCCTCAACCAATGACAAAAATGGATGAGAATCAGAGATTTTCTAAAATTATGCCATTTGCTGGCTTTTTCTTCCAGAATAATGTAAACCAAAAATGAAAATAAATGTCAGAAACACTGAGATATAGGAGATATTACCTTAAAGTGTTAAATTCCTTGGCTAAATATTCTGACTGGCTGAATAGCCTTACTTTAAAATTTATACCTCTCTCTTGATCCTGGATGGGGTGTGGCTGTCTGGGGTGTCAGTGACAACTTCCCAGTCAGAAGGAGCTTGTTAGGGCCCTGCCTTCAGGAACTTGTACAGACTTCTTCCAAGTGCGATTCACAAAGCACATTTCCATTCTGGGAGGCCATGGTTCTGGAAGCACTCTTACTATTTCAGACATCCTATCTCTGCTCACTCATTCAACAACACTCCTTCTTCTTTGGCTGCAGCAATTCTGTTCACAAATTTGTCTACAACTGTGTTAGATGATATCCAAATAAAAATGATGAACTCTTTATAAACAACTCTGGATCCAAGTTTTCTTTTGCTTCATATGGGCTTGTGTGGGACTGAAGTGATGGATTCTTCTTTTATTAGTAAGAAAAATCTTCCACTCCCATTTCTCTACTCTTCTAATTCATTCAACAGGCTTTTATCAAGGACATACTGTGTGTCTGACATTGTGTTCAGCACTGGGAACACAAAGATAAATGAGACAACGTTTCTGTCTTCAAGGACTTACAATCTAATTGAACAAGATGGACACATACCCAGGCAAGTGTAATAAAATGTTACAGGTGATGTTAAAATGACACAAGAACCAAACTAAAATAGCTCCTATGTCTAACACTTGAAAATTTTAGCCACAAAATAAATTGCAATAGTATTCGATTATAACCCAAAATATAAAATAAATGCCCATAAGTCCAGGTAAATATAAATAAATGATTGAATAAATAAATGGAGAGAAGGCACAAATCTTCCTTCCAGAAGAATTCCAATTAAAACTGTGAAAGGAATGAGAGAAATATAAAAATCACTATTAGAACATTAGTGATAAGTGCTGCAGGCAAGATATGATGACTGCTAAAATTAATAGGCGAAATTTTAAGATGAAATGTGATGTTTGTATAGTCTCCAAGTATCCCCCCCCATATTTATTAGTTACTGTTGTGGTTTCAACAAACGTCCACAAATTCTTTGATGTACCTTCTTCCAGGAAGTGGAACTTCATTCCTCTTTTCTTGAGTGTGAGCTGGAATTAGTGACTCACTTCTAATGAATAGAGCATGGAAAGAGAAAGATAATAACGTTACAGTGGAGAAACATGACATTTTGGAAAATATCTGACCAGTACTCTTCAGAAGTGTCAAGGTTATGAAAAACAAGGAAAGAGTGAGAAACTGTCATAGATTGGAGAAAACTAAGGAGACATGACAGCTAAATGCAATGTGGGATCTTGGATTGGATCCTAGAACAGAAAAATAATATCAGTGGAAATACACGTGAATCTAAATAAGCTCTATAGTTTAGTTAGCAGTATTGTAACAATGTTTTTTTTTTAAGTTTTGAGGAATGCACAATGACTTTGTAAGATGTTAACCTTAGAGGAAGCTGAGTTGAGGGTCAATGGAAACCGGATTATCTTTGCAACTCTTCTGTAAATATAAAAGTATTTCAAAATAAAAAGTTTAAAAGTGTTACAGGTGCATGAAAATAAAACGAGTCTTTGGATATTACTGGAGGCTTTTCCAGAGAAGGTGGGGCTTGACTTGAGTCTTGAAAGAAAAATAGATATTTGCTAGGTAGACAAGGAAAGGGATGGCACTCCAGGAGGACACTGTAGGTACAGTGAGCCCCTTGGGAAAGCTGCAGAAATAGAAATATAAAATAGCTAACCAGTTTGGAGAAACAAACTAGCTGCAGGATTTGGAATTTCCATTTCTCAGAGACACATAGTCCTAGATTTCCAACTCTAACTGAAAATGTTCTCCTGTCTTCCAAGATCAGACTCAGCATAGAGGGATGTATGTTGCACTTCTCAGCTAGTTTCATTTTCTCTTCTGGGGATTTTCTTCCTCTACCTGTGTTTGCTCACTGATAGTGAGCTGTCATTCTGGCAAGCAGAGATACTGTACATGTGCGAGAAATTAAAATGGAAAGAGCTAATGATGAAGCGTTATTTAGAATTTGAATAGTCTCTGTTGAATATAATAGCCAAGTTGTTAAGCCAACTCCTAATGCCTTCAAACAATAGTGAAAAGCTCCTCAATCATAACGGTGTGTTTGTCAGACTGATGTTGCAGGGACCATAATGGGATTGAGGATAGAGTGGGGGAGGAGACATGATAAGTATAGAGCTTAAAGCAAATGAAATGTTCCAGGATATCTTGTCCCTTTGGCCTACATCCCTCAGCATCCCACCCCGACCCCTTCTTCTTTCCCTAGCGTATCTAATGAGTTGTTGGCAGAGAACATAAATGTAAAGAAAAGAACTATGTTCTCTAGGAGTTGAGAGTAGAACATTTACTTCCAGAAGCTCAAATGGGAAACAAGACATAGGCTCCTGAGATGCTGAGTGACAGCCAGATCAGGGATAGTGCCCTCTGCCGTGACAGCCCCCAAATGGCTTCTGAGCCAAGACAACCATTCATCATTCCAGGGAGATTTTAGGCTCTTCTCTTGAAGGATAGCTTGTGTCCTACTCTGTTTGAGGAAGAGCTGTAAATGGACAAAAAACATGATTATTGCAATGCAGAGGAGAGAGATGATAAGACTCTAGGCCTCAGGGAGAAAGAAGAGGGACTGGAGGTCCCATGGCCCTGACTACCTCTAGGACACTGCCTTCTACTAATATAACTAGATCAGGCCTCCTTTCTTCTGAAGGTATGTAATCAGCACAGAGAACCCAGAGCTTGGGACACAACTAGAGACATGCCATTTCAACAGAGGAAACAATGTTAGGGAAGCACAGTGAGGTGTTAGAAAAAGAAGAGAAAGATATTAGAAGTGGATATAAGGTCTAGGCTGGACCAGACCACCTGTGCCCCCCAAAAAGGCTGACTTCATCCTTCTTATTGGTTACCCTTATTCCCATCACACCAAGCTGCCATATCCCCAGGATACCTTTTGTAAAATAACAGTTGTTTCTGCCAAGTAACTTTTAGAGAGAAATGACTGAATCTGCATGATTATGAGGTGGGGGAGAGGGGCAGGTGTTGAGTTTGACACATTTATGCAAGATTTATTTAGAGTGATCAGAGAGGGCCTCTTAGAAGAGGTGGTATTAGAGCACAGACTGAAAGTATTTATGTTGATATTTGGCAGAAGAACATTCCAGGCTGAAGGAAAGCAAGAACAAAGACCCAAAGATAGAAGTGAACCTGGTGCATTTGTGAAACAGCAAGGAGACCACTGTGGCTAGAGTAGAAGTAGTGAGGGGAAGAATGGAATAAGATAAGAGAAAGACCAGGGGACAGATCCTGTAGGACTTTCTGGGTCATTTTTCTGGGTCATTATTAGGGCTTGGCTTTTACTCAGAATGAAATGGGGAGCCATGAAAGGGTTTTGAGCAGAGGAGTAACATGATCTCATTTGCATTAAAAAAGGATCCACTGGCTTCTGCAGTGATAAAAACGTAGGAGGACAATTTGGGAGAGTACTGTGGGAGTCCACTTGACATCACCTAAGTCAAATAATTTGCCAGGGCTCTGGAGACAATGGGAATGGCTTAGAATCTGGTGCAAAAACAAAAATCCATGTTCTATTATTTTAATCTAAAAATCTCAAGACGATTCAGGAAATGTTTGTTGTTGTTATTAGTGTATGCAGCTTCATTGTGTCATTGTAGATTGCATCCATAATGAATGCAGCATAATGAATGCTGACAATCATTAGGTCATAGAAACATTAGAAGGAATTCACAAGAAATGTACTTTCCTGATGAACAGAAAAAGGCAGATGAATCATGGTAGGGTGAAAACACCTTTCACAGCTTTAGAAAGGATAGGGTTATATACCTATCTGTATTCTGTCACCGCCCTAACTAGAATCTCACAGTATGTCAGACTCAACATGTACAAAATGAACTCTTTATCATTTCCCTCAGATCTCTCCTCCTCCTCTTCGTCTGGATAAATTAAATCTTTATCCACCCAGGGCCCCAACCAGCAAGCTGGGTGTCATCCTAGGCTCTTTCTCCCTCCCTAACACATCAAATCCATGACCAATTCTTGGGACTTCTATCTCCAAATTATCTGTGGATTACAATCATTTATCTTCATCTCCACCACCACCTCCCTAGTCCCTGCTATCATCGTCTCTTGCTTGAACAACAGTAATTTTCTCCTCTCTGGTCTTCCTGTTGCTAGTTCTCCATGATGTTCTACCCTCCCCAACTAAGTTTCTACTCTGCAGTCAGAAGAATTATTCTAAAATGAAAATCTGGCCCTTCCATAGCTCTTCATTGCCCTCAAGATAAAGTTTTCAGTTCCTTTCTTGACTTATGTGATCCTTAGGGATTTGGACCCTATTTGCTTCTGTAGTTCCAACTCTTGCAAAACCTCTCTCTCCACATGAGGTCTGCTCTCTAGGCATGCTCAACCATGTTTAGCAACTGTGATGGTTAATTTTATCTGTCAATGTGGCTAGGCTGCCATACGCAGATATTTGATCAAACATTATTCTAGATGTTTCTGTGAAAATATTTTTTAGATGAGATTATAACACTTAAATCAATAGACTTTGAGTAAAGCAAATTATCCTTCATAGCATGGGTGGGCCTCATCCAGTCAATTGAAGGCCTTAATAGAAAATACTGACCTTCTTTGAGCAAGAAAGAATTCTGCCAGCAGACTGCCTTCAGTCTTAAACTGCAACACCAACTCTTCCCTGGGTCTCCGGGCCTGCTGGCCTACTCTGCAGATTTGGACTTGCCAGCCTCCACAATTGTGTGAGCCAACTCCTTAAAATCTCTCTCTCCATACATATATGTGTGTGTGTGTGTGTGTGTGTGTATATATGTATACATATATACACACACACACATGTGTATACATACACACATGCACACACCATTGATTCTGTTTCTCCAGAGAACCCTTACTAATACAGCAACCCAAATACCCTGTTATTAGACCTCTGCACTTCCTTTTCTGACTACCAGGAATGCTATTTCCTCCCCCTGCCCCTGTTCCCATTGGCTTACTAACATATATTTCAGGTTTCTGATCATATGTTACCTCCTCTGTGACAACTTTCTTCCTTCTCCCCTCATCACAGAGTTTTAGACAGGAGGTCACATTCTTTGTAGTTCCAGAGCACCCTGGGCTTACCCCCACCAAAGACTTCATCATAGTCCATTATTCTGACTTGTTTGTCTTTCCCACTAGACTGTGAGACCCGTGAGGGCAGGGACTGTGTCTTACAGTGTCTCCAACACTTAGTATAGAGCTTGGCACATGGTAGATATTGAGGACTGTTTGTTGAATCCATTCATCTATTTCATAAATATTTGTGGCATACTTACTGTGATGGTTAATTTTATGTGTCAATTTGAGTGGGCCATGGGGCACCCAGATATTCGGTCAAACATTATTCTGGGTGTGTCTGCAAGGGTATTTGTGAATGAGATTAACATTTGAATCAGTAAACTGAGCAAAGCAGATTACTCTCTGTAATGTGGGTGGGCCTCATTTAATCAGTTAAAAGCTTGAATAAAAAAAAACCCTGACCCTTTCATCAGTAAAAGGGAACTCCTCTTGCCTGAGCACTGAGCTGGGACATCAGTCTTCCTGCCTTTGGAACTGAACTAAAACATTACTTCATCTTGCATCTTGAGCCACTGGTTTTTGGACTGAAAGTTATACCATCGGTTCTCTTGGTTCTCTGGCTTTCAAACTTGGACTAGAACTGCATCATTGGCTCTCCTGGGTCTCCAGCTTGCTGACTGCGTATCTTGGGACTTGTCAGCCTCCATAATTGTGTAAGCCAATTTCTTATAATAACTATAACTATATATATATATAGTCTCCTGTTGGTTCTATTTCTCTGGAGAACCCTAACTAAAACACCTGCTAAATGCTAGGGCTTGTATCAGATCCTGTGGTGATTAAAATGAGTTAGACCATGTGTGTAAATATAAGATAATTTTACTGTTATTAACATCATCATCATCATCCTGATGAGCTGCAACCCTTGTGTCAAGGAGCTCTCAACTTAGAAGTTGATATAGACTGTTACAACCTGTTAGCCATCCAGCTGTGTGCACTTGTTAAATTTTTCCTACTTTTATGAGGAGGAAGATACTAACATTAAGACAATAAGCCAAGAGCTGTTTCTTTAGTGGTATGGAAGGGTTGCCCCATGCTAGTTATCCACTCTTCTCAGATCCTCTTGTCATTCACTATGCTTAAGGTATCCAGGCAGGGCTAAGCAGTCTGTCATAATGAAGCAGTTCAAAGTCAACTGATTCAGTCACAATGCAGTCTGCTTAGGCTTCAAGGACATCCTCACATATTGTTTCAGGACAGAGCAAGGTGAAATTTACATATAATGCTTTGGTTTGGCACAGGCTTTGAAATGGTGTTTGTTTGGGATTTTTGGACAATTGAAGGAGGCATGGGGATTTGCATGGCCTGCTTTACTAGTAGAGTTGACATTGTTGCAGCAAATTTTGAAAATCAAGGCTTAGCTTTTGAACATCGGTGACCCAAATCATCCCTTGACACAGCCCCATTATGCCAACCGATAGACCACTAAAGACTTTGGTTCTAGTATGTTAACTACTCAGTCCTTAGAATGCAGAGGGAAAAGCTGGGAAGAGAAATGGCATAAACAATGATGGCAGATTATATTTTCCAGCATCAATATATTTATCCCATTCCACATAATCTTCTTACAATATGACTGACACTCCTCCCACTAAGAGGTTTCCTTCTCTTGAATCTGGGTGGAGGTTTGTGACTGCCATGACCAATAGAATATGGCAGAAGTGGTAATATGTGTCTTCCTTGGCTAGAATATAAAAATAATATAATTTTTGACTCTCTGCCTCTCTGTCTCCCCATCTCTCTCTCTCACAGGAACTCAGAGACCATGTTGTGAGGAATCCCAGGCTACATGGTTGTGTTCTGGTTGAGCATCCCAGGTTGGCTGTCAGCTTACAACTAGCATCAACCACCAGACATCTGGGTGAGTGAGCAAGGCTTCACATGATTCCAGTCACCAGTCTTCCAGCTGAGGCCCCAGGCATTGTGGAGCAGAGATAAGTTATTCTCACTGTGCCCTGTCTAAATTCTTGACCCACAGAAACCATGAGAGATAATAAATGATTATTTGTTGTTTTAAGTCACTAAGGTTTGGGGTAATTTGTTATGCAGCACTAAACAATATAGGAGCCAAAAGCACAGATGCTGGAATGAATGCCAGAGAAATAGTTCCTCCTCCGATTCAGTCAACTTCATTAGTCTAATGGGACTGATGCTTAGTATTTTTTTTTCTAGTTGAATAAACTGTCTTAACTAATGAAGTATCAATATGATTTCTGTATGATGATTGCTGAAAACTAATACAGGAATTTTCAGCTAAGGAGTCTCTCAGACTAGTTTAGCAGTGATATTATAGTAGGTAGGGCAGTCATGGAGGCCAGTTGGTGTGAAGGAATGATTATCACTGGCCTCAGAGCCTGGAAATTGGATTCTCATCTTGTATCTGAGTCTATGTGTGTGACCACGGTCAAGTTCCTTAGCTTTTCTGATCCCAGGTTAATTTAATTACAAAAAGGTTAGGCCATTTGCTCTGCCTTCCTGAGAAGCTTTGTGTGAAAATCAAAAGCAACAAAGAAAGTGAATATACCAAAAGACCACGAGGCACTATGGCCATAGGAGGTCCTATTCTCCCTCTTTCATAACCCTACCTATCTGACAGCTATCGAAACACAGACTAGATTTCAGCTCCAAATTGCTCCTTCAGCCAGGCACCCTTGTGCAGTGAACAATCTGAACAACCATATGCAGCCTCTCTTACTGTCCTCATTTAAGTCCATGGGATCACACCTAGATTATGACAATAGCTTTTCAGTATACTACCCAATCCTGCCTCCACTTGTACTCCCCTTCAACTCACCCTACATGCTTTTGCCAGAATACAAATCTGACCATGGCATTCTCCTGCCTGAAATCCTGTGATGGCTCTCCATTTCTTAGAGAATGAATTCCAGATTCCTTAGCCTAACGCAAGGGGTCCTCCATGAGCTGAGTTCTATCCTCTAGCCTTGTCTCTGTGCCTCCCGTAAGACTCTAAGCTCTCGTCACATCAAAACTTGTAGTTCTCCATCTGCTTCCTGCTGGTTTTTGCTTCTCAGCTTTTGCTCCTATTGATTCCTCTGCATAGACTGCCTCGTAGGCCCACACCTCTTCTTTCTTTTAACTAAAGCTATTGTTCTTTGAGGTTCATTTTGGTGTCACCTCCCCCAGAAATCTTCTCCTTGACAACGCAGCTTGTTCTAAGGAAGGCATGAGGATGGGGTACTCCTCTGCTGTGTTTCCTTAGCCCCCAGTACATAGCTCTACCTTTCCACCACCATTATAGAACTGACCACATGGAATGTCAATGTTCTACTTATGTCTCTGTCTTCTCTACTAAAGGTCAACAAAGATAAGGATTGTTTCTTATTTAACATTACATTCCCATCAACTAGCAGAGTACCTGCCATATATATTATGGGCTCAAGATGTGTTTATTGAATGAATGAATGGAGAATTATAGAATGCTAGCACCAACATGGATTTAATAAATTCTCCAATCCAGTTTCTTTATTAAATCTATGAGAAAACGTAGGCCCAGAGAGGGTAAAAAACTGATGAAATTCACATAGCTAGTTAAAAATTTAACCAAGCTTAGGATCAAAATTCCTTTCCTCTCTGTCTTTCCATTTTCTTACACTGGCCCTAGACTTATTATCTCTTAAATATCCAACCAAATAGACAGGTACTTTTCTTGAGAGAATTTTCAATTTATAAATCTCTGTTCAAATGCTTTTCTCCCCTATTTTCTAGCAAATACCATCTGTCAACTGGTATTTTATTTGAATGGAATAACAGAAGGTTTGTGCTCTTCAGAAAGTGTTAGAAGTTAATACTTCCCGCTGTGATCCA
This sequence comes from Tapirus indicus, assembly GCA_031878705.1. Taxonomy (NCBI): domain Eukaryota; kingdom Metazoa; phylum Chordata; class Mammalia; order Perissodactyla; family Tapiridae; genus Tapirus; species Tapirus indicus. Next base: position 114,962,390 of record CM062942.1, on the reverse strand, counting down.
TATTTGATAGCTTAAAGAGAAAAAGTGTTTTTCAGCATGAATAAGGAAAAATCAACTTGAAGCCTAACTAAATTTTTACAAACTGTGGTTGAGTTCAAGGTTGCTTTGATCCTCATGAAACTTTTTTGGAAGTGTGACATGTCTGTTTTCTTTATAACTCTATTTCCCAAAAGATATCAGAATAAGAGATTGATAACATTAGCTTTGAAGCTATTTAAGAATTTAAAGGGAGAAATGGATGATGTAGACTCCATAAAAACTAAACTTCTACATACACATAAAAGTGGTTAAAATAATAAGGCAAACAACAGATGAGAAAAAATGTTACCAGTAAATATGACAAAGGGTAAATATATAATCTAAGAAGCTCATACAAATTGCCAAGAAAAACATTAAGACACTCAATAGGTAAGTGGGCAATTGAGATAATTTATAAAAGGAAGTGCTATTAGCATATGGGAAAATATTTAAACCTAGCAATCAACGAAATAAATAGAGAACATTAATGAAGTGCTTTTTAAAGCCATTAAATTAGTCAAAACCAAAATGTTATTGATTATGCACAACATTCGCAATGTTGTGGCAAAATTGGCACATGCTTGTTTCACTAATGACAGTGTAGGTTGTAATGAACATTTTGGGTTTGGATATGTATAGCCTTTGGCATAGCAATCTTACTTCCGAGAATTCAACCTGAGGAAATAATCCAAAAAGAGAAAATAAACTGTAGTCATAAAAATGTCCATTTAGGTATTATCTAGGGTAGAAAAATAAGAAACCAGCTAAATATTCAATAAAGGTAAATTAGCTGGTGAAGCAGTAATCATCTAAATGATGAGACATTATGCAGTCATTATAATTATGATTTGGAAAACAGTATAAATGACACAGAAAATGTTTATGACATAAAAATTGAAAAAAAGTATAAAGTGAGAATGTGACTAGTATAGTATAATATGAAAAGATGTTTTGTCAGTGTGGACCCTATTCTCCTGTCCTCATGAAAGTGCTTTTCATAAGAAAAGCTTTTGCTACACTCCCCAGGAAGAAGTAGTATCAGAGAGACATTTCAAGACCTTCTCTTTATCTCTCACTTTTTCCTCTCTTAGGGAGGAAAAATGATTTATATGGTTAACAAGATAGAGAAAGGATCACTGACTACACGCATGCATATGTTTCTTGCTCTCTTTGGGGACATTTGTCCTTCTCTCTACCCCTGCTTCCATGTGTGTTAAGAACAGCTAAATCAGGGCTCAGGACCTAGCTTCTACAGGTAAGACTGGAAGTTCCCCTCTTTTTTGTTCTTCTGGCTCCTGCTCATCCAGGGTATGTGTCAAGTCATGACCTTCCATGTAGCTAACTGGGTAAATGCCTTGTCTACAGATCCAGCTCTCCCCATATGTAAGTCTCATGATACAAACTTGAGAGGAAGTAATATGGAACCTACACTTTGGCAACTAGATCAAAGCACTTCTTCCAATCCACCTTTACCAACTAAAAATAAATAATTAATTTGCACCTGGCTCCTATGTCTATTTCTTGACTACTTTCAGAAATAAGAAAAATAAAAAGGCTGAGTAATGAGCTCCCCCAACTCCAACACAGGTACCTGTGGGCTTAGAGGGGAATCCAGCAAAATTAAACCCATTTGATTTATTGGAGAGATAAATATGGTTTTAATTTTTCCTTCATTTGGTTTTTCATTAATCTTGTTTGAGATGTGACTAGCTCCAAACTTAAGGCAGGTAGTCACTACTTCTCTTGGACTTAGTCCACGTAATGCTATGTGACTGGCATATATACCCATAAACCACTTTTCTAGGGATTCTGCAAGCTTTATGGGGGCATGGATAGTCTTACATTTCCCAGAGTAGCCCTCAAAAGATCATTTACTGGTATAAGAGTGGGACTCATACCCAAGCTGGACCAATAGGATCTCTTCCTTAGTATTTTAAAAGCTAATCCAAGAGAATAAAACTGATACAGAAACTGACTGGCAATAGAGAAAAAGAACATATTTAGGGAATGGTGAGGTTCCTGGTTCCAGTCATAGTTGAAAAGCAGCTATACCCTTGCTACTTCTATACTTGGTAACCTAAACCAGTAAGTTCTTATTTTTGCGTAAACTGGCTTGAGTTGGAATCTACCCAAAGTTCTGACTACTGCAGATAGAACCTGTGTTGTGAAAGTATATCTCATCAAGAAGTGCTTTCATGGTGGGAATGAAGCTGCACTGATTCTCATCTCAGGCCTACTTAGGAAGGTTGTATCAAATTATGTCATTAAACCTAATCTCTGTCAGAGAAAGCCTATTCTGCATACAATACATAAGAAGAAGTCATATTTTAAATAATCCCAACACCAAGTGTTTTTTCAGAAGATTAAATCAAAATTGTTCAAAATTGCTCACTTGTATTTCATCAACTCTGTTAGAATCACAGCAGGTATGAATGAGTAGCAAATTCATGAATTGTGCATCAGTTTATATCTGTCCCCCAAGGCTAATTGTTTGCTTTATTTTTTCTTCTATTAGTGCACAGTGATATATGGCAAGCCTTGCATCTTGATGAGAACCAAAAAGAAATTTTTAAATGTGGGTACAATTATACAATGCCACAGAGTTTGTTTCTTTTTTCTCCCCGCTAGCTCTCATCAAAGCAAGAGTTTTTGGAAATTAATACAATCAGCCTTGGGAATAAATATGTCAACAGACAGAGTTCATGCATCTGCTGACTGCTCTGCCCATGAAGAACATTATCCAGAGTTGGTTTTTAGCTATTAGGTGGCACAAAGGTTGTGTGTGTGTGTAGGCTGAAATCCACCCTGTAGGCTGTTTTTCAAGCTGAGAAGCTCCCTTTCCTGACCTAAATGGCTGTGGGTAATGATTATAGACTGTGCATCTGGAGACAGAATCACTTTCTCTCCTTGGCACACTGGGGATTCTTTGCTGTTTCCAAGCCTGCCAGGTAAACCTTTGAAGTGGCAATCCATATTTACTTTGCCTTAGGTCAAATTCTGTTTCTCTTTGACTCTGGGTATCATTTGAGATTACAGAGATTATTGGCGATGGCCAGAATCTCCAGAACCGTCAGCCACTTATTGGCATAAACTCCTCTTCTATCTCCTTTTTTTAAATGAATGGGATCAGGTTCTAAATAACTGCTTAGATACCTTGGAATGAAAAAAAATTGACAATCACATATCTACTACTCAAGGTAAGGAATAGAATGAAACTTTTTGAAAGTTTCATTCCAATACAAGTTTTGTTTCCCTTTCCTTTCCTTGCTTGTCTCGTAAAAAAAGGAAATCAAGATATGTTTTGCTCTCTAATCGGATGCACCTCTTTCCATAACTATGACACTGATCTCAAGCCACTCTCCAGAACTTTGATACATCCTGTTTTATTTTGCACATAGACCTTATGCTTCTATTGAAGACTGAAGGGAAAGTGTAATCCTTGCGGGTAGTATATGTGTCAGGGGATATAGGCTGATGGGAAAATTACAGACATCTTAGATTCTGGCTTAGTGAACAAAGGAATACATAATGCCAATAAGTATGTGACAAAAGGTTTGTGTTTCATATCCTGGGGTTCTTCACTCAATCAACACTGTCATGTGCTTAAAATACAAATTAAGGTTGTCAACAGAAAATATTAATAAACGTTTATAAAGTGTGAATACATGAAAACATGTAAAGTGAATTTGCTAGGTGTGGATATTAGGAAGTGATTATCTTTTATGATAGCCTAACTATTTTTATATAAACTTAGCAGTTTGCAGAGCGTGTTCAATATAATCAGTAAGATCAGCATTGTTATTATATCATTTCTCTGCTCCTATTCATAGAAAATTCCTAAAAATAGTTGTCTATACTAATTGTCTCTCCTTCTTCACTTTCCATTGTTTCCTCAACCAAGTCCAACAGGCTTTCATCAAGCATTCTCCAGCAACCACCCTTATTATATTTCTCAGTAACCTCCATGTTGCTAGGTCCATTGGCCAATTCTCTGTTCTCATTTTACTTAATCTCTCAGCAAAATTTGATATGGTTTATCACTTCCTTCCTGCCTTGAAACACTTCCTTCTGAAGCACCACTCTCTCTTACTTCTCCTCCTGCCTCACTAGCTGTTCTTTCTTGGTGTCCTTTGTTGATTCCACCTAATTTACTTAATCTCTTAATGTAGGAGTGACTCAGGTTTAATCCTTGGACCTCTTCTCTTCTTCATCTACACTTTCTCCTTTAGGAGGTGATTTTCCATTTCCATGGCTTCAAAAACCATCTACACAGTAAAAATTCCCAAATCCATCTCTCCATATCTAAGCACTCTCTAAGTTCTAGACACATATATTTAACTGCTGACTTGAAATTTCCATTTAAATATCTAATAAGAATGTCAAATTTCACATGTCCACAAGAGCTTATGATTCTCTCCCCCAAACTAAATCCTCTGTTTTCCCTATCTCAGTTGATGTCAATTTAAACTTTTCACGTGATCAGGCCTAAAACCTCGGAATCATCATTGGCACCTCTCTTTCCCTTGGACACCATATCTAATCTATCAAGAAATTGTATTGGCCATAACGAACTATTAAAGTCCAATGATAGGATTAGAGAAGAATTCCTGGAGAAGGTAAAGTCCAAACTGAGCCTTAATGGATGAGTCTGAGTTGAAGGAGGGAGGTTCAGAGTAGAGGGCACGGCATGGAGGCTGGAATCAGGGTGATGTGCTGGGGAGCTCAGTAGACTGTGGATGCTGAGGGTCAAGTACAAAGCTATGAGTGGCAAGCAATGGGCTGGAGTAACAGGCAAACTTCAGACGGCAGAGGGCCCTTGACACCATGTTATAGGCCCCAAGCTTCATCCTGTAGTGGTTCTCAAGCCTAGTTTCCTGAAGCTCTAGGGCTCCTCTGTTGCGCATGAGAGCAGGACTAGGGTCCGGTTGCCCTCATCCTGAGTGACTTATTTTATATCTACTCAATTCCAGAGTAAGGTTTAACTTGAAGTAAGAATGTTGAACAATACCTCTGTAGAAATAGTGAGCTACAGAAGGGTTTTAAGTACGGGAAGGACATGGTCAATTTTGTGTTTCAGAAGGACCAGTCTGGCTTCTGGGCCCCACTTCCAACCATTCCTCAGGGCTGTCTATTGCCTAAGAAGAGCTCTGATGGTAATAAATGATTTATAGCAAAAAAAAAAAAAAAAAAAAAGAAAGAAAGAAAGAAAAAGGAAAAGAGAGAGAGAAAAGAAATTGTGTTGGCTTTGCCCCCAAAATATGTCCCCAATCTGACTGTTTCTCACCACCTCTGATGAAAACAATCAGGGTTGAAGCCAACGTCATTACTTGCCTGGATTATTGTAATAGCTTCCTAACTGCTCTGTTTCCACCCTTGCCCCGCTTACAGTCCATTCTCTTCATAGCAGGCAGAGTTATCTTTTTAAAAATGTAAGTCAGATCAAATCACTTCCTTGCTTAAACTCCCAATAGCTTCCCATCACACTTAGACTAAAACCCAAAGTCCTTACCATAGCCTAGAACACCCTCTATGATCTTACCATATCTCCCTCTGCTCTCAATTTTCCTTACTCTTTTCCAGCCTGTACCTCCAACATATCAAGCACAGTCATCTGAGTCTTTGTGCTGTCTCCTTCTGCCTAGAAAGCTCTTCCCCCAAATCTTTGCATGACTGGATTCCTTATTTCATTTGGGTCTCTCTACTCAGAAGTTCCCACCTCAAAGAAGCCTTAGTGGAACATTCTCTCAAAAAGACAGCCCATCTGGCCTATCTGTCCCTCTCTAGTCCCTTATTCTCCTTTATTTTTCTCATAGAACATACCACTCTCTAAAATTATACATGATATTGTTTGTTTACATATTTATGGGCTGGCTTTCCACTTAGACTATTAGCAACATGAAGGCAAGGGCTTTATCTTGTTCACCATGATAACCTTAGTGCTGAGCATATAATAGGTATCCAATAAACACCTGTGGGATGAATGAATTGAGCATCCTATTTTACACAAGAGCAAACTAAGGCACGAGGGGTTAAGCAACTTGTCCTAGGTCACAGAGACAGAGCTTTGACTTGAAGTCATATCTCCATCGTATTTACTCTGGTTGAAATTACCCATACTCATGCACAATGCTTGAACAGAAAACCTCCGAGGTAAGATCATATCACCAAGTTTTTATTATATATACCAGCAATATACTGCACAGTGCAAGGCAAAGCCCAGCAGACTAGCTAGCAATAAATTTCTAATGCACACAAACCAGTAGATGAGATTTAATACTTAGCTTTCCAAAGACAGGCCTGCCACTGAACCCAAACTTCAACTGATGATGATTGAATTTCTCCATAGACATGTCCTTTTTTTAATGGATGAGTTGATTACAAATAACTCATCTTTTCAGATTGCTCATTACTTAACAAAGAAATGGAGAGATGAAACCAGCATCCTTGCTGCTGCCTCCTACAAATGGAAGTGAGGCTCAGACATCCAGGACTGCACATTAATTTGAATTTTTAAAAATAGGGACTGACAACTTTAATAATTCAAGGCATAGATATCTCTATCTTTTCACATGAGCTTTTTTAATCTTTAGAGACTAGGATGAAATTCATTTTCTTGGTAAAAAAAGTAAAGGAAAGTTTTCTTTAATCGTCACCTTTTGTAGATAGCTCTACCTCATGGTGCATTGGTGCCAAAAAGCTTCTATTCTGAGAAAAAGAATGTTTAATAGTCGTAGGTCTGGACTATAGTCCATAAAATGAAAGGTATTTGCAAATAATTTATGCCTCTCAATGTGTATGAAATTCTACCATTTCTGATTCATTTCTCTGGATCTCTTAGATCTTAGTCTTCAATATTTTGTCCCTTCGAATGCAAATATACAGGGCCAGAGTCCCCTCCCTCTTCAACGAGCACCAGTCTTTAAAGGGTCTGTAAAATACAAAGGGATCTGTTCTATTCATTGTGCTTTCATGGTATGAGTGTTCACGAGGAATCACTTGTATCTATAAATGATGTCTATATGGCCAATATCTTCGACTCTCTTGATGAAACTGGTCAGTTAATTTTTCTGAGTCAAAAGGTTGGCATTAGCATGTTTCCTCCTGGATTGACCCCTGTTTACAGGACAGAGCCAAACGCTATATTCAGTGATGGGGAAATGTGAGTTTGTGTGTGGAGAGAACCCTAGGCCCTACTTTTGAAGGGGAGCTACTAACCAGAAGCATAAAGTCAAATTTCACATCTTTGGCCAGCTCCAGGATTATTTGAACATGCTTTTACAAGCTGAATTATCCTTGGAGCCCACCTTCAGTTCTGCCTTCTATTTTAGAGCAGGACAGTTAAGTTTTGGAGTCAAGAGAGACATGGGTTTGAATCCCAGGTTACCAGCTATTTGCCCTTATGAAGGTTACATAACTTTTGTGTCTCCATTTGCTTACCTGTAAAATGGAGATAGTATTAGTCTCCGTCTCATAGGATTTGTGAGGATTAAATGAACTGATGTTTGTAAAATGCTTAGCACAGTGCCTGATACATAATGCAATTCAGTAAATGGTAGCTATTGTTGTTGGTGGCGGTGTTGCCTCCTTTAAGTGGAATTGTGTTGCATCTTTTGCACTTACCAGCTTTGTGACTTTAGGCAAGACAGTTCACATTTCTGAGTCCCAGTTTCCTCATTTTTTAAATAGGTATAATAACAGTACCTACCTGAAATAGCTGTTGTGAGGATTATATGGGATAATCAGTATAAAGCTCTTAGCAAAGTACCTGGCATGTTGTCAATAAACAAATAAATGTTGATATTATTCTTGTTGCAGTCTCCTCTTTTTGACCAACAGACATCTTTCCCTGGAATAAGAAATCTCTTAATGAAGAGGGAAAATAGAGGCATGGGGGGGAGAATCTGAGAGTTTGACAGGAATATCTGTATACAGAGGAAGGTGAGGGATTGTTGAAGCATCAAATAAATATCATGACACAACCGCATAATTTATACATAGGAAGATATAAATTCAATTAAAACATTAAAATATATTTTTATTTTCACATAGGAAAGGACAACATAGTGCATCAAATTTGATTAAGTGTGAAAATCGACAGTAGATATTATTCCACAAAGCGATGAAACTGGAAGATTTCTTAGGGGAGATTACAATAACTAAATTAACTCCTCCAGCCCTTTTCAGGAATTGAAACCCTTGCCCACTTTGAAGTTATGGAAAGGGAGCATTTGATCTACTCATGTGGCCATTGGCACACCACCACTCTTCTCTGTTATTCTACTACATAATCTTCACATATACTCTTTGATCCATAGATCAAATTTTCCCAAACTAGGTATTCAGTCTAGACACATTGAGAAAGTGTTTACTGTTTGTGCCATATATGAAAAAATATTCAGTACTCTCCATCACAACCACAATTTCTGATTTGAAATGAAATATAGAAGAAATAAAAAGAGCAGATCTAAAATATTAAAATGCCCACAACCAGTCAGAACTGCCAGTCTTATGACTATTCTATAGAATATTATTTTTTGGAAATTGGAAACTGGTAATATTTTCCTGTGTCAAATATTAATGCTCTAAATATCCTTTAATTATTTTAAGATAACTTTTAGAGCCTGTACAACAAATTCTCTAGAGAGTTAGACTGTGTGTTGATTCTAATCAGTAGTATAAGTATCTAAATAACATAAAAATATTCCCATATACTCAAATGGCTTAATTCTAGGGATGGTGGGCCTTGAGAAATTTTGTATAACGAAGTTCATGGTTTAAAATAACATATTTTCCAATGAGTGACAAAAAGTTTGATCTGCTTATCTTTCTATAAGGCCAGGCATAAAGTACTCAATTTCTATGTAAACTATCTTTCTAAGAACTTCTATTTCAACTACCCATTCTTGACTGCTCAGATGTATCTACGGCATTGATTTTCACTAAGAGTAGTTTTATAGGAAACTGATGAAACAACAGGTTCCAGTTTTTAAATGGTTTCTGCTTCTGCTGTTATTGTTTTCTGATCTCCTAGACTGGTTAGAAATAGAAAACCAAAAATAAAACAGAACAGATTCAGGTAGCTTAGGTAAAATTTAATTGGACCATAAACCAAGTCACAAGTCATAATTTAGCAGATTCTCAAAACAATCTTGGGAGGTAACCAAAAGGGTTTGACTTCAAATAGTTATTTTTTAGTAGTAATAATCAGTTTGTAAGATGCTGTTTATCAATAATCAACTCTTTGACTTATTTTTTTTTTCTAAATTGCTTTTCACATAGAAACAGAGGTTCTTACATTGGGGAGTCTCATGATTGTTTTCTTTAAATTGATTTTCATCTATATTTGGGAAGGAGGTGAATGTTTTACCAGAAAACAAGTGATTACTGAAGGAGATGTGTATGGATTCCCAGAGCTGCTTTAAACTCACTGGTGGTAATAAATTGTGGTTCCTAGCTTTGATTTTGGGGGGGATGATTGTAGTTTACAAGGAAACATCACACTTTAATAAATGCTTTTTAATGGCTATCACTGATGCAGCCATTTAGAAAGGACAGAAATATGTTACCTATTTTTATTTACACATTTCACTTTTTTATTGTTAAATGATACATGGTGCAGTGAATACATAATGGATGTAATACTGCCACCTCTTGGTTATGTAAATGAGGTGCTCTGCAGTCATAATTTTCTGTGTTCAAATGGGAAAATGCAAGTGCTTAAAAGTCAACTAAGCCTTTTCTATTTTGGTTTAGCAAAAACAGTTGTAAATAAATATCTGTGCGTATGTGAAAGCTTTAAGAGCCTGTATAAAGTACATTATCTATGCATTAAAAGATATCTGTGCTTATGAAACAAAAGTGACAGTGACATTTTGTGCTGAAGCATTCCAGAAAACAATGTTCAGACTTGGAATAAGTTTAGAATTGTTTAGTGTCCTTTATTCAATTAAGATCAAGTTAATTCAATCTTTGCTTAAGTATAACCTAAAGCATAGAAATCCAATCATTTTTTTTCTTTCTTTTTTTAGAAGAGCATTCTATCCTCATTTTAATCACTTTAGCAATGTATTAGATAACCAGATAACAGGCTAGAAAAGCTGACATTTTCTTATTAAGGAAAGTCTAAAACCTTGACTGAAACTGAATTAAGTGCCCCAGGAAAAAAAAGGCTAGACAGCTAATTATTTTTTTCTCTCACTCAGGTAGGGAATAGCTTATAAGGACAACATGGTGGGTAATCTTCCTGTGGTTAGGTGGCTGTTAAGATCAATTACCTATTTCAACAAAAAAGGCAAGAACTAACCACAGTGTTACATGAGTACTACCATCTGGATAAATGTTTTACTATTTTAATAACAGCTCTAATTTCTACCGTACTTTATATTTTACACAGCCCCTCCACATCTCTCAACTCACATGATCACATAGTCAGTTTCCTTGACAGTGGGAGCACATAATGCAGTCATGAAGGACCTACTGCCTTTTTGTCTGTCAGCTAGTCAATGGTGCTCTTATTCAAGGCAGGCAGTAATATGAATATGCTGTCGTCCAGACACAAAGGTGACCCTGCTGACACCGTCAGCAGGATGGATGTGCACTTGGCGATTGGTGAGGGCAGTAAGGATTGTCATATACATCTCCTTGCCTGTTTCCTCTGGCAACCAAACACTGGTCCAAGACTGGGGAGAGAGTGTGTGACTCTAAAATGGGTTATATTCTCTGTAAAAGCCTTAGGGAGAAAAACCAAATATCAAAACTGGAAGAGACCTTAGAGACGATCTAATCCAACTACCTCTTTTTAAAAATGGAAAAACAAGGATTCTGAGAGGAGATATGAATGGGTCACCCAGCACGTGGGTGGCATAGCAGGACCAGAAGCTGGATCCACCAACCACAAGGCCAGTCCCCTCCCACCCCACCGGTGCTGTCTCTGGGCCTTTGAGTCCCGGATTCAAGCCTTCAGGTGTCTTCAGTTGTAGAAGTTGAGATCTGATTCCATCAGAGTGGCTTTCTAATTATAAGTGGTTTAAGCTTTTAAGCCATACTCCCTTATTCAATGCCCTGATCATTGAATCCTGTTTGTTTTAAGGAATGCTTAGTATAGGGGTAGCTCCTAGGTCAGGGGTACTTTTCAGATCCAGGACATAACCTCTTCTCATTTTAGAAATAAGTGGGTACACCTCAAATGATAATTTCAGGTAATTCACTAAAGAGGAAGTTCAAGAACATGGCCTATAAGCTTTACATAGCCAATGGAGAAACTGCCACCCAGAGACGAGAAGTGAAGTGTCTTGCACAAGGTCTCACAGCAGGATTGTGGTCTAGTGGAGGCCGGTGCTTTTTCTGTAGCACATTGACATCTGTATTATTGCTCTAGCGCATCAACTGACCAGGCAGTGGAGAGGAAGAATTTTTAAAGACTGAAAGAAAATTTGAGACTAGTGGGTGCTCCATAGAAGTTCAATAGCCCTGAAGGGATGATCATTGTGTAAGGTGGTAGCTCGAAGATGGGGCACTCATTTTCTTAAATTGAATTTCCATCAAATAGCAGCTTTTCCTGCTTCCCACTGTTCTCACTGACTGGCCTGAGACCTGAACTAGTGTTGCAGAGAATTCAAAATATCCAAATAAGTTAGAGCCCCAACTATGCTATGTTCTTCTGGCCTGATAGTTAGTACCAAGACCCCAAACTATGGAAGAACATAGTGTATTTGTTAGAATGACCCAGTTTACACAGGCCACAGAAGCGACCGAGAAGCTCTGGAAGGGGCATACAGATCACTCATGTTTCACGCTGTAATTTTGCATTGACCACTGAAGCAGCAATTATTGCAGTGATTGTGATGCAGAAAGGGACTGTTTCTGTTATTTGGCACCCATACAGAGTTGGAAAGAGAAGAGCTTTGAACTTCAGGTAATGAAGGTCTCTCTCAGTCAGTTAATGCAAGGCATTCTCATTCGCTTGGCAGCCAGCTGGACAGGGGCTCTGCAAGGCCAGCCAGAGCACCTTGCTTCCATTAAGAGAGGCAAGGCACATAGCGCTGTGGAGGAGGTGGCCTCTTGGGGCACAATGTGGGCCCGGGCCACTATTCTAAACCTACATGTTGTGAATATCATCATTGCATTTAGTAGTCCTGGAAGAAGGAAGAGAAATAGAAAGACTGTGTGTATGTGTGTGCGGTATGGAAGGTATATGTGACGACGTGCTTTGAATCCTGTGTGGAAGTGTGATGTTGTGAGCTTGCATGTGTTATGAGTCTGTGGATGTCCTTTGTGGTTTGGATAAAGCATTGTGAAGGGATGGGAGCTATAAGGTGTGCGTGGTGTGTATGGTAAGGGGGGCAGAAAGAACATTCCATTCACCAATGGTTCGGCTAGGTGAAGAGGATAATGACTTAGTATTCAGTAGTGGGATGGCTGAGGGGCACTGTGGGGCCTGATGTTTTGGGCTTTCTCGGACTCTAGGACCAGACATCATCCTAATCAGAAATTCTGGGCCTTTCTTCTTTGCAGATCACTGATAATAACAATAGCTACAATTTATCGAGCATTCACCATGTACCGGGTACTGTGCTAAACTCTTTCCATGCATGAGTTCATTTTATTCTTATAACAGTGCTGTGAAGTATGCACTATTAATGCCCAGTTTCTGTGGATTAGGAAACTGAAGCACAAAGTGTTTAAGTAACTTCCTCAAGGCCACTCAACTAGTAAATGGCAGAGCCAGAATTTGAACCCAGGCAACCTGGCTACATGGCCCATGCTCTTTGCCACTATTCTTTACATTCTCTTGTCTGTCACCTCCCTATCAAAGCCCATTTATTCTGAGGACCCCAACCCTCTCCTTTTACAAATGAGGAAATGGAAGTCAAGAGACAAGAAGCAGCTTACCTTGGGCCCAAGTGGTCATTGGTAGAGTCCGTTGTTCACACATACCGTGCTCTTTCCTTGATGTTCAGCAGGCAGTCTCCTTGGGGGAGGCATCTACTCCAGGAGTACCATAGACAATTTTGGCCCTGATGCCATTAGCAGCCTTTATTTTAGGGGCTTGAGCAAAGTTGGTCAGGAACAGAGATGCTTTGCTGGTTTGAAGGCAAATAAAATCATTCCATTTTGTTTCCCTTTTGTCATCAATGTTGTGTGTGCATGGGGGTTTATTTTGCTGAAGGCTGCACACATATGCACCGTTCAAAGTATTCCAATCTATCAGCCTTGGAGTATTAGGGGGAAAGAGAGTTTGACAAATCTAGTGAAACACCTCAAAGGACACTAATCCAGGAGGGTTATTGCCTATTTTTTTTTAAATAGCCAACATGCTAAGGCAGGATCTGTGATAAGACTGGAGGCTAAGCCATAGGAATATGAAGATTCATTTATGAATGGCTCTTGGTGATATGACAAAATGAAATGAAGTATAAGGAACTGTAAAATTGCTTTTTAACTATAAATTTTACGCTGTGTACCCATGTGTATATGATAAGCAAAACAGGACCACAAATGGTTGATCAATGTTTCTGACCATCTTAATGACCAAATTGTATGGACTGTTCAGATGGTAAAATCATTTATGTACGAATTAGGCAAGGCTGCCCACCTCCAAAATGAGCTGCCTGTGGATGAAGTAGCCCTAGAAGTGGTTGTGAGACATCCCCTCCCTAAATTTTTGGAGCAGCATATGGCCCATCTAGTTGTCTACTAACATGGAAATATGATGTTTTTAACCAAGAAGCAAATTCTAGACTTGGAATAAATAGATATAAAGCCCAGCTTGTAAATCAGGAAAGCACATTATGCATTTTACTGTGGAAATGTGGCAAATGAGCCCCAAAATGAACTCACTATATAAATCAGTGGATGAGCCAAGTTTCCAGAAAACTGTCAGAACAGCCACGGAGGATAAGAGGAAGCTTATTTAAGAGTACAACCTTCAAATATGGCTAGGCCTCACCTATTACCAGCTAACAGGACAGAAGACTGGCAGTTCTGGTAGGTGCAGGCTTCTCTGGTTAAAAAAAAAAGAAAAAAAAAACCTTCCACTAAAACTTATACCAGGGTAACTGCCCATAGCTGGCTTGAAATGGAGAGGGGGATAGGAGATTGACAGTGGCTTCTGACATACAGGAAAAATACTATTTTAAACATTTTTTCTTTCTTTTTTAAAAAACAACAAGAATTTAATATCAACTGTCAATAAATACAAGGACAGGAGAAAGATGAGTGCAAGGAATTTGGAAGTTAGATAAGTAGGCACAAATTCCTCCCAAATATTTCCAGTTCTACTTTTTGAAGTGTTAGGCTAACGTGCAGAAAGACAAGATTTGTAGCTGAGAAATGATGCTCCTGAATTCTTAATTGTTATTTCAAATAATGAGAACTGCAACGGGAACTTGAAAATATGATGGTGGTTAGTTAATCACTTTGATAGCTTCCAACACAAGAAGTGTCATGCATTCTCTGCAAGGTTCTATGTTTCTTTTGATCTATTTCTTTGTGCACTTCCTAATTCTTACAGTTTTTTTAAATGATCACTATTGCTTATTCCATTTAATAGGAAAGCTTTTAAGCTATTGTACATAAACCTTGGAAAGAATAAACAGTTATGGTGATACCAAAAGCTTGAATTGCATTCAGCGGTATTCAAATACGTTATCTCATTTGAGTCTCACAAACACTCTTTCAGGTATGTAAGGCAGATGCTGTTATTTCCATTTTACAGATAGAAAACTGAGGCCCCAAGACATTAAGTGACTGACTAAGATCATCTTGTAAGTGGTAGAGCTAAATGTAAGCCACGTCTTTTGACTCTACCATTCTACACCTGGAATATGTCTGACTGCAGAGCAATTTGCAAAATATAAGATAACTCAAAGATGTTTAACACTGGTTATTGGAGAGCAGACTTCTGTTGAACGAGGTAAATTGGCCATTCATCTTCCCATTCTCCTTCAATCCAATATGGGGGATCTAGGTGAGGCTGGGAAGGACCATTTGTGTGAGCATAGTTCCCCACTGGCTACAGTGGGCCATGGCCCCATCCAGGACCAGCTATGTAATTTGTGAGGTTAAGTGAAAAATGAAAATGTGGGGCTCGTTGTTCAAAAATCATTATGAATTTGAGGACAGTGACAGCAGAGCATTCAGCCAAGTCCAGGGCCCTTCTAAGCACAGGCCCTTTATGACTACATGTGTTGCATGCCCAGGAAGCTGGCCCTGGCCCTGCCAGAGCACTAATTGTGAGAGTTTAGAAGACTTGTTCTCAGGCACTACTCCATCAGGAAAGTGACCAGAGAGTGCCTGATGTGGCTAGGTCAGAGTGCCAAAGAGAGTTTCTCTTTCCTCAAATATACAGTAGAGAAAAGTAAACAACAAGTAAGGTGACAAAATAGTTGAAGCTCCAATGAAAGAAACAGAAGACATCTGTGCAAACACAAATGAGAGTGACAAGAGTTGATTAAATATTTTGCTAGACATATAAGAGGTGCTCAAAGATTATTTGTCAAAGGACTAATGGGATGGAAGCTGTGGTTAGTCACATACCCAGCCCTATCCCCTAACCCCAACAGGTATTCTAATACAGAAATATGAGAAAACATAGATTATGCAAGTGAGTGATTCCCAGCAGCTCAGAAACTAGGGTCAATATCATTGGAGGGAGAAGCAATTTCATACTAGGTAGAATCCTCCAAAGGCTTGGCCAGGGCAGTTTCTCAACTGCCCACTTCCTCCGGGATTCATGCATTTAGTGTCAGTCACAGGGTTGGTCACACCCACTGATGGCTCTGATCAAGGATTCTGGAGGGTTGCTACTGCTGAAACAAAAAGTTACATGGGACCTGGGAGCAAGGCACTTTAAATAAGAGGAACAAAAATAGCTCCCTTCCTGCTAAAATTGGAAATAGTATCTTGAGAGTCAGTTAAGAGTTCAGGCACAGGAATGAGGCCAACCTAAAATTTGAAACTCCTCTCTACTACTTTCAAACTTTGTGATCTTGGCTAAATCACTAGTCTTTCTTGGCATCGGTTTCTATCCATGTAAAATGAGGATAATTCCTATCCCACTAGGATGTTGTAAGGAATTAATGAGATCATTAATGTATGTGAATTGCTTAGTATGGTGCCTGGCAATTGGTAAGCATACAATAAATGCAACTGCTATTATTATTGGAAGAATTAAATAACTATTGCTACTATTAGGGCCAGATCTTAAAACCCATTTTATCTCCTCATGAGAAATATAATGATCCTAAAAATATCAACATTTTATGTTCTTGGGATGTCAAATTTCAGGCTTATAAAATATGAGTGGGCCTTCTAACAGCTTGCATGACTTTAGGTGTAGTTTAGAAAGACTTTGGGGAGTCATAACAAAATTGTGTCAATGCAGCATTTTATTTTGAATTCTATTTTACAACATTTTTGTGAGTTTTCAATTAAAACACATTCATTTAATATATAGGTTTTAATGACAGTTACATAAATAACTGTAATAATCATGTACAATAAGTTATATATAGGGATTAAGTCTGGAAGGGAACACGGAAAATAAAAAGGGTTGTACTGTTAGGGACAAGAGCTTATTTTTTAAAATTCACTTTAATGTTGTAGAATTGTTAATTAAGCAATATATAGTATTTTGGGTATACTTGGGTTTAAAGAAGGAAAGATAGTCACAGGAATATAAGACACTTTTACTCATGCATAATTAAAACAAGAAATCAATATTCACCTTGTTCTTATATTTCCTTTAAAACATGAAACTGGAAGAGGTCAAATACCCCAAATCTCTGAAGACTTGCCTATGGATTTTAAGTAAACAACATCCTTTGATCCTTGCTTTTAAAATGTAGTGCATTGTTTTCCATAAATACCCACACCAAAACAAGGGCTCCAGTTTTATTCATTTCTTCATCCTGAAATCTACATCTCCAGGCTTTGACTCCATATGCACATCTATGTGATCATTCCCCCACCGGAACTACCACTAACAACCCATACCTGGAAGTCAAATGAATACTTCTAAAAACTTTTTATAAAATTTATCCCTCTCCTCTTCCTTTCAGCAATCCTCAGTTGTACCCAAGTGGCTATAGGATAAAGTACAAACTCCTTATTTAATGTGTCATCCATGTTCTTTCACAGGTGGGCTCCTCTTTCTTTTAATGTTATTTCCTATAACCTCATAGTAGACTAAAACTCCCTTCTCTATTGTTTCCCTGCCTGACATACCTTTCACTTCTCTGTTTCTTAGCTATTCTTCAAGGAGAAGCTTGGGAACAGCTTTCTGCAGGAAAGCACTCCCTTTCTCTTCAAGCCCTTAGGATCTTTACTTTCACCACCTTCTCTGCATATCTGTGTACCCGAACTTTCTTAGTCCTGAGCACTCACTGCCTGGTGCATGACTTTGATCTTCATCCTGACATGGATGCCTCTTCTTTTCCCCACCCAGCAGGGCAGGCATACATCAATGTTTGTTGATGGTGATGATGGTAGAGCAATTATTGTGAAAAAAAATTGATGGCGAAGTGGACCTAGTATTTTCCTTTAATATACCCTAAGCTCTTACCCACAGTTTCAGTTTAAAGCATATGATTGTGTACTTGTTGCCATGTTACTTGTAATTGTTCTCAAGTTATTTTCTCACATGTGTGCTGTCTTCCCAAGAAGAATCTCAGCTCCCCAAAGGCAAGACTCTGACTACTTTCTTTCATTTCTCTTCATCTTGCATAACATTGGACGTGGCAGGGGCAACTCAGAGGTTCAGTTAAGCCTTCTTTCTTAAGTAACCATAAGTAATCAAGAAGAGAGGCCCGGAGAGCACCTGAAAGGGTGAGGGTGTTGGCTAAATTCCCCAGATACCTCCTTCCAAGTTTGATTATTTTCGTTGGCAATGGTATATCCAGCAGCTTGGCACAAAGACATTTCTTAATAAAAATTTTAATGCCCCCCATGGGTGTGTGAGTGGGGGTGATGGTGGTAGTGGAATGTTTTTGGAAGATAAAATGTTATACTTGAGGTGGAATGCAACTTAAGCTAAAATGCATTTAATCAAGGAGAACTTTCCAGAAGGTGTAAAATCAAAGGTGGGATTTGGAAGCCAGTGTGTTATAATGAGAAAAGCCCTGGAATAGAAGTCAGGAAACCTGAGCTTTTATCCTTGTTCAGGTACCGACTGCATCTCCTTAAACTTCTAGTCTTAATTTCATTTGTAAAATGAGAGGGTTGTTCTTGCTAAGGTTTATAGAATCTAAGAATTCTTAAGAGACCTCATCAGATATTCAAATCTTCCCTCCAACATCTGCATAGATTGGCCATTGAGCTGCTGCTTGTATATCTCCTGTGAAGGGGATCTCACAATCTATCTAGGAAGCCCATTCACTTTTCACGCAACTCTAATTCTTGGGCAGTCTTATTTTCTCAAATGATGTTCTTTCTAGCTGCAAACCCTTGAAATTGGATGAGATGACTGGGGCAATCTGGAAGATCAAATTGGAAGCCATGTCAGGCACAGGAGAATGGACAATGTGGTAGATGCGGAAAAATCAACAACCCTGGAAGAAGTGAGTTCACAGAAGGGAAAGGGAAGAAGAGGACAGATTTACCAGGTAGGATACAGAGAGAGTCAAAAAGGCAAGAGAAATTTGGAGAAGAAGCATGTCATAAAGAAGCCACTAAGGCCAGGAGGATCAGATCAAAATTAAGGCTACATTTCATTGACATGGGATAGGCCATGAGGGTCCTCAGTGGCAGCAGCAGTTACTCCGATATCCCCCATTTTCTTACATCACTTAGCACGTATCAGCTCTCGAGGAAGTCTGAAACCTAGTTCACCACCTCTGGTGCTGTGTGTAAATTACCAGGTTTGCTTCCTGCTGGGATTTCTCTAATTTGGCCAAGCATCCAAATGAGTAAGAATCTTGAAATATTCTAACAAATTCAGTTTCAGCAAATCCTCCAATCACCCAAAGTTTACCTTTTCAGCTTGCTGAGAACAGTGATCAATGGGCACTTGGGCTCACAGTAGTTATTTCTGCCTTCAGACTACCCTCTTCTCTTGTCGCGGTTTCCATCACCCTGTTGACACCGTCCCTGAGTCACTTGCTGTCTGAATGCACACACCAGCTGCGTGGGAGGCAGTCTCTAGAGGTGCTGAGGGAAGACAGCCTGAAATGAAATATTTGCTACAGCAATCTGAACAGGGCTGCCTGGAAGGTGGTGGGGCTCTCTGTGTGCCAGGGAGAAGGAGCAGGGGAGAGGGAGGGAGCTAACATTTACTGAAACTCTTGATGCTATGTGCCAGGAACTGTGCTAAATGCATGTATTCTCTCATTTACTCTCTACAAAACTGCTATAAGCTGAGTGTTATTATTATCCCCATTTTATTTCATTTATTCATCCATTCAGTCAACACATATCATTGCTTACCTTCCCTGATGAGGAAGCTGAGCCTGAAAGGTAGGGAGACTTGCTGGAAGGCACAAAGCTAGTACCCTGTCCTGTTTATCCCATTCTCTGCTGAAATAAGAATATCAATAATATGCCATTGGAGATAAGAAGGGTAAAGCAGGTTTTTAACTTATCTCCTGAAAGTGTTAACACAGATTGTAGCAAAAAAGGCAAAAGAAATGAGATCATTACAGGAAAAGGTTCTATAAGTACACTAGGTACGAGGACAAAGTCACTTGGAGTTTGGCGACTCATCGCTGCATTGAATGATCTGGTAGGTAGTTCCGTACCCATGTGTCTTCCAGTGCACCACTCTGCTTTGTAAGAGTATATGATATTTTAGCCTGTTGCTTTGACAAAGCTCCTTCTGGGGAAGTCCCTCTAGTCCCTACCTAAACCATCTGGATTGACTCCTAAAGAGCTAGTTTGACCGGATTGATTCTTTTTATCAATTGCTTTAGGTTTCTGTAGACAGAGTCAGGCAGTTCAGTAAAGTCAAATGAATGCTTTTGCCCCCTCCTAGCTCTGTGAAGCTTTGAGGCCTTTGGGTTGTTCAGGCATAAGGGGCCCAGACTGCAGTCTAAACACGAGGGCTCTATGAGCTTAGGCATCAGAAAACTGGCAACTGCTACTAGGAGCTCTGCTCTTCCCCACATGAGGTTAACATTGACCCTAGCCATGGGTTAGCCAAGTTCAAGCTCATAAAGCTGTGGAGTGAGTGAAATAAAGGCCAGTTCTCTGTCTGCCTTGAAGCTGGGTCTTGGCCATGGCCAATCCTTGTGGCATTTGGTCAGAGATTTGGTGGAAGCTGTAAGTTATGGTGTCCCTTCCCCTTCCCTTACCAATTCAACTACAGTTAAGGATCTACTGATGCAAGAAAAAGCCAGGGCTTAAACCACTTGCCAAGATACCAAAGGCATCAGTCCTATTAAAGAGGGCTCAAGGTAAAAGTATACATTAAGCTCTAGATGCTATAGGTCAATGGTCCTCAACAATTGTGAGAACAGGGACTAATTTTAATTTCTGTAAACCCTTGGAATACTGATAGAGGAGGAGTAAGGGAGTCATCACTGAAAGGGGAGATCTTAGCAGGAAGTCCCCGAGCAGAGTCAGGGAAGGAAGACAGATGGCATGTACACACTATGGGCCTTGAGCTGGTCAGGGGAGCAGAAAGGACCTGGGGCCTCTGAAGGATCCTGGAGGGACATGGGGACTGCTTTACCCTTAGAGAAATATCAGGTAAAAAGTAATATTTGCAAAGTGGCTACTATGTACCAGGCACTGTGCCAGGTGTCAGACACGTTCTTTCATTTAATTCTTCTGTCAATTCTATGAGCGAGCTCTTATTATCTTGATTTTGTAGATCAGAAAAATGAGGTTCAGAGACATAAAGTCAGAAGCCCAAGGGCACACAGCTAGTAAATGGCAGAGTCCAGAGTGGAACCCAAGTCTGTCTCACTTTATAGTTCTTTTCACTGTATCAGCTGCCTTTAAGAAAGGGAGCTAAAAGTGCTAAAGCATGCACACCTCCATTCAGAGTCCCATAGTCACCACTGAGAGAGTGAGAGGCAAATGTGGACAGTAGGGGAGAGGTGGAGTAAAGAAGGCAGAGTAGCTGCAGAACGCTGAGAGAATTCAGGCTGATAAGCATCCCCTCACTTCCCAAGTGAGGCCTCAGAATTCCCAGGAACAACACAGGCAAAGGCCAGGGGAGTTTGCACTCAATACTGGAAAAGCAGGAGCAAGAGTATGATGTCATTAGCACAGTATTTTCCTGGCCATTTTCACATAGTTCCTGCTGCAGGAAGAGAGTCCTTCACATCTCAGATGCTGGCCTAATGAGAGAATGCACCACAGTGCAGCAAAAGGCTCTTGAATCAATAGTGCTTTCTGGCACACACCTTCTTTGTAAGCACTTTTGCAAGGTTGACATAAAAATAAATGTGCAATGTAATGTTTAAGAGTAACCTTTAGCTATTAAGCTGATTGCCTATCAAGCTGTTACCTTTGCCATATAAGCTCCCTAATTTACGCTCACATAAAATTCCAATAGGCAGGTACGTCATGCAACACACCTTAAACCGGCTGCCCAGGGAAGAGGGAGGGGCATAGGAGAAGGGATGGTTTGTGGTATTCTTCACTCAGGAAGTACACCATGAAGAACTTCAGTCTCTGACTTTTCACTGTCCTAATAAACATTAGTATGAAGTCTGTTGCCTTTCTGTGTGTCTGCATTTACGTGCTTGCTCATTATTCCAAATGAAGCAGTCCGCCACAGACCTTTCAGTCCCTATCAGGAATGAACCGAACTTAAGGAACCTTACAAATAAGCCCAGCTCAGAAAGCTGGTATCAGAAAATGAAAACTCTTTCCATGCTCTTACCAATCAATTTTTCATGTGGAATATTATCTGACTCAACAGCCACTCTTATTTTTAAAAATCTTTTCCTAGCAAGGAGAAAATTCTTCACATGCTTAATTATCACCTTTCTAGCCTTATGAGCAGAGATCTCCCAGGATTTCTGATAGAGCACATTCAAAAAATGATGTGACATTTTCTTTGAGTAGGCAGAGATGGCAAGTCCTGAATCCATCCTTAGCCCCTCAGCTGGCCTAATGAGCAGGGGCATTTGAAACAACTGTCCTATCCCTGAGCACCCCTGCCCACAGTCTCTGCTCAGATACTTAAATCAAAACAAAAATTGAATGTGCAATGATTAAGAATCATCTGTTTGCCTGTTCTAATTCTCATCAGTCACCATGGCTTTGGAAGTCTCTCTTTGATAGCACAAATTCCAAATACATACATGTATGCACATACATACATACGCACATACCTATGTGCTACATAAAAGGCAACCTTCACTTCCAGGCTGGGAAAAGGTATGGACTCGAAGCATCACACCAGGATAGTTGTTCTCTATGAAATAATGATTAGAGCATGCAATTATTGAAGACGTACTGTGGGCCAGGCAAACTATCAAAATGTTTTCATTACATTATTGAATTTCATCCTCACATTTTATTTATCACCATTTTATATATGAGAGAAATTGAGACGGAGAAAGTCTAATTAATTCACCCAAGTTCACACAGCTAGTAAGCAAAAGAGCTTGGCCTGCAATCCAGGTTTCCGTGAACCACTGTGCATATTCTTTAGTTACTGATTTCACTGCCTACAGTAAATCCAGCAACCCTGTTTAAGATTTGGAGGATTACAAAAGGCTCTATCAGCCCTCACTTCGGTAGCACAATGGAACAGATAAATGCAAGTGCAGATCTAATGCAGTGATCAACAAATACTCGAGTAGAATAGTGCCTCATACAGAACTATCTGTTTGAATATTTTCAAGTGCAGATGTCAGTGTAGTTTAATGCAGCGCAATTAGAGTCCTTTGCTATGCAGACCATGGTGTTGGATAAATTAGTTGTTCACCCACACTGACATGTCTTAAAGACAGTTGGGCAAATAAATGGGCAAAAAATATATTTTTCTTTCAGTAAGTCCCTCTGAGAGTCCCAAGAACACAGAGGAAAACAAAGCAATTGCCCAACCAGATCATGAGTTTTAAATAGAGCTTTTTCAGAGCAGGGACAAAATGAATTAAGCACAGAAGCAACCAGATGGTGAGAAAAAGGCATTGCTTAACTCAGTGGTCTCAGGAGAGGCAAGGAAACAGGTTTTCTAAAATATATAAACTAATCCAGCTGTTCTACTTAGGCTCCCTGGCTGTAGTAGAGTATCTGGAGTTGAACAAAATATTGATGACTAGGAACAAACGAACATGAAAATTCACCCACCCACATGCTGACATAGATTATTTTCCCCTAATGTTAAAAATGTTAGAAGTTAGAAAGTTATTTGAGTACTGTGTATTTTGTTGAATGTCTACATTCAACAAATTGATGGGGAAGAAACTCATGATGGGGTTATAGGCTAATTTAAGATGTTGAACGTTTGCATAGATTGGCACCCCTCCAACTTTAGTGTGCTTGCCAATCACCTGGGATCTTGGTAAAATGTAGATTTTAATCCATTTAGTGGAACCTGAAATTATGAATTTTTTAATTAGGTCATATTGGCTTATAACATGGTATAAATTTCAGGTGTACATTATTATATTTCAGTTTCCATTATTATATCGCATCGTGTTCACCACCAATAGTTTAGTTTTTCAGGCGTTACCATACACATGGTACCCCTTTACTCCTTTTGCCCTCCCCCCATCCCCTTCTCCTCTGGTAACCACTAATCTGTTCTCCTCATCTAGGTGTTTGTTTATCTTCCACATATGAGTGAAATCATACAGTATTTGTCTTTCTCTGTCTGACTTATTTCGCTTAACATAATACCCTCAAGGTCCATCCATCTTGTTGCAAATGGGACTATTTTGTCTTTTTTATGGCTCAGTGGTATTCTATTGTATATGTATACCACATCTTCTTTATCCATCCTCCATTGATGGGCATTTGGGTTGCTTCCACATCTTGGCTACTGTGAATAATACTGCGATGAACATAGGGGTTCAATCTTTTTGTATTGTTGATTTCATATCCTTCGGATAAACACTCAGAAGTGGAATATCTGGATTCCAGTGGAATAGCTGGATCATATGGTATTTCTATTTTTAATTTTTTGAGAAATCTCCATTGCGTTTTCCGTAATGTCTGCACCAGGCTGCGTTCCCACCAGCAGTGTATGAGGGTTTCCTTCTCTCCACATCCTCTTCAACACTTGTTATTTCTTGCCTTGTTAATTATAGACATTCTGACAGGTGAGAGATCATATCTCATTGTAGTTTTAGTTTGCATTTCCTTAATAATTAATGATGTTGAACATCATTTCATGTGCCTGTTAGCCATCTGTTCCTATGTTATTCTGCACATTTTTTGATCGGGTTCATTTTTTTGTTGTTGAATTGCATTAGTTCTTTATATATTTTGGAAATTAATCCCTTGTCAGATATAAGATTTGCAAATATTTTCTCCAAGTTGGTGGGTTGTCTTTTCATTTTGTTGATGGTTTCCTTTGCTTTGCAGAAGCTTTTTAGTCTGATGTAGTCCCATTTGTTAATTTTTCCTTTTGTTCCCCTTGCCTGAGTATACTGCTTATATTTTCTTCAAATGTTTTATGGCTCCAGTCTTACATTCAAGTTTTTAATCCATTTTGAGTTAATTTTTGTGTATGGTAAGATAATGGTCTACTTTCATTCTTTTGCATGTGTGTGTCCAGTTTTCCCAACACCATTTATTGGAGAGACTTTCCTTTCTCCATGGTGTATGTTCTTGCCTCCTTTGTCAAAGATTAGCTGTTGATAGATGTGTGGTTTTATTTCTGGGCTTTCAGTTCTGTTCCATTGATCTGTGTGTCTGTTTTTCCACCAGTATCATGCTATTTTGATTACTATAGCTTTGTAGTATATTTTGAATTCAGGTAGTGTGATACCTCCAAAATTGTTCTTCTTTTTCAGGATCATTTTGGCTATTCGGAGTCTTTTGTTATTCCATATAAATTTTAGAATTCTTTGTTCTATTTCTGTGAAGAATGTCATTGGGATTCTGATTGGGATTGCATTGAATCTGTAGATTGCTTTAGGTAATATGGACATTTTAACTATGTTTATTCTTCCAATCCATGAGTATGGAACATCTTCCCATTTCTTTATGTCTTCTTCAAGTTCTTTCCGTAATGCCTTATAGTTTTCAGTATATAGGTCTTTCACCTCCTTGGTTAAATTTGTTCCTAGGTATTTTATTCTTTTCATTGTGATAGTAAATGGGATTGTATTCTTGATTTCTCTTTCTGCTAGTTCATTATTAGTGTATAGAAATGCAACTAATTTTTGTATGTTAGTTTTGTATCCTGCAACTCTACTGTATTTGTTGGTTATTTCTAATAGTTTTCTGGTTGATTCTTTAGAGTTTTCTATATATAGGATCAGGTCATCCACAAATAGTGTCTTCCTTCCAATTTGGATCCCTTTTATTTCTTTTTCTTGCCTAATTGGTCTGGCTAAAACTTCCAGTACTATGTTGAATAAGAGTGGTGACAGTGGGCATCTTTGTCTTATTCCTATTCTCAGAGGAATGGCTTTCAGTTTTTCTGTTGAGTATGATGTTGGCTGTGGGTTTGTCATATATGGCTCTTATTATGTTGAAGTACTTTCCTTCTATACCCATTTTATTGAGAATTTTTATCATAAATGTATGTTGGATCTTGTCAAATGCTTTCTCTGCATCTATTGAGATGATCATGTGATTTTTATTCCTCATTTTGTTAATTTGGTGTATCATATTGATTGAGTGTGAATGTGGAACCATCCCTGCAGCCCTGGAATAAATGCCACTTGATCATGTTGTATGATCTTTTTAATGTATTGTTGTATTTCATTTGCTAATATTTTGTTGAGGATTTTTGCATCTATCAGCGATATTGGCCTGTAATTTTCCTTTTTTGTGTTATCCTTGTCTGGTTTTGGTATCAGGGAAGTGTTGGCCTTGTAAAATGAGTTAGGAAGCATCCTGTCCTCTTCAATTTTTCGGAATAATTTGAGAAGGATAGGAATTAAAAATTCTTTGAATGTTTGGTAGAATTCACCAGAAAGACATCTGGTCCTGGACTTTTGCTTTTTTGGGAGGTTTTTGATTACTGTTTCAATCTCTTTGCTTGTGATTGGTCTATTCAGATTCTCTATTTCTTCTTAATTCAGTTTGAGAAGATTGTATGATTTTGAGAATTTATCCATTTCTTCTAGGTTACCCAGTTTGTTGGCGTATAGCCTTTCATAGTAATCTTTTATAATCCTTTGTATTTCTGTGGTGTGTGTTGTAATTTCTTCTCTTTCATTTCTGATTTTATTTATTTGAGTCTTCTCTCTCTCCTTTTTTTAGTGAGTCTGGCTAAGGATTTGTCAGTTTTCTTTATCTTCTCAAAGAACCAGCTCTTAGTTTTGTTGATTCTTTCTCTTGTTTTTTTTAGTTTCTATTTCCTTTATTTCTGCTCTGATTTTTATTTCCTTCCTTCTACCGACTTTGGGCTTTGTTTGTTCTTCTTTTTCTAGTTATTTTAGGTATAGAGTAAGCTTGTTTGAGATTTTTCTTGTTTCTTGAGGTAGGCCTGTATTGCTATATATTTCCCGCTGAGTACTGTTTTTGCTGCATCTCATAAGTTTTGGTATGCTGTGTTTTCATTTTCATTTGTCTCTAGGTATTTTTTGATTTCTCCTTTGATTTCTTCATTGGTCCAAGAGCTGTTCAGTAGCGTGCTGTTTAGTCTCCACATATTTGTGACTTTTCCAGCTTTTTTCTTATAGTTGATTTCCAGGTTCACAGCATTCTGGTCAGAAAAGATGCTTGATATGATTTCAGTCTTCTTACATTTATTGAGGCTTGGTTCGTTTCCCAACACATGGTCTATCTTTGAAAATGTTTCATGTGCATTGAGAATAATGTGTAATCTGCTGTTTTTGTATGGAATGTTCTCTATATATCTATTAAGTCCATCTGGTTTAGTGTTTCATTTAAGGCCACTGTTTCCTTGTTGACTTTCTGTCTGGATGATCTATCCATTGCTGTAAGTGGGGTGTTAAGGTCCCCTCTTATTATTGTGTTGCTGTCAATTTCTCCCTTTAGGTCTGTTAATAGTTACTTTTTATACTTTGGTGCTCCTGTGTTAGGTGCGTGTGTATTCATAAGCGTTATGTCTTCTTTGTGGAATGTACCTTTTATCATTGTATAATGCCCATTTTTGTCTCTTTTTATCTTGAAGTCTGCTTTGTCTGATATAAGTATGGCTACACCTGCTTTCTTTCGCTTGCCACTTGCTTGGAGTATCATCTTCCATCACTTCACTCTGAGCCTATGTTTGTCTTTAGAGCTGAAATGTTTTTCCTGGAGGCAGCAATATTGTTGGGCCTTGTTTTTTAATCCATCCAGACACTCTGTGTCTCTTGATTGGTGAATTCAATCCATTTACATTTAGAGTTATTATTGATATATGAGGGCTTAATACTGCCATTTTATCTTTTGTTTTCAGGTTGTTCTATATTTCCATTGTTTCTTTTCCCTTGTATTTCTGTCTGCCATTTAAGTTTGGTGGTTTTCTGTGATGGTTTTCTCACTTTTCTCTTTATTAACGATTTGGGACTCTGCTCTGATTTTTTGTTTTGTGGTTACCATGAGGTTTCTATAAAAGATCTCGTAGATGATTTAGTCCATTTTCTGATAGCCTCTTATCTCCATTAGCCTATGCAAGTTCCATCCCTCTCCTCTTCCCCTTCCATGTTTTTGTTGTCACAAATTATTCTTTTTTGTATTTTGAGTTTGTGACCAAATTGAAGTGTTTAGTTATTTTTGATGCTTTCTTTCACTTTATCCTTTATGTTATAATTAAGTGGTTGCAAACCTCTTTTGATATAGAGCTGCAATGTTCTGATTTTGTCTGTCTATTTATCTCCTTGCTCAAAGCTTTGTAAACCTTTGCCTTTTGTTTCAGGTAGGAGAACTCCCTTCATCATTTGGCAAGTTTGTTTCAGGTAAGAGAGCTCCCTTCATCTTTTAAGGCAAATCTAGTGGTGACGAACTCCTTCAGCTTTTGTTTATCTGGGAAAACTTTTATTTCTCCATCATATCTAAAGGATAATTTCACTACATAGAGTATTTTGGCTGATAGTTTTTGTCTTTCAGAATTTTGAATATATCATTTCTGTCTCTTCTAGCCTGTAAGGTTTCTGCTGAGAAATCCACTGAAAGCCTGATGAGGATTCCTTTGTACATTATTTTTGTCTCTCTGGTTGCCCTTAATATTTTTTCTTTGTCATTGACTTTCGACATTTTTAATATTATATGCCTTGGAGAAGGTCTTTTTGCATTAATGTAATTAGGAGTTCTATTAACTTCATGTACTTGCATGTCCAGTTCCTCCCCCTGATTTGGGATGTTCTCAGCTATTATTTCTTTGAATAAGCTCTCTGCTCCTTTCTCCCTCTCTTCTCCCTCTGGGATAACTATTATCCTTATGTTGCCTTTCCTAATTGAGTCAGATATTTCTTGAAGAATTTCTTCATTTTTTAATAGTCTTACTTCTCTGTCTTCCACCTGAATCATTTCTAGGTTTCTATCTTCGAGCTCACTAATTCTCTCCTCCATGAAGTCTGCCCTATTTTTAATGCTTTCTACATTATTTTCTTATCTCATTAATTGTGTTCTTCATATCCAGAATTTCTGATTTTGTCTTTTTTGAGCTTCAATCTCTTTGGTGAAGTATTCCTTCTGTTTATTAATTTTATTCCTGAGCTCATTGAACTGTCTTTTTGAGTTTTTTTGTAGCTCATTGAGTTTCTTTATGACGGCTATTTTGAATTCTCTGTCAGTTAGATTGTAATCTTCTGTGACTTCATGTTTGGTTTCTGCAGAGGTATCTTTTTGCTTCTGTTCTGCTATGTTACTGTAGTTCTTCATGTTGTTTGATGAATTGATCCTCTGCTGGCACATTTGTGGTAGTAATCACTTTTTCTTATTTGAAACCAGCTTTGTTTTCTTTGGTTTTGAGCTGCTCCATATTGTATTTGAGAGCCTGAACTTTCCACCCTCCATTGCCTCTGCCAGAAGCATCATCAGTGCCTTCCTTGTGCCGCTTGTGCCTCTGGGGTTCTTGGTGCCTTGCTGCTTAGATGTCACTCCAGTCTCTGGTGATGCCACTAGGGTCACCAGGCTATGAGCACTTCTGCTGCTTCCAAGGTCACCTGGGTCTCGTGTTCCTCCACTGGCTCTCCACAGGCTTGTATGCTGCTCTCCTATGCACCACCTGTGCTGCTGTTCCCAGGTTGCCTGGGGGTGTTGGTTGCTCCATTGCCAGGGATGCTGGGTTTATGGGTGTTGCTGTCACTGGTGGGGACCCAGAGACCTGGGGACTTGTATGCAGCCCCTGCTGCTGCTGGAACTGGTGTTGGGGGTGACACCACTGGGGACTGGGTCACCAGTTTTGCTGTTGTTCTTGATGTTTCTCTTTGCAGGTTCCACCTGCCACTGCTGGGTGGGCAGGGGCTGTTTTTTCTGCTACTGCCCTGTCTTCTCATAGTTGTGTGGATCAGGCTGCCACCACTGCCAGCACTCCACCACCCGTCATGTAGGCAGGGCTGCCATTGAACCGTGGGCATTTGTGCACAGGCCGGGCTACTGTTGCCTCCACTCATGGTTGAGCTGGTTGCTGTGTGAAGGTCCACACCCTGGATCACTGCCACTGGGGGAAGGGTAGGGGGTTGCTCCCCTAGTTCCACTGCTTCCCAGGGGTCCAGTACACCTTTCAATGTATAACTGCATGGATCTCTTGGGCATCCAGTTGTGCTGTGTAGGGAATCCTCTGTTGGTCAGTGCACATCTGTTTGGTTGTAACTTTGATGGGAGAGACAAAGGGAACAACTCACTGCAACATGATGCTCATGTCACTCCTGAAATTATGCATTTTTGACATGTTCCTATGTTATTCTGAGTAGCAAGGGTCAGTATGCCTTCATAGGAGTAAATTAGCTGGGCTGCTAGTTGAGTGAGGTAACTGCCTATGTTGGGGGAGGAAACATTAGTGTTGAATGCAAAATGTGGACATTTTAAGAAATAAAGTTGATAATGTGAAGTTTATCAAAATTAAAATTTTTTCCCATCCAAAGATACCATTAAGAAAATGGCAAGCCTCAGAATGGGAGAAAATATTTGCAATACATATATCTGATAAAGGACTTGTACCAAGAATATATAAAGAACTCCTACAACTCAATAATAAGAAAACAAATAAACCAATTAAAAAAGGCAAAAGACTTGAAAAACGCTTAACAAAAGAATATATATGAATAGCCAATAAGCACTTGAAAAGGTGCTCAACATCAATAATCAAGAGGCAAAACCATAATGAGATACCATCTCACATGTGAGGAAGACAACATATGCTGGCAAGGATGTGGAGCAACTGGAATGTGCATACACTGATGGTGGAGGTGTAAAAATTTACAACTACTCTGAAAAACTGTTTCACAATTTCTTGTAAAGTTAGACACATATTTTCCTTATGATCCAGCAATTCCACTCTTAGGTATTTATCCAAGAGATGAAAAACATGTCTACAAATAATCTTGGAGAATAGCCTTCATAGCAGCCTTATTTATAATATCAAAAAATGACAACTCAAAAATTTATCAGCAGGAGAATGGAAAACAATTTGTGTTATGTTCATCCAATAAAATACTACTTAGCATTAAAAAGGAATGGACTGCTAATCTATGCAACAACATGGATGAATCTCAAAACCATTATAAAATGTGGAAGAAGACATACACAAGAGAGTAAATACTGTATATTTCCATGTATGTGAAATTCTATAATGAAGAAAACTTATCTGTTTTGATAGATATCAAAAATGGTTACCTCTGGGTGGTGGGAATTTACTTAGAGGGTCTGCATAGGAATATTCTCAGATTATAGAAATTTTCTGTATCTTGATTGGCCAGTAGTTACTTGGATGTATACAATTGTCAAAACTCATTGAACTGTACACTCAATATCTGTGCACTTTATGTAAATCATGCCACGATTTAAAAGAAACATTTTACTTCAGAATGGTTTGTGAAAGCTTTTAATAGTTTTACAAATTATGATCAAAATAATGAATTTCTAAAGCCCTTTTCTTCCAAGTAGAATCAGTGATAACACTGGTATACCTATTCTCCACTTTTTGTGTGTGTGTGAGGATGATAAGTGCTGAGCTAACATCTGTTGCCAATCCTCCTCTTTTTGCTGAGGAAGATTGGCCCTGGGCTAACATCAATGCCCAGCTTCCTCTATTTTACGTGGGATGCCTGCCACAGCATGGCTTGATAAGTGGTGCATAGGTCTGCACCTGGGATTCAGACCTGTGAACTCTGGCTGCCTAAGCAGAGTGCGTGAAATTAAGCACTATGCCACCAGCCCAGCCCCCATATTCTCCACTTTTAATGAAGATTTTGCCTCTAATTTCAAAGTCATATTGTTAATTGAAGAGCATACTGAAAAGCAGAAAGGAGGAAATAAATTAATCTCTTTTCCACAGAGAGCCATGATTAATATTTTGACATATGTCCTTCTAAATTTTTTCTATTCATATTTATAAATTTTAAAAACTTATCTGAAAATTAGTATTTATCATTTTTTTCAACTTTGAAAAATTTCCCATGTCAACATTTTTGACTGGAATGGTTTTTAATGGTTGAATAGAATTCTACCATATGGATACACCGTAATGTATTTATTCAATCTCCTATGAATGGCTATCTAGGTTTTCCCCACACTTTTATTATTACTAATAATACTGAGATAGGCATTCATGTCATCCATTACTTGTACACATTTCTGATTATTTCTTGAGAATAAACTTCAGCCAACATTATTACCAAATCAAAAGATTAGCACAATTGTATGATGTTTATTAACAAATGCTGAATTTCATTCTGGAAAGATTTATTCACTTACAATCCTACTAAATATATGTGACATTAGTTATTTATCTCATTTGTTTCTATGCAACATTGGCAAAACTATATACTGTCAATTGTTGCCTCCTTCATATAAAAAAGTAGTAATTCATTGTTTTAATTTGCCTTTCATTATTTTGGGGTTGAACATTTCACATTTTTTTGCTACTTGTACTTTATAATTTTTAATTCCCAGATTATGTTATTTATCTGTTTCTATTATGTTATTTATCTGTTTCTCTACTGGCATGTTTACCTTTTTCTTATTGATTTCTAAGTGATCTTTATATATTAAGGCTGTATCTTTTATCATGTGTGGTTGTCAAAGGTTTTCCTATTTTATCATTTGAACTTTAATTTTCTTTATAATAAATTTGTTATATAGTTTAATTTTTATGCTGTCAAATCCATCAATTTTTCTCTTTTTTTTCTTAAAATGACCCTTTCTAGTACTAATGGGGAAAAAGGGATCATAAAAACCTTTACATTGATTGGCTTAGGAATGACCTAGTAATGTTCATATCCAGAGAGTATAAAGAGCCTGGGAAAGGAACAAGGGAGGACTTTCTGGGGACAACAACCTACTAGGACGCTCTGCAGGTCTAATCAAACAAGCTTCTTTCACCAGTTGAAGTATTGGCTGCTCAACTGTCCTGCCCCAAACTTGACCATCAAGAAGATGACCATCCTGGATGATTGTTAGGAGCTGTAGAAAGGGGATTGTAGAAGTTTGGAACCTGATTCAAACGCTTCCAGGAACATCAGTGATTGTATATCAAATATGCAGGATATCACAGGTCAACTGGCCTGATGGAGGTCTCTCTAGTCTACTTCTCTGTCTTGCTGTGCAGCACTCTGAGGCCAAGCATCTTGCCAAATAACTGCTATGGAGTCAGCTCATTTCTTGTGGGACAGGGTACCAGATGTGTCCCTCAGACCACTCATTACCTAGACTGACCCCAGAAAGGATCATTATTGTCACTAGGGTAAATGGCTTTATCAGTGAGGCCTAATTACTACTTAGCACAAGAACGATTTTGCATGTCATTATATATGTGACTAATTAATTCTGCTGTAAGTTCCATTGATTCCCAACACACTGTGCTCCTGTGCTCAGTCTGCAATTTGTTGTTCATGCAGCAGGGCCTTTTGACCAACTCCACCTAACCCATTTTCCACCTACCCAAATTTTGATGAACTCTGAGGAATTACACAGCCGAAGCCCATTATCTATATTTACAAAATCACCTCCATGGTTTCAATTTCTACCTATCACAAACCCATGAGTCTGGATTTAATTTCAAATTAGTGTTTGGTGTAGTCCATATAACATATTAAGAACTTTTAATATAAATGTGCCAAGCAAATGAGGGGAAAGATTAACAATACCCAGGCCAGACTGTAATGGCACTTTCAAATGGAAAACACAATAGTCATAAGCACTCCAGACACGTACTCATTATATATAATATGTAAATGAAAACTTTTAATATAATGCCCGGCCCGTATCTCATTAATAGGTGCCCAATAACGTTTTGTTAAACCTGAGTCTGAATAACTTAGACATTAAAGAAATAGGAGCAAAAGAGCCATCTTCTTCTGCTTCCATAAGCATATTCTGTACCTTTTTGCTACTCAAAGTGTGGTTAAGGGATCAGCAGGATGGGTATGATTTGGGAGCTTGTTAAGTATGCATAATTTTAGCAGATTTACTAAATCAGAATCTGCATTTTAACATTGAACATTTTCACAGGTGACTCATATACACATTAAAGTTAAGAAGCATTATCTAGACTTAATTAAGGGCAATTAAAAGAAAGCACAAATTAAGAATTGCTACACTGGTCTAGCCCAGGAAATGTCTACATATACTGATAACAATGTCTGACTCATGCTGATAACATCTAGTATTTTTATGGCATCTGTACTTAACAGAGAACAGTCTGCTATGAATACCAGAACCCCTTTCTGGAGAGTAAATACACCTTATAGGCCATCCTCTGCTAAGCTTGACTGATTTCCATCCAAATTTTTGCCTCTCTCTTACCCGGTTGAAGTCAATACTGTCCATTCAAGGACCTCAAGTGAACTTCCTACAGTTGCTCCCCATTGGCTTAGAATTTTTTTACCTGAAATTGTTTGGTATCAATGCAAACTTAGAAATATTTGTGGATACTTTTATCTACAAATTAAAATTTTTAAAAAAACAACACTGGTGCCAGGGTTTACTCTTAAAGAAACTCTACTGTTTGTTTGTTCATTCCTTCATTCAACAAATATCTAGTAAAGATTACTAGCTAGATAAACAATGACAAGTCACAGAGATCACAGTCAAAGACGGGACACTGACAAGTTAACAGGTTCTTTGTAATCCAGTATGATGGGGAAAGTATTAGGTTGGAAATATTATATTGCCAATGTTTGACCATTTTTATAAACCATAATTTCCTATGGCTTGACCTAATATGTGGATGACCCAGGAATGTCAGGGAAGACTTCCCTAAAAAGTGATGGTTAAGCTGGGACCTTAATGGCAAATAAAAGCTGACTATGTGAAAAAGGACAGTAGGAAAAATCTCCATTTCTGCATACAAAGTAGTCTCTATTTAATTGTACCCTTCATTTCCTATATCTAAGCCGATTTCCTGACTATGGATAAAACCCCCTGTCTCATCACTTTATTCTTTTAGTGAGTGTTTTTATGACAAAAAAAAAAAAAACGGTTTCTTGGAGACTTCTTTGCTGTTAATGACCGATATCTAGTCAATTATTTTAGTTCATTTCAAACACAAAGCTTTAAAATTAGACAAACAGTCCTTAGGCTTGTTATTAGGGTGTCTGGATATTCTCAAAACATGGGATAATCTCAGTATTGACCAGTTTATTCTTTGATGAACACTTTATCTATAAGGCAGTCTCTGTATTCCATGCAATGTTGGAAACATTTCTGAAATAAGATCTTGATCAGAAATCAGAAGGGACATATGAATTAGTTGCTGGAGAAGTCTGCACATTGGAAGAGAGAGACAGAGATTCTGAGTGAAGGACACAAGGGGGGAGGATATCATATGTTTAGGGGTAAGACCAATTCCACTGCAATTTCAAACTATGTAGTGAATGAAACATGGAACATCCTTACTAGAGTTGGCTGGAACATTTTAACCTCTAAGATATTTGATAGTGAAAACTTTGATTAATATTCAGCAATATCTTACTGTGATAATGAAACTGAATGAAATCACATAGATTAGTATACACATACACAAATGCATATTCCCTCACAGGTGTACTTTAATAGCTACTTATGACATAAATATCTGGCTAATTACAAAAAGTTGTTTGGTTAGTTATTACTGTGGTATGCATGGACTAAGCTTTTACCAGCTTGTGAGAGCTAATTGATAAACTTTCAGGAATTTTGTGAGACAGTTGTTAAACACAATCATTATTAAATAATTTAGAATGATCCAAATCCTATAACTTACACAAAAAGCTAAAAGAACAGCACTATTGCAATCAGTAGCATTGAAGGTGAATGGAGTTTTAGTTTAATGATATAATTTGTATGAGGTTAAGAAATAGTTTAACATAGTCCACATATCAGATTTAAGAACAAGAATTTGAGGCGGGAAGAGTTAGAGGGATTGGGGTGTAACTCCATTTGTCAAATCATGGTGAATGTAACCATGGGATGGCTACAGAGATAAGATATCGGAAAAATCAAATGCATTGTGTGAGAATGAGTTGGCTGCAAAATATTTCAATGAAGAGCACTGTATTTTTTATATTTGTAAATCATGTGGCACATATCCTTTATATCAGTAAAATGTAAATAAACTATGTATTCAAATATACATTTTTTTTCCTGGAGAGCTGGTTGTTAAGACTTGACCAGGCCAAACGCTGGTTGGTTGACTAAATTCGGGCCATCTTTTGAACTGAGTGAAAGAGTTCTTTTAAACTAAATTTAGTAATAACTGAAAATAGGTCTGACAATCACTGCTGTCGCCCTCATGGTAAAACAGAGTGAGCAATGCTTCCCAGTTCAGATTTATTGGCCAGTGAACAAGTTCAAACCAGCGGCTTTTTGATAGCTTAGATAAATTTGTGATTGCTCAAAAGTGAAAGTCACTAGCAGTTCCTGTTATATAAGTGGAGAAATTGAACAGCAAATTGTGATTTGAACTCAAGACAATATTCATGGAAACCAATAGCTTAAACGACACAAGCAACTCTGTAGATTTTATATATGGCATTTTAGCCAGTTTGAGAAGCTGCCAATCTGGGCTTATTATGCATACTTGTTTGCTTGTGTGTCTAAGTGTTCTGGGTTGGAGGAAGGGATTGATTCTGTGTCTGTGTAAATAAATATGTATAAAATTTTTTGTATGCAGGTATATGTTTTAAAGAAGTCTTCAGGTTTAAAACATGTCTCTAGCTACATGGAGGCTGTATACACATACACACACACACAAAGGGATTGCAATACCCATTCGAAGTACCACAAGCTACACTGCCAGTGAAGAGGTTCTCATTAGGGTAAAAAAAAAAAATTGAAAATTTCATGAAAAGCTTGTGTTCTTACTGTTTCCCAGTAGGAAATAACTGCTACCTTTTGTGAAAAAAAAGGAGAAAAATAGATGGCTCACTCTCTACTTTCTTAAGAAACCCTGAATATCTTTTAAGTGCAGTCAGTACATTTACATAAAGCCTACTTTTAAAGAAATTTTAAGCACTGAATAATTAAGTGCAAATTTATTGAGGCTTTAACCAACATATAACTTGACTACCTACTGTGTGTGTGTGTGTGTGTGTGTGTGTGCGCACGTGTGTGAGAGAGAGACAGAGAGAGGAGAAGTCTGGAAGCATTTGCATGTTCTAACTCTTCTCAGATCTGTGCTTTTTTCATGCTATGCTCTCTACCATCAATAAGTTTCTTTCATTCCTTCATTTATTCATTCATTTAACAAATATGTATGCAGTGGCTACAATGTTCCTGTACTATGCTAGGGTAGAGCACATGTTCTCTTGGAGCTTACATTACATACTATCTGGGAACACAGACAATAGACAAATGAATAAGATCCAGCAATTCCACTTCTGGGTATTTATCTGAAGCAAGTGAAAATCTCTTCAAAGAGATATGTGCACCACTATGTTCACCGCAGCATTATTTACCATAGCCAAGACTTGGAAGCAACCTGTGTCCACCAATACATGAGTGGATAAAGAAGATGTGGTATTTATGTGTGTGTGTATGTATATATATATATATGTGTGTGTGTGTGTGTGTATTAAACACAAAATATTTATAATGGAATATTACTCAGCCATAAAAAAAGAATGAAATCTTCCATTTGCAACAACATGGATGGACCTAGAGGGTATTATGCTAAGTGAAATAAGTCAGAGAGAAAAAGACAAATACCATATGATTTCACTTATATTTGGAGTCTAAAACAAACAAACAAACAAAACAAAACAGACTCATAGGTACTAAGAACAAACTGGTGGTCACTAGAGTGGGGAGGGGATGGGGGATGGGCAAAATAGGTAAAGGGGATTAAGAGGTACAAACTCCAGTTATAAAATAAATGTCATGGGGATTTAATGTACAGCATAGAGAAAATAGTCAATAATATTGTAATAACTTTGTATGGTGACAGATGGTAACTAGACTTATCGTGGTGATCATTTCATAATGTACACAAATATGGAATCACTATGATGTACACCTGAAACTAATAGGATATTGTATGCCAATTATACTGCAATAAAAAAACAAATGAATAAACAGAATAATTAAAGAATTTTAGAAAACCTCCAAAAGAAATTAACAAGTAATTGAGGGAGGCTAACTTGAGAAAGAATGGGGAGGGAAGGTACCTATAAGAATGTGCCATTTCAACTGAGATCCGAAGAATGAGAATGAGGATATTCTAGGCAGAGAAAATTGCAAACACAAAACTCTTCAGCTGGAAAAAGGTATAAAGAAACATAAACGAAGTCGGTGGAGCTAGCTAGAGTATAGGTGGCGAGTGGAAAGAGTAGTAAGAGATGAGATCAAAGAGATAAGTGAAGAGCAGATCACATAAAGCTTTGTAAGCAAATACGATGGAAAGCCACTTAAGGGTTTGAAAAAGGAGGGTGACACGTTTTGATTTTCATATTTAAAATATCACTCTAACTGCTGGGTGATGTATGATGGTTTGGAGTAAGGAGACCAGTTTGTAGTCTATGGCAATAATACAGGCAAGACTTTTATATTCTACTTTTCCACTTAATGTGTACAGAATATCTTTTCATGTCAAACACTGTAAATCTTTTACTATTCTGAATGGGGGCACACTATTCCATTGTATGTCTACAACAAAATTTAGTCTATTGTTACTCTACTGTTGGACATATGCACTATTTCCAAAATTTTGCTATTATAATAGGATGAACACCAGTTACATCAATAATTGGGAGATATTATTCTGACTTGTACTACCAGCTTCGCCACACAGGATCAGTCTTGGGCATATATTGTAGTATGCCTTAAATCAGTGGTTGGCAAACTATGGCTTGTGGGCCCAATCTGGTCCTCCAGTTGTTTTTGTAAATAAAGTTCTATTGGAACAAACCTAGGCTCATTCATTCAAATATCCTCTATGGCTGCTTTTGCTGTGCAGTGGCAGAGTTAAGTAATTGCAACAAAAACCATGTGATCAGCAGGAGCCTAAAATAATTACTATCAGGCCCTTTTATAGAAAAATTTTGCTGATTCCTGCTCTAAAGTATTTATTATAGTACCTACTATATGCCAACCTTATGATCGACACTGGATAGACAGAGATGAATGAGATATTTTCCCTGTTTTTGAGAAGATTAGACTATAATGAGAAAGCTCAGATGTGGACATAAATAATTGCCCAACTCTCCAGACCTTGGGTTGGAAGATCTCTTAGCCCCCTCCTCTCTGTGCCTGTTTGAAATCAGCAAGGATATAGGAAACTTGAACATCATCAAACAACTTGACCTTGCTCAGGGAGCCTTCTACAATGCTAATCATACTCTACCTTATGATATGCTCACTTGGGTACATTTTCAACCACTACTCCTGTATTGAAGCTCCTTAAGAAGGCATAGTGCCATCTATATAGAGCAGATATTGGTCTGTAGTTTCCTTTTCTTATCATGTCTTTATCTGGTTTTGTTATTGGAGTAACTCTGGCTTCATAAAATTGATTGAGAAGTGTTCCTGCCTTCTCTATTTTCTGAAAGAATTTGTGCAATTGGTATTATTTCTTCCTTAAACATTTGATCATCAGTGAAGCAAGTGGGCTGTTGTCTCTTTGTTGGAAGGTTTTAAATTACAAATTCAATTCCTTTCATGAATATAGTGATATTCAGATTTTCTATTTCTTCTTGGTCAGATTTGGTAATTGGTATCTTTTAGGGAGCTTGTCCATTTCTTCTAAGTTAAAATTATTGGTATATATTTGTTCCTAGTATACTCTTATTTTCATTTTAATATCTGTATGATCTCTAGTGAGTCTCTGAATTTATTCCTGATACGGTCATGCTTTGCTTCACGATGGGGATACTTTCTGAGAATGCATTGTTAAGCAATTGTGTCAATGTGCAAACACCACAGAGTGTACTTAAACAAACCTAGATGGTATAGCCTACTACACAGCTGTAGCCTATTGCTCCTAGGCTACAAACTTGTACAGCATGGTACTGTACTGAATACTATAGACAATTGTAACACAATGGTAAGTATTTGTGTATCTAAACATAGAAAAGTTACAGTGAACATATGGTATAAAAGGTACAAAATGGTACACTTGTTTAGCGCACTTACCACGAAGGGAGCCTGCAGGACTGGAAGTTGCTCTGGGTGAGTCAGTGAGTGAGTGTGAAGGCTAGGACATCACTGTGCACTACTGTAGACTTTAAAAACACTGGACACTTAGGCCACACTAAATTTATTAAACAATATTTTACTTTCTTTAATAATAAATTAACCTTAGCTGACTGTAACTTTTTTACTTTATAAACGTTTTAATTCTTTAGCATTTTGACTCTTTGTTATAACACTTAACTTAAAACACAAACACTGTACAGCTGTACAAAAATATTTTCTTCCTTTATATCCTTATTCTATAAGCCTTTATTTTTAATTTTTTTTTACTTTTTAAACTTTTTTTGTTAAAAACTAAGACACAAACACACACATTAGCCTAAGCCTACACAGAGTCAGGACCATCAATATCACTGTCTTCCACCTCCACATCTTGTCCCACTGGAAGGTCTTTGGGGCAATAACACACATGGCACTGTCATCTCCTATGATAACAATGCCTTCTTCTGGAATCCCTCCTGAAGGACCTGCCTGAGGCTCTTCTTGAGGGGATGTCACTCTTTTCAGAAATATGTTCATGGTGGCTTGGTTTGTTTGTTTCTTTTTTTCGTCACCTGTCTTCTTGTAAGAAGATAATGCACCATGAACATTCCTCTCTATTAATGAAAACCTTTCAGTGTTGGGGTCCATGTTTTCAAAATTTTAAGTAGCTTGCTGAGGTCTGCAAAAGCTTCTTCTCAACCCTTCACTGTGAATTTTCTTGGGGATTCTTCTTTTTCTTCTTCTGCAGTTTCCTTTTCTCTTGCCTCTTCTTCAGCTATGCTCTCCTATTCCAGTTCCAACAACTCCTTATTAGTCAATTCCTGCAGAACCACCTCTAGGAGTTCCTCAGTGTCATCCACACCCACACCCAGGTTAAAGTTTGCCATTTCAACAACAGCCTTGTTGATTTGGTAACCTCTTCACCCTTGGAAAATCCTTTGAAGTCATGAATGAACCCCTGGAGTGTCTTCTTCCAGATGCCATTCATACATTCCTTGATGACATCACCCCAAGCCCAGGCATGGTTCTTGATCCAGTCATAGATATTGTAGTCCTTACAGAACTGTATCAGTGTCTTCTTCAGTTGCAGCCATAGCCTGGGAAAAGGTCCTCCTCAAGTAGGAGGCCTTAAAAGCTGCTTTAACTCTTTGATTCATTGGTTGGATCAAAGAGGTAGTATTTGGAGGGAGAAACACTGCTTTGGTATTGAAATGAAGATCACCAATGAAAGGAGGATGTCCAGGAACGTTATCAACAATAAGCAAAATCTTTCAAGGTGTGTTATTCTCCAAACAATACTTCTCCATTTTGCTGGCATAGCAATTCAGGAGAGCATCTTGGAAGAGGAACTGGGCCATCCATGACTTCTGATTGCTCCTGTAGTGCACTGACAGTGTGTGCTTACTGATATGCTTGAAGGCCCTGGGGTTCTCACTGTGTCAGATCACAAAGGGTTTCCATTTGTAGCCTGTAACATTGCCCCCGAGCAAGACTCTTATCCTCTCCTTAAAAGCCTTGAATCCTGGGATTGACTTGGCCTCCTTGTGGATGAAAGTCCTTTTGGGCATCTGTTTCCAGAATAGGGAGGTTTCATCCATATTGAATATTTTCCCTGGAAAGTAATTTCCCTCCAGTTTTCCTCCACTTGTCTAGAGTTTCCAAAAATTCTTCAGCTGCCTTCATATCAGCACCTACAGACTCACTACTCACTTTCACATTGTGTAATGAATAACGATTTTGGAAACATTTAAACCACCCAGAGCTAGCAGTAAATTTAACATTGTAGTTGGATCCAGCCTTTTCTTTCAACATCACAAACAAACATTTTGCTTTGGCCATGATCCTCATGGTGCTGAGATGGATATGCTTCTGTGTCTGGTCTTCAATCCAGGTCCTTAGAAGTTTCTCCATGTCTGATATAGGCTCTTCTCAAATATTGGTTATTCTCATTGCCTTCAATCAAGCAGATTCTTTAACAGCTTCCATCACTTTGTTCTTGTTCTTCAAGATCATAGCTGTGATAGAATGGGACATGCCTGACTGGTAAGCAATAACCATCACCGATTTTTCACCTTCATAGTCCTTAATCACTTATAATTTCTTTTCCAGATGACTCAACATTGCTTCTCACTGGCATCATTAGCAGTGGATTTTGTATGCTTAAGGGCCATGATGAAAAAAAACCCCACAAGATTAAATCAAGCATAAGAGAAAATGATGCAATCAAGAGACATGGTAAACACGAGATGTATGAGGCTTTAGCCAAAATAACATGGCATACTGTTTTACAGTAAACTTTTTTTATAAGTAGAAAGAGTACACTCTAAAACAATGATAAAAATTATAGCATAGTAAATACGCAAGCCAGTAACGTAGTCATTTATTATCAAGTATTATGTACTGTACTACTTGTATGTGCTATACTTTTATATGACTGGCAGTGCAGTAGGTTTGTTTACACCAGTATCACCACAAACACGTGAATAATGTGTTGTGCTAAGATGTTAAGACACCTGCAACATCACTAGGCAATAGGAGTTTTTCAGCTCCATTATAATCTTATGGAACCACTGTCATATATGCAGTCTGTCATTGACTAAAACGTCATTATGCGGCACATGACTATACTGGAAATTTGTAGCCTCTCTCCTTTTTTTTTTGGTGAGGAAGATTGGCCCTGAGCTAATGTCTGTGCCAGTCTTTCTCTATTATTTTGTATGTGGGAGGCTGCAGCAGCATGGCTTGATGAGAAGTGTGTAGGTCTGCACCTAGGATCCGAACCTGCGAACCCCAGGCCGCCGAAGCAGAGCGTGCAAATTGAACCACTACGCCACAGGGCAAGCCCCTCTCCCTTTTTTTAAATCAGTCTGAATAGAGGTTTATCACTTTTACTAATCTTTTCGAAGAACTTTCGGTTTCATTAATTTTCTCCATTATTTGTCTGTTTTTCTATTTCATTGCCTTCTCCCTTCTCTTTATTATTTCCTTCCTTCTACTTACTTTGAATTTAATGTGTTTTTCTTTTCTAGCTTCTTAAGATGGAAGCTTGGATCACCGATTTTGAAACTTTATTGTTTTCTAATGTATGCATTCAATGTTATAAATTTCCTTCTAGGCACTGCTTTAGCTGCATCCCACAAATAGTGATATGTTGTGTTTTTATTTTTATTCAGTCCAAATATTTTCTAATTTCCCTTGTGATTTCTTCTTTGACCCATAGTTGTTTAGAAGTATTTTGTTTGTTTCCAAATATTTGAAGAT
This sequence comes from Tapirus indicus, assembly GCA_031878705.1. NCBI lineage: Eukaryota > Metazoa > Chordata > Mammalia > Perissodactyla > Tapiridae > Tapirus > Tapirus indicus. The sequence goes on along the minus strand of CM062942.1, from coordinate 114,919,280 downwards.
TTTTCAAGTAATTTTTTATTGATTTCTAATTTAATATTGTTGTAGACAAAAAACATACTCTGTATTGTTCCAATATTTTTAAAGCTATTTAGATGTGTTTTATGACCTAGAATATGGTCTATTGGTGAATGTTCCATGTGTCCTTGAAAGGAACATGTATGCTGCTGCTAATGGGTGTAGTGGTCTATAAATTTCATCAAGGTCAAGTTGCTTGATGGTATTCAAGTTTTCTATATCCTCTCTGATTTCTTTCTACTTGTTTAACCAGTTACTGAGAGAGCAATGTTGAAACAACCAAGTAAGACTGTGCTCTTGTCTAATTCTCACTTTAGTTCTGTGAGGTTTGCTATGTAATGAGATGTATAAACATTTATGATTGTTATGTCTTCCTGATAAAGTAGTCCTTTTATTGTTACATAATGCCCCTCTTTATCACTGGCAATATTCCTTATTCTGAAGTCTACTTTGTCTGGTATTAATATAGCTACTCAAGCTTTCTTATGATTAGTATTTGCATGATCTATGTTTTTCCAATCTTTTACTTTCAATTTATGTGGGCATATTTAAAGTGTGTCTCTTATAGGTAATGTGTTTGAATTGGCCTTTTTTATTAGTTTGGCAAAGTTTGCTTTTTAATTGTTGTGGTTAGAGTACTTACATTTGATGTAATTATCTATATGGTTGAGTTTAAATTTACCATATCACTATTTTTTCTATTTACCTCACCTGTTCATTTTTCCCCCTTTGCTCTTTTTTTTTTTTTTTTTTTTGCTTTCTTTTGGACTGAAAGTTTTTGTTGTTGCTTTGTTTGGTTTTAGGATAGATTTTTTTCTCCCATGTTGGCTTATTAGTTTTATTTCTTGTTTCTCTTTTTACTAGTTGCTCTGGAATTTGCAATATGCATTTTTAACTTATCACCATCTACTTTAAATATTAATATATCACTTAATGTATAATGTAAGAACCTTGTAACATCCCCCCCAACTTTATGCCATTGTGTTGAAACATTTTACTTTTCTACACATTATCCACTCACAATACATTGTTTTTCACTGAGGAAGATTCACCCTGAGCTAATGTTTGTTAGAGTCTCCTCTATTTTGTGTGTGAGCTGCCATCACAGCATGGCCACTGATAGTTGAGTGGTATGGGTCTGTGCCCGGGAACTGAACCCAGGCCACCAGAGGGGAGTGTGCTGAACTTAACCATTAGGTCACCAGGGCTGACCTAATACATTGTTATTTTTAATTCTTTAAACACTCATTTATTTTTAAATAAATAATGAGAAGAAGTTCTACAATTTCCTGCATTCTTTATTCCTTTGCGTATATCTGAGTTTTCACAGATTATTTTCCTTCAGCTCGAAGAACATTTCTTGTAGTGCAGGTCTTTTGGTGATGAATTTTTTCAGCTTGTGTTTATCTGAAAAACAGCCTAGATTAACAGTTTTTTTTCTTTCAGCAAAGTTTCTGATGGAGAATCAGTGTTTACTTTTACCTTTCTTCCTTTATATGTAATATTTATTTTTTAACTGATTTTAATATTTCTATTTATTGATGGTTTTCAACAATTTGGTTATGATGTGCCCTGGAATTGTTTACTTTGTATCTTGGTTTGGGGTTTTTTTGCCTGTGCTAGGTTGAACTTTTCATATCTGTATGTTTATACTCTTCATCAAATCTGGAAAATATTTGGCCATTATTTCTTCAATATTTTTCTGCACTTTCCTCCCCCTTCTGGAAATGTGATTATACATTTGCTTTATCTCTTGATATTGTCCCACAGATCATTGAAGTTCTGTTCTTTTTGGTCATTTTTCTCTGTGCTTCAATTATATAGTTTCTATTGCTACATCTTCAAGTTCAATGATATTTTCTTCTGCAATATTTAATATGCTCCTAAAAGTATCTGGTGAACATTTCATTACAGTTATTGTATTTTTCAGCTCTTGTGGAAGTTCCACTTAGTTATTTTTTAGAGATTTGATCAGTTCTCCTTATGTATATGTTTTTCTTTAGATTCTTTAACATATTTATAATAGCTACTTTGTATGCTATTATAAATTAGCAAAATCTTTGTATGCTAATTCCATCTATGTTATTTCTGAGTCTAATTTTTTTGACTAACTTTTCCCCTGGTTATACATCACATTTTCCTGATTCTTTGTAGCCCTATTAATTTTTGATTGGTTGATGGACATTATAAAAGTTACCTGTTGAGTGTCCACATTTTATTGTATTCCTTTATGGAGGAACTTGTTTTGGCAGGCAGTAATTTTATTTGTGGATCAGCTTGATCATTTTATGGCTTTTTAAAAAACTTTGTTAAATGCTTAATTCTAAGACTATTTTAGTTCTGCTACTAAGATGTGATCATTTTGGAGGTGAATTCACTTGCTTAAGGGCATGCAGAGCCAAGACTGAAACCCAGGCATGTCTTGACAAGAGCCTGTGCTCCTAACCAATATGCTGTCCAGAGATAAAGCTACTGAAGGGCTCAGTTGATGGCATGAGCAGTGGTTCCTACTGGAGGTCAGAGGAGCTATCAGTTTGATCTGGAGTGGTCAAAGAAGACCTTGCTGGGCAGGGGATACTTGATCCGGCCCTGCAGGGTGGCTGTAATTGAAACAGGTAGAGAAGACAGTAGGGAGTTTTCTAGTCAGAAAAGATTCCAGAAGCACAGCTTTAGAAATGGCAATGCTCGAGGCAGGACTGTTCCTGTGACAGTGAATTGCCCAGCTGTGCCATGCCAGGTGGGGTGGAAATAAAGGCAGTAATGAGAGCCAATTCTGTCACTTTTCCTAGTGATGACAAGTGGGCCAGTTTGGGGAAGCTTTATGCTACTTCAAGATCCACCTGGATCCACATGGTGGCTCCACAAGCCACCCAGCCTATTATCTGAACTGGAGTCACATTTAAGGGCTAATGGGAAACACATAATATACCATTTCTTGTCCAGCTTTTTGTAAAGCAATAAATTGCTTTGAAAATACAGTACTTATGCAAATGTGGTATTACTATCAGTTACCACATTTGCATAGCCATCTGCTACATTTTCAGAGCTAAGCTCAGAAATCTCTCCACTCCAAGACTCTAGATAAGGCCTTGCAACACCTCTCTGGTTATATACCACCAACAGGCTTTTAGGATGGCTAAGAATCCATCCTATGACCATTGAATCAAAAACCATCTGGACATAATGATTATTAATAGATTTTCAGTTAATGTAGTCTTGAGTTTAGACTTTGCATACCAATTCTACCCAGCCATCTGCTGAGTATGCACTGTCATACCCTGGGAACTTCCTCTGGCTCTTCCTATTCACTGAGAATCTAGCAAGATGGAAACAAAGATTCACTCACTCATTCATTCATTCACTCAACCAACAACACATATTTATTGAGCATGAGTAATGTGCCAGACACAGCTCTAGGAGCTGGAGATATAGATATGAATAAGATAGACAAAGAATCCTGTCTTCATAGATCTTACATTCTAGTGGAGGAAATAGAAACAAATTGATCTAAAATGTCAAGTAGTGATAGTGCAGGAAAAAAATAAAGAGGGACAGAGTGTGACTGGAGTGGTACTCCAGACAGACTAGGTATAGAAGTCTTTTCTGATGAATGGATATTTAAGTAGAGACCTGAAAGAAGTGAAGGAGTGAACTATGCATGTGTCTGGGGGAGAGTACTCCAGGCAGAGGGATGAGGAAGTGAAAAGTATCTGAAGGAGAAGCTTGCCTAGCACATTCAAAAAGAACAAAGAGGACAGTGTGTCTGGAACATAGTGAGCAAGAAGGAAAGTGGCAGGGGATCAAGACAGAAAAACAGGCAGCCACCTAATCATATAGACTATGGGAAGAAGTTGTCTTTTATGCTGGATGAGAGAAGAAGATGCTAAAGGGTTTGAGCAGTGGAATAAAAGGTTACACCAGAGGTTCTGATTTAACTTTTTGGATTAGGGTAGCTTTAAAAGTTCCTCAAGTGATTTTAATATGCATTATGGGCTGAGAATTATTGCTTAACAGGATTACTATGTCTACATTTTGAGAACAGATTTTGAGCAGAGGGAGCAAGGGTGGAAGCAGGAACACCAGTTAGGAAGCTATTGCAGTAATCCAGGCAAAAGTTGATGATGGTTTAGATTAGGATGATTTGAGAATGAGAGGAGAATGAGCGACTCTGAGTGTCTCTGCCAACATCTTGCTGTTGGAAAGATGGTAAAGTACTAGTGCTCTGTCCCTTCAGCCTTTATCTCTCTGTAGTTGGACCAACTGTGCTCCTCTCACCTTACAGACCCAGAGGATCATTCCCAACCAATAAGGGAGACTTTGGGAGTCTTAGTTAAACATTTCAGGGACCTCAGCATAAAATCCTTCTCTAGTGCAATGACAAAATTCTAGAAACTGAGCTTCTTTTTTTCCTATGGCTTTGTCCCCCAACACAGATTAAACTAAAGCTCTGTGATCAAACACTAGTCTGCCTGGTATCTGGTTACTTAGTTTCTCCAGCTCTGGGTCCATCCTCACCTGTCCTTCCTTCAAAGTCTAATTTTAGTAATGGGCACAGTTTATTAAACACTCACTCCAAGCTATGCACTGTTCGAAGCACCTTATATTAACAAATTCAATCCTCACCACAACCCTAGGAGATTACTGGTATAATTATACCTGTTCAACAGATGATGTAACTGAGAATCAGAGTTAAGTAACTTGCCCAAAGCCACACTCTAAAGTGTCAAGGCCAAGATTTAAACCTAGGTCTGTATGACTCCAAAGATTGTGTGCTTTTAATCACTTAACCGTCTCTCCTTCTAGAACCCAACCTTCAGGTGAGACCTGGAACCTGCTGACAAACAGCTTGACCTTACTGTTTCTTGTCTGTCTTTCCACATGGGCACTTTTCCTCTGCTTCCACTGCCCTGAATTCCAAGCCTATTTGATATGCTCAGGCTTTTTTGTTCCAGCTTCAAAGAAGTGGCTGTATCTGGTTTCTGGGCACCTGACCTTTGGAGTGGGGGTGAATCTGACTACATCTCCAAGAAGTTCCCTTCTATTAGAACAGTGAAGTTTGAGTGTGTATCAGCAGGACATCCTCATTTCTTGTAGTGGTATCTCCTCTTGCCCCTCGGAGGAGTTCAATTTGCTCTTACCTCTGGGAAGCCAGCAGACCCATTTGGAAGGGACAGCGCCCCTTTCTCTTAGTAGTGTTCTAATTTGAACCCTGGAGAATGTGAACGTCTAAAGCCCCTGCTAAGGCCCAAACTACATCAGCACCTGAAATCTTTCAGCATCTCTGACAAATGGAAGCAGTGTTTTCCCCAAGGTTTAAACTTTGCATCCCACATTTTACATAAACATATATATACATATGTTTACACATATATATAATATATATTTTTTTCTTGCAAAGATCTGTGCACAGATATTTTTACATATTAATGATGCATTATATAGTGGCTTGTATATTTGCATCTGATAAAATGCATTTGAAGAGGGAACTCCTTGAAGTCTTCCAAGTGCCTAGGTGTGAACAATGATCTTCGGTGGCTCCAGAACTGGCTGAGTGTGTGAACACAGATAATGCTGGAGTATGCAAGCTGAGCGCCACCAAATGATTTATTAAAAACCACACTAGAGACAAATTAAATTTTTTTAATATAAAACATGAGCAAAGAAAAGTGATTGGAATATAAACTATTAAGAAAACTAAGAGAGGACCTAATTTGTATCTGATTTGCATCATTAAAAATGTGATTTATGAATGAATTTTGTAAAGCCCAGACTTTACTGCAATTGGCTGTAAATATATAGAGGAATAATTCATCTTCTTGTGTAAAAAAAAAAAAAAAAAGAGTGCTCAGATGGAAGGGTCACTATGATATTTGCTCAAAAAGCTGATTTGTGCTTTCTGTTAACAAGTAATGGTGGGTTTGTTTTCTAATATTTTCTACATTTTCAGTCAAAAATTCATCTATGTATCATGGGCCTTATAAAAGCCTTCAGTGTCAAATGGAGTCTGTCACTGCAAAGGGCATTGAGGTGATACTGGAGGAGCCAATGCTGGCCTTGGGTGGCTCCTACTGCAAGTAACGGGGATGTGTGGGGGTGGGTTCAAGGAATGGGGCACCTCTGATGTTCCCTTTGTAGTCAAGGAAACTGAATATATTGGTTAAGGGTTTTTCCCTCTTCTGCTCTTTCCTGAAAACAATCTCCAAGTAAGCACTTGGCAAGCCTAAACCTGCAGCTAGGCCAAGTAATCATTTTGTCTCTGGCTGTTTTCTCTCTTTCTCTTACCTCAAGATTCCTTTTCATCATATTCCAATGACATTGGGGATCCCAGAGGATCATTTCCCCTGGCTTGGTAAGCTTCAAGGTTGCTTTCCTCTCACTTTCCTCCACTACCCTTCTTCCATACCCAAACCAGCAGTTGGTGTGGGCTTAGCAAATGCAAATTCACTTCAGTATTGACCTGGACTAAACAAAGCTGAAAAGAGCTAGCTTCTAACTAAAACTACATTTATAGGAGCCACAGAAGGATAGCAGTGCATTACTGGCTACTCTGGGAGGTGGATTAGCATGGTACTTTAACAAGTCTTAGAATCAGGCAGACCTGGGTTCTCATATTATTTTTTTCCAGTTTTACTGAGAAATAATTGACATACATTACTGTATAAGTTTAAGATGTACAGCATGATGGTTTGATTTACATCTATTGTGAAATGATTACTACAATAGGTTTAGTTAACATCCATCATCTCATATAGATACAATAAAACGAAAAGAAAAAACTTTCTCCTTGTGATGAGAACGCTTAGGATCTACTCTGTTAACAACTTTCATATATATCATGCAGCAGTGTTAACTATAGTCATCATGTTATACATTACATCCCTAGTACTTATTTATCTCATAACTGGAAGTTTGGAATTGTACTATTTTAAGAACTGATTGTAGAATTACTATAAGGATTAAATTAGATAATGCATGTAAAGTGTTCAGTAACTAGAACAGTGTACAGTAACTAGAACAGTAATAATAGCAATTATTCTGACTCATGCCACAAAGGGCAGCTTCAGGAAGACTTTGCAGCACTGAACACTTTCTGTGTGATAAACAAAGCATACTGTGTTCTCAAGTTTCTCACAGACTACCAGGGGAGATAACACTTATGCACATGTATCTGGAACATAAGACAGGTAGTGGCAAGTATTATATGAGGAGATCACAGAAGTAGCTGAGAAGGGAAGGGAAGGGAAGAGAAAAGAAGAGTAAAGGCAGTGAACATCACTCATCAGGGAAAATTTCATGGAAGAGGCAGTTGTGGACCTTAGCCTTGAAGGATGAATAATTGTCTCTGAAACTTTGTGGAAGATCAAGGGATAGACATTATGAATAAAGAGTGAGTAGGATGGCTCTAGACTATATCATTATATCATTGTTATATCCTCCATAGTGTCTGACACATAGTAGTTGTATAATCAGTATTTGTGGAATGAATGAAAACAAGTTGCAGGGCTTTGTGAGGGGAGGGAAGGGAATTGCAGGATGTGAATGGTTACTTTGGATTGGTCAAGTGATGAGGGAGAGTTAGTTTCTCTCTGTTTAACCTTGCATTCACGTGCATACAACTCCCTCTCCTCTGCCCAGGCAGTCAGGGCCTCTGGTGCTCCCACCAGGGCATTCCAAGATGTATCCACTTCTCATGAGGCTTCATTCACTTTGACACTCCTCAGGACCCTGCATTTTAGAAATATAGTGGCCTGAATAATGGTCATCAATGACTTAAATATCACCTTTGTTTCTCAAAGGTCCTGGGCTTTTACTTGGCAATATTTTATACGGCTCCATCACATGTTCTGAGGTCAAGGCTATGTCCATAAGCTTAAGCATTTTCTGTTTAAGAACAAACAATGTCATGGGATTCAAATAATCAGGTCTCTGTTTTCTACCAAATGCCAAATCATGACATTTGTCTGCATTGTTGGCTGCTCCTCTTGTTAGAATTACAGGCTTTGAAAACGGCCTAGAGATCATGTAGCATTGAAACATATATTCTTCATTTTACAAAGAAAGAAACTGAGGCTCAAAGAAGTAAAAAGCTATTTGCCCAAAGTCATACACTATCAAGTTATAGCAGGATGGGAGGTAGTACTCATATATTTCCCCCTCCTTTTTTTTTTTTTTTTTTTTGGTTCTTGTATCATGTAATTGGAGTTACTAACATTTGTTTTGTTCTTCTCATTAATTTATACTCCTCTCTTGACCCAATTCTCACCTCTACCATGGGAACATATATAAGAAATTTCATCCATACTAAGATGTTAGTGATGCTATCTGACATTTAGCTCTCCAGTCTGAGAATCTTAATAGCCTCCAAAGCTTGGCTACTGGAGATGTAGATGATTATGTATGACCGCCTTCTTGCCAAGAGGGCTTCAGAACATGCTCCTCCAGAGACAATGAGTGTAGTTAACAAATTTCCACATATCTGGGTTCAAGTTTTAATTGTGAAACTTAATCTCTAAATGACCCTAGTCAAGTTAGTTAACTTCTCAATGCCTCAATTTCCTTATCTATAAAATGGGGGTATGAAAATTTATTCACAGGATTGTCCTCAGAATTAAATATAATAGTGCATGTAAAGAGCTTAACAGATGGAGAGGAAGCCTCTTCTGTACCTGATATAGATCATCTAGATGATGAGATTTGGATCTTTTAGCTGATGAGATTTAAATGAGATTTTGGATTTTGAGCTGATGAGATGGTCAGATTTAGACTTAGATGGAGTGACTTTGGACTTTGAGCTGATGCTATAATGGGATGAGACTCTTGGGAACATTGTGAATGTATTTTGCACTTACAAGGGATGTGAGTCATTGGAGGCCAGAGGGCAGTCTGTTGTAGGCAAAATTCTAAATGGCCTCCAGTATTCCCATCTCCTGGTGTATAACCTCTTCCCTTGAAAGTGGGCAGAATCTGTGAATATAATGGCTGTCACATCTGTAATTAGGTTATGCTGTATGGTAAAGATGAAGGGACTTTTTGCAGATGTGATTAAGGTCCCTAATCAGTTTGATTTTGAGTTAATCAAAAGGGAGATTATTCTAGGTGGATCTGATATAATCAGGGAAGCCTTTTAAAAAAGAGCATAGAGGGGCCGGCCCGGTGGCATAGTGGTTAAGTTTGCACATTCTGCTTCGGCGGCCCAGGGTTCACGGGTTCTGATCGCGAGCATGGGCCTACTCACTGCTCATCAAGCCATGCTGAGGTGGCATCCTATACAGACGAGAGCTATAGCTCTAAAACTATGATACACGGCTATGTACTGGGGCTTTGAGGGGACAAAAAAAAGTAGAAAAAAGAGGAAGATTGGCAACAGGTGTTAGCGAAGGGCCAATCTCCCTCAAAAAAAAAAAAAAAGAAGAGTATAGCGATCACAGACAGAAGTCTCTCTCTTGCTGGCCTTGAAGAAGCAAGCTGCAAGGAAATGAATTCTGCTAACTACATATAGGCTTGGAAGAGGACTCCAAGCCTCAGATGAGACCACAGCCCTGGTGACACTCTGACTGTACCTGTGAGACTCTGAGCAAAGGACCCAATTAAGCTATTCCTAGACGCAACTCATAAAATTGTGGGATAATAAATGAGTATTGTTTTTAAGCCCCTAAGTTTGTGGTAATTTGTTATGCATCATAGATGCTCAATAAATGGCAGTTTTCTTCTACTACTTATTTGGATATCTGAGCGTTTGACACTTACTAGTTCTGGATTCTATGTCGTGAGTTTCTTCCTCTTGCCTCCCATGCTTCTCATCAGACCTGATCTCCTATGACTTTTCTTAAGTGTCCCTGGCATCCATATACCCAACCTTGCCCTATCTGAAGTCTACCTGAAGGTCATAGCATTCCCCCAGCATCTCTGTCCCTGTAGCCACAGCTACTCAAGGGGCTGGTGCTACTTATCCTTGGAAGACTCTTCTCCACATTGCCTGGTTCTTATTTTGGTTGGCAACCTTTGGCGAGACCTCAGAGTCTCTCCAGCTGTCCTAGCACTAAGCAGCTCCAACTGAGTGCCTTGGGGACAAGATGTCCTCCACTCAGTGACTTTCAGCTTCCATTGTTGACAGTTTCATAATGGGCCTGTCATGGAGGAGTGACAGCTCCTGAGTGTGCTATCCTATTACTTCAGTGCCCTAGTGTCTTACAGTATGTAATTAATCTTCCGAATCTCCTCATGTTTGTCTCTATGCCAAGCAGGCACAGGAGCACTCTGCTTGATCTCAGGCCTATAGGCAAAATGTAGGGCACATCTGTGGGTATGCTGGGCCATGGCCTCCCCTTAGTGTCTTCAGAGGCCTGTGTGGCCTTGGACCTAAGCTGGTGGTTGAATCTTTTCCACCCAATGCAGGAGGCGCCACAACCTATGGAGAGTACTGACTCCTCACCTGGCCTCAGAATTCCCCAACCAGGCTTACTACTGCACATGAAGAAACTGAGGCCCACTGGGGTTAATTGACGTGCTCAAGTGGCAGAGCCAAATCAATCAGACTCCAAACCCTACATGTTTAACTGTTTAACCATCGTAATGTGTAACCTGGTCTCGTGGGTTATGGAAAACTTTGGCTCAGGAATTTGGAGATTTAGTTTCTGGTCCTGACAATGCCATTCATTTAAGGCGTACATTTAGCAAGTCCTGTCTGTTCCTCTTTGAATCTCAATTTTCCCATAAATAAAATGGGAGGAAGAGAGAGGATTGTGATGTGAAATGACCTTCAAAGGCAGTTCCAGCTCTGTCCTTCAGAGACTTTATGAAATATACATTAGGGCCTTGAGTTTACCTGACTATATTGGAATATCATGCTTTATCATTGTAACTGCTCAAGGATCCAAGCCCACTAATAATTTTAATTGATAGAATATGCTAATGAGACAATGAAAATTGATAGCTTATGTCAGGTTGTGATGTATCATTTCTTGTTCAATCAATACATATTTGCTTAATGCCTGTTCTGTCCAAAGCAATGGATTATGTGCTGTAGGGAATTCAGGGAAATAGGAAAGATATCACCTGCCCTCTTGGAACTCAGTACTAATCATGGATGTGGGAACCAACTGCATACCTATACTCTAAGACAGCAATGTATGAGAATCATAAGGTAAATAATAAGGCAATCATCTGGGGCAGTTGTCAATGCTTTGGCATGAGATACCAGAGATCTGGATTCTAGTCTCACCTCTGAGTCATCAACTCACTGTGTCACCATTGCAGGACACTTCTCCTCACTGGGCCTCACGTTTCTGAACAGTGAGAAGGTTGGGCTAGAGAATATTTGACGAATTTCAATGTCCACATTATGGGATTCTATAAGATGAGATAGATAATTTTTGGTGGAGGTGAATCAAAAGGCTTATTGATTTCACTATTGAATTCCCAGCATCGTTTCTGGGAAGAAGGGTGGATGAAACAAGTGGGAGTCAAATTGGGCCTTAATAGATAGAAAGAATATTAGTAAATGGTAAGAATAAGTGAAAGAATTGCATTTCAGGTGAGATAAATAGCATGATTAGAGGGGTGGCAAATGGACCACTTGATTGGGATGAACAGGTTTTTTTGGAGAAAAACATAATACAAAGTTTTAAAGGAAGGCAGGGACAAGATTGTGGAGGACTTCGACTAGAAAGATAAGTAATTGACTTTTACTTGTACTGAAGGTTTTGGAAACCACGGAAGGTATTTGTACATACGTAGGTTGGTTAGTCGGTGAGTTGGTTGATTTTAAATAAGGCAGTGGCATGATAAGAGTGGTATTGAGACAAGAAGCCACTCATGGTTGTATGGAGGGTAGAATTAAGGGGATGATATTATAGGCAGAGGCACCAATTATCCTTGTGAGAGGTTATGAGAGGCTGTTCTAGGGCAGGGGCAGTGGCGATAAAGATAAAAGAGGGGGATATTTTCAAGAATCACTGTGAAGGGAGACATAGCAGGGCCTGGTGTATGATGGGATATGGGTAATGAAGAAAAGAGATGAGGCAAAAACGATGCCAGAATTTCTCTCAGTGGCACCAGGAAAATAAATATTTCACAAAAAGAGACAAGTCAAGGGAAAAGACAGGCTTACAGGCACTGGGGAATGTATTTTGAGAATGAGATTGAGGGCTGGCAAGACATCCATACCCAACAAGGAATCCAAAGTGTTGAACTGAAGCTCACGAGCGAGGTATGAGCTGGGGCTGGAGAAGTGAAGTTTGTTAATAGAGAGATAGGTATTAAAACTGAGAATAACTGAAATAATTGAGAGAGAGAGTGTGTGTGTGTGTGTAGGCATAAAAAAGAAGACTGAAGACAGAAATGCGAGGGAACTGTCAAATTTAAGGGCAAATTAAAGAGACTTTTTCTGCTGCTCAGTCTTTCAATTATTCTTCCACATGCACCCTATCCCTCTCTCTACTGGCTTTTTATCCTCTTCTAACAAACATGCTCATCCCCATTTTTAAGGTAACCTTCTTCCTGACCCCTCCTCCCATTTCCTTCCTCTTTTCCCTTCCTTTTTCTCCTCAGCCTCTCCACATGTCATTTACTCCTGCATTATGGACTTCTGATCTAAGCAACTTCTAGAAACAAAATCACTGAGATCCCACAATGATCTCACATCACCAAATTCGATACTATTTGTGTCAGTTCCATCCTCTTCAACCTCTGAAGAGTTTGGTGCTGTTGATCCTCTACTCCTTCTTTAAATACCCTCTTCCCTTGTATCTTGATTCCTTCTATTCTTCTCAAGACTACTTCAAAGCATCTGCAAATATTGAGTGAGAAAGAGAGGGGGTAATGAGGAGATATAACCATGTGAGGAAATTGAAGATCTAAGATAGAAGATCAAAACTGGGATAGAAGAAAGATACTATTTTTAATATATTTTTAACAGTAGCCGTGGAAAATGGAGCAGTGAACTATGTGCTTGACTAAACCTAGCAATATATGCACACATCATTCATGAATACAATTAACTCCTTTCTGTGTTTTACCCCTAATAAATCATAAGCAACTCTCCACCCTTTCTTCTGTTTTTCAACCTGGCAAGAAGAAAGACTTGAAATCACAGGCAAGAGACATAAATAATCTCTCAGGTGAGAGCATGTTCCCTCAGAACCTCTTGATTTGTTAAGAAGTTTGTGTCATTTAGTGAGTGTGCCATTCTCTTCCACAGCTTATTTTTGTCTGTTTTCTAAGATACACTAAAGAAAAAAGCCATCAAGTACCAGCTTTCTCATAAGCAAAAGAACAAGGTAGAGAATTACCCCTGGACAAATGAGAGACATATGTTCTTCTGAGAAGAGGAGGTGAGTAGAGGTGTGGTTACAAATTTATAAGAGTAAGGGCAAGAAGTTGAGAGTATCAAGTCAGAAAGCTTTTATTTTCTCAGGGAAGAAAAAAGCAAGGCCACGTGTTAAGAAGGATTGAGGCAGACAGAGGGCTTCTGGCTCAGTGTTGTAGGCTGGGCATCTGGAAATGTCATGAAAATGATAGCAAAACTATCAATAATTCAATAGGTATGAATATCCAACAACAAAGAGAGTAGCAGAGGGACCATCGCTGGATGAGAAATAGCAACATATTTCTGGATGATAGACAGCAGATAGGAAGGTGGTGGCCGTTGGTGTAGGACAGAAGAAAATACAGCTTAGAATTTGTGCAGAGGCAACTGCAGCTTAGGAGGGAACTGATCTGCTTGCCAGGACCATAAAAAGGCTCTGGACTGGGAAATACCAAGGGACCCATGTCTAATGACAACTCTCTTTTCACTTACCAAAAGTAAAGCTAGCCAGGTGTTAAGCCCCACATCCCACTTGCCTAGAGTTCCCAATCAGCTTTCCTATTGCTTAATTCTTTAATATAAATGGAAAACCGAAGATCACTGGCTGTTGGAAAAGCATGCAATATGAATAAGAAAAAACAAGATAAACAGATTAAAAAGACAAAAAGACCAACAAACAGATCATTCAGGAAACAAAAGATTTACAGGGTGTTATTGAAAAGAAATGGTCAGACAATAAGAAAGGACTCTACAAAATAAAATGATTGTTAAAATATTGTATTTGATAGAAAGATTAGAAGATAAAGTTGATAGAATTTTCCCGAAAGTTGAATGCAAAAGAACAAAGATGATAATAATAACATTTAATATAGTGTTTGTTCCGTGGCAAGTACTTCTGGCCACAGAGCAAGAAAGTGTGTTACATTGATCAACTAACACAATCCTCACAATGATTGTATGAGGTACATACTACTAGTATCCAATTTTGTCGCTGAGAAAACAGACATGGAGAGGCCCCAGGTCACATAGCCACAAGGTAGTAAAGCCAGGATTTGAATCTAGGCAGTCTGGCTCTATACTAGTCTTCTGTTGATGCCATAACAAATTACCACAAAGCTAGTGGCTTTAAACAACACTTATGTGTTATTTCACAGTTGTGTAGGTCAGAAGTCCAGGCAGGCTCAACTGAGTTCACTGCTTAGGGTCTCACAAGGCTCAAATCAAGTTGTTCGGCAGCTGGGCTATTACTGGGAAGCTCTAGGAATAATCTGTTTCCAGGATCATTGAGATTATTGACAGAATCCAGTTCCTTGAAGTTGTAGGATTGAGGTCCCCATTATCTGGCTAGCTGTCAGCCTAGGATCATTTTCACCTTCTAGAGGCTGCTCACATTCCTTGACCCATGATCTCCTCCATCTTCAAAGCCAGCAAAGGCACGAGTCAGTCTCATGCTTCAAATCTCTCTGATTTACCCCTTTGCCACATCATTCTGACCCCCTTTTATGTTTTTTAAGGGCTCATATGATTACATTGGGCCCACCAGATACTACAGAATATTCTTTTATCTTAAGGTCAGCTGATTAGTAATAGTTCAAAGTCCCTTTTGCCAGGCAACATAACATAACCACAAGGATGACATCAGGTGCAAAGGTCATGGGCTCCAGAGCATATACTCTGAACTGCTAAACTCTGATATAAAAAATCAACACAGATAAATAAATTATGGTATATTCATACAGTGGAATATTTACTCAGCAATAATGATGAGCTGTTGATAAGTGCAAAAATATGGATGAATTTCAAAAAACATTAGTTTGAGCAAAAGAAGCTAGGTACAAAAGAGCCAGATACACATTGTATCATCCTATTTATACGATATTCTAGAGTAGGCCAAAAAGTAATCTATACTGACAGAAAGCAGAGCAGTTGTTGACTGCAGCTGGAGGTGGAAGAATAACTGCAAAGAAGCATGAAAAAATTCTTGTGATGATGAAACTATGCTATAGCTTGATTGTGGTGGTGGTTACAGGGTCATATGTACACTTAAAATAAGTGCATATCATTGTAACTGAACAATAGTTCAATAAAGTTGATTTTTAAAAACTCACAGCAAGAGATCCAGCAGCTCACTAGTAAGAATTCCAGAATAAGAAAACAAAGAAAGTGGAAGGAAGGAAATTGTTCCCAGAAACAATAAATGACAGTTTCCCAGAGTGGAAGGACATAAGTCTTCAGATGAAAAGGGTCCATCTAGTGCTCAAAAAAATAATGAAAAAAGACTCACTTTCTCTCTAGCACACACATACATCACTGAGAAATTTCAGAACAGCAAGGATAAAGGGAAAATACTATAGACCTCGAGGGATACAAAATTGGTCAACTATAAAGGAATAAGAGTCAAACTACCATCTGAATTCCCATAAACAACACTGAAAACTAGACTACGATGAAGAAATATATGCAAGCTTATAAGGAAAACTAGAATTTTATTTCACTAACACTATTATTGAGACCTCATAGTAGAATAAAGACTTTTAAAAACATGTAAGGACTCAGAAAGTTGATCTTCCTAACTCCCTTTCTTAAAGCATTCCCTACAGATGTAATCCAGCAAAATAAGAGAATAAGTCATAAAAGAAGAAGATGTTGGATCCACCCTAGAAAAGTATTGAAGGAAATTCCTAGGATATCACTGTAGGCCTGAAACGTGACCAGTTTGAAGTTTGAGTTAGAGTGGATGGATGGAGTGTTTTCTAGAGACTAAAAAATAAGGTCTCCTTAGATGAAATCATATGACTGAAAAGTTGAAAGGACAGTTAAAGGGATTGAAGCACTCTAGGCCCTATGAACCCTCAAAACTAAAAACTGATTGGTCATGGCTTTCTTTGAGCCCCACACTGAAGAGAAGTTAATGGTAACGCAATCAAAATTGAGCAGGGGACAACAGAGACAAAGCAAAGAAAAAGTCCAGAGTAAAGTAGGGGAGAGGAGAAAGCCAGGGAATCGCAGAAAGCTGGCCACCATATTTGTGAACGTTATACCAAACAATGAAAAATTAATTTCCCTTAAAAATGGACAACCAAAGTTTATCAAGGCTGAATCTCATACAGAGTTATTATAAGAAAAAGGAAAATGAGTCATAAAATTCCACAGACGATGGAAGGCATAGAAAGACCTACCCACGAAACAGATAAAAGTCAAACATTATTTCAAACAGGCTACAAGATATTAAGGAAATGATACAGTATGTGAAAGAACAACATATATCAGAATTTAAAACACTCAGAAAGGAGTTGACAGAACTCAGGAAAGAATTATAAATAAAAAAGAATCATTTAAAGAACAAAAACCAACTAGAAGGAATAAAAGAGTGAAAAAACACAATAGTGCCTCTTAAAATAGAAGATAAAATATATTTTAATAACTTAGAAAGAAATAGAAATAAAATGGATTTGAGAGAAAAAATGATAAATATTGATTATAGGCATAGGATATTGAAAGTATAGATAAAATAAGAGTTCCTGAAGAAGAAGTTCAAAGGAACAGAATACTGGAAACTACAATTGAGAAAAACTTCCTTGGATAAAAACATTTTTTTTGAAAGTGAACACTGCACATCTTAGAATATTGACCCCAAACCAACACCACCAAGGCACATTCTAGTAAAACTAATGGACTTGAAAGAAAAAGAAAAATCCTTTGGACATCTAGGAAAAAAAAGAGCATTTTATAAAGGAAGGAGAATTAGATTACCATCAGACTTTATGCCAGAAGAAAATGGCATAATATATTTAAGACATCTAGGAAAGAAAAGTGGGAGCCAAGGACTCCATATCCAGCAAAACTGACTTTCAAGTATAAAGAGCCACAAATTGTTATCAACATGTAAGAAATCAGAGGATATTATTCCCATGAGCTCTTCCTGGGGGATCTACTACAGAATGAGCTTTCAACAACCAAAATAACTAGAGAGACATCAACTGGACTTGTGTGTAAACAAAATGTTTAATAAATAAAAATAATTAAGAAATGTTAAACTTTATTTTAAAAATTAAAAATGAAATTAAAAAATCAATCTATGGAAAACTTAAGCATGGTTCCAGAACAAAACATTTACCTTATCAACCTTGACAATAGAAAAAGTAAAGGAGCTTGGAGCCAGCCCAGTGGCATACTGGTCAGGTTTGCATGCTCCACTTCAGCAGCCCAGGGTTTGTGGGTTTGGATCCCAGGCGCAGACCTACACACCTCTTATCAAGCCATGCTGTGGCAGGTGTCCCACACATAAAGTGGAGCAAGATGGGCATGGATGTTAGCCCAGGGCCAATCTTCCTCAGCAAAAGAGGATTGGCAACAGATGTTAATTCAGGGCTAATCTTCCTCACTAAAAAAAAAAAAGAAAGTAAAGGAGCAAACTGATAAAAGCTGGAGGAAGGTAGTGAGAAGATGTATAGGGAAGAGTGTGACTTCATCTTCTCAGGCTACAAAGTAGGAAGCCAAGAGATTTGTTTCTTGTTAATGGGTCAATACATGGAATAGTTTAATCATTGAAGTTGCAAAAGTGACCAGGGAAGCTTGCCTTCACACTATGGAAGTCAAAAGGATTCCTGGAGGCTTCTGTCGTTCCCTTGTTCTAAACCCAAGAGGCCAGCAGGTGACCTAAATGGAGACAACTGGGCTCTAAATCCCAGTACTTTCAATCTTAAGCAGAGTGATTCAAGGACAAAATATACATGATTGTGGTTGATCCATGCAAGCAGCAGCACTCTAACTCAAATTGCTTCTGCCCTGGGTCCTTTCTGTTTCCTAGCCTTGTCTCCAGGCTCCCCTTGCATTGGCAAACTTCCCAAAATCCTGCCAATAAAGCCCATTGTTGCTGTTGTTAAGTTACTGCAATGTTGTGATTTATAAGAAATACATGGTTGGTCATTCAGATGACCAAAATATATTTCTCATATATATTTGGTGTTCTTCCACAATTCCTGCCTCACAGCTCTCAAAACCCTTGGAATTTCCTGAGAAATAAGAGCAATGGGAGTTACACTGAACCTCTTAATCTCAAGTTCGTGTGCCCGATGCACAGTAAGCCAAACAATGAGACATTGGTGCTTGGAGATGGAGAAAGGTTTTATTCAAATTGGCCAAAATGAGAAAGTGGGAGCATGGGTTCACTCAAATCCACCTTAACAAGAGCAGAAAGCAGTGGAATTTTATAGAGCTAAGGGGCTTGGCAGGAGGTGCTTCAGAGAAACAAAGGGGTCACTCCTGATAAGCCCCTGGGCAATCTGACTTCTGGGCCTCAATGGCAGCTGGGGGCTGGCCATGGTGATTGTAACCTCTTGGAAGGCATTCTCTTTCTTCTGCAAAACAAGCTCACAAATCCTCAAGACCCCTGAGTCACCCCTCAAGTTAAACAAGAAAACAGCAAATTGACAAGATTAATCTATGTCTGTGTTGGGAACAAGGTTAAAAGGCAATCATGTTCTTAATGAATATCTACAGTAACCCTCAGGTACCCGGCTTCAGGACCATCTTTTGCCATAATATTTCATTTCTTGTCCTCAGTTCCTGAAATTGCTTCAGAGCATAAAGGTGAAATGGATGTCTTGGTATTCATAACAAGCCCCTTTCCACCATGACTGGGTTTATGTTAATGAGATGACTTTTGGAAAGCACTTAGAGATGGGGGCTGGTTGCCAGGGGAACCAACCATGAATAGAGGGTTAGAAATTTCAGTCCCACCCCCTGAATTCCTGGGAGAAGAGAGGGGCTGGAAGTTGAATCAATCACCAATAACCAATGATTTAATCAATTGTGCCTATGTAATGAAGCCTCCATAAAAACCCAAAAGAACTGGATTTGGAGAGCTTCCTGGTTGGTGAACACCTAGAGGTGCTGGGAGAATAGTGTGCCTTGAGAGGGCATGGGAGCTCAGCACCCATCCTCCATACCTCGCCCTATGCATCTCTTCCGTTGGGCTGTTCCTGATTTATATCCTTTTATAATAAACTGGTGATCTAGTAAATAAAATGTTTCTCTGAGTTCTGTGAGCCACTCTAGCAAATTAATCAAACCCAGGGAGGGAGTCATTGGAACCTCCAATCTATAATCAGTTGGTCAGAAGTACAGGTGACAAACTGGGCCTATGAGTGATGTCTGAAGGAGAGGCAGTCTTGTAGGATTGAACACTTAACCTATGGAATCTGATGCTATCTCTGGGTAGATAGTGTCAGAAGCGAGTTGGATTGTAGGACACCCAGCTGGTATCCGAGAATTGCTTGTTGGTGTGGGGAATCACCCCTCACCACACTGGAATTGGATGGAGAACCCCTTTTAGTTACCCAGAGAGGTTTTTGGTGTTGGTGGTAGTGGTGGGGGTTCAGGGTAAAGACGATCAAAGACTAGAAATCCAGTGGATTCCAGAGTTCCTCCTGGTCCTCCTGTAGATTACTCAATTTACAGAGAAGATTGAGACAAAGAGAAGGGAGGAGACTTTCCCAAGTCATACAATGAATTCACAATAGATATTCCAGCTTAATAAATGAACCAAAGAAGGTCTAATGGGGGAGAGATAATGACAGGAAAATATTTTGAGGCTTTCTACATAGAGGGTGCCAAGTGTTAGGCCACCCCTAAGGTATAAAATGAGAAGTGCTGAGAATTCTCCCTCTTTCCTAAGTTATTTCCTTTCAGCCTATTGAGAGGCCTGAACTCCCAACAGACAGATGCTTTGGAGTGCTGCCAATCCCTGGCCCAGGCCATTCAGCCAAACTGCTGGAACACACTTGATGACAAGAGGATGATAATTATTGGAGATTTGTTTTCATGTGGAACATGAAACTTTCTCATTATTGGAGGATTTGCATCAGTTAAATTATACAGATTCTCAATGATGATGGAACGTGCTCATTTGGTTGGGTGGTACAAATACTGCATGGATGCCTTACCTCCTAACTGGCAGCAAAACGGAGACCAGAATTAAGCAGTAAAAATGTGAGGGAAGGTCAGGAGGAATTCTGGAATTTCCTGGTTACATGAAGGGAATAAAGTAAAAAGAAAGCCCAGGCAAAAATAAAGGTATAAGCCAAGAAGGAAATTGCTCTCAGACTCTCCTTAGAGCAAGACGAGGGACTTGAAGAAGATGGACAACTATCAGTGGAGCACCTACCATGTGTCAGATCCCCTTATATATGTGATCTTATATGTTTCTCAGCATAATCCTATAGGAAGAGGAATAAGGATTATTATTCCCAGTCTCAAAATGAGGAAGTTGAAATTCATAGAGCTGAAGTGACTTTCCAAGGTTAACAGCAGGTCAGTGGCATGCCCAACTCCAAAGCCAATGCTAGTTCTAATATACTATTTCTGGACATAGTAGGAGGTTAATACAAGATGGGGAGGGTGACATCCTGGTATGGACTGTAAACCCCAAGGCTGATTTTCATCCCAGTCCCTGGTCTGCAGAGCAAAGGACGTGCCGAGGGAGGCTGTGTTTTTCATACTCATTTTAATCTAAAATGTTTGACAGATATTAGATGCTATGGAGGATAAAAAGCCATGGCAGGCCCTTTGAAAAATGTGGCTGTATTATCTACTTAGTTGGAGCCTCTCTGAACATCAGAATTGCATTTCATTGAATATGGTAGGGGAGAGAAAGCAAGTGCTGACTTTCTCTCTAAATTGTTCCCGGGCCTTTAATATTCAGAGAAGATTGTTTGTTCTTGGGTTGGGCTAGGGAAGACGGATGGCCATCACTGCTCCCTCTGGCTGCCTTGCTTCCTGGCTGAGGAGATTGCATGTCTGAATATAGAGTCTGTCTGTCTTATTTTCTCCCCAAAGCATTAGGCTTTGTATAATTGAAACTACAGTCATCTCTCCCCAGTCACAGGGTTACCTTCCTGAGAGAGAGAGTGGATTCAAAATCTACAAAGAGAGACACGGTACATTGTTGCAAAAGAGACCAATTCAAGGAGATCTGGGGGGTCTACAGGGTTCTCTCCCCACTCTGGTGATTTTGAGGGCAGGTGTAATGGCCCAGTAGACTGTGAGCCTCATTAGAGCTGGGAGCCTATAATACATGGATTTACACACCACTCTATGCCCAGCACTTAGCATATGGGCCTGGCACACAGTTGGTAGTTGATGAGCATTTGTTCCACAGATGAAAGAATTCCCTGTCACCTTATGAGATATACTAGATTATGAGCTCCTTGAAGACAGAGCCAGTGTCTTATTTGTCTTTGGATTTCCCATGCCTAGCACAGCATAGATTCTTAATAAATGCTGGATGAAAAAACCTTTTGCCAGAAAATCCGAGGCCAGCCCACTCTTCAACTAAATCTATCCCTGTCTACCACTTGATCCTCTCTCCCTGTTCTTCCAGACTCCACTTTGCTGTCCAGTGTCCTGTGATGCCCTTTTCCTTTAGTAGTTTCATAAGGGGCCAAACTTAACCCAGGACATCTAGCACCTTGACAAAAAATGAGAAAGCACTTTCTAAATTCGGAGTTTTTCATTAGAGAAAAATCGAATTTGCTGAAGGTCTGTCTTTGCTGTGCAGAGCAGGCCCTGAGATTGGAGAAATGCATATTGGATAAGAAAGTAGCTTTGTGAACACTGAAGTACACTCTTAACTTTATGGCCCTATTTGCATTCAATAGCCTGATTTGTATGTCTCTGTGTGCTATGCCATGTCCTTTAAAGGGTGTTAGGGCTTGGGCTGGGTGCAGCTACAGCCTAGAACCACTGGTAACACTGGTGTCACTGGTAACATTTTGCTTTGTGCAGATGGGGAGTTTAAACAGGGATCTTGAATCAGTCTGGGGAAGGGAAATGCATGGCTTAAATCTTGAGTCTCGGGCACATTACTTACTCTCTGTACCTCACTATTTTGCCTGCTAAATGTGCATAATAATACTTAAATCTCAGAGAACTTTTTAAAGAATCAAATAAAATATAATATGTGACTGTATTAGTCAGGGTTCTCCAGAGAAAAAGAACGAATAGGATGTGTATATTTATACCAAGACAGATTTCTTATGAGGAATGGACTCATGTAGTTATGAAGACTGGCAAGTCCAAATCTTCAGTGTGGGCTGGCTGGCTGGAGACCCAGGGATGTCGACGCTGCAGATGAAGTCCAAAGGCTGACAGCTAGAGAAGTCTCTCTTACTCGGTAGAGGGTCAGTCTTTTTGTTCTATTCAGGTCTTCAACTAATCGGATGAGGCCCATCCATATTATGGAGGACAATCTGCTTTACTCAGAGTCCACCAATTTAAATGTAAATTTCATCTGAAAACATCCTCAAAAAATATCCAAAATAATGTTTGACCAAATTCAAAATTTCAGTTCTGTTGTTTTCCAGCAGTGCAAACTTGAACAAATGTAGTAGTCAGGGTTCTCCAGAGAAAAAGAACCATTAAGATTGTGTGTGTGCATGTGTGTGTGTGTGTACATATATACACATATATATGATATATTATATTGTATTATACTATATGATATGACAAGCCTGAAGATCTGCAGTCTGCAAGCTGGAGATCCTGAAGAGCCCATGGTGTAGCTCCAGTCTGAGTATGAGAGCCTGAGAGCCAGGAGAACTGATGATGTTATTCCAGTTCAAAAGCCAACAGGCTTGAGAACCAGGAAGAGCCAATGTTTCAGTTCAAATCTGAAGGCAGGAAAAATACTATACTTCAGCTAGAAGGCAGCCAAGCAGGAAACTTTCTCTCTTACTCAGCCTTCATGTTCTAGTCAGGCCTTCAACGGATTGGATGAGGCCAGCTCACATTAGGGAGGACAATCTGCTTTACTCAGTCTACTGATTCAAATGTTAATCTCATTCAGAAACACCCTCACAGACACACTTAGAAAAAAGTTTGATCAAATATCTGGCCCCCACCATGGCCCAGTGAAGCTCACACATAAAACTAACCATCATAACAAGTTACTATCTGAGCCTCTTAATCTTCACCTGTAACAATTTTCTCTCAGGGTTGATGTGATGATGTACTGAGAGAAAACTTGTGAATCAACATAATACAAAACCTGATACATGGTAGATGTGTGTGTGTGTGTGTATAGTGTGTGCATATGTGTGTGTGTGTACATGCATGTGTGTTTAATTACCAGCTTTCTCTAAGGTTCAGATGAGTAACCAGCTTTAGTAAAACAAAGAGCAGCAGATGTCAATAGCAGTTGTGGGGTTGCATTTCCAGAGCTCGTAGAGCAAATTCAGTGCAAAACTTCCAGAAAAATCATTCCTTTTTTGTCTCCTTATGGAAATAGGATGGCAGAAACCCTAGAACTTTTGTAATAGAAGAATACCTCCTTACTATCTATAGTACCCACTGCTTTAAAAAGAAGGAAATGAATAAATATATACTCTTTTCTTTTCCAAACACTTTTTGGATGAGAGGGCTATGCTGAGCACTTTCCATGGATTGTTCATTTAATCACCACATCCCTATGAGGTAGGTTATAAAATTCTTCCCATTTTACAGATGAGGTTTTTTTTTTTTTTTTACATTTTTACAGATGGGGCTCATAAAAATTAGTGACTTGCTCAGTCACACACAACTAGTAAGTGGTATTGCCTGGATGTGAATTCAGGCCTGTCTGACCTCATAGTCTTCCTCTAGGAAAGTTTGCCTAGATTCTCCTGCCGTGTTGGGCTTGGTTTCCCTGCTCTGTGCTCCCACAACACCCCTGTGCCTCTTTCATTCACAGCACTTGTTGCGTGGTACTGTAATTTTCCATCTATACCTCTATCTTACTCTACTGTGAACTCCTTGAGGGCAGAGACACTGTTCTGTTCACCAATGCCTCTACAGAATTCTTTATAAATGCTTGTTGAATAAATAAATGGATCCAGGCAAATTATAAGCTGCAGTGGGATGTTTCCAACCTATAAGATTCTGTGGTTGTGTTAGGGCTTCTGCACTATAGCTATGTATGAGACTGATTCATATTTCATAATTCTAGCCCCAAATTGCATAGTAGCTGTGAAGACCTCTCACTGAATGCCTGCTCATTTCTTGCCCACCTTTTACTGCTTTCTGCCATAACAAGTCCCTTTCACATGCCAAAGATCCTTTTTATTAGAGAAAAGTTTCCTCGAACCAAGCTGAGCCCATTTTCCTTTTATCAGCTTTGTCTCCTATCTTTCCCTCTTGTAGTTTTTATTTGTCCCCTGGAAATCATTTAAACAATTAGTCTCCATGCTGGTTGTTAGCCGTTTATGTTTGGTATGCTGGCCTGATCCAGGTTTGCTCTGAAAAACATTCCACATTGATTTTAAAATGTAGGGCCAGTGTTTGCCACATTTATCAACTCTGTCAGGTACAAAAATGCTTTCTTCCTGTCAGGGCAGATTAATAACTAGCAAGCTTTCCAACAGGTGTAAAATGGGCCCTACCTCACTGACAATACATTGTCTTTGGCCTTTGTTTTGTCTTATTTTTTACTCTCAATAAATTAATTATTTGTAATTAAGTCTTCACATCCAACCATTGAATGATAGACATATGCATTCTTTGGCATTTTCTCTGAGCAGAAACTGGTGGCTTCAGCTCAGGAACTGTAAATACTACTTTAATGCTGATTTTTCCTCTGAGAGAGAGAGCAGTAGAGGGGGGAAACACCCTGTTAATTTCTAAGAAATATCATAGGAAAGGTACGTTGGAAATTTGATATTTTAAATTTTATTTATAACCCTCCATCTTACATTTCATGACTTCGGGCAAAATAAACTCAGAAAGATTGCTCTCCATATTAGAAGGGGTCAATCCTAAATTGGGACACTAGCTTGTTTGGCAATTAACTTCTCTTTCTCCATTCGCTTGAAAAGACTCAAAATTCCTTAGACTCCCTGAGGAGACTGTGGCCAACACGTTTTGCCCTATTTAGTAAGGTGATTACCGATGGCCTGTCGGCCTGAAGGTCATCTGGAATGTCAGATAATAAATCTTCAAAGCTTCCCTGGAACACGACTCTTGCATGTTTCGCATGAAGAATAAAAGCAGTCCGTTTGACACTTCATTTCCAAGCTCCAAGAGCTACCCTTTCCTCCACCAAACTAGCCAAAGGTGAACCCTATGTCTTAGCCTTTTGGCTTTGAACAGTGATAGAGGCCTTCAACTTTGAGTTGTTGGATGGAAAAGCAAAGCACTCTATGAACCAATAGGGAGGAGCCATCAATTCACCCTGAGTGTGTTGTACACAATATGTTTTCTACAAGCTACATCCACTGTGCTGGGATGGAGAAGACAGCTGCTGGAGTTGTGGGAGGAGACAGGCTGCAGAGGCAGTACTTAGACCAAGTAATGAAGTTCGAAGTTCTGTAGTTAGCAGCAGTCAGAACATGGAGTCTGAGCTTGCAGCCCTGTCAGGGCAGCTACTTGAGAAGGCAGGTGCTAGGTAGGCAGCTGTAACAGGCACAGGCTGTCTCCTGTCAGTTGTCAGATGAGTAAACCCTACAGTCTTAAAAAGTCAGACTGCTCCCTCTGAAACCCTTTGCCTCCACCAGTGCTAAACCCTGAGCTGACTCTCTCCCCCTGCTCATATGCCTCAGCAAGCTGGCAGGGAGCCCACAAAGGGCCTTGAGCTCAGTGTTGGGGCTTCAGTGGGTACAGGCTTGCCATCATACAAATGCTGCTGTAGCTCTGAATGGGAGGTGAGGATGATCTCTATACTCTGCAAATGCTAGTTGATCAAATACAGCTCCACCATTTAGAATACTAGAACCTTGGTCCTCAAACTTATTGAACTTTAGAATCATTAGGGGAGAGGGGTGAATATAGATCCCAGTGCCCCATCTTCATAAATTCTGATTTAGCAAGTCTGTGGTGGAGTCCAGGAATCTAGGTTCTTAACGAGCTGCTGCCCAGGTGGTCTCTGGACCCTATTCTTAAAGAAGAAGGGCCAGAATGTTGAATTGGAAGAGTTCTTGATGACCATCTTGGCAAAACCACTATTTTACAGACAAGGTAACCGAGGTCCAGAGAGGAAGGCTTGTCTGAGGTCACACAATGATGTAATACCAGAGCTAGAACTAGAACCAAGCTCTCCAGTCTCACCCCCCCCTCATGCTTTCCCCTGAGGAGAAGAAGGAGACAAGGTGAAGCTATGACTGTGTATTCTTTTATATTTTTCTAAGTGGATACAGCCTGGTGTAGTCCTGCGGTGGTTCTCAGTGGGGCATGTTGGCATTTTGTAATGTGGGATTGTCTAAAGCACTGCAGGCCCCTGAGTATTAATGCCAGTTACACCCCTACCCTGGCTCATTCTGACAACCCAAAATGTCTGCACACATTTCCAAATGTCCTTTGGTGGTGGGGGGGAGACAGTGCTGCCTCCAGTTGAGAGTCACCAGTAGAGAAAGGAGCTATAGTTGATTATTCATCAAAAGAAGTCTGATTTTGAGTTTTAATTTTGCCATTAATTTACTGTGACCTAAGGCATGTCCATGGCCCAACTGCTAAGGCTCTGCACCTCTGTTTCTTCAACTACACAATGGTGGAGGAGGATCAGAAAGATCTCTTGGGACCATCTCAGCTGACTTTCTAAATCTGAGAAAAGGAATGATCTTGTGGTTATGTGGCGCTGGTGGAGTACACAGAGAGGGTGTGAACATCCATGTTCTTGCTCTTGCACTGCTGTAGTCAGCGCAGGCCGTGAATAATACTGTCATGAGATATGTCCATTTCCAAAGGAGACCACCAAGGAGGCACTTCAGGGGCTTAAGCCCAACATCTGGAGCCACTCATCAAGCATTTTAAAGTCTCCCACCTCACATAGTTGGCTTCACACCTTCCACCCTTTGCCTTTAAGAGAATATGACTTGGTTGCATTCATCCTGTCAGCTCTGGGTTGACAGTGACAGAAAGACTCAGTGTCCAGAGGTGATGTGGACTCCCATTACAGTTCTAGTGGAGGCGATTTGTTCCTACAATCCCTAGCCAAACTGCAGAGGTGTTAGCTACCTCAGCTCCTTTCTTTATGAGATTGGAAAGGCTGTGCTTGCTGTTTGAGTAGAAGCCCCAGTTCCACAGTGCATTATGGGGGCACTCCATTTATTCAGGGGGAGGGGAAAGAGCACTAGGGATAGTGTGTGTGTGTGTGTGGCTCCATAGCCCTCATCTTTCTCTCAGCATGGGAACCTTTGATCACCTTTATCCCAGTCTGCAGCCACTTTCGGCATTAGCAGAGGACCCCAAGCCGGCACCCTTGGGCTAAACTAAGGCCAATTGATGTTCTTTTAAAAGAACACAGAGCTCTTCACTTCTCAGAACTGCAATTTGGCTCCTTAGGCCAGCTCCTTCGGGAGAAAGGATTTAGATTAATTCCTAGGATAAGAACATGATTAATGAAAATAATAAGCTGTTTTAATTATCTTTTCATCTACCAGTTACTGTCTTTTCAAAGAGCTCTGCAGCAAAGCTGTTGACCAGAGTAGTTATTTACTCTCAGTTCATTTCATAATAGCTCATAATAGTTACATCATAGTGGTTTTATTCTCAGTTCATTAGAACAGCACAGCTGAAAGAGACAGAGCCCATTAAGTCCAACTTTCTTATTTTATAGCTGGGGAAACTGAGATCCATTGAAGGGAAGGGGGACTTGCTTAGGGTCACATAGCTAGTTAACAACAGAGATAAAACTAGAATAGAGGTTTTCTGACTCCCAGTCCATTGCTTCCTTCCACACTTGACTCCCTCATGAAAACGGCCTTGTATAGAATTTAAATTCTGTTACTAAATCTTCTAGACTAAAGCATGCCAACAAATTTCCCCTGCCTCACATACAGATACACACAAATACATACCAAGTATTGTTGTATGACCAGTTTCAACCAACAAATCCCAAACTTATGTCCCTAAGGGAACCATCAAGAAGAAATTCTGGACAGAAGCACTTTTCTCTGGTAATGTGCTCATTTTTCCATCTTGCTACCTGATATAATGTTTGGGGATGTGGCTCCATTCTGCCTGAACTTAATTGCCATAATGGTGCTAAAAAGGAGTCTTTAAGAGTGACCATCTCAAAATTTCAAGAAGTCACAGATGAGGTAGGGCTTTGTAGATAAAAGGCAAATCCTATACCCACATCTGTGAGCTGAGATACAGAACTGAAATTAGGTGAAATATCCTCAAGTAGATTTTCTCTTTTATCCCTTTAGAAACCTCAGGACATTACTCAAGCATTGCAATTCCTGAAGACAGGGAGACTAGACACTACTTACTGCACACACACCTGGTTTGACTCTCACTGTGTCAGACTGCAGACCATTGTCAGTTTCTACTCACTCTTCAAAAAGACCCAAATTCTTTTTTTCTCAGGATGTGACATACAAACAGACATCCTGGGGCAGCGACCAAGCTAGAAACAGAAAGATCAGTCAGCTCCTTTGGCCACCTCTGGATCTTCACAATAAATCCTGCCTTACCAGACTCCCAATCCTTATTCGGCAGTCTCTGTACTTGGCTCAAACTCCTGGGTTCCCCCTCCCAGTGAATGGCATCACTGTCCACTTAGTTGCCCAAGTTAGAGGGCTAAAAGTCATCCTTGATTCTTACCTCCAATCCATCACCAAATGTGGTCTAGTCTCTCTCTTTAATGTCTCTTTGATTCCTCCACTACCCTTTTTCTCTGAGCCACCATCTGGTCTACAACAACATCTTGTACCAGGTCATGTACTGAATTGGGGAAACAGCAGGAATGAAGCAGACTAGAACACTGTCCTCACTGACCTCAGATGAGTATTCTAATTTGCCATTTATTCATTTGCCTCCTTCAATGACCATGAGTTCACTGAGAGCATGGACCAAGTCTAATTCACTTCTGTACCTCCAGAATCTAGCAAAGTACCTGGTGCCTATTAGGCACTCAGCAAGTAAATGTCAATGGATGAATATTCAACTTTCACAGCTGTGTAGTAGCCCCAGCATGGCTCTGCTTGTCTATTACGAGCCCAGAAAACTGTGTCCAACCTTTCTTTATTCCCATCCCTTACCTATTCCTCCTCGTCATTCCAGCCCTTTTGGACACTTCTGCACAATCCTATACATTTCTTTCACATCCTATGCTTTCTGGAGCTCTGGGCGGTGTCCCTTTCTCTGGAGAGCCTACTTCAAGTTGCTCTCTCCTCTCTCCAGGCAAATTGCTACCATTTCTGCCCTCGTGGCCCAGCCCACAGGTAGAGCCAGTGGGGCTCAAGTCCTCTCTGATGACTCTTAACCACAGTCCCTGAACAGACAAGGTCTAAAAGCTTGGCAACTCTTGCCCCAAACTGTAACCTCTAGTTCCCAATAATCTTTAAGTCAAAAACCATCTTCCACATGCACACTCAAACTATATGTTCACTACCACAACAAAATCTGTTTCTAGGGCAGGTCAATATTGTCTTAAGACTTGGGTTAAATTTGTACTAGAGGAAAGAATGAAATAAAATAGCAATTGAACAATGATAGTATCAAAGCCCTTCTACTTCGCTGATTCAAGGGAGGAGAGAGAGATTGTGTCTACTTCATGGGATACAAACGGTGAAGGATCTGAGTCTGTATTTGCCTATCATTGTACTCCCAGTGCCTAGCTCATACTAGCATCTCAATAAATGTTTCCTGAACAAATGATGAGATCCACAGTAGACACTATTTGTTTATGCATCATGGTGATTGAGTTCTTAGTTCGTAGAAAATGGGTGGGAAAATGAGTCTTAAAGTGCATCAAATTAAATCTCTTCATTTTACAAATGAGAAGACACAGGTCAAGAGTGACTGAGTAACTTAGCTAAAATCACACAGTAAGTTAGTGGCAGAGTGTGGACTCAAATTAGCCTTCCTGATCCCACTGCTCTTTCCCCTGCACCAAATCTCCCACCCCAGGCTTAAACCCAAACAAGAATTTCCTATAAGGATTTATGAAAGTCTGGCCTCTTAGTCCCCATTCATATTCTATATGATTTGATGCCTTTCTAAAAAGCACTGACATTTAGACTTGTGAGTCAGAGAGATGCTCCCCTCACTCTCGTCCGTGTTTCCCTATACAGTTAATTTTTTTCTTTTTGCAGTAAAAAATTTTAAAGGGCTTTGTGTTTTTAAGACATAGGAATGAGACCTATCAAAGCCAGATGCAATAGACAACTATAGATAAATAAATCACTTGCTTTAGTGTCGGAGAATTCTGACTGTTTGGTACTGATTTAATAGATTTGGGGAAAAATAAACAAGGCAATTCAATAATAAGCACCTGCTCTTTCCAATAAACTTGGTGAGAAACAACCAAAAGTGAAAGGAATCGATTTAGATATAAATGACACAACAACCGGCCGGACTAATGGGAAGGCTTGAAACTGCCCCAGCTTCATGTGCAGCCCTTCGCCCTCTCCTGTCCTGCTCCCTCTACATCATGAGGGTCCAGTGTTCTATTTTAGTTGTAACATTTTCATCTATGCAGAAAAGCATGCCTCTCATCTTTGTGGCTTCCTTGGAGAAATAGATCTGTGACGATTTTTTTACAAAATGCTTTCACATCTCTTATCTTGGTCTTTTTAGTTTATTCTCATGACAATCCCATAAAGTAGGTAGAGAAAGAGTTGTCTCACCAGAGAGATGAAATGACTTGTGAGGGGTCACTGGGCTTGTCAGGAGCAGAGACAGGGACAAAAAGCCGAGGCTCCAGACACAGAGTCTAGTCCTTTCCTATCAATGCCATTTCATCACTGAAGGAGACACTCTGTAAAGCAATTTCTTCTTTGTTCTTTATCACAAAATTTATGAGCCAATATATTCTAGAGGAAGAAATTAAAGGGTCACAGGTTGGTATCGCTTTAGTTCAGTGTTAGCAATATGGATCCCTAAAAGGAATAATGAAATAGATTTACTCATTTTTCTCTTCCATTGGTGATACAAAGGAATGGGGGCCCTGAGATGACATTTCCCAGTAAAGATCTGGACACCAACGCTTTGGAAACAGGAACGCTGTTTCCACAGGCAACAAAGTTCTAGTCTCTTTTGCTACACACCAGGGGTTGGCAAACTATGGCCTATAGGCCAAATCTGGCCACTGCTTTTTTTTAGAATAAAATTTCATTGGCACACAGCCACAGCCATTCATTTACACATGGTCTATGGCCACTTTCACACAACAACAGCACAACTGAGTGGTTGCAACAGAGATGGCCCTCAAAGCCTAAATTATTTAACATCTGGCCCTTTACAGAAAAAAATTGCTGACTGCTGTGTTGAAGAAATCAAACACTAGCCTCGCTCATGAGGAAAGGTTCCTTTTGTCATGACAAGGAAGTTCTGTTCAGAACAGAAATTGTTGGGGCTCAGAAGGAGACCACACATTGCTGAAAATCCTTGAGTAGGTTTGTGGGGATAGAAATTGGGCCCGGGATAGGCATATACGTTTTTTCTTGCCATTCTTTATGAAATCAATCTTGAGCCCTCATTATCTTTACTGTGAAAAGATCTATTATAGTGACTTCCGACCATTTAGCAATTCCTGGCAGGATACTCTCTTCATTACCAGTAATATAATATCAACCCAGTGCCAGAGGGTTAAAGGAATCAATACTCTGCAACAGACACTGCAGAGATTAGGAATGTGTCTTCCCCTTAGGTATCCTGTTTCCAATTTGTTCCATCAAGCAGGGCCACCAACATATGATATGTGAGGGATCCAGCTCCACGGGATTTTTCTGAAGTTTATTCACATACACAGATCTGGGATAGTTCAGGGCAACATTGGCCTTGGGGAGACCACAGAGTCTGAAGTCTCTGTGGATTTTTTTGCAAGAGACAATGGTCTCTAAGTGGTTCTTCCATACACTATGATCTATTTTCTGGGCCTGGATATCAGAATTAACAACGAGGATCAGGTGGCTCACTTTCCTCTCCTAGGAAATCAGTGGTTCCTTCAGAAAGGCTTGACAGGGTCTTGCCAGAAGGAAGTAATGTCTTCAGAATGCCAGATTGGGTTTTGGGTGAAGGTAGAAGAGGCTAGGATGGAATACCAGCAAGAATGCCCAAGAGGAGCTGTAAGATTTTTTTCTCTCAGCCCTCTCCATGCCTACTCCTACTGTATTAATTTGCTAGGGCTGCCATAACAAAATACCACAAACTGGGTGGCTTGAACAACAGAAACTTATTGCTTCACAGTACTGGAGGCTAGGTGTCTCAGATCAAGGTATCAGCAGGGTGGGTACCTTCTGAGGGCTGTGAGGGAGAAATCTGTTCCACACCTCTCTCCTAGTTTGTAAAGGTATGCAGGCAATCACTCCAATCCCTGCCTTCATCTTTGCATGGCCTTCTCCCTGTGTGTGTGTCTGTGTCCAAAATTCCCCTTTTTATAAGGACACCAGTCATATTGGATTTAGATTCCACTTTACTCCAATATGACCTCATCATAAATAATTACATCTGTAACGACCCTATTTACACATAAAGTCACATTCTAAAGTACTGGGGTTTGGACTTCAACATGTGAATGGGGGGTGGAGGGCAGAGCACAATTCAACCCATAACACCTACCCACCAGCTGTCTCATCCACCATTCGTCCACTCCTACCTCTTCAGGATTCTACTTTTCTCTCTCAAATTCTGGGCATGTCCCAACACCGCTAGAGGTTGTCATAAGACTAAAGCCAGAAAGCATAAGGTATGTAGTCACCCCTTATTGGAAGTCAGTCACTTTTTAGGTATGTGAACCTGGACAAGTTATATAATGTCTTTAGGCCTCAGTTGCTGCATTAGTAAGCTGGGAAGACTAACGTTCTTGACTTCATGGGATGGTTGTGTGGACCGTATTACACAGCCTGGCCCATAGAAAGGCTCAATAAACAGTAACTATTATAATTATCTGGAGCAGCTAACTATGGTTTCAGCACTGTGGACAGCCTCGGCCTTAGAACAAAGGAGAAAGCTAAAGACAGTAGGTCTGGCAAGGATTCATTCCTTTGTCCAAAAGAATATTTTTTGAGGTAGCCACTCTTGTGGGGCCTGGGGCTTCAGCAGTGAAGATAACAAAGTTCCTACTATCAAGGAGCTGACAATCCGGTGGGAGAGATGAACAAGATACAAAATGAGTAAATATATATGATCAAGTCAGAGAGTGATAAATGCTATGAAGAAAAAGAACATGGGGTAAGGGGATAACTAGTGAAAGTGGCTGGCTAGGGAACAGTCCTGAGAGGGAATAGGGGATGGCTGAAAAGTGCAGGGGACTGACTAGGTGACATTTGCCCCAATGCCCACTGGGCTAGGCTGACTTTGCCTTTGGTGAACACCCAAACAGACAACTCTGTCGCACGCTTTAGGAGTGAATATTCTCAGTTGGCTTAGATGTGAATATTGATTCCCATTCACCTCTTTTCTGTCTGCTGAACTCTTACATCTCTTCAAATAAGTACCACACCACTGAGCACTTAGGTATGTACTGCCCAGCATTCCTCATTATTATTTCTCCCATGCTGGTCTCCTCCACTGGACTGTTGGCTCCTTGCAGGCAGGGCTCCTATCTCATACGTAATGGTCTCACTTTTAGTACAGTCCCGAAACAGGTGGTAGTTTCTCCATAATACTTGCGGAGTAAATGATTTACAGAGAAAAACAAAGTTTCTCTAATTTTATAGCAAACAAAGAGTGACTAGAGCAGAACTCCTAAATTTATTATGCTGATGTTGAGAGCAAAAAGTAATCTCTGCCTACTGGGATAACAATAGTCTGATAGGCTAGCATCATCTGGATACTGTTTCAGGGGACACAGTATTCCCTATGGCACATTCTGATTTCTATAATAGCACTAGTCATTATGTACCCAGCATCTACCACATGCCAGGTGTTGTTCTAAATGCGCTTTACGTACATCAACTCATTTAATCCTTGCCACTATTTATGAGGTAGGTAATGTCTTCCCCATTTTACAGGTGAGGACATTGAGGCTCAGAGACTTGAAGTAATTGCCCAAGGTCTCACTAGCAGGTGACAGTTTGAGTCCAAAGTCTGAGCTAGGCTAAGGTGTTGGGATCTGCATATAATTTAGTCGATAAGACTAAATGGCCTGAGAGACAGTATAGCAAAGGGGCCAAGAGATTGACTTTGGAGTCAAATCCATCTGGGACCAAATCCCACCTCTGCAATTTAAGAGATGTGTGACCTTGAGCGAGTAACTTTCCTTCCCCCAATCTCAACATCCTCTTCTATAAAATTAAGAATAAAAGTGGCACCCACCTAATAGGATTTTATGACCGTCAAATGAACTACTAATGCATGCAAAGCACATAGCATGGTGCCTGGCATACAATAAGCCCAAATAAATGTTAGCATCAATTATTCAAAGTGC
Source organism: Tapirus indicus (assembly GCA_031878705.1). Taxonomy (NCBI): domain Eukaryota; kingdom Metazoa; phylum Chordata; class Mammalia; order Perissodactyla; family Tapiridae; genus Tapirus; species Tapirus indicus. Next base: position 114,884,613 of record CM062942.1, on the reverse strand, counting down.
TTACCAGGCAACTGGCTGAGAAATTTAATCATTGGCCCTTTGAACTACATAGGCTGGATATCTGGAGGTGATTCAGCCAACTGGGCAAGGTACCACACCTCTTGGGCATTTTAGAAAGATGTTGTCACAATTTGGGTGGCTAGTTGTAGTTGTGATAGTAGTGGTGGTGGCAGGAACTACTGTGGCAGTGATTGGGGTGTGGGATGGGGATTGACAATGTTCTGAACTTTATTTCCTTTGTGACAGGTTTTGAAAACACGGACAATCCCTAACCATGCTGAAGGAGGAATTAGCCTGCTGAAACCTCACGTTCAAGTAGGTGTTCCCTGCACATTTCAACTATTGATCCAGAGCTTGTTTCTGATTATGCTGGGGTAAAGAGGAGAGGCGTGATAAATTATTTTCCAAGTTTCCATAGGGCTTATCAAAATGTATCAGGTAGGGCATAAACACACCTGCTAATGTCTCTTACAAAAGAGCAGCCTGTGTGTTAATTAGCATATGGTTATTTGGCCACATTTTTATTTCTCTTTGCCCTCTACTTAAAGCAAGGTGAGGGAACCAAAGTTCACAATGTATGACTAAAGAGTCCAAAGCAGAAGACCATTCCCAGATACTGCTTCTCTCGGTGTACATCCTGTACAAAGATGACTGACAATCTAAGGGGCCTCTCCAGGAAACCATGGCTGCCAGTCAACAGCATTTTTTAAAAAGATAACTTGCTAACTTTATTTTAACCTTATTCTTCCCCTAGGACATTTATTTTAGTAATTTGATACATAACTTTTGAAACAATCTCAAACTTACAGAAAAGTTTCAAATATAGTAAATGCAATACAAAGAGTTTTTTCTCCCCTGAATCATTTGAGAGCAAGTTGCCATCCTGATACCCATTTCCCTCAAATACTTTAATGAGTATTTCCTTCAAACAAGGGCATTATACTATATAACCATAATGTGACCATCAAAATCACAACATTAATATTGATACATAGGGGCCGGCCCGGTGGCGCAGCAGTTTAGTTAGTGCTTGGCAGCTCCGGGTTCGCCGGTTCCGATCCTGGGTGCCTGCCAACACACTGCTTGTCAGCCATGCCGTGGCGGCGTCCCATATAAAGTAGAGGAAGATGGGCACGGATGTTAGCCCAGGGTCAGTCTTCCTCAGCAAAAAGAGGAGGATTAGCAACGGATGTTAGCTCAGGGCTGGTCTTCCTCACACACACACAATATATATATATATATATTGATACATAGCTATAATCTAATCCTTAGACCCCGCCCAAGCTTTACCAGTTTTCCCAATAATGTCCTTTATAGTAAAAGGATCCAGTTCACAACCATGGGTTATATTTAGTTGTTATGTCTTTCTAGTCTCCTCCCTATACAGTCTCTCAGCCTCCCCTTGACTTTCAAGATCCTTTTTTGAATATTTCAAGCTAGTTACTTTATAGAATGTCCTTCCATTTGAGTTTGTCGGATGTTTCCTCATTATTAGATTCAGGTTGTGCATCTTTGGCAGCAATATCACACAAGTGACGCTGTGTTCTTCTCATTGCATCCTATCAGGTGATTCAAGAACAAATTTTAGGGCTACGCATCACAGTTAGCTTCTGAATCAGTTTCATTACCAGTTATGACAAACACCCAGTTGCACTTAACACTGGGCTCAGTATACACAAAGTGATCTTGACTGGTACTCTTGGTGCCTCCACACTAAAATCTACTGGAAGTATGGTCTTAGCCTACCTTTATAGCTTCACTTCCTATGATACCTGTAGCCCCCAAAGTACACCACACCAACTTGTCTTTCCCCCAAATGCCTGGGAACACTTTCCCACCTCTGTCTTTGCCCATATGGTTCTCTTTGCCCTTCATACCCATTCCATTCCTGCCCACCTCTCGTGTCAAAAGGTGACTCGTCCATCAAGCACCACTTTAAGTGCCACCTTATGCATGAAGTTTTTCCCAATCTCCCATTCCAAAATTGGAATTTCACCTTTCCTCTAGTATATTTTGCCTTTTTAGTTTTAGTAATCATATTATCCCTTATGCTAAAATTAGATGATAGATCACAAGCTCCTTACAGGCAGTAGCTTTGGGTTATCCATCTCCGTTTTGTCCCTAATCCTATCCCATCCCAACCCCTACCCATGCACTGACCATTTAATATAATGCTGTGTGTATAATAATAGCTAGCATTATTGACTGCTAACTATGTACCAGGCACTGTCCTAAGTTGTCTGCAGGGATTATCTCATTTAATGCTTGCAACAGCTCCATGAATCAGGGGCTATCATTGTCCCCATTTTACAGAAAGTAATTCAACAACAATAGATAATAAATAAACATCCACTGATGGAAAGAATCATTTCATGAGCTCAAAAAATATTTAACAAAAAATTATTATACTGTGATGTCCTGAGGGCCCTCTAGACCCTGATCTTGAAGGCACTGTTTCTAACTAGAGGGTAAGATTCACTATTGGGCAGGAAAGCTACAGCCAAGCCATTGAAAGATGAAAGTGAGAGGCCAAGGGTTCACTTGGAAGTAGAGAAAAAAGCAGGTGATGAGTAGAAACCAAAGCACCAAAAGATTGGCAAGGTTGCAACAAATAGAGGCAAGTGCCTGAGACCTACAGACAAATCCAAAGCACATGAGACAAGCTCAGCAAAGAGCCCTATGTCAACATGGAGAACAGGACAAGTCCTTGGGGCCCAGTGGCTCCTTAGAGTTGCCTCAGCAGTAGCACCTCTGAGGGCCATTTGGAACATAGAAATCACAATAATCTCATTATTATAGAGTTTATTCTTCTATATCTGTGATCAGTAGTCCATATGTCCAGCCCTGGATGAGTTGGCTTTCTCAGTATACTCAGTATACTCAGGCCAGACAACCCAGATAAGGGATGGCTAAGGTGTGGCAATTCCAAAGGAAGTATCCTCTGGCAAGTCACCTTACCTGTATGAGCCCCAATCTTCTCATCTACAGAATGGTATTAATACTCACACTGCCTATCTCATGGTGACTATATAAACACATGTAATTGTTAACTTGTGTTATGTTGAACCATTACCAATATTTGTTCATTTTTCACATGTACAAATAGCAAATTCATATGATTCAACCAAGCAGAATGCGGACTGTGGGGTCTGATTTATCTCTGTACTTCCAGTATCAAGTGTAGTGTCTGACACAGGGGAAGCATCCAATATACATTTTAACAGATTTATTGTGGTGTAAGCGACATATAATAAACTTCCCATATTTTAATTATATTATCGAATGAGTTTTGATATGTATACACTTGTGATACCATCACCGTGATCAAAATATAGTGAACATATCCATCATTCTCAAAAGTTTCCTCATCAATAAATATTTGTTAGAGAAATAAGAGAAAAAAACATGGCTGTCATGTTACTCTGGAGACTACAGAACACCAATACCAAGGGATTATTGCTAAAGCCCAACTAGGAGACTCGTATCTCTCACCCCTACACCTAGGGCCCAGGGCCCTGGGAGGGAGAAAAGGCAAAGGAACCCTGGGCCAAGATGTGTTTTGGGGTCACAAAAATAATGGTGCTCCTGATGGCAGAGTGCATTGCCTGATTGAAGGAATTAATACACTGATGGGGCTCCAGGTCACGTTCCCAGCTTTGGTGCAAATTCTGACTTGGGTTGTTTTGTTTGCCTAATTGCTTTCAAAAAAGCCTTATTGATCAGGAAAGCATTTTAGAGTTGATGGGGTGGCTTTAAATCTCATTCTTTTATGAGATTTCTTTTTACATTGTTTTTAGGAATAAACTTAGACAGAGATGGATGGTAAAGAGTGCTAAAATGAAAATAAACTGTAATTTCGAGTGATTTCACAGCCAAGATAGGGTGCTTTACTCACATTTATGACAGTATGCAGTATTGGAACTTCCACAGGGCAGTAGGGGCTGCTTAATTAGCTGGGGAATTGGAGATTGTCTAGGCCTCATCTAAGTGGAGCAAGCCTAATAGTTCACCTCTGCCTTAGGTGACTTAGAGAATTGAGAACAGTCCTGATTTCACCCTGAACGTTTGCTTTGCATTGCCCAGGATAATTGAGTCTAAGACATAAACTCACCCCGCCACTCCACATGTGCATTTCACCCTGGCCCCGTCCAGATCAAACTGGCTTTCTGTGTAGAAGTCAAAACACGGTAAGTTATGGGAAGCTCAGGAATGTCTGTTTCTATAGTAAGAACAAGACCAACATGGACTATTTCAAACTCATGTGAGAAATTGACACTCTCTAATGAGAGGGCACAGCAGATGCCTACCTTTTAGTATTTTCTTGTAGTACTGGATATTGTATGGAATGTTGGAGACCAGTGGGATCTTTGAGATTACTAAACATTTTCAAATGTCTTTCTAGTGGCAAAATCTAGAATACAAAGAAAGATTTACATGCAAGCTCAATATATACAACATACAAAAAGCAAAGTAGATTTGACTGAAATCAGAGGTCAAGGTATCTACTCTCTTACTACCTTGAGGGTTCCAGAGGCACCTTCATGGAATTTTAGAGTTCTGTTGAGCAATATTTGAAAGCTTTAGTTCTCTGAGCCTCAGTTTCCTCCTTTGTAAAATAGGAAGAATGCTAATGTCTGCCTCCTAGGGTAGTTGTGAAGACCAAGTGAGATAATATATTAAAGCATTTGCATAGTGTCTCATACACAAAAAACTCTAAATAAAAGGGAATCTTCTTCTCTTCCCATGCCCCTGGGCCTGTCACTTTGTAAATAGGAGAATCACATCCTAGAGAGTGAAGTGATTATCCTCGGTCACAGAGCAAGTTAGCACTACTGCTAAAGCAGCTTTCTCAACTCCCACTCCAGTGTGCCTTTCAGTACACCACAGTCTTTCCCCCTCCTCTGCTGACACTGTGATAGAATAAAAAAGGTTCCTGGTCCCCAATGCCTCTGAGGTGCTATCTGATTGAATTCTAAGAACAGAATAAAGAAGGTTGCCCTCCAAGTATCACATAAATAAGTAAAGAAGGAGCCTGGGTGTTTTTCAAGCACAAAGAATCACAGTTCTGTTATCTGTAAGTCATCTTAAATCCATAGATTATGAAATTCTTAGAGTCTAAATGACAGTGACAGTTTCCCAGAAACCTAATGCACCTAGACAGGAAGGAACTTAACAAAGGTGCTGCTCATAAACTCACAAAAAGCATTCTGTACCACTTCTGCACAGTAGCAAAACCATCAATCAAGGCATTAATGTCAAGTGACTTCCAAAATGGCAGAGCCCTGCATAAGTGTTCTGACTGCACTGGCTTTTGAACATGGCTTTGGATGCATTTCTAAACTGAATAATCTTTGCCCATTAGCATTTGATGGACTCAGGCAAACAAGAATCAGAGGAACTTAAAAGCACCCTATTTCAATATCGTATATGTTTTATCATTGTAGGAGAGTATTTAAAGTAGCCCAAGAAGCTCTTCTGCAGTCCCTCTGTACCTTCAGTCATTTTTTCAAAAGAGAGTAATTAATATGTCATCATTCTTCAACGTGTGGAGTGTTCCCACTCGCCCCACACCAAGGTGGAATGTTATTCAGAATCAAATAAGTCTTGAATTTCCATGCTCTGGCTGAGATTTGTAGTGTGGAGCTAGGCAGCTGGAAGGGAGGCTTTGGCTTTCCTCTCAGCCAGGCCTCCCTGCTACTTCATGATAAAGCCATCTTGTCCCTAAATGGAGACGCTTTGCATATTGGGTTAGAAACTCCTCGGGCATGCCAGTAAATTGCACCAGTCCTGCCAATAAGCACAGACAATCTATCCCATCACTTTCCCGTGAGGCCAGGGCCAAATGTTTTCCATGTCTGTACAAAATGCATATTGACCCTAATGAATGATAGATGGCATTCCTTTTTTTTCATTTACAAACACAGAAATTCATGAAATCAAGTGGAATTGTAAATAGAATTCAGATGATTGATATAATTGTATATGCAAAGAATTGGCTTTGTGGACAGGATTCACACACTGGAAGGTATTGGTTATGTCACTTGAGTAATGGATCCCAGACTTCTGGAGCCCATGGATTTACCACGGTAGGTTATAATAAGAGGTGAAGGTCATTGTGACTTAGTTGATACCAGCTATCTTGTAGTTTGTCATAACGAACTTCTGATTCTCACCCCTAATTAGACAATTATAAAAATTATACTCAAATATTCTATGTAATCAATTGACAAGGAAATTTACTTCTTGGATTTATGGAGGCTCAGAAACAGATGAAATTTTCATAATTGAACAAAAGTGGATAAAAATGACTTGCTAAAATGAGACATAATTTAGAACTTTCATAAAACATAGAACATTAAACCTGAGAAGGACTTTCAAAGTAAAACAGTCTAGTGGTTTCCAATCTGAAATCCTGGGGTTCCTATAGATTTTCTAAGCCAATAATAGGATACCTGGATCTATTTTCCATTGGGAGCACTAGCTTCTCAAAATAAAGCTGCACAGGCCAACTGGAACATCAAGTGTCTTTGCTTTGGGCTGCAGTTTTATGAAGATGGTGTGGTTTAACTGGTTACCTCACATTCATCAGAAGCTCTTATTGACAGATCCCTGTATATTTAATCACTTAAATATAAGAAAACAAATTATTACTTATTAAAAATCAGTTGTATAGTGAGTAAAATATTTCGAATCATGGAGTCCATGGTATTACTAAGGATGGGGATGGGGAATTTTTAAAAGAGTCTTTGGTTGTGAGAAGATTATAATTCACTGAACTTGTCAAAAGCTTTTGTTTTAAAAATGATCAAACTGAGGCACAAAACATTCCTATCCTTTATTGGCCGTCCTGAATCACTTGTAAGTGCAAGGGTAATAGCTTATGTATTAATCAATAATGCCTGTCTCAGCACCTCCACCAATACATTCCTTTTCTCCGTACATCAGCCCTTTATTTAATCACTCACTCTACTGAGGAAAGAAGTTTCAAATTTATGAGTCACATAAGTCTTTAGTCATTATTCTTAAACTCCTCAGTTCAATTTTATTCACTTTTCTTTGGCTGTTATCTACACAGTTGAGTGGGTCTACCATCTTAACTGAATTGATTAGTCAATTCAGTTAAAATATCAGAGGGTATTTCATTCATCCCAATGGAGTCACACTAGATGTGGCAAAGTATAAATAGATTAGAAATTCACTCTGTATTGGTAAAATCTCAGCAACTCCTAGGCTAAAAGTAGTAGGCCAGGAATGTGGTATTTTATCACTAACCCAGAAAAAAGGAGGAACGTCCAGTTCCTTGGAGGCCCTCTTCTGTTGTTCGCTAGCTATATCTATACTCTTCCCCTCTGTCTTAGGCCAAGTTTTCCAAGAAGCAGATCTTGAGATGAAAATTTGTGTGCAGGTGTTTTCTTGGGTAATGCTGTCAGAATAGCACTGAAAAGGACTGGAGGAAGCAGAATTTGGCAAAGAGAGGCCCTACTGAGATGCAGTTGCAGCAGAGGCTTCAGCTGATCCTATGTGGAGTTCTAGAGCTGAGATGGGTCGTTTCAGTTGTCCTGAACCAACATAAGGGGTCCTGGCTTTGTATAGCCAAATTGCCAGGTATTGGATGTGAGCTGTCCCCGGGGCATAAGAGTAACCTTGTGCGAGGCAATTCACTTTGGATATAATGATTCTCAGAGAGAAACTCAGCTTGGAGCCTTCAGCGGCTAACACTCTGTAGTTAGAGTAATGAGTGCCTCATTCCTGTTGTGAGAATCTGAAGACATACCACACATCTGTTACACCCTCCTCCCCCTAACCCCCTTGTGTGCTCTCTCTGTAGAAAATGTCCCCTCTGCATCATTCCCATATAAAGAAAACCCAGAAAGTAGACCCAGACATTCTTCCCTTCCTCACAAATCTTCCTTATAACTGGTACAGCATTTTTGAGATCTGGATAGCTAGGGTTAATGTGAAGTTTATAGCTGACAGACAGAGAAAAACAAATAGTCCCTGTGTGTGTTTGAAGTTCCTTTCATTATTTAAGGAGCTTTCTTTTGCTATTCAGTTATATAAAGATTAGAAGACAAAGTGGAGTCAACAAAAGAAATGAATCATTTGAATAGCATGATTGCCATTCTGCAGTGATCTGAAAAATCCAATATCGCCATTTAAATCAGATTCACTTTCGTCTAGAGAAAGACTTGACCTTTTCCAGTGGCCACCTAAGTAGAAGGTCAGACAGACTAAGAAAATGCCTCAACCTTCTCTAGGTTTCCTTTTATTCTTTTAGCCTTCCTTTGTTCCCATCTATTCTGCATCTTTAACTTTTTTGGCACTAAAAGTCTGTTTATCAGACCATGTCTACATGAAGCCAAAGCAAGAATCTGAAAACAAAAATTCCTTTAGTTTAGTTAGTTGAAATAGCATACATTCCCTTCACCCTTGCTCAAGTGTTGCCTGGATTCAAATAAGCTTGTGTGTAGGGACACAGCCATTAAAATTACGGGGAAATTTTGACACACCGTATTCTATAAGTGTCTTTATGTAAGGCATTGTATGTAATTTATGTAGGTATTGTCTCAAGCTACAGGTTATAGCTTATAAAGCTAAAGAAGCAAACTTGGATTGTAATATTCTTGACCTATCTTTCTATATTTTAGTATGTGGCATCAGAGATCATTGGTCCCAGCAGCCTGGTTCATGATAAGTTAGGAATTATTCACGAAAACTGCATGGCCCCTCAAAAATTCAAATGGTCTGTTAACCTTTTGGAAAAGAATGAAGGCAAGAGAGCTGCCATTTTAAGGGTTAATTTCTTCTTATTTTGGCTTCTATTAAGAAGTCTGCCAGTGGAAAAAGTACACAATTTAGCACTTCATATACCTGGGTTCTAATTCTAACAGGAACAAGTAACTAAGAGTTACATATTTGGCTTTAACTGAAGCATTTTGTGAATCCTAATCTTATGCCATAAGACAGAGTTTCTCTACTAAAGAGAAGTGGCTCTTGTTGGAGGGGGAGGAAGAGATTGTTACAGCAGAAGATTCTTCTTTCCTCTTGTGAAATAAATCAATAATTTTATTTTGGGAACATCAAATACTTTTGCAAAGAAATGATCTGGTGATGCGCCCAAAAATCTTCTGGCTGTGGAAATGTTGACACATCTCTAGGATTTGACTACATCAAAGAGTTGTCTTCAATGCCTGTCAACACATCGTGTTTCTGCATCTCAGTTTTCATATATTGCAAGAAAACTATCAACATTTGCTTCATTACATAGTACAGTTGAGGGAGGAATAACAGAAAAAAGTAAAACTGCGTTGTTGGAGGTCACAGTAACTTCCTCCTTTGGTTTTAGCTGACGCACTCATTCACACATTCCTTGAAATTCCTCCCACCTTTAGGCTCCAGGACATTGTTGGTTAATTTCCTTCTGACTTCCTTCTTGGTTTCATTTGATGGTTTCTCTTTTTCACTCTCTAGTAAACCATGAGTATCTTCTTAAGAGTCAATCATGAGCCTCTGCTTTTCTCTAGCCACGGTCACTACTTTAGGGGAGGTAGTCTATCTAAGACCATAGTTGCAAATCCAATTCTGAACTCTCCCTTGCAATCCAGTCCTGTAGCTTCATCTCAAGGTCTTCTGTCTTTGAGCACTCAAGTCCTGTGACATTTTCTTCTTATGAGTGTCCATGGTACTTACTGTCTATATTTCTCTCTCATTTAGTCAACAGTTTTCCCATCTGCAAAATGGGGATAGGATGACTATAGCACCTATTTCATAGAGTTAAATGCTCAATAAATGTTTGCTATAATAATTATTAAAAGCTCTAGCTCCTAGAGTGCCTAGTGCAGCATTCCATATATATGGCAAATACTTACGAATAAAGTGCCCTTGAAATAGAACTATACACATTATGATACTAAAGTCCTATCTTCTTCAGAATATTAATCAGTCCTCAGAGCCTTATCATTTCTTACTTTACGTGTCATGCTCCATCTATGCATCACTTCTTTCAGTCCCTTTATCTAGCAAGTCCTTTTTCCATGCTTTCTCACTCTCTTAATCTGCTTTGCACATGCCATTCCCTTTACTGAGCACACACTCTGTTGTCCCTCACTTCTCACCTTCCTTAGGTCTTACCATTAGATATCACTTCCTCTAAGAAGTCTTTCATTATCCCCCAACTCCAGGTTAGATTCCCTTTCTAGGCACTCCCATAGGACCTATCACAACATAGCGTATTATAATTGCCTGTTTATCTGTTTCTATTTCCCACTAGATCATAAGTTCTCTAGGGTCAGAGACCTTTTCTGTCTTATTTAGTATTGTAATCCCATTGTCTGGCCCAGTATCTGATACACAGCAGGTGCTTAACTAATGAATGAATGTTGCTTTTGTAATATATTGCCACCACAAACATACACACATAGTTTCCCTTTGTGAACTATCCTTGATATTCATTTAAAACTGATTCTGCTATAGGAAACCTACACTTCCCCAGGAAGGGCATTTACTCATCCAAGGTGGATATAGAAATAAAACCTCTAGGGTCTTTATAGCTTCTTATAGCCCTGATTAGCTGTAGCCGTTACCAACCTCTGCCTATCTCACCCTGCCAAGGTGCCCGAGTTTCAACAATTCAAGGCAGTGCCAATCTCAAACCACAGGACCATCCTCAGAAACAACAATCAAAATGGAGTGACAGAGAGAGGACACAGAGGAGTCAAGCTAAATCTTTGCATTTGTCCTAGGATTTTCTGCAGCCTGAATTGGTCAATAATTTGCCACTTCATAGAGCCTTGTATTCCTTGATATCTTGTTGGAACATGAGTTAAATAATGACTAAGGGAAAGTGCCAGCTACTGAATCACCAAAAGATACAATTCTCACCAAACCTGGTGCTTTGGGAGAAGCAGATCCAATTGCATCCAATTCTATTGCACCTGCCATTTTTTTTTCTATGAAAGTAACTTAATAAATTTGTTGTCCTTCCAGAGCTGACCTATCTTGCCAGAGAATTGATATTGTAGAGCCAGAAAGCATGACTATGAAACACTTTGTAAAACTGAAGGTGAGTAACCAACACATTTCCAACTTCTGGAGTTTAAGGTTTTAATAAAATCAGAAATTACTAGGAAAAGAAATCAACAGCACTTCTTATGTTGAAATTTGTTAGGGAGCTTCAATATCAAGGAATGAGTGTGTCACGCAGCAGATGAGCCTCTAGGATGAATTTGATTAAATCTCTACAATAGCAAAATTGCATAATTAGATGGTGTTGCTTAAGGCTTTCTCTTGCTGTGGAGTTGAATAATCTAAATTGTGTAACCTCTAGTAGATTTCCACTCTGTCACATATCAAAGATCATCCCTGCAGATGGAAAGAGAAGATTTTCTGTTGGGTTGCATGTGAGCTCAGTGGGAAGGGTAAAAACTGTGGATGAATGTACTTTATTGAATTTAGCTTCTTGATGACAGGAATACGCTAGAATCAGTGACACTTCAAGTATGGCGACAACAAAAAATGAGAGGGAGGGAGTTCTGTCAAAGAAGGAGGATTTGGTTCCAATTATAGCTCGACTACTAGCTTGTTGTGTGACCTTGGGCAAGTCATTTGCTCCCTTTGGGCCTCAGTTTCTGCTTCTGTACAGTGAAAGAGAGTAGACATCCTCATTGATGATCTCTTTCTACCTCAAGAAGTCCATTAGGTCAATTAGTTAAATGTCTCAGACGATAGCATTTAGGGCCCAAATTAAAAAGATGGTCATCTCAATTCTGCATTTAACTTGGTGTTTGGCTGCCTTACACCAAATATCTGGATGGATGTCTTTTTTTCACTTTCATGCAAATGTTTGAGTGCCACGTAGTTGTTGAATTTGTGGATCTAAGCCACACTGGCTAATATCAGTTGAATGAAGGGCTAACCGTTTGCTTACAGAATATACATTTCCTAGAGCAACTTGTACCACTTATGTATATTGATATCTGGTCTACATTTGATATTTGGCAGCAAGTTGGCACTGATAAGTAACTGTTTATTCTTATAGTCTGTCACCCTTCAAACTATGGCATAACTAAATTGACTTTTATTATCTATAACAGTGTCATCCTGACTGGAACTGTATCAGACCGAAAAAAGAATAGATTTTAAAAGAGGTTGTTTTTCTCTGAAAATCCTTTTATCAGTTCCTTTTCTTCCCCCAACATGGAAATATGGCTCAAGCTGTTTGTCATTTGGGGTCTCTCTGGGAAGCAGATGCTGACACAGAGTTAGGAGTACAAAGGTTTATTCACAGGGTAATACCTGTGAAAGGTAACAGAAGGAGTAAGCAGAAGCGGATAGGGAAAGAATTCAGACTACGATGCTGATGTGATACCGTGAAAGGAAAAAGGAGAGGAAGTAGGATTAGACAGAGTCTCAGCCTAAGGTTCAGATCTCACAAAGTCCCATCAACCCAGTGGAGAGTTCTTAGGCAAAAGTTTCCCACTAAAGGAGTCTCACAATGGCAAAAAAAGGCCAGGCCCTAACATCTCTATTATGCTCAGTCATTGACTGGGGGTGCCCATGAAGAGCATGGCTGAGGCAGAACGCAAAGGTGCTAATTGGTGGAGGCTGGCAGATAAATGTATTTCTTACAGCTGAGTGGCAGGTTCCTTCTTAAAGTGAGATCTTGGCAGCATATCTCCATAACTGCCAGAAATGCCATTTTTCATTATATTCCACTTTGAGCCTACAATAATCTGCTATTGCTCATCATATTAAGTCTAAATTCCTGTCTAATTTCAAGTAGAATAAAATACTTAGGAATAAGTTTTACAAAAGAAGCACAAAACTTATATTCTGAAAGCTACAAAATATTGTTGAAATAAATTAAAGAAGTCCTAAATAAGTGGAAACCCATCCCATGTTTATGGATCAGGAAACTTAGTATTGTTAAGATTGAAATACTTCTCAAATTGATCTACAGATTCAATGCAATATCTGTCACAATTCCAACTGTCTTTTTTTTGCAGACATGAACAAGCCGATTCTAAAATTCCTATGGAAACACAAGTGATCCTCATAACCAAAATAATCTTGAAAAAGAAGTATAAAATTGGAGGATTCACACTTCCTGATTTCAAAATTACTACAAAGTTAAAATAATCAAAATAGTCTGGTACTGGCATAAGGATAGACATAAACATCAGTGGAATAGAACTTAGAGTCAAGAAATAAACCCATTCATCTATGGTGAATTGAATATTGACAAAGGTACCAAGACCATTTAATGGTGGAAAGAACAATCTTTTTAAACAAATGTTGTTGGGACAACTGGATATTCATATGCAAGAGAATGAATTTGGACCCCTACCTTATACCATATACAAAATTAACTCAAAATGGATCAAAGACCTAAATGTAAGAGCTAACACTGTAAAACTCTTAGAATGAAACATATGGGTTAATTTTTTGACCTCAAATTTGCCAGCATTTTCTTAGATATGACACTAAAAGGACAAGTGATGAAAGAAAAAATAGATAAATTGGACTTTGTCAAAAAAAATTTTTTAAGTGCTTCAAAAGATACTATTGGGAAAGTAAAAAGTCAACCCACCAAATGTGAAAAAATATTTGCACTCTATCTGACAAAGATTTAATATCCAGAATATATAAAGAACTCTTTTGACTTAACAATAAAAGACAAACAACCCTTTTAAAAGTGTGCAAAAGACCTTTCAAAAGATGATATACAAACGGCCAATAAACCCATGAAGAAGTGCTCAACGTCATTAGTCATCAGGTAAATGCAAATCGAAACCACAAGGAGATACCATTTCACATCTACTAGGTTGGCTATAAAAATAATGTTTTTAAGAAATGGAATATAACAAGTGTTGGTAAAAATGTGGAGAAACTGGAACCCTCATGCTGGTTGGAATGTTAAATGGTGGAGCCACTGTGCGAAACAGTTTAGCAGTTCCTCAAAAAGTTCAACATAGAGTTACCATATGACTCAGCAATTCCACTCCTAGTATTATATCCAAAAGAACTGTAAACATGTGTTCACACAAGAACTTGTACATGAGTGTTCATAACAATCTTATTCTTAATAGCCCCCAAGTGGAAACAATTAAAATGTTTATCAACAGATGAATGGATAAACAAAATGTGCTATATCCATACAATGGAATATTATTTGTTCATAAAAAGGAATGTTCTGATACATGCTACAACATAGAAAGTCCTAAAAACATTATTCTAAGTGAAAGAAGGCAGACATATTTTATGATTCCATGTGTATAAAATGTCCAGAATAGGCAAATTCATAGACACAGAAAGCAGTTGTCAGGGGATGGGGTAAGAGGGGAATTGAAAATTACTTCTATGGGTACTGGGTCTCTTTTTGAGATGATGAAAATATCCTGAAATTAAGGAATATACTAGTGAATATACAAATTAGTAATGTACTAAAAGCACTGAATTGTACACTTTAAAGGTGAACTTTATGGTATGTGAATATTATCTCAATAATGCAGTTAAAAACAAACAAAAAACAGTACACAGAAGAGCTGGCTATAAGAACAAACTAAGATTTCAATGACAGAGAACTTGTCCCAGACAAATTATATCCAATAAGGAACACCAAAAAATACAGGCTAGAAAATGCCATGGAATCTAAGTTGCTGAGTCAAACCGATAGACTTCTTTTATCTGTTCAAAATAAACTTCATTGAGTACCTATTCTGCGCCAAGCCTATTTTAGGATCTGGGATTATGGACAGAGACAAAATGTGGTATCTGCTTTTGAGAATATCACTGTTTAGAAAGAGACAAGAAAACAGGCAATTTCAATATAACATAAGTGCTATGAGAGTCATGCACTGGGAACATGGAAGTTCAAAGAAGCAGCATCTGCCCTATTAACAATTAACAGAAGCTTTCTGGAGGCTATTTAATATGAGCTGAGCTTTGAAAAATGGATAGGATTTACCTAAATTGAGGTGGTAACAGTAGTGTTGGGGGGGGGATGGTAGAGACTGGCAATAGAGCAAAACAGAATGGTATATGCTCAAAAGCCCAAGAGTGTGAGATAGAAAAAAAGAGTATATTCATGGAACTGCAAGAGGTTCAAGATGACTAGGGTAAAGGGTGGATATGAAGAAGTGGTGAGAGATGGGGCTGGAGAGGTTGTGGGTGCCTGCTCATGAAGAACCCTATGTGCTAAGCTAAAAAGTGTGAACCGGAAGCATACCTCACAAGACAGGATTCCTTGAAGAACTCACCAATGGAAAAGTCCAAAAGACTTTAAAAATGGTTGTTAGATTTCTTTCCCCCTGGTACCACAACTTTTGCAAACATCTATCTATTTTCTCTACTTTATTATTTCCTTTGAGCACTAGGCAGCTTGATTTTCTCAGACACAGTGACTCCACTTAATATGAAGGCAAAGGCAAATGTCAGTTTGTGGAGCCTCATAGTAACAATAAAGACACTGAGACTGGAATTCTCAGAGACAACCACAGCTCTTGACCTTTGCCAGGAACATCTCTCGTGATGTCAGGAAAAGAACAGGTCTGTCTTTAGTTTTATGTCTCTTCATGCACCCAGAATAATGCTGCTTTCCTGGCAGGCATTTCACTGATGCCTGCTGTGGTCTCCTATCCCCTCTTCTCATTTATTCAAGAGATTGAGGCATCAAATATTTCAGCACTTCGGTTTTGAAATAAAGCTTTGTGTCATTTCATTCCAGGTTAGAGATGGTAAGAGAAAATTGAGAAGGAAACTGGATGAGATGGAGCCAATCTTATGGAAATAAACAGCTCTGAGCATTCTCTAATTAGGAACACTACCTTGTCACTGGGGGACAAATATGAAAACAATTAGGATGCTTAAAATAGACCATTATAGGTTGAGTGTACAACACAGCCTCCAAAGTGTTAAGATTGATAATATTTTTTAAAAAGTAGAGTGATAATTTGGTGCTTAAGATACTTTATACATTTTTCCCACTTAAGAAGCACAACAGATCTTCTCTTCTGGTTTCAACTTCCCTGCTTGCTACCTGCTTGACCAGTAACTGGAACTGACTGACCTCTATTACCTACTCTCTCAGCTTGGAACACTTTTCCATTTAACTTCCAGGAAGTGCCCACTCTCCTGGATTTCCTCTTATCCCATTGGCCACTCCTTTTTAGTCTACTTTGCTGCTTCTTCCTCCTCTGTTCAACTTCTAAACATGAAGGTCTCAGGGCTTGGCATCAGTCCTCCATCTCTTCTCTATTTGACATACTCTCCCTAGGTGAACTCATCCAAATATATGGCTTTGATATCGTCTGTTAACTAATGACTCCCAAAGGTTGTATGCTTAGAGTTGACCTGGGTTCCAGGTTCCGGTCCTGTACGCCTAATTGCCTTTTTGCATGTCTAATAGGCAGCTAAAACTTTCTTATATCCAAGACAAAACTTTTGACTTCTATCTTGCCCCCAGATCCTGATTTTCTCCTAACCTCTCCCAACTGAGTGAACAACATCATCACCTACTCAGTGGCTCAAGCCAAAAACCCTGGATTCCCCTTTCCCTTTGTTATCCATCAGCAATTCCTATTGATTCTACCTCCAAAGCACACACTGAATCTATCCATTGCTGTCCATCTCCACTGTTATTGCCCTAATCAAAGCTGCCATCATCTCTCATTTGGGCTAGCTAGTAACTAGTCTTCCACTTCTGCTCTTCCTCCCTACAGTCCACTCTCTACACAGCAGCCAGAGTTTATTTTTTTAAATGTACATCAGATTATGTTACTCACCTGCTTAAAAATCCTCTAATAGTATCACCCCATATTTAGAATAAAATTCAAACTCCTTGCCATGGCCTATAAGGCCCTATGTGATCTGATCACTATTTATCTCTCTGACTTAAGCTGGTATCACTCTTTCCTTGCTCATTATACAACAGCTACATTGGACCTTTTGTTCCTATGAAACACCAAACTCATCCCTGGGGAACTTAGGATTTAGGACTTTTGATTTTGCTGTTCCCTTTGCCTGGAAGACTCTTCCCTCTTCATGGGTCTGTTTTTGTAAATAAAGTGTAATTGTAACACAGCCACGCCCATTTTTTTACTACAGACTACAGCTGATTTTTAGAAAAGAACAACAACAACAAAAAGGAAGAACACGAGGTATCTTCCAGAAGATTCAAGAAATCAAAGGAAAATTTAAACCTAGAACAGGAATGCTGAATGACCAACAAGGAAGCACACCATCTGGTCAGGAGAAGATAAAGGGAAGGTGGAAACAGTACACTGAATATCTACACAGAAGAGACAAAAGGATGCCGGATTCCTTTGAAGAAGATTTCTATGAGGAAGAGCCTGTAATTCTAGAAAGTGAAGTGAAAGGTGCCCTGAAAGTACTGGGAAGAAATAAGTCACCAGGGATGGAAGGGATATCAATAGAATTGTTTCAAGCCACAGAAACTGAATCTGTTAAAATCCTAACAAGAATATGCCAACAAATATGAAAAATAAAACAATGGCCTACAGACTGGAAATGCTCAGTGTACATCCCAAACCCCAACAAAGGAAATACCAAGGAGTACTGTAACTATAGGACCATTGCTCTAATTTCCCGTGCAATAAAAGTGATGCTCAAGGTGCCGCAACAAAGATTTTGACCTTGTATGGAGCAAGACATGCCTGATGTCCAAGAGGGATTTCAAAAAGGGAGAGGCACATGAAATCTAATCGTGATTATTCGTTGCCTGCTGGAGTGCTCCAAAGAATTTCAGAAGGTTAGTCTATGTGTTATAGACTATAGTAAAGCCTTTGACTGGGTGGATCATGAAAAGCTATGGGCTGCTGTGAAACAAATGGGCGTGCCTCAGCATTTGATTGTCCTGATGTGTAACCTGTGTTGTGGATAAGAAGCCACTGTCAGGACAGAATATGGAAAGAAAGAATGGTTTCCTGTAGGCAAAGGTGTCAGACAAGAGTGCATTTTATCTCCCTGTATGTTTAATCTGTATGCTCCCTGTATGTTTAATCTGTATGCAGAGCATATCATACAAAATCTGGGCTAGACTCAGATGAAGGAGTGAAAACTGGTGGAAGAAATATCAACAATCTAAGAAATGCAGATGATGCCATCTTACTGCCAAAAAGCAGCAATGACTTAAAATGACTTCTGATGAAAGTGAAAGAAGAAAGTGCCAAAGCGGGCCTGCATTTGAATGTCAAGAAGACAAAAATCATGACTACAGAATTACACAACTTTAACGTAGACAATGAAGGCATTGAAACTGTTAAAGATTTTGTTTACCTTGGTTTAGTCATCAATTTAAATGGAGACTGCAGCTAAGAAATCAAGAGAAGACTGAGACTCGGAAGGGCAGCAATGAAAGAATTAGGAAAGAGCATCAAGTGTAAGGAAAGGTCTCTAGCGACGAAGACCAAGATTATCCAAACCCTTGTATTCCCAATTACTATATATGGGCGCAAAGCTGGACAGTGAAGAAGGCCGACAGGAAAAAAATTGATTCATTTGAAATATGGTGTTGGAGGAGAGCTCTACAGATACCCTAGATTGCCAGAAAGATGAACAAATCCTAGAGCAAATTAAGCCTGAACTATCCCTGGAGGCAAAAATGATAAAACTGAGGCTGTCCTACTTTGGGCACATCATGAGAAGGAAGGATTCTTTGGAAAAGACAGTACTGCTGGGAAAAGTAGAAGGCAGTGGGAAAAAAGGAAGACCAAATAAGAGATGGATTGACTCCATAAACGAAGCCACAGGCATGAGTCTACAGGAGCTGAGTAGGGCTGTTGAGGACAGAACATTGTAGACATCACTCATTGACAACAAGTAACAACAATGGCTGCTTTTATGCTACAGTGGCAGAGTGGAGTAGTTGAGACAGATATCATATGACCCACAAGCCCTTTAAGCAAAAGTTTGCCAAACCCGTCTCAATCTTTGCATGGCTGTCTGCTTATTTAGGTTTTTGTGCTAATATCAGCCCCATCAGAGAGATATACCCTGTCTCCCAGCCCAGTCACTCTTTTACATTATCCTCTTCATTTCTTCACAGTGCTTCTCTGAAATTATTCATTTGGTTGGTTTCTCTGTCATATTCCCTGGTGGGTCCCTAGGTCCTAGCACTTTATCTGGCACACCCTGGCTCCTCAATAAATATATGTTGGATGAATTAATATATGAATGTAGGTGGGACATCAAGTTGTTTACAAAGCAATGGTTCAGGTGAGGACTTCATACACATATAGCCACAAATTTTATTTAGATCTAGTTTATGAGCAAATGTATCTCTTAAAATAAAAATCTCTTAAAATAAAAGTACATAAACATTAAAAGATGGGTGAAGAATCACTGTGTGATAAAACCAACTTCAAATTAATTTATAATTAATTAATTGGATCTTAGAGCAAATATTTTTTGGAGCAATGGTTAAAGGAATCAAGTAGAAAGCTTCCAAAATTGCTTCACTACTCCTTCCATTCATCTGGAAAAGGATGTTAATATTACCTTTTTGAATTCATTTTAATCAGCAGATGGAAGGAAGTGGGAGGGGTAAACGTGGGTGTTGAAAAATGACCCTTTTAATAGATTCCCAAACTTGGCTTCATTTAAGTCATGGCTGCACTTTTTCAGCAATTATTTTTGCTGCTGTCTTTCTTTCAAGTGATGTACGTTCTTGAGCACCCTCCCACCCACCCACCCCCCCAAAAAAACCTTCATTCTCCGGCTTGTTGCCACAGCTTTGCGACTTGTCTTTGAGCTCCCTCTGCTGGCATCAAAAAGGCTGCAGAGTTGGTTTCTTCTACTGGAGTAGATAAAATAGAGTATACAGGGTGAAAATAACCATGTAAAAGGACCAATGTTACCCCAATAAAAAAAAAAGAAAAGAAAGAGTTCAAGTGCCTTCAAAAAAAGGGCAATCTTTTCTCCCTTTCAGTTAGAGAAAATTAAATGGTGTCTTGATTCATACATTTTCGTGAAATTAGCGATTGTGGCATTTAGCAAACATAGCCTGAATGATTGACTCAATCAATATTCATGTTAGCAAAGCTTCTTTCTGTACACCTGGAGCAATGTAGTTACCTTTACTCTTCCTTCCTAAACACTGAATCTGTGCAAAAGTACGTGTAGCCTGTGCAGATTCTCTTGATTTCTGGTTTGGACATAGTGAGATGTGTACACATGTGTTTTCAAAGCAACAAAAAGATATGTGATACATATGTCAGTACATCTACACCTTTCACCTGCTTTTATTTTATACTCCTTCAAAAGTAAGTTTCAGGGTGCTAATAATTACCATATTCAACATGACTGATGGCATGATTTTTTTCTAATAACTGGACGTTCTCTAGAAAACGTGATCAAGGACCGATTTTCCAGATAAATTTAGATAGCACTGATTTGAGGGGGTGGGTGAGAGTTACAAGTTCTTCCACATATAACTTTAACTGCTGTAGGTGCTCTCCTGTTTGTCCTGAACTGCAGCTGAACTGGTTGTATGACCTTGGGAAAGGAGCTTAACTTTTATGGATTTGTTTCATTAAGTACAGAATGAAGAAATTGTATGAGGCCATCTCTAAGGATTTGATGATTTGGTATTAATTGACATATTATCCACAAAAAGGCTTTCCCAATGAAAGTTGTCTAGTAAAGATTTATCTGAACATTTAAACTTCTTTATTTTCCATTTTACAACTTGGATATTTTCTGTTTCAGCATTTGAAAGAAATATACAAACAATGATTTTTATGGAAAACAGCACATCATGAGCAGTATATGCTCTAGTTATATACATTTTATTGGTTTATGAACAGTCTCCAGGAGGTTGAAAATGGCTGAGATAATGTGGGACCAAGGTGGACATGAAAGAGTAAAAAGGGCAAAACAGGAAAAGACCTGAAAAGAAATCTTTTCTTCTTGCAATTTGCCTGTGAGTGGAAGCAGCTGGCTATTGAAAACCTTCTCCAAAATTACCCATCCAGCAGGATGACATATTACTAATAAGATTAAAGTATCTTCCTAGGAAGCAGCCAACCTTAAATGCAATCAGTATATATTATCAACTTGGAAGTTATAACAGGTTCTACAAATCTATTAAAATGGGAAGGATGATGTAATGACAAGTACCAATTGTAGGGCAATCATGTCAGAGTCCCGAAAAAAGATGACTGGAGTGGGCCCTTGTCAGTGTCTCCAGCTATGTTCAGGAAGATAATGCCTTGACCACTTAACACCTGGTTTGGGGGCACTTGGAGTTGAGGGGGCACTCATTTGTCACCAGAGCTTATGACCTTTCTGCATCCTCCCTCAACCAGGGCACCATTCTCACCAAGACACATTTAGATCTTGTGATCTCCCTTCTGAAAGGAAATTGGGTTTGTTTGGCCAGCAGGGACATTTCAGATTCCTTGTACCTTTTATTTATCACTCTAAATTAATAGATTCAATGTCTGATTTATCAATAAGTCTAATGAGAATTCAGGTAACATGAACTGGATCATTCCTTCATGAAATGATCATCATTCCAGAAAAATAGGGTTCAGAGGTGAAAGATCAGACCCTGGTGACCTTCCACAAAAGGGGTAGGATCCCTTGATGTCCAGCTTAAACCACCTAGAATTCCAACTTCAGAAATAAATAAGGAAGGCATACACCTTGGTTCCAGGAGACTGAAGCTGGGCTGAAATACTAGCCCCAACCTCAGTGTCTCGTTTTCTACTTCTTTCTCTTGACTCTCCACTTTACTCACCCTCTACCCCTAACCATGACATTCTCATAGGCCATCTTTGTTCATCCGCTGATAATTTAGCCAGAAGATAACGAAAGAATGTAAAAATATTTTTAAGTCCTCTTGAACGAGATAATTGGATTCATTGGACCCAAGCAGCAACTAGAATTGCCACAGCTGTATGTAATATATTTTTGATTCATGACCTTCCATGACTAGGCAGTTTAATATCTCCACTGTCCTTATGTATATTGTCCTCAGTTATGGGAGTGGGGAAATATTTGCTAAACTAAAGTTCTTGCATAGTCAAAATAGAGCTTTTTATTATATTTGAATGCTACTAAGTATAAAATGTCTTCACAGGATCTGAGAGATTAGATGTAATCAGACATCTACCCATCAACATTTTCATTGTCAAGTCACTGCCTTTAGTGGGTTGAATGATGGCCCCCCAAGATATATGTCTGTGTTCTAATCCCTAGAACCTATGAATGTGACCTTATTCGGAAAAAGAGTCTTTGCAGATGCCAAGTGTAAAACCACAACCTGGACTTTGTAATTATCAAGAAATATTCCATCTCTTAATTCTTAAATGTTAATACCCATCTCAGAGCTACCTCTTGTGTTGCTCTCTCACTCCCTTTACTACTGCTCTTCACCCTTACTTAAAGACTGTTCCCTTGACTCCTTCATTTGCTTCCAGTTTAGCAGGCTCTCAGAGTCTCACTTGCTTCCCAATGCTGCCTGGAGCCCACGGTCAATAACAAGAATTTCTGTTTCATCCATCCTCTCTACTCCCTCCCACCCTTGTTTTAGTTTTCTTTTGTGCTTAACTAACATTTTTTGAAAGCTTACTAAGTGTCAGGCAATTTACATTGATTCTTCCATCTAATTTTACCAACCCTATGAGGTAGTTACTATTATTGTCCCCATTTTAAAAAGGAAGAAATTAAGTTTTTGACAGGATAAGTAAGTTTCCCAAGCTCACACACTCACAGAGCCAGGACTCAAAGCCCTGTCTGTAACTAAAAGCTTCACTTCTAACCACAATGCAATACTGCCCCCTGCTGCTGCACCTGCTGTGCAAATTCTCAGCACACAATCTGCCTTCGTTTTCAGAACCAGAAAATCTCATAAAATTGTGCAGATGAATGCCTCTACAAATCCCTGATTTCTTACCTCAACTGAGTTCTTCATAGCACATATCAATCCCTTTACATATTATTAGTTCATCCCTATTTCTCACAATAACTTCCAAATCTTTGCCTCTCTACTCAAGTTTTCTACACAATGCCCAATTCCCAACTCCCTCACTCTCAAAGACTCCTATATCATCAATATTGAGTCCACTGGGGTGAAATCCTTCATCTTCCCAGTATTCCACACAGAGATTTCTCTCCGTATCCTTTCATTCTTCTTCCCTATTGTATGAGCATTTGTGCCTCTCTTCCTATTGAAAGTCAGCCTCTTCACTTATGCCATCTGTTGTTTCTTCCTAAAACTTGCTTCTTTATGTTTTCTCTCAGTACTTGATTTTTAATGTCTTTCTATTATCTTCTCATCTTCCGCTTATAAATACATTTAAATGCCTTCTCATCCTAAAGAAAAGTCACTGAATTGGTGCTGTACCCAGCCCCACTGTCCAAGTTACTGTCTCCCCTCTCTCCTTTTTAGCAGTCTTTCTTTAAAGCGTAGCCCACTTTGGATGTTTATTTCTATATCTCTCATTTCTTCCTGGAATTAAACCTCCAACACTCCACTTAATCTTTCTCCATTTGCCTTCATAATGTCATAAATATGGATACCATCTATCTTTATTTCACCCATCCAATGCCAGGTCATATGGGCTCTATCTCTTTTTAAAGCCCTGATCTCCCTTAGTTTGCATGACATGAGATTCTCTTGGTTGTTTTCCCTTATCTCTGTTCATATCTTTATGGTCTTTTTTCATATCCTCCTTTTGGTCTGTCTGCCTGTTTTATATTACTGTTCCCAAAGACTTTAACCTTGGCTCTCTTTCCATCACTTCTCTTCACCTAGGAAAGTACATAAAATGAGAGAACATCAACTTTCATGATTTTAATTTTTGTCTATGTTGATGACAGTTGATGACATTACCTCCTTCTTTAATGAAAAAAATAGAAACTACCAGATGCAAAATTATTTATCTTCCCACCACAAAATCTGAAGCCACAACTTCTCCAGGCTAAATAGAGAACAAGACATTTCCACTTAAATATGCTACAGGTCCTCAAAATCAACATGCCCCAAACTCAATTTAGTCTTTCCACCAACTCAGCTTTTCCTACTCATAATTTCATTCAACAAATATTTATTCCATTTCTGCCCATTCACTGAGGACTGCAATAAAAAAAAGGCCAATTCTTGTACACATTGAGCTTACATTCTACTGTGTGCTAGGTGAGGTAGGGAGAGGCAGACAATAAACAGACACACATATTATATATCAGGTGGTGATAAATGTTACAAAGAAAAATAAAGCCAGGTAAGGGCAGAGGGAGAGTTGATGGAAGGGATGATATTTTGTAAAGGGTGGTCTGTAAAGATTTCACTATTAAGGAAAACAGAAACCCAAATAAAGAGAAGCTTTGAGCCATGTGAACATCTGAGAGAAGAGTAATGCAGGCAACTAGAAAAGCAGATGCAACGGCCAGGAGGTAGAACTGTATTTGGCAAGGAGATACATGTTCTTGGAACAGAGTGAGTGAGGGGGAGAGTGGTAGAAGGTGAGATCTGAGAGATAGTAAGGGTCAGATCACGGTAAAAAGGTTGAATGTTACTCTGAGTAGTATGGGAAGCCATTGGAGGATTTTTCAGAAGATGAGTACCCAGATATGACCTACTTTTCTTGACTTATAAAAATTTAAAAATATACAGAAAAGTAAAGGGAATAACACAATAAGTATCCATATACCCATTACCTAGAATTAACAAATGTTAACATTATGTCATATTTGCTTTGTGTATGCTTTATTTGGTGAAGTATTTCAAAGTGTAGCTATCATGACATTTTACCCCAAAATACTTCAGTATACATATCTTTAAAAAGCAAAACAGTTTCCTGCATAATCACTCTATGCATTATCATACCTGCCAAAGCTAACGATTCTAATCCCCAGTTGATAATCATATCTCCCCAATTGCCCCCATAATTTCTTTTATAGTGGTTTTGTTTAAACCAGAATTAAATCAAGGACCATGTGTTGCATTTGATTATTAGGCTTCGTACATACCTTTTAATGTAGGACAGCTCTCCAATCCCCATCTTTTCTTCCTATGGCATTAACTTACTGAAGAGCCTGAGTCAGTTACCCTGAAGAGCCTAATCATTTTCTCGTGCCATTTGACTTATTCCTCCATCTCCTGTATTTTTGTAAACTGGAAATTAGAAATAATGGCTTGATTAGATTGGCTTATATTTGAATGAATCGCTCTGGATGATTTGTTGGAGAATATGCTCTGGAGCAGGAGTAGGGACAAGGAAACTAGTCAGGAGGCTATTGTAATAGTCGAGGTAAGAGATGATGATGGCTTGGAATAGGGTGGAAGCAGTGCAGTTGGTGAGAAATGGTCATATTTTGTATATGTTTCGAAGGTAGAACCGACAAAACTGGCTGCCAGGTGGGGTGTGGGGAATAAGACGAGAAAAGTCAAGGATGATTTCATAGTTTGAAGCTGAGTAACTGGAAAGATGGTGCTGTCATTTACTGAGACAGGGTAGACTGAGGTAGGACCAGATTTGGGGGTAAGATACAGAGTTGATATTTGGACATGGTACCACTTACTGGGTTACCTTGATACTTTGACACTTCTCTTTCCCTTACCCCACCTATATTCAATCATCAATATTTTCTGATTTTACCTACCAAGCTCATCAAATCCATCCTCTCCTGCTCTTCTCCATTGCTACTGCCATAGCCCAAGCCCTCATCATCTCTCCACTGGATTATTACCATAATCTCTAAACTTGGACTCCATCCATTCCCTCATTCACAGGTCACCTGAGTGGTCTTCCTGCAAAAGAAAAATCAGCACATATCACTCTCCTTCTTAAAACCCCATAGTGATGTCTATTTGCCTTCATGCTTGAGATCTGTGTGCCTCAGCATAGCCCATAAGTCTCTCCATAATCTGGCCCTAGACTCATCTTCTGCTACTCCTTCACTCCCTCCACACCCTTTTACTCTATGATTTGCCCATAGTGAGCTCTTGTATTTCATCAGACAAACCATTCTGTTTCAAATCTCTGGGCCTCTGTATCTGCTCTTCAATCTACTGAGTATATCCTTCCTCTCTCAAAGGTGTGGGCAATGTCTTATTCAAATTTGAATCTTCAGAATATAGCACATGTGACAACTGACTTGGAGGTAGTCAGTTACTGCTGACTGTTGAACTGATGTATCCCTGACAAACACATAAGTTACTTTTAACCTTTATACCACAATTCACAAGACCACACATAACCTTTTCTCAGCCAGCATCACCCCAAATAACCCATAAAAAATTCTGCATTCTGACAAATGTCATCCATACTGGCTTAAAGATAATCACTCTAGGCTAGGCGCTATAGAACTGGAGCTTTAGTATATCTTTAGATTTTCTTTGAATTGTCATTTTGCATCTATTTTTAAAAGTCATATTCTTCCCTCTGAACTTAGAGAAATTAAAATTATGAGGAGTACACAGGAAAGCACTTTACAAAGTAAAATTATAAGGTGTCATTATTGTTATTATAATAGTAATTGCCTTCAAATGAAAAAGTCTATCAAAAGCAAAGCATGAAAATTAATGATTGATTTTTTATTTGTCTTCAGGGCCAATTTGCCATAAACAGAACAGGCTTTGTGATTCATGTCTCTGATTCATGTGGGCTCTCAGCTTGTGGATCCTGTCTTTAATTTAGAACTAAATGTGTTACATTTCATTTTCCCTTGGCCAGGACTCACTTGGTCTTGGATTGCTAAATGAACACCGATACACCTTCCAGGAAGCCAATTACCCAGAGAAGGAGCACTTAGTGAATGCTCATCAGAGCGAGTTATTTTATTTCCCCTTCACTGCTGGAAAATTTTGACTGGAAAGTTGAAGGACTTGTTCTCCTGGCACCTAGAAGAGTACCAAAACTGCTTCTGGTTCTTTGGTAATTCAGAGGAATATCTAGACACTAAGGATTGGATTTTCCTTGTGATCAACTGTGGTGGAAGAGACTGAGACTGAGACTGAGAACAGAAATCTGGTGTTTATATTTCCCCTGTTGATAAATTCCCAATGCCATAACCCAAAGGAAAAGAAGAGGTTTCTCTTTCAAAGATTGAGATTGCTCCCTTTTTCACTCTTCTCTAGTATTTTCCCATTCCACTGACTTCCTGACCTAGCACACACTAAGCCAGGCATTCTAAATGTAAAATTGACTACGATTTGAGTTCTTAAAGACTAAATAATACACAGACATGGTAAATCACGGATGCATGGTCTCATTTCTTCAATAAGCCAGAAGAGCTCAGCACACTGGTCAGATTTATCTGGATTTTACCACCATGGGTGCGGTGTGTTGGGTAAAAGAGTACTGGACTAGGGATCACATACTCTGGTTCTAGTCCAACTCTCCTATGAACTAACTTGCTGGATTATCTCATACAATATTTTTTCTCTCCTTAGATCTCAATTTTCCTAACTGTGAAATGAAATTAGGAAAATGAGCTTTAAATGCTCTTCCACAACCTAAGGTTTTGTGCTCTTTTCTAGCATGGATGCATCCTAGGTCCTCTTTGATGCTGAACTCCAAGGTCCAGGCCAATGAGCTCTTCCTAGTACAATATATGATAGATATCTGTTAGAATCATTACCTGTGGCCTCTTAACCCTTCCTTCTCAGAAAGGAATTAGGAGTTGCTAAAAGGAAAAACTACTTCCAAAGTTAATTATACTTCTTTCTCCAGTAAATAGAATGGTGATTTCTTCTCCATTATCTATCTGAAAAACATAATAATAAACACCAGACTGGTTACTTCACTTAAGTCATTGTAACGCACCAATAGGGAAAATTAACCTATCTAGTATGCAGCAACTAGCAGCGTACTGAGTTCAAAAGTAGGCCTTAAATCAGTGTTTGTTAGGTCACTTGGGGAAATATCCTTATTTCCAAATATTAACTTCAGTATTTAAACAGGAAAATTATACTTTTGCAATGTGCAAAACCAAATGTAATGAAGCATTTCAGCTCAAAACAAACTTGTCATTGAGATAGAATATTTGTGTATTGCATATGTTTTCCAAAAATCATCAGAAACTTTAAGACTCTGATTTATACCATGTAATCTGGTCAAAAAGGTGTTTTCCTACTCTATTTGGAATGTAAAGGAACAATATAAAGAACCAGAAGTGAAGTAGGCCATGTCTATACCAACCAGTTGACCTTCGGAGTGCTTGTGATTTTAAGTCAGTTGATTACATTCAGTTATTTTGAAAATAGCCTATTAACAGTTGATTGACTGAATAAAACTGGTGGTTTGTAAGTCACCTTGCCTTTTGACAAGATTCAACCTTCTCGCTCTTCTTTCACACAGTTTTTTAAACTGAATTCAAGCAGGTGCTTTTTATTCCTCTCCCCACTTGAAACTTGTATATAGAGAGTCAGAGAAGTGCCTGGCACATAATAGATGCTCAATAAATATTTGAAATATAAACCAGAGCTATCAATTGGCCTAGTCTTTAAAGTCAAATAAACATCTATATCCAGTTGTGATGATCGCATATTCTATTCTTGAAGATTTCCAAGCTATTTACTATAGTCATTAAGCTAAGACAATTCTAATTAAGTTAACTGCTTACTGCCAAACTTGGTTTCAAATTCTCAATTTCAGGAGGATCAATGAATTACAGAATTAAAAGGTGTCATGTAGAATAATTGGTTCTCACAGGAAGACTTACCTCATTGCTTCCACAATTAACACAAAAGTAGTTATAATGAAGATAACTATTTTTGTGAAGTTAAGTCATTAACAATGGATTAGGAATAGAATCCAAT
Organism: Tapirus indicus; assembly: GCA_031878705.1. Classification (NCBI taxonomy): domain Eukaryota; kingdom Metazoa; phylum Chordata; class Mammalia; order Perissodactyla; family Tapiridae; genus Tapirus; species Tapirus indicus. The sequence continues at coordinate 114,855,830 of CM062942.1, read as the reverse complement.
TTCCTCCTCTATCCTTGATATATTGGACATCACTATTATCCTTTCAATAATGAGGAAAAGAATATTATACTTTGTTTCCTTTCTTGGTAACATCCTCATGACTAAGTGGATATTTCAACAGAGGACCAAGGCCAAATTTTAAGCTAGGAACACATTTAAAGTATATGCCTTTTCTAAAAAATGGAGGCCTCTTGAGCCACTGCCAGGACCAGTCAAAACTAATATTGACCATACAGCTAGGACTGGGATTTAATAGTGCTCCTTCCTCCTTCCCAACCATGAAATTAAAGTTCAAATTTGGAATCCAGTGTTTGGTTAGTCCCATGCTCAACATAATCGACCCACATTCCACAGTGTCCCTCTGATACATTTCATCCACTCCAATCAACTACCATTACTGTTGATTGTGTGGCAGCTCTTCATCACCCTATTCCTAGCCCCACTGGTTGGGAACTAAATAATAAGTGGGGTTTGTCCTCTCTATCCAGAGAGGTTAGCCTTAATTCAGTGGATAATGACTCAGAGAGTGCTAATCCTAGATTTGTGTATTAGCATCTAGGAAACTATCTCTTCCCTGGCAGTGACAGATGATAGTCTGAAATGCTGTGAACAAGAGACTCACTGCCATGAGCTGGAATTGTCACTCACTAGGTTTTAACACTCCAATGGGAATTCAGATTGAAATGCAAATATGAAAAGAATTTTAAAGGCAAAATCAGCTCTTCGGAAAAATTCCATCATTTCTCCAAGAGAATTTTATGTTAATTTATTATCTTACATCCTTAAAACTCTCTTACACAAACTAAAAAAATTGCTCTAGAAAAACACCCATTCCATTGGTGAAGTCTTTCACTTTTTCTAAAGTCATAATAAGTGATATTAAAATATGAAAAACAGGTGCATTCCCTAGATAAGTTTATTCAATTTCTGCATCATTCTTGCTTCCAGTTATTCTGAAGATAGCAGGGCCAGAAAAATGATGAACTTTTCATTTTGAATGGCATTCAGCAATTGGCTTGATATTTCATAATGAGGGAAAGGTCTGAAAAATATATTCCAAAGAGTAAATGGCTAGCAAATGCTTTACTTGTGATGTATTTCATTTTCATGAATGTTTTTGGAAATGGCCCTCTGATGGGAAAGGGAGTCTTTAAAATAAGCTGCAATTAACCAACATCTAAGTCCACAATTGTTAAATGGAGCTTAAAGTCAGAATATGTGTGTTAAAAATATGTTCTTTTTCCTATCTTGTAATACAAGACAGTGTAGTACAATGGGAAAATCAGCTAAGAAGCAAACAAGTGGGGCCTTTTCTGGATTCTGCCACCCACAAGCTATATAACTAAGAGCAAATGGCTTAACTTCTTAATCTGTGCATCTGTGCTATGCTTACCCCACTGAACTATTATGAGAAGCCAATGAGCTATGGAACCAAATATGAAAAGGCTTTATGAACTGTGGGATACTATACAAATGAAGAGTTATACCTAAGACTTTTGCAAACTGTAGAGTACTATGTAACCAAAGACTTAGAAATCACATATGATCTTTCTTTATTACCAATGAGCAGAGCCAATCAAAGACAAAGGGAGTCCCAAGATACTTCATTTTTTACAATTTCTATTTTTTGAGGTTCCATGTATATTACAAGTTAAGAAGTGCCAAAACATATTTATAAGAATTGGAACGCTTTAAAAATGTATAGCATACACACAATATACCTGTATGCATAATCTTTTTTGGAACCATGTCAAAAACCTAAATTTGAGGCCATTTGTGAATTTCAGACCTTGGCCAAATGGCTCTTCTAGATCCCACCTAGAAAATCAGGACCTTGTAACAGGTCCTGCCGGTGAGGTATTATGTAGGTGTCATGCCTGGTGGTTTTATACTAATTACTTTCTTTGTTCAAGGTTCAGAATAGGAAAAATGGAAATCAGATTCAAGTTTTCTCTTTTGCTACTGAATAAATAGACCATGCACATATTCTAAGTTTGTGGCAGGGACTAGAAATGTGGAGTGAACTGAAAAGAATAAGAGCATTCAGAATACCTAAGCAAATAACAAGATACTCTTGTTTCCCCTACTATGATTCGGCAAAAAAAGAAGGTCATCCGAGAAACCACTCTGAGGGAACCCGACTCTGTCTGGAGAGGCAAAAAATCGCATTTGGAACTGTGATTCAGTCTCAGAGTGGTGTCACATTCAAAGAAACATAACTCAGGAATCCATTACATTTCAAAATGTAATTCCGAATTGTACTCAAATATTTCAAAAAGCATTTAAAAAGCTACAATTTATAACCCCCAAAACACCTTTAAAAGCTCCTGTCCTCTCCATTTCTCCCATGCCCTTCATCTCCTACAAACACTCTCAACTCTTCAAAAAACCATGGCCTCATGAGCCCTTTTAGTTATTTCTTCCCATGCCAAATCCATTTTGCCACCTATCAAAGGGTTGCAAGATAAAATATAGGACAGAGTTACATTGGAATTTCCAATAAACAATGACTTTTTTTTTTTGGTGAGGAAGACCAGCCCTGAGCTAACATCCATTGCCAATCCTCCTCTTGTGGCTGAGGAAGACCAGGCCTGGGCTAACCTCCATACCCATCTACCTCTACCTTATATGTGGGACACCTGCCATAGCATGGCTTGACAAGCGGTGTGCAGGTGCACGCCCAGGATCCAAACCTGTGAACCCCAGGCTGCTGAAGTGGAGCATGTGAACTTAACTGCTACACCACTGGGCCAGCCCCAACAATGACTTTTTATTGATATATGTATGTCCTATGCAATATTTGGGACAAATGTATACTAAAACATTATTTTCTGTTTATCTGAAATTCAAATTGAATTAGCTGTTCTGTGTTTTTATTTGATAAATCTGGCAACCCTAACCTGCACCCCAGACTGGCCACCAGTGTTATGCTCCCAACCACTGGGCCCACTGTACCAACAGACGTTGAGACCCTGGAAGCTCCATGTCCCCTCACTTGCTCTTGATCACAGTGGAGGCAAAGGCACAAAGCCTCTTGGGAGGCGTAATTCTTCTTTCACTGTTTTTTGTTTACCATAAAGAATCCTCATGGAGAATTTCTTGTGAATAAAATTCTCCATTGTACTATACATCACTGGAGCTGAGCTCATAAGGGTTAGAGAAAATCCCCAAAGGAATCTGCAAGAGAACTGACGTTAAGGAAAAATCTTCATCAAATTCATCCAGATATGAATACTGCCTGGACAGTTGGTGATATGAAAGAATGATCATTGCATTTTTAGGTGTGATAATGGCCTTGTGATTATGTTTTACAAAAAGGGTCCTTATTGTTTAGAGATACATACTGAAGTAGTTTGGGATAAAATGGTTTGATGTCTAGGATTTGCCTTAAAACAGTCCAGTAGAGAGGGAGAGTGAGTATATAAAGTTTTGTTATAGTATTTCCTCTACTTTAGTATATGTCTGAATTTTCCATAATAAAAAGTTTTTAAAAATTAAGCCAATTTATCACCTATATAGGATCTTCCTTAGAAGAGGATGCTGGAAACACATCTATATCATTCCAGCACACCAGAGAAAAGAGGCTGCCTTAAGGAAAACAGTGGCTGATCTGAAACAAATCAGGGCCCAAATCAGCACCTGCATTTGGCCATTCCAGTTGAACAGAGCTCTAATTTATTTGATAGTTGAATCTTCAAAATAGGCTCTGCAGTAGCCAATCAAGGGCTTGTATAAGAGATATCACGCACCCCCCCCCCGGCAGTGCTCACATATAGAAAGCAAGATTTGGATGAAATGCTTGGTGGGTAGAACTGTTAATGCCAGAGACCCTGAGCACTACTGCATTTCCCCCAAAGTGTCTATGCAGTGCTGTGTAGGAACAGTTTCTCATCAAAAGTAGTATTGGGCTGGAATCTTAAATTACATCTTTGCCACCTTAGTCCTCTATTCTTAGGAAGGAAAATCTTTTTGCCATGATTAACATCCGGGGAAAAGCCAAATCTCGACAGCCGCGGAGACAGTTGTTCCGAATAAAATGTACCTAGAAACATTACATGAACTGCATACAGAAACCTCTCTCCTCGACTGCCTAGGCAAGCTGTATTTTATCTGGCTGTAGTCTCCTTTCTTCGATTTGCTTAGCGCCCCCCCACCCCCCAGACACACACACACAGTTTTGGCAGTTTTTACAGAATGATAGAAGCACCAACTAAAGGAGGAAAAATTCATCAAACTGAAGTCCAATGAACCAGGGTTTTTTTTTTTTTTCCATTAAACATGGAATTTTTTAATGCAAATAAATTCAAAATACTGTTGTGTAAAGACATAGTGCTGGTAGGGGATTCATTTTCATTCAATTCAACTATAATATTTATTGAATAACACCTACATGCCAGGCACTGAGTTCTGGAGGGGTTTTTTTTGAGACAGGCTTTATATAGATAATAGAAGATAGTAAATGGTGACTTGCAAATTATCAGGCATCTTCTACAGATTGTATGAAAAGTAAGGGTCCTCAGACTTTACTCATTTTGCTGATACCTGATTCGGATAGACTTGGAAGCCTTGTTAGCAGCCCAGGTAAGTCTGTCAGATTCTTGGCAAACTTGCCTTCGTTTATGGCTACATAATGTCAAAATTGCTGTCTGAAAACTGAAATGTTGACATATTTGATTATTAGGTCCATCAACCAGATATTATATCTGGAAGTCATACACTTGTGGTGATGAGAGCACAGGCCTTGGAGCTCAACATCTGAGCTGGAATTCCTGTTCCACCAACTCACTAGTTGCTTGACCTCAGAAGAAGTTACTTAACCTTCATGAATCTCATTTCCCTCATCAGCACATGAGGGATAATAATACAGATATTGTGAGATTGTTGGGAGGATCAAATGGCTTTACAAATGCCTTCACAAATGTTGCTTCTTCTGCTTAGAATTCCTTTCTTACACCTTCTATCTCTTAGCAACAGCTATCTACTACTTCACCAGCCTAGGATCAAATACTCTTACTTTTAAAAGTAAAAATAATGACTCTGAGCACCCATTTTGTCACCATGAGAATCCCTTTCTGTCCACCCCAGAGTCATTCCTACTGGGATAATCCCACTCCGCATTTCTGGTAGCTCCCACTTGGCCACTTAACTTGCATCTCTTGTATGCCCCCTTGACACTGGATAATGCTACCACTGCCACCAGAACTTGCTTGATTTAGGAGGGCCTGCTGGACCATGCCATCATGCCAAAGACTATAATTCAATAAGCAGGAATTCCAAAGAGACTTGACACCACTACTACCACCAAAATATCACCATTGCTACCTCCAACATGTTTTCTGTCAGGCTAAACCCGGTTCGTCTAAGCACCTTATAGAACAAGCAAATGTGCTGTCATAGATACATTGTTAAAAGCAAACCATCCTACACACCACTTTTTTTTCCTATTTATCACTGTGATGGCTTCAGTGCTACTCTTGCAGCAACTTTCCGTGGTTTGGAGAAAGAAAGTGGAAGAAGAAAGTCTCTCCCGTAGAGTTATGATCACCTATGGTTTTCAACACCCTCACCCGTGGCCTGGACTTTTTGTTTTATACTCACACACTCTCAAATGGCCGTTAATCCAAAACCTACAGTGTATGGGAGGCAAGACCAGGAGCAGTTTTCAGCTTCCCAACATATTGTGCTGTGAGCAGCCTCTCTCTTCAAAGGGAAGTGTAGGCTCAAATACTGAGCCTGGATTGTGGGTCCCTAGTCCAAATACCCCCACGATGAAATATTCCTTAAGGGACTGTTGGTCTCTATTCCTGCCCACTGATTTCAGTTGAGACCACCTCATCTCAAACATCAAAGATGTCCTAATATCATTTCATCTCAAAAAGGAAACACATTGGGGTCTCCATTCCTTCTCTCTCTCTTTCTCTTTATTTACTGTGGTAAAATATACATAACACAAAATTTACGATTTTAACCATTGTAAGTATGCAGTTCAGTGACATTAAGTACATTCACATTGTTCTACGACCATCACCACTACCCATCTCCAGAACTTTCTCATCTTCCCAAACTGAAAGTCTGTACCCATTGAAAAATAATCCCCATTTTCCCCCTGACCCTAGCCTCTGGTAACCACTTTTCCACTTTCTGTCTCTATAAATTTGGCTTCTCTAGGTACCTCATATAAGTGGAATCATACAACAATTGTCTTCTGGTGTCTGGCTTCTTTCACTTAGCATTATGTCTTCAAGGTTCATTCATGTTGTAGCATATATCAGAATTTCCTTCCTTTTTAAGGCTGAATAATATTCCATTGAATGGATATACCACATTGTATTTCTCCATTCATCCATCAATGGCTATTTGGATTGTTTCCACCGTTTGGCTATTGTAAATAATGCTTCTATGAACATAGGTGTACAAACATCTGTTTTGAGTCCTTGCTTGCAATTCTTTTGGATATATACCCAGAAGTGGAATTGCCAGATCATTTGGTAATTTTATTTTTAATTTTATGAGGTCTATCCCTTTTTCTGCCAGGGGTTTTCTTGCTTCCAGCATAAATTTGCCTATACTTCCTCTAGCTATTTCTCCTTAAAACTTAGTTCAAGGGATACTTTCTTCAAGAAGCCTTCCCTTGCCATCCCTCAGCCTTGTTAGGTGCTCCTCCTTTCTATGCTCCCATAGAATGATCAGAATGCCTGTATTTTATTACTTACCAGATTGAACTGCAGAATTGCTTACTGGTCTGTCTTCTTCTTCATTCAACTCTGAGTTGTGTCAAGACAAAGACTTCCCTATTGAGCACTGCATTCTCAGCTTCTAGCTAATTCATCTAATACATAGTGGATCCTCAGGAAATAAGAGGCCCTTCTCCACAACCCCAAACATTCATTTAGCTTGTTTTTATACCCACCCCCTCACAATGAATTTATCTGGTTGTTTTTCCCAAGTGTTTCCTGGAATTATTCCCTCTAAGAGATTTCTGCAATATTAATATCTTTTCTACCCTCACACCCTTTCTAGAATGTCAAGAAATATTTTGGGGACAATTTGTCCCAATGTTTAAAGGCTATGCCTAGACATTTCCAAAAACTGATCAATTTGTGATTTACTTAGTCAAATGGCAAACTTAGTCATGTTAATGCAATATATTTTGAGTTTCTAATTTCAAAAATTATAATATACTCGATTTTAATGAGATCCCAATTTCATCTCATCTGCTCTTGAGTTGTTAGCCTCATAGGTACAAGGTTAGGCTTGTTTTATTGTTTAGTGAAAATGAAAGTTGACAGCTCTATCCATATTAATCACATTAATGAGGAGTTTTGGAACAAGCAGTAACAAGGCAACTCGCTCCCTACATCATGTTGCCATAATGGGCCCAAGGGGCCGTGCCTATTCACCCTGTGTTTCCCCTGCAGTATATAATTAAAAAACCAGCACCAGAAGAAGAATGGGATGGTTCTGCATCATTCCTAAGTTAAAGTGCAAAATTCTAGGTGAGTTCCTCCATTAGGCAAATTTCTTGGAAAACAACAGTCACAATTTTTCAGTCAGCTCACTTTAACAGATACAGAGAGTTTCTCCCCAAGCAGCTCCAAAGGGAAATGTAGATTTATAAAGCCTCCTCCAGTGAGGCAGAAGTCACACAGACACTGGAGCCAGAGGACTTGTGGTCAGAAATGAGAGACCACAGGGTAGAGCACAGAGCTTCGTCAACTTTCCCGGCCAAGTTCCCCCACAGAGGAGCAGACTTTAACATATTGCTTTGATGTCTCATATTTTATCTTCCAAATTCATACAAATCTTGCATTCTAGTCAAGACCATGTTCATATTTGTTTTAAATTTTTTAAAGTATTTTTTTCAAATCTTCATGTATAATTGATAATAATAATACTTTGAGACTGCTACTAATAATAGCTAATATTTAATGAGTGTTTACCATGTGCCAGGCACTGTTTTAAGCACTTTACCTGAATTAGCTCATACTTACATCAGCCCATTTTACAGATGATGAACTAAGACACGGAAAGGTTAGGCAACTTGCCTAAGGTCACAAAGCTAGGAGATGGTGGAGTTGGGTTGATGCACAATTTCTCTTTTCGTGGTTACATGTATCTTCATGGCATAGGTGCTCCAGTTGGAGATACACTGTGTAGTGGAAAGAGAAATGTACTACGTAAAAGTCGGCAAACTGAATGTCACTACTGCCTTTCTGTGAGATACTTTTGAGTATTCATTTCCACTTCTGAAAATGAAGACATCCAATATCTGTAAGGCTTTTCCAGATCTAATCTGTTTTATCACTTCAGAGCTTTTATGTTATTTACTGATAATGGGAACTATAAATGAATGAAGTCTACTTTTATGGTTTCACTATTATTCCTTCCCATCTTCAATGAAGAAACCTGGTGGCTTTCAGAGCTCTTACAGTAATAATCAAAATCAAGATCTTTTTCTTCAACATAACTCTAGATCAGAGGTCAATAAACTTTTTCTATAAAGAGCCACATAGTGAATATTTTAGACTTTGTGACTCGGTCACAACTGAACCCCACCATTTTAGACAAAAGCAACCAAAAATGATATGTAAAGGAATGGGCATGGATATGATCCAATAAACCTTTAGAAAAACATGTGTTGGGCCGGATTTAGCCCAACTGGGCTCTAGTTTGTGGGCTCCTGGTATAGACAAAGAATTATGCAGAACTGGGCCTTGTTTTCAGACAGTTTAGATAAATCAAGTCATTGTGATATCCCATATGCTGTCAAGCATAATGTTGAACAGGGGATTTGCTATGGCGATTTATTTTAAAATATTTTAGTATAAACAGGTTGATGCATTTGACTATGTAAGGTAGCATTAAATCTATACCTAGAGGCAGTTAGCTACTAAAGTTTCCTGATCAGGAATCCACACACCAGGACTGCTTAGTGAGCTTTAAGCACTTGAAGGACCCTACATCAGGGGTCTACACTCCAAAGTGGGCTAGAGAAAGTGCTTCAAATAGTGTTATTTAAATCTATACCTGAGACTGCTAATTGTCATAAAAGGTTTTATAAAGTTATCATTGACAAAATAAATGTTCAAAATATGTGGTTGAATAGAAAGATTGTATAAGTTCACTCATGCTTGAATGAACAAGGTCTAATAACCCATGAAGAGTATCATTCTAACTCCTGAACCAACTCCATTTGGTCCAGAGTCCTGCTACAAACGGAGGACTCTGATGTATGATCTGACTAGAAGTTGGCTGTTCTTGCTGTCAGGATATCATAGTGTTGGCCTTGGGAAAATCCTTTTCTATAAGGCAATTGATAAAGTGCCTGGGGGTCCAGTCAGGAGAGAGAATTCACATTAGTAATTTGAACATGGAAAATTTAATATAAAGAATTATTAATTAGGTAAATTATAGTTGACTGTTAAAAGGAGTAAAAGAGAATCCCAAGATGTACAGAGGTAGCAAATGCTGAGGGAAAAGTGAATAACAACAGAACTTAGATACTTATAGGCAGAGCCCCTGCAAGGCTGAGCTTCATATTTCTGAGGAGCGCTGGTGGCTGCAATAGAAACATGCTGCACTTCTGTGATAATGAAGAAATTGGCAGGGGGAGTAGTTGCTGGGGAACTGTGAGAGCTGCAGCCACTGTGGTGACAAAGAAACTTGCCAGAGGATACCTGCCTCTGAAGTATGATAGCAGCCTGCTACTCTGGAGGTGAAGAAATCTGCCAGAGGGAGCCCACGGCTGAACTGGGAAGGCTGATGGGCCTCCCCATACATTGATCTGCTTGCTGCCACGTGGAAAATAGCACACTACAAGAAAAAGTCTCTTCTTCTAGCTCCCACCTTGCAGTCTCCATCCAGTACACTCTATTGGCAGAGCTTAGCAGGTGGCAAAGGAGAAATCTAGTCTGCAGGGTAAACTTCAGTCTGCAGGGTCAAACTCCAATGTCACAAAGTAGGCAAGGAAATATGGGTTTGAAGTTGAAAGGCAATAGATTACTAATGGGCACAGTGCCCAAGGACACGGTGAGATTTCACCAAGTCCTCAGGAACAGGTGGCAGGACAATTTGGGCCTGCTTACTAATTAATACTTGTATATTCTTGAGATTTTCTTTCTTTGTAATTTACCACCAGGTAGAAGGGTCATAGGATCACCAATATTTTCCAAAACAACCTGACAATTATAATTACCAAACTGCCTTGTATCAGTTTGCAACACCTTGCCTCAGATCTTGGCAACCACCTACAAGTTGCACGAATTTGAGCACGATACTTAACTACTCTGAACCTCAAGGTTCACATGTGTGTGATGAAAATTAATATTAGTTCCCTATGGTACTAGTTTAATATGAAAATTAAATGACTTAAGTTCCTGGTACATAGTAAGCACTCAACGAATGGTAGCTGTCATTACTAAATAAGCACACTCTTACTGAGTTCAAATGATGCTCAAGGCACCGATTCTAAAATTTATTTAGAAGGGCAAAAAAGTAGTAGAGTAGCTAAAAAACAATGTTGAAAAAATAAAGTTGGAACTACAGTACTCAATTACAAGACTTACTATGAAGTTTCAGCAATAAGGACAGCATGGTATTGGTGAAAGGACAGATGCAAATCAATGGAAGAGAATACAGAGCCCAGTAATAGGCTCACACAGATATATTCATCTAATTTTTGACAAAGGTGCAAAGCCCACATAGTGGAAAAAGTAGTCTTTTCAACAAATGGTGCTGGAACAAGTGGACATCCATATGCAAAAAAAAAAAGAAAGAAATGTAGACACATACCTTACATCTTACACAAAAATTGACTCAAAATGCGTTATAGAATTAAATGTAAAACATAAAACTATAAAACTTTCCAATGAAACATAAGAGAAAATCTGTGTGACTTTGGCAACAAGTGTTGAGATAGAACACCAAAAGCACAATCCATGAAAAACTGGATTTTTTCTAAATTAAAAATTTCAAATTAAATCGAAAGTAAAAATGTTTGTTCTCCAGGGACACAAGACTGGTTAATAATTAAAATTAATTGATGTAATCCATCATATTAACAGGCTAACAAACAAAATTACATGATTATATCAATTATGGCAGAGAAATCATTTTATAAAATTCAAAAGTCATTCATAAAAAAGCATTTAGAAAAATAGGAATGGAGAGGAACTTCCTCAACTTCATAAAAACATAGAAATACTTAGAGCTAACTTTATATTTAATGATGAAAGACTAAAATTTCCTTCTCCCCCCCAAAAATCAGGAACAAGGCAAAGATGCCTATTCTCACCACTCTTAACCAACATAGTGCAGGAATTGCTAGCCAGTGCAGTAAGGCAGCTAAAGAAAAGAAAAGGCATACAGATTTGAAAGGAAGAAATAAAACTGACCCATTTTCAGACGACATGATTGTCAGCATAGAAAATCCCAAGTCTACAAAAAAAGGTGTTAGAACTAATAGTGATTTCAGCAAAATCACAGAATACAAAATAAATATACAAAAATCAATCATATATCTATACACTAGCATTGAAAGCACAGACAATGAAATCAAAATACAATATCATTTACAATTGGTAAAAAAATATTTATGTGCAAATATAACAAGATAGAAATAAAACATGCTGAAAACTGTAAAACATTGGTGAAAGAAATCAAAGACCTAAATATCTGAAGAGACATATTGTGTTCATGGATTGAAAGATTCAGCATACTTAAAATGTCATTTCTCCCCAAATTGATATACACTTAATGCAATTCCTATCAAAATCTAATCAGGATTTTTTTTATAGATATAGAAAAGATTATTCTAAAATTTATATGAAGAAATAAAAGAGTTATAGTAGCTAAAACAATTTTGGAAAAGAAGAATAAAGTGGGAAGAAACAGTCTATCCAATTTCAAGAGTTATTATATCATTAGAGTAATCAAGACTGTGTGGTATTGCGGAGGAATAGACACATAAATCAGTAGAATAGAATACAGAATGCACAAATACGCTCAACTGATATTTAACAAAGGTGCAATTCAATGGAGGAAGGATAGGCTTTTCAACAAATTGCACTGGAGCAATTAGACATCCATAGGTTAAAAAAAAATTGAACCTTGATTTGAAGCTCAGACCTTATAAAAAATTAACTCAAACTGTACTGTGGACTTAAGTGCAAAACAAAAATATTAAAATTTTAGAAAAAGAACCATACAGGAATATCTTTAGGATCGAGGGCTAGGAAAACATTTCTTGGATTTGACACCAAAAGCAGGATCCATAGAAGAAAAAATTAATAAATTGGACCTCATCAAAATAAAAATGTTTGCTCTGTGAAAGACCCTGTTAAGAAGATGAAAAGACAAGCTACAGACTGGGAGAAAAAAATGTGCACATCATATATTCTACAAAGGACTAATATTTAGAACATATAAAGAAATCTCAAACTCAACAGTTTAAAAAAATTGAAACAATCCAATTGGAAAATGAGCAAAAGACGTGAACAGACATTTTACTGAATAGGATATACAGATGGCAAATAAGCATGTGAAAAGATGTTCAGCATCATTAGACATAAGGGAAATGCAAATTCGATATCACTACACGCCTTCTGAATGGCTAAAGTAAAAAATACTGAAAACATCAAATTCTGGTCAAGATGCAGAGAAGCTGGATCCCACATACATTTCTGGTAGGAATGTAAAGTGGTGCAACCACTATGGAAAATTGTCTGGCAGTTTTTTAAAAACCTAGAATGCAACCACCATGTGACCTAGCAATTGCACTTTTAGGCATTTATCCTAGAGAAAAGAAAACATGTTCACATTAAAACCTGTACACAAATGATTATAACAGCTTTCTCTGTAATAGCCCAAAATTAGAACCCAGATGTCCTTTAATGGGTGATTTATTAAACAAACTGTGATAATCCACACTATGGAATATTACTCAGCAATAAAAAGGAATGAACTAGTGATACACACAACAACCTGAATGACTCTCCAGAGAATTATGCTTTGGGATAAAAGCCAATTTCCAAAGCTTACATATTGTATGATTCCATTTATATGACATTCTTGAAATGACAAAATTATAGAAATAGAAAACAAATTAGTGGTTGGCAGGGGTGGGGTTTGAAGGGACATGACTATAAAAGAGCAACACGAGGGATCTTTGTGGTCGTTAAAAATGTTCTCTATTTTGACCGTGTCAATATCAATATTCTAGTTCTGATATTGTACTATAGTTTTGCAAGATTATACCACCAGGGGAGCATACATAAGATCTCTATTATTTCTTACAACTGCATTAGAATCTACAATTATCTCAGCATAAAAAGTCTAATTTAAAAATGTTTTGCTCTGTGAAAGTCACTGTTAAGAGAATGAAAAGATAAGTCACAGACTGGAAGGAAATCACATATCAAATAAAGGACTTTTATCCAGAATGTGTTAAAAATTCTTAAAACAATAAGAAAACAAGTCAAAGCAACTCAAAAAAAATGGACAGAAGATGTCAACAGACAATTCACCAAAGAAGACCTATGAATGGCAATAAGCATATGAAAAGACGCTCAAAATCATTAGTCATTAGGGAAACACAAATTAAAGCCACAATGAGCAATCCATATACATCTATTTAATTGGGTAAAACAAATAAACTTGATAATACCAAGTGTTCCTGAGAATGCTGAGTAAGAGAAATGCTGATTCATTACTGGTAGGAATGGAAAATTGTACATCCACTCCGGAAAACAATTTGACAGTTTCTTATAATGTTAAATATGCACCTACCATACAACTCAGCAATCCTACTCCTAGATATTCACCCAAGTGAATAGAAAACTTACGTTCATTCAAAAATATGTGTGCAAAAGTGTGTAGCAGCTTTATTCATTGTTGCCAGAAAATGGAAATAATCAAGATGGCCTTCAAATAGTGAATGGATACACAAACATCCATACAATGAGAATACTACTAGGCAATTTTAAAAGAATGAACTATTGATTCACACAACATGAATGAATTTTAAATGCATTTTGCTAAGTGAAGGAAGTTAGACTGAACTGGCATTCCCAAAAAGGCCAAACTATAGGGAAGGAAAATAAATCAGGGTTGCCAGAGGTTCTGACAGGAAAGTGGGATTGAGTACAAAGTGATATTTAGGATGATGGAACTGTCTTGCATGGACGGCACTGTGGTGTTGTACACATAACTCTATGCATTTATAAAAATCCATAGAACTGTACACCACAAAGAGTGAACTTAACTGTATGAATCTTTTAAGAAAAATGGAAAATAACCTGGATATTAGGGATCCCAGAATTGAATGCAAAGTGCCACAAATGAGATAAACTTTAATACAAATGTATGACATCACTTACTGAAAGGGGTGGGGAAAATATAGAGCTGACTCAATATGATAGGATAAAGGCAAAAAGAGCTATATATACACATCCTACTCTAGCTGGTATTTTTTTTTCTTACAATGGTATAGGTTAGCAATCCTGAAATTTCTTTATAAATGTATTGTGCATAATGGGAGCCAGATTTCTCACCATTGGAGAAAGAGTTTATAGATAAGCAAGGGAGGAAGGCTAGTGATGAACCATAGTTGGAAATATCAATATGAACTCGTGTTTATTTTATTATATATTCAGGATCTCTCAGTCTTAGCATTATTGATATTTTGGGGCCAGATAATTATTTGTTGTGGGGAGCTATCCTGTGTATTGTAGAATGTTTAGCAATAGCCCTGGCATCTACCCACCAGATGCCAAGAGCATCCCCCTAGTTGTGACAAGCAAAAATGTCTCAAGACATTGCCAAATGTCCCTTGGGGGAGTTGTGAAAACATGCCCAGTTGAGAACCATTGAGACAGATGGATACAGAAATGATTATAAATGTTTGTGCATACATGAGTTAGTATACATACATATATTTCCTACCCCTGTCCACTGGAGAGAGTAGAAGTAATGACAGTCTAGCCATAACAAGTACAACAAGCACTTATATATTAGTTTCCAAATACCTTTCCCTAATGAAAGGAGTCAAGGCTCCTTGGAGAAATGCCTGGATCTGGGGCTGGAACAGAGAAAGTACAACATGAGCGTGGAGCATCTTTTAGTGTCTGAAAGTAAGACAGTGCTTGAAAAATTGAAAAAAAAAATGTCAAAAGGACACAGGTGCCATCTGAAAGAGCTCCCAATGATCAAAGCTAGAGCAATTTGAGCAACACAATAAGTAATAGTATTGTATTATAACCCAAAGAATGAAATAGATGTTAATGTATCCATACTGATACAAATAAATGATAGAATAAATAAATAAATGGGAGAGAAGGGACAAATATTCTATAAAAAGAAATTCCAATAAATAGAAAACCATCATTAGAACACTATAGCAATAATTGCTGCAAGCATGATCCACAAATGAGTGTGAAAAATAGTGCAGGGGGAAAGGAGAAACAGGATATTTGCACAGTCTCAAAGTATCTGGCCCCCAATTCACTAATACCTGTGATGGCTTTAACATATGTACACAAATTCAATGGTACTCTTTCTTCCAGGGGATGGAGCTTAATTCCTCTCCACTGAGTATGATCTGGATATTAGTGACTCGTTTCCAATGAATAGAGTACGGAAAAGGAAAAATAGTAACTTTACAATGAAGAAGCTGGGTAGACACTATCTTACCCAAATGATTAATGCTAACATCACCAGTAATAAGGCAAGTTTATATCATGTGCTCCTGATATGATGCAATGAGAAGGGCACATCACTTCTGTGGTATTCTTTCCAAAATCCATAACCTCAGTGCACTCATTAGAAAACATCAGCCAAACCCAAATTGAGATATTCACCAAGCTTCCTGACCACTACTCTTCAAAAGTGTCAAGGTTATGAAAGACAAGAAAGACTGAGAATTTGTCACAGATTGTAAGATATTAAGGAGACGTGATGGCTAGATGCAATGTAGGATATTGGATTGGATCCTGGAACAGAAAAAAGGACATTAGTAGAAAAGCTGGTGTAATGCAAATAGAGTCTGTAGTTTAGTTAGTAGTATTATATCAATGTTGGTTATTCTTAGTTTATATATATATATATAGTTATGTAAGATGTGCACATCAGAGAAAGCTGAGACAAAGGTCTATAGAAACACTCTAATATAATTAAAACTTTTCTGTAAATCTAAAATTACCTCAAAATATTTCTAAAATTTTATGAAAAAAATCACTGGCAAGATAGAACTAAATACGTTTAAATAAGGAAATGGATAGAAATAACAGAAAAATGTTAGGTCGTATCAACATTCAATAAAAGGAAAGGTGACTATTAGCCTAGTCACTAGATGAATAGATACTTCTAGTGAATAGACAAGTTCACTAGATGATAGAACTTGAGATGAACAATAAATTGTTCAATTGTTAAAATGTGTCAAAGTCTTGACAGTAAAATGCATTACCTCTGGAAATAATTGAGTATGTATATGCTCTTATTCTTGGAGTTCAGAATTATATCCATAGAAACTGAATATTTTTGGTGAAAATGAACACTTTTGATCACTTTTTTTCAGAAGGGAATGATACCTGAATGTTCTCATTTCAGGATTTGACTGAACTGCCATCCTGTAAATAGTAGATAGTGGCATGGGTGAAACTGTTTGCTAAGAATGAGTTCCAGGGACCAGCCTGGTAGTGTAGTGGTTAAGTTCTTGCACTCCGCTTCTGGCAGCCCGCAGTTCACAGGTTCGGATCCCAGGCGTGGACTGATGTACCACTTGTCAAGCTATGCTGTGGCAACGGCCCATATAAAGTACAGGAAGATGGGCACAGATGTCAGCCCAAGACCAGTCTTCCTCAGCAAAAAAGAGGAGGATCGGCATTGGGTGTTAGCTCAGGGCTAATCTTCCTCACCAAAAAAAAAAAAGGTATGCATAAAAGAAAAAGTAAAGAGTGACAAAAACACAACGAACACCCTCACTTAGATATATTGTGGGGAACCTTTAGAACATTAATGACAAGGAGAAAATTATAAAATATCCAGAGGGAAAAAGTAGGTCATCCACAAAGGAATATAAATCACATTGACATCAGACTTAATCAAAATAGTGTATGCAAGAAGACAATGAAGTAATAGTTTAAAGAATTGCAAGAAAGGGATTCTGAAGCTAGAATTTTATTTCCCACTCAACTGTCATTAAATGTGAAATAAAGATTCTCAGGCCTGAACAGCTTCATAAAGGATACTGCACAGTGACCCTCTTTGAAAGCACCCTTGGAGAAAATATTCCCAAATAGTGAAAAATATCAATCTAAGAGGCAACAAAGAGAACGCAAAAGTAATGCTGAATAATTAACTTAGTGAAGTCCATAACTAAAAAATGCAATTACACCACCAAATAGGAAAATAATTCATAACAATACAGAAAACCCTAGATCATTTTTCTTTAAGCCTGAGTGCACATTATAATCTTCCAGAGATCTTTAGAAAATATACCAATGCCCAGGTCCTACTTTTGGAGATCCTTATTTAGTTGATCTGGTGTGAATCTGGGTATCAATATTGCTTTAAAGTTCCCACAGGTGATTCTAATTGCAGCCGGAGTTGAAAAGCATGCAGTGTTCATCTTTGACTCTTACCTTTATTTCTTATCCCCCGTCTAATCTGTCAGGAAACCCTGTTGGCTCTACCTTCAAAATTAATCCAGGATCTGGAGGCCCTAGCTAGTTCATTAAGGAAAAAAAATAAAGACATACAAACTGGAAATGAATAATTAAAATTCTACATTGTTGATGTAGATCATAAGGAATCTACAAAAAGCTTCCAGAATAATTGAACTTAGTAAGGTCAAAGAATACAAGATCAATATAAAAAATAAATTGTATTTCTACATATAAGCCACAAACCATTGGAAATTAAAATGAAAATTTATAGTAGCATGAAATAAAAGAAGTATTTTGGTATAAATTTAGCAAAATATGTGCTATACTTATATGCTAAAAACTACAAAACAACTGCTAAGATAAATTCAAGAAGACCTAAATAAGCGGAGAGAGATACTAAGTTAATGTATCAGAGGTTAAGATGTCAGTTCTCTCTAAATTGATGAATAAATTCAATGCAATCACAATCAAAATCCCAGCAGGCTTTTTGTTGGTAGAAGTTGACATATTGATTCTAAAATTTATGCAAAATGTAAAGCACCTGGAATAGACTAAATAATTTTGCAAAAGAACAAATTTGGAGAATGTATACTACTTGATTTCAAGACTAACTATAAAGCTACAGCATGCATTTTCAATGGGCAAGATTACGGAGACCTCAAAAGCTAGAAATAAATTTGGACTTAAGGATGTTATTGAAGGCTCTGAGTGGAATTATAATAAAATGAATAATGATGTTTTGGGCAGCCATAGAAGTGTGCTGCCCAGATCTTCCTTTAGGAAAGAGTTTGCCATTCAGCTGTAAGGAGTACAGTTAGCTCCCAGCCTCCTGCAGCTAGCACTTTCAAGGACCTCCTCAACTTTTGATCTGAGGCATGTTTTCCTCAAGCAGCCCCATTCAATAACTTAGCGCAGTGTGGGTACTAGGGCCTGGCCATTTCAGCCCAATGTAGGACTTCTCTAATGGGCAGTATTTGCTCCTCAGTTCCACGATTGTTTGGCCAAGACTGTCAGATCTGCGTTGTGATCTGAGGATTCCCCTGGCCAATTCTGTGTCCTATCCCTCTTCCTTTCACAAGTATCAGGTCTGTATCATGGTCTAAATGCTCTCCAAGATCAATCCTGCTTCCTCCCCCTTTAATCTGTCACAGGTATCACTCCTCCCAACTCCTGATAAAGCTCTTGAACTCCTAACTCCAAATAGTGTCTATTTCACAGAGGAACCAGTTGACATAATATTTAAGGAAGATTCATCTGACAGCAGTATCTGGATAGACTAAAGAGGTGGAGACTGGGCTCAGAGAAATGGGCTCAAGGATTTCGCAGCAATGTAGGTATGGTATGAGTGTGAGAATGAAGCAGAAGGGATGAAGGGATCAAGGATGACACAATTTTGAGCCAGATGTCAGGAAGGATAGTGGTACCACTGACAGGAATAAGTTAGAAGGAGGCTCTGATTTGGGTTAGAGGTTGACGTTAGGTTTTGAAAACACTGAATTTGTAGCTATGTTGGGGTGTGTGATATCCAACAGGCGGTTGAAGGTATGGAGTGAATTCTGAATGTGTAGGAGTAACTATTGAGAAATATTTATAGATTATTGGCATGGGAATGGTAGCAGTTAAAGGGATTAGCTCTCTGAGGGTGCTGGTGTAGAGTAAGACACTGATTCTTGTGAAATGTCCTTGAGTTAAAGACTTTTTTGTCTAAGGCTTTGGCTGCCCCCTGAGTTAGATATTCTGTTACCACCTCGCCTACTAAATGAATTGAGTTAACAACTAGTGCATCAGGATTTTGTTACTGTTCTTAGATCTATTGAGATTTAAAAAGTAAAGTGGGATGCAAAGAATGGAGAGCTTCTCAATTGTGTGTGAGCAGGCATCTGGCATTCTGACTGCTGGTAAGAATAACTAAATGGAAACATCAATGCCAGTATATTCACTGTGCACATCAGTGGTAATGGGGTCTGAACTGAAAGCAGAAATAACTCCAAAAAGGAGTTATGTGTGCCCTTCGTTGAATGCTTTGGAAATAGAGTAGGAGAACTTCTAATTTCTTTTTTTGAAGAGGGACACATCCGGCCAGGTTGACACACAAATTCAAACGGAAACAGTGGCCAGATACTCTGTTCCCTACCCTCATGAAACCGGCTCTGGATTCATTTCAAAACTACAGTGCCTCTGTTGGTTAGTTCTAAAGATGTATTACCAAAGTGGAACAGTAATTCGCTGAAGCTAAGAATAGAGTGAGGCAAACTTCTTTTCTTGTACCCTCTACACAATACTGAAGAGCCATTCTAGCCCTATAGCTTTCCATAGCATCAGCCAAGGTTCTTGGGCTTTGTCACATCATGGAGACAGAAACCAATGCAAAAACACAAGTTAAAATAATAATAAAGTTCTAAAGATTGGAAATAAAAAAATTTTAAATGTCTGTATTTGCAAATTACCTGATATAAACAAAGAAAATACAGAAGAATCAACAAAGTATGAGAATTAATAGGTGAATTTTGCAAGGTCACTGGTCAATGTAAAAAAAATTGTATTTCAATAAGCCAGCAGCAAATAATCAGAAAGTGAAATTTTAAAAATATACATTTACAATAGAATCAGAAACATCAAATACTGAGGGAAAAAAATAAACAGATGGGCAAGACCAGGAAACTACAAAGCACTATTTAGAGAAAAATTTTAAATACCTAAATAAATGGAGGATATAACTTTGGAGGATTCAGTATGGAGAGCATAGACATCTTTACAAATTGATCTATAGATTCAATGCAATTCAAATGAAAATCCAAGATTTCTTAAAATGAAAATTGACATGCTAATTCTTACTTTTATATGGAACATCAAAGAGTCAAGAATAGCCAGGACACTCTTGAAGTAGAATAATTTGGGAATACCAGAAAAACAGTGCTAAAGGACTGGGAGTCAAAATTCCCTAACATGGGATTCAAGTCCTTCATTATTTGATCTGCCTACCTCTCCACCTCTCCCACGCTCTCAATCTTCTACTTGTTTCCCCAAACATGTTATGCTACTTCATTCCCATGCCTTTCCTCTCTCTAGAATTCCTGTCTCCTTTTCTTCACCTCATTAACTTCAACTCAGTCTTCAAGAGTTGGTTCAGAAATTACTTCCTCCAATATGCCTTTTGCTTATACTTCTAGATGGCCTTAGCCCCCCTCAACTTTGCATTCCTCTAGCACCAGTGTGTCCTATCATATGCATTAATTTAACAAATATTTATTGAGCATCTCCTATGAATTCTAGGTGATAATATTTGTCAGAGCACATAATATGCTACATTAAAGTTGGCGGGTGACATAATTGCCTTCCCATGCCTTTAGAGTGTGATCTTTATTGACATCAGGGCCTTTGTCCTATATCTCTGTATCCTCAGCACCAAGCACAAAGTCTGATCATAGGAAGAGCCTGATTAATTCTCACCATGTATAGTATGGTGGCTTAGGTATTATGTGAACTTAGCTAAGGCTAGAACTACTTTTCCTTGAATTCCTCTTTCTGCATGGTTCCAGGTTAGGCTTTTCCAGAATAGAAATTTACATGAGATTGGGAAGGCAGAAATGAAGTAGTAACCAGAGAATTTCATGCTCTGAAATTTGGTGTAGAACTTGCAGCTCAGCCATACTGTCACTGATCTGGCTTACTTTGTTGGTGTGGGTCAGCAGCACAGACTTGCAGCTCCTCCAGTTCCTGTAGGATTTTGCTTTCAGCTTCTCTGAGTCCTGAGCTGGGAGCATTTGTGCCTATAATAAAGGGCACCGGTTCATCCTGCAAGTCTCCATCATCAGATTTGGAAGAGGTGAGAGAAAATGCTGGTTTTAGTTTGTCCTCATGGGCTCCAGTTTGTCCATGCTGTCTCCCACTTCACATTCAATTTCCCTTCCTGACTGCTGGCTCTCTGACTTCACACCCTCACTAGATTCATAGGCAAGAGCCTTACATAGACTGCTTACATAGATCCAACAGTCGCAAAAAGTTAAATCCCTATGATAAATTCCTTATTCTGTATTTTCCACACTAGTCTGCTTCTCTGATCAAATGCTAACTGACACAGAATTTTGTACCAGAAGTAGTTCCACGGTAACCACAGCGCCTTGAGGATAGACTCTCTTTATTGTTTTTAGGTTATCTGAAACTGATTTTCTGAACTGATGAGATTGAAAGGCGCTAATTACCCTGTTTACAGTAGTAACAGGAACACTCTTAGTCCATGTCAGGTAGTGGCACAGAGTTACTTAAGTCATAACCTCTGGACACCTGTAATAAAGGACAAGATTTTAGGGAACCAAGTATTTGCTGTCATAGAGCATTTTAGTGAAAAAAAATAAAGATTCTAATGGATTGGTTGATTGCTTCTAAGTGCACTGGAGAAGGTGAGAAAAGAGACCTGTGGCTACTTATCAGGGCAACTGTGCATTGAGGAAAGGGGAATAATCAGAAATTTGTGGGATTACTGGACATTTGGCTACAAATGACACTAACTATTGGAGACCCAAAATGCCACTGTGGTCCACAAGTCAGAATAGGTCACGTAATCAGTAGAGTGCTACCTCATGTCTATCTCACAGTGGAGCAGTGAGTCCCCAATCCTACTCTGTGGTTATTTTCTCCAGTTCCAAATGCATAGTTGGAGTAGATATACTCAGCAACTGGCTGAATCCCTACCTTGGTTTCGTGATCTATGGAGTTAGAGCTATTAGGGTAGGAAATAACAAGTGGAAGCCACTAGAACTGCCTGTACCTAACACCCCAACCAAGTCAACTGTTTACCTTGTGCAGAAGGCAGATTGAGCATGCAGAATGAACGGCAGTGTATTATCATAAACTTAATCAAGTTGTAACTCCAATTACAGCTGCTCTTCCAGATGTGGCTTCATTCTTGGAACAAATCAATATTTGCCTTAGTGACAGGCACAATGCATAGCGGGCCTCTTTGAATTTTGGAGGCATTTGTGTCTTCATTTTGGACCTCATTTGGGCCCACCCCATCTACTGAGTAACCCAAAAGGCTGCCAGTTTTGAGTGGGCTCAGAACAAGATAAGATTCTGCATCAGGTTCAGACTCCTATGCAAGCTGCTCAACCACTTAAGCTCTATGACCCGACAGATCTGATGGTGCTTGAAGTGTCAGTAGCAGATAGAGATGTTGTATGGAACTTTTGTCAGGCCCCTATTGGTGAGTCATAGCACAGACCTTTACCATTTGGGAGTAGAGAAATGTCATCCTCTGCAGGCATTCTCCTTTTGATAAATAGCTTCTGACTTGCTATTGTGCCCCAGCAGAAACCTTCAAGTTACCATGTGACCTAAGTTGCCCCTCATAAATTGGGTGTTGTCTGACCCACTGAGACACAAAATTGGTCCTGCACAGCAGCAATCATCAAGTGGAAGGTATATATTAGCTCCGACTCAAGCAAGTTCTAGAGGCACAAATAAGTTGCATGAGCAAGTGACCCAGATGCCCATCACCCTTATTACTCTTACATTATCTTCTCTCTCCCAGCCTGCATCTATGGTCTCATGAGGAGTTACCTATGACCAGTTATCTGAAGAAGAAAAAACTCGAGCTCAGTTTACAATATGCAGGCACCATCCAAAAGTTGACAGACGCATCACTCCAGCCTCACTCTGTATGGCTCTGAAAGAAAGCTGTGAAGAGAAATCCTCCCAGTAGGCAAAACTTTGATCAGTGCACCTGGTTGTTCATTGTGCCTGAAAGGAGAGATGGCTGGAGGCACACATTCATGAGCTTGGCTAATGATTTGGATGAATGTTCAGGGACTTGGAAAAAATAAAGTTAGAAAAATGATAACAAGTAGACCTGGGAAGAAGTGTATGGATAGATCTTTCTGAATGGGTGTGAAGATATTTGTGTCCCGTGTGAATGTCCATCAAAGAGTGACCTTAGCAGAGGAATATCTTAATAGTCAGATGGATAAGTTTACCTGTTCTGTGAAAGTCAGCCAGCCAGCCCATTTCTCCAACTATTCCTGTCATTGCCGAGTATATTCATGAACAAAGTAGCTAGTGACAAGGTTGGAGATTATACATGGACTGAGCAACATGGACTTCTGCCCACCAAGGTTTATCTGGCTACAGACACTGCTGAGTGCCCAACTTCCAAAAGCAGAGATCAACAGTGAGCCCCTAATATGGCACCATTCCCCAGAAGTATCAGCCAGCCTCCAGATGGTAGAATGACTGCACTGGACTACTTGCATTAATGAAAACGGCAGTGCGTGTTCTTACTGGAATAGACACGTATTCTTTATATGGATTTACCATTCCTGTCTGCAATACTTCTGCCAAAACCACTATCAGTGTCTTCTTCCCCCTCCTGATATTCCATATATCATTGCTTCTGACTAAAAGACTCATTTTACAGACAATGAAGTATGGCAATGGGCTCATGCAAGGACGATCCTATAGGTCATTCACATCATTGAAGTTCACGGTGGTGAGAGAGAGATATAGGTTCCAAATTGTCTTTGTGGATTCCAGTTTATCTTCACAAGTTCATTTGCTCTTGTAGTTTCCAATTTTTCTTGTGATTCCCCTTCATTCTCATACATTCCAGGTTGTCCTCATGAGTTCCAGTTTGTCCCTGCTCTCCCCACTCCACGCCCATCTTTCCTCCCTGGTTGCCAGCCCTGATGACTTCATACCCGAACTAGATGCAGAAGCAACAGCCTTACATAGACTGCTTAATGAGATCCTACAATAGCATGATGTCAAATTCCTATAAGAAATCCCTTATTTTGTATCACTCATGGTGGTTCTGCTTCTTTGACCAAACCCTGACTGATATATGCAAGCTATATGAGTTACCTACACAGGTTCCAGTGTTTCCAATGTACTAGTTAATTCAAATGACAGTTAGGGTTTGTCATTTTTTATTTTGTTTACTTTAAAAGGCAAAAAAAAAACCTCATTTCTGTTTGTGGCAATCCTCTTTTATCTTTGCTCCTATAATGTGCTGCTTCTGAGAATAATTTAGCATTTCAGATTCTAATTAATAGATCAGTGCATTTCAAAATGCTGAAACTAAAAGCAAACCTAACAAGTGGGGTGTCCCTTTGAGCTACAACTTCATATGGGTCAAGCAATTCCATATTTCTGTCTTCACTTAAGCTGCCAGCCCTCTATGTCCATGCTGATTTAGAAAATAATATTTTATTTGTAATGAATACAAAAATGACTACAAAAATGGGCACATAGGACCCTGCTTAATTATGGGCAGCAGAATATACAATATACTCAATGCAAAATCAATCTGGTAAAAGATTTCTTCATAGGCTCTGTCTTCCTCTTGAGCTCAGCTCAACTGTCCCTGGGAAATTGCAGTCAGCAGGAGCAGCCATAGCAATTCCACAGATCATTTGGTCAGATGCTTTCTTCTAACACTGTTTTTTCTTTTTTTCATTTAAAGAGGAGAAAAATAAAAGCTTGAGGTCTCAGGAGATGGTGATGGCATTACCCACCCCTGCCAGGATGCAGAAGGATCTCAGGGGGTCTATCAGATCCCTGGCTCTGAAGGGATATAACTGTGAGACTAACTGAACCTCATATATCCATTAACCTGCACTCCCAGAGCAAGCACATAGGTTGCTGGCCTCAGTATTCCATCCAGCAGTTTCTGCTACCCAGAATTTAAGAGATGACTGAGGGCCAGGCCCAAGGAATGTTGGGAGCCTCTGCCCAGCATGAACAGCCCTCAGGAAAATGAAAGGCAACTTCTCACTTTTCTCTCCCTGATCATAGTTCATCTTCCTGTCCTCATGTTGCATTGGACAGGCCAGGTGTAGTAGGTAGAATAATGAGCCTCCTCCCCAAAGATGTCCATGTCCTGATCCCTGGAACTTGTGAATATGTTAGGTTATGTGGGAAAGGAGAATGAAGGTTGCAGATGGAATTAAGGATGTTCATCAGCTGACTTTGAGATGGATTATCCAGATGGGCCCAACATAATCACATGGGTCCTTATAAGTGAAAGAGGGTGGAAGAAGAGAAAGAACCAGTGAGATGGCAGTATGAGAAGGACTTGACCTGATGTTGTTGACTTTGAAAATGAAGGGAGGAAAAAAAAGGATTTTCCCCTACAACTTCCAGAAGGAATGCAGCCCTGCCAACACCTTGATTTTAACCCAGTGAGACCAGTTTTGGACTTCTGATATCTTGAACTGTAAGAATAACAGCTTGTGATATTTTAACAACCACTAAGTTTGTGGTAATTTGTTACAGCAGCAATAGAAAACTAATACACCAGGCAACAGGTTTATTTAAACGTTAAACTCTTTCTGTCCTGACTAAATGGCCATTTAGGAGGGCTTTTTTCTGGCTTTTTCTCTTTCTTCTTTTTGTCTGCTCTGTTTTGCACAAATTTCTGATTTTTGGAAGCCCTTTCATTTCCCCTGTGAAGTCTGTTTGTTCAAACCATCTTAGACTCTAGTTCGTAACTCTGCTTATGATTTATTTTCATGTACCCCATCTCCCTTTTAGCCTTCTTTCTCTTCACCCAATCCATTCTGTGCTTTTATATGCCCTCTTGCTCCATCCAAAGACAACTGAGGCTGCTCCTGCCCTGGTTCCCATGCCAAGATCCAACACATAGCCCTGGTCTTGCTCTCCTCCTGTATTAAAAATTCTACTTCATCAGTGCAGTTGCTTACTAGATGTTGGAAAAGCAAGTTATTAACCTAATTCACAGTAATTCCATTTCCTTGAGCCATCTGAGGAATGCCTTTTACAAAGGAAGAAAGAAATGGGATGTTTGTGTGGTGGGGTGGGGGGAGGAGTTGACAGAATATAAAAGTTGCTTCTTTTTAATCCACCAGCATTGTATGACAGCTGAAACAGATTGCTTGTTTGATTCCTGAATTATCTCTTTGCCTTTACTCCCTCTTTAAAACTCTCTGAGACCAAAGGAATTATTTCCTGTGGTCTCATAGACTTCCCAAACTCTACGTTCATTATCCCCCAAAATTCTTTCTCCTCTTGTCTTTATATGGTACCTAAACTGGAATACCACCTGTATTTTTCACTAAACAATAGCCATTGAGCACTGCTCCATGAAAGGCACTGTTCTGGATGCTGAAGATACAGGAGTTAACCAATCTTGAATATCTCAAATGAATAGGTACTTTTCTTGGGGGCAAGTGGTGAGGGAAAGCATTTTAAGCAGAAGGGGCTGCATAGGAAAAGCCACAATGACATGAAATAGGTTCAGGAACTTTAAAAAAGTTGATATGGATGGGTATAAAGGGGGAAAGAATGAATGGCAAGAAATAAAGCTGGAGAAAGGGGCATCATTGGAAGCCAAACTAAAGTTTTTGTTCTTTACCCTAAGAGAAATGAGAAATTACCAAAAGTATTAAGCAAAGGAATGACATGGTTAAATTTGCAAGTAAGAGAGGTTAGTCTGGCTGCAGTGCAGAGGATAAATTGGAGAGGAAAATACCTATTAGGAAATTATTATAATAGTACAGGAAGAAAACATGAAGTCCAGAAGTAAGGCAGTAGCAGTAATGATGGAGGGGAAATGGCAGGTTGGAGAAATATTCTAGAAGATGGTGAATGATTAGATGTAGAAGGATGAATGAAAGGGAGTTGTCTAGAATCTGAGGGTCTGCTCTGAGTGATTCATGTGATTGAATGGTTTACAAATATTTACTGAGTGCCTATTATGTGCCAAACAGAGAACTACAGAGACAAATAAGACACAAGTCAAACCCTCACAGAGCTTATCTTCAATAGAGAAGATAAACACATAAATAGATAATTTCAGGAAAATATGGCATATACTGTGCCAAAAGTCTACAGAGATGTCACAGGAATTCTGAAGGGCATATAGCCCAGCCTGATGTCTCCTAGAGGAATTTATTGCTGAGGTTGTGTTGGAATTTTCTAGATGAAGAAAGGTGATAGAGAAAAGTACAGTAGGTCTAAGTCAGCATAGTATTTACAGAGAATGATGTGTAGTTTAATAATAGTAGACTATACAGAGGGAGTGAGAAATGATAGGAAATGATGCTGAAGAGTCACGTAGGGACCAAATCATAAAGAACCTTGTAAATCCTGGTAAGATGATTGACCTTTATTCTCTAGATGATGAGTTTTCATTGAAAGTTTTAAATATGGGGGCATAATGGTCATATTTGTGTTTTAGAAAGATCATCCTGACCACTAGAAGCAAGAAGAGCTATTAATAGGCATTTGCAGCAGTCCAGACAAGGGATGATGGAGGCCTGAACTTGAGCAGAGAATAGCCTGCATGGAGAGGAACAAAAAGGTTTGAAAATGTTTAATAGGTAAAATTAGGAGTGCTTAGTGATTGATGAAGAGTGAGGAAAAGGGAGGCAGTGAAGAAAAGGAAGGAGTCTGAGATCACTGTCAGGTTGCATTATTAGGTACCTAGGTACATGGTGACGGAATTTACTGAAAAGAGTAGTAGATAATAAGTTCAGTTAGGGTCATGTTTAGACTAAGATACTGGAGTCGTGCAATAGCAGTTAGAAATTTGGATCTGGACCTCAGGAGAGGGGACTGAGCAGAATATCCTATTTTAGATGTCATTGCCATCACAGTTGTAGTTGAAACCATGGGATATGTTGATACGGCTCGAGAAAAGCATGTAAATAGAGGAAAAAACATTGGGCCAAGGACGGACGCTTGAATCTCATCAGTGTTTAAGGGAGAGGAAGACTAGAAGGAGCTGTTGACGAAGATTGAAAAAGAGTGTTCAGAGAGACAGAGAAAAAAAAACAAAGACTAGTGTCATGGAAGCCCAGGAAAAAGGATGTTTTAAAATGAAGAAGGAGTGGAAATCAATTTCAAATATGTCAGAAAGATCCAATAAGTTAAAAATAGAGAGGTATCTGTTGTATTTTTCAACTTGGAGATCACTGGCTACCTTAGTAAAAAGCCTTTCAGTGGAGCGGTGAGAACAGAAGCCGAATTACATTGCAATGAGGATCGCATGGCAAATGAGGAAGTGTAAAAACAAGTATAGAATATTCTTTCAAGAAGCATGGCCTCAAAAGGAAAGGGAAAAATAAGGTAATTATTACAGGGCAATGTAATTTCATAAGAATTTTTGTTTGTTTTGCAAAGATAACTATTTGAACATATGTACATATATATGTAGGCAAAGAGATGATGATAGACGATAGATAGATAAATGATAGATAGACCGATAGATAGATGATAGATGGATAGACAGACAGACAGACAGACAGACTGTGGAGAAATTAGTAGAGAGAGAGGGAGCATGAAGACATACAATAAAGAGTAGCTAATGGGTCCCAGAAGAGGAGCTAATTCAAGGTGGGATGAAGAACAAGGGCAAGGGAATGGACTTGAATGGAAGAAAGGATACATCTTCCACTGAAAATGGAGGGAAAGAGAAAGATTGGGTGTAGGTGAAATATAGTATAGATGGAGGAGTAAAAAGCTGGGTAAACTCATGTCTGACTACTTTAACTCTACTGATGAAATAATGCAACATCATCTGCTGATGGCTGAGTAGGGAACTTAGAGACTAGGAAAATTTGGGAGAATCACTGAAAGAAGTGACAAGCAAAAATGATGGCCAAGAAGTATCAAGGACCCAGCTGAGATGGAGGGCTATGAATTTGCAGCAAGATTTTCTCTTACAGCACAAAGAAGCTCTAGGGCAAGACCAGAGAAGCAGATTGTGGGATCATTTCCAGATGTTGTTTACTCAGGAAGATTCAATGAAAAAACAGGAATGCAATAAGTGGTGGTGCCACTCACTGTGACAGAAGATACATTTTCTCTGACTTGTTCTTTCTCCAAGGAGATGCTTTGGGATAGTAGAAAGAGCAACAGATTGAGGTGTTAGAGACCATGTCTAAGGCCCTTTCCAGCTCTGACATGCTATAACTCTGTGAAATATATTGTGATTCCCAGAGTTAGGGTCAAGAAAGTCTGTTAGAATGCAAGTACGTGTGGACACATTGTGCTGCTAGATCCGGAAAGTGCAATTTGACCAAATCCTCTCATGTCTGCCCTCTTCACTGATCCAGACCACCCTTAGTCTCTTGAATCTCTGAGCCCAAAGACACGGGCACATGTCACTACAAAGCAACATGCAAAGTACCCAAGGTATTTCCAACTTGCAGCTATTACATGGCTCAAGTCTCATCATGTATGACATATTCAGAAAGGTAAAAGCATATATCCTTCCTTCAGGAGCAGAGGTCAAATGCGCCCTTCTGCTTATGAACACCAATACATTTATGCTGCCCCCAGGCCTCTTAATCCTACGCTTTCATAGACACTAAATTCATCGCAAAACTTAAAGTTAGAGTGATAACACCCTCAACATTTAGGCCACAAGAAACAGAATAGTTTTAGGGTTTCTGGCCTCCATGGAATATATTAAGGTATTTCAAATTTAGCTTGAGTTGAAATTCTAAGCCAAGAGAATAAAGATTAGCTTTGAGGTCACATATCTCTTAAATCACATAAACCCTCTGACAGATTTAAAATATGAAATTTATCTTCCTCAAATGGTTGAAGGTAGACGTTTTCTTTCACCTCTGAAGTGCTGACAAAATTTTGAATGTATGTCTACTACTAAAGGATGTCTTATGATCTGGTTTGGATTTCAGAATTTATCTTGGATGAAGTAGTTCCTGAGTGGACTTGGTCAGTGTTCTGCCACATAGGCTGGTCCTCTGTAATCTGCCTCAGCCCAGTACCTACATTTGCTCCAAGCCAAGCCTCTGTCTGGTGCACACATTTATTTAGTCAGTCAACATGGATTATGAGTGCCTGCCATGTGCTACGTATTGTGTTTTGTGTTGACAGTACAGAAATAAATAAGATATGGCTCTTGCCTTCAAGGAGTACACAGGCTAGTGGTAAAGACAAGCACCGAAATATACCATTCCATTAGATAGAAGATCAATAATAGGCATATGGTTAAGAATCAGGCCAACCTGGGTTTGAATCTTAGCTCAGCTATTTTTAGCTGCCTGTCCTTGGGCAAGTTACATATCTTCTCTTAGTCTTAAATTCCACTATATATCTTTTAAAAGGGCAATGTCAGGGTTTACTTCAGAGTGCTATAGTGAGGATTAAAGCTTGTCATAATGCTTAGTAAATGGTAGTTACTGCTATTCTTATTAACAATAATAATAGTAACAATAACAACACAAATTCTTCCTGTAGGCATGACTAAAGGAAGGCTTTACTCTCATTTGAGTGGTGACCTGAAAAATAAATAAGATTTCCAATAAAGGTAAGAACATGAAGGTAATTCCAAGGGATAGTTTGTGCTAAGACACAGAGATGTATGGAAAATTTTAGCATGTGTGGTGAGGAGTTAATAACGAAGTAGTAGAAAACCTGAAGAAGATTAGAAAGACCTGAGTTTGGAAATGTTGTCTCACAAATGTGGGATCATTTTCTCTCTATTACTTGGC
This sequence comes from Tapirus indicus, assembly GCA_031878705.1. Classification (NCBI taxonomy): domain Eukaryota; kingdom Metazoa; phylum Chordata; class Mammalia; order Perissodactyla; family Tapiridae; genus Tapirus; species Tapirus indicus. The sequence continues at coordinate 114,824,695 of CM062942.1, read as the reverse complement.
AATAAGATCACGTGGGTATGAAATTAAAGTGTTAATACATCAAAACTTTGGAGAAAATAAGACTTCTTCCTTTAGCCAAGATGGAGTAGTAAGGACCAGATTTACCTGCCTGCATAAAACAGCTTAAAAAAAACACAAAAAAGGGCAAATATATTTTTTAAATGGCATTCAAAACGCTGGAAAAATCAGACAATGAAGGACAGTGAGAGAGATGGAAAACCAACAAAATGAGCTCTGTAATAACCCCAGTTTACTGTCTTGAGGGAGTTTCCCAGGCATAGAGTAGAAAAGGGAAATTCAGGCAGAGCCCAGCAAACTCAAGTGGAGGACACAGAAATGAGAGTCCAGGGAGCCCAAGGCAGCTAGCATTCTCAGGGCAGAATGCTAGAGAAGAGAGAGCTACACAGAGAGAAAACTCTGGAGATCGTCAGAGGGACCCTTCCCCCACCAGGTATTCAGCAAAGTACTGATTAGTGCATATCTGTGAGGAAACTGTCAAAGGCTCAGGAGATATATTAGTCAGCTTGGGCTGCCATAGCAAATTACCATAGCCTGGGTGCCTTAAACAACAAAAATTTATTTCTCACAGTGTTGGAGACTAGAATTCCCAGATCAAGTTTCAGCAGGGTTGGTTTTTGGTGAGGGCTCTCTTCCTGGCTTACAAAGTGAAGTAAATTGAACAGGACAACAGCGACATGTGGGATGCCATCAAGTATGCCACATAATGGAAGTCCCATGAGAGAAAACAGGCAAAAGAATATTTGAAGAAATAATGGCTAAAAACTTCCTAACTTGATGAAAAAATCTACACATCCAAGAACTCAACAAACTCCAAATATAAACTCCGAAAGATACATCATAGTCAACCTGTTGAAAGATAAAGAGAGAATCTTGAAAGCACAAGAGACAAATGACTCAACTCATGTTAAGTGATCTTTAATAAAACTAAACAGATAACTTCTTGTCAGAGACCAGGGAGGCCAGAAAGCTGTGGGATGATATATTCAAAGTGCTGAAAGAAATGATCATCAACTAAGAATTCTATATCTAGCAAAACTATCCTTCACTAGACAATAATTTGAATCCACATAAAGAAATAAAAAGAACTGGTAAAGTTTTCTACATAGATAATTATAAAAAACAGTAAAAATGTAGTTTTGATTTAAACTATTTTTCTTTTTGATTTAAAAGACTACATAAAGCAGTAAATACAAATCTGTGTTGTTGGGCATATAATATATAAAGATGTATTATGGATGACAAGAATAATATAAAGAAGGGTGAGGGAATGGAGCTATATTGGAGAAAAGTTTTTGGATGCTATTTAAATTAAGTTGATATTAAACTGATTGTTTTAAGTTAAGATGTTAATTGCAATCCCAGTGTGATCACTAAAAGAAAACTTCAAAAATATATTAAGAGAAACAAGAATGGAATTTTAAAATGGTATACTAGAAAATTTCTAAGAAAAGTAAAGCACCGATGGAAGGATGGAAGAATAGAAGAGCAAGAAGTCATAAGATGTTTAAGAAACAAGTACCAAAATATCAGCAATTTGTATATTTTAAATCTGTGCAATTTATTACATTATACTTCTGTAAAACTGTAAAAAGAAAAAACAAAGGAAGATAAAAGAAAGTATTGTGTGATATAATAGAGAGTGAATATAGCAGAATGAATAAACATATCCTTATTCTGGTTAAAACAACTATAAAAATGTGTGTTTATATTGATTGGAAGACAATGCACAAAATGAAAAGGAATGGATAACATTTTTCTCTTTTCTCAAGATTTTAGTTAATGTTGATGTTATAGTGCTGTTTATAATAAGAAAGATTAAATTTTCTTAAAATTGATTACATAACAAAGGCATTAAAAACTAAAGTTGATGGCTTGGGGAATTCCATTGAAATCCTTCTGCTTAAGTTATTTTAAGAAAAGCTCATCTGGGGGCCAGCCCGGTGGCGCAGCGGTTTAGTCCACGCTTGGCAGCCTGGGGTTCGCTGGTTCGCTGGTTCGCTGGTTCGGATCCCGGGCGCCTGCCGACGCACTGCCCGTCAGCCATGCCGTGGCGGCATCCCACATAAAGTGGAGGAAGATGGGCACGGATGTTAGCCCGGGCCAGTCTTCCTCAGCAAAAAGAGGAGGATTAGCAACGGATGTTAGCTCAGGGCTGGTCTTCCTCACCAAAAAAAAAAAAAAAAAGAAAAGCTCATCTGTTTCTAGAGCACCAAAATCCACTTGATATTCACAAGAGTAGGGAAGAACTATTTTTTTTAATATATTGCATCTCTTTAGGATTGGGGAAAGCGGCACCAAAACCCAGGCTTTCAAAAGGGATTGTCTTAAAATCATTTTGGACTCAGGCTTTACGGAGAAGGACCAGAACTGCTAACTGGTTCTCCTAGCCAAAAGAGGAGTGGTTTAGGACTTGCGAGAATGGTAGCCTGACCATTGAACACAGTCTGGGTCTGCAGTAGCTAGAAAAACCTGAAGGTTTTTGAGCAAACACGCACTCCAGGCCCGTATTTTTCTGATCAAGTTTGGCTGACAATGATAATACCAAACAAAACTCTGTTCTGGCTTGCTCTACAGTAAAATGTGAAGGATATCTCAGAGAGATACCTGGGATTCATATAGAAATGAATGGTCTAGGAGACCTTGAATTTGGTGCTCTGTTAGTGAGTCCATATATCAGAGTCCATTTTCTCACCCCAGGACTTACTGTCTGGAAAGGTTGTTGCCTCTCCCAAACAGTTTCAGCAATGGTTGGATTATTTTCCCATCTCTAATTAAAAAGCATATAGCTTCCCCAAACCATATGATTATTCTTCAGGAGAATAAAGGTGCTGTTTTCTCTCAAGAGAGAAATAATCAAAGAATAATGGTTTAGAATGTGCTTTTATGAAATAAACAGTGGCAAGGCAAGTGTATTTAAAATGGGTCTTTGGGAGCAGAAGAGTGAAAACAAATAGAGTTGAAAGTGAAAGCAAATATTCTAGAATCTTAGCTCCCTTTTGTAGCCTCAAGGGCTGGGCGATTAACAGTTGGATTTTCAAAAATCACAGACCCACAGGACTCAGAGCTGGAAAGGATGTTAGACATCATCTAATCAAATGGTTTTCAAACTTTTGTAGCCATGTAAATCTTTGTTATCATGAAATACTTCTTGGAACCCCACTGTTTAGAAGATATACAAAAAGTGATGCTTTGATTGAAGCAGGGTAGGAAGCTTCACCCTTGCTCACCTTTTACTCATGTTTCTTAACTTGCATGTGTAGAAGCCAGGGATTGAAAGAGTAACATGATTTCAGGGAACTGTACATCCTAGTTAAAAAGGTTTCCTGAACAGTAAAGGACTTATTATTGTGAAGCTAGCACTTTATTTGATGATAAAAGGTCTACTACGATAGCGTCTGGCACTTAGTAGATATTAAATAAATGTTAGTGCCCTTTCATTCTCCTCTTCACTTGACAAATAAATATTAGATTGGAAGCCATGTTCCCAAGTGCCAGGATAAGCAAAGCACTTGAAAAACAATAGGATTCTGATTGTGTAGATGAACACCTTAGCAGGGTTCCTCAAGGACTCGTGAGGTCTTAAACATTTTACTTAAAGAAATGCAAGCAAAGGTCCTTATATTTTTTCTCTTCCCATCTAGCATATAAGCAGCTATCTCCTCCTGCAAATACTCTGTCTGTGATGTGTACTGCAGATCAAAAAACAAAACAGATGAGTTAGTCCTGCTTAAGTGCATCGTTGTGCTAATGAAATTAATAAGTGGCAATGACAGCCTTAGAGCAGCAGGGAAGCTAACAAAATGGTAGCAGTTAAGAAGTGACTGCTGGAGAGAGAAGCAGAAGGCAATCAAGGATGAAATAAAGCAAAATAAGATTGGGTTAAAAAAATGCTCAGCAATCAACTGTCAATAGGGCCTTGGAATAAAGGGGAAAGGGGGTTATTATTTGAAGTCTAATGAAAAAAGGGTTTGCAGAGATTGTGGTTCCTTTCCTATTTTACTGTTTGTTTTTCACAAGTTTCAATTTCTATAAATTGAACAAATAGAAAGAAAATGTTCTCATTAAATGTTCTCATTAACGTGCTCATGGTGCAATTTAGTCAGCCAGTATGTAGGGAAAAGGGAACTGAAGTGCAAGGCCCTGGGTTCAGCTCTGCCAGCCGTCTGTCTTCCACTGAGCAAGTCCCGTCTGTTTTTTAGGCCTCAGTTCCCCCACCTAGAAAATGACAGGGTATACTAGACACTGTAAGGTACATCCTTCTAGTTCTAACATTCCAAAACCCTGTGGCTCTTGGGAGAAGTTTTATTACAAAAATGATTTTTAGTGTGTCATGGATACTCTTTGTAATGTGAGCAACTTGAGTCTTAAGTACTAAGCTCAATTTTCTTGATGACGTTATGGAATATTCATACATTTGAGATAAAAAGATCCTGTGAATCAAATGGATTAATGACTATCTAAATGGTTTTGTTTTGAATACTATTTACATCTTGTTTTTCATCTCTAGATCTCAGCCACTATCTCTAGGGATAGTACTTCCAACATTTTCCAACTCCAAAGTTAATAGACATCACTGCCAGGAAGCTTCGTGTGATACTTATCGTAAATTTTCTCTCCTGCAATTTCATCCATTTTCTCCTTTCTTTGACTTCAGCCCCTCCCTGCCAAGTACCAACAGAAGGATGGTTGGATTGCTTTTCTTTTTTTAAACTGGTGTTTAGTAGCCTAGGAAGGTACAGGAAAAATATTGCAAATTCAAGACAAAGTTTTGCAAGATTAAAGAAGTAGGAAAAGGTCATAGCAAGTAATAAACTTTTCTCTGAGCCTCCTGAAGCTGGAAAATCACTATTTGGATTCATCCACCATAAATCCAGGTGAAGGAATTTGGTTCCTGGAGTGGGAAAGAGGATGGAGTTTGTGAGGTTCTTATATCCATAGGCATAACTAAGTGATTCATCTACAGGGTCCCAGATCTGGTTAGAGTCTCCAAAGGCTATTGGCAACCATGGTGCTTGCAGTGGATATATGGAAGTTGGATTTAGAGAAAATTTATGTAAAAACTCTGGAATAAAATTTCATTTGAGGAAGCTCAGAATTGGAAACTTCCCCATTTGTTTACCAGAAAATTCAAAGAAATGAAATGGTGTCTACATATGAGCTACTTCTCAAAGTGGTCTTGGAAGCTTGTGTAGCTTTGGAGGCAGAATCAGCATGACTTACCTATGGATGCAATATGAGGGATAAGAGAGAGGGAGATGTCAAGGATGACTCCTAGGTTTCAGATTCAGGCAAATGGTATCCTTACTGACGGTGAAATCTGTTATGAGATAAGGAATTTGGGGGAAGAATTAAGGGAATGATGCGATAAGATCTAAGGCCTGAGAATGGGAAGTAAAGAAAGTCAATAATTAAACACATTAAAACTGAAAAACAACAAAATGAGAAATTAGAAACCTTTAAGGAGAGAACAAATAATGTAAGAGTAAACTGGACCAGAGAAAAACAAGCAGATTAACTTGTTGTTTGGCCTTGGTCTTGATTTTTTTCACAAAACCTAAAGATTTTACAATGTAAGTTCCATAAGCCCAATTTAGTAGTTTCAGGGATTTTGTAAGTATGTAATCAGATGAAAATTTCTAGGAAATGTTACAGTTTTGCAAACAGAATAAGGTAATGTTGACCTAATCCTGTTTTATCAAGGAAGCATCCTGGTAGAATCACCCCATCTTGCTGCTCAGAATCTTCTGGTAGTGTCCATTTCCTGAGGATTAAGGCCAAACTCCTGTGCCTGTCGGAAGGATCTTCACCATCAAACCCCAACCTATCTCACCTCCTCCTGCTGTCCCCTTCTATCTTAATGTTGCAGCACCATGGAATTTATCATAATTCTCTTTAAAATAATGCTTTTTTAATGACTGAATGCTTTTGCACATACTATTTCCTATCCCTGAAATGGTCTTTACTTCCTTTGCCATATAATAAACTCCTTAATTTCCATCCAGACTTAAAAAACATGTCATCTAGTCTAGGAAGAACTACCAGACTTTCCTTTCAGGAAGATTTGCTTGTGTGGAACCCTGAACTCCCACTGCCTTTTGCAAATCTCTCCATTAGAGCACTGATCACATAATTGTAATTTGAAATTTTCTCTTTGTGTGTCAGTTTCTCTTATACACTGTGGACTCCTCGAGGGACCAAGTAACCATCTTTATAGTCATATTATGTAGAAGAAAACCTAACATTTGTAATTAATTGTTCAATGCCTGTCTTCCTCTTTTAAACCACAGATTTGACGAAAAGAAAGTTTCATGGTTGCCGGTTCTTTGTTGTATTTCTAGTGTCCAGCACAGAAATTCTGAGTTAATATTCTGGCACTTCCAGGGAGTAGGGGATAATATTGGGTACACATAATTAACAGCACTTGGCAGCCAATTGGAGGTGATAAATGAGTGAGAAGAGGTCCAGGCATGGCATGGGCTGTTGGATACATGGTGGTTTCATTCACAGAGATAGCGATCAGTGGAAAAAGACAAGATTGAGGATGAGGGAGAGGATGAAGATTTGTGTTGCATTCATTTGATAGCTTTATTATTTAGTAGGCATCAGATATTGTTTTAAGTGCTTTACAAATATTAACTCTTTTAATCATCATAACAATCCTCTGTGGTAGGTACTTGCATAATCTCCCTTATATAGAAAAAATTTAAGTATAGATGATAGATTTAGAAATATTCCCAAGGTCTTCCAGATGTTAACTGATGTACCTAAGCTTCAAATTCAGTGAGTTCATCTCTAGAATCCTTACTCTTAACCACTTTACATGCTTCTGAGTTCAGTTTGGGATATAAGTTTTAGACAAGTTCAATTTTGGACACATGGTATCTGAGATGCCCACAGGGAAGTCCGTTAGCGGTTAGATATTCATGTTTCATCATAACAAATCTTGCTAGGGGAAAGCATGTGGCTCAGTCTCTGTTTGAAGTGGGATTTAAAGAATTATTATTCAATAGCCAAAACTAATTTACTCACTTTTCTTTAAAGACTTTAGAGAACATCCCAATATACAATCTACAGCAATCCCTATTTAAATCCTCTTTCCTCTCTAATCAACTAACCTTACACCACAAAGCCCCTAAAACTCATCTTTTGCAATCCCCAACGTGGGGATAACAGTTTTTCTTTGCCAGCCATCCCAGCTTTCTGCCTTCTCTCTCTTCTCCATCCCTCAAAACTTTATTATGTAGATAAACAACCTCTCTTCCAGTAAAATATAATTGTTTGTTTTTAGGATACTGAGAGAAGGGGAGAAATTAGATGACAATTATAAGATTCTCTTTGGGGTGCTGGTAAATGAGAGAAGTCTGTAAACACTCCCGTGTGAAAATTTTTATTCTGCACATGGATCTGGAGCTCAGGAAAGAAGTCTGTACTATTCACTTTGAGGATCGTTAGCATGTAGGTAAGAATGAAACCATGGGAATGTGATCAATCAGAGAGTTTATACATGTAGAAGCAAAGTGAGCCAAGAATGAATCTCTGACAACCAGTTTAATCAGCCAGTAAAGACTCTGAAAAGTAGATAGCAAAGAAGCAGTCTGAAAATTAAACTAGTAGAACCAGGAGAGTAGTATTTTAGAAGTCGAGGAAGCAGAGTTTTGAAAAGGAGTAGTGTGGTCAACAGCCTTGAACACCGCAGAGGTATCTAGTAAAATAAGGTCTCAAACGTGTCTGTTGGATCTTGCAATATAAATTTCAGTGGGGATCTTGTCTAGAGCATGTTCAGTGGAGTGGTGAGCTCCAAAATTGTAGTGGGCTGATGAATATCTGTAAATTGCAGAGGTAAAAAGACTGAATATAGACAACTGGATAAATAAATGATCATGCATAAAATCTTTCCTAACTGTTAACAAACTCAAAGCATGCCCCATTTTATCTATCTCTTAACTTTTATTTTTTACTATTGAGCTATAATGTATCTCTCATAATTCAAAATAAGCAATCAAAGCAGTTTAAAATGTAAATATATATACATAGGGGACATAAAATAATAATAATACCAGATATTTGAAAGCACATAGAGCAAATTGGTAGTTCACTTCACCAGAAACTAGAAATGATACATTTACTGTAATTGAATAACAAATTTCAATTTGCACTTCCTGACATTCAAAGCAAAACATTAAACTCAATTGGCTGCACAGTTCTTACTCTCTTAGAGAATACAGCTTCATCACAAAATAACATTTGAGGCCACTAAAATCTTGAATGAGTTGGGAATTAATTTTTAAACTAACCCCAGCTTTATGCATACTCTTGCCCCTTTTCCTCTTATTCTCCATAAAATATTTTACATACCTGGATAAACTTATTCTTAGAAAATTAATTTTTTTTTTACCAATGAATTGGAAATATTTATAAGCATTCTATAACTTTCCCTTCCCTTACATCTTTGTGCAGACAAAATAACCAACCCAATGTTCTGGACACATTTTTTTCTGATGATGAATATCAATTAGAGTGAAACTGTTTTTGTTCCCCCAATGACTTAGAGGGAAAAATCTTGCTTTTAAACTAAATCATAATTTAAAAGAGAGAATGGAAGTTATAAACTATATCTTGATCACATTTGATTATAAAAATAAACATCAATTAATAAAAAATGAAATTGAGTTCACCGAATTGAGGAGAAAGACAGCAGAGTTTAGGGACACTGAGGTACCTGGAATTTCCAGGGAAGAATACCAGGGAAGATGGCACTCTCAAGAGAAAGAGCTTCATCAATTTACCTAGAGGTCCCTTTAAGACTATTGCAGAGTACTAAACTGTGAATACATAGGGAGAAACTCCATGAGGCATGGCAAAGAATAGATACTAGTGAGCAAACAATTACTGAAGACCTGTAAACACATCCCAGAACTCACATAAGTCTGGAAGATATTCAAGTTCTAACCAGCTAGAGTAAAGAGATTTCCTGGAATACTTTAGAAGTTTAGTAGTGATCCCAAAAAGTTCAATCTATAGTGGTAGAGATAAACTAGCCCAAGAGTAAAAGATATTCTAGATCCATGCTAGGAAAGCCTAAAAACAAATCTCAAGATTTCACTTCTGGCCATCATGGACTTCAGGAACCACAATTACATTTCCACTCTAAAAACTAGAAACTGGACAAATATATGAAGCTGTTTTTAGACATTGAACAAGAAGTATCATTGAACTGTGATTCCTGAGTGAAGGGAAACAAATGAGATGAATCCTGCAATCTCCCTGGCTTTCTATCTGGTAAAACATTCTGGATCATGGATTAAGAAGGGTAATGAAAAATAGAGCACAGTGGGCTAATTGAGTTGAAAAGATGGAATTCAGGGAGGCTGAGACAACTGGGAGTTTCAGGGCAGAGTTCTGGAAAGTATGTAGCTACAAAGAAATAAAGAGCTTCAGAAATTTTCAGAGGGGTTCCCTATACTATTAGTTGAATAAAAAAACCAACATGGGTACACTGAAACTTTTTGAGATCAAGCTAAGTGCAATCAAGAAGTTGTGAGCTAATCAGTCACCAGAAGTCATGTGTGAGTCATTTGAGTTCCAATAAGCCAGAGCGGAGAATCCTCATTGATCACTCAGGGCATTCAGTAAAAAATCCAGAAGGGCCACATTTTAATAGTGGAGTTAAACTATCCCCAGAGGAAAAGCTACTCTGTACCTTCCCTTATAGGCCTTTTTAAAAAGCCTCAAAATGATCAAACTGAAGTATAGTTACTTAATTCCATCTAGGATAAAATTTTTTAAGGAAGACAACAAAATATAGACTCTGAAAAACATAAAATCACAATATTCAGCCTACAAAGAAACATGACTAGACATGTCCTAGTGGTACTAGCAAAAAATATGACCCATAAACTGGAGAAAAATAACAATAGAAAAAGACCCAGAAATGACTGAGATAGAGCTACCAGAAAGTGAAAAGAGCTATTATAACTATATTCACATATTTGAGAGAAAAGATGAACTCAGTAAGGAGAAAATGGACAGTATTAAAAAAGGAAACATAGGAGGCCCACATCCAAAATGGCAGTTTGAGGAACTCTGTGGACCTGTTCCCCAGTGAAACATCCATACTGGTGAAGATTATTTTTTAAAAAGCCATTTAAAATTTCTGGAAGTGGTTGTGAGGGCATACAGCAAATAAAGTAACACATATTCAAGAAAATAAATGAAATGTCAGTAAAAATGGAGCCTGTGGCATGTGAGCCACAGCTCACTCCCTCCTACTTCCTCCCAGGTCAGGGTGACAGAGGTGCCACTCTGAGTGGGTGTGGTCAAGATGACAGGGCTCTCTCTCCCTTCAGCTCCCATTCAAAGGAATTGGTACCTTACTGGGAGGAGCAGACTACCAGCATTTCTCATCCTCTACAGCTCCAAGCTGCAGAAGCAAAATTCCTCTTGAGTGTGGCTAAGAGGTCATGGCCTCTACCCAGTCCTGACTTATAGAATGGAGGCTTTAGCCCAGGCTTGGCATACCAAGAATACTGGGACCACAGTTGCCCTCACCCCAGCCTGCTTGTAGAGCAGAGGTTCCACATTAGGAGAAGCAAGCCAAGGAGAACAGAGGCTGCTACTCTCACCCAGCACCCTGCTTATAGAGTATAGGTGTCACCCCAGCTCTAGAGCAGTGGCTCACAGTATAGCTAATAAGCTAATAGTGGAAATAAAATGGAATCATTAAAAAAATACTCAACTAGTCCAAAAGAAGAAAGAGAAAGTGGAAAAAAAGACACAAAGAATTGGTGAGACAAATAGGAAAGGAGTAGCTAGATGATAAATTCAATATACAATTTAGTTACAGTAGTCAAGATATAGACAATCACATTAAATGTGAATGGCATAAACACTCTAAATATAAAGCAGAGATCGTCAGACTACATAGAAAAGCAAGCCTTGACTATAGATTGAACGTAATATATCCATTTTTAATATAAAGACAGATATGCTAAAAGTTGAGTGGAAAAATATATACCATGAAAACACTAAGACACTAAGATGGAGTGTCTATATAAATATTATATGGAGTCAATTTCAGAAAAGGTAAGATTACGAGGGATTAAGATGGATATTTCATATAATAATGGGGCCAATTAATCAAGAAAGGATCATAATCTCAAATGTGTAGTCACATAATAGTCGAGCTTCAAAATACATGAAGAAAAAACTGACAGGACTGAAATGATAGGCAAATATACAGTTATTGTTGATGATAATCTACACCTCTCTTGGTAATTGTTGAAGTAGTAGAAAGAAAGTCAGAAAAGAAATAGATGACCTGAACAGCACCATCAAATCAACTTGTCCTAGTTGATATTTATAAAACATTTTACCCAACAACAACAGAATACACATTCTTTTCAAGTGTGCATAGATCACTCACCAAGATAAATGATTTGCTGGATCTAAAAACAATTCCCAATCAATTTTAAATTTTGAAACTCTACAGAGTATGTTCCTTAACTACAATGAAATTAAATTAGAAATCAAAAAAAATCTGAAAGGTCCCCAAGTATTTGGAAATTAAGCAGCATACAAAATAAAAGCTAAGTCTACTAACAAATTAAAAAGGGAACTAAACATATTTTGATAGAAATATGAAAATGCAACATACCAAAATTGGTGGGAAGCAGCTAACGTAATGTTTATACAGAAAATAATAGCATTAAATGCTTGTATGAACAAAGGTAAAAGGTGTCAAATCAATGACCTAAACTTCCACCTGGGAACACAGAAAAATTGTAACAAATTAATCTCAAAGTAAGCAGAAGAAAGGAAATAATTAAGATAAGATTCTAAATCAATGAAATAGAAAACACACACAAAAAAATCCAGACAGAAAGAAAAGAAGAACTCAATGATTCCAAAACGTGGTTCTTTGAATTTATCGATAAAATTGATAAACATCTAGCCAAACTAATCAGGAAAAAATAGAGAAGGTATAATTATCAATATCAGAAATGAAATTGGGAAGATCACTACAGATAATAAAACATGAAAAAGATGATAAGGGAATATCAGAACAATTTTATGCCAATAAATTCAGCATCTTAGATTAAATGGACAAATCCCTTGAAAGACACAAACTGACACCTCACTCAATAATAAATATATAACCTATATGCATCCACCCATATTTATCAAAGAAATTGAAATTGCATTTAAAAATATCCCCCCAACTCCAAATCCAGATAACTCCACTAATGAATTCTACTGAACATTCAAGGAAGAAATAATATCAATCTTAAACAAACTATTCCAGAAAATAGAGAAGAGAACACTTCCTAACTCATTTTATGTGGCCAGCAATACTCTGACATCAATACCAGACAGATGCTACAAGAAATAAAAAACTATAAACCAATATTCTTTATGAAAATAGATGTAAAATTATAACAGTATTTTAGCAAACCAAATACAGTAATATATAAAAAGGATAATATATCATGACCAAATAGGGTTTTTCTCGGTAATACAAAACGAACCTAACATTTGAAAAATCAATATAATTTACCACGTTACCAAATAAAAGGAAAAATTAATTATTTTCTCAATAGATGCAGAAAAAGCATTTGATAAATTCCAACACTCATTCATGTTAAAAACTCTCAGCAGACAAAGACTAGAAAGGATCACCCTCAAAATGATAAAAGACATCTACAAAAAAACCTACAGCAAACATTATACTTAACGGTGAAAGACTGAACACTTTCACCCTAAGATCACGAACAAGGAAGGGATGTCTATTCTCACCACTTTTATCAACGTCTGGAGGTCCTAGCCAATGCTTTGAGGCAAGAACATGAAATAAAAGCATAGAGATTGGAAAGAAAGAAGTAAAAATATTTTATTCATAGATGACATCTATGAATTGTGGACATCCACCAAAAAAAGTAACTAGAACTGTTAAATGAATTTATCAATGTTCCATGATACAAGGTCAATATACAGAAATCAATTACATTTCTATATACAAGCAACAAGTTATTTGAAGTTGAAATTTTAAAATACCAAGTACAATGGCATCATGAACAGGGAAATCAATAAAACTCTGCTCTGAGAAATTAAAGAAGACTAAATAAATCATGTTTATGACTTAGAAGATGCAATTTTGTTAAGATATCAGTTCTCCCCTAATTGATCTATAGATTCAACCAATCCAACCAAAATCCCAACAGATTTTTGTAGCAATTTACAAGCTAATTCTAAGATTTACATAGAAATAAAATTTAGTTGGATCAGCTAAAACAATTTTGAGAAAGAACAATATTGGAAGTTGGACTACTTGATTTTAAGGATTACTATAAGGTAGCTATAAACAAGGCAGTGTATTATTGACATAAGTATCAACTTTTAGATGAGGGGAGCAGCTGCTGATTGTTTTTGACAAATGACCTGAATAAAAGGCTGTTTGCACTGGGCAAGTCAAGTCAAATAAAGATAAGCCTTGTTAGTGGGATCTTCCAGGGAACCACCAAACAGGTCAAATAATGACAGTTCTCTGGGAATGGGGCTTCAAACGATTTCCAACTCCATTCTCACCACCACCACCACCCAGTTGCTGCCAGGCTGTTGGTTCTCAAGTTCATGCAGAGCTGGAGAAAGGGGAATGAAAAAGGGCAAGTTGAAGTGCCGCAAAGCTCACTGTTTTTACAGAGTTTCAGCCATTTTCCTTGAACATATACTCCCCGGATTGCAGAAAGCTTTTGATTAATTTTCAGAGTTCTGAAAAAGTTGATTCTGTCAATTGTTGTCAGTTTCCTCATTGCTTTTATTGAGGGGAGGATTTTAGCTGGCCTTACTCTGCCATTCCAACAATGTCACTAGAGGCTGAGATTGCAACCTCTACATCCTACTGCATCTTCACATCACTTATTCAATGGCAATACCGTATCCAACAAAGTCACTTTGCCTGATTAGTGGAGTTGATCAGCTTTTTGACAGCCTGGAGACAGTTTTAAGAAATAAAAGTCAAAGACATAACGGTAACTTTGGAATGATCTTAGTTCCTGAATTAAGTTATAAAGAAGCAGAAAAACTGCTGAAATATATATGTCCCACCTTCTAAGAAAGTTAGTAAGCCAAAGATAGATCTCCTGAGCACATAAAGAATTGGGTACTTCAACATTGCATAGAATTATCCCCATTCAGTGGAAAGCAGGGGAAATGCCACAAATTTTCAAACTCCACAAGTATTTATATTTTAAAGAAATCAAGCTAACTATGCCAACTATCATTGTTCTTCAAACTCTGCTTTCACCAAGATTGTGAATATGTTTACGTTCTAATGGATCTTCCCCAAATCAGCAACTATGCACGCCATACTGGACTCTCGGGTGCTGTCCTCACTCAAAATTTATCAGAATAATCATTTTGACTGCATTCACTAATAACTTACTCAGACAATAATTAGTAAATGACGAGCTTCTCATTGCAATTACTTTAGTTAAAATGGTATAACGCTATTGCAAAAAGGCTCCTCGTCATAACCAAGTGAAATATATATGCTCCAACAGTTGTCTAATATCCATGACTCTCTCTTTTTGGAAACTTCTTACTCCTTTGCCTTCCACTCCATCACCTTCCCTTATTTGGCCATCTACCTCTTGAGCTGTTCTTTCTCCATCTCTTTCTAGAACTCCTCTTCATCCTTCTTAAACTTTGGTGTTTCCCAGGGCTCCATTCTCAACTCTATGCTATTCTTACCTTACATGTTATAATTGATCTTATTTACTTCAATGCTTCAGTTGCCATCTATAAGTTGATGAATCCCAGATCCATGTTTTCGGCCACAGTCTTTCTTCTGGACTACACATCCAGAATATTCGGCTATTCACTGGCCGTTTCTTCCTAACTTTTCCATAGGTAAATGCAACGTGTCTAGAACTGAACTGATCATTTTCTGCATCCCAAGCCCTGGACACAATCTGATGGATCAATAGAGCTATACTATCAAGACACTCAACTGAATACCCCAAGTAAACAAATGCTAATTGACCAGAAACAATAATGAGAAACAAAACTCTTCCAAAAATCATATGCAGATGATCAACCTACAACCTAAGGCTGAAATAATGGTTCATACTACTGCTTGTTTGAGGACCAAGCAAATGGCTTAGAGTCTTTGGTGGCAAAATGAAGATAGCTTTCTTGATTATAAAGACGTGAATCTTTAGGCAGAAGATCGTGGAGAACAAGCTCTGTGCGGCTAGGTCAGTGCAATGATAATTTGGGGAAATTTTGGAATACTTCTCAGGGACATGGCTCACTCCAGTTTCAGGTTTTCCTCAAGGAAACAGTTCATACTTCAAACAAGAAGCAAAAAACAATCTAGGACCCAGACTTCAAGGACCTTGCTTCCTCAGGAATAAAAAGATCAGAAAACAATTGGAAGGACCAGATGACTCAATAGGTTAGGCTCTAAGCACTGACTAACCTATAAGTGAACAAGGAGGACTTGGATGGAACTAGCAATGCTTCAAGGCAAGCCATGCTGGATGAAGAATGTGTGATTATGTACTTGCAACTTACCAGGTTTGTAATGAACGATATATCTGGGGAAGACTCTAGAGATCATTTGATATGACCTTTAGTGCATGAGGCACAGAGAAGTCAAGAAACACACTCAGAGTCACACAGCCAGTTAGTAGAAAAGAGTCTCTAACATTCCTAATTTTTGGAATGGTGTCATTTCCACGACATCGTATTTATTTACTCTGTGATAGAATAGTTATTTTACACAATGGCTGTATATGGGCCACATGTAGTGCACATTGAGGGGGAAGTATACCACAAGAAAGGTGAAAGAAGCTTTTACCTAAAATCTTAAGGGTTCTGTCTTTGAAGAAAAAGTTACCTCAATCCTTTGGTAGGCAGAAGTAGAAAAATACTTATGCTATTTAGAACCCAGCCAAGCAGTGTTGAGGTGGGCATGTTTACTTAACCATTTGGTTGACAGTATATTTTTATTGCAAGTTATTGCATAAAAATGTTTAAACTAATTTGGGCAGCTAATGGGTTAAAGCCCTTAAAAAAACCAGAAAAATATATGCCATTAAAAAATCAGCCTCTGCCTCCTCTGCCTTGTCAGCTGCTACATTTGTGCAGACACTAGCAACCTCAGACCGCACTGTCCCTGCAGAAAGGAGGAGCTGCTATGCAGATGAAGAGCTACTCAGCCGGCTCACTTGTTCTTAGCCGGGGCTATTTCATCATTTTGAGTTCCTCAGGACAGAAAAAATGCTTACAAAGAAAAAGGCAGTCAAATGATTACATGTAAGGTTATGGCTGAACAGTTCATTTAACCTATTTATGCAATTGCTAATGTGTAGCACATTGGGATTTCCCTGAAATCAGACACAGCAACCATGTGCCCCAGAGATACTGGGGCCCAATTTACCTACCAGCTAACAGCATACCAAATAAGAAAACAGCACACAGAGGGCACCTACAGGGCTTAAAGGCTTATCCAAGCTGAATTCCCCCTGCAACCATCTGCATATTAGGCCTGAGATTCCCAGGGTGCAGTATTCTCCTACGGATTGCACACAAATCTAGGTGGGAAAGGAAGTTAGCGGAGATTCCCAAGACTCCTCTCTGAGATTCTAGAAGGGGAAGGCCTCTTAAATAACATCACTTTGCTTCCTCTTAACCCCCACCCCAACCCTTTCATCCCCTGCAAAGACTGTATTTCCTCAGCCTCACAGCAATGGACTGAACAGAGGAGGTGAGCTAGATTAGCAAGGGAGCAACACACTTGCCTGTCTGAGTCAAGTACTTAAAGGTGTTTCTCATCTGATCCTCAAAACAACCAGGAAATTGGGATTATTCATATCTCTATTTTTACAGATGAGGACACAAAGGCTCCAAGAAATGAAGAGGCCTGTTCACAGTCATGCAGCTAGAACAGGCAGAGGCAGGATTTTAATCTAAGTAGTCTGACTTCAATGCCCATGTTCTTTCTACCATATCAAGATGTCTTTCAATTGAGGTAGCTCTAATGTCACCTTCTCCATGCAGCCTTCTTTACGCATCCTCCAGCTCTAACTTTGCCATGCCTTCAGCATATTCTGATGACATCATTAGTTTGCTTCCTAATATCTTAAAGGTCTGTGTGTGTGTCTCTGGGAACCCTTGAAAACCAGAGTCTGTTTTTAATACTGATCATAGGCTCTCAGGTCTCCATCACAGGGCTCGTACATTGCAGGTTCTTTTTGATATTAATTGGACTGAGGTGAAATTCATCTTTTTAAAAAATTCTTTTTATTGAAATAAGATTCATATAACATAAAGTTAACCACTTTAAAGTGTACAATTCAGTGGCATTTACTATATTCACAATAATGTGCAACTATCACCTCAATCTAGTTTCAAAGCATTTTTGTCACCTCAAAAGGAAACCCCATACTCGTTAAACAGTCACTCCACGTTTCCCTCTCCCAGAGCCTCTGACAACCACTATTCTGCTCTCTATCTCTACGGATTTACATATTCCAGATATTTCATATTAATTGAATTATATGATATATGACCTTTTATGGTTTTTTTTCACTTAGCATAATGCTTTTGAAGTTCATCCATGTTATAGCATGGTGTGTTAGTCAGGGTTCTCCAGAGAAACAGAACCAACAAGAGATCTACATCTATATCTATAGCTCTATCTATCTAAAGAGAGATTTATTATGAGGAATTGGCTCAAGCAATGATAGGAGCTGAGAAGTCTCATGATCTGCTGTCAGCAAGCTGCAGGAAATCAGATTCTCCCCCAGCATTTGTTGTTGTTGCTTGTTGTGGATTGTTGCTGTTTGCTTGTTTAGTGATTTTTCTAAAATATTTTTGTAAAGTCTATATTCTTTGCCATGTGTTGTCACTGAGGTCTGAGTTCTGTTAGCTTAGTGGTCAGTTTGTATTTTGATGGAGTTACCATAAACACTCAGGAGCAAAGAAAAAAGAAAAGAAAGTAGCATAAAGGGAAAAAATACTCTCCTAGTCTTCCCCGACTGGCTCTTTTTTGAGCACTGCAAAGCTCAGCCAGGCTGTTTACAATTCTGTCCCTGCCTTCACTTCCTATTCGTGCAGAACCTGAAGGCCAATTAGAGGTGAAATCTTAGGGTTTTCTTAGTCATTTTCTGAGAGAGTGTTCAGTCTTGGGCATGCAGGTAGCTTCAATTCCCCATTATAACAACCTTACATCTTAAGGCTTGAGTAGGACCTTCTTTAACTTAATGTTCTCCCCTCTAGGGCAGGGGTCTCACCTTTAGAACATACTGGGGCATTCTCACCCCCATGGCTTTGCTGGATGCAGCCCACAGTGGAGCTCTTCCAAGCTGGAATCGCATGCCTGTGGTTCTACTACTCTGAAGTCTCAGGGGTGGCCCCATTTCCATGTCTCTGCTGGGCAGGGCTCTGGCCCCTACAGCTTTGGGTGAGGTCATCCGATCTGCTAAAACCCAGGTGATAGTGCCCCTTTTTGAAGCCGAGGAGGCAGCCCTGATGATCTCTGAATTGCCTTTGGGGTCCTTCTTCCTTCGTCTTAGAGAGTAGTGCATGCTTGCAGCTGTAAAGCTTTAGAGTCCCATCCTATAAAATCTAAGTCCAACAACATTTCTTCATTCCTTTCTGTCTCCTTCCTCTTCAGTCCAAATTGGTTGTATTCCTGCTGGAGTGGCTGATTGAGTTTGTGGTTCATACTCATACTAATGTCCTTACCAAAGCATCACTTGGCCACACCCTTAGAGTCTCTTCTAAACATGCTTTCTCACTTTTCACTATATGGATAGGCTGAGAATTTTCCAATTTCTTAATTTCTGCTTCCCTTTTGATTAACAATTCTATTTTTTATTTTTAAGTCATTTCTCTCTTCTCATATTTTACTATAAGCATTCAAGTGAAACTAAGCCTCGTTTTCAACACTTTGCTTAGAAATAGCTTCAGCTAAATACCCAATTCCATCACTCATAAGTTCTTCCTTCCACAAAACACTAGGACACAAACACAATCCAGCCAAGTTCTTTGCCACTTTATAACAAGGATCGCCTTTCCTCCAGTTTCCAATAACATGTTCCTCATTTCTGAGACCTAATCAGAATGGCCTTTGCCATTCACATTTTTAAGAACATTCTATTCATGACCATTTAGGTATCCTCTAAGAAGATTGAGGTTTTATCTAGAGCTTTCCTCTTCTCTCTCTGAATCCTCACCAGACTTGCTTTCAACAAACCTTTCACAGCAATGTAGGCTTTTTCTAGCATGCACCTCAACACTCTTCTAGCCTCTACCCATTCCCAGTTCTAAAGCTGCTTCGATGCTTTTAGGTATTTGTTACAGTAACATCCCCACTTCTCAAAGTCAATTTTCTATCTTAGTCCATTTGGGCTGCTATAACAAAATATTTGGTAGCTTATAAACAATAGAAATTTATTTTTCCCAGTTCTGGAGCCTGGAAGTCCAAGATCCAGGAGTCAGCATGGTTGGGTGAGAGCTTTCTTCTAGGTTGCAGACCTCTATTTGTAACCTCACGTGCTGGAGGGGCTAGAGATCTCTTTGGAGGCTCTTTTAAAAAGCACTAATCCCATTCATGAGAGTTCCACTTTCATGACTTAAGTACTTCCCAAAGCGCCCACTTCCTAATATCATCACCTTTGGGAGTTAGGATTTCAATATATAAATTTTAGGGGGACACAAGCATTCAGACCATGGCAGGGCTGAACAACAGATTTGAGCAGACAGAAGAAAGAATGGAGAACTTGAAGACAGGTCAACTGAGATTATCTAGTCTGAGAAGCAGGAAAAAAATTAAGAAAAAGGAAGAGAGCCTCAGAGACCTGTGCAAAACCATCAAGCATATCAATGCATTTATAATAGGAGTCCCAGAAGGAGAGGAGAGGGATAAAATGGCAAAAATAACATATGAAGAAACAATGGTCAAAATCTTCCCATATTTGATAAAAGATAATCTATATATCTAAGAACCTCAATGAACTCCAAGTGAGAAAAACTCAGAAAGATCCACACCTAGACACATCATAATCAAACTGTCAAAACCTAAAGACAACGTGAAACCCCTGGAAGCAACAAGAGTGAGGCAGCTTACCACAAGGGATCCTCAATAAGATTAAGAACTGATTGTTCATCATAAACCACGGAGGCCAGAAGACAGTAGGATGACATATTTAAAGTGCTGGAAAAGAAAACACTGTCAACCAAAAATTCTATATACAGCAAAACTGTCTTTCAAAAATGAAGGTGAAATTAAGATATTACCAGATAAAAACTGAGAGAATTCACTGCTGGCAAAGCTGCCCTACTAGAAGTACTAAAGACAAATCATTCATTCGGGGGAATGAATGGAGCTATATAGAGCAAAGTTTCTTTATGCTACTAAAATTAAGTGGGTAATAATCCAAATGAGATTGTTAGAAATTAGCATGTTAATTGTAATTCCAAGGATAACCACTAAGAAAATAACTCAAAAATGTATAGTGTAATTGAAATCAGGGCCTCAAACAGATGTTTGTACACCAATGTTTAAAGCAGCAATGAATAATTTGATACAATATCCAAAAAGTGGAAACAACCCAAGTATCCATAGACATTGGAATGGATAAGGAAAATTCAGCCTTAAAAAAGAATGGGATACTGATATGTGCTATAACATGGGTGAAACTTGAAAACATTATGCTAAGCAAAACGAGCCAGACACAAGAGGACAAATATTGTATGCTTCTACCCATACTAAGTTCATAGATTAGTCAAGTTCATAGAGACAGAAAGTAGAATGGTGGTTACCAGGGCCTGGGGGAATGGAGAAATGGGGAATTATTGTTTAATGGTTCTGGGAAGTGCATCATAGCATCCACTACACTGCCAAAATGCTGACACCAACCTCTATGCTTGGGAAATTTCTCCCACCTTGTGAGTCTTGATAGGAAGCATAGCCATCTCCCACTGTACAAGATTACCAGCTGCCCTTGCAGCTAGGGCATGGGCAGGTCATTTAGGCACCACATATCAAACTCTCCTGTCCAAGAGTTACGGGACAGAGAGGAATACTCTCTGTGGAAGTGGTGACAGTCATAAGAAGCTTAAGTTTCAGGGGCAGCATCGGCAATCTTTAGTGTGCCAGTGGCAGTAGCAAAAATCGTATTCTTACTGGGTCACTTTCTCAGTGAGATTACAGCCATTGCTCATAGTTGTGTAACCCCAAACCTGGTTCTCAAGTCCTCTCCATGATTCTGGGGATTACTCAATAACCTTTCCACAAATTCCTTTCTGATTAAAATAGTCAAATATTTTGTTTCTGTTGTTCGTGACTAAGAACTCTAAGTGACACAGTGGAGGGATTAGGGAGTTGGGGCAGAGAATGGAAGATGTACCTGAAAAGGGAAGAGGATGGGAGGAAAACATACATTTATCAAAGGCCTACTCTGCATTCAGTCCCTACAGGTACTGAACTAAAGTCTGACAAATCTCTAATTTGATTTGATCTTCACATCTACATTGTGAGATAGGTATTAGTATTCCTCTTTTACACATGAAGAAACTAAGACTTAGAGAGATGAAGTAAATTGCTCAAAACCACATACTTAATAGGCCAGTGTCTGAACCCAGTATGTCTGACTCCAACACTCACAGATTCCTCTATACCAATGCATTTTATATGCGTTCCACGGGATTATCTCTGAGGGCATGGGACTAGGGGGATGGTACGCAGGCTGAGCCAAGCGGATGTGGGCTGGGCCCCACTTCAGTTTCAACTGAAGCAGCTTGAATTTTCTATTTTATATAGTGCAGTTCTAATTACGATTTCTATTTTAAAAAATAAAATATGTAAGGTTTTAGAAAAGCCCCTTCCCTGGTCATTTACACATGCTGCTCTCTCAGCCTAGAGACCTCCTCTCCCAACTCTTTTGCTTGGCTGATACCTTCTTAGGGTCTCAGCAGGATCATCAATCACTTCCTCATAGATGCCCAACCCAGGTCAGATTCCGCTGCATGCAGTTACCCTTTCTCCAACTCTGCCTCTTGGTGATAGTGTACTTACTTGTCATAATCACTTAGTTAACATCTACCTTCTCCACTAGATTGCAAGTTACCAAAGGGCAGCAACCATGCCTGTGTGGCTCACCATTCTGACCCCAGCACACAGCACACTTCCTGGCACATAGCAAATGCCTAATACATGTTTGTGGAGTGCTTGAATGACTGTAACTGGGATAAATCACCATGTGGCTAGGAGATAGTAGGATTGATTTGTGTTTTAGCAAATCCTTACTTCCTTATCCCCAAAGAATGACTGAAGGTGGGGCGATCAGGCCCTTCCTTAAATATAGATACTGTGGAGGCTGGCCTGGTGGCATAGTGGTTAAGTTCACGCACTCTGCTTCAGCAGGCTGGGGTTTGCGGGTTCAGATCCCAGGCACAGACCTATGCACCGCTTATCAAGCCATGCTGTGGCAGGCATCCCACATATAAAGTAGAGGAAGATGGACATGGATGTTAGCCCAGGGCCAATCTTCCTCAGCAAAAAGAAGAGGATTTGCAACAGGTGTTAGCTCAGGGCTAATCTTCCTCACCCAAAAGAAAAAAATAATAAATAAAGATACTGTGAAGCAGATAAGCCTTCCAAAGCCTCACAGGTTACATTATGGAATCAACCTCTCCTTCAGCCTGCATTTAAAGGTCCACTCTGCTACCTGGGACAATATCATCAGTACATCCTTCTCCACCTTGTGGTGCCAGTAACACTCAGAGTGCTTTCTTTGTCCTGAGGTCCAGTTGGGATCCAACAGTTTTAATCAAAGCTGGATTCAGCTACTCAGGTGGTCAGTCAGAGGGGAGGCCAGTCTAGGGCTTGGCCACCACCCGGGTAATCCTTTGAGCAAGTTGCTGTCTCCAAGCAGTCTTCAGGCTTCAGCTACTTCAGGGGCACAGGTGTGCCAGCAAAGGCATTGCCGCATTGACTCACAGTTTGGGGGTGGGTGTCACTAAGATTGAGCACAGGAAGCTCCACACTCATACCCTGAGTAAAATAATCCAGAGCCTAGCAGTCTCAGGGTAGTTCAAAACCATGGGTCAGGCAAGGCCAGCTGTGGGTACTCAACATGCTGCTTTCTGCCAGCATCTCCTAGGGGCCTATCCCTGGCACAAGGAAGGAAGAGGGGAGAACTGTTCTAAAGGCTGGTGGCCATGGGTGTGGCTGTGTTGAGTGCTCTTTACAGGGTCCCTTTTGAAGATTCTACTTCACCCAGCTCATCTGATCCATGACTGAAGGATAGATGAGATGAGAAACCTGTCACTTGGTCCAGGCTCAGCTTGGAGCCCTGAGAAATCAGAGGGCTTGCCAAGGAATTGACAAACAGCTTCCCACCTTTTTCTTCCTTCCTCGACTTTGCTCAGGAGGAAATTCCTGAGGGGAGCTGGCAGGGAAGGATGAAGGGGAAGTACAACGCTGGGCAGAGAGCATAATTGTGGAGTCAGACAGGCCTGGATTACATTTCCAACTCTTTGTTATTTACAAAGAAATGTTGAGCAAATCAACTCATCCTTTTTGAGTTTTAATTTTCTCATCCACAACATGGACCTCACTCTATTTCTTAGCATTGTTATGGACTAAATAAAAAAATGGAAGGTGCCTGGGATATACAAAGTACTCAACAAATATTAGTTTCTATCCCATCCCATATATCCAGCCTGTTAGGCAAGAAAAGTCTTTAGCAGAGATGAAGGCAGCATCTATGTCTCCCTCTCCCAAAGTTGTTGCTCAAACAAATGATGTGGCTACACCAGGACTTCATTTTACAACATCTTTGCCACTCTTCCCTACTTTCCCACTAACTCCCACATTCTCAATGCTCTTTCAAGGAAATCTGGCCTTTCTATCACTTCCTTATGCAGGTACCCCAAAGGGCAAAATCCTGAAAGAAAAATATAGGAAGAGACTTTAACAGTCTCTAGGTTCAGTTTCACATCAAATGTAGGAATCACCTCCGTCTTCTGCTTGAATGTGTCTGGTGACGGGTAGTTCGCTGCCCGCTGAAGCGGTCCCTCCCATTTTGGAATAGCTTCAGCTATTGCATAGTACTTCTAAAGAAGGAACCCAAATATTAGCAGATGTGATCTACCTGCTGACAATCTTTTCTGAGCCTCAGGTGGGCACACATGGACTGATAACGGAACTGAACAGTGAAATTGGCAGTCAGAAAAAATCCAGAAAATCTGTTTAATGAGGAATTGGAGGAGCCATGCAAAGGAGAGAGAGAGGAAGGAGGAGACAACCGCAGAACAAAAAAAAATTTAATGACTGAGGACAACAGGCCGGGTCTCTGGTGGCCTTAGCTGAAAAAGGAGAATAAGAGTGGAAGAGAAGTGTGTGCACACACATATGCACATTGTTACCCAAGAAGAGAGTTGGAAAAAAGGCACTAGAAGTTGCCCACAGAGGGTTCAAAGTCTAATCTCTGGGCTGCCACTTTAGAGCCCATAGTAGTCCTGGCAGACCTATCAGCTTACCAGTACTGGCCATGCCCAAAAGCTCTGCCTTCTGACCCCAAGGTCCATTTGACTTCTGCCCTGCCCCAGTGGCATGACTTTGCACTGAAACATACCAGGATGATATGTGCTAGAAGTGGAAGCTCAACCATCTCTGTTTTTGGAGCGTGTTTCAAGACCACTTCTGACCTAGACATGATTTGAGGCTTTAGCTTTATTTAAGACAGATTTCATTCTCTCTGAAGGGGAATCTGTCCAGAGTGATAGAGCTGAGGATTGCTCCCCAATTTGACACTCTTTCCCTTCCTTCTGGTTAATGTCTTTAGGAGCCACGATCACACCTACTACTACCCCAGGGAGAACTGATTTCATATTTCCTTGGTGAAAGCTCTACCAGTATTGGAGTTTGGGTTTCCATATATTATTTTTCTCTATCAAAACTATCCCCAAAGAGGTATTTGTTGGAGCAGGCAGAACTTTTCTCTGGGAACAGTGGGTGCATAAGCACTCTATATGAATCACATGTGGTTTGAAAGTGCTTATGATAGCATTCTCCAGTTAAAAAAAATCAATAAACTTGCATTAAATATTGATGCCAAACTGTTTCCTGCCACTCTGAGGATAACTGAAGCTTCTGAAAAGATCATACATTACCTGTGATTGTCGCTTATAGGCAAGAGAACAACCAAACACTGTAGATACTCTCATCTAAACTCAAGAGCACAATGCACATGTGTTGTGTTTTGTGTACTTGAATAGTGTGAGTTCGCAGCTGCTTCACCAGAATGGACATGGTCTCCTAAAAGGCAATGACTATTGGCTGTGGGATTGCTTTTGCAAGTTCAGACCTTAAATGAACAACAGTGGAACTGCATTCCTAGTTGTGGCTCTTTATCACAAATTCTGAGCCCTTAAGGTCAGTTTTTATAAGTGCTGCTAAAATAAAACATTGACTGGGTTGTCACTTAAAAATAAACCCTTTTTGCTCTTGTAGGGTTATTTTTCTAGCAGGAATCACTTAGCCCTATGTACATTTACAATTCCCCTTTATGACTAGGCTATAGCTTTTTGAAAGCGTTACTGTCCCAATTATAAGCACTTACGTCCCAGCTCTGTTCTTACTAGCTGTAGAGTACTAAGAAAGTCATTCTCACTTTCAATATGAGCCTCAGCTTTTGCCTGCGAGAATGGAGAAAACACCACCTACACTTTAGAGTAGTGGGGAAGGGGGGGTGGGGAGGGCGAAAGGAGTAAGAGGGCACATGTGTACGGTGACGGACAGTAATGAGAGTTTGGGTGGTGAACATGATATAGTCTACACAAAAATCAAAATATAATGATGTACACCTGAAATTTATATAATGTTATAAACTAATGTTACCAAAATATAAAAATTTAAGAAAAAACAGTAAAGGGGATAAAATTTGCAAAGCACCTAGAATATAGCACCTGGTACATAGTAGGCATGTAATAATACTAGTTATTTTCATTTCTATGCATTTTACAAATACATGTTTTATTAGATAAGTCAGACGACAATACAATATGGCCACTGCTTTTAAGCACTGATGGAAACTAAAACAGCTCATTGTGGTTTCTATATATTTTGTTTTCGTCTTCTAAGAGATCTATTTTTAGTTGAATAATATCGACAGGAATCCAGAAATTCCTTTGATTGAGGGTTGTTTGTTTTCTACTGATCTATATTTGATGCGCTTTATTTTTGGAACTTACTCAAATATCATAATATATCATTCTATTTTGTTTTGCTTTGTTTTAGCTTTCAAGACAAAGGAATAAGATTCTTGCTTGTATTTTCAGGAAGTTGGGCTTTAAAATGCTCCTGAGAAATGCTATGAGCCCTTTATTTATTTATTGGTAAACGTAGAACCTAGTATTAAACTAGCAGAATGAAATGAAGGAAAGCATCATTCTGAGAAATTTGCCATGACGTTAAAAGTGAGAAGATTTGCTGAGCTCAAGGTGGCTAGGACGTGTTATATGGGCTCACATCTAACCTCTACTTCATACGCATAGAAGAGAAGGGGACCAGTGCAAGGGTGATGATAGGAGTGGGATTTAAACCACAAGGCAATCAAGGAGAGAAAACAGCTTCTGCAGCCAGCCAGGAAGGAGAAATTCAGTGAGGGTGAAGAGTGTGAGATGTCCTTCAGTAGGGGCTGGAAGCCTACAAAGGAGGGAGGCTGACAAAGTAGACAGTCGTTAAGATAATCTGCTCCCAAGGTTCTTCTGGAAGTGTATCAACACCACTTCCACTCATATCACAGGGTGGGGGTGGGAGGATGCTAGAAGGAAGCAGTGAATATTAGCTATCCTGGCCAGCTAGGTCCTGGTTTTCACACATGTGCCATGTATAGATGAGTCAAAGAGAACTCAGGATGAGAAGTCAGAAGGCCTGGGTACTGCTCTCAAGTCTGCCAGTCACTAACTGGGGAACACTGGACAAGTCCTTTGTCCTCTGTGGGCTTCTGTTGCCCTATCAATAAAATGAGAAGTTTGAATGAGATAATCTTTAGGGGGCCATCCAACTTTATCACCATCCTGTTTTTTCAATCCCAGAAGATAAAAACACAGAGATGTGAAAGCAGGCGTTTTGTTGTTTTTATTATTTATTTCTATCCCCTTCTCTCAAAGTAAAGATCAGGTCTTTATCTGTGTAAGAGCTTTGGGCAAACACTGCTTATACAGAATTCAGCAAATAACTAAATTTAAATACTTCCCACCATGACTGATTTCTGCATAAACTATGACTTTGGTGCACTATCGTGGGCTTGAACAGCTTGAGTTTCTTAGGCCTAGCCAAATCAAGTTTAAGTACCTGAGCTTGGAAATGTTTTAGAAGAAATAATCCCAGACAAAGAGCCTGGGCTTGGCCATGATTGCAATCACAGAGGCGCTGGAGCCCCTCCCACTGACTTCAGCACTTCTCTGAAGAACAAGGCAAATGTTCAAGTGTGAAAGTTCCCATCGAATCCTGATCTTTTTAGCGGAGTTGTGTTTTCAAAGCAAGCTCAAGACCACAGGGGTTGCTGGGTTTAGTGTGAACAATCAAATTCCGAGTAAACAGCCTCATCCCACACCCTTTATCTCCTTTTCTCCCTCTGGGTTTGCTATCCATTTGGGAACTGCTCTTTCATTTGGTTTGAGGGACCCCCTTCTGAGCCAGAACACTTTGTTTTAGTCAGACTATGCTCCAGAGATGTCAGTGCCTGCATTAACTTCACTGTTTGTCATTGCCAAGGTGTTGTTTGAAGTTGCTAACTTGCCCTTTGGTGGGTATGTTAAATGTAGATGGAATGGAAAGACCACCATTCCTTCCTAATTCTCCCACTAGGCCAAGCCGAAGCTACATACTTCCTTTGGATAACAGAAGGCGACAAGAGGCAGCTGTAGCAGCAGCTGCTACAGCACGAATGTAATGAAGCTGTTATCTGAACTTGGGCCTGGCTGTCCCGTTCACACCCTGCAGTCAGAATTCTGAAGTTCTGTCATATACAGAGGGGAGACCGTGCATCCTGGATTTTCCAGGAGAGTTCTCTTTTCATATGTTCTTCCCTACTCAGACTTGTGTCCTGATTGTGGATTTGAAAAAGTGGTTTCTGCATCTATTCTGTCAGTGGCATGACTGAAGTTCTTAACGAGTACACTGCTTAACTTTGGACAATCCTAAACTTTAATTTTTTTCCTTCCTCTGTGGTATACATTTGTGAACTTGGGAGGTGAGTGGAGGGTCAGAAGAGTTTCTGTCTCTATAGTAAAATTCCTTTCCCAGGCAGCCAAATGAGAATGGGAAAGATCCTCAGACTGCCTTCATGCAGCACTGTCCTTTGACATTGACGTTTCATAGAATGTCAGAGCTACAAGTAGCCTTAGAGATCATCTCATCCCCACCTTTTACAGATAAAGTCACTGAGGCTCAAAAGGGGAAGTAATTTGTCCAATGTCAAACACCAAGTTGGTGTTTGAGATGGGGCTTACACCTGTACCCCCTATTAGAAACTGCTAATACTTATCAAAGAAAAGACATAAAGTCCGAGAGATGAAGGAAATGTAGGGATATGAGCTAAGAAAGTTTAGGGCTTAGAAACCATCTAAGGCAGAAAGGCTGTTCTGCCTTAAAGGCCTGTTTCCATCAGAAGCAGCTAAAGGAAGCCGAGCATAGGGTGTGTGCCTAGAGGAGATGAGACAAATTCAGTGCTAAGAACATCACCCTCATACTGTTCAGGGAAATTGATGAGGAACCTGGAAAAGGGATTTATTTTTCCAGACACCAATGATGCTAAAGGAAATGGTTCTGCCTCTGGACTTAACCATGGAAGACATAGGCTGTAATGGCAAGGAAGCTCAGAGTGACCCTGCAGATGAGACAGCAAGAAGAGTCAACTGACCCAAGGCAGGAACAGGGAGGGCTCAGAGGAGCATAAGTAAGGTTTGAGACTAAGTCAATAACATAGAACTATTCTGTATAGAAGATACACCCTTAGATTCCACCAACAGTATATGCACTCTTCAGGCAGCAGCCCCTGGACCTGCCTGCACATTATAAGAGAAGGCCATGCAGTATTGTGGACAAGAATGGTGAGTCTGGCATAGACGGGCTTGAATTTGTATCTTGGCCATGCCTTACCTCTTATATGGCCTTGGACAAATTGCTGACCTTCTCTGAGCTCATTTTCCTCATCTTTAAAATGCAGGGAATCTCAAAGGATTATTGTCAAGATTCAATAAAATAACACTTGTAAGAACGCCTGGAATAAAGCATGCATTCATATATGCTAGTTGTTGTTAATAATGATCAGCCAAGAGTGAAAAGGTCCACAGAATTTAGACACAAAGTGACTTGGATCACTAATGTGTCGGCTTTTCCTTGCTGAAAGTATAAGAGCACTTTTGCTCTCTGAGCTGTGCTCTTCTGAGCTATAAAATGAATATAATAATATAATAACAAGAATGCTTTAGAGTTATTATCAGAGTCCATAGAGATGTTGTGTGTAGAGTGTCTGATCCATGAGTGGTTATTATTATTAAACTGGGGTCAGAGTTGACATAAATAAAAAGAAAAAGGAAGTGCCAAATCAAGACGCCTGAAATTTCTCACCCTTTTCCTGAATGGTGCCAGTGTCAAGATGCCAATGCAACTACAGAAACATGGCAGAGGTTTATCCAGGCTAGCTTAAGCCAGAAACCTCTAAAATAATTACAAATGCCCCCCTTCTTCTTTGGTTCACTTAGAGTTGACCAGCACTCCCAGTAGAATTGCTGGCTTCTCTTGCGTGGCTCCCTGGCAATCCAAGGCTTCTCACATTAGAGTCATACCTAGCATGGCCACAACAACACTTACCCTGTGATCCCATCAGTCATGTTGATGGTGGTGACATGGATCGCCTCCTGAGGCCTTGCATCAGAGAACCCATTTCCACTTCCAGTGATTGTGTTTCAAGTCCATAAACATCAGTAGAGCCCCTACTGTGTGTAAGTCTTTGTACCTGGCTCAGAGTAGGCACTCAAATATTTGTTGATAGATTGGTTGATTAGAGGGATTACCAAAGTTAGTAAAACATTCTCTACCTTCAAGGTGCTGACATACAGTGGGGAAGACAGATTCATACAAAGCTAGTTTGCACTCAGAGTAACCTGTGATAAAGGCTATGTAAAAAGTACAAAAAGTGCAATTGGGACTAATATCAAGGGGAGGAAACTGGAAAAGCTATTAGGAGAAGAAAGCAGTTGATACGGACCTTCGGGGCTAATTGAGATTTTGACAGTCAAGCAAAAGGACATTTCAGTCACAGAGAACAGAGTAACTGTAGGGAAGCAAGAAAGAGCAGACCTTCTTACTGGCAAATGATAAATAGTGGTATGTGTGCGTTCTCACACACATGTATGTGGGTGTGTGCTGGGGTCAGATCATGGAGCAATGCAAATAATTTTGATCTTTGTTTCTGTAGGTGATGAGAATCTGGAGAAAATTTTAAGCAAGGGAATGATGAAATTAACTAGATAATTTGGGTTTTATTACTAGATAATGACAGTTCAAAATTAATCAGAGCCAAGTTTTCCACTGTCACTAAGGCTGCTGGGATCAGGAGAAAAATCAGAAAGTCATCAAAGTTTGTTCAGATGAATAAAAAGCTGATGAGAACAACTTTGAGGAGAAAGTAATTGATAACTTCCGGGAGCTGGACTCCCAGACTGATGACCAATAGCTACCCTTGTGACATCAACATTATCCTTGTTTTTTTTAATTTTTATTTTATGTGACCACCAGCTGTCAACATCAGGATTAATACTTGCTGCAGCAGAAGTCACTGATGGCAGGTGCCTACCAAACACTTGTATTCAGTTTTATTTGGACTGAGATTGAAAGAAGGGACTGCTCTCTAGAGTCCACCAGAGGGAATGCATTGCAGATGAAGATGATAACACTGGTATGAATTTCATAAAACACAATTTCTTCCAGGTGTTACTAGGTTTCAACATTTTAAAAAGGGTTCTGGGGTCAAGTGAGGTTGGGAAATGATCATCCAAAAAAGGTTAAACTAGTTTCCTTGCTGCAGGAATTCTCAGAGCCTTCCCTATGCTGATGTGTATTGCGACCCTCCAAAAAGGAGCCTAAATACACAGCATTTTCCACACTTATTTGACCTCAGAACCCTTTGTTTTTGGATCAGCACATGGGATGATGGTTCTCTGAAACTCATGCTGGGTAATGCTATTGCAGAAAACAGGATTAGATTCAAAACAGCATTTTGAGCTTGGGTCTTACAGATCACTGATGATGATATTTGCTATAGATTGAATGTTTGTGCTTCCCCCCAAATCATATGTTGAAACCTAACCCCCAATGTGAGGGTATTAGGAGGTGGAGCCTTTTGGAGGTGATTAGGTCACAAGGGTGTAGCCCTCATCAGTAGGATTGGTGCCCTTATAAAAGAGCCCGAAGAGAGCTCCCTTGCCCCTTTGGCCGTGTGAGGACACGGGAGAAAACAGCAGTCTATGAACCAGGAAGTAGGCTCTCATAAGACATCAAATTAGCTGGTGCCTTGATCTTGGGATTCCCAGCCTCCAGAACTGTGAGAAATAAATGTTTGTTGTTTATTAGCCACCCAGTCTATGTTCTTTTCTTATAGCAGCCTGAATGGGCTAAGACAGTATTCTGATGTAGGGCAATTTCTATCTACTCAGCTGCTCTGTGCTTCCTAGCATAATGGCCATCAATTAGAACAACTCTTTTTCACACTCATTTCAGTGTATATGTTTTGCAGACTAACTTCACCCATGATTTTTCCAGGCATAAAACACACTGTCCTCCCTAATGCTCTCCTTACATCCCTCTTGTTTGATCTACTGTGACAGTCTCTAACACGTTCTTATGCCTATGTTGCCTCCTCTTTCCAATTCATCATATGCGGTTCCTAAAGCCGCAGTCTGATCATGTTGTTACTCTGCTCAGAGTTCAATGACTTTCTCACACTTACTTTAAAAAAATACCTCTCTGTGACATTTAAAGCCTATCTGGCTCAGGCCCCAACTTACCTTGCCAAATTTCTCTTGTCTCTGCCATTCCCCCAACTTGGATTATTGCCATGCTGGAATCAAACTGGTCCACTCGCTATTCTCTCTTCATCTCCACTCTTTGGGCCTTATTGCCTTCATCATTGTACTAAATCTGTTCTTTTCCCAGGAAAACCCAGTTCAAATACTTCCTCCTCCATGAAACCCTCCTCTGATTATACCCAAGAAAAAGGATTACTTTCCCATTTGATCTGGAACACATTCTGTTATTAAGAAAACACTTACACTGGTACATCCTCCTGTTATTTGTATACGTGTTCAGATCCTGGCCTGGCCACTTCCTAGCTGTGTAAGATTGGACAAGTCACTTAACCTCTCTTAGCCTCAATTTCTCATTTGAAAAATGGGACAATCATAGCATTTGCCAACAGGGTTGTTGTAAAGATTAATTGAAGTAATACATGTAAAGCAGCTGGCTAACTTAATCAATGCACTTTCCCACATTATAACCTTATATTGCTAGCTTCTTGAGGAAAGTACCTGAGCCTGATTCTCCTGTGCATCCCAGGCACCTAGCTCAATGTCTGGCCCTAGCAGACATTTACGTTTTTCAGTGAATTACACGTGATTGGCCATGCTTCCTCTCCTCTGCCACCCTGCCCTATTGTGAAGCCAGGATGAAGTTACCCTACCAGGCTAACCACACAGTTCTCCTACATATGGCTCTCCATTGCCCTTTAGTTTCAAACACAACTTCTTGGAAGTTCAAGAATAAAGTCAGTTCTAATTTTAAAAATAACTCAGAAAAGGAAAAAAACAACTCATTAAAACACAAATGAAGTTTCACTATAGTACAATTTGTCAATCCTGAGTCATATCAAAATTAATCAAAATGTCTTTTTTTTATATTCAGCTATCTACTTATTTTTTCCCTTTACTGTCACTGATTTGTTTTCAAAGTGCAAATGTTATTCCCTTTGAAAAATTGATCAAGACTGCCACCTATTTGCTATTTGGCTGAAATGACACACGTGTGGCAGTCTTCCCATACCCACCAAAATCTAGCAAGTTCCTTCTGAGAAATTGCCATTCACCTCAGTGGATCCAGTGAGCTTATCTGAGGATGGGCATGGGGATGGGGATCTGGGTCAGAGATCGTCTCTTCTGATATATAGAAAAATATAATTCCACTCTTGCTGAGATACACACAGAAGTGTTTAAAGCAATAAACTAATAGTTTAGTCATAAGCCCAAATACTATAAAAACATCTCTGTGCTGGCTATTCTCTAGTTAAGGTTACCAAATAAAATACAGGATGCCAAGTGAAATTTGAATATCAAATAAGCAATGAATAATTTTAAAAATGTAAGTATGTACCAAACATTGCAGGGAACATACTTATACTAAACCGTTTTCATTGTTCGTCTGAATGTCAAACTTAACTGCAGACCTGTATTTTTATTTGCTAAATCTGGCAACCCTACTCCAATGCCTCCTACCTCATATACTCTCCACCCTGAGGACATCCAGCTCTGTGTCCTGGGAAGCTGATCATAGAGTGCAAAACTTGGGCTCCCTTTGCTCTCTGGCTTTCATTTGAGTTTGGCCAATGGGAAATACTAGAATGAGATATAAGAGTGGAAGGAGAAAGAAGCCAGATACTTATCCCTCCCCCTCATGCTTCTGGCAATGACTACATTCATCATTGGCCATAAATCCTGCTTGGTTGCTTCTATTCCCTGGCTCAAAGTTCTCTCCAGGTCCTGGTAATTTCATTCCTTCCTCTTGTTCCTTCGGGCTTAGGGATGGAAGAGCTTCCCACAGTTAGAGATTCCTGGTGCTTTGGCAACCCATGATGTTTCCTTAACCCTGCCCATCATTCTCTAACTAGTCTCTTCATTCAATGATTTTCAATGAAACTTTTTGAGTGTGTCATTTTTTTTCCCAACTGATACACTCTTCAAATGGCATAGGACATCTATCCACAACCTGAATGTACCTATTACTTTGGGTCCATCCAGTTAAGGAATCTATAGACCCAAACCAAATTGTTTTTGAGTGTAAGAAAAGTTGCACCTTGAATTCAGGAAAAACTTTTCTTGAGAAAAACACTGCCACTGAGCAATGTCAATGAAAACAAAAGCCCCATGATCCTCAGTCAGTTAACATATCCCAGGATCAATGACATCTAGGGGTATTGGTGGCAGCCAGAGCCTTGGTAGCTGCCAGCTGCTGCACTCTGATGGTGAAGTGAGATGCTTCCAGGCCTATCCAGGCACAGGAACTTCTAGAAGTCTGCAGGTCTCTCAGACAATCTGAGCATCATCAGGAAGGAGCCTGAGGATTTCTCTCCTGATCCAGACAGAGGCAAGGCCTTTCTGCAGAGAAGAAAATCTTCCTATGGAAGAGCAAGTCCACTGAGATCCTCTGTCAAAGGTCACTCTCACTAGTCTTCACTCAGTCATCTCAGCAGTGTCTTCAGCCACATCCAAGACATGCATTCAATCCTTCACTTGTTTGTTTGTTCACTCATTCATGTAATAAGTGTGTGTTGAATGCTTAACATGTGCCAAACACTGTGCTAAATGCTGTAATACAGAGATGAATTATGACCTGATCCTTGAGTAGCTCATATTCTAGTGGACAGACAGACATGTACATAAAGAAGGGTAAACAGATGTCCTATGTATGTTGACAGCTATCAGTACAGGGAACAGCAACACAAAAGAGGCAGTACTTTTTGGAGGAAATGGCCCTTGAGGTAAGTTTTGGAAGTTGAGTAGAAGTTCACATAACAGACTGTCTGGGCAGAGGCAGCACAGTGAGCAGAGGCTTAGAGCAGCCTGGTGGGCTCTGGGAACTGTAAATATCACAGTATGTATAGGAAAGTGT
The DNA here is from genome assembly GCA_031878705.1 of Tapirus indicus. Taxonomy (NCBI): domain Eukaryota; kingdom Metazoa; phylum Chordata; class Mammalia; order Perissodactyla; family Tapiridae; genus Tapirus; species Tapirus indicus. Next base: position 114,789,717 of record CM062942.1, on the reverse strand, counting down.
GTATTAGAGGGAGAGTGTGAGCTGGAGAGGTAGGCAAGAGGGCCTCATCCTGAAGGTCCTTGTGTGTCATACTAAAGACTTTAAATGTGAAAATAATGATAATAACAATAATAAAAAACACTTACATGATTCTTAATATGTAGCAAGCACTATTCTACGTGTTTTGCATATAGTAACCTCAAAATAACCCTATGCGATAAGTAATATTTTTATCCTCATTTTACAGATGAGGAAACTGAAACACAGAGAGGTTAAATAACTTGTATAAGTTCACACAGCTATTAAGTGGCACCGCTGGGATTCCAACCCAGGCATCCTGGCTCCAAGATTAATATTCATAACCATTACGCTCCTAATATGTCCCAGGCATTGAGGAGACAAAGGCAAAGAAGATGAGACCTTTGCCCTCAAGGCTCACAAAATCTAGGGGGAAACAGACTTAGAAACATGTATTTATAGGACAAGGTGATTGCAAATCCCTCTCCCTTGCTTTAGATTTTCTCCCACTTTAAGCCAGTCCCTTTCCAGTCTCCCCAAACCCTAAGTTGTTGACAATTCTTCTGACAGCCTCCTCTTCTGTTTACAATCTGGTTCCTGCCACTTTGAACAGAAGAATGTGCATCTGCTCTCTGGTGTGCCTGACTGACAGATCCTCTTCATGTGCTTTGGCCAGTGGGCCTTATACCACTGGATCTCCCCGCTCTAGACCCTAACCAGGCCTTCAGGCACCCATCCCTGGCCCAGAACCGCTGGTTGGCCAACTAGCTTCATCCCCCATAAGAAAGAGATTTGGACATTTTCTGTGAACAGCTGATTCCACAGGACCTCTTGTTACCAAAGCAACAAAAATAAGCTGACAGATGCCTTCTAATCCCTGAGCCTGGTGAACATGGCAGTGATGGAGGAAAACACAGACCTCTGGAGCAGGTGCCAACCTTCTTCCCTCGGTTGGATGAGGAGGGGCAAAGATGCTCACCCTGTGCTGTTGAGGGCTGAAGCATCCTCAGCTCTGCCCCCCTGTTGCCCTGTAGAAAGAAAAATAGGGGCAACATAGTTAAACTGCCTCTATTGTCTTAAGTAGTCTCAACTCTTCATGGATACCTAGGAGGCACAATTTGGTGGTACTGGTGGGACTGGAAAGGAAGTAATTTATACTTTACTTAAAAGATCCAAAAAAGACATTGTTAAAAATAATGATAGCTAACTGCTTACTATGTGCCAAGCACTGTGCTAAGTACTTTACATATATTATTGTTTTTATTTAATCTTCACAAAAATTCTACAAGGTAGATATTATGATTATCCCCATTTTACATATGCAGAAAGTGAAGATCAGAGAGGTTAGGTAATATACCCAAGATAACACAGCTAATAAATGGCAGAGCAGGGATTCAAACCCAAATTTGTCTGGCTCCAAAGCCCATGTTCTTAACTACTCTTCTATATCGAACAACCTCAGAATTCCTGCTAGAATTACACAGGGGTTTTTGTCAACTTGGGGATTATTTGATGACACTGCCTGGGAAAATATAACTGACAGAGTCAGCTGGTGACTCTGCCTAGGAGAGGGAAAGCTTATGTTATATGCCACATGTTTGACATGGTGGATACTGTGTGACACCAGGTAGAACAGACCACCTGGGGCATACAGCCCCAGTACAGCTGATTCTTGGACATGCCACAGCCAACTAGCATCAGAGGAACTAGGGTACTTCAGTCCTTGTTCCAGGCTGGGTCTACTTCCCCAATTTGCCAATGCATATGTTGGCTGCCAATCACACTGCGAGTGGCTGGACCTGCTGGTCGATTCTGGGGAATTGACCAGCTTGGTAGCTCAATTCGCCCCAAGCCCTCATCCATGGGTGGGTAGGATAGATGGACACCTATGTTTGGGGTAGAGGGGACCTGTCAGTCACAAGCCACCCCTGTACAGCTCAGCTTGAGAAATTGCTCAGAGTGAATAGTGCCTCCATCCACATTCCTATCATCCTTGGCCTTACGTGACTAGAAACCCACAACGTTTCACTCTACTATATATGTAAGCAGCAAAGGGACAGTTGTCTACTTAGCATCCACGTTCCATTCCTATGTTCGGGGAATCTCCCATTGTTAGCCTCTGTGGAGGCAGAGCTCCTGATCCCATAAAGGATACTGAAAAGGCAAAGTACTCACTCTTCCTGCCCATAGGACTAGGTCATGGGCATATAATCTGTACCAGACCAATCAAATGTTCTCAATCTCCGAAGCAAATGGCACAAAGAAACAGGGGCATTTTGGAAACTAGCAGTGGTGGTACCAGTAGAAAGAACCAGCTGTTTCCTGAAGTGTGACCTTTGATGGTTGGGATAGATGGACACTTGCGGCTGGGCAGCTGTGTCAGTCACAAGTCATCCCTGTTGTGAAACTTGAGAAACAGACCATCCTGAGGAACCCCTCAGAGTGACTGCAGCTAACCAATACCCACCACCTATATTCCCTATCATCCTTGGTCTTATCTAAATGGAAGCCCACAATGCACCACCCTATTATATATTGGGCAACAGGGAAAGTGGTTGACTGCCCAGCATCTAAACTCCATTCTTATGTTAGCTGGGACTCTGACCAGTGAGCTTTACTTGGCTCTTGTCCCAGCCTGGTTGGCCAACATTGCCATTGATTCCCAACATCTTTCCCATAAATCCTTTCCTCCTTAACCCAACCAGAGACTGTTTCTGCTGTTTGCAATCAAGAATCCTGACTAGGTGGTCTGAAAACTTAGCCTTGCTTCTGATGATTCCTGTGTGACTCTCTTTCCCCAACTCCCTGAAGTTCCTGGAATCTTGAATAAATACTCTGAAAACCAGATCACTCTGAACTAAGAAAGAAGCATTTTTCCCACACCAGAACCGCAATTGACTTGGTGCTAAGGGGTATATCTACTTTCCATTCCCTCTCTTTTCCTCCCTCCTCCCTTCTCACATTGCTCCCTATTGCTGGTCCACGATTACACTTTCAGCTTAGATTTCTCTTCTCTCCGGGAGCCTTCTCTGACTGAGCATAGGCTAGGTGAGGTGGCCCTCTCCCCAAGGGCCTTGAGCTTGCCTCTTTCTTAGCACACTATCACATTGATGTAATTTTATGCCTAGCTTACTTAATTGACTTCCATATGAGACTGGTTGCTCCTCAAGGGCAGAATCATGTCTGATTCATCCTCCTATTCTGAGGGCCCAGTGTGATACCAGATACAGAGTAGATGCTCCCAAAATATATGACAAAGGACTGAACACCCTGTCACACACATACCTCAAAATACAATCACTGTCAGAGTCAGAAGTCCAGATCCTCTAGGATAATCTGGAAGAAGCATTCACGAGATTCTCAAGCCTCCCCTGCTGAAGTCTCAGTTCTGTAAAGTAGAAGAGGGAGCTCCAACTACGGCGGGACTATTGCAGCCTTCACATCATAATCTTTGGGGGCTGAATTAGCTTCCTATTACTAGTGTAACAAATTACCACAAACTTAGTGTCTTTAAACAACAAATTTATTATCTTACAATAGTGGAGGTCAGAAGTCCAAAATGGGGCTCACTGGGTGAAAATCAAGGTATCATCAGGGCTATGTTCCTTCTGGAAGCTCTAAAGGAGAATTCATTTCCTTGCCTTTCCAGCTTCTAGAGGTTGCTTACATTCCTTGGCTCATGGCCTTCTTCCTCCATCTTCAAAGCCTATTCCCTCTTACAAGGTCTCTTGCGATTAGACAGGCCCCTCACAGATAAGCCAGGATAATTTCCCCATCTCAATATCTTTAATGACACATACAAAATCCCTATTGCCGTGTAGGAGTAATATATTCACAGGTGCTGGGGATTAGGACATGGACATTTTGGGGGATCATTATTCTGCCTATCAAGGAAACCATTATCTGCCAGCTAATCCTTTGTCTATTAGAACCACCTAGAAGAACCTTAATGCTTACAAATGTGTATCTCTGGAGGTGCCTATAATTTTCTATGGTAATGAGTGAAAGCATATTTTCAAGAAGTGTCAAAATTGATCAGACTGTCTCATGATGCCTGTGTCAGAGCTAATGTTATTTTTTCCCAGCTTGAGGTATAACTGACAAATAAAATTGTATATATGTAAGGTGAAGAATGTGAAGATTTGATATGTGCATACATTTTGAAATGAATACCACAATCAAGTTATTAACACATCCACCCCTCACATATCTACCTTTCTTTTTTTTGTGGTAGGAATGCTCAACATCCATTCTCTTCGCAAATTTCAAATATACAATGCAGTATTATTCATTATAGTCAGCATGTTGTACACTAGATTCCCCAGAACTTATTCATCTTACTACTGAAACTTTATACCCTTTGACCAACATCTCCCCATTTCCTCTACCCCTGGCCCCTGGCAACCATGCTGAGCCTTTTAGTCTGTTTCTATGAGTTCAGCCTTTTCTTTTTTCATTCCACATGTAAGTGAAATCATACAGTATTTGTCTTTCTCTGTCTGGCTTATTTCACTTAGCATAATGTCTTCCAGGTGCATCCATGTTATAGCAAATGGTAGGATTTCCTTCTTTTTATGGCTAAATAATATTCCCTTTTGTATATCCCATATTTTATTTATCAGCTTATCCATTCATGGGGACTTAGGTTATTTCCATAACTTGGCTATTGTGAATAATGCTGCAATGCACATGGGAGCGCAGCTATCCCTTCGAGATACTGATTTGGTTTTCTTTGGATACGTATCCAGAAATGGGATTGCTAGATCATATAGTAGTTGTATTTTTAATTTGGGGGGGAACAATATACACATTAGGGAAGTCCCAGAAGGACAAGTGAGAGATAAATGGGCAGAAAACTTTTAAAAAGAAACAATGGCTAAAAACTTCCCAAATCTGGGGAGAGATATGGACATCTAGATATATGAAGCACATATAGATTCAACCCAATGAGATTTTCAATGAGACACATTATAATAAAAGTGTCAAAATCAAAGGAAAAAAAGAGAGATTTTTGAAAGCATCATGAGGAAAGAACTCCTCACATAGAAGGAAACCCTCATAAGGCTATCATCAGATATCTCAGCAGAAACCTCGCAGGTTTCTCATGAGAACAGGATACACATTTGTGTTAGTGATGCCACATTCTCATTTCCTGGCGCAGTAATTATGCACAGTGGGAATTCAATAGGTATTTGTTGAATAAATTAATTAATGAAACAACTAACCTGCCTAACACCACTCTTCAACCAATGCCTACAACTCAAGACAGGAAACTAAAGTGAAATCGATACTATATTCCCATCAATGTCATTGTCAGTTCTAATGTATGACCTAGTTCACTGGGAAGGGTATGGACCAGAAATGGAAGCAATAAGCCTCCCTTTTCAAAAAGGTCCTAGAATATATTTCAGCCTTTCATCTAGGAAGGCTAGCCACATACTATCTGTCAGGGGTTGAGGGTAGAGCAGAGCAGTCTCCCTTGGTTCTGTGTCTTTAAGCCAAATTGACACTTCCAGGACCTACACACCTAGGGGTCTTTAAAGGGAAGCTGGACATCATCAAGCCCTTCTTTACATATTTTAGATCTCTCACTTTTAATCAATCCACCCTCCATTTCACAGTGCTTGGTTTTGTTATTTCCCATAATTCTTGCTTCCTTCCATTAGTATTTTGGATAGCTGGTCTTTTTGGCTCCTGACTTGAAGCTCCTTCTCTAGGACATGGGCTTGGATTTGCCCCACTGGGTCTCTCTACTTGGGACTACATCAGGTAATGTACCCTTCTATATTTGTCAGGGCTTTTATGGTTATGGTTGTGTGTATGTGTCAGAAATCCATTCAAATTATCTTTGGAAATAAAGTGAAGCTCGTTCAAGCAGATCCAGGGGTTGAGATGCTGTATTCAGGGTTTGGTCTCTCTCTTTCTCTTGCTGCATCTCTTTGCTCTGCTTCCCTCTGTGTAGGCTCTACTCTTCAAACAAGCTTTCTTCACATTGCTGGGAAGATGGCTGTCCTCACATCTGCCCGGCTTAGCAACTCCAGAGGAAAAGGGAGTCTTCCTTGCTAACTCCAGGAGAAAGGTCTCAGGGAGAATTATGATTGGCTCTATCTGGGTAATAAGCTCATCCCCGAACCAATCCCTGTGTCTGGGGTACTCTGCCCAGACCTAGGTCACATTCATAGCCAATGGCTTGGGGTGGCAGGTAGATGGGTGAGACTGTGATCAGTAGCTTTTCTCAAACCACATAGAATGGAGGAAGAGTGCTCTAAAGAACCAGAGTGTTGTTATTAGAAAAAGGATGAGGGTGATAAGAACGTCTCTCTGACAAAACATGAGCTTTCACTGTCCTCTAAAAGATTTAATACAGTTATTTACCAATCCAGATCACTGGATTGATCAAGCTCACATGTGTAGCAACATAAACAAAGAAACAATCAGTTTACCTTAAAGGATATGGCACAGAGCAAGACACATGGAAGAGATATTCAATAACTGGAGGAGCCTTAGTCATGCCAGTCAAAGGAGCCTTGAGAAGCTCCAAGATGTCCTGGATTCCCCTTCTCCATTTACTGTAGATGTGGCGGGAATGAAGGCATGAGGGATCTAGAAAAATAGTAATTTAATTCTACCTGGTATTTTTCAGCTAGAATTAGCAGGGAAGATTACCTTTTTCTCTGGGATTGTAGTCAATGAATGAGTTACTTAAAATTAGGATTTCATAGGTGGAAAAGTTTTTGGTGATAACAAGATCCACAGGGTGACCATAGGAATAGCTGAAGTGAAACAGAAATAAGGGTTGCTCCCTAAAGAGGACCGGGGACTCTCTGGTCAGTTGTCTGTGTGGACAATGAAATCTTACAGGATAATGATAGTACTTAGGACAACAAAGAAGTCTGGGAAACTTGAATGAATATAGTGAATAGGTCAGGAAGCCAGTAGAAGACAAACGTAAGGAGGAGTAAGGAGTAATAAAGCCAGATGGCATTTGCCTAGAAAGAAGAGAAATTTTCATATAACAGTGGAAGAATATCAATTGGGAGTCAGTGACGACAAAATTCTACCCTGTTTTAGTTTGCTAGGCTTGCTATAGCAAAAAGTACCACAAACTGAGTGACCTAAACAACAGAAATTTATTGTCTCTTAGTTCTGGAAGCTAGAAGTCCGAGGTCAAGGTGTCAGCAGGGTTGGTTCTTTCTGACGGTTGTGAGGGAGAATCTGTTCCAAGCCTCTCTCCTCAGCTTATAGATGGCTCTCTTCTCCCTGTGTCTCTTACATTGTCTTTTCTCTATGCATTTGTGTCTCTGTATCCAAATTTCCCCTTTTTATAAGGATACCAGTCATATTGGGTTAGGGCCCACCTTCATGACCTCATGACCTCATTTTAAATTGATCACCTCTGTAAAGACCCTGTCTCCAAATAAGGTCACCTTCTGAGGTACTGAGAGTTAGGACTCCAACACATTTTTTTTGAGAGGGAGACACAGTTCAACCATAAAATACACTCTTTACCTCTCCTTCGTGAAGGGCTTCTTACACTTCAACTTTCTTTAGCAATAGACTGGTGGTTCTCAACCTAGGGCTACGCATTAGAATCATTCTGGAAGCTTTTAAAATCTAGATGTCCAGGTCATAGCCCAGACCATTTAAACCAGAATCTCCAAGGAGAGCACACCCTGAAAACAATATTTTTAAAATCTCCCTGGGTGTTTCTAATGTGTGAAGTTGAGAACCAATGCTTAGAAAATTGAGAGACAACCTCAGAAAGACGCAGATGGGTTCCCAGGGGGTCTGCCAGGCAGTGCAAATTTATTCAGCTCACTCCCAGGTGACACTGGGCCATATTATGCATATTTGTCATCTAAAAACACCCAAACAGTCACAGACCACAGAGGGAAACTGAGTTTTGTGTAAGAAGTAACTAAACAATTCTCTACATGTAAGCTTAAAGTACTCTCTTCTCTGAAATTTCTATATTGAATGGAATTCCTGAGAATAATATCATAAGGTAAATGGGGGAGAGATGGCTCTGAATTTTCAACTTTGAAATATGTGTGATTACACACACTAGCCTTCAGAACATTTCAAGAAGACAAGCATGAAGGAAGGTTAAATAAGCACTCCTCTTCCCATCACCACGGCTAAGGGCCTATGCCAACTTAGCCAATGGAGACACACTGTCAGCATGCTGATATGGCTGAGTGTTCTCCTAAGAAGCTCTGTCCCCACGAAGCAGTACCTTACATAGCATCTGCTTCTGACTCAAAGGTTAGTTTGGTAAATGACAGATGTTCAGGAGAAGTTTCTGCATGTGAAGAAACAGTCATGCCTCTTATGAGTACATAGCAGACTAATAAGATGCCCAGTGAAAAAGAAGAACAAGTGGCCAGAAATGAGCTGCTTAAAAGCCATCTAATAGAGGACTTCTTGTGACTTTCTCTCCTGTGGCTGGAATAAAGAGCTTCACATAGACGTGTCCTGGTGCTAGCCCAGCCATCACTCCAGACTACGAGCCTGAGAAAGAGGAACTGCCAAAGAAGAAAGAGAAGGACACCTTCACCCCCATCAGGATACTATATGACTAGAAAGTAGATGCAGCTGCATTTAACCTTTTTGTGTTCTGAGATCAGGCTTGGAGGTAAGGGGAGGCCACGGAAAGGGCATCCAGTTATTCTTATTAATCTGGTATAAAGCCAAAGTAAACCATTTTAAAATCATTACCCTTAGATAACATAACTATGAGCTATATTTGGTGATTGCTCATCCTAAGCATTTTACATGGGTAATATCATTTAATGTTCACAGCCCTATAATGTGAAGTATTGTTATTATTATTGATGAGAAAGCTGAAATTGATCACAAAACTAGTAAGTGATGAAATAAGATTTGAAACCAAGACTCTGCACTCTTAGCCAATATTTTCTACTGCTTCAGAAACACTTTCTCCACATGTTCCTTTCCCTCTCTGGGATATGTGTAAGATAGACTTGGGGGAAGTGAATGTTCCCATTTAAAAACTACAATGTCTTTGTATAAAAACTGAGATGTGGAACAGACATTCCCTAAAGTCTCCTCCTGGTCCAGCATTCTACATGGGTCTATGACTCTAAAGAACTAAGAGTCAATGAAAAGCCCAGGCCAACTCATTGGGTCCTAAGGATGAAGGTGTACCAGAGATTGTACCACAAGCAATGGAAACAACATAAACAAAGAACTGAGAAGCTGTTGTCATCAAAGAACAAAATCAGGGATTAGAACCAGAGAAGTTATTCTAAAGTCAGGTCCAAGGAAAGATCATGAACCAGGCTGAGAACCTATAAAGCTCAGAAATATGTCAGGAAGCAGAGGGCAAAATTGGGCCAAGTGTTAAGTGCTCTGGAGGCCTATTTGTGTGTGGGTGTGTGTGTGTGTGTGAGGAAGACCAGCCCTGAGCTAACATCTGTTGCCAATCCTCCTCTTTTTGCTGAGGAAGACTGACCCTGGGCTAACATCCATGCCCATCTTCCTCTACTTTATATGCTAAGCCACCATAGCATGGCTGACAAGCAGTGCATCGGCCGGCACCCGGGGCCCGGGCCCGCAAACCCTGGGCTGTCAAAGCACGAACTAAACCGCTGCGCCACCGGGCGGCCCCATCTGGAGGCCCATTTTCATGTGACAGTGACCAAGACTGGAAGGACTAAGGCGGGCCCCCTGGAATAAAATACTACACGCCAGGTGTAATAATAACAATAGCCACTGGGGGCATCCAATCTTACTGGAGGAGGGTAGAACCTGAGAAAAGATGGATGAAATTTAGCTTTGACTCTCAAAATACGTATTTTATTCATATTTTTAAATATTTATTTAATCATGGTAAGAACACTTAACATGAGCTCTACCTTCTTAACAAAGTTTTAAAACTCATAAGTATAGAAAGCAGGTACAAGGATATGTATGACAACAAGATATTTTGAGTTTGCATAATTCCCAACCTTCAAATGGGAAAATGATCTTAGAGATAGGGTTGAGGGCACATGGCGGGGGGGGCGGTCAGAGAGCCTGGCTCTGCACAGGATATGAGAGCCTGGGTCTACAGATGTAACCTCCTGCCAGGGTGAAGTGGGGAGGGGATGCTGAGATGGGAGGAAGAGAAGGTGGGAAGAGAAAGAGCTGGCCCTTAGAGAAGTTTTAGGGACGTTTTTATTTCTCATAGCAAAGGAAATAATACATCCTTGAATTCCTGTAAGATTATAAGTCTTTGTATTGTAAGGCCTAAAATTTCATGTGCTGTCTTGACATCTTTCTGCCTCACAGGGCCCCAAAGGCCTAACCATGAATTCTCCTGTTCTCACCAGATGTGCCTCCCACCCAGTAGCAAAAGCTCCTCACCCAGATAGGTTCCCTAACAGTCAGACCAGCTGCATTTCTCCTGGTTCTCAATCGAATGGGTTTTACCTTCCTGCCAGCCCATGAAATTATTCAAATAAACCAGTCACATCCTTCCATGGGAACCAGGGGTCACTCCATAGCCCCTGCTTGTTCATTTTCTTTTTAAGTACAACCTTCTGTAGCCATGCGTGGCATGCCATATCCTCTTCTAGGGCTGTCTGTTTGATTAATAAACTTCTGGTTGACTTCATCTGTCTGGTGCTGAGTTTCTTGCACCAGCCATCTTGTAATACTTAGGGTGGGGGATCCCTCTCTCACCAAGGGGGTGAATAGGAGGCAATCAAAACAGTTTTAGAAGACAGTGTTTCCCAAAATGTGAGCCGAGGACCATCTGTGTCAGAATTACCCATAGAATTTGTTAAAATTCATATTACATGACCTCACACCACCCCAGACCTACAGAGGACCTCTATGGGGATAGCATCTGGAAATATGCTTGTTAGGTTCCCTAGAAAGCAGATTCTGAGATGGATATTAGAATGCAGAAGCTTATTGGAGATTGCTCTTGGGATCAAAACCTGTGGGGGCACGAAGGAAAGGAAGCAAGATTGGGCTGAGAGAGAAATCAGGCTGCAATAGGTTCTCAGGAATGAGCTCAGCTGATCCCACAGAAAACTCTGAAGCAGAGATGGCACTTTAGAGTTGCCCTGAGTTAGGGCAAGGGTGCCAGGTCTTTGTAGTCTGTCATCACTCAGTCATTGAATGTGGTTGAACCCAAGATGGTAAGCCCGACCTTGGATGGAACAGCTTTCCTCAGCTGAGGAAAACTCCTATACAGGGTTGATAACTGAGAGGCACTCCAAGCTGCTGGGGGTAAAAGTCCTTTAGCCCTGAAAGTGAGCTTGGTGCCATATTCCACTTTCCACTACAGTCTACATCTTGTGTTCAGATCTACTTCTTTATATAAGTTCTGGAAACAACTCCAGGATTCTGGTGGGCTTCTATTCCTGGGGAAACTTATAAGAAGAAGGTATGTGGGAAAAACTAGAGTGCTGCTACAGCTAAACTCAAGGCCACAATGATGTTCATCATCTCCCTCCTCTGCTACCCATTCTAGATTCCGCTCAACCACAACTAACTTTTCTGCAAGTCTGGTTGGTTAATTGGTGGCAATAGCCCAGACTCCCGTCCCTGAGTAGTCACGATGCCTTTCTCAGGCCATGGCTGCTGCACTTGTCCATTTATCTTTAAATTGGTACTAAAGATAGTACCAAGAGGTGGATCATCTGGGTGCCACATCTTCCTCCCTGTCCCCATTATGTAACAGTAGGTCCATCTCCTTTCCTAATGATCAGAGTCAATTACCCCTGCCAAAATGGTGGCTTCTCTTCTCACCTGCTGGTTCCTTGGCACAAGGATCCCAAAGTGCCCAGGCATCAGCAGTAGCTTTAGTTCAATGAGACTTTGCTGCATTCCCAATTGATGGCCTTTCCCTTTTGGGGACTAGAACATCTAATTCCACAGAATCTGGAATTGCAAGGGCAGGCATCCCAATGCGGATTACTGGACGTGAAGGTAAATGGGGACACTCATACTTCTACACCTTGGTTGCCAGACTCATGTGTTCCACCAGTTGGGAACACAGCAGCTAATAAATGTCTTTAAGAATATATATACTGTGGCCTGGAGGATGGTGCCCCACCTTACAGGGCACCAAGTTGGTGCCCTCAAAAGGCCAGCAGTTTCTGAGTGGTATGGTATGTGATTCAATGGTGATAGATCCCACAGTCTCCTTTGCTATGAAGAGGATCACTTAGTCCAATACAAATGTTATGTGGGATTCCATGTCAATAGATCAAACATGAATGAGGTCCTGTGGGCAGAAAAGGCAAACTTTATCAAGAATGTGTGTTGATTCTAGTCAAAATAAACCTCTGCTCTTTCCAGGATGGAAGGAGTCCAACAAAGTCAAATTGCCATCAAGCAGCCAGTGGGTCTCCTCAAGAGAAGATACAAAATGTTCAGAGCTGACAGATTCAACACTTGCAGCTGTAGTTGCAAAATCAACCTTGTAAGTGGGAGCTCATGCTTTTGGGCCCATGAATACCTTTCATCTCTGCCACTATTGCTATTCCTTTTGTGTACCCATTTGCCAGCACCGGAGTGGCTGATGACAAAGGTTCACTACCATCATCTGGCCAAATTATTCCATTTACTTGGTTGGTTGTCTCTTCTTAAGTCTATGCTCTCTGCTGGTTTTGAACATGCAACACAAATATATTCACACTTCATACCAACTCCTAAAAGTCCATCCACCTGGTTCTACCCTAGACCTTCTATGCTCAATCTTCAATCTTTCTCCTCGCAGGCTCCTGACTAGCTAACAAAATAACTTAGCACTGTTGATACCTCCATCTAAGCTTCTAAACTTTCCTCTCCACACTAAGCAGATGACCAGGTGCATCTCCCAGAGCTCTGCCCATTTGGAAAATTTCTTCTTACCACTATCTATCAAGGCCACCCATGAATGGCTATACTGCAACCTTTGTGGTTTGCCTACATACCTAGATGACCCAACCATGACCTAATCTTGACCTTTTTATTCTTCCATAAGCTAATCATAAGAGACTCCATATGTGGCCATAAGTATGAATTGAGGGAAAGGAGCTGGTGTAATAACAGTGAATAACATGAAAGTCTGAGCAACCTGTTCATCCAGCTTACTTGTGCTCTCTGGCCCCACTCATGCACAATTCCAAATATACCACTTCCAATTTAGGATGAACTACTTCTTGGCCAGCCCAAACTTTTGACTTGATGGGACTGATAGAAAATAGTTTCTGGAGGGGCCGCCCGGTGGCGCAGCAGTTTAGTTCGTGCTTGGCAGCCTGGGGTTTGCAGGTTCGGATCCCGGACGCTGCCAACGCACTGCTTGTCAGCCATGCTGTGGCGGCGTCCCATATAAAGTAGAGGAAGATGGGCACGGATGTTAGCCCAGGGCCAGTCTTCCTCAGTAAAAAGAGGAGGATTGGCAACAGATGTTAGCTCAGGGCTGGTCTTCCTCACAAAAAAAGAAAATAGTTTCTGATACACAGCTCTGGCCACATGGTTAGTTGACAACTTCTAGTATGCATTTGGTTTTTGTGGAGGCAAAACTGGGGAATTAAATGGAGATATAATGTGAACCACCACCCCTGAATTCTTTAAGTCATTAAGTGTGGCATTTATTTCTGCCATTTCATTAATGCCAAACAATCTAGGATTTGTCTTTTACTGCCTTAGTCAAGTATAGTAGTGGAGAGGAACATTTCAGAGGCTTCTATTTGGCCTTCCCTACTACAAGAGCTCTTGCCTCACAAGAGTCTCGCCAACTACCTTGTATGTCCATTCTAATTATATATTTGGAAGTAAGGAAATGATCATTGAGTGAGTCCATGGTCTTCGTGCACTCACTGTGAACCAGCCCTAGGCCAAGAATCCATTTATTATGTGGCCCTCATATATCCCCTCTCTAACAATTGGGGCCATGATGACCCTTTGGATCACTGGATATTAATATTAACTTGAACAGTGTGTCCAATCATCTTCAAAATGTTTGAAAGCTTACCTTTCGCCAGTGTACAGTTATCCAAGTAAGTGGTCATGCATCCTTTTTGGAAAGGACTGAAGGAATCAATACAGTATACATTTCCATGATATTCCAGGATCCTTCCTCCTAAGGAGCTAGCTTCTCCTTCAGACAAGTCGTGGCTCAGAAACCAGGCCCACATCTGGAAACTAGGCACAGGCTTGTGCCCTTTTATTAGGGCAACTGCCCTCAACTTCCTGATAATCTCTCTTGGTTATTTGATTATATATATTGAGCAATACATGACTGTCTATCTCTCTTGCACCAGAGACACTATATTCAATTAATCATTTCCATAGCTCTCTGATGGTCAGAGCCCCTGACTGCTACTCTGATCTTGATGCTCATTGTTATAATTGCTTCTACCTGGCTTCTGACAGTTAAGTGCTGCCATCTGGCTTTGATTTTTTCAGAATCCTATTATCTTTATTGCCATCAGTGAATTCCGTTCTGTGACAGCCTCACCTACCATCAGCCTGGCCTACATGGACTTTTCATTAATGCAGATGCACCTCTCACCAGCCCCTTTCTTTTTTTTTTTTTTTTTTTTTTTGTGGGGAAGACCAGCCCTGAGCTAACATCCATCGCCAATCCTCCCCTTTTTGCTGAGGAAGACTGGCCCTGGGCTAACATCCGTGCCCATCTTCCTCCACTTTATATGGGACGCCGCCACGGCGTGGCTGACAGGCAGTGTGTCGGCGGCCACCCGGGATCCGAACTCGCGAACCCCGGGCTGCCAAGCGCGGACTAAACCGCTGCGCCACCGGGCAGCCCCATCACCAGCCCCTTTCTTATTGCTTTGGTAAATGGAATATTCTTTGGGTCCACCTGTGGAACATAGTTTTCTCTCCTTACATAGATATAAGGATACCCACATCTCTTTTATTCCCCTCCTCCATTGTCTGCTAAGGCAGTTCTGCCATTTCTACTTCACTTTGTGTGGGCCATCCCTTTCTCCAGCTTTCTAGGAGTCATCATGGCAACATGTTTACCCTGTGTCCCAGGGTCCTTGACAAGTTGTTAAATTCTGTATCCTAGAAGAGTGGTTCCCAGTTGTTAAACTCTTCCTTATTCAACTTTATTTCCCCCTTCCTTGATCCATAATCTAGGTCCCTCAGAACCTAGTCCAATACTATTTCACTAGTACATGTAGCCAGTACATGCTAGCTAAATCCTATAGCTCCTTTGGGGCATACTCCCTTTCTCCTTTTAGCAAGCCAAGCATGCCCTAGCTGAATTATGTTGTGAGTGACCCTAGTTATTGCCCTAGTAGCTATAAGGTGAGGGGGTCAGATCTCTACGGAGGCAGATGTTTTCTGGATGAGGAGAAGCCTCTGTATTGTCTTCAAGTAAGGGGAAAGCACTATCTCTTAACAAGGAGGAATGTGCTCTTCTGCAGGAACAGAAGGCTCAGGGAATGTCAGAATTCAAGATTTTGGAGTGCATCAACCCAGGTGTCCCTATATGCCAAGGGTATAGTATGACTCTGAATGAGGTCTTCAACTGATGGAAATTCATGGAGAGTACTGGCAGCTATGAGCTGGCAGTGAAGAGCACTCCCAGCATCTGGTGAAATAAGTTCTTCAGTCCTGAATGGGGATCTTGGTTGCAGAAATAGAACATTCTTCATTTCTTCATTTTTATCAAAGTCTCCAGGTGATTCTGATGCACACTAAAGTTTAAGAATAACTGCCTCAGGAGATCAAATACATGTTTACCTCCACTATCCCTAAAACATTTCTATAAGAGCTGGAATTTCAGGCTTCAAGGATTGAAGGCAAGATGGGCTTTCAAAAATGAAGCCACTTTTGATTTTCAACAAAATTCAAATAGTAAAAATTAAAAGTTTTAACAATTTTTAAAACTGTTTCTAATACTGTTATTTGAATTCTGCATGAAATGAGAGTTTCTTCATTAAACGAATATAAACGGAACTTTTCCCCTAAAACTTTATTCTCTAGTCTGTTACAAAATCTGGACATTAGCTGGAAACGTCATTTTGATGACTTGTATGTTAGTCTTTAGAGAAAGTCTTTACTGCCTGCTTTTTGATCTCATAGGTTTTCCTTTGTCATCACATAGTTATTCTTTTATTTACCCACTAGTGGACACTGTTGAGCTTCCAAACTTAAAGCTATTTCTGATGCAACATTGAAGAGGCAAAAGAGGAGACATGAATGGAGAAATAAAATCAAAATTAATACAGCAACAATCTTTCTACAATCCTGTTTATTTATTCATCATGTAACAGGCTAATAAATGTTTATGTCAATCATATTTAGGATAACAAACAAAGTCAGAAACAGCTAAACTTATATTGCTCACAGAGAATATTTTTACAGCAGGGAAGCACTGCTTGATGGCTAATGACATAACTAAACTACAAAACAGTATTCTATTCCTCAGGGAAATAATATGCTTTCTTTGCATGAAAAAAAATATTTTTCTAGTTTCATTTTCTTCAGAGCACTTTAATTTGAGAGTGTCAACCTTTTCATCAAGATTCAAAGCAATACTGAGAAGTAGAAGATAATAAATTATCATTCATTAAAAGGTGGGCTCGTGATCAGAATTTGGGGCAAAAGACAATGAGTGAATTTTAAATAATTTACCATTTATTTTATTTCAATAAATGAAATTCTGAGCTCATCATACAGATTATAAGAATTTCTGTAAAGAGAATCCATGATCATTTTATTCTCTGAGCTATTGTGATACTGTGCTAGCAATCACTTCATAATGTTGGAGGCAGCATTTTATTTTTATTGAAGTAACATTGGTTTATAACATTGTATAGGTTTCAGGTGTACAACATCATAATTCGACATCTGTAAGTGCTACAGTGTGCTCACCACCAAAAGTGTAGTTTCCATACCCCACCACATAATTGACCCCCCTTTACCCATTGCACCCTCCCTTTGCCCCCCTTCCCCTCTGGTAACCACCAATCTGTTGTCTGCTTCTATGAGTTTGTTTTGGTTTTGTTTGTTCCTTTGTTTTGTTTTGTTTTTTATCTTCCACATACGAGTGAAACCATACAGTATTTGTCTTTCTCCATCTGACTTGTTTTGCTTAGCACAGTACCCTCAAGGTCCATTCAAATTGTTGCAAATGTCAAGGTTCCATCTTTTTTATGGCTGAGTAGTATTCCATTGTATGTATATGAGGAGGTAGCATTTTTTAATAGGAGGATTATAAACTCTGGAACAAACTCTAGGAATAAACTCCATTTCTGCTGCTTACCTCCTGCCTGACATTGGGCAAGTTGCTAGACCTCTCTGATCCTCCATTTCCTCACCTATAAGAGTGGGAATAAATAATACATTTCTAGCAAGTTTATTGTGAGAATTAAGTGAGATAGTATAAGGAAAAGGTCCAGTAAAGTGCCTGGTACAAAGGACACTGTGAGTAAATATTAGTTTCATTTCCATCCCCTAAAAGAAGCCAAAATCAGAGAGCTCGTCTTTTAAGATGGGGCCAAAGCCCTGGGCTTTTGAATGAGCATAGGTATCAGCAATCGATGGTTGATTAACACTTCTTTCTTTTTCTAGTATGTAAGTTCCATGAAGAAAACTTTGAGTGTGTTTTTGCTTACCATTAGATCCCCAAAGTGCATGGTATATATTAGGGGCTCAATCCATATTGGTTGAATGAATGAATACACCACTGAGATCCAAAAAGTATGAGTAGTTCCCATGACAGGGAAATTGTACTGATATGGCAGTTAAAAGGTGATAATAATAAAGTAGTCCAGGATGTCATGGCAATTCTGAGTCATGCATAGGAACTTGTTGGCTATACTCACCAAGGCTCTCAATAAGTTCTAATGCTCACCACCCAAACTAGGATCTGATATGAGAGTCAAGGGCCAAGGAGGCCTAGAATCCAACAGGATCTCATTCCTAGCTACAGACCCTGCCATGCTTGAACACTACCTGCAAACCATCCTGCAGAGGGTTGCTCCACCACCTTAACTATGCCACCCTTGAGAAATGCAAGCTTGCCCAACATCTTAGCATCTGGTTCTTGGGCTCTATCCTCCCAACAAAAAATTAGTCAGTGTACCAAAGTGTTATTGGTGCCAAGAGTGTACATCAGTCCAAGTATAGTGAGGTCACAATGACTTTTGGTATTTTCCAGAGAAAGAGAGTGATTCTCCCCAGTTCTGCATACTCATCTGTTTCATTTCCAGCTGTTTCAAACTATACTGAAACTAATTCCAGTGCTAGAGATGGGATCTGTTTGGTCTTCCTGCATTCCAAATCCATCTATCTAGTCATTGAAGGGCTCTTGGTTTACTATGCTCCCTCCCGCTGGTATATATTTTGCTAGTGCTCTCTTCTCTACTTTTGACTTTTTCTGTGTACAAAGAAAGCCAAATTATGGAATCTAAATCAGAGGAATGATAAGTATCATATAGTTCAAAGAAAATTGGACTAAGACTCAGACAAATCTGGTTCAGACTCTTAGCTCCTCCACTTCCTAGATGTGTCACTGTAGGCCTCATTTTTCTTGTTTATAAAGTTAATGATGCCTACTTTATCTATTTTATCTTGCCTATAAAGGACCACAGAACAACAGATCGAGTGTACACTTTATCCATCAGCTTCAGGAAATACCCCTCCAAGCCCAGAGATGCTTCACTGACTTCTCTGCCATCTCCATACTGCACCAAGGAGGGGTATCATGTCACCTCTATGTTCTTGCTGGAAACACTTGTGATCTAGTACTCTGTGCCACAAACATCTCTCTTGGACACAGTGATCTCTGTGAGAGCCTCCACCAGATCTGTCAGGACTTCTGGAGGCCCAGAATATCATGTATGTTCCCATGAAACATGAAGCCTGGAGCATGGAGCCACCTGGGAAGACCCAAAGTCCTCTTCATCAGGGCCAATGCATTCATCATGGACTTGACCAAATTCCAGACCTATGGTGCTAAATCTGAAGAAGCAGACACACTGAAACAAGGGCTTGTCATCCAAAGTAGGATTTCTGCCTCTGCCTGAGCCAGTAGTCCTCTCCTCCAAAATAATCCTAGACTATATGAGTTCCAATTATTGTATTTAACATTTATAAAGTGTTTATTGGGTATCAAGAACTCTTCTAGGCACTTTACATGTGTTAACTCATTGAATTCTCACTTCAACCCTATTATATAGGTACTATTATTATCCCCATTGTATAGATGAGAAAATCCAGGCAAAGAGAGGTTATGTAACTTATCTAAGATCACACAGTTGTTAAATGGTAGAGCCAAGATTCCAATCTAAATCATCTGGCTCCAGAGTCCATGCTTATAATCACTACATTTTATTTCTCTGTCTTCATTTTTATTCAAGTTGACTTTGAGACATAGACTAACCATGGATTTGAGCTGCAACTTGTCTACTCATATGTAGTATATGTAACAGAAGTAGCTCTTGGTACTTACTCAGCACATGATTCTCATATGACCACTGACTATTCCTGCTCTTATTCTCTAGGCAACTGGCCCCTGGCCCATGTGAGATCTCAACTTTTACTTCTGCCTTGGTGATACCAGCCTACATCAGTCTCACCTTGGTCACATTATCTCTTTTGCTTTGAAAAGTACACCAAAATTACAATTCATTGAGCACCTGTGTAATAGGCAGGACTCTGGCAGGACAACAGATGGCACATTCAAGAGGAGTAATTGAAGAGACTTTAATCCAAGGTGTAGGGATATGAACCAGAGAAGGCAAAGCACCCAGAGGTGGGAAGAGCTGATCCAAGGAAAAGGGGCTGCCTGACAGCAACTGTGGCCTTAGGTAGATGAACAGAGTCTCTGCCAAAGTGCACTCCAGTAGGGAAGGAACCAGAAAAAGAAATACCCTAAACTCTCTCTCATCTCCTTCTCTGATTTCTTGATGGTACTCCCATTGGCCAAACCCACCCAGAAGCCAGAGGGCAATGGAGCCCATGGATATAGTCCCTACTAGTCAGTTGTCCAGGACACAATGCCAGGCAGAGAATGGTGTAGGGAAGATCTACAGGAAAAATGGAAAATGCCAAGCACAATTTGATATGTGCTGTACACCTTTAACATCCATTAACTCATCCAATCTCCACTGCAACTCAGGGAGGTAGGAATTAGTGTCCCCAGTTTACAAGTAAGGAAACTGAGACTCAGAGATTAAGGATGAACTGACTTGCCCAAGGTCACACAGCTGGTAAATAGCAGAGTCAATATTCACTACCATATCTTTTTATTCAAGACCATGCTCTTAACTACCATGCAATAATGCCTTTTTCTCCAATGTTACAAATCAAAACAATAATGTTGGAAAGTAAGACTGTACAAAAGACATATTAAGTGAGTTTATTTTTCATAGCTACTAGCAAGTTGACCATTAACAAAGAGGCCTGAAGTTTTCACCGGACTAAAGTCCCACCATCTATCTGTATTTTGCTTGAGATTTTTTTAAAATTTTAAGATAAAAGAAAGGGATAAAAAGCCTAGGTCTAAATGATATCAGTGAAAATGGCATAGAAGGTGGCTCCAAGGGCCCATCCTTCCATAGAAACATTGAAAAATCAAGCAAAAATTGTCAGAATAAACTTTGTAAAAACTCTGTAAAACAAAGGTTTGCAGCAACCAAGTGAATGTTGAATCAAGAAAAAGGCAACTTTAAAAGAGTAGGAAAGCTTTGTGGCATTTGTACTTGCCTCTTACCCCACCTCCCACCCTAGGTCATCACTAGTCTTGAGACAGCAGCCCACGGTTACAGTGTAGGACCATAGTCCCTGGTTGGAGAGGGAGCAGAGCAGATCTTATTCTCAAAGAATTGTGTTTGCCTGTTCTAATCTGTCTGGGAGCTGCCTAAAGTACTGATGCAAGGTGCTTGCCTTTATTTTGCCTAACTTGGAACTCATGCAGGGCTAAAGAGCAATAGGCAATCCTTGAAAACAAATGAACAACCTACAGCAGCCTGGGGCAAAAGATTACAGTCCAGGCAAACAATAGGGCATCAAAAGCCAGGGAGGAACAGCTGGAGAGAGAGTTTCCTTGGGAAATTAGGGCATTCAAAAATGCCAGTGTCTAATGGGGAATTTAGCAAGCCACATGCATGCCCAGGACAGAATGCAGGCTCAGAAAAGACCTGAGAAGACCCTGAGATTTCATCTCTAGGCTTAGTGCAAAGAAGTGAAGGCTAAGGCAGAGTTATAAACAGCCTGGCTAACTGTTGAAGGAATGGCCAGCACAGAGCAAATCTGCAAAGACTCATAGAGGTTTCGTTTGTTCCTTCTCTCTCTCTCTCCTCCTGGCATTCAAGTAAATCTCTATCAAAACACTAGCTGAACATAAGTGAAATGAAAAAAGACCAGAGACAACACATGACAAAGAATAAAGATTTTACAAAAGCAGTTTAGAAAACTCAGTAAACAGTTACAGCACACAGCAAGCACCAAAAACAAGCCCTGAGGAGCAGGGGGATCCTATTTCCAGGATTACCATGTTATAATATGCAAAACGTCCAATTTTAAATTATTAAGTAATCAAAGAAACAAGAAAGTATGGTCCAATCAGAGAACAAATTAACAGACTGATCCAGAGAAAGCACAGACACTGGACTTACTAGACAAAGATTTTAAATCAACTATATTAAATATGCTCAAAGAGATAAAGGAAATCACGGACAAAGAACTAAAGGAAGCCAGGAGTTTGAAGTATGAACAAGTAGAGAATATCAGTAAAGAGATTGAAATTATATTCTAGAGCTGAAAAGTACAATAACTAAAATGAAAAACTCACTAGAGGGTATCATAGGAGATTTGAACAGGCAGAAGAATCAATGAACTTAAAAATAGATCAATTCAAATTATTCAGTGTGAGGTGCAGAAAGAAAAAGGAAAGAGTAAATATTAACAGAGTCTAAGAGACTTGTTGGAGACCATCAAGTGTACCAACAAAATGGAAGTCTCAGAAGGAGAAAGGAGTAGGAAGAATATTTGAAGAAATAATGGTTGAAACTTCTCAAATTTGATAAAAGACACAAACCTACACATTCAAGAAGCTCAATGAACTCTAAGAAAATAAACACAGAGATCCACATTAAATACATTCTAATCAAATTGTCAAATGCCTAAGACAAAGAGATGATCTTGTAAGAAGCAAGAGAGAAATGACTCAGCATATACAAGTGATCCTCAACAAGATTACAACCGAGTTTCTCATCACCAACAATGGAGGCCTGAAGGGAGTAGAATGACATTTTTAAAGTCCTGTGGTGGTTAATTTTATGGCTTAACTTGACTGGGCTTCTCTTGACAAGGGATGCCCAGATAGCTCGTAAAACATGATTTCTGTGTGTGTCTATGTGGGTGTTTCCAGAATAGGTTAGCATTTGAATTGGTGTACTGAGTAAAGCAGATGGCCCTACCCAATGTGGGTGGGCATCCTCCAATTCTTTGAGGGCCTGAGTAGAACAAAAAGGCAGAGGAAGGGTGAATTAGCTATCTCTTTGCTTGAGCTGAGACATCATCTTCCCCTGCCCTTGGACACTGGCACTCTTGGTTCCTGGGCTTTCAGACTCAGACCAAGACTTACACAATCAGCCCCCTGATTCTCAGGCCTTTAGACTCAGACTAAATTACATCACCAGTTTTCCTGGTTCTCCAGTTTGCAGATGGCAGATCATGGGACTTCTCAGCCTCCATAACCACATGAATCAATCCCTATAATAAATCTCCTTTATATACACATACACCTATTGGTTCTGTTTTTCTAGAGAACACTGACTAATACAGTGCTGAAAAAAACATATACAGCAAAATTATCCTTCCAAAATTAAGGAGAAATTAAGACATTTCCAGATAAATGTTACCTGAGAGAGTTCATTGCCTGTAGACTGGCCTTTCAGGTTGAAATGAAAGGATACTAGATAGTAACTCAAAACTTTTTAAGAAATAAAGAACTCTAGTAAAGGTAAATATTAAAAATATTATTGCTGTATTTTTATTTTGTAATTCTGCTTTTTATTTCCTATATGATTTAAAAGACAAATACATAAAATATTAATTATAAATCTATGTTAATGGACACACAATATATAAAGATGTAATTTGTGACAATAACATAGAGGAGGGACAGAGCTGTATAGGAGTAGAGTTTTGTATGCTATTGAAACTAAGTTGATATCGATTCAAACAAGATTGTTATAAATTTAGGATGTTAATCATAACATCCACGGTAACCACTAAGAAAATATCTTTAAAATATACACAAAAGGGAACGAGAAGAGAATCAAAACAACACACTACAAAAATCAATTAAACATAAAAGAAGGAAGTAATGGAGTAAATGAACAAAACTGAATGAGAGACTTCTGGTTTCTGGTTTAGCATGTGAAAAGTGTAGAAGTCACCACTCCATCCTAACAAGGAAAACACTGAACGGAAAAATCAACAATTCCTTTTGGTCTATAAACAAAATGAGGTCACAGGGCAAGACTATCGCTCCCAAATTGGAGAGGAAGGCAGGTGAATTCAGAGAACCAAACCTTACCAGAGCAGAAACCCATGAACTGAAACCTCTGAGGAAACCAGTGCCAGGGTAGAGAAACCTGAACTGTAATTAATGAATTGCTGGAGGTTCAGTGCAGACAAGTCTGAGACAAAAACCCCAGGGGAACCAGTCATCAGGTACCCCCCGCACTTTTGTGAGCTTTACCTCCTGGAGCTCTACCAAATTCTCACAGTGAGTATCAGAAAAATCCCCTCACACTTCCAGCAAAGGGAGGAGAAAAGGAACCATTTTGAAATACACCAGAGCATTCTGTTCTTAACAAGGTCCGTTCTCAGGAGAAACTACTTAACCAGAGCCTAACCAGCAGGTTTTATCAGAGCCTAACAGACCTGGGTGGGGGAGGGAAATACCCAACTCCAGCCCACTCTAGCTGTCACTAAAGGGGGGAGAGTACTGAGAAGCACATGTGAAGTTCACTATCTAGAGTCACAGGCTCATTAAAAGACTGAAACCTAATCATAGGACTATAGAACACTTTCCCTTGCCTCAAACCTTAACACCACATTGCTAACGGCCTATCTAGAGCAGTTTATTTTACCCAATACATCATGCCCAGCTATCATGAAAAAATTACCAGACATATTAAAAAATTTTAAATACCCAGTTTGAAGAGACACAGCAAGCATCAGAACTAGACTCAGTTATAGCAGGGATGTTGGAATTATCAGACCAAGAACTTAAAACAATGATGATTGATATGCTAAGGGCTCTAATGGATAAAGTAGACAGCATGCAAAAACAGATGGGCTAGGTAAGCAGAGAGACAAAATTCTAAGGAAGAACCAAAAAGAAATACTAGAGATCAAAAAACTTATAACAAATGGAGAATGTCTTTGATGGGCTTATCAGTAAACTGGACTTGGTGAGGAAAGAATCTCTGAGCTTGAGGATATCTCAATAGAAACCTCCAAACCTGAAAAGCAAACAGAAAAAGACTGCAAAAAACAGAATAGAATATCCAAGAAAAGGGAGAGAACTACAAAAGGTGTAACATATGCATAATGGGAATATCAGAAGGAGAAGGAAGAAAGAAGTAGAGGAAATATTTGAAACAATAATTAACGGGAATTTCCCAAAATTAATGTCAGACACCAAACCACAGCACCAGGAAGCTCAGAGAACACCAAGCAAGATAAATGCAAAACAAACAAACAAAGAAAACTACACCTAAATATATTATTTTGAAACTACAGAAAATTAAAGATAAAGAAAAATTTCTGAAAGAAGGCAGACAAAGATAATATAACTTACCTATAGAGAAACAAAAATAAGAATTACATTCGACTTATCCTCAGAAACCATGCAAATAAGAAGAGAGAGAGTGAAATATTTAAAGTGGTAAGAGAAAAAAAATCCCACACTTAGAATTCTGTAGCCTGTGAAATTATCCTTCAAAAGTGAAGGAGAAATAAAGACTTTTCAGACAAGCAAAAATTGAGGGAATTAGTTCCCATATTAGACTTGTGTTGCAAGAAATGTTAACAGAAGTTCTTTACAGAAGGAAAATGATACAGGTCAAAATCTCAGATCTACATTAAGAAAGGAAGAGCATTGGAAACGGAATAAGTTAAGATAAAATAAAATCTTTATTTTTCTTATTCATAATTGATTAAAGTTTATTCAAATAATACCAACAATGCATTCAAATATATATATATTCTTATGTATAAGTGAAATAAATGACTGCAAGGATACAAGGGACAGGAGGGAGGAATTAGGATTATTTTGTTATTATAAGGTACTTGCATTACCCATGAAGTGTTATAGTGTTATTTGAAAGTGTACTTGGGTTAGTTGTAAAAATATATTGCAAACTCTAGGGCAAACACTAAAAAAAGTAAAATAAGAAGTATAACTGATATGCTAAAAAAAGGAGAGAAAATGGAATAATATAAAATGCTTAGTTAAAACCACAAAAGGCAGGGGCTGGCCCCTTGGCATAGTAGTCAAGTTTGGCGCACTCTGCTTTGGCAGTCTGGGTTCATGGGTTCGGATCTTGGGTGCAGACCTACACCACTCATCAAGCCATGCTGTGGCAGTGACCCACATATAAAGTAGAGGAAGACTGGCACAGATGTTAGCTCAGGGCTAATCTTCCTCAGCAAAAAAAAAAAAAAGCCATAAAAGGCAGAAAAAGAGTGGAAGACAAAAATAAGAACAAAGAACAAGGGCAACAAATAGAAAACAGTAATGAATATGGTAGATATTAATCCAAATTTATCAATAATCACTTTAAATGTCAATAACCTAAATGTACCAATTAAAAGACAGAGATTGTCAGAGTGGATCAAAAAATAAGATCCAACTGTATATTGTCTACAAGAAACCAACTTTTAATAAAGATACATTTTGATTAAGAGTAAATGAATGGAGAAAAATATACCTTGCTAACACTAATCAAAAGAAAGAAGATGCAGCTATATTAATTTCAGACAGAGCAGACTTCAAAACAAGGAAAGTTATCAAGGATAAAGAAGGACACTATATAGTGATAAAAGGATTAATACTCCAAGAAGGCAACAATCCTTAATGGGCATGCACCTAACAACAGAGTGACAAACTATGCAAAACAAAAACTAACAGAACTGGAAAGAGAAATAGACAAATCCACTGTCACAGTTGGAGACTTCAACACCCCTCTATCAGAAATGGATAGATAAAGGAGGCAGAAAATCAGTAAGGACATAGTTGAACTCAACAACAACATTAATTAACCGGATATAATGGACATCTATAGACTATTTCACCCAAAACAACAGCAGAATACACATTCTTCTCAAGCTCACATAGAACATTCACCAAGATAGACCACATTCCAGGCCATAAAACACACCTTAACAAATTTAAAGGAATAGAAATCGCAGTGTCTGCTCTTAGACCAAATGGAATTAAACTAGAAATCAATAACAGAAAGATAACTGGGAAATCCCAAAATACATGGAGGTTAAACAATACACTTCTAAATAGCACATGGGTAAAAGAATAAATCTCAAGAGAAATTTAAAAAAACTTTAGCTAAATGAAAATTAAAACACAAGTTATCAAAATTGTGAGATGCAGTGGAAGTAGTGCTTAGAGGGAAATTTATAGCATTGAATGTATATATTAGAAAAGAAGAAAAATCTAAAATCAATAATCTAAAGTTTCCATCTTAGAAAACTAGAAAAAGAAGAGCAAATTAAATATAAGGTAAGCAGAAGAAAAGAAATAGTAAGAATTAGAGCAGAAATCAATGAAGTTGAAAAGAAGAAATCAATGGAGAAAAATCAATGAAACCAAAAGCTGATTCTTTGAAAAGATCAATAAATTTGATAAGCTCCTAGCCAAGCTAAGAAAAAAAGAGAGAGGAAATTAAAATCAAAACAATGAAATACCATTACACATCTATTAGGATGCCCAGAATCAGGAACACTGACAACACCAATGCTAGCAAGGATGTGGAGCAACAGAAACTCTCATATGTTGCTGGTTGGAATGCAAAATGGTTAAGCCACTTTGGACAACAGTTTGGCAGTTTATTACAAGATTAAGCATACCTTTACCACGTGATTCAGCAATTGTGTTCCTTGGTATTAACCCAAAGGAGCTGAAAATTTATATCCACACAAAAACCTGCACACAGATGTTTATAGTAGCTTTATTCATCACCACATTGCCAAAACTTGGAAGCAACCAAGATGTCCTTCACTAGTTGAATGGATAAATAAACTGTGGTACATACAGACGATGGAATATTATTCAGCACTAAAAAGAATTGAGCAATTGAGTCATGAAAAGACATAGATAACTGTTAAATGCATGCTACTAAGTGAAAGAAGCCAATTTGAGAAGGCTACATATTGTACAATTCCAACCATATTACATTCTGGAAAAGGCAAACTAAGAAGATAATAAAAAGATCAGTGGTTGCCAGGGGCAGGCAGGTGGGAGACATAAATAGGCAGAGCAGAGAGGATTTTTATGGCAGTGAAAATACTCTGTATGATATTATCATGATGGATATATGTCATTATATAATTGTTCAAACCCATAGAATTTATACCAAGAGTGGACTCTAAGGTAAACTATAGACTTTGGGCAATTATGATTTGTCAATGTAGGTTAATCCTTGGTAAAAATGTACCATTCTGGTAAGTGATGTTGATAATGGGGGAGGCTATGCATGTGTGGGTGTGGGGGTATTAGGGAAATCTCTATACCTTTGGCTCAATATTACTGAGAACCTAAAATTGCTGTAAAAAATGTCTATTAAAACACACAGACAAAAATGTATAAGACATACAGAAAACCAATAGCAAAATGACAGTTCTTTGTCATCAGTAATTGCTTTAAATGTAAATGGATTAGGAGTGACGTCAGCATCATGGCGGAGTGAGATTCCCTCTTTGAATCTCTGCCCCCTACGACATAACAGAAACATCATTTGCATTCCAACAGAGCTCAATCAAACACTACAAAGGAATTCTAAGAAACCCCTGCTGCCATACATCGGATGGTGGAGGTGCGGGAAGCCCAAAAGGACGCGAGAAGAGGTAAGAAGTTGTACTCCCCCTCCCCAATCGATAGGCAAAGACAGCGCGGCTCGCAGACAGAGCGGGGAGGGGCGGCCCACAGCAGGGAAAACTATCGCCATCCAGGTGCTCTCACAGACTGTCGAGAGATCCCCACTGGGAAGTGACAACGGACTGTTTAGGGGGTGTAGCAAACACCCTAAGAGAGCCAGAAAGGAAACCCCCGGGTCGAGCAGGAGAAAGAGAGGACCCCTCCCCCCACACACCCCGCGTTTCAGCATAATCCCTCCGGGGGCTGCAGTGGGCTCAGAGCATACCGCTCGTGATCTCCATCCAGTGGCAGCAGGTGGAAACTGCAGGACCAACTTCATCATGAGAGGAAAAAATAAGGCCGTCCCAGTCGGATCCTTGCAACAATTTGTTATGGCTACAGACCAAAAGGAAAATAACAAACACCCAGAAACCAACCCTGAAGGCACAGAATTTGATACCCTGAATGACAGAGAATTCAAAATAAATGTAAATGGATTAAAAGTGTCAAAAGGCACAGATTGGCAGAATAAATTTATAAAACATGATTCATCTCTATGTTGTCTACAGGAATCTCACTTTAAATCCAAGATACAAATAAGTTGAAAGTGAAAGGACTGAATAAGATATTATGTGCAAATAGTAAAAGAGCTGGGGTGGCTATACTAACACTAGACAAAATTAACTAAGTAAAAGATTGTTGCAAGAGACAAAGGGCATCACATAATAGTTAAATGGTCAGTCAATCAATAATAAGCATATGAGTACAAAAAATAGAGTCTCAAAATATATGAAGTGAACACTGATAGAATTGAAGGGAGAACTTGACAGTTCTACAATAATAGAGGCTTCAATAATCCACTTTCAATAATAAACAGAACATCTGGACAAAATATCAATAAGGAAATAAAGGACTTAAACAACACTATAAACCAACTAGACCCAATAGATGTATACAGAACACTACACTCAACAGCAGCAAAATGCATACTATTTTTAAGTGCACATGGAGCATTCTCCAGGATGGCCACAAAACAAGACTCAATAAATTTTTAAAGATGGAAATCATACAAGGTATCTTCTCTGACAACATGGAATGAAGCTAAAAATCAGTAACAAGGAAAAATAGAAGATTCACAAATATGTGGAAATTAAACACCATACCCTTAAGCAACCAAAGACTCAAAGGAGAAATTAGAAAATACTTGGAGGTGAATGAAAACAGAAAAATATATATACCAAACTTAACGTGACACAGTGAAAGCAATGCTCAGAAGAAAATTTATAGGTGTAAATGCCTACTTTAAAAAGAAGAAAGGGGGCCAGCCTGGTGGCATAGCAGTTAAGTTTATGCACTCCCCTTCTGGCGACCCAGGCTTCACAGGTTCAGATCCCGGGCATGGAACAATGCAATGCTTATCAAGCCATGCTGTGGCGGTGTTCCACATAAAGCAGAGGAAGATGGGCACAGAGGTTAGCCCAGGGCCAATCTTCCTCAGCAGAAAAAGGAGGATTGGCAATGGATGTTAGCTCAGGGCTAATCTTCCTCACAAAGTAAAAGAAGAAAGATCACAAATCAGTAGCCTAACTTTACATATTAAGGAATGAAAAAAAAGAAGAGCAAGCGGGCCGGCCCGGTGGCGCAGCGGTTTAGTCCGCGCTTGGCAGCCGGGGGTTCGCTGGTTCGGATCCCGGGCGCCCGCCGACGCACTGCCTGTCAGCCATGCCGTGGCGGCGTCCCATATAAAGTGGAGGAAGATGGGCACGATGTTAGCCCAGGGCCAGTCTTCCTCAGCAAAAAGAGGAGGATTAGCAACAGATGTTAGCTCAGGCCTGGTCTTCCTCACCAAAAAAAAACAAAAAAACAAAAAAAGAAGAGCAAGCTAAACTGAAAGCTACCAGAAGGAAAGAAGTAATAAAGACTAGGCCTAGATAAATGAAATAGAGAACAGAAAAACAACAGAGAGAATCAACAAAACTAAAAGTTGCTTCTTTGAAAAGATCAATAAAATGGACAAACTTTTAGTTAGACTGGCTTAAAAAAAGTATGATTAAAAAAAGAGAGAGAAGATACAAATAACTAAAATCAAAAATCAAAATGGGGACATTACTACAGACCTTACAGATTTGTAAAGGATTATGAGAGAATACAATGAACAATTGTAGGCCAACAAATTAAATAACCTAGATGAAGTGAGCAAATTCCTAGAAATACACAAATTATCAAAACTGATTGAAAAAGAAAACATGATGTAATCTATGCAGAAATAGAAGTATATTGATGTACACCCGAAATTTATACAATGTTATAAACCAATGTTACCACAATAAAAATTAATTAATGAATTAAAATAAATTCATTTAAAAAAGAAATAGAACATATACAAAGCCTATAACAAGTAAAGAAGTTGAATCAATTATAAAAAACTTCCTAATAACAAAGTCCAGGTCCAGATGGCTTCACAGGTAAATTCTACCAAACATTTAATGAAAAATTAACACCAATCATTCTCAAACTCTTACAAAAATGGAAGAGGGTAACACTTCCTAACTCATTCTATGAGGTAAGTATTACTATGATGCCAAAGCCAGTCAAAGACACCACAAGAAAAGAAATCTACAGACCAATAATCTCTTATGAAGATAGATGCCAAATTCCTCAACAAAATACTAACAACGAAATCCAAAAGCATATTAAAAGGATTGTATCCCATGACTAAGTGGGATTTGTCCTAGGAATGCAAACATAAGATCAATCAATATGATACACTACATTAACAGAAAGAGGAAAAAGAAACAAGATCATCTCAGTTAAGGCAGAAAAACATTTGACAAAATCAACACACTTTTATGATAAAACACTCAGAAAACTAGGAATAGGAGGGAGCTTCCTTATTGTGACAAAGGGAATCAGGAAAAAAAAAAAGTAATGTCATACTCAATGATGAAAGACTAAAAGCTTTTCCCTAAAATCTGGATGCATACTTTCTCCTCTGTTATTCACATTGTACTGGAATATCTAGTCAGAGCAATTAGACAAAAAAAAGAAATAAAAGGTATTTGAATTGGAAAAGAACAAGTAAAACTATCTCTGTTTACAGGTGACATGAAATAGAAATCCCAAAGAAGCCCTCCAAAACCTATGAGAATTAATCCAGCAAAGTTCCAGAGTACAAGATAAACACACAAAAATCATTTGCGTTTCTATGCACCAATAATAAACAATATGAAAATGAAATTAAGAAAACAATTCAATTTAAATATCATCAAAAAGAATAAAATATGTAGGAATAAATTTAACCAAGGAAATGAAAAACTAGTACACTGAAAACTATAAAACATTGCTGGAAGTAATTAAAGAGGATCTAAATAAATGGAAAGAGAGCCTGTGTTTATGGATTGGAAGACATAATATTGTTAAGATGACAATACTACCCAAAGCAATCTACAGATTCAATGCAACCCTTATCAAAATTCCAATGGCCTCTTTTGCAGAAAGGCAAAGCTGATCCTCAAATTCATATGAAATTGTAAGGGGCCCCAAATAGCCAAAACTATATTGAATGAGACAGAAAAGTTTGGAGAATCTGATTTCAAAATGTATTACAAAGCTACAGTAATCAAAACAGTAGGGTACTGGCATAAGGATAGACATTTAGAACAGTGGGATAGAATTGAGATTCCAGAAATAAACCCATACATCTATGGCCACTTAATTTTGATGAGGGTACAAAGGCTATCAAATTGTTGAAAGAATAGGCTCTTTAAGAAATGGTGCTAGTTCAACTGCATTTCCACATGCGAAAGAATGAAATTGGATCTCCACCTCACACCATAAAGAAAAGTTAATGCAAAATGTATCAATGACCTCAATATGAGAGCTAAAACTATAAACTCAGAAGAAAACGTAGGGGTAAATCTTCATGACCTTGAATTTGGAAGTGGATTCTTAGCTATGACACCAAAAGCATGAACAATGAAAGGAAAAATAGTTAAGTTGTACCTCATAAAAATTAAAGTATTTGTGCATCAAAGAATATTATCAAGAAAATGAAAAGACAACCTACAGAATGGGAGAAAATACTTGGAAATCATATATATCTGATGAGGGTCTAGTATCCAGAATATATAAAGAACTCCTGCAATTCAACAATGAAAACCCAATGAATAAATGGGTGGAGGACTTAAATAGAAATTTCCCCCCAAAAGATGTACAAAAAGCCAACAAGCACATGTAAAGCAATTCAAAATCATTAATAATGAGGGAAACGCAAATCAAAACCACAATGAGATACCACTTCATACCCACTAGGATGGCTATAATTTAAAAAACAGAAATTTACAAATGTTGGTGAGGATGTGGGGAAATTGAAATACAAGTACATTGCTGCTAGGAATGCAAAATTGTTCAGCCACTGTGGAAAACAGTTTGACAGTTCCTCAAAAAGTTACCATATGACCCAGCAATTTCACTGCTAGGTAGATATCCAAAAGCATTGAAAACCAATATTCAAATACATGTGCCCACCTGTCCATAGCAGCACTATTCACAGTATCCAAAATGTGGAAACAACCCAAATGTTCATCAATGGATGAATTGATAAACAAAATGTGGTATACCCATATAAAAGCGAAACTTGTTTTCTCTACTCTCAACACTTCTGACACCAAATGTGTGGGTTTTCCACACCAAGCAATTCTCTAATTCTCTGTGGACACCAACAGGATATCCTACAATTGAATTAATTCTGACACTACCCAGAGTTAGTGCTGATCCCATAGGTCAAGGGCTCAGTCCCACAAGACTGCCCCCCATTTCAGATACCAATAATAAGTAGTGGGTCCCCAGATTACTAACACATCTATCTGACTTGGCTACAAATTGAGGGTTCCCACAAACTCCCTGCCGTAACAGCTCACAGAACTCAGGGAAACATCAACCAGTTTATTCTAAAGTATATAATAAAGGATACAAATGAACCACCAGATGAACAGGGTGAGATCTGGAAGGGTTGAGCACAGGAGTGTCTGTCCCTGTAGAGTCAGGGTGTATCACCCACCTGGCTCATAAATGTCTTCATCTACCCGGAAGCTCTTAGAACCCCGGAGTTTACCAGTTTTCATGGAGGCTTCATCACGTAGGCATGATGGTTATTAACTCAACCTCCAGCCCCTCTCCCACCCCCAGAGGATGGAGGAGTGGGGCTGAAAGTTCCAAGCTCTAATCATGGCTTGGTCTTTCTGGTGACCAGCCCTCATACTGAAGCTATCCAGGAGTCCACCAAGAGTCACCTCATTAGAACAAAAGACACCTCCATCACTCAGGAAATTACAAGGGTTTTCGGAGCCCTGTGTCAGAAACTGGGGGCAGAGACTAAATAAATATTTCTTATTATGTTACAACATAACAATGGAATATCATTCAGCCATAAAAATGAATGAGGCACTGATACATGCTATAACACAGAAAAATCTTGAAAACATTATGCTAAGTGAAAGAAGTCAGATGCAAAAAGTCATATATTAAATAATTTCATTTATGTGAAATATCCAGGTAAATCCATAGGGACAGAAAGCAGATTGGTGGTTTCCAAGGGAGAGGATAATGGGAGTTATAGCTTAACAGGCATGGGGTTTCGTTTTGGGGTGATGAAAATGTTTTGGAGCTAGACACAGGTGATGCTGGCACAAGATTTTGAAAATACTAAAAGTCACTGAATTGTTCTGTTTAAAATGGTTAATTTAATGGTATGTGAGTTTTACCTCAATTTTAAAATATTTAAGAAAAAAAATAGATTCAGACCTCACAGTTTCCTATGGTTACTAGCAGAGACACAGGGCAATATTCAAAAAGTCAAATCCATGTTGCATAGACTGTGCATTAAGTCGCTTTCTGAGGCACCAAAAGATGCTCCTTGCAAATCCAGATTATCTGGCCAGCATGGCCTTGATAAAGTTAAATGTCATTTTGTGATGACATCAGTAAAGGACATAACAAGAGGTACCACTTTTGCCTTTTTTCCCCTTTTCTTAATCGTCCTTTTCCTCCTTCTTGATTACATTTCTGCCTGGAAATCTTGCCACATCATCTACTAAAAATTTGTATATGGGCACAAACTACACAAAAGTCGAAAAGTCTATATTTACAAGAGGATGGGAATAAATGCAGGACTTGATTATTTGCATTAGGAGTTGAGTCTTTATCACAAAAATAATGAACTATTAGGATTCCTTCAAAGAGTAAACACCCCTGATCATTTGGAAGTTGACTCTATTTACACAAACTTGCTTTTCACTCAGACATTGTGAAAAGTGAACCCCACGTGCATGAGAGTCATTGGCACTGCTCACAAAATATTTCTAAGTTTTTTTTAAGTACATGATAAAATGACACTTCCCCACACACCTGAACTTAGATGTGGCAATGTGACTTGCTTTGGTCAATAAAATGTTAATAGAAGTAATGTATGTTACTTCCTAGCAGAAATGTTACGTTCCCTGTTTCTCTGTACAACAGCAACTGGCAAAGTTCCGAAGGGTTGTTGCATCATCCTGTGTCCTAGAGTGAGATGACATGGAACAGGACCTTCGGCTGTCTTGTGACACGTAGCTTAAGCAATAAATAAGTCTTTGTTGTTTAAAACCACTGAGATCTGGAGTGTTTGTTGCCACAGAATAACCCAGCCTGTCATGACTGATAAGTGTCCTTTTCTATCATGCTCTCCACTCAGTGGTTACTAACTTTTAAAATATGACTCTCTTATAAAAACATCACAAATGATAGAAGTTATACTTTAAGTATCCATTGATTGAGACAATTCATAATAACACAAAGCTACTAGGAATTCTATAACATCTTGAAATGAATTTGTATTTTAAGAATAATGAGGATATATATCTGTGAAAAATTACAATATGTATAATTGATACCTTGGTTATTCCATCCTTAGCCAGTGCTCAGTGCCCTTTTATGGGGTCACAGGCCACTTGTAATCACTCCATAGCTGCCTAGGGGGTCTGTGGCCCAGGTCACTCATTCAACAAGTAGATGCAACTAGGATTGTGCTAGGTCCAGAGGGGAACCCAAAAGATATGTGAAGGCTCATTCCTGTATTTATGGGCCAAGATATACTCACAGGAGACAGGTACCAATGAGACTGTGTGTTCCAATGGCTAAGTGGATGAAGCAGTATAGTATAACGGTTAAGAGCACAGAGCCTGGAGCCACACTGCCTGGGTTTGAGTCCCAGTTATGCCATTTACTGTGTGACCTTAGGCAAATTGCTTAACTTCTCTGTGTTCCAGTTTTCTCCTCTGTAAAATGGAGAGAATAGTGGTACCTGCCTCATAAAGTTGTGGTGAAATTAAGCTCCTTGATAAAGGTAAAACATTTGTGATAGTGTCTGAGGCATATTATATGTTGCTATTATTATTCTTCCACTCCTTTAACATTCGTGTTCTCCCAGTGATCTTTCTTTGGCTCTCTGCTCTTTTCCATCTATTGAGTCTACATTAAGTCACCACTTTACATCCATGGCTTTAGCTGACACCTATGTTCCTGTCAGTTTTGAGAGCAGTTGCAGCATCAAGATCTCAGAATCTCCAAATGCTAATATGCTTGACCTACTGTCTAGCCACTTACCATTGCTATAATTTCCTAAGACACATAACATATGGTTTCAAAGTCTCTCCCAGAAAATCCCCACATCAAGAAGTGATCCTACTTTTGGTGAGCTAGGCTGAACAACATGTCAGTGTCCTCCTTGGTTCCTGACACTGTGGGAGCATAGATCCCTTGCAGAATCTAATGGAATATGTTAACAACCACCCCAGGAACGTACATATAAAAACGCAGCATCATATATAATTTCACAAGGTTCCCAGACCCCCTGCAGCCCATCCATGATCACTGAGGGGGTATCATAGGGATGGACCCCAGTATACAAACCACTATTAGAATCTTATCTTTATTTGGGCCTCTGCTTCTTATGCTTGTGATTGAGTGAGGAAGTCTAGAAATGAAGGTAGAGCCAAGGAAAGTAAGAGCCCTTATCCACAAGGCATAGATCTGAATTGGCCTAAGGCATCCATCCAGGCCTCCTTTCTCTTTCGGGCTCCCACTCTACCTTTTAACAAAAGGAGAGATAAGTGCATGGGAAAGTAACTACCTATTAAGAAAACATACCCAGGGGCCGCCCGGTGGCGTAGCGGTTTCGTCCGCGCTTGGCAGCCCGGGGTTCGCCGGTTCGGATCCCGGGCGCCCGCCGACGCACTGCCTGTCAGCCACGCCGTGGCGGCGTCCCATATAAAGTAGAGGAAGATGGGCACGGATGTTAGCCCAGGGCCAGTCTTCCTCAGCAAAAAGAGGAGGATTAGCAACGGATGTTAGATGTTAGCTCAGGGCGGTCTTCCTCACAAAAAAAAAAAAAAAGAAAACATACCCAGTAAGTCCTCCAACTCATTTGACATCATCGATTTGTTGACATTTCATTGGAGTCCAAGAAAACACTTTCCTTTAAATATTCCACATGGTTTTTACTCTTGCACATAATTGGCCTAGTTTTTTTTTTTTTTAATGAAGATTAAATGACTCAAGGAAGGTAAAGTGCCTAGAATAGCACCTGGCACATAGTAAGTGCTGTATAGCTGTTGGCCGTTGTTGTTGTTGTTGTATTATATACACCCAGAATGACTCTTGAGGGGTGTTTCCAAATATAATGTATCAAGAAGTGAGAGAGGAAGACAATGATGGGGAGATTAAAAAGAGGAAGAAGGAGAAGGAGAAGAGGAAGAAGTGGAGGGAGAATAGAAGACCTTCCATTTATTGAGGGATTGATATGTACCAGGCACTATATTAAATGCCTTATATCTCAGTTAATTCTCACAGAAACCCTAAGAAGTAGGAGCTATTATTATCCCCATTTTACAGATGAGTTGGAGTCTTGAAGAATTTAAGTTGCCCCAGATCACAAAGTTAATGAATATGGAGCTGGA
Source organism: Tapirus indicus (assembly GCA_031878705.1). NCBI lineage: Eukaryota > Metazoa > Chordata > Mammalia > Perissodactyla > Tapiridae > Tapirus > Tapirus indicus. Next base: position 114,752,640 of record CM062942.1, on the reverse strand, counting down.
ATCTGAAACCAGATCTGCTTGATTTCAAACCTGTGTACAAACCTACTGTCCCTCATATAAAGTCTGATGTGAGAAAGTTATTTTAAAATGATTGCATGAAAAATGTTTGGTTTCTAGTAATGAATGTGTAGGCTTCCCACTTAGTAATAGTGAGGACCATACAGTTGATTGTATTTCCTTCTTTACCTTCACCACTCGAAAATTGAGAACCAAATCTGAAGCTCAACCACAGCAATTATGTTGGCCCTCATGCTTGGAATATTTGAGGGATTTTCTCTTCCTTAGACTGGATTTCCCATTTCTATTTCTATTTTTATTATTAGTTCCCATGTGACTCTTTTTGTTGTAAGACACAAAATCTTTTGTGGCTAAAAAGTAGCGGTGCACAAAACATGTTCATAAATAAAATAAAATGAATATGTTCTCTTCCTCGTCTAAAAATTATTCCTAAAATCTCCTGTATGCCACTCATTTGCTTTTCAAATCCTTTCTTCACACAATACAAAGGAATCTTTTAGCCCAAGCTCTACCCTATCTCAACTTGATAACAGGGGTCCTCTCCAACTCTATTTTAGTTATCTAACGAACATTTACATGTACTTCTCATGTGTCAGGTGTTAAGTGCTTTATAAGAATTCTCAGTTAATTCTCATTGCAACCCTATGAGGTAGATTTCTGTTATTCCTCATCTTATAGATGGGAAGCTGACACACAGAAAGGTTTTATAACTTGAGTGTCACACCAATAGTAAGTTGCTGAGCCAGGATTTAAATTCAGACTGTCTTGCTTGACTCTACACCTCCAAATGAGGCTGATCCACTTGAACGTCCGCCAACAAGGTCATGTACAATTCATGGTATATAACGGATGCTTAGTAAATATTTGGTGAATGAATGATTAAATGAATCCCAAGACTTGTCTAGGCCCATCCTTACTTCCCTTGTAGACTGGTCATATTCAGCTTTTGCTTTCACAAAAATCCTGACTCAGCTTGGTCAAGGGCATATAGCCCTAATATTACCTCTCTAGACTTGGCATCTGGTACCTGGTTTTTCTGGCATGACCCTCTATAGCCACTAAGGACTTTGGCTCAAACTCGCCCTATGATTCTCTCAGCTCCGGGAAACCTCAAGTAGGACCCTGCCCTAGCATAAGGCCCTTAAGAAACAAATGCTAAGCTTGTCCCACTTGGCTGGAATCCTGAGTAAGCTCACCCCAGGTACCCTCAAAAGGGGAGCTCAGAAATTCTGATCGATGGTGTCTGTACTGCTCTGGGATTACTGCATGGGATTGCCTTGTGCATGCCCAGATGTTCGGTCCACATTTGACAGGGAAAATTTAAATACGTAACCAACTAAAGTGGGACAGCTCTATGTGACCCTAGGGAGGGAGTTTATTGGAAGAGATGCTGTTTTAGCTTTGGGGTATAATAACAACGTTGACATCTGAAAGGCAACAGGAGACCTTCTAAAATTTTTGTCTTTTTTCAAGCCATGAAAACTGGACATACACATATTAGGGAAGGCATAGTCCTTATATTTCCAGATGGAGCTAGATGACAAAACTGCTTCTTTCATCACCTTTTATTTCTAGTTTATATTGGCTGTTCTTTTTGTTACTATTTCAATGACTCTGATGATAGTATTAAACTGTAGTGTTTAAAACAATTTGAAAGTAAAAATGGTTAATTTTATCTAAAACATTATGAAAAATCATCATGCTACAGGATCTCCAATCCAGTTTTACCCCTCCTCATGGGGAAACCTCAACCTCATGGCCCTTCCTCTATCTCTGTCTTTCTCCTTCCCACCCAGAGTTGGCCTGGTTCACAAAAGTGGGATGCAAATGGCAGAGAGATCCCCAATATCAACATGAAATTAAAAGTGACCCAAATAGGACATCATGCTTGACTAAGAGTCTGTTTCCCTAGGCTTTTCCCAAGTAAGTAGCACATTCCAGAGCATGCCGAACCTAGCTTGATAGGATGAGGAGGAACTTGGAGTGAGAGAACGCCTGTACATATAACAATGCTACTTACTCCCTGGCCTTGAGAGAAACTGCCCCTCATGCTGTGGGGACCCTGGCAGAACCCAGGTCCACGGTCCGTGTGGTTTTTCTCAGCCCTGACACTAGGGACCAAACAAAGCCCAAGCCTTCCCTTTTAGAACTCTAAACCTCAGCTCCTCCTGTTTCCCATCAAAGTCACCACTCAGAAATTTCTGCAAGGACAGGTTAAAAGCAGAGAGCTCCACCAGCCTACATAATAGGGATTTTTTTCAATAAAAAGTTACCCTAGTGGTACATTGACTGCTAAACCATTCCCTTACAACTAGGAGCATTAGCACAACCCACAGTCTTAAATCTTTCATTAGAGAGACTCAAAACAAGTCAAAGTCACAATCCCTTTTTAGTAGTCCTGTTGTAACCAGACAAGCCTCTAGGGTGGGAAGAAGTTAGTCCTTTAACAAGGGCCAGCTCTTAATTACGCTGCTTCCAGGAATGCTGAGGCACGGTCTGCATTCAACAGTACTCCGGAAGACTGGCAGCGGGCTTTTTGTCATCTAATCACCTGGTAAGACCATCATCTTTGCTTAGTCTTTCCAGAGTCTCTGAATGGTCAACGTTTGGAGTAAGTATTGCAGAACAGAGAGGGGATTGTTAATTATTTTGTGGGCCTTCTCTTCCATGGGACAATAGATTAGGCTGGACATTTATTGAGTGATGGGGGAAAGGGGGGAGGTGGGTGCAGTGGTTTCAGGATGGCCTCTGGGTCACAAGGTCAGGTTTCTAAAAGTTATTGTACAGACTGCTGTTGGTAGCTCTGCTTATTAGAGAGAATTAGATCCTTTGTGTTGTTTGTAAAAGCGAGAAAGTCCGGGCCAGACTCTGGCTTAAGTGAAACTTTTATTGCTGTCAGTCACACGGCCCTTCCAGTCTGAACCCTCTGTGGGAGTTCTTCTTGAAAGGCCAACTACATTTCCTCATTCACAGATCTGTCTGGGTAGACCCAAAACACTTCAGAGAGCAGAGAATTCCTTGTCATGTCTATACAGGTGTTTTTCATGAGATGACATGTTTAGACAGTTCTGAAAACTGTGGATTGCAGGAATTGTTAGCTCTCATCACCCTTTATTGTAATTACTTCCTTGCTGCTTGCCTTCTCCACTAGATGTAAACTCTATGAGAGCAAAAACCACAACTATTTGGTTCCCTGCTCTATGGCCAGGGCCAAGCATAGAACTTGGCATATAGTAGAAAATAAATATTTGTTGAATGAAAGCAAACACTTATATAGCACTTAATATGTGCCTGCCTAATGTTCTAAGTCAGACTTTCTCTCTATATCTATCTATCTATCTATCTATCTATCTATATCTATCTATAGATATCTCTCTATCTATCTATAGATATCTATCTATCTATATCTCTATCTATATATATCATGAAAACTCTATGGACTATTTTCAATTATTAATCCCAGTTTACAGATGAGGAAACTGAGGCCCATAAATGTTAAGTAAAAATATCCACAAGGTTACAGAACTAGTAAGTGGCAGAGCTGGGATTTGAATCTAGGCATTTGGGCTCCAGTGTCCTGTCCATGTTCTTAGACACTACTCTTTATTCCAAGGATGGTGCAGACATCAAGAGTGGAAATGGAGGGGCTTTCCTTAAGTGAAGAGTAGTAAGAAGACAGAAAAATCTCTCCAAGGTTTATCCAAATCAAATTTATTTGCCACGAAGAAACAAGTGTCCTCATTCCCTCAAGTCACTGAGTGAAAGGAGGAGGATACTAAACACAGGGGCTAGGCAAAAGCTTGGAGCGAGTGCTCTGGGGACCTGGGGAGGCCACCTTGGAGAACACAGAAGCAAAGAGGAGAGAAGCAGGGCCCTAGAGACAGCATGGATGGAGGGCAGGGAGAGAGATTGGCAGTGGGGAGCAGCAGCCTCTCAACTGCTTTAAGAAGGCATGATCATCTTGAGCAGCAGGGTAGGCACATAGAGAGAGCATCACAGCAAGACCAAGGATGGCATCGTATAATCAGTTTCCTGAGTGTCTCCCGCTGGAAGGAGGGAGACAGCCAATCCCCTAGGCATGTCCCCTAACATTTCCAGCAGCAAACAAAAGGGGACTTTTGTGAAACTCCAGAAGCAGTTCTGTCTCCCCAGGCACCTTAACAACTATAGCACTCATCTCCATATTAGCAAATTTACAGAACTCCATTCTGCTGCTGAGGAAGAGAAGAAAACAATGAAGGGAAAATGAGAAGACACTGGCATTCTAAGGAAATGCAGAGAGCTAATAAAGTTGTCCACATTACTTACTCAGGTGATACTACATATCACACTAACAGCGATCATTTAATCCCTGAGTGTCCCATAGGGTATGCACTCAAAACTGTTTTAAAATATTCATTTTCTTTAAATCCAGTTGTCTGTATTTCCATTTTGATGTACCATATATTCAAGAATGCATTTGAATATTCTATTAAAACAGATTCATTGTCAAATAACATAGAATCCTCCAAAGTAATAGCTAACATTTCAGCACTAAGCCTTCATCACAGCTACGTCAAACCCTTGATACCCCCTTCATTTCTTTCCAATTCTGGCACCAGTAACCATAGCAACATACACTGAAACCTTTCAAGCAGAACAGAACTGACAATCACACTAACAGCGCAAATACCTGAGCTGAGAAAAGAGAGGGGCGGCCCAAGTAGGTAGCTGTTGAAATTAAAAGCTAATGACAAGAAAACAGCTGGATACAAGCGCCAGCTCACACTGCTGCCTCCTTCTAGCATATGAATGCTATGTAGAGTCCAATTTGATTTATGTTTTATTAGCGATGCTGTCGTCAATGAATACTTCATTAGGCATCATCTCAATAAACAAGTGAAGTGGAAACTTAAGAAAAATAAGTTGTTTGGAGGAAAATTCAAGGGCTGCATCTGTGTGCCAAGAATTTACACCATGCATGTTTTCTGCTCGTCTGTGTAGCAAGAGACAGAAAACTGAACCTCTCTTACTGAATCCTTTCGAAATGTAAACACATGTCCATAAACTGCAAAGAATTGTCTGCTATTGAGAAAAGACTCCCATTAGCCAATTAGAGTAATTACATGGATTAAGATTTCTTGGTTTTGGTGGTTTCTTTTTTTTTAATCCCTAATTCTTTCTTGCACAGGAAAGGAAGGGATCAACAGCTGAGATAGCCAAAGAATTAAACAGGGGCAAACTAGGGCATTCTCATTTTTAGATCCCAAAACGTAATTGAAATTTTGTGCTCACCTCAACATAACATGTGATGATTTCTGTGCAAGGGAAGGCATAAAGGGTCACATTTCCCCAAGACTTCAATTACAGTAGCTTCTATCTTCTCTAAAACAGCATTTGGTCTCAGAAAATTGCCTTTAATGGTGCAGGTGTTTGTCGAGAGTATCCATCATATTTAGTCCCAAGCACTCCATATTAATTCACCAGTTTCATTAGCAGAAGCCTTTTCTTCCAGATGACAATGGAAAGTAAATATAATTTCAAACAGATATGCTATTTTTCTATGAATCAGAAAGAGGAAAAAGAAGCTGGCATCGGCTGAAGACAGGAGAAATGAGACTCCAGCACTTAAGTGCATACAGCATGGATCTCTGGAGCATATTCTGAACTGGATCCACATGCATGTCCCTCTCTAAATCACAAGGAAGTCTGCCCATGCCCAAACAGCCACTTAAAAGTACCGCCAATATCTATCAAGCAGACTATTTCCCCAACCCAGTGCAAATGATGGGCATTATTACTATCAAGAAAGGTGACATGAAACACTACTGAAAACAACTTAGCTAGATTCAATTTCTACTATTTCAGCTGGTAATGTTTCCCTAGCCCTTCAAAAAAATCACAATAATGAATTGCTGACCATATTTGTAAATGTCTCTATGGGCATGCAAATATAACGCCATATCAAGAGGTCACTTCTCTGGGAGCCTCACTTACCCATGATATAGCCAAGACCTACAGAGTCAGGAAATAAAGGCCTGTCTGCTTACAATTATTTCAAGTATAATTTAACAAGTAGTGTTCAATTCAATTCAACAAATATCTGTGTTAGATTCTTGACCCATACTTATACGAGCAGGGAAAGGCCTGGACCTAGTTTCCTTCAGCTGCCAGTCTCTGTTTCCAGAGCAAGGAAAGACCTTTCTGTAACCTTTGACTGGTAAGACTTTGTCTGCTAATTAATAGACCCTTCACTCCATCGAGGTGAGTTCCGTGGTGATGTACTAGCTGGTTGTTAGCAGTCATCCTCTCTAAAAGTCCCTTAGAAGAACATGCCCTCTAAAAGAATTCCTATGTCCTGCATAGGCCTGATTTAGTGGAAGATGCAGAGCCTCTGTTTACAGGAAGCATTAGTTCTAGCATTTCTAGGTTAGGAATGATGACTCTGCCAACAATTTTCTGTTAGATGAGAAAGGTCGTTAGAAATCATCTACTCCACTCACTGCTTAAAAGATGATTAAAAGAAAGCTCAGAGAAATAAAAGAGCTTGAATTCCTTGAACACCAAACTTATCATGTTGCTTCCCGGTTAAAACCCTTTTTTGGCTCCATGGCTCCAAGACTGAGGCCAATCTCCTTGGCATGGATTAAAAGGCCTGCATAGCTGAGCCTGGCCAACATTTCCAGTCTTTCCTCCTTGCCGCTACCCTTAACCCTCACACTCCATGCTCCAGCCACATTGAACTTTTAGGGTGATGGCTATCAACTTTGGCTTCACATTAGAATCAGCTGGCATACTTTGAAGCATCCTGATGCTCAGGCTTCACCTCAGACCAAGAGATTCTGATTTAATTGATCTCATCTGGGACCCAGACTTTGGTATTTTCTATAAACTCCCTCAAGTGATTCTAACATTTTACAAAGGTTGAGAACCAGAGTTAGGTGATCTCCAAGCTCCTTTGTGAAAGTGAGATCTCTTTCCATAGTGGTGGCAGGGAGGGGAGGTTGTTAGTGAGGATAAATTTAGAAATAACTTTAAAAGACAGAACTTCACTAGGTAGAAATGAGGAGTAAGAAGGATAGAAAGTCACATCTGGTAGCCCAGCTGAACAGGTCGTGACAAAGGGATGCAAATATTCTTCTTTACTCTCTTATATGGAATGGTTTGGATGGATGATTAGCATATGGTTCAGAGTCTATATTTTTATCCACTTCGATTTACATTTTGTTCAACAAATATTACAACTGCTCCCAATATGCACAAGCACAGATACTTCAAGTGGTAATTGGATGAAAAGATATTCCTCTAGATATGGAAACAAGTTCCACGCATTTTCATTCTAGAAAGCCAACAAGAGTCAACTCCAAGGCAACAAAACCACTAGCAAATAAATCTTCACCTTCAAATGGATACCAGAATCTCTACATTTATCAGAGGGCATGTAATGGTGGTAGTAGTAGTAAAGTGAGAAGTTTATTAATGTCCATATCCATTGTTTCCATAGAGAGACATAAATTTACACACGACTTCTAGTAGTCAGTTTCTATGATTTCCCTTGGCAAATTCATTGTAATCTGAACTGGATATGCAACCATTTAGTATCATTGCAGTTTAACCTGGGGATATGTTTCAGTTCCAAGTTAGAAGGGAATAAAAGGATCAAAATGTTTGCACTACACATTTATGATGATGCGATTAGGATATAAAGACCACGAAAGACCGGGATTATATAGATTTGGGCTATAAAAGACTCAATTAAAGACATTTGGGTGATTATCTAACAAAGGCTATGATATTTGATGAGATTAAATGTGAAATGCCAGAATAAGTATTTGAAAGTAAAATACCCGATCAATCTATTCATTTATTCAATAGACAATTGTGGCACATCGTACTAGGCATTGGTGGCACAACAGTTGGGTACACAATATCCTTACTTTCAGAGTGCTTGCAAGTCCAATGGAAGAGGCAGCAAAATAACAACAGGATAATAAATGCTAACTTTGGAGAAAGGACAGGGTATGGTGGAGCACAGAGCAGGGTCAGTTAACCAGGATTATGGGAAAGAAAAGCTTCCTCGAGTGACATTTAAGTTGAGACCTAAAATATAAATATTATTCATGGTGTGTGTATGCATGTGCCCCAAGTTGTTTAGAGAGCGTGATTCATTCTAGAAATCAAAAGCGCAGTCTGGTTAGGGTATGGAGTGTGAGCGTGAGGCATGGCAATAAAGCCAAATGGATACAGGAAGCCAGACTGAGTCCTGAGGTTGTTATGAGCAATCCATCACAACATCCAGTTGTTGGCTGGAAGCAGCTTTAAGAGAAAAAAAATGAATTCAGTCAGATGATGCATACACAGGACACAGCTTGGGTATAAACTGGTTTGGAACTAGTGTATCTTTTGAGAGATGCTGTAGCACAATCACTCAGTTGCTTTATTTCACTCTGTAAACCTGTCTGAATAACACTGTGTAGAAGTGATCTTCATGGGCTGAATCGTGCAAGTGGAATAGGGTATTTCCCTTGGGGGCCCTCTAACATTACCCCACTTTTGTTTCTTGTTTGGCCTAGGAAAAGCCAGATAAGGGTCAGCTCACCCTGACCCTGGCAGACGGAAGGAGGCAGACAGAGGGGTGTCATCAAATAAATCCCTAATGTACAAGACATTTTGCCTCAAACCTCACGGAAATTCAAACGACATCAAGGGATGTTGGCAATAAAGAGGTTAAGGTCATTGGGATGCAGTCCTCTATGGCTAGCAAAGTGACTAAGTTGACTCCTGGCTGACGTGGTGCTTGTTTCTTTGCAGAGAAATATTTCAGAGATAGGAAGAGATTTCATGATGTTGTAAAGTGCTTTGAGTTGCTTATACTCAAGTTGTAATAAAAATGCAAGGTAGTTTTGTAACAAGCACTCAAATGCTTTGGAGAATACCACAAGGTTAACAAGTTCAAAGAAATTTTGAACAGTAATGGCAAAATGCTTGATCTTTCCTCTTTTTTTTTTATTTTCAGCGTCTTTGCTAGAAAAAAAAGAAAAGCATAACCGAATAAACCCTAGAATTAAGATCTCTTTTGAGTGACAATCTCTTTAGTTCTACACAGTTAAGAGAACCCCTATGGGGTTAATAGAAGACTTTGCCTCCTCAGCAGTTGCATATTCCATTTAAAACTCTGGCTAACAAATCATTACCAGGCCTTCTGGGACATCATTTTTACCGCCTTTGGAACCTCTTTCTGGAAGCAGAGCATTCTTCTGATACTGCACAGGAAATGGGGTGCTCCTAGACCCTGCAGGACATCCAGGGTGACTGTCATGCCTGGGAGCTCACAATGCCATCCCAAGCAATGAGCCAACCACAGACTGTCAGCACTAAAAAGGACAATGGAAGTCATCTAGTGCAACTGTCACTATTGTGCGGGTGGAAACACAGGCACTAGCAGTTTACTCGAAGCCACAGGGCTAGTCCCAAAGCAGGGACTAGAACCCAGGTATCATTTTTATTTGTATGTTTTCTTAAGCAGGGACACAGAATGATAAAAGTAAGAGCTGATATTTGCTCAGCACTGACTATACCTTGGGCACAATGATAAACATTTTACATACATTAACCCACGTAAGTCTCACAATATCCTTGGGAATTAGGGACTATTATTCCCATTTTACAGATTCAGAAACTGATGGACAAAGTAACTTGCTCCGGGCTACACAACTAGCAAGAATCAGAGCCAGAATTCTAACTCGGACCTACGTGACCATAAAGCCCATTCCCATCCTGCTTCTAGAATGAGTTAAAGACAAAAGTACTGAGTCAAGAGTATGCTCTTAGGTATCCTGCCAGGCCCTATTTTAAACTTTGACTAACAGAAAGTGCCTTACTTAATGTGGAGTCTTGTTAGGAGCAAAAAGCCTCTCCAAATGTAGTAGACAGAACCAAATTTTTGGCGGAGAATATTGCATCACTAAGCAGGCTAATGGCATGAGCTTGGTGATCCCTTTGTTAATCAGAGATTTTTGTTGCAGACACATGTCGTAAAGGGCTTTGACTTGCAATTGTCTAAAACTGGTAAGGAGGGCAAAAGGAACGAAAGGAAAAGAACAGAATTTGAGCCTAGACGGCCCTGGGTTGTTCTTTAGTTGCTCCTCATGGCTCTCAGTTTTTCAGTTTCTCCTTCTACTTGAATGCTTAGCACATCTTAGCGTACTGTTTTTGTTTACAACGCTTTTCTGCCAGACAGAATACAGTCTTTCTAAAGAGTAAGGACCTTGTATTTTCTCCTTTGTATTGCTGGTGCCAAGCACAGTGCCTGACACATAGTTCATAAGAAGGTTTGTGGAACCGAATATGTGTTTGCTGAATGAATGCACTGCAGCTAAATCAGTAAGATTTTATAGGCCATCCTGGAAAACAAACCAAATGGGGCTTTTGGTAGAATACGAAAGACCATGAAAGTTCTAGTCTCTGGGGCTGTTTTGCGACTTTAAACAACTTTTGGAAATAAACAGGGACATCCAGTTCAATTTCTAGAAGTCTCTCAGACTACTCCACCTGAAGAGACTGGATGTGAGCCTGGTTTGTTCAGTTTGAACACTAGGTTTGGCGATTGGGAGTGCAGTAGAGGATCTGGAGAGTAAAAGAGAATTATGTGATTAAAGGGCCTATGACATGCACTGGATTGGCCTGAGTTGAATTGGGCTGTACAGCAGATGGGGAAAAAAGCAAGAAGATATGTATTTTTTTCTAAAACTTTACACCACAGCAATACACAATGATCAGTGAGACCCAGTAGTTAAAAATAACAAAACCTAACTCAAATAACATGGCAGCCTGTGAAGCCACCTATCAGGCACAGCGAAGGAAAGCAGGGGGACTTGCACTTTGCTTTGTCTCACATTTGCTGATGGTTTCAAGGGCTGCAACGGCAAGGGGTAGACAAGTTGCTCCCTCCACCACCCACTCTCTCTCTGTGTTCACCTCTAACTCCAGAAGCCCCCTCTAAAATGGAATCCTAAATCTGATTTTCCCCTGTTTCGAAGGCTAAAGTGAAGTATGGGAGAGAGAGGGGCACAAAGGTGCTCAGGCAGCATGGAGTGCTCAGTCTGCCGCCTGGAGTCTGTCTATGCAGCCTCACGGGGCTCATTTGAGAGAGAGGAGAGCTGCATATTATTTATGAGCACATAATATCTCAGCAAATACAGTCTCAGTCAAAAACATTTTTACCAACATGGTAAGAGCAACATGCTATCCTTAAGTAGATGAAACCATGGTTCAGAAACAAGCAGTTCAAATAAATGGCTAGTTTTCCCATTAGAAGACTTTTCAACTATAACCAGATGGGGAAAAAAAGAAAGAAAATTAACTGGGATCATAGGGCTCCCTCCATCTTGGGTGCTAATGTTCTATTGACAAGTTATAATGAGGGCTTCTCTGTCCCAGAGTGAGGAATAGGCTCATTAAAACTCGAGGAACAGGAGAGCAAGCTTTCAACTCCCTTGTTTTTTAAACTTCACTGGTTTTTAGAAATACTAAATGAATTGCCTGACAAAACGATGTTATTGATTTCAAAGTGTGTCTGCATTCTTGTGCTTACATTTGCATTTGAATCTGAGCTACTTAGAATGTCAGTTGTTGGATAGAAGAATGGAAATGAGAGTTCCGTGGTGGGCTCGAAAAGACTGATATGTTGACTCTTCCACTTAGTCACTGTGGAAATAAGCCTCACACTAACCTTGGCTTCTTCTTGATCAAAACACATCAATTAACATGGTTTGAACATTGCTTTCTTCTGGGTTAGAAGAAAGGAGGATCCCAAATTTCAAATCATTAAATAAGATGGCTGTTCCACAATGTAACCCTATTAGGATGCCAGGCAGTAACTCTGGAAGAGCCTGTTAATGTACACTCTCAATGATCCAAGCCTGAGCATGTATTATGCTTAAACAGTAAATAATCCAAAAATAACTTAGATTTGGTTCTGAGAATGCACTATGTGATTTGTGTGCATGTGTGGCAGGTGTGGCCTCCTAATTACTTTTTCTTATGCTAATATTAGCATGGATTTATATGCCTCAAGCACATAATTGATGGTAGAAAGAGGGAGAAGTCAAAGGTGACTCTGAAGTTTAGAGTCATTATTAGGAAGAGAAGTAGCCCTAAGGGAGGACAATGTTTCAGACATGTTGACTTGGAGTTGATACAGGAGGATCAACTCAGTGAAAATGTCCAGTCTCAAGAACTGGGGCTCCATATCTTCCCCAGAGGGCATAGAGTGGAATCTCAGGGAATGGCCACAGTTGGGGGTAGCTGCGAGCAGAGAGAAGATAGCAAAAGAATCCCAGAAGGTGCTATCATTGATGTAGGAGGAGAATCAGCCTTCTTCTAAGTCCCAGATTTGCAAGGAAGGACAAGTTTTGAAGAAGAGGGCAAGCAGTGTTATGAGAAGCTTGCAAGAGGTTCAAGGGGGTAAAGACTGCTACAAGGCCAGTAGACTGGAGTGTGGGAAGTCACTGTACCTCTAAGAGTATAAGCAGAGAAGAAGGCTCAGGAATCAGGTTGCAAGGAGGCATGGAGGGGAGGGGAAAAAACAGATGCAACATAGAAAGAAAGGGGTTGAAAGAGAATGAGAAAATAAACCAAAATAAACTCACAACTGACCTGGGGAGTGGGATCAAGCAAAAATGTGATTGCTTGTCTCTTTAAAGAGAGAGGTGATCTGTGCCTCTTAAAAAATTATTTTGTAGGCGAGACGGAAGATAGCTGACAAAGGAGGTAACTGGAGAAGCATGGTTTTGAAGGTAATGAAACCCAATGGCGTCAGGAACACCAAAGGTGTAGGGAGCCTCAGAGAGAAGCACGTTCGTTCTCCTCTGAGCCAACTTGGGAGGCGAGGAGAGAACGGTATGTGGAGAGACATGCTGAGGAGGTAGAAGAGGGTGCTCAGGTCATTGTACAGTAGGGGGTGAGGGATGTGATGGCAGTTGCGAAGAGAGCTGGGGAGTTGGTAATGATTAGATGCAGGAGTGTCCTCGGAAATCCAAATTAACCAAATAAAACGATTGTTGAGCAGCAATGGGAGTCCTAGTAGAGTAATCACATTTGGATTTGACTGAGTCTGTCCAAGTGGAGCAATATTTTTAGGCAATATTTAAGAATAGAATAAAGTCCAGGATCAGGGAGAAGTGTTCTAAGAAGGCAAGTTAGTGGGCGTGATCCGGCGAAAGAGGAGGTACGGGGAATAATTCCAAAGTGCCTTTCTGGTTAGGATCCAGAAGATGCTGCTGCTGCTGCTTTGAAGCTGCAGGATGCTGGTCTCAGGAAAAACCATTCATCTTTGCACACATGTAGGCACTGAGAGGACTGTCAAATGAAGTTGGTTTTGAAAGAAAATATGAAGTTTTAGCTAAAGACAGACAAAAAATGTGAAGAGGCAATCCATGCAAAGGAAAAGAAGAAAGAGGAATTTGGGGGACTTGGTATAACATTAAATCACATTGAGGATTGGATTTTATCATAATCCCACTGTGAATGAAAGACCAATCTAAAATTTCCTGTGGAAGGATAACAGTGTGAGCACGTGTTCTCAGCTTCCCCTATTATTCCATGACTAATATCTCACAAGTAAAAGAAGTTGTATTCCATAGGGGTACTAGGCAAGGACTCTGGAGGCCAAGTGAATGGGTTTAAATCCAAGTTGTTGAGACTGTAGACAAATTACTTATCCTCTCTGTGCCTTTATCTTTTTCGTGTGAAAAACAGGCACAATAAGTGACCATGTCTCATAGGCTTGTTGTGAGGAGTAAATGCATGAGACTTTATTTATTTAATATGTAAAATACTTAGAGTGCACTGGCAGAAAGTTAGCTATTGGTATTATTAATTGCTTTTGCCCAGTATCTTCATAGAATGTGGCTTATGCAACTATTTATTTTTTGTGTATTTTTCTCATGTCCCTCCTTATATTGTAAGCTCCTGGGAGGCAAAGACCATATCTTCATATTTAGTCCTGTTCTGATTATCAATAGTTGTGTCACAAACAACCTCACAACCTAGTGACATAAAACAAAAACATTTTTTTATGCTCACAGATTCTGTTGATCGAGAATTTGGAAAGGAGACAGCAGGGTTAGCTCTTCTCTACTTCATGATGGCTCAAGGTTCAGTTCCATGACTCAAATGACTGGTGGAGTAACAAGAACAGCTGGGGTCTACAATAGCTGGGGCTGGAGGATCCACTTCCAAGATGGCTTCATCACTCACATGTCTAGTGCTTGGGCAGGAATGGCTGAAGGACAAGCTTAGCTGGGACTATCCATGGGAAAGGCTACCTGTGTATTCTTCAACATGCCACTCTCAGGGTAGTTTGCCTTCTTAACATGTCAGCTCAGAGCTCCAAGAGCAAGTGTTTCAGAGAACAAGAAGGAGTGGTTTGGCCTTTCATGACCAAGCCTCAGAAGTTATATAGTGTCACTTCTCTCATACTTTACTGGTCAAAGCAGCCACACCACCTAGATTTAAGAGGAGGGGATGTAGACTCCACTTATCAATGGGAGGAACGTCAAAGAATTGAGGTCATTTTGTTAAACTGCCACAGCCCCCTTTCATGGCACATTTTGTTTATAATGCCTCAACATCTTTCATAACCGTCTCCTCCTCTCCATCCCCTCTGCTACTGCTCTAGTTCAGTCCCTTGTCTTTTCTTACCTTGAACACTGCAATCATTTTCTAGATGGTCTCTCTGCCTCCACTCCTTCCCCCTCTTATCCATTTTCCATAGAGAAGCCAGAGTGAATTTGTAAAAATCAATCGGATCCTGCCATTCCTTTCCTTAAAACCCATCAATACCTTCCCATTGCCCTTAGAACCAAGTCTAAACTTACTGCTGCTACCCACCTCTCTGACCTCCTCTCTCATCATTTCTCTGCATCATGTTTAACACCCTGGTCACTCTGACCTTCTCTTGATTTTCCTCACCCAGTCTTCCCCATCTCAGCAAATGGAACCACAGTGCCACAAAGATTCCTCTCCACCTCCACCACCCTAGTCCAGACACCCATCATCTCTCTTGACCACAGTAATAACTTCCTAGCTAGTCTTCCTGCTTCTATACTTACCCTATCACTATTCGTTCTCATCCTGCCCCTAGAGGGCTCTTTCCAAAAGTTGTATTTATATTTCATAAACATTTCAAAACTGAACTCAAACCTGCTCCTTTTCCTGAATTCTCTTTCATTAAATAGCACTGAGTTCTCCAATCCAAAACTTTGGGCTTCGTCCTTGACCTCTACTCTGTCCTCCACCACTCACAATTAGGCACCAAGTCCTTTAAAGCACACAGTGTAAAGTATAGCATTTAGAAGAAGACAATCGTGGGTTCAAGTCCAGGCTCTGTTATTTACTAGCTATGTAATTTGGGGACAGTAACTTCTCTGAGTACTGATAGTTATGTCCATAAAATTGCAGAATTAATAATATATATTTCTCAGAGTTGATATGAGTTTTCAAGAAAATAATTCTTTTCGTAAGGAAATAATTCTTGAAAACTATTTGTATCATAATTCCCATATAAGAAGATCAATAAGAGCTCCATAAAGGTTAGTTATTCTTATTATTAAATTAAATTTTTCACCTGGTTTGAATAAACAAGCTAGAAAAAGCATTTGTAGAACATCTGAGAAAATTTAAAATTGATGGTTATTAAATTACATTAGGGAATTAATTTTGCTGGTGTATAAAGTACATTATGGTTATTTGAGAAAATGTTCTTAAATTTTTTAGAGATTCATATAGATGTATTTATGGTTTAAATATCTAATTTACTTTGTATCGCCCCAGGAAAAAATAGATAATGCATATATGACAAAATATTAACAACTGTTAAATTTAGATGATGGGTATTCATTATACTATTCTCTCTATTTTTCTTCATGTTGGAAAATTTTAATAAATAAGAAATAAAATAAAGAAATAAAAAGAATGATTAAAGGTCCATCTGTGAAATCTCTAGAATAATCCACTTCTCTTCATTCTCAGTCATTGCTCTAGTTTAGAGGTTGGCAAATTTTTCCTGTAAAGGGCCAAATAGCAAATATTTTAGATTCTGTAGGCCATATGATCTCTATAAAAACTACTCGATTCTGGGGGCCGCCCAGTGGCGCAGTGGTTTAGTTCGCACTTGGCAGCCCGGGGTTCATGGGTTCGGATCCCGGGCGCCTGCCGACGCACTGCTTGCCAAGCCATGCTGTGGCAGCGTCCCATATAAGGTAGAGGAGGATGGGCACGGATGTTAGCCCAGGGCCAGTCCTCCTCAGCAAAAAGAGGAGGATCGGCAGTGGATGTTAGCTCAGGGCTGGTCTTCCTCGCAAAAAAAAAAAAAAAAAAACTACTCAACTCTGCCACTGTAGCACAGAAGCAGCCATTGACAATACATAAATAAATGGGCATGGCTCTTTTCCAATAAAACTTTATTTACAAAAACAGGTGGTGGGCCAAATTTAGCCCATGGGCTATAGTTTGCTGACCCTAATTGAAGCTCTAACCTAGAGTACAAGTACCCTTACAACCCTCTACCCCATCTCCTTCCCTTCAGCCTTGTCTCCACTCCAATCTATCCCCCACAGAGCAGCAGTAGCAGAGTTTTCACCCTGCTTAGAACTCAGAAGTAGTTCCCCATCACTTTCTCATCCTCACTACCTCTCCAACCTTGACTCTCATCGTCAACCCTCAAGAGGCCCCCCTACACACATTCTTTTCTTATACATGTGTCTTTGTTTCTATTTTTAAATAACTTTATTAAGATATCTTTGACATATAAATATTGTATATAAAGTGTGCAACTTGATGTTTTGATATACGTATACGTTGTGAAAAGATTACCTCACTCAAGCTAAATAACTTATCTGTCACCTCTACATAGTTACCATTTGTGTGTGTGTGTGTGTGTGTGTGTGTGTGTAGGTGGCAAGAATATTTAATTTAAGATCTATCCTCCTAGCAAATTTCAAGTATACAATATAATATTTTTAACTATCATCACCATGCTGTACATTAGATCTCCAGAATTCATTCACCTTGCATAACTGAAAGTTTGTACCCTTTGACCAACATCTCATTTTCCCTCCCCAACCCCACCCCAACCCCTGGCAACCACCAATCTGATCTCTGTTTCCATGAATTTGGTTTGTTGTAGATCCCATATATAAGTGAGATCATGCAGCATTTTTCTTTCTGTATACACATATTTTTTAGAGTCTCTTAGGTCTTCCTGTTTTCATACCTCTCCTGCTTGGACGATTCCTCTCCACCTCACTTCCACATTTGAAGGGTTTTACTCAAACTTCTTCAAGGTTCCCCAACATATACATATGTGTGTGCATATGCACACACACACACACATACACCAGAAACAGTCAATGTTGGAGCTCTTCTTGGTACTCTCAATATCTCCAAGGTCTCTTTGTCATAGTACTTGTCATACTTCCTGTCATGATGTGATTACTTCTCTGCTTTCTTCAGTGGTCTAGAAGCTTGTTGAGAACAGGAACTGTATCTTATTCATCTCTGTATTCTATATCTTGCTCATCTCAATGTCCAATACAGAGCCTGTTGTATGATTAAATGAATATTTAGATCTACTGCAAACATGTCCTTCATTAGGGAATTTCAAGATACTAACTATGAAGAAAAGAAGTTGGACTTCACACAATCTCTAGAAATGTAAAAATTATGAACAAAAAAACAAATAAACATAGGAACCCAATGCTTCCTCTTGGAGATGAGTTAGACCACATTAGGATCATCTAGAGGTCACTGAAGAACTCTTCAGTATCCTAAGAGGGACTCTGGTTTACTGAAAGATGTAATGCACCTCTAAAATGATTGTATCATGCCCAGGGCTGCCATCCCTAGTCCGCATGGGCTCCTTCCATCAGGTAATTACAGCCCCTCACCAGAGCACACAGCTTGGTAAGTAGAGCATGGGCTAGATTTCAGCCCCCATTCGCCACTTTGGCCTGGAACCCTTGTGCAGTGAACAACCCGTACAAACATATGCAGCAGCACTTTTTGTGTCCCCAGATGATATCTATGAATGGGTCAAAGCAAACAATAGCATAATTCTTGCAATCTGGACAAACAATCCATTGGTACAGCATTCACTCCTCAGCTTTCACTGTACCAATAGTTCTCAACAGAGGGCATACAGTGAGGATAGTATCAGAATCACACAGGAAACTTTTTCAACCCTCACATACATGCTACCACACCCTAGCTCCTGCTCTCAAAATTCTGATGTACTTCCCTACAGGTGTTCTTATCTCCAAAATATGGCATGCCCCAGGGGGCAGAACGTGACTGGATGTGGGTGTGACTTCCCAATGCTCCATAGGTGATTCTAATAGCCCTTCCACCCCACATACCCGCAGTGGCTTGAGAGTCAGTTAACCACTGGTTCAATCCACAAGCAAAGGAATTGGTTTGAGCCATGTTCCAGGTACCTGTCTGTAGTTAAAACCAGGTCCAGACCATACCTTCTGAAAGACCTTGGTAATATACAAATTAAATAACCAGGCCAGGCCTGACTCAAACACAAATCATGCCATGATCCAGGTTGTGGCCTGAGTTATTTAAGCGAGAAAATTGCAGTGTAAACAGGTTGAGTTGTGAGTTTTACCACACTGAAGTATCAAGCCATGTAACTGGGAAATTAAACCATTCTGTTTATAGGGAAGAATTCATTTTGGATTTTTTAATACACCATCCTCAGATTACTTGATGAAGAGTTGTATTTCAATTATGTTAAAGCTACATTTCTTCAATGTCTATTATGTGCAAGGCTGTGAGTTGGGAACTGTAAGGGATATAAATATTAAAAAATAAGAAGCAGTATCATTCCCTCAAGGAGCTTTAAGACCAGTTGAGAATAAATCAAGTGGGGAAATAATTCAAGGTATATAGAGCTCCTCAAACAGGAGGTAAGGTATCCTCCTCTCAGAAGGGCTTTTAGGATCCATAGAATGGAGGATTTTGTTGCTGATGTCATTTGTGGTTGTAACGAAGAAAAATATTTTAAGTTTTAATGTACACTATCTGAATAGTTGAGCCACACAATAATCTGGGATATTTGGGTGATTGGGATATTGGGTGACACTGCCCACCCTTCCAGTTCCATTCCTCTCCCTATATGCCAATTTTCACATACTCCTTTAGAGTATGGAAAGTCCTTTCCAGCCACATTAGAATCACTATGAATGTATAAAGCAAACATTAATAGAACTGAAGGGAGGAACAGACAGCAATACAGTAATTGTAGGGGACTTCAATACCCCACTTTCAACAATGGATAGATCATCCAGACAGAAAATCAATACGGAAACAGAGGACTTGGACAACACCATAACCAAAATGGATCTCTGTATTCACATGCAGAATACTCCATCAGACAGCAGCAGAATACACATTCTTTTCAAGTACACAGAACATTCTCCAGGATAGATCATATATTAGGTCACAAAATAAAACTTAACAAATTTGTGAAGATTGAAATCATACCAAACATTCTTTCCAACCACAATGGTTTGGAAGTAGAAATCTGTAACAGGAGAAAAAATGAAAAACTCATAAATATGTGGAAATTACATGACACACTCCTGACCAACTAATGGGTCAAAGGAGACACCAAAAAAGAAATCGGAAAATATATTGAGACAAATGAAAATGAAAACACAGCATACTAAAATTTATGGGAGGCAGCAAAAGCAGTTCTAAGAGGTAAGTTTATAGCAATAAACACCTACACTAAGAAAAAAGAAAGATCTCAAATAAACAACCTAACTTTAAACTTCAAAGAACTAGAAAAAGAAGAACAAACTAAGACCAAAGTTAGCAGAAGGAAGTAATCAATAAAGATTAGAGCAGAAACAAATGAAATAGAGACTAGAAAAACAATAGAAAAGATCAATGAAACTAAGAGTCAGTATTTTGAAAGGTAAATAAAATTGACAAACATTTAGCTAGACTAACTAAAAACAAAGAGAAGACTCAAATAAAATCAGAAATGAAACAGGAGACATTACAACTGATACCACAGAAATAAAAAGGATCGTATGAGACTACTATGAACAATTATACAAATAATTGTTTGTATAAACAATTATACAATTATATACAATTATACAAATAAAATGGGCAAAGGACCTGAATAGACATTTTTCCCAAGAAGACATACAAGTGGCCAACAGGTTTATGAAAAGATACTCAACATCACTAATTGTCAGGGAAATGCAAATCAAAATCACAATGAGATATCACCTCACTTCTGTTAGTTTGGCTATTATCAAAAAAAAAAAAAAGAGAAGAGATAACACATTTTGACAAGGGTGTGGAGAAAAGGGAACACTTGTGCACCGTTGGTGAGAATGTAAATTGGTGCAGTCACTATGTAAAACAGTAGGGAGGTTGCTCAAAAATTAAAAATAGAATGACATTTGATCCAGCAATCCCATCTTTGGGTATATATCCAAGGAAATGGAATCAAGATCTCAACGAGATATCTGTATTCCCATGTTCATTGCAGCATTTTTCACAATAGCCAAGACGTGAACAATCTAAGCATACATAGATAGATGAATAGATAAAGAAAATGTGATATACATATATGTGTGTGTATATATATATTGGAATATTATTCAGCCTTAAAAAAGAGGGAAATCCTACCATTTGTGATAGCACGGATGTATGCTGAGGACATTATTCTAAGTGAAATGAGCCAGACACAGAACGACAAATACTGCATGACCTCACTTATATGTGGAATCTAAAAATATCACACTCATAGAAACAGAGAGTAGAATGGTGGTTGCCAGGGGCTGGGGCTGGGGAAAATGGGGAGTTGTTGGTCAATTAGTACAAAATTTCAGTTATGCAGGATAAATAAGTTCTTGGGATCTATTTTACAGCATGGTGATAATAGTTAACAATACTGTATTGTATACTTGAAATTTGCTAGAAGAGTAGATCTTAAGTGCCCTCACTACACACACACACACAAAAAGTAACTATGTGAGGTAATGGATATGTTAATTAACTTGATTGTGGTAATCATTTCACAAGGTATACCTATATCAAAACATCACATTGTACACCTTAAATATATATAATTTTTATTTGTCAATTATATCTCAATAAAGCTGGGAAAATTTTTTTTAAACAAAGTATCTGAAATTGCTAAAGAAAAAACAATCACTAGTGGTGATGAAAGGTATTGTTAATGGGAGTATGTGAATGGTGTAGGAGCAAGATTAAAAGGTTAAGATGCACATATATGAAAAGTGTCCTAAGAGAAATTACGACATGAAGTGCTATGATATCCTCAAAAAGCTTTTTGATTTCCAAACAGAAAAAGACGACATATGGTTGGGGATCTCAAGAGAGAGATGAGGTTGAAGATAAACTTCAAAGGATTAATAAAATTTTACCAGTGGGTGTTGAAAGCATTCAGAGTAGAAAGAATAGCAGAGGCAAAGGTCTAGAGGTGGGAAAGTGCAGGTAAAAGTGCTCAGGGCAAGGCAATGATTGTGTTAAGAAAAAAAGTTACATGTTGTGTATAATGGGAGATCAGTCAGGGGAGGGAAGCCAGCCTCACCCTTGACCTCCACGTGATGGTTTCCATCAGACATTATCCTAGGCATGGCCATTGTCTGGTTTCAATCTCAGGTAACTTTTGGATTGAAAGGAAACACGTTTACATCATTAGGCACCACAGATTTCTCAAGTTTTGTTCCACTTGGCATAAAACTGATATTGATATTGATGTCAAAATTGAGAGATGCTGTAAAGTAGTGGTTCAGAGCAGACTCGGGCCAGATTGCTTGGGTTTGGGTTGTAGCTTCAGCACTTACTAGCTGGTGATGTTAGACCCGTCACCTAGCGTTATGGGCTGAATTGTGTCCCCCCAAAATCTGTATGTTTAAGTCCTAACCACCAGTACCTCAGAGTGTGGCCTTATTTGGAGAGAGGGTCTTTACAGAGATAATCAAGTTAAAGTTACAGTGGGCCCTAATCCAATATAACCAGTGTCCTTATAAACAGGGGAAATTTGGACGCAGAGACAAACATGCACAGAATAAAGATGGTGTGAAGAGATGTAGGGAAAAGACAGTCACCTACAAGCCCAGAAGAAAGGCCTGAAATAGATTCTTCCCTCAGACCCAGGAATCAAACCTGCCAGGACCTTGATCTCAGACTTCTACACTACAGAACTGTGAGACAATAAGTTTCTGTTGTTTAAGTCACCCGGTTTGTGGTACTCTGCTACAGCAGCCCAGGAAACCAATACACTTAACCTCTCAGGCTTCAGCTTCCCCACTTGTAAAATGAGTATATTAACCACCTTATAGGGTAGTTGTGCTGAATAAAAGACTTAAAACACATAAAGTACTTAGAGTAATGCCCAAAATATAAGTAATGTTATTTTTTTTCTTGTCAAACCATTTCTCTTTCTACATTCCAGTAACTTCCTTGTGGATCTCTCTATAAGGAAGACTTAGATATTTGCCCTTTGCTTTCAATAAGCTCCTCTTAGCTTGTAATCACTGTCCCACTTTAAGGTTGCTTCCTATGAAAGTTTTTACACTTTGCCTTCCAATCAAACTGCTTCTCAGTGCAAACATACATCTTTCATTAAACATATTTTCTTTCACTCATGTTGCCTGAACTTCTGTGACCCTATCAAATAGATTTCCCACAAATTCCTTGTCCTGGCATCTCTTTTAAGGATGCACTTTCAAAAACATACCTGCTTTCCATTTTACCTGCAAATAGCAAAACAATATCAACTGGCAGAGATAATTACCCACTTGTGAAAGAAAGTGTTATTTCTTTCTACTGCAATGCAGTGCAATAGAAATGTCACTCCAAGTCAGGTTATATTAAGTAGCTTTATGTCACATGACACAGTGTGAAGTGACACATGCTGTGCTTCTGGATTAGATCTGGGGTCACAAATCTAAAGAAACACTTTTGTAATGAAGCAAGTACTAGTGGCTGTAACAAACCTACTATTCATATTTTTTTCTTATGTTCTTTTTTTAAATTTGTTGGGGCAATAAGGGTGTTGAAATTAATTGTGTAATTTAACCACATCTCTAACATTAATTTTTAGCTGTATTGAGAACCTTGGTGTCTGTCTCTGCTTGACAGTGGGGGAAAGGCCCCTACAGTGAGAGATTCATGTCTGGGAGTCTCATCCTGTCTTTGCTATGACTAGCATGTGACCTAAGGCGAGTTCCTTTCTCTTTCTGGGCCTCAGTTTCTCCATTTGCAAATTTAGAGTGCTGGACTAGATGATCTCTAAGTTTCACTCAGCTCTAAAATGTTAACATATTCTTAAGCTCTGTGATAATGCGATGTAAGACTCTGTAAGGGCATAAAGGCCAAGTAATTCTTGTTTTTCCCAGTGGCATTTGGCTTTCTATCTGAAGTCTCTATTACTTGCATTTTAAATTCTGCTTTAGCTCCCCATGAGGCTTTACTAACAGCATTAGAATTAGAGAGCTAGATATCTTTTACTGGTCCCAATGATTACGTGATGAATACAAATATATTACCAGAAAGTTCTTTCACAAGGTAAGTAACATTCACCGAAAGGCTTCAGCAAGGCACTGATGTGAGGACAAAAGACAAATTACAAATAATTGATTGAGGTTTTCATGTGTGTGATGAACAACCCCATTTTCAATTATATGTAAAATGTAAACATCCGCCATTTTTTTGCAGTAGACAAAAGTTATCTTATGGATGTTATATGTAAATGTGGGTACTTGAAAATATTCATCTGTAATGAGACAGAATTTGACTGGCAGGAAAGAGAACAAAGGGGAAGAAGAGATCTGGGGGCCAGAAAGATGGCTCTGGGATAGAAGCATGAACACTCCTTTCTCTTCCCTATAGCCCTCATGCACTCACCCCAAGGGGACTGAGCAGATATGGTGGCAGAAATGTTGCAAGTACAATGAGAAGCATTTTTTAGGGCATCTCATTAGGAAGGAGTGTCTGAAAGGATTACAGTCAGCCTAGAAAATCAGGAGACAAAAGGTAATGAAATCTGTCCTAGGCTGGGCATGTGCCAAAGAGTGTGGGATTTAGGAAAGAAAGTGATTAGCATGGGTATGTGTGGTGGGTTCAGGGTCGGGGGAGTAGGGCAAGTTAGATGACTATGGAGAAAGCCATTAGAAAGGAGCTGGCTTTTTCCTTCTGCTAGCAACTGAGGAAAATAAGAACTGAAAAGCTAGGTGTTTTTATTTTTAATCCAACCATAGCAAATTGGACTCTGATATCACAGAGTGGTGAGTTACAAATGTATCTATCTATATCATATTTGAGGCTGAGAACTGTCACTCTGCACTGAAGTACAGTTTGTTCTATGAATGGCTGGAGGAGCACAAGGAGTCTGGACCACTAGGGGAGAGTGACATTCAGGAAAACGAAAGGGCAGGAGAGTTTCCAGGTTTTTGGCAAAAGAGGAAAACCCCTTTAATCTCAAGATTTTCAACCCAAGGACCAGGGACCTTGGAAGAAAAACTCATTATGCATTGTGTGCAGACAGTATATGTAATGTTTCTCACATACATATACACCACTATTTTCCACCACTTTCTTTTTTTAAGATAACTATTTATCTCTTTGTGATTCATAAAACAAAACTCCATCTTTAGATGAATACACTCATGAGTCATAGTCATACTTAGGTGTTTCGTACTTTATCAATCACCAGATCATGTGCAGTTACCTGACATTTTTGAAAAGGGATCTTCATCCTGGAAGTGTTTGGGACCTCTCCTTTAATGTCTTAGATGGTGGCAATGGATGAGTCTAACAGAAAATGCCCTAGTAAAGGATTGCCTAGTCCATTGGCTACAGTGTCCTTGACAAATTCAGAAAAGTTTATGGATACTGGTGAAGAGAATTTCTTAGAGAACCTGTCGTTTCTGTTTCTGGCATGATGGATGTGGTGAGCTTTAGAGTATCTGATATCTCTAGAGAAGAGATAGGGAGAGAAGGTGAGAAGGAGTGAGAGACTTGGGAGCTCTCTGCATTGCCATGGGCAGTAGACTGGAGAGGAGAGAAGAGCAAGTATCAGAAAGAAGTCTCTCTTCTTTACAGGGTGTTAAGTGCACAAGAGTTAGGTCTCGTCAGCTCCTACCATTTGGCACTCATGGGGGTGACTGTCAGTCTGCTAGGGCTGCTATAATACAATACCATAGACTGAGTAGCTTATAAACAACAGAAATATATTTCTCACAGTTCTGGTGACTGGAAGTCCAAGATCAGGGTGCCAGCCCGACTGGGTTCTGGGAGAGCCTGCTTCCTCATTCATAGATAACTTTCTTCTCACTGTGTGGAAGGGAAGAGAGAGCTCTCTGAGGACTCTTTACAAGGGCATGATCCCATTCACAAGGGCTCCACCTTCATGACCTAATTACCTCCCAAATGTTCTACCTCCTAATACCATTGCACTGGGGATTAGATCTCAACACATGAATTTTGGAAACATTCAGTCCGTAACAGTGACCTTGTCACAGAATTCTGGCCTTTCTCTCCTTTGAAAATTTTACAGAGTTCTCATGCTTTCGGGAGGAAAGTCACTATGCACACACTTTTAAATACCCATACACACACACACATACAGTACTTGGGGTCTCAGACATGAGTAGGGTCACTTGAAATATATTATATAAATGCTGTCCTTTCTTTCATCCCCCCTACTTCCACTCTTCCTCTTCATGATCAGACGAAGGGCTTCTTTGTGCAAGTTCCTGACTAGGTAGCAGTATACCAAATGAGTACTGCTATAGTTAAATTTCAAAGTATTCATTGAAACGTGGTTTCGGGTGAGCTGGGAATGTAGACATTATGTACACTGGGGAAAATGCTGCCCAGTCCACTAACGGTAAAAGGGCCCAGCTACTTCCTAATAATGAAATATGAATTTGTTACTGCTTCAGATCAAAGATCTGGCATGTTATCGGAGTAATGAAAAGGAACAGTGATTTTATTTTTGTAAAGATTTATTTTCAAGAGTAAAAGAAAAGCTAGACTCTTTGGTAATATAACTCCCTCAATGTGCAGAGGAGAGCAACTTCAATAACCCAAGAATAACTTGACTGGATAGGCAAGGATATAACTTGAAGAACATGTTCATTTAAAAGAAATATTGAAAGAAGAAAAAATCTTGCCTCCCAACCCTCAGCAGATCAGACATTACAGGAACCACAAAGAAAAAAAAGAAAACTAGGTTGCAAGAAATTCTTTTTGATACCTAAATCCTTCTGGAAGGTACAAGACAGATCTTAACTACACAACCTGTCTAGGTTCTCCAACTGTTTGGTCACTTTTTTCCATTTTCACCACTCTCTCCACAATTATTAAATATTATTACTGCATTTGCCACAGATGCCTTGCTTTTAAGGATTCCATTTTAAAAGCTGAAGTACCCAAGTGTTTATTTTTTGTAATACAGAATATTCTAATGGTGCTCTTTAGCAAATGCTACAGCCACCTCATGCCCGTTTTCCATTATGAGTCATTATTTTAAGATGTGTAACTTGGCTACAGAAAATTGCTCTACAAAGACACATGAACAGCAAGTTCTCATATGAGCAAGGAAATTTTAAGATGATGAAATGCTAAAAAAAAGATAATAAATAGTCTTTAATAGCTTAGACTCCCTTTCTGAGCTCTTAAAAGTTGAAAATGAGTTGTTGAGGTTTTGCTGTTGTTTTTTTTTTTTCTTTTTTTCTTTTCAGAAATAAAAGACAATCTATTAGGCCTCCATCTAGCACAGACTTTTTTCTGACTATCCTGCCCTTATAAATCAGGCTATAAAGAGGTGAGAATCAACTCCAGATTTGTTGCACCTTTCTTTCGTAGAGTCATGAATATTGCTATTTTCATTGGCTTTAGAAAAAAATACAGTGCCGTTTGTAGTCATTAAAATAGTATTGTTTAGGGAAGGTCTCATTAATGTTCACTTTTTAAAATTCTGCCCTTGGGGCATTAAGTGGTAAAAAGAGCATGAGCTTTGGAGTGAAATAGCGCAAAATTCAAATCCTGGCTCCGGACTCAGAGCCTGAGTTTTCTCAGACCTAAAATAGGGACTATACAGATTGTAAGGATTACATGAGATAAGGCACACAATATCAGTCAACACTGTGTCAGATGCCTAGTAGGCACACAATAAACAGTAGCCAAAGTGATGATGATGGTGGCCATGGTTTCATTCCTTGGGAACAAAAATTTGGCCCAGATCTCATCTGGCCAAAAAGATTGGCAGAATGTGTGAATCCATGTAAGGCAAGGCTCTTATTAATCTCATTCCATGAACTTCAGTCAGTGGTTGGGAAACACACACACATCACATACCCACAATTAACTTTCCATCTCTCTGAGTCCCAGGGAATATGTAGTGAAAAAGGGTTTCTGGAAGTGGTAAAAGGGAAGGAAGATATAACAATCAATGGAAAATACTTATTTGCCAGTCTCCTGTGCTAATACCAACTCAAAGTAAACTTACACAGTGCTTAAAGGAAAGCTCCCAAATAAGTATCAGGAAACTTCTAGTAGCCTTGAGATAGTATGAGAATAGAATCTTACAGGATACAGCTATTGAGAACCGCCGCCCCGCACCCGCTTTAAATATCATTCCAATCCCTATCACCAGAAACAAGAGGGATTTTCTAAATTGTTTGACTCAGGCTTAAGCGATACAGAGGATGGGGTTGCAGATACCACTATTGTGCTGAAAGACCTCGGCATAGAAGACCAAGCTAATGATATGTTCCTGGGGCAAACCAACCAAATGTCTTGGGGTTAAGTCATATTCTTGTTTTCTTGTGGATGTGTGTTGATACTGTTCACGATGTATTTCTTGTACATACTTAACACAGTCCATCCCATTTAGCCAGCAACACTGAAATAATGCATTCTTGACAGTGACTAGGGTTGGGGTGTTGCATTTGTAAGCAAAACACACTCCACTTCCTCAATATTGGCTGCTTTAGTGGAGGCTCTTACAGCTGACAACACAACAGAGAACTTCATAAAGAAAGTCTCATGATAGCTGTTATTTATTATGCAAATGTTGCCTGCCATGGCAACATTGCATCCAGGAGTTTGCTTTATTTGCACTAGGACATGGCCTGCATATTCAAATGAAGGCAGCCCTACATTATGCCTACACATTACAAAGATTTTGTTTTCCTTGACACTTACAGGAGAACAAACTGCAATTAATATAGCCTGTTTAAGCAGACAGCACCCAATTAGTTATCATCCATTTTCAGATTGGGATGCTAGACAAAAAACATGGAGCTGGGCTTCTTATTCAAAAGGAAAATACATCCAAACTACAGGTTTTCAAAGACACATTTAACTCACAATGGCAAGGATACTCACTTAGCCTTTAATGTGAAATGGAGTGTTAATTTTTCTCTGTCACCTCTTAATTGCTTCCTTATTATACTGTTCAAGCAGTTAATTGCTAGACTGAGTGAAAGAGTGTTTTCAGGGGAAAGGAAATGCCACAGCATGAAAGAAAAAAAAAATAGAAGCAGTTCACTAGAGTAATTGGGTCTGATATAACATTAGCTATGGTATTCCTTTTAATGGTATCTACAAAAATTAATAGGCAAAGCTAAATTGTTTGTGACTGGGAAAGTAGAGAAAGATTGTCAGTTGGCATGCCTGCATGTGACTTGCATTGCTGTCATTTACCAAGCAAGCAAGTGGACTCTTCCATGCCATCTACACTTGGCCCAGATGTAGGCTGCCTTCCCCATGTGTGGTGCAGATGGGGACATCTCCAGAAGCCAGATATTCCTAGTGCAGAAGCTTGTTCCAGGGGGCCACGCGGACACTTGCTTGCTGTCTTCCTTGGGTTAACTCTTCATAGTATAATTGAGGGGGAAAAGAAGACAGAAAGCAGTTATGTCCTATGCTTCTCAAGGCTTTGGAGTTCCCCGTACAATTCCATTTATCCCTTAGGGAAATTGACCCTTTTAGTATAATCAAAAATGGGAGTTGACACTGTCAGAACTTGATTGTGCTTCTTCAGCAAAGAAATGGATAGTCAGAATAAAAGGCAAGAATTACAGACATTTATCTAAACAACAAAACATAGATCACTGGCTTTAATGAGGATGTTTGCATGCCAGTGTTAGAGAATTCATAATAAGTATTATTTTCTACACCCTTTAATTTTATTAGAGCATAGCAATTATTAATGAAGAAAGACGGTAAAGAAAACACTTGCTTTAACAGTGAGGTTAGAAGAGAAATTTTTATTTGTATTGCATTTTAATTATGATCAAAAGAAATAACTTTGTTGAATCTTAAATTTAACTTCCCAATGAAATATAGAAAGAATGTAAACCATTTATTGAATTGTGTTCATTAGCGTTTACTTAATGATTAATTCATTGGGCTCACTCTATCAGCTGTTCCTGTTTGTTTACTGTTTATTGAAGTCTGCTGATCTTCCCCTGGTTTTGCTTCTAGAAAGGCAGAGGTGAGAGATGGAGAAAGTGATTGAGGGTGGATTCCTTTTATGAATGGAACAATAATACAAAACTGTACCAATGATCCACCTCCAAAGATACAGATGTAGAGAAAATTCAGTCCTAAAATAGACAATGCTCAATTACAAGGTACTGAAATACTAAGCAAGTAAATAAAATATTTAATATAAAACATCACAAAGAAAATCTTCTAGGCTTAGCACACTTCTGCATACAACCACAGGGCAAACAATCTAGAACAGTGGTTCTCAGCCTAGGATTTATTTGTGGGTATCAGGGGTCCATAAACAACCTAAAATATTGCATGAGAATTCCATGTGTATGTGAGTTTCTGTACATTTTTCTCAGAGAGGATATATAGCTTTTGTATTAATTTTCTATTCTGTGTAACAAATTATCACAAATTCAATGGCTTAAAATAATACACACACATTTATCTTGCAGTTTCTGTTGGTCAGGAGTCTGTGAATGGCTTACTAGGATCTTCTGCAAGGCTGCCATCAAGGCGTGAGCCAGGACTCCAGTCTTATCTCCAGGCTTGACTGGGGAAGGGTTGGCTTCCAAGTTCACTCTGGTTGTGGGAAGAATTCATTTCCTTGTGGTTGTAGGACTCATGGCAGCTTGCTTCATCAAAACCAGCAAGGTGAGCAAGACCCTAGAGTCAGTCTGATAGCAAGAGAGAGTCTTGTATAAGATAATATAATTACTAGAGTGACATCTCATCAATTTTGCCATAGTCTATTGGCTATAAGCAAGCCACATGTCCTGCCCACACTCAAGAGGAAGGGAATATACAAAGCTGTGAACACCAGGAGGCAGGGAAAATGGAGGCCACCCTAGCTTTTCATATTTTCAAATGGACCTAAGATTTTTTGAAAAGTTATAAACCACTTGTCTGGTCTACAGAGTACATGCACAGTATTCATTATCTATTGTTGAGTCACAAATTACCATGAAACTTAGTGTCTTAAAACAACAATAATTCATGATTACCAGAGGGGAAGAGGGTGGGGGGAAGGCAAAAAGGGTAAAGGGACACATATGTTTGGTGACAGATAAAAACTAGACTATTGGTGGTGAACACGATGCAGTCTATACAGAAACTGATATATAATAACGTACACCTGAAATTTACACAATGTTATAAGCCAATATGACCTCAATAAAATAATTTAAAAAAACAATAATCATTTATTATCTCTCATGGTTTCTGTGGGTCAGGAATTCAGACAAGGCACAGTGTGAATGGCTTGCATCTGCTCCAGCCTATCTGAAGTCTCAGCTGGAGGACTCAAATGACTGGGAGCCGGAATCATCTGAGGGTTTGTTCACCCACGTGTCCAATGGTTCATGCTTGCTATCATTTAGGAGCCTTGGTTCCTTTCCACATGTGTTTCTCTGTGTGGTCTCTTTATGGGCAAATTTGGGCTTCCTCACAGCATGGTGGCTGGGTTCCACAGGTGATCATTCCAAAAAAGAGCCAGAGAGAGAGCCAGCAGAAGCCATATCATTTTTTCTGACCTAGCCAGAATTCCCATAGCTTCACTTCTAATGTATTCTATTGGTGAAAGAAGTTACAAAGATTCACTCAGTTTCAAGATGAGGGAACAGAGACTCCACCTCTCATTGGCAAAGGAGATGGGATAAATATGAGGGTGGAGACATTCTTGAAAATACAATCTGCCACAACAAATGAATGTAGGCCTTCAATAAATATTTACTGGGCTCCTACATTTTGCATAGGTAACTGATGTAGGCCTTCAACAAATATTTATTGAGCCGTAACCCTGAGATTTAAAGCATCCTGGAGAAATCCCAACACTAAACAGAAACTCACGACTTGTAACTGAGTCTCCAGTATCTCACAGAAACCTGCCCTTTATCAGGGCCTTTCACCTTTAACAAACACAGTCTCTCCAATCTCACAAATGAATTCTCTTCATCTTACAGTAGAAATGCTCCATAATTGGTTCCCCTGCATTTTGTAGATATAGCAAACTACCAATTGTATGATTCATTTACTCATTCATTTCTTATTTGTTTATTCAACACATATTTACTGAATACCTACTACGTGCCAGGGACTGTTCTAGGCACTGGGATTACAAAGATGAACAAGGTAGACATTGTTCCTGCCCTCACCGAGCTCTCAGTCCAGTGGAGGAAACTAAAAACTAAACAAGCAATTACAATACACTGTGCTAAATGTAAGGGAAATATAGAGTGCCATGGACTTGGGTCAGAAAACACCTCCTGAAGGAAGTGACAGTTACCTACAAATCCAAACTGTAGGTTCTATAAAGGCAAATACTCTCTACAGTATATAATATAGGCACTGAATGAGTGCTTAATAAAGCCTTGGTTAGTAGGTTGAATCTTATCACTCTCTTCTAAAACCTTCAGTGGTGCACAACTATCCTAGGACATTTAGAGCCTTATGTGACTTGGCATTGCCCTTATTTTCCAACCACACCCTTCCAACCACCCTGCACTCTCACCATTCCTAAAACATGGCATACACTCTTACACTGCTACAACCTTTGTCTGTGATGTTACCGTAGCCTCAAATGCACTTCCTCTTCTGTGTGTGTGTGTGTTGCCTGTCCTATCTTATTCATTCCAAAAGTATTATTCAAACATCATGTTATACCTAAAGCCTTTCTTGACCAACCTCACCCAAGCTGGAGTTAACTGCATCTTTCCCTTGGTGCGCACAACACTAAGTTTATACCACTTGTTTTACTTTGTCTGGCATTATAATTACTTCTGTGTGTCTGTCACCTCCCTTATTCATTAATTCGTTCACTTGTCAATAAGCATCTACTAACTATTTGCTATGTATTCTATGTTAGATGCTGGGGCTACAATGTAGAAAAATTATACAAGGTTCCTGCCCTTAGGAAACTATCCCATTGCTCTTAGCACAATAATTCATCCAGCGCAGAAGTCTAATGTACATTGAATAAATGAATTGATAGTGGGATGAATAGTTTGAATCTTGATTATATTTCTCTATATATGTATATTTTCTCAAATCACAGAAAGCCTATGATTTTAAAACTAAGAATATATGTTACTTCTTAGATGAATCAATTGGACCAAATCCAAATAAGCCCAAGATGGTTTGTTTCAAAGGTTCTGGTGATTACCATTTTAATTAAATAGCTACATTGTCCCACGTGAGCTGACAGACTATATCGTTTGTATGAGTAGTTTCATTCACTCTAGCAAATTATCGCTATATGTATCATGCCTAGACTACAGTTTTGCTAAACAAGTAGCACTGTTTGCATACATATCATCTTCTCCCAATTTTATTGAAAAATAATTGACATACATCACTGTGCAAGTTTAAGGTGTACAGCATGATGGTTTAATTTACATCTATTGTGAAATGATTACTACAATAGGTTTAGTTAACATCCATCATCTCATATAGATACAATAAAAAGAAAAGAAAAAGAATTCTCCTTGGGATGAGAAGAATCACATATCCCAAAAACATTTTAATGCAGGATGAGATTCCTGGATGAACTTCCCATTTATTTTCTTCCCTTCAGATAATAAGTCCATGGACCGTTTGTCTTACTGTACATATCATACTACCATCATTTTCAAAACAAATTGTTCCCAAGTTCCTACTGTGTGACATGCACTGTGTCAGGCACATCCTTAAATAAAATGCCTCTAGAGACTGACTAGGAAAATCAACAACGTTACAACCATCAAACTATAGAGAGACAATGGAAACAGAGACAGTGCTTTTCTCACTCCCTCTCCAAAATAATTGAAGAATTAATCCTTATATCTTGATAAATAGTAAAATGTCTCTCCCACTCATTCCTCCTTCTGTATTGGCTTTGGCGTGTGAGTGTGGTATTCCTGCCAAATGAGTCAAACAGGATAGGAAAGTTATTAACCAAGCATATGCGGGACAAGATCACTCTGGAAAAAAAAAACTCCTTCAATATGCCACACTAGTGTGTCCTGCTACCCTCAATCCCCCCCGCACACACACCCCTGAATTTAACACCCTGACCACTTCCATTGACAAACAGTATCCTTCCAATTTTCAGAGCTCGAAGTCACACTGCACTTCCGACACCAATGGAAGTACGACAATGGCAGCTAATGGATATCCCCTTGTGTTAGGCAAGCATGTTGACCCAAAGCACACTGTCATTACAGATCTCTTCCAAGTCTCATCTTGACCCCTAATCAGGGCTTTTAAAATTAACAATCCTCTTAACTACTTCATTTTTTATTATCATATCCAAACGAACCAGCTATTAGGGCCTGACACCTCACTCATTACGAAAGGTGTTCTCTGAGCTGCTATGCAAAGCTTTGATAATACAGCCAGTCACACATTCTATCACTTGTCCTGTCAGCTGGTTGGTTGATTGGGCTGTTTATACTGCTCATAAAAAAAGGAATAATCTGTGATATTTACAGTGCCATTAGCCGACAGGTTGGAATCCTGCACTGCATTCTGTAGGTTCTCAAACCTTGCAGGAGTTTCTGCGTTCCTAGAAAA
The DNA here is from genome assembly GCA_031878705.1 of Tapirus indicus. Lineage (NCBI taxonomy): Eukaryota > Metazoa > Chordata > Mammalia > Perissodactyla > Tapiridae > Tapirus > Tapirus indicus. The sequence continues at coordinate 114,718,536 of CM062942.1, read as the reverse complement.
TGTGTCCCTGGAGTCATATGGGTTTAATAAGCTAATAAATACCATCTGAACCTCTTTGTGACTTATTTCTGGCTACAATATGAAGATGGCAAAGCTAGCTGAATACAAAACCAAAAGAAAAATCTGTGGTTGTGGAAGTTAGTATTTGGGAAAAAAAAAACTCTGGTTATTGGCTATTAACCCAGCACTTGGAATGGAGAAGGGAAAATATAGGCCCAGGACTTCCCAATATGTTTCCACTGTTCCAGAGAGGATCTTTATTATCACCTACTCCCAACCAACCACCAACTGTGTTCATCTAGTTTGTCAAAGGGACTTGTTTATCAACATTGCTGAGAAGCATCTGAGTGTGTCATTTTTTCACAATGTACAACCAGTTAATACTAGTGTGGGCAGGGGTTATAGTAATAATGGCACCAGTGCTTAGAGCACATCACACCACCAATATTTCATTTTGGGTATTGAGAGTTAGAGTTCCACAATAAACTGATATTCACAACCTGCCTCTCTCTTCTTTTATGAGTTCTTTTATGAGGAACTCTTCATTTGGCAAATGGCAAGCTGATGGGTTCAAGTTAGTTATGAAATCTGTAGCCAGGAGAAATAGCTTGTCTTCAGTCTTCAATGCAAAAGATTACTCTCACAGTCCAAAATTCTTCAACCCTAGAACCCTCTTTGGGTTCTCATTTATAAATGAAAACAGAGAGTGTAAATGAATAAAGCACCACTTTTCAGAAAGCTGAAGATAGAAAGGAGGAGAAAGGACAATTTAAAAATAAGTATCTAGACTCTAGATAAACTGATATTGACTGTCTTTCTAAACCTCTTCAGCACTCCCTAAAACTAATCACTGTTCCTTTTAATCCACCTTCTATCTTCAAATCAGACCTCTGACAAGTTTTTTTAATGATCCTACTCTGTCAGTATAATCTTAATAATTCTAATAACACAGGCTTGATTTACATATATAGAACTCTCAAATCAGTATATAATAACTGATCAATACCCTGATTGATGCTGAATTTGCTTCTAATATAATATGTATGCCATGAATTTCTTCCTGTACTATAGCTTGTATTAGCCTCTCTCACACTGTCCCACATTTGAAATAAAGAATGTTATTTTATACAGTTGGTGCAATTTGAGAGTAAAAACATACATATACCAGATGGTAAATGATTGAGTTGAACAGCCTGATGTCTGACTTCTATACAAATTCATTTTTATTAAGCTATGTATCCATTCCCACTTCTCCACATTAAGTTCTTTACCTAAATCTCCCTGCCTTTTTTGTTAACTTTCAGTTCTTTTCTGTGTAAGCATACAGACAATGTCCCCTATAGCCTTGAAATCAATATAGCAGACAGTCCTTTTGTACAATTTTATAATCTGCAACATTTGCATTTCTATACATCCCTTTAATTCACAAAGAACCGTACATCTCCTCCAGAGGAGACCGAAAAATGAAGCTACAGAAATATTAAAATCTTCTACAACTTGGAAAAATGATTTAAAACATCCGTTCATAAAAATATAAATGATCCTCTTTTGTTGCTAGCTTCTAAAGACTTCATTTTAAAAATATGTAGAAGGTCCTCATTATGCCACAAAAGAGTCAAGGGAGACAATTTTCCTTGCCAGTCTATGAATTTATGCACTTTCCCAGAGAGTTGAAAATTGCTGTTAACACAATCTTTCTTTGAGATTCCATCTCTGTATACTTTATTTGATGTTTGCTGTCACCAACTCAAATCTAGGTTGTTTAGGAACCAACAGAAGAGCAAACACAGGTCATCTAAAAGTGGGGCTCTTTGTTTTCCCCCTACGATCCCAAAGTTACTTTTTTCTATATAATAATTAGAAGAAATATAACAATAAACATATTTCAAAAAGTTCCTTTGAATAGACTATTTTTAATCATCTTTAATAAGTTATTAGAGGAAAGAATATCTGTAGAATAAATGCAAATTACCAATAATGATAAAAAAAATTGTTAAAGCCAAGGAAAGGATAAGAACAAATAGTGGGGAAGAGTAAATGGTAGAAGCCCAGGATTAACACTAGGACTTTATTTAATCTTTCTGTAAATAATCAGGCAAGCATGTATCGTATTGATGATATGAATCATTAAGTAATTTGTTTCTCAAAAGATACTCAGTGCTTACTAAATACCTTCTATAAATGCATAGAAATGAAAGACTCCGCCCTTGCCCTATAGGAGGTCAAGTGGAGAGGGCAGAATCACAGTTAATCAGTGCAATGACTGCCATGATGAAGGGATGTGGGTGGCATGTGAGCACAGAGATGAGTCACCAAACCCTGCCTTGGGAGTAAGGGACAGCTCAGTCAAAGAAAGGGGGTAAGGTATGTTTCAAGAATGAGGGGAGAGTTTGTGCAAAGGCTCAGAGATTTACGAGTACGCCATATACATGGACCTCCAAGTCGTTCATGAGCTAAATGCTTGATACTGCCACAAACTTTATAGTGTTTCTAAGAATCACCTGGGAAACTGGTTTTTTTTTTTTTAATAGTTTGTGATATGCTTCCAGGACCACACTTTGAGGAAGGCAGATTGAATAGGTTCATTCATAGATACGTTTTTAAGTCAATGATTTGCTTCCATATACTTGAGTTTACCTGTCTGACCAAAAAAAAAGATGTTATTCATGATACGTGCCAGAATGAAAACAGTTTTATTGGGTTCACCAAATTAGTTCAATCAAATTAAAAAAATGAACAAATGTTTATTGAACACTGGCTATATGTCAGGTATTGTGCGAGATATGGTGGATATGGGGGAAGTTGGAAGCAATGAAATGAAGATGAGTAAGACAAGTCTCACTCTCAAGAATCTCAAGGAGAATGGTGGAGTTGCTCCTGTAACCAGCCCCCTTGTAGCAGTGAGGGTCCAGTCAGAGATAGAAACCATACCAGTTATTTGAGCAGAGACAATTTATTATGAAGAATTGTTAACGAGTCCTAAAGTTGTTGCCTGGATGATTGAAAGGAGAAAATGAGAACTCTAAGGTAACACAGAAGTAAGACTGCAGGAAGCGGCTACCACTCCTAGGGGTGGGGGAACAAAGGGAAAAAGTTGGAACCATTGAGACTTAGAAGCTTGGAAGAGGGGCCCCACAGAACTGAAATTGAAACATTTGAGGAGGGAGCGCTGCTCACCTGGGGCTGGCGTCTCTGAGCTCAGAGGTGTCCTGTGGTCTGGGGATCGAAACCTCTGAGGAAAGGGTGCTGGCTGGTGATGATGTCTTTGGGGTAAAGGGTGGGTGGGCTGAAGGGGAGGTGGAGTGGAGTGCAATGAAACTTGTTCTGCAGCTGTTGGAAAAGCTACAAACTGGATTCAACTGCTGCCTCAAGAAAGTACAATTGCTACCAGGGTGAAGAAGCAAGGCTGGGGTGGTGCTCACAGGATTAGCAAGCAAGTAGGAAGCCCACTGGGAACAACCATAAAGGAAAAGTTCCCTTCTTCCTTCTCTAGCTTTGTAGTCTCCCTCTTGTGACCCTTATTGGGAGAGCCTAACAGACAGACAGCTAGCTGAGCAGAAAAGTGGTTTGCAAAGTCTCAGCCCCAGCACCACACAACGGAATATGGAAGGGTGGGTTTAGAGCTTGTAACATAAAGCAGAATGAAATAAATAATATTTTAGAATTCTGTGAAAGTGCAGAGGAAAGAGAGATGAACTCCAAGTGGAAAGACCAGGAAAGTAAGAATATTTGGCAGCAGTGTGTCTCAGAAGGTTGGAGAAGTAGAGGAAAGGGGGGTGGTGGTAGGGAAGGTGCTAAGTCTTGAGTGGGAATACCTGGGAAGGGACATGACATTTACTTAGTGCTCACTATGAGACAGGCAGTCTTAGGCACTTGCCAATACATAATCTCATTTAATCCTCACAACGACCCTTGGGGGTAAGTATACTTATTCCCATTTACAGACAGGGAAAGACTCTCGGAGAACCCTTTGTTCGTTCATCAATAATGCATCAACTACACACTATAAACCAGGCAGCTGGGATTGCAGCAGTGGACAAGCATTGTGGATAATATGAACATAAACTTGTTCACCAAAGCTACTAAGAGTCAGAGTGTCAGAGAACTAGGAAAGACACTTCAAAATTTGGAGAAAGAAAAAGTAGAAAGTTTAGAATGCAATGTGGATATACTACTTTACAAAATGGAAAGCAATATTCTGGAACTTAATACCTCAAGAAAACGGTATGGGTGTAAAATAAAAGCAGCTTGGTAGGTAAATTCACATAAATGCTTGGTCCATAAAGGTCTTGTTCTTTATTCAAGGAAGGTAGGAGTGTTTGGAGACCTTTTGCAGCTTTGGGGGACAATATCAGGGAGGATAACTTTGGTCTTGCAACCGTCTCAAGTCCTCTGTCTAAGATCAGATACTGAGTCAGACCCAGAGGTGCACTTCCATAGAATCATGGAACTTAGAGAGAGCACATTCCAGTTCCTCCATTTCACAGAGGTGAAAGCTGAGGCCTAGAGAGAAGTGATATACCCAAGATCACGCAACTGGTTAGTGTTATTTAGTCAGACTACTGGGGTGACCAAATGTCCTGGCTTGCCTGGGCCTGAGGAGTTTCCCAAGAGGCAGGACTTTCAGTTCTAAATCTGGAATAGTCCAGGACAAACCAGGATGAGAGTTTACCCTAATTGTAGCAGAGAGGATTTCATTACATGATCTTTCTTTTTGAGAATGTACATTGACACATCTTTTTGATTTTTTTTTAAATATCACACTAGTTCTGCTCAGAACTCTCCAGGGACAATGATCAGTTACAAATATTTGAGAATGCAAGGCAACTGAAGATTTTCCCTCTTGCCTCAGGATGAAGGAGTAGCATACAAAGAACAAAAATTCCCTCTTTTAATTGCTCATCCAGAGCTCTATTGGCAGAGTATACTGCAACCATTGCTCGAGGAAACTTCCTTTTACTGGACATAAACTGAGCTGACTTTCACCCAGCCGTCCAGACCTAGGTGGGTGTAGTGGTGAAGGAAATGAACCCTTCCTCACTGATTGGCCATTTACATCTGCAATCACTTCTCCACAGTCATTTGCACTCACAAACAATTTCATAGAACACAAGTGTCAACATAACTAGGAAACTCTACCTAGTTGAAATTTATATTACGAAGCATTGAAATTTTTAATTTCAACTAAAAATATCTCTTACTGATTTACATTGTTGTCATCTACAGTAAGCCTTATCTTGAATAAGTGCAGTTATCACAGGCACCCAGCATAGCTCCCATTAGTTATAAAAACGTCAAAAAATTTACCATTTAGTTAAAGATCATTGCTATATGCAAAACTTCTAGTATCTTCTAATATTAGAAGTATCAAGAAGGTACTAACTTCCATTGTTTGAGAAGGATTAATAGTAGGATTCCCTCAAGTTGACTCATGGAACTTTTGTTTCAGTAGATTTTTTTAAAAGGACTATATATTTTTTAGAGCAGTTTTAGGTTCACATTGAAATTGAGAGGAAAGTACCGAGATTTCCCATATACCTCTTGTGCTCACACATGCATAGCCTCCCCCATTTTTGACATTACTCACCAGAATGGTACATTTGTTACAATTGATAGACTTACATTGACACATCATAATCACCCTAAGTCCATAGTTGACATTAGTGTTCACTCCTGGTGTTGTACATTCTATGGGTTTGGACAAGTGTATGAGGACGTGTATCCACCATTTTAGTATCATACAGAGTATTTTCGCTACCCTAAAAATCCTCTGTGCTCTGCCTATTCATCCATCCCTCCAACTCCTGGCAACCACTGATCTTTTTACTGTTCCATAGTTTTGTCTTTTCCAGCATGTCATATAGTTAAAAGCATAAAGCATGTAGCCTTCTCAGATTGGCTTCTTTCACTTAGTAGTATGCATTTAAGGTTCCTCCATGTCCTTTCATGGCTCAATAGCTCATTTCTTTTAAGTGCTGAATAATATTCCATTGTCTGTATGTACCACAGTTTATTTATCCATTCAACTACTGAAGGACATCTTGGTTGCTTCCAAGTTTTGGCAATTTTGAATAAAGCCGCTATAAACGTTTGTGAGCAGGTTTTTGTGTGAACATAAGTTTCGACTCCTCTGGGTAACTATCAAGGAGAGCGATTGCTGGGTCATATAGCAAGAGTATGTTTAGTCTTGTAAGAAACTGCCAAACTGTCTTCCAAAGTGGCTGTACCATTTTGCATTCCCACTGGCAATGTATGAAGCTTCCTGTTGCTCCACATCCTTACCAGCATTTGCTGTTGTCAGTGTCCCAGATTTTGGCCATTCTAATATGTGTGTAGTGGTATCTCATTGTTGCTTTAATCTGCATTTCCCTGATGACAAATGATGTGGAAAGTCTTTTCATATGCTTACTTGCCATCTCCCTATCTCCTTTAGTGAGGTGTCTGTTAAGATACCTGGCCCATCTTTTAATCAGGTTGTTTGTTTTCTGAGTTTAAAGAGTTGAGTTTAAAGAGTTCTTTGTATATTTTGGATAATGGTCCTTTACCAGATGTGTCTTTTGCAAATATTGTCTCCCAGTCTGTGGTTTGTCTTCTAATTTTCTTGACATTATCTTTCACAGAGCAGAAGTTTTTAATTTTAATGAAGTTCAGCTTACCAATTATTTCTTTCATGGATCGTGACTTTGGTGTTGTATCTAAAAAGTCATCACCATACCCAAGGTTATCTAGGTATTATCCTATGTTATTACCTAGGAGTTTCATAATTTTGCATTGTACATTTAGGTATATGACCCATTTTGAGTTAATTATTGTGAAGGGTGTAAGGTCTGTGCCTAGATTTCTTTTTTGCATGTGGATATCCAAATGTTCCAGCACCATTTGTGGGAAAGACTATATCTGCTCCATTGTATTGCCTTTGCTCCTTTGTCAAAGATTAGTTGACAGTATTTAAGTGGGTTTATTTATGGGCTCTCTATTCTGCTAGTCTTTCACCAATACCACACTGTCTTCATTACTGAAGCTTTATAGTAAGTCTTGAAGTTAGGTAATGTCAATCCTCTGACTGTGTTCTTCTCCTTCAATATTGAGTTGGCTATTGTGGGTCTTTTAGACTAAACTTTAGAACCAGTTTGTCAATATTCATAAAATAACTCACTGGGATTTTATTTGGAGTTGCATTGAATCTATAGATCAAGCTGAGAAGAACTGACGTCTTGACAATATTGAGTCTTTCTATCCATGAACATGGAATATCTCTCCATTTATTTAGTTCTTCTTTGATTTCTTCATCAGAGTTTATAGTGTACCTCCTATAGATCTTATACATATTTTGTTAGATTTATACCTAAGCATTGCACTTTCTGGGGTGCTAATGTAAATGGTATTGTGAGGTTTTTTATTTCAAATTCCACGTGTTCATTGGTGACATATAGGAAAGTGATTGATTTTTGTATGTTAACCTTGTATCCTGCAGCCTTGCTATAATCACTTACTAGTTCCAGAAGTATTTTTGTTGATTCTTTCAGATTTTTTACATAAACAATCATGTCATCTGTGAAAAAAGACAGTTTTGTTTTTTCCTTCCCAATCTGTATGCCTTTTATTTCCTTTTTTGCTTTATTGCATTAGCAAGGACTTCCTGGTGAGAAGGGACACCCTTCCCTTGTACCAATCTTAGTGAGAAAGCACTTCAGCAGATTTTCAAATTGAACAGTTCTCAAGGCTTAAACTGAATAGCCATTGGACTCCATACTTTCAAGGTTAGTTGAGTAGATTATTACAGTATGTTTTCAGTAGAGTTTAGAGCTCAGCATGAAATGTCAATGCTGAGCCAGGGAAATCAATGCCAGTATAATTGGTTTAATTTAATAATATTCTGAAATTCACAAAACAATAACTAGCATGTATCTGATATCTAGTATGTACCAGGTATCATGCAAGATGCTTTAGACACATTCAGGGAGGTTAATTAAAGAGAGTTATTACCAAAACAAATAATTATCTTAAATCACATTAGCATGCCACCAATTAGAGACATCAATAACACCGCCCTGGATTTACATCTTCCATTTCTTCTAACTAAGCGCTCTTCCAGAGATTCCTCCCAATGCCTTAGGCAACTTACAGTTTATAATTAATCATATTCTTCCTCACAGCATTCTTATATTAACTTGATTTTGACAGAGGAACCCAAATAAAAAGAAAAAAACAATTAGGTGACTTCCTCCTCTCATTTCTTCATACAACACTTAGTCATTAGGTATCTACTGTGTGCCAGCCCAGATTAACTGTCAGTGGGATGACTGCTATGATAGTGTTATGGACAAGGCATATCATCTAGCACCAAGTATTTTCTTCCACTCTGGCTTATCTACATGGCATGTGACCAAACATAAGGAACAGTTTAAGCCAATTTTGGAATATCCTAATGAACAGGTCTGAACAGGAACATCTTAGATAGAACTTTATGAGCAATGTGGAGAAGAGGTCTTATAGTCAGGTGAGTGTGGAGAAGTCAGCTGAAAGAAAGGCAAATGAGGAGTCAACACTGAGTCTTTCTTCCAATAGGTTTAGTCACCTTAAGTTTTCTCACATATTCTCTAGGAAGACTGCTTTTTATGCCTTTTACGTTGATAGTCACTCCAGCTTTTCTACTTCCATGTTTTATATGAAGACCAACATGCTGCATGCCTGAGTGTATCTAATAAAGTCCCTATTAATGCAGAATATAGGGCAGAAGAATTACGTCCTGGCTTTTGTACATCATAACTCTATTCACAAAATCCAGGCCCATACCAGCCCTTTAAACAATGGCCCTGTCTTGTTTCCATTTATTCAAGGTGTGATTCAGAGTGATGGTTTCACCAGCCATTCCTCAGCAGGTATTCATGTGGTTTGGATTTGGGGAGCACATGGACTGCCCAGCACTGTCCCTGTTGAACATCAAACGTCAGCCTCTTTCTGACAGACCATTTTTCTAATTGGTCAAGGTCACCTTGGATTCTGCTCTTGCCTTGCAAGGAATTTTCAGCTTTTGTTTCCCATAACTTCCAGCCCCATTTCCCAACGCGGTGTCTTCTGCAAATTTAGTAGGAATTCTCTTATTTTTCTCATTCCAGCCCTTGCAGGGAAAAAAAATAAAAGCTCGGGGACAAACCTATGTGGTCTCTGGGATATGCTGTCCCAGCTTCTTCTTGAAGCATTGTGTAGTGCCCTTGGAATAAGATTTATAAAGTAGTACAGCCCAGGTCTGATATCCCTAACTCATTAATGGAAATGCCTTGCAGATCCACAAAGCTTTAGTGAAGTCCAGATGTATCCTACACTGATTGCTCTCCTCTTTATTCAAGACCTGCAACTCTGCCGTAGAAGGAAATTAAATTGGTTTAACACGACTTGATCATCATAAAGACAGTGCCTTGGAATCTTTTAAAGCAAATGGCTTGCTTGATTTTTTTTCTATCATCTTTAAATGCATTCAAGTGAAAATGGCTCAATATGAGGAATAATTTTCTACCTGTTGGAGTATCCACAGATGTAGTGGCTGCCTTGAGGAGGTGGTAAAGATGCCATCACTGGAAGTACTCAAACAGAACACTAAGAGGAGATTCCTGCACTGGTTAGGACATTGGCAGTGACTTCCAGGTTTACTCTCAGATCTAAGTTGCTGCAATTCTGCAGTTGTTTTGTATTTTCTAGTAATATGTTTTCCTTCATTCTTGAAAGATCACTTTTTCAACTGTTTCTTTTAAAAGACATTCTCAGGCTTCTACGAAACAGTGACTAAATTTTCTCTTCTTTTTTTCTTATGTTCCACCCTAGAACAGGTACATTATAGGATCGGAAATGAGCAGAAGTTACTTATTGACTAAAAAATTGAACATTTATCTTTAGCTTGGGAGTAAAGCAGACAAAAGGAAGCAATGGTTTTCCTTCCTTTATCTAATCCTTACAGATTGAATAAATTAAAGTGGTGGGAGTTGACCCGTAGATGTAGAGTTCTAGGGACTCACAAAGGCTGCATAAATGACCAGTGAAATCTCTGAGTTTCCACATAGTTCCTTCTTGGAAGGGCATAGGACACTTGCTCATTCAAAGCCATTTCGAGCACTAAGAAATAGCAAGTCACAAGCCTAATAAAATATAAGGCAAATTTGATCAAGTTATATTCCTCTCAGAGCTATGAGCTCAAGATAAATTAGATCTGTACTTTCTTCCCTACGACAGCCTTAGGAGAAAAATAGCACCCTCCGGATACACTGGCACTGCTGAACCCCCTGACTCAATTAATATAGAGTGAGTTGCTAAGACTGCTAAATAACTGTAAACTTCACCAGATTTGTGAAGCTACACAATGGAATCATTGTTGATCACCTCTTCTTCATGCACAGGAATACATTTAGAATTCATTCTTTGCAAATGAATGGAACTAAAGTGAAAAATATGAGTGTCACACTGGAGCTAGCCTTTGCTCGATACCTACATCTTGTGACAGAAAAAAAATAACTTGTCAAGGGAGATCCAGATTGAGAGACTGTGGGTTCCTGTCGTATGAGCTGAGAAGAGCAAGACCGTGTGTGTTTGGACCACATATGTAATTCCTTACTAATGTCTACATCATGAAAAATGCTGTATTTCTTTACCTAAATTATCTCCCATCTAATATAACCCTCACTTAAATGGAGAAAGCAATAAGTCTTATAGGCTTTAGGCCAAATCCCAAGGTGATTCTTGTGCCAGAATCAGCTAAGTATTTGAGGGAAAACTGTAAGTGTAATGGTGGTGAAATGCCCCCTACCCAAAATATATTTGGATCTGTATTCTTGTCTAGGGAATCCTTAAATGCAGTTAAATATAAAGGTGGAGTTGTGTCTTATAATATTTGACCCAAATGACATAATGTACTTTTCTGTACCTTTCACAAGGAAGGAGAAGAAAGTCAACATGATATACCAGAGGCCTACCACCCAGGGAAGTCTGCCTGGCGGCCTGAAATCTTGAAGTTTTGCCTTACTTGCTATGGAGGAGTGAGAGGGCAAGAAAAAGTGAAAAGGAGCAACAGAAAACAACATGCAGAGTGACAGCTCTACCCTTCCAGTTCTACTTTAGAGGAAGAAAAGGAGTTTGGAGAGAAAAGGGGGAATTTCATTTTCATAGATCAGTTACATAGTTTCAGAGTATTTTCCAGCGCATATCATTTTTCTATCTTGGTTTGAGTTCCCCTCACCAATGCAGACCTTGAAATAAGGATTCCAGTGCGAGTAATCTGTTGGGAAGTGATCCAAGTAAGCACTGATAGGGAAGTGGGCACGTGAGACAGCAAAGGAAAAGATGTCAATAAAGTTTGTGCCATCAAGCCACTTACCACTGTGGACAACTGGAGCTTAGTCCTTCTGGGGCACTCTGGGAGACAATGCAGAATACACCAGAGTTATTCCAACTGAGGAACAAGGAAGCTGCAGTGTATATCCACTGACTCCCCATTTGTCATGGGTTCAGGGCTGTTTCCAAGGGAAGGAAGCTGTAGTGTATATCTACTGACTCCCCATTTGTCATGGGTTCACGGCTGTTTCCAAGGGCTTTAACTCTGTAGCACTTCTGGCTTCACTACCAACAGGCTGAGCCTGATCCCTTGGCAGGGAAGAAAAATTTCAATTTATAGAGATGAATGCTGAGTAGACACGGGCAGGGCACTTACACTGATTCTGTCATAAGACTCATCTTGGGATTTGATATAAAGCCTATTAGCCTATTGCTTTCTCAATTAGATGGTGGGCTATTAGGTAAAAAGACTGAGTAATTTTCATGATTTTGACATTAGTAAAGGATAAAATACATGCTCTAATTTATTAGGCAAAAATGATAAAACTGAGGCTGTCCTACTTTGGGCACATCATGAGAAGGCAGGATTCTTTAGAAAAGACAATAATGCTGGGAAAAGTAGAAGGCAGCAGGAAAAGAGGAAGACCAAATATAAGATGGATTGACTCCATAAAGGAAACCATGGATATGAGTTTACAGAAGCTGAGTAGGGATGTTGAGGACAGGACATTGTAGACATCACTCATTCATAGCGTCGCCAGGAATTGAGCTGACTTGATGGCAAGTAACAAGAACAAACTAATTTATTAACTGGTATGTTTAAATATATTGTATGTATTGTGCAATCACTCATTCAATATTTAATGTGCAGTTAATCTGTGTCAGAACCTGTCCTAGACCTCAGGTCTAACAATTCTTTGAACTACAGCAAGGTCATAAACGCTCGTGCAATTATCCCAGAACACGGCATCCTTCCTAGACAGTGACTATCATTTCAAGGCCATTCTCCCATTTCAGACACTAATCACAGATCAACTTGTGTATCTCAACCTAGCTCAGTCCCAGCTTAACCAACTTGTCTCCCTTTATTGCCCTCAAGATATAACCCACCCTCACCTGTCAGGACCTCTCAAATTGTTCTTTTCTGTGACATTGACTAATAAAATAACAGCTAACATGTACTGACAGTTTACCCTTGAAATACTATTTAAAGCACCTATATGTATTTACTTACTCAATCCTAACAATAACACTACACAGAAAGAATGTTATCATTCTCATTTTACAGATGAGTAACTGAGGCAAAGACAGGTTAAGTAACCAGCCTAAGGTCTCCCAGCTTGTTGTGGAGCTGGAATTTGAAGCCAGGCAATCTGGTTACAGAACATACATCTTAACTTCTAAACTATTGGAAACGCTGCTGTTTTATTTCCAGCTTCCTTCTTGATAGTGGTTTAATTCTAAACCTGAACTTTAGCATACATAAAAAACAAAAAGCAAAACAAAATACAGAAAAATCTCAGTAACTGTGGAGGGGATGGCACTGAATTAATTAAAAGATTGAATTTGAGAGTGTTAATTGTTTTGTCCCAATTTATAAAGAATAGGTTTATTTCAATTGCATAAAATGAATGAAAGTGGCTAATAAGTAGAAATACTTAGGAGATCTGCTTTACAGAGCAGATAAGAATGATTTATGCCCACTTTCACTTATATACCTATATTTATGGACATTATAACTACTATATCCATGGATGAATAATGCTTTTTGGATGCCATGGGCACCCAAAGATGGACGCAAGATGGCTCATTGTGTAGCAAGAGGAGGGTTACATAGAAGTACCAACCTTGTTTTCTGTTGGGCAATTCATTATGGAGAAAATCCAAGACTCTGCTTTTTATCAAGTTCCCCTTGAAACCCCAGAGTCAGCTAGGCAAATAGCCAGCAGCATCCGTGACCAATCTAAGTAAGGGGTACATAGCTAGGTCAAAAGCTAAGCTCAGCTTTCCTGCATCTTCCCTTTATTAGAAAAACCTTTGAATATAAGCAAGAGTGGGTTCAATCCTGTTTCATCATTTACTGGATCTGTGTCTGTTTTCTTATCTTTGAAATGGGGATGATGATGAGACTGGCCTCATAGGGTTGTTGTGAGGATTAAGTGAGCTGGTGTGGATAAAGTATACAATGCGGTGCCTGTAAGTGGTAATGTTTAATGACTATCATTATGAAATCCTGATAGAGTGGTTAAATGTCCAAGCTCTAAAGTCAGACTGTCTGGGATGCAATCGTGTATCTGCCACTTACCAGCTGTGTTAGACAATTTATTTAAACTCATTGAGTCTCAATTTCCTTGCCTGAAAAATAGGTTTTATAATAGTTATTGTAAAGATGAAAGAAGAAAACATAGGTGAATTGACTAATATAATACCTGGCACCATGTAGGTGCCAATTTTAGGGTTTTTTTTTTCTAATTTTAGTTTCTTCTCTTCCTTCACCTCAGCATGGCAATTACCTTTGCCATCTACCCTCAAACCTCCCACTCCCAATTCAATAAAAGGGACACATGCTTCTGGGGCATTTGCAAGATTGATATGGAGCAGTGTTGGGAGTGAGTGTCTTAGACCCATGGATGCATTTCCCAATTCTACCATAGAAAAGCAATTTTGCATAGTGCTAAAAGCACAGACTCAGGGACCACACTGCCTGGGTTTCTATCCTGGCTCTGTCACTATATGGCCATGAACAAGTTACTGAATCTCTCTGTGCCTCAGTTTCTTCAACTGTAAAATGGGGATAAAAAACAATACCTACAAGGATCATAAGAGACTACTATTCATCTCAACAACAAAAAAACTAACAAACCAATTTAAAAATGGGCAAAAGATCTGAACAGACATCTCTCCAAAGAAGATATGCAGATGGCCAACAGGCACATGAAAAGATGTTCAACATCATTAACTATCAGGGAAACGCAAATCAAAACTACAATGAGATTCATCTCACGCCCATCAGAATGGCTATAATTAACAAGACAGGAAACAACGAGTCTTGGAGAGGATGTAGAGAGAAGGGAACTCTCATACACTGCTAGTGAGAGTGCAGACTGGTGCAGCCACTGTGGAAAACAGTATGGAGATTCCTCAAAAAATTAAGAAAACTACCATATGATCCAGCTATTCCACTGCTGGGTATTTATCCAAAGAACATGAAAATATACGAATACATACAGATATATGCATCCCTATGTTCATTGCAGCATTATGCACAATAGCCAAGACTTGGAAGCAACCTAGGTGCCCATCAAGGGACAAATGGATAAAGAAGATGTGGTATATATACACAATGGAATACTACTCAGCCATAAGAAACGATGAAATCCAGCCACTTGTGACAACATGGATGGACCTTGAGGGAATTATGCTAAGCAAAATAAGTCAGAGGGAGGAAGTCAAATACTGTATGATCTCACTCATAAGTAGAAGATAAAAATACAACAAATAATCACATAGAGACAGAAATTGGATTGGTGGTTACCAGAGGCGAAGGGGTTGGGGGTGAAAGGGATGATTAGGCACATGTGTGTGGTGATGGATTGTAATTAGTCTTTGGGTGGTGAACATGATGTAGTCTATACAGAAATCAAAATATAATGATGTACATCTGAAATTTATATAATGTAATAAACCAATGTTACCACAACAAAAAGAAAGAGTCTACTATGAACAATTGTATGCCAACCAATTGGATAATCTAGAAGAAATGGATAAATATGTTCCCAGGAAAATACAACTTGCCAAGACTGAATCAGGAAGAAATGGAAAATATGAACAGACCAATGAAGGGTTAGGGGATTGAATCAGTACTCAAAAACCTCTGAACAAAGAAATCCCAGCACCAGACGGTTTCACTGGCGAATTCCACCAAACATTTAAAGAAGAATTAACACCAGTCCTTCTTAAAATCTTCCAAAAAATTGAAGAGGAGGGAACACTCCAAACTCATTTTACAAGGTCAGCATTATTCTGATACCAAAGCCAGATAAGGACACTACAATAAAAGAAAACTACAGGTCAATATCCTTGATGAATATAGATGCAAAATTTCTCAACAAAATATTAGCAAACTGAATTCAACATCACATTAAAAAGATCATACACCATGATCAAGTGGGATTTATCCCTGGGAAGCAAGGATGGTTCAACATATGCAAATCAATAAATGTGATACACCACATTAATAGAATGAAAGATAAAAATCATGTGATCATCTCAATAGATGCAGAAAAAGCATTTGCCAAAATACAACATCCTTTCAGGATAAAAACTCAACAAATTGGTTATAGAAGGAATATATCCTAACACAATAAAGGTCACATACAACAAGCCCACAGCTAACATCATACTCAATGGTGAAAGTTTGAAAGCTTTTCTTCCAAGATCAGGAACAAGACAAGGGTGACCACTCTCACCACTCCTAGTCAACATAGTACTGGAAGTCCTAGCTAGAGCAATCATGCAAGACAAAGAAATAAAAGGCATCCAAATCAGAAAGGAAGAAGTAAAATTGTCTTTATTTGCAGATGATATGATATATATAGAAAATCCTAAAGACTCAACCAAAAAAACTGTTAGAACTAATCAGTAAAGTCAGTAAAGTTACAGGATATAAAATCAACATACAGAAATCAGTTGCATTTCTATACTCTAACAATGAAATATCTGAAAAAGAAATAAAGAAAACAACCCCATTCACAATAGCAACAATAACAATAAAATTCTTAGGAATTAATTTAACCAAGGAGGTGAAAGATTAGTACACTGAAAACTACAAGACTCTGATGAAAGAAATTGAAGAAGGCACAAATGGAAAGATGTTCCATGTTCATGGATCAAAAGAATGAATATTGTTAAAATGTCCATACTACTCAAAAATGCATCTATACATTCAGTGCAATTACTATCAAAATTCCAATGACGTTTTTCACAGAAATAGAAAAAAACAATTCTAAAATTTGTATGGAACCACAAAAGACTCTGAATAGCTAAAGCAATCCTGAGAAAGAAAAACAAAGCATCACACTTCCTAATTTCAAACAATATTACAAAGCTATCGTAATCAAAACAGTATGGTACTAGCATAAAAATAGACATATAGATCAATGGAACAAAATAAAGAGCCCAGGGATAACCCCCTCCCCAATTACAGTCATCTAATATTTGACAAGGGAGCCAAGAGTACTCAATGGGGAAAGGAAAGTCTCTTCAATAAATTGTGCTGGGAAAAGTGGACAACTATATGCAGAAAAATGAAAAAAAAAAAAAGCTTCTGTACAGCAAAAGAAACAATCAGCAAGATGAAAAGGCAACCCACGGAATGGGAGAAAATATTTGCAAACCATGTATCAGATAAGGGGTTAATATCCAAAATATATAAAGAACTCATACAACTCAATAACAACAACAAAATCTGATTTAAAAATGGGTAGAGGACCTGAATAGACATTTTTCCAAAGACGATATACAAATGGCCAACAGATAAATGGATAAGTGTTCAACATCACTAATCATCAGGGAAATGCAAATCAAAACTGCAATGAGATGTCACCTCACGCCTGTTAGAATGGCTCTCATCAGAAAGACAAGAGATAACAGGTGTTGTTGAAGATGTGGAGAAAAGGTAACCTTTGTGCACTGTTAGGGGGAATATAAATTGATACAGCCACTATGGAAAAAAGCATGGAGTTTTCTCAAAAAATTAAAAATTGAACTACCATGTGATCCAGCAATCCCACTTCAGGGTATATATCCAAAGGAAATGAAAACAGGATATTGAAGAGATATCTGCACCCCCATATTTGTTGCTTACAGAGAAACTTTATCTTCCAAAGGATACGAGGATAAATACCAAGACTATTATAACCCAAGGTTCTAGGACAGAAAATAGAAAAAAAAAGAAAAGAGATATTCCTAGATAAATAACATCTAGAACCAGATATCAACCCTTTATATGTACATAGTGCTTTATAGTTTATAAGGCATTTCATATATATATATATGAAACTCATATATATATATGATGGGATATTATTCAGCCATGAGAGAGAATGAAATCCTGCCATTGGTGACAACACGGATGGTCCTTGGGACATTACACTAAGCGAAATATGTCAGATAGAGAAAGACAAATACCATATGAAATCACTTACAGAATCTAAAAAAAAAGGACACCCGTAGAAACAGGGAGTAGAACACTGGTTACCACGGGCTGGAGACTGGGGGAAATGGGAGAGGTTCGTCAAAGGGTAGAAACTTCCAGTTACAAGACGAAAAAGTTCTGGGAGTCTAATGCACAGTATTGTGATTATAGATAACAATACTGCACTATATACTTGAGAGTTGCTAAGGGAGTAGATCTTAAATGTTCTCACCACAAAAAAGAAATGGTAATTTTGTGATGTGACGGAGGTGTCAGCTAACACTATGGTGGTAATCATATTGCTATATATAAGTGTATCAAATCAATATGTTGTACACTTTAAAGTTACACACTGTTATATGTCAATTATATCTCAATAAGGTTGGAAAAAATTAAGTTAAGGGAAAAGTTGGCAAAACAAACAAAACCTACATCATAGAGTCGTTGTAAGGTAAGGTTTAAATGAGTTAATACACGTGAAATGCTTAGTACAACACTTGGCGCACACTAAGTGTTAGCCGTTGTTATTACTTTAGAATAGGCTATGACACCTGACTATTAGAGAATAAAAGACAGTCATTGTGATTGGTCGATTCATAGACTAGAAGGCTGTGTAACCTGTGTATGATTCACAAATGGGTATCTCCCACTCAAAGGTATTCTGTGGCTAAAGCAGTCATAAGTTAGGACCTGCAGAATTGCAAGGGAGGATAGAATTAAGGTAAAATACCATTATGAGAAGAAACAATTTTGTGTCAAAAGATTTCCATTTGAGTGCCGGTTGTGTTGACTACTAGTTGTGCAGCCTTGTGAAACTCACTTACCTTCACTGAGTCATAATTTATCCATCTAAAGATGGGCAGTATAAAGCCTATGCTACAAGCTTTTTGTGAAGATCATAATAGAAATTCCAAGAAAAGTGCTTGACAAATTATTAAATACGATACAAATAAAATGCCTTTTTCTCATCACAGTTGTTGCTATTGTAGTTGCTATTTTACGAATATGCATATCCTCATCCTGCTCAATTGTAAAATGAGCTTTTGCCTTGGGGCTTTGTAGAGCCATCTGCTTAGATCTGGAAGGTGAGGGACCTGGACCTGGAGTGGTAAGAACTGATTGAAACTCCAAGGCCCCTGATTGAACTTGGTGCCAGTGTCCTAACAATCACACTGGCACTTAAACTTGGGTGGTTTTGAATATAGGTAGGGTCACTAATCAACCAGGTGGCTACCCGCTGCCCGGACTGTGGGCAATTAAGTACAAGGGCCATTTTCATCCAGAGGGTTTGCTATTTCATAGCCAATTACCCGGGCAGCTTCACCCCACTTTGAACTTTGTGGGAAGTAAGGGCAGCGTATGCATCTGCAGCCTCAATAGCTTCCCTGTAGCTCCTGCCATCAACCCTATTCATCTCTTTCTAAAGAAGCGTCAGCATCCACCTGCCTTTCAGTATTTAACTCCTTCATTTAGAAAGAAGCAGCAGGAAATTTGAACCAAGAGCTATTTTTATCTTTATAATGGCAAAAGCAATTTTAACACTATATCCACATTGTAATCTGCATTTCTGCAATCTGCTATATTTTAAAATATCAAAATCAAGAACGAATGCATTCTTCTCATTCACATGGCTCCCTAACTCAATTTTTTCCTAATTAGAATGGTGCTTGCTTAAGAGTAAGACATTTAATGTTCTCAAGTCCCTAGAGCAAATGGAAATTTTACTGAAGACCAGTTGTACTCAGCTTTACCAAAGAAAAGGAAGCTTTATGGTATAAGCTTATTTGCAAAAGAGACTATTATTAAAATGCACCAATTAGGCCCATAGCAATAAAGAAGTTCTGAGGTGGAGGCTTATGCATGAATATGCGCATCCAAAGACACACAGTGACACACACACCAGACTGCTAGCTAGTGGTTCTCTCTGCTCCTCGCCCACATCCTGAGGGAGTGATCATGCAAGAGAAGAGGGGAGGGAGGGATGTGGAGTAAGTGCGTAAGTGACATCTTTGTGCTCTCTATTCCTATTGGTGGAATTGGAACTCTCTGATCACTCCTGCCCTTTTGTCACTCCTCAGATGCTTATACTGCTTCCCTGAATCCTTCCCTTACACTTGAAGCGAAGAGAACTCTACCTCTCTAGCCTCCCATCACCATTCTCAGAGTAGCCTTCACAGGCCCTTTGGAGACTAGAAATGGCTTTCAAAAGAGACAAGGCAACTTGAAGGAGATGGGGAGAGTAATATCCCCCCTGTCATGCCTTCAAAGCCTAGTTCCAGGCATCTCCTCCTTGACACCTCTCCTTCCTGCTCCCTATAGCATTGATGACCTATACAAGAACTTCTCTAACTTTACTATGTAGCAAGTTAGGATCTTTTTAAAATGCAGGCTCTCATTCAGTAGGACTGGGCTGGTGGCCTGCGATTCTGTATTTCTATTGGGCTCCCAGTTGATGAAAATGCTGCTGATTCACAGACCATACTTTTAAAAGTACCAGTCTATACCACATAGTTTAACAATTAATCCTAATCTCTTTTACCTTTCCATATAGGTTATCGAATCTCTGAGAACAAGGATCCTGTCTTATATTTCTTGTGTAGATCCTCACAATGCTGAGCTCATAATTGGAGCCACTTAAATGCTTCTGGATTAACTGATTGAGTAATTGTTGTAACAAGGGCTTTGAAGTCAGACAACTTGGGCTGAAATCCCAGTGCTGCTCCTTATAAGCTGTGGAATTTTGGGCAAGTTATTTACCCCATCTGAACCTCGATTTCTTCATCTGTAAAATAATAAGGTAACTGTGAAGATTGCAAGAACTAGTTCTGTGAAGCATCTTGCACAGTGCTTGACACATAGTAGGCTCCCCATAGATATTACTTCTGTGTTGCCTTGGATTTCTCAGAAAAAGAATTTAGGATGATCAAATCATTTTATAAACATCAGCTAAAATTTTCAAGGGAGAAAAACACATTTAAAAACTATGCATGTTTCTGAAAATGTCTGAATGCTCTTCCTTGCCCCCTACTGTGTTCTAAGACTTTCTTTAACTCTCTTATTTATATTATCTCTTTCTTGTGTTTTGCAAGGCAACTTTAGTACAGTGAAAAGATCCCTAAACTTTCTAATCAGAAGACCTACTTCCCAGTTTTGTTGTTCTCATCCAGGAGACATTGAGCAAGAATCTTAGTCTCTCTAAGCTGCAGCTCTCTTGTTTGTAAAAGAGAATTGATAGCATCCACCTTGCCAGTCACTTGTACGTGAAGACTCTTTATAAACTGTAAAGCACTATGTACATATAAAGGGTCAATATCTGGTTCTAGATGCTGTTATTTATCTACAGATATCTATCTATTTTCTCTTTTTTCTATCTATTTTCTGTCCTAGAATCTTGGGTTTATAATAGTCTTGGCATTTATCCTCATATTCTTCTGGAAGATAAAATTTCTCTGTAAGCATTCATAAAGTCTTTTGCCATTCTGCTATTATCTTCATTGTAAAAAGGGGTAAAATAAAGCAGAGAATGTAAATGTAATTTGCTAAAATTATCCAGCAAGTTATAGGCAGGTTTGTAAAGAAAAAAGGATATTTTTAAGTTAGAAAAACGACACATGAAAACATCTTCCTCGAAGCCAGGAACAAGTTGTTCTTTTTAAAATTACATTAAATTGTAAAACATTACCTGAAAAACAGATATCAGAGAATAGTAGTTTCACACTTAGATGTGAAAAAATCATTTTCATGGAGCCCCAACCACAGCAGCTCAGATTTTAGGTCAAAATTCATTATCACCCAAGTCTACTATTCACTGTTTTAATGTTCTTTTCAATATAACCAAATGGCATTAACACAAAAAGAAGTTGAATAGGTTCCTGGGACTTATACTGGGATCTAACCAGAACTTTAACCAGAATCATCCTTCTCAAAGGTCCAAAGCAATTGCCAACGAGTCAAGCCCAGTTTAGTACTGCTACCATGCTCACTGCTCTTTTAGGAAAACTCAGCTCAAAAGTAGCTCATAAGAGAGTAAACTCCAAAATTATCTTTCTTTATATGCCAAAATGTAGGTAGTTTTCTTATTAGCTGTACTTTTATGCTGAAATAAAAATAATATTCGATATTTGTACAATTGGCAACATTTTCTTAGTCCCTTAAAATCACTGGTAGGTGGTTTACCTCTGATTTGGAGATGAAAAAGTTGTAATTACTAGTATAGCTGAGAAAACACATTTCCTTTTTATTTTTGTTTTTCACTTTCAAAGCCAAAAATCACAGAAGAGTATTTGGTGACAGTGGAAGTCCCGATAACTTGCTGCCAGCGTAGACTTTGAATGGAATTCAGAGCTACCCATATTAAGATAGGTTTGTGGGTATAGGATCTGACTCTGTCTTCAGTAGTGAGGAAGAAAGATAGTAAAGTGGCATAGATTGTAGACAAACTAACTTTTGGCAATGAAGCTTTAATCCAGCCTGCCATCCTTTGGAAAGGATGAATCCATCTTCCCATGTTTTAGCAGCCCTCTAAAGCATCCCAGGTTGGTGCTTTAGCCCTTTCTCCCTAGACTCTGTTTTAGTTCAGGTTTCCTGGGAAATAGACTCTGAGACTAAAATTTGTACATGGAAGATTTATTCGGGGCATGCTCTGAGGAGCAATACCTGTAAGGTAGCGAGAGAAACAGGATTGGGCAGAGGGAGAAGTATGATGCCTTTGCAACAGAGGTCTCAGCTGATCCCAAGGGCTGCTCTTGACTTAGGATGCCCCTTCAGCATTGTCCTAAACTAAGGCAAGGGGGTTCTGCCTTTGTCTAGCTGCATCAGCCACTCATGGGATGCAGGCTGCCCTGGGGAGGGGGCCATAACCTTGAGTGATAGTGCTCCTTTTGATGAAGGGAAATTCATCATTTGATGAAGAGAAATTCTGAGTACAGAGAATCATCTGCCCTCCATCACAGCTGAGGAAATGAGTGCCGTAGTCACTGTATTAGTTACAAAACACTACTCTGGTCTACAGAGTACAAGTGTATTAGTTATCTACTGCTATATAGCAAATTACTCCAAATCTTAGTGGCTTAAAACAATAATAATCATTTACTATCTCTAAGGTTTTTTATGGGTCAGAGGACAGCAAGGCCTGAGGCCAAAGTTAGAAGATTCAAAGTCTGGGTGCTAGAATCATCTGAAAACTTGTTCACTCGTCTAGTGGTTGACGCTAGTTTTTGCTAGGGGCCTAGCTGAGACTGGTGAGCAGAACACCCATACATGACCTCTCCACATAGCCTGGGCTTCCTCACAGCGTGTTGCCTGGGTTCCAAGGGCAAGCAGACTCAGAGGGAGAGGGAGAGAGAGAGAGAGAGCCAGGTGGAAGTCAATCACCTTTTAAGATCTAGCCTCAGAAGTCACTCAGTGTTTCATCCACTGCACTCTATTGGTTGAGGCAGTTAGACAGGTTCACTCAAGTTCAGGGAAAGGTACAGAGACCTCAGTTCTCAATGTAAGAAGAGCATGTGGGATGATATATATATCAATGTGGCCATAAATAACCTGCCACAGTTATGAAGGGGAGATCTAGGCTGAGCACCACAGCATCTATACAGCCTATCATTTGTGGCCACTCAGATCTACTAGCTTCATGTATTGGGGACAGTTCTTCCAGGACTCTGGTTGGTCTCTTTTACTGGGAAACTTATGAGTTTAATGGGAGAAATGATAGTCTGTGTCACTAAAATGGATCTCAAGATCATAACTCATCACCTCCTTCCTCTACTCCCTAGTCTAGATTCCAGTCTCCCTTGACTAGCATCTCTGCTGGTCTAGGTGGCTTACATGGTAGGATGACCCAGATCCTCATTTCTGAGGGGTCTGATCCCTGGTCAACCCATCTTTATCAGACTATGCCAATGTTTTGTTCATTAATCATCAAGAATTGGTCAGGGAAGTACCAAAGGAAGCCCTGGTAGGTTATATGGGGTTTAATGCATTCTTACCCACCACCATTGTGTAACAGCAGCCCTATAGCGTCCTGATGATTGGGGTCAATTACTCAGCGAGTGTAGTGATCCCCTTCCTTGTCTTCTGGTCTACTGGCACATGAAGACCAATGTGTCCAGACAGCAGCTATAGCTTAAAATTTAATGGGACACTTCCTGCATCCCTGGTAGAAGTATATCCCATTTGGGAAAAAGGACATGTAGACCCACAGACCCTAAAGTTGTAGAGATTAGAAGTATGAATACCCAAAACAAGCCACTGAGCGTGATGATAAGTAGGATACTCATACTTCACCCTTGGTTACTAGACCCATGTGGGGGGACACAGCACTATATAATGGTCCTTGGTTTGGATGTATGCTGCACTCAGGAGCATGGTGCCTCATCCTTGCCAGTTATCTTCTGTCATCTCCAAGTTGGCACCTCCCCTACACCTTCAAAAGCCATTCTATTGTTTTATCAGACCAACAGTTTCTGGGTGGTGTGGTATGTTATATGACCCTTAGATCCCACAGTTATGTATTTACTGCCAAAATTCCTTCGCTGTAACGTGGGTCCATGGGTCCAAAGTGATGTTTTGAGATATTCCATATCAGTAGATCAAACATTCTGTAATCTCTCAGAAAGAGAGACTGGCCAAAGTCCCACAGGCAGGAAAGGCAAAACCATATCTGGATTATGGGTCAATTCCAGTCAAGATGAATTGCTGTTCCTTCTAGAGTAGGAAAAATTCAATGTATTCAAGTTGCAAGTAAGTGTATACTTGATCTCCTCAAGTGATGCCTTACTGGGGACAAAATATTAATCTCTGTTGCTGGCAGGTTGGATGTTCAGCAAAGACAGTAGTTAAATCAGAATTGGTGAGTGGGAACTCATGTTGTTGGGCCCATAAACAGCCTCCAACTCTGCTACATGGCTACTCCATTAATGAGTCCATTTTGCAGCATTGGGGTGACTGGTGACAGAGACTGGTTGATGTGAATCAAATGAGTCATTCTGTCTACTTGGTTATTTGGTACTTCCGGAAAGAATGCTCTGCGGTGGGCATTAATATGCAATATAAAAATCTTTATACTTTGTGCCCATTCCTGTAGGTTCATCCACTTATCTCTTCTCTAGACTTCCCTGTCCTTGATCTTCTAATATTTCCAGGCCCCTGACCAACTAGTGTAGCCGTTCGTTACTGCTCATGAAGCTGTGTATATTCTCACGTCAGCCTACTTCTCTCCACACAAAGTGGATAGACAGACGCACTGAACAAAGTTCTATTCACTGGGAAGATTTTCCCTCAGTGTTGCCTTTCAGAGCCATCCCTGTGTGGGGCTGTAGTGCAGCAGCAGTCCATTTTCAGTTTGCGTCCACATACTGAGACAAACAACTTGAACTTTCCCCCCTTTAGCTTGTCAGGAACTCCCCTCACATGGTGGCCATAGGCGTGAGCTGAGGGAAAGACATCAGTGCAACAGTGGCAGGTGACATGCAGGTCTAGACCATCAGCTCATGCAGCCTACTTGGCCTTGTTCACCCCCAATCCAGGATGTATTATGTCCAGATTAAGGTGGATTACTGTTGGGCCTCCCCAACCCTATGACTTACTGGGTTTGACAGAACCCAATTCATGATAAGCAGCTCTGTCCGGTTGGTCAATTTATATCCCATGACCAGGTGTTCTGTGGTCTTTCTCAGGGATACCAGTACCAAGTAGCACATAAGAGGACATTTTTCAAATAACGTATAATTTTTCCATTGCAAGGGCATGATTTTCCTATTGGGAATTGCCATAAATCCTACATGGTGTCTTTGTACATCACAGATATCTCTAGTACAATTGTGTCTGCTGAGTTGTATGGTAAATGGGTCAGAGCTATATTCCCAAGAGTAGAATATGCTGCTGCCTCCAACATCCAAAGATGCCTACTGAACACTCTGTTTCCTTCTTTGTAGTAGGGAGGGCAAGATGCATCAATTTGTTGTTTACTGTGAAGGGGCTATCTCTGCATGGCTGAGAACACTGAACTCTTGAAAACTTTGCTGATGTAGCAGGCCCCTGAATCTTCATGGTGTTTACCTTCCACACTCTAGAGTACACGTGTTTTATCAAGACATCCAGTGTACTTGCCACTTCTCATCCGTCCTTTCTGTTTTAATGTCATTGATAGATTGGACCAATGTGATGTTCTGTAGGACACCCAAATGGTCCCAGTTTCTCCAGAGTATATTATGACAGAGGATAGAAGGATTAACATAGCCCTGAGCAAGACTGCAAATTTGTACTATTGTCTGTCCCACGTGAATGTTAGCTGCTTTTGATCCTCCCTCCTGATAGGAATGGAAAATAATGCATTCACCATATTAGTGGCCACATACCATGTACCTGAAGCTATGTTAATATGCTCTAGTAAAGATATCTAGACCAGCAACTATAATTGGGGCCACTATTTAATTGAATTTACCATAGTCCACTGTCATCCTCCAGTATCCATTTTGTTTTCTAGGGGCCAGAGTGGTCAATTAATGAGGATACGATGAGGACTACCATTCCTGCATCTTTCAGGTTATTATTATGGCCCTAATCTCTACCATTCCCTCAGGATGAAATTTTATTTTCTGTTTACTATCTTGACTTGGGATAAGGGAGGGAGGGAGTGATTCGGAGGCTTGCACTTGGCCATTCTACTGTGATAGCTCTTACTCCACAGGTGTAGGACCCAATATTGGGGTTCTTCCAAGTGTATACCAAGAATACACCAACTGTATCCATTCTAATTACATATTTGTGGACCGGGGGAATGACCACCAGGTGAATCCACGAATAGAGTGGACCTACTGTGAATGAAACCTGGGCCAGGACTCCATTTATTACCTGGCCCACATATACTCTCACTCTAACAGAGGAGCCATGACGATACTTCTAGTATCCAGGTATCAATGTCAACTGATCCTAATAATCCTCAAAATACTTGGGCATTCCCTTTTCCTCAGTGTATAGTTACTCAAGTAGATGGTCTTAAGTCCCTTTAGGGAAGGACTAAAGGAAACATTACAGGGTTTTCTGCTTGCCTTGGTGTTGGATATGGGAATAGGTTCAGGGCTGGAAACTGGGCAAAGGAAAATGATTTTTTTATTGTGGAGGCTGCCCTTTCAGAACATCCACTTTTGATTATTTTTTTGGTTTAAAATTTTTTTAAAAAACCTTGTTGAATCCCATCTATCTTGCTCCTAGGAACACCATGTTCTATTAACCATTGCCATAGTTCTCTGCAGGTCAGGACCCCCTGGCTGCCACTCTGCCCTTGCTGTTCAGTGCAATAATTGCATACACTTTGCTCCTGATAGTAAAACACTGACATCTGGCCTCTATTAGTTCCAGATCCTATCATCACCTTTGCCATCAAGTAGCCCAATTTTATTATAGCATTTCCTACTGTCAGCCCCGGTCTGCATAGGGCAGCCAATAAGCCTCTTGATAATGGTGGTGTCTCTCTCACCAATACATTCTTTATTGCTTTGGTAGATAGAGTATCCTCCGAGTCTTCCTGAAGAAAATATTTGACTGGAGGGTTTTCTGGTTTTGAGGGTGTTCCCTTTCACTGGCACAAACAATTCTAGAGACTTTTGATTCCTTCCTCCAATATCCTCCATGCAATTTCTGGCATTTTTATTTCATTTTGTGTGGATGATCACTTTCCCCAAGCTTCTAGGAGATATCCTAGCACTATCTCCCAGGGTCTTTGAGAGAGTAAGTCTTATATCATGGGAGATTAATGCCATATCAGTAAACTTTTATTTATCCAACTTTATGTTTTGCTCCTCTCGACCCAGCACACTTAGGATCCTGTCCCTTATATTCTGCCCTGTCTCCTTTTAATACATATTGTCTAGGTCCTACAGCTCCTTTGGTATACAGTCCCTTTTCTCTCTTAAGAGGCCCAGCACTTCCCCACCTAGGTAATGTAACTTAATTTTAGTCATGGATCTGGTGGCCAGGAGGGGGATTGGGGATAGATTCTGAGAAGGGGGTACATGTTTTCTTGTGAGGCAGAAAAATCTGTAACATTTTCCAACAAGGGGAGAACACTAGACTTTAACAAGGAAGAGTAGCCCACTTCCACAGGCACAGGGAGTTTGGGAGAATCCTGGAAGTCAAGAATTTAGAGTGCATTGACTCAGATGCCCTTATTTCATGCCTCAGAGTCCCACTTCTTGCCATTAGTCCCCTGACCTTGGCATAGCTGACTCGCTAGGGTTGAGAATTCAACCTTATCTGGAGATCTGAGATTCTCAAAATTAAGTCCTGGGCTTGAGCCTCAACTTTTTCTGCCTCCCATCTGAAAGAGTCAAGAGTCTCTTTATATGCTGCCAAGGATATTTGGAGTTCACACTACACCTTACCTTAGCTACTAGTCCTCATTAGCCTTTCATTGTCTTTGTCACAGGCATCAATACCATGTAGAAAAAGCCATCCAATTCCGCAGTCCTTATAATTACTATTTCACCCAAACACTCAAACGCACAAGATATTGCTCCTGCCAGTGTGTTCACTTCCTCTGGTATTACATCCTAGTTCACCATTGATAAAAGTCTAAACAATTTCACAGCTACAGAATGTCAAAAACTGTTAGTATTCTACATACTACCAGTGAAATGGTAGTCATTCTGAGTTTACTGGTGGGTAATCCACTTCTAAAATCCCATTTTAGAGTTTTCTTCCTAGAACCCAGTCTTAAGTCGGATTCCTTGGGAAACACACTCTGAGATGGATATCTATACATAGGAGGGTTGGGAGGGGGCAGTGTGGGAATTCTCAGAAATAACACCTCTAAGAGAATTAGGGAGGTGGGATTGGACACAGGAAGGATTTAAACTACCATGCAGTTGCAATAGAGGCTTCAGCCAATCCCACAGAGGGTTCTGGAGTTGGAATGGCCCTTCAAAATTGTCCTAAACTGAGGCAAAGGGACCGGCTCCTGTAGTCCTACATCAACCAATCACTAGATATGGGCTGTTCTCCAAAGGGAGGGTGTAACGCTGGGTGAGGTGGTTCCCTTCAGATAAGGCCAGATCCTGGAGAGGGACTCAGCTATAAATCATTAGCAACCAACACTCCTAGCAGTCTAGGAGATGAGTACCTCAGGATTGAATGGGGATTTTGGCTGGCACATCATAACATCCACTACAATCCTCCTCCTCCTTGGGTTAATGGTGGCAGTGATGTGAAATTATGACCAAAAAAAAAGTAGTAAATATGGTGTTTAGTTGGAGGAGTCTTTTCACAGTAAATGATTCCCCACTATCTTCATGCTGGCTGTGTTTCTCTTTAGAACTTGGCGGATGAGGCGGAAAACAGGGTATTGGGGGAAAGTTGCAGGAGTCTCCTTAGGAAACTTATCACCCCTTAGGGAGCATGTCATTCATGGTGGGTGGAATACTAATAGCTTTCAGCATGCCATAGCAGTGACATTTTTAAGACTTGTGTCAGTAGTGAACCTCAACTGCAGTTTGTGCTCTGGCTATTCTTGGTGTACCTCACTAATATGGAAGGAAACTCTCACCTTGAAATAAAAGCACATCCATATGCATTTTTCAGACTATTTATTAATCGAATTTCCTTTTTGCATCAATTCTACGTGTAATCGTGCCTTCTACGTAGCATTCATTCAGTCAACAATACTTATTGCATACCTACACCTACTATATGTCAGAAACTGTTCTAGGTGCTACGGGTACTGTAATTAACATGGCAGATAGTCCCTGTCTTCATGGAAAGTGTATTCTAGAAGAGAGTTGGGGAGATAATAAATAAGGAATAAATAGTGAGAAAATTTCAAACAGTATTCTAGAAGAGAGCTGGGGAGATAATAAATAAGGAATAAATAGTGAGAAAATTTCAAACAGTCATAAGTGATAAAATGATAATAAAACAGTAATACAATAACAAGTAATTGCTTTTAATATGTGTAGAGTGGAGAGAAAAGTTATTGTAGATAGGTTAGTCAAAGTAGGCTTTTCTGAGGAGATGATTCTTGAGCGGAGACACATATGATGAAAGGATCTAGTCATGTGAAGATCTAGAGGCAGAAGTTCATTTGAGCTGAGATCAGAGTGAAGTAAGGAAACAAGTCATGAGATGGTATGGGGGCATTTAGTTTCTTTTTCATTTATTTAATTTATTTTTTATTACAGTAACATTGGTTTGGAACATTGTATAAATGTCAGGTGTACCTCATTATACTTCTATTTCTGCATAGATTACATCATGTTCACCACCCAAATACTAATTACAATCCATCACTGCACACATGTGCCTAATCATCCTTTCGCCCTCCTGCCGCCCCTCTTCCCCTCTGGTAACCACCAATCCAATCTCTGTCTCTATGTATTTGTTTGTTGTTATTTTTATCTTCTACTGATTAGTGAGGTCAAAAAGTTTTTGACCTTCTCTCTCTGACTTATTTCACTTAGCATATGTCCTCAATGTCCATCCATGTTGTCATAAATGGCTAGATTTCATCGCTTCTTATGGCTGAGTAGTATTCCACTGTGTATATATACCACATCTTCTTTATCCATTCGTCCCTTGAAGGGCACTTAGGTTGCTTCCAAGTCTTGGCTATTGTGAACAATGCTGCAATGAACACAGGGGTGTATGTATCTTTACGTATTGGTGTTTTCACATTCTTTGGATAAATACCCAGAAGTGGAATAGCTGGATCGTATGGTAGTTCTATTCTTAATTTTTCGAGAAATTTCCATACTGTTTTCCATAGTGGCTGCACCAGTCTGCACTCCCACCAGCAGTGTACAAGAGTTCCCTTCTCTCCACATCCTCTCCAACACTTGTTTCCTGTCTTGTTAATTATAGCCATTCTGATGGGCATGAGGTGATATCTCATTGTAGTTTTGATTTGCATTTCCCTGATAGTTAATGATGTTGAGCATCTTTTCATGTGGGGGGCATTTAGTTTCAGACAGATAAACACGCAGAGCAACCAATACAAAGGCCCTGAATTAGGAATAAGCGTGGCATGTTTGAGAATCAAAAAGAAGGCCAGTGTGGCTGGAGCTTTGTGAAGAGAGAGGAAAATCATGCAAAATGGGATTGGAGAGTAGGCATGAGGTAGGGCAGTGGAGGCCACAGTAAATAATTTACTCTATATCTAAGGACAAAGGGAAGACAGTAGTGAATTCTGATCAGAGGAGTAACATAATCTGCCTTAGGTTTTAAAAGAACTACGTTGGCAGCTGTGTATAAAATAGACTATACAGGGTCAAGAATAGAAACAGGAACGCCAGTTGGGAAATTATTGCAGTAATTCAGGAAAGAGATGATGGACCAGGATGGTAGCCATGGAGATGGTGAGAAGTGGTCAGACTCTGGATATATTTCAAAAGTAAAGCCAGAAGGACTTGCTGAAAGATTAAATGTAGAATGTGAGAGAAAGATAGGACTTGTATTAACAACAACATAACTAGGGTCAAAGTGTCAAGTG
Organism: Tapirus indicus; assembly: GCA_031878705.1. Lineage (NCBI taxonomy): Eukaryota > Metazoa > Chordata > Mammalia > Perissodactyla > Tapiridae > Tapirus > Tapirus indicus. Next base: position 114,687,541 of record CM062942.1, on the reverse strand, counting down.
AGTGATTTGGACAATAAGTGGGTTGGAGGAAGAGATTGCTGAGGGCCAAATCAGGAAGGTTTCGGTCCCAAAAGGGAAAGTGTGTGTGTGTGTGTGTGTGTGTGTGTGTGTGTGTGTGTGTATACTGAATGAGAGAGTACAGAGATACTCTGTATAAGGAGCAATTTCTCTTATTGGAGATGATCTTATTGACAATTTACTTCTAGATTGGCCAAAGACAATGTTTTTTTTGATTGACTAAGTTGAGGAGGTCTTTGCTTTGTGAAACTACTCCTGGAGCTGACACTCGAACACAAACTAAGGCACACTCATTTGGTGGCTTCCAAAGTAGCATTGATTGTTATAGTGTCTCAAGCTGTGCTTAAGGGGCAGATGGTGGCTGTGGGATCTGCATGCACTGTACAGATGTAAGAGAAGAGTAAGAGCAAACCCAATTGCAGCTGTGGCTGGAAAGCCTGCCCATTAGAGGTCCTTTTGCACTTCACAGGCAGGAGGGTATTCTGCAAGCAAAGGCAACCCACAGGTGCTGGGCTAGAGCACAATTGATTTCCTTTGTGGAACTAGTCACAGAGAAATCCTTCATGTGTGCTCCCAGACACAGTGGCAGTTTCAGGTTGATGTGAAGTGCTGACACATAGCACAGAAGTGTTAGCGTTAGAACATTTTGGAATTTCAAAGCATCACCTAATGGGAGTGAGTGTAGAAACCAGGCACTAACCATCCTGCCTGAGAAAATAGGGGTTAAAGAAGGGAAGCAGGTTTTCATAAAGTGAAACAGAGTTATACATTTTTATTACACTGTATTGTAATTTTCCTCTTCAGTGTCTCTATATCCCAGGAACTGATCTGTCTTGTTCGTCATCAGCAGAGTCACTACCACGTAGTAGATGCTCAAAAAATATTGTGGATGAATGAATGAACAATCGAACCTAAATCAACCTCAGTGTCCCTGCCAACCAAGTCATGCTGTCAACATTTGGTGTTAGCAAACACACAACTCAAGTTCCAATTCCTGTTCTTGTGTTTGGTCCTTGGGACACAATCAGACCGTGCCTATACAGTGCTACTGGAGAGGGTGGCTTTGTGGAACTGGTCAGTAAATGGAGAGAAGGAACCAGTCAACGGGTCAATAAATGGAGGGAAGGAATCTGCCAAACAACTAGTTTAACTGGTATTTTGTTCTATTCGATTGCCTAGTCTTTTGTCAGAATTGACAAAACAAATATAAACAAAATAAATCAAAAAGCATGCTGGTGTCTGATAAATGCAATCACATCCCTGTCCTGAGTGGTGACCATCAGCATGAACCTGAGAGACTAAACAGTGGGGTGAGAGGCTGTGTCTACAACTACTCCTTTTAGTCACTTCTGGGGTGGGGGTGGAGAACAGCCAGATCAGTTGTTTGCTGTCATAAATTCAAAATACCCAACTGATTGACTCAATTTTTCACTACTTATATAATCAGGGCTCTTGTGTAATCAGCATCCTCTCTCTCCATAAGGTATTAGGCTGTTTGTCACCTCTCAAATGCCCCTTTTTAAAGACTACAAATATTAGACACTTGAAGTCATTCCTGTTTGGAGATTTTCCCATCTAAGCCTCTCCAACCGTTCTCTGCACCTCCCCCTACCCTGGCAGTTGTGTGACCCCCAAAGAATTTTCTTTCTAATCAGGACTGAAATCTATGTTCAACTAAATATGTTTGGGTAACCAAACATGGGGCTGTGTGTATTAGTAAGCGATATTTTTAGCAGTCAGTCTTTATTTAATGAATTGAAGGTTTCCACAGACTTTCCCAAGTGCCAACTGCTTAAGCTAAACAATGACCCCAAATGTAACCGCATGTCAAACAAAGGCACATGGGGAGGAGGAACAAGATGATGCTGATGTCAGGGAGGGTGCCTCAACTTGGGGGGGGAGCCAGAGGCAAGGCAGAGTCTTCATATTGCACAAGCCATAGTGAACACAAAGGAAAACAGAGGGAAACACACAAAGAGGACCTGAGACAACACCTACAGAAAAAAGAAATTTAAATTGCAGATGGATTTGTTACCATTTCTAATCCTTCACCATAGAAGGAAGCTATTTTTGCTGCTCTCCTGTTTGGTGTGTAATCTTCTGTACCAAACATGCAGTTTTAAACACTATTTTAATAAACAAATAAAATGCATAATAGTTTCGAGTCTAAGAGACTATTTCCATTAGTTAAAAGTATAATAGCTGTGCCCCAGGGTAACATAACCATAAGTGAGCTACTCAATCTTTCCCAATGAGTGGAAAAAGATGGTTTTATACCATCAACTTCCACTTCCTATTATAAGACAGTTCTGTCCATCACCAGGAGCCTGAAATTATAAAGGGTAAAACATCTAATGAACTTGCTCTCATTAAATGATGTGTATCATCGAATGCTGAGGGAGAGAAAGCTAAGACTCGTAGTTTGGTCCTAGAACAACCTTAACAGCAGCTTGTTAATCAAACTGAGGAGTATTACACTATTTCAGCAGTTGGGAAGCAATTTATTTTATTTATTCTCACCACCGCACTCTTAGGGCCTATAATATATTCCACCCATTGAAAAGCTTTATCTCAGCTGGAAAACATGAATGCTTATTTGGGTTTCCGAAATTCCAATTCTCTACTAAATTCTAAGTACCTTTAAAAAATTGAAATGCTGATGGTTGACATTTATTCGTACAGGTAAAATACATCGCTACATTCATATTTTAAAAGAGTGTACGTTTAAGACTCACACCTTGTCAAGAGCATAATTGAAAATGAGACTTTTTCACCGTTAGTTTGGTTTCAACTTGCATATCAGGTTTCTTGCTTACTGTTCATCAAAAATAGTACTCTTATGCCACATATCCAAAAAGAGAATGGCGCCACTACAAGATACTTGAACTCTTTTCTTTACCACTGGCCATTAGTGCATCAAAATGCTACTGAGGTTCCTGAGAGATGTACTTCTCATGTCTAGTTAACTAATAGGTTTAAAAACGCTTGAATCAATTTATAAGGAGGAAGGTACATTTTAAAATTCGTACAAGTAAAGAAATTTGGATTTAAAAACATGGAGGAAAGGTCACCTATGATCTATTGTCTACTGATTGAATGTAGTATTTTTTATTCCTTTCATTTTGAGGATATAACTGTGACAATATAGGGTGATTCGAAAATAATTGAACGCTTTCACGAGTGTTTACTCAGGAACTAGGTGCTACATGAAATTGTAGAATGTACCAAATTGTAGAGTTACCCTCCCAAGTGTCTAACCATTGGAGAAATACAAGTTTTGACTACATGTTGTATACAATTTGGTTCCTGAATAATAAATATCTGAAAGTGTTCTGTTATTTTTGATGACTCTATAATTATTTGTTGTGGAAAGCTTGCATGGATGCCCTTCAATTAAAATACAGGCTGCAAAACAGCAAAAATAATTTTAAGTTCTTATCAAACTGTCCCAAGTCAAGCATCAACATATATGTATTATTTTTAATACATAGCCTCCTTCCATATTTTTAAAATAAATTTTGATATCACTAAGATCAGCTCCTGCACTACCACAAGAAAGTCAGAAATACATATATGTACTTGAAACCCAGAAGTCCAATTGGATATTTAAAGTCAATAGATGATGATAGATAGATAAAATGCAGTACTAAGAACGAAGAACTGGACATATACGACTGGATTGGATCCAGGTTGTCAAAGTGCCTCTGAAAAAGACTCAACGGGTCTGTACAAGCTTATCAAATTGACCATTTTGACTAAATTGACCAGTCAATTTAATGAAACAGCCACTTAACTCCCTCCCACTTCAAATTGACCAAAACCACCTGTTAAGGAACTTGTGGACAGCCTTATTTTCCTGCTCTTTCCAAACACCAATTCCTTCCACTGCTCTACTCACCTGTCTCCTCCCAGCAGCCCTTTACTGATTCAATTGTTTTCTCAATTGTGATTGGAGTTAGGGAATAACTATTTGTTCCCCAGGACACACATTTTCCTGGGATTGAGCGAGTTACAGTAATCAACAGAGCTGATGGCTGCCCTGAGCGGAACCATTTGAAGGCCCCTGAGGAGCAGGTTAAACTCCTGAGTGCTCCAAGAATTCTGCTTCAGTCGAAAAAAATCCATGAACTGCTGGCTTGGCATCCAGTCCACTGTTTCATAGCCTGCACTCTGCCTCTGAGCTAGTGATCTGAAATACTCATTCAGCTACAATTTCTCTTGGGGCTAGCCAATAAACTGAGCCGGTCAGGCCAACTCACAATCCTTCAAGAAGCAGCCACCCAACGAAAAGACATTGCCAGTTTACTGTTTGGGCTGAATGCCTCGGTTTTGAAATATGTAATGAGAAAGGAAATGCAATTGTGCAACTTTTAATTGAGATGTGATCATTTCCATTTTAATCCTTACTACACTTCTCTACGGGAAACAATGCATCCATGAAAACCCCCAAGAGAACATGCAAGAGAATAGGAGACTTAGTGCTTTTTTCCCTGGGCATGAGATACCCACCATCTTCCACAAGATGGCAGGCAGTTTTCATTTTACTCTTGGTAATCAACAGGAAATAGCTCCACTCTCAAATGACAGCAACCCCAGGTAGCTAGGGTGACATTTGCTTTACATTATGATACACACTAATTAATCATTAGTGATCCCAGAAGTCAGTCTGCTAAAAATGCTTTGCTATGGCTTCTCACAGCAGGGGCTTTCAATATTGATACTATTACATGAACATATGTTCAGTCAGTATATGTTATACCCGTTTAAGTTTTAAGGCTTTAACTTTTTAGGATCTTTTAATTAATATTTCCTAGATTAATATTCACCTCTTATTTAGAAGGGGAAATGATGAGGCTAGTGAAATAAATACAGAAAGAAAAATAATAAACAAATCTTTGAAAAGCTAAAGGCAACTTTGACATGTTTTCAGTTGGAGGCACCTTTGTCCTCTGGCATTTGTTGACATCTTCAACTTTTCCCAGGCCCACCTCAACATCTCAGGGGCAAAAATTCTGTAAAGAACTTGGCTGGCACCACCATAGCACACTTAACTTTTGTCCTGTGTTCTCAAAATAGATCACCTCATGAAGGATTTAATCTATTCCATCAACTAACAGGAAATGTTCACATTGTCTTCCAACATGTATTCCATTCCATAGCAACAAGCCTCATTATTATAAGCAACTCCACTAGGCCTTAGCCACAACCCAAGCTACAGACAATGAGCACTGCTATTCTTCTTGAGAAGAACCTTCCAGGAAGATTCACCAACTGCTTGAGCAGCCACAGTCAGGCAGTTCCCTCCACCACCTGAAGATAACCCGGAGAAAGATATTCTGCCTGGTGGAAACTCTTAAGAAGTTTAAGTTCAAAACTTAGTTCCAATTATAACTGGTTAGTTCTCCACTTAGGTCAGCTACATCCACCCCTAGGCCTTGTTAATATATGTTTTGAAAAGTTTCTTTTACTCCTTCACTAAATTTTAGCTTTCCTCTGATAATGACACTTTCTTCAGTGCTTCTTGAATTTTAATATGTATATGAATCACCTGGAGATCTTGATAAAATACAGATTCTGATTCAGTAGGTCAGAGATAGTACTTAAGATTCTGCATTTCTAGCAAGCTCCCAGGTGATTCCAGATGCTGCTAGTCCATGGACCACACTTGAATTAACAAAGCTCTATAGTTTCTTCATTACTCCACACCCCATCTATTCTGGGTTAAAGAAGACTGGTAAGAGTTTCCAGACTCCCCACCGTGTCTTCTAGACTTCCTTTCATCAGTAACTCCTCCTCTTTTGAAGCCCTCATCTGACTGATAAACTCTCTTCACACTCATTTCCAGATCTCCCTCCCAGGCACTCCATTGCATTCACTGAACATTCTGGAACCCAATTTATCATCTTCTTTCTGTCTATCCCCTCTTCTTGGACAACTTCAACATTCATGTGGGTGACTTGCTCATGACACCAGTCTTGACCTCCTTTATTCCAATGACTTTCATCCCCTTTCTGTTTTAGCAATCAACTCAGTGGCCACACCATGACTTTGTTATCACTTGAAATGGTTTTAACCTTGAAATCTTAAACCTTAAATTTTCCCTCTCTTACCTCAGTCTCCGACAGGATACTTCCAGCTCTGTTCTCCCTCACTCCCACTAAACATACTCTCCCACTCCACTGGGCTTTCCACTCCTTGGATACCTTCTATTCTTGTCTCTTAACACCACTTGCTCTTACCTCCATTTCTACTCTTTCTGGAAACTAGAACCATTTCTACTCTAAACTCAACAATAATCTATTTTCCCCAATTTCTTTCTTTTCTGAGACTACTGTGTGAAACTCAATCCTGGGTGCACTCATACTTATTGTTTTAATCCTCCTCATCTATAGATATCCTAGTGAACACATACTCACAATTCATCATGCTGAGTGACCCCATTACACACTCATATATACAACCTCAGTTGGACCCACAAGACTGCTGCCCAATCCCCTTATTTGTTCCCTCACAGTTGTTTTTCTGACCCTTTTCATGCTTCTCAAACTGTCAAGTTATAAAATATAAACATCATCAGTTCCCATTCCCTTCCACCACAGTCTTTCCATGTCTTCACTCAAACTCTCTTTTCCTTGTCTCCTGTTATATTTTGCTTTTTCTTCCAAAGTTAACCATAACAATTTTACTAACTTTAAAATATAAATCCCTCTTATGCTCTTGATTCTACTTTTATGCATTAATTTCCCATTCTCTTAAATTTTCACACTCTCCCTTCCCATTGGTTCCTTCCTCTCAGCCAGCAGGCACTCCCAAGTCTTCCTTAGTAACCCCTACAACCAAAAATGCTCTCCATAACCTTACTTCTTGCTAATTTGAGGTACAATTCCAACTTTACCTTTTATTTTATAAACTTTAAAAAAAGTTGCCTTCATTCATCATCTCTACTTTTTTATCACCCATTCTCTCTTTAATCCCCTATGAGTGTATATTATAGTATAAAGTAAATGCCACACCTTTGAATTGGATTCTGCTTCTGCCACTCCACTGATGGCCTATTAGTTTCTAATCTCAATGGCCTCATCTCTGTCTTCATTGTTTCTGACCCCTTGGCATCATTTGACACTGATACTCACCCTCTGATAGAAACATTTTCCTCCCAGTACCCTTGTACTCCTGTCAGCCTTCCTCTTGCAATTTTAATCTCCTCTGCTGATTAATCACTGTTATTTCTCCATCAAACTCTTAATTTCAATGTCCCAAAGGGTCTGCCCTTAGCTCTCTTTGCCTCTCATTCCAGACTCTCCCTTTCTATCCTTCTTTTCCTGGGCTATCATAGGCATTTCTTTGATATCAATTATTTTTCCCGTAGCACTTACCATTGTTCTGACTTATGAGACAGTTTACTTATTTATTATGTTTCTTAATATCCCCCCATCTCACCCCTGCTAGAATGTCAGTTCCACAGAAAAGAAGGGGATTTTGTCTGTTTGTTCACTGATGTACACCAAGCACCTGGAACATAGTAAGTGCTCCAGGTGCTTATTGTTGAATAATCACTGCCATATCTAGATCTCTAAACCTAACCCCTGTCTTGAATACACACCTCCATATCATTACCTTACCAACACTTCAAGATCAACATGGCCCAAACCGGAACCATTACCTCCTCCTGCACCAAACTTGCTCTTCCTGCAGTGGTTTGTATCTCAGGTCATCGCACTGCAAGCCTAGAATGTTTGAAGTCATTTTGACTCCTTTATCTTTTCTTACCATGCAGAGCCAACCAGTCATCAAATCCTCTCAATTCTAACCTCTCCAATAGCTTGCACTGCCCATGCCCTGTCTTTATTCATCTTCATAGCCACCGTCCATTTCTGCTCTTGCCTGCAATCTTAAAATTACCTCCTAAAATTATTCTACTGCCACGAGTTGCTCAGCACCATCTATCCTACACAATCTTGCCTGACATTTTCCTGAGAAAACAAATCTGATAACATCACCTCTTTCTTGAAAATTCTACAAAGGCTGCCCTTTCGACAGGTTTAAGTCTGAATTCCTTGGCCTGACCTTAAAGCCCCTCTATAATCTGCCTTCAAATCTCTTTTTCAGCTTCATATCCATTATATTTTTTCACAGCAGCCCCTATGCTCTAGATGTTTCTAATCTGAATGCTCACATGCCCAATGAACATAATAGAAGATTCTAAGAGAACACAGGTGAGAAGAATGGTGACTTGTTTCAAGAAAATTTGACAAGATTCGCTGGACAAATGGAGTGACTTAAAATTATCCTTTAGTGAGCAATTGAGATCTGAAAATGACTCAAGACAAAACTCTGATAGAAGAGTTTACTTCTCTGCCCAAGGGCCTAGATTGGGTTCTCAAAGTGGGATCCATGAACCATCTGCATCAGAATCCTCTAGGGGTGGGCCCTGGTATCATTTGTAACAAGCTTCCCAGGAGATTCACATACACATTCAAGGTTGAGAATAACCGACCTAGAGATTAATATCCACATTTTCTATTTTTGAAGAGGATAAGAGGAAACACCTGTGTCCTGTTACCTGTAGGTAGCATGGAAAGGACACTGGATTAGGAATTAGAAAAGCTGATTTCTTTTCTTAGCTTTGCTCCTCACTTGCCTATGTGCTTTGGCAAGTCACTTACCACTATACACAAATACAAGGGCTGGAGGAGATAACCTCTCAGGACACTTGCCACGGGAGGAGTTATTGTTTCCATTGGAGCCATACCTCATCACCTCACATCCTGCAATTTCCTGCTAACACACTAAACAGCACTCACCCTGACCAAGAACTGTGAGTTAGGAAATAGCTGAGAAAGTGACTCAAATGTCACCTTCACAGTGAGGCCTTCCTTGTTGAACTTATCTAAAAGAGCAAGTCCTCGGTCCATGCTTGTTATGCTTCTTGCCTAATTTTTTTTTCCATTACACTTAACGCTGACATACTAGATATTTCAGTCAGTTATCTTGTTTATTGTCCACCCTCCCCCACTGAATAGTAAGCTCCATGAGAGCAAGGGTTATGTCTGTTCTGTTTTGTTTACTGCTATATCATCTGGACCTCCAACAATACCTGGCATGTAACAAAGTATAGCTTTATAGCTCTTCTCATTCCCTTAGTTCTCACTTTTTCTCATCCCCTCCCTTCACTCTCTCTCTCTCTCTCACCCCTCTCTCTCTTTCATCTCTATGTCTTGGCTTTCTCTCCAGTTCTCTCTTTCCTTTCCTTTGCCCTGTACTCTGATCGTTTTATACATTTAAAGCTGTGGCACACAAGGTGGGATAAGATGGACATATAGGTAATGGAGGATAATTCATGCCCATTTTCAACTTCTCAGTTTGTCCAGATGAATCTCAGAGGAAGTAAAATTCCCTCCCTACAACTTTGGGAGAAAAGTTCTTCCAGACCTGAGAAGACCTTTGGCAGAGTTCTTACTGTGGACTAAGGATACCCTGACCTCTGAAGGTAAGCTTAAGAGATAATGCTGATGACCTTTGTAAAGAGAGCACCACTAATGCACTTATGTCATAGACAAACAAGCAAAGAAAGAAAGAAAATAACATTCAATTAAAACAAAACAATAGGCAATGGTCCCAAAGTAAGGGTTTCATTGAATTTGAACCTGAAGTTACTCAGACTACATTTTGCTTTTCTGCAAGAGGGGCTCATCCACAGGGCCATCTGGAAGCAAGATTATGAAGTAGATCATATTTGTCTCTGGCTCCACCCCACAGGCATCTTTTTCTTTCCTTCTTATCTCACAGTTGCTCACTCAAGTATTGTATCCTCTAGGCCCCCACTCAAGTGGCATTAGCCATCTTTCTCCCACAGAAACCCTTCAGAGGCCAAGCTCCCACCTGGTTCAGAAGACCAAGGAACCTGGGCCACCATGTTAATAGAAATGATAAAACATATTTTTTGTCATCTGGGGCTCTCTACAGAAAAGATAATGCTCCCTCCTTTGCTATTGACCTTGTTGGTGATGCTAAGGACAGAGATTTTGAGCCTGGGAATGGAGAAAGGGATATTTTAGGGTAGACTTACTTCCATGTCCCTCCAGTGCAGCTATGGAGGCAGCTGCCCCCTCTGACATAAACAAGATGGAAGCATCTCCAAAAATCTTGAAATCAAATTTAGTATACAGTGATCGTGATGCCATTTAGCCAACCAAATAGAGACTTTCCTGGAATTCAACAAACTTGTGTGAGCCACTGGAAGAGTCCCAGGGCCTGGCAGGGTGCTCAGTAAATGTATGCTTAATGGAGACACAAACCTAAATCTTATGGAAGGCTGAACCTTTTACATAATTGTTGGCTGATACAGTGAGAATACAGCAACTATTAAGAATTTGGTTTCAAACCGTAGAAGGGCCAAAGGAAAAGAAACAGCACTTCCAAAGTAGAGATTTATATTTTCATCTAAAATGAATTAAAGCCTATCCTTCCCTCTCTGTTGGATCCCAAGAAAATTTCAGGCCTCTCAGGACCCAACCAAAACTATATTTCAAGCTTAGTGTAAGCAATGAGCACCTGGGCCTTTCAGCCTCTCAGGAGACGCTCCTTTCAAGAGCTTAGCAGCGAGCAATTGCTTTAAAAAGGGAAACTTTTGTGGCTGGTCAGTTTTTACTCATCAGCTGAGGAGTTAGCTTTTGACCCTTTGTTTAACTTCCATTTTGGAGAGGATGATAGACCAGGTCACTAAAAGGCAGAGAGGGGAAGCTCATAACTCTCCATTTACAAAGATTGGTGAAAAAAGATGGCTGATATGAGTCTTAAGGATTCTTGGACTTTCTGATCTCTCTGTCCCTTACCCAATTGCACTGGTTGCAAGTCTGTTTAACAAATAATTGTGTCCACTAGGTCTCAGGCACTTTTCTAGATGCTGCTCTTTCCATCCATCCAACAAATATTTATTGAGTACCTACAATAGCAATGCAATGTGTTAGATGCTAGACAAAGCAAGCATGGTCTCTACCCTTCATGTGGATTATAATCAAATGGGGAGCAATTATGCTGGAAGCAGAAAAATTTGACTAAATATAATCAAAATAACAGTAATATATATTGAGAGCTTACTGAATGCCATGCACTAAGCCAGGTACCATATATATATTGTCTGTTTTAATCCTCACAACAACCTAGCAAGGAGGTTCTTTTTATCCTCATTTTACATATGAAGAAAATGAGGCTCAGAGAGGTAAAGTAACTTGTTCAAGATCATGCAGCTACTAAGTTGCAGAGCTTGGATTTAAACACACATCCGTCTGATGCCAAAGCCTATGCTCTTTCCAGGACACCCTATTGCCTCTAGAAAGGCAGTTAAGAGAGCAATCATCAGAATTTCCCATCCTAGAGAAGCCAGATCTTTTTCCCCCTCATGTTGATGGTCTTAGTCAGTTCAGGCTGCTATAACAGAATACCATAGACTGGTTGGCTTAAACAACAGAAATTTATTTCTCACAGTTCTGGAGGCTGGGAAGTCCAAGATCAAGGCTCCGGCATATTCAGTGTCTGGCAAGAGTCCGCTTCCTGGTTATAGATGGCTGTCTTCTTGCTGTGTCCTCATATGGTGGAAAGGGGAAGGGAGCTCTCTGGGGTCTCTTTTATAAGGTCACTAATACCAATCTTCAGGGCTCCACTGTTATGATCTAATCACCTCCCAAAGGCCCCACCTCCCAATACCATCATATTTGGGGTTAAGATTTCAATATGCAAATTTTGGAGAGACACATTCAGTCCATAACATTGACTTTTGCTCAGGGGCCTCTCTTCATAGAATTACTATGATTTGAATCTGGAGCACACACTTATTTTTCCCCAAAGAACTTTTTCCATCAACGTTAAAGGAAATGGATTGTAGAATTTTAATCTGCCTTGTTAAATGACTTCTAATTAGGACTTTTCCCTTCTAGAACCCATCTATATGGCAATTAAGAAGAATGACAAATGGATATACAGTGTCTCTGTGAAATCATGAGCATGCAACAATCCATTGAGTCAAAAGAGGAAAGGTCCATAAGCCCCTGTGATGGGCTCTTCACCACTTGAGTTGAAGACTTCAGGTACTGTCATCACTGAGACCAAGAATCTTACTCGCTTATTTATAGATGGACTATGCCCTAGGTATAGTACAAGAAGAGAACAAGATAGCCTCTCTCCAAGCAGGATTTTGTGACCAGAAAACTACTCAGCCAATGGTGCTGGGCTCCATAGTAAATCCTTATCCATACATACATACAGGGCCCTTCCAACCTTAGTGTCTTTGCTTCAAATTTCCCCTAGTCTATAAGGTTCTTTCTCCCTCTGTTTACTTGTAAAAATCTGATGCTTCCACTGAAACTCAACTGAAATTATACCTTTTCCAAGATCTCTAACAATATCAGCCAAAATCAATATCTCTCTCATTTCCTCATAAACCTATAACTCTGTGTCAGAATCAGCTTTTTATCAGAATTTGGTTTAAGAGGTATTTTTTCCTCTGTGAGATTGTGAGCTCCTAGAAGTCAGGGACTTTATCTCGTTCTTCTCTGTATCCCTCCCAGTATCCAATACAGTATCTATCAAATGCTTACTGAATCACTTTTGACTGAAAAATCAAACTGAAAATCTATTCCTTCTAGATACAATCTCCACCTCCACTCCCTACCTGGGCCCTGGCACTCGAGAGTCAGGGAGGCAGTAAAATAGTGGAAAAAACTTTGGCTTTGGCATCAGAGCAGCTTGGACTCAAATCCAGCACTGCAGCTTCCTAGCTATGTAAACCGAGGCAAATCATTTCATTCTCTGAGCCTCGTTTTCCTTGTCTATACAATGGGGATCACAACCCTCATGAAATTACTGAAAGGAATAAATGAGGCAGATATGTATGTGTGTGAGCCATACCTGCACACACACATCTCAGTTTCTTTTCCCCATTTACAGTAGGCAAAGGCCCAATATAGGAAAAACAAATATTAACCCATGCTATAAAGCATTGTCAATCTACAAGTAGCCAAATGAATTGATATTTACTAGGCCCCTATTTTCCTAGCACTGTGCTAAGTTCTACGAGGGAGGTAAGAAAAAGCCTCCGCCTTCAGAGAGCTAACAATCTATTGGTGGAGGCAAGAAAATCATGACAGACACACGTTAAGAATCCCAGAAGGGGGGCCGCCCGGTGGCGCAGCAGTTTAGTCCGTGCTTGGCAGCCCGGGGTTCGCGAGTTCGGATCCCGGGCGCCCGCCGATGCACTGCTCGTCAGCCATGCCGTGGCGGCGTCCCATATAAAGTAGAGGAAGATGGGCACGATGTTAGCCCAGGGCCAGTCTTCCTCAGCAAAAAGGGGAAGATTGGCAATAGATGTTAGCTCAGGGCTGGTCTTCCCCACAAAAAAAAAAAAAAAAAGAATCCCAGAAGGCATATGCTCAGTACCCCAAAGGTGAATAAACAATAAATGCCAGAGGTGTTCAGAGGAAGAATGGGTCTAAACGGGCCGACAGACTTGGGTGAGGCTTAAATGCCCTTTGAAGAATAGGTTGGAACATAATGGAAGGAAGAAGGGAATGTGGGCATTCCGGTCAGAAGAAAAGACATAAGCTCAAATGTGGGGGTGGGGGTATGTCCAGTGGGGTTGGAGGAAAGCCAGGCACTAAATGTGGATCCCTCAGAGATCAGGTAAGAGGTGTAGGGGGAGAGTGAGTATTGGATGGTGGAGGGCCTTGAGTGTCAGATTAAGAGTAACATTACTAGTCATTGGCAAAGAGCAGTCTGTGGGGTCGCCTTATTGGAAAACTGATTTCCAGTTTGGTAAATATTCCTGCTGAGGCCATGCCCTGCGTATATATAAAGTAACCACTATCAAGAAGCAGCCAGGACCACTGTGCTGCGGGAAGGATGCTGGGAGGTTAGTTATCCAGCATCAGCCTCCGAAGTCAAGGAGTCTCTGGGTCCTTTGTGTCTGAGAGAGGTGATAGATGGCCCTTCCCCCACTGCAGCTGCCCTCGAAGCATGCGGGCGACTCCCCCAGAAGTACAACAAAGCTGCAGAGAATCCAATGGGGGCAGGCATGTGCAAGGCTCTCTTCTCTCCTCCACATTCCAGGCCCAAGCTGCACATCTCACACTGCACCCACAGAACTGAAGCTTACCAGGAAAGCTCCAGAATGGCTTGCCGGCCATGACTCTAGGGCAAGGCTGCCTGCTCCCCTCACTTGCCTTGGGTGGGGACCGGAGTCGTGCTGATCGGCTCCCAGCCAGCATCGCTGAGCTCTAACAATAATAAAGATGAGACTCTTTACCAATGAGGTCAGGAATTGAAGAGTAGAAGAGGAGACAAGCTTTGCACAGCACTATGCCCCCTCTACCACCTGCTGAGCAGAAAGTTTTCCTCAGGCAGGAAAGAAGAATGGTGAATGGGGAGAGGCCAGGTGGTGGGGTGGTTTGCCCTGGGAGCTGGCTGAAAGGAGTGCAGCATTGTGAGCCTCTGGCTCTGGGTGGGTGAGCAACAAAGTAGCAGGGACCCCTTATCAGGTGAACTCAAGTGCCCATCAGCTCACTCCATCAACCGCTGCCCCTCTACTCCCAGGCGCCTCCAGGCTGTTTATTTTGTTAGAAAAGGGGAATCTGCATGTCAGCTCATTTGCATTCTTTGGTCCCAAACAAAACCATATTAAAGTGCCTTGAAGAGCTGGCTAACTGGGAAGGCTACTTGCCTTGGGGGGAAAAGGGGTCTTTACATTGAAAAGGAATCAATGTAGTATTCTATTTTTAAAGTACAATGCTTGCGTTAGGAAAAAAAAAAAATCTCCCGTTCATTCTGATCAGCAAGCCTGAATGTGATGGTCGGGAACTTAGCATCTTTTTCAACAGCCTTCAGATATATTATTTTAAGTTTTCTTAATTTTTCCCAACTTGTTTTGAGACCTGTAAATGTAACCTGAGAATGAAAGGAAGTAAAGGAGGGAGCAGCAGCTTCAGCAGTGGCCTGGTATCCCTCAAGAAGCATGGACGCAGTTCCTTTTCTTGGGAAACAGATGGTGTTTTATGCTTAACACAATCAGCACTGCCTCTCTATCTGTGCCCCTAACCTTCCCCACCTGTGTGAAACCTAATCAGCGCCTAATGAACATACTTGGAGCTGCCTGGATGGAATTAGTCCCAGTAGGAGCTGGCCTTCAGGTACCAGGCGCTCTCTTAAAGCTGTGTAGCTGCTAAAGACAAGAAATCTTTACATCAGGGCTAATTAAATAAAGGTCTGCCTCTGCTGAATACATGTTGTTTCTTCCCCCTCTAGAAAGTAGACAAGACTCAGGCTATTACATTGTTAAGCTAATGCTGACTCCTCTCTTCACTGCAATTATGGGAAAAGGTTTGGATTTTGAATTTCCTCTAAATAATGAGACATCAATACCTTTCAGTCATTCCCACTCTTGGTGTGGGCAGCTTTCCTTGGATCATACTCTCCTTTGTGCAAACGTATGCACACTAAGGACGGCAACGTTCAGGCCAAACTCACCAAAGGGCTGCCCACCCCTCCCTTCCCTTTGACAAATCTATGATTTTGTCCCAAGGGAATGAAGAGAGGGATTAGCGAAAGTGTTTGCTTAAACACAAACACACACACACACAAAACCTGTGGTGTTAGCAAATTGTTATCGACACATTTGGAATTTTACAAAGAACTACAGCAAGCTAGAGGCTTCTGGGTAAAGTGGGACTCACTAGGAAGAAATCCACCATTTTCTGGTCAAAGACTGTTTCTTTTGATGACATAACAAGGTCAATAGGCCATGGTAGCTCTATTACCTCACCTTGAGTTGAACCCTTCTGATGACATACCAAAGTATAAATCATCATGGATTAGCCAGAATGCCCCTCCTCTCACCCCACCCCCATCTCTTTAGAGTTTCTAAGGAATAGGAAGCCACAGAGTCTGCTCTGACCGTCCCTTCATCTCCCTACGGATTTCAATGAACGGTTGTGCTAGTGCTCCTCACCTATCACCCTTGGAATCAGAAGGAGCCTTATGTTCTGTCCCAGGCTCATTTCCTTATCCTAGCCTGGACTTCTGTCAATCTCTAAATCAGAGGTCAGCAAACTATAGCCCTTGGACCAAAGCCTGCCAACTGCCTGTTTTTGTAAATAAAGTTTTATTAAAACACAGCCATGCCTATTTGTTTGTGTGTAGCCTATGGCTGCTTTCCCACTACAGTCATGCACCACATAGTGAATCTCAGCCAATGATGGACCACATATACAACAGTGGTCCCATAAGATTAGTACCATATAGCCTGGGTGTGTAGTAGGCTACACCATCTAGATTTGTGTAAGTACACTCTATGATGTTCGTACAAGACAAAATCGCCTAACAAAGCATTTCTCAGAACATAGCCCCATTGTTAAGGGACATGTGACTGTACAATAGTGAAGTTAAGTACTTGTGACAGAGATCTTATGGTCCACAAAACTTAAAATACTTACTTATCTAGCCCTTTACAGGAAAAGTTTGCTGACCTCTGTTCTGAGGCTTTGTAGTGTACAGTGCTAGTTGAGCTATGCTATTCCTTCTTCAAAGCTAGTTGTATTTGTATTTTGAAAGTTTGGTGGCACCTATTTACCCTCAATTCACAATCAGTAGGCAACTTAAAAATGAAGCAGTGGCTATTTCCCATCTGCCTTAACCAGATCCAGAGGGGACTACAGCTGACGTTTTGTGCCCTTGTCCATCCTGCTGTTTTCTTGCTGGAAAAGGTGAGATAGGAGAACCTGAAATCTTCCCTCTCGTATTTAAGAGGCACACAAGAAACCATGAGTCACTTCCAGCAGAAAGTGCAGGTGATGAAGATGCTTCAGAGGACACAAAACAAGTAGTAACAAGGGTAGGAGTCCCGTGAGAGAACCTGACTCAAAACATACCACTTTGTATTGGCCCTAAAACAGCCCCAGAAACCTCAATATTCCTTTTGGCCACAGCCTCAGCTAACATGACCTTAAAGAGCATTCCCTGAAAATTGTTCCCCATTTCTGCTTGTGTCTGTTCTTCAACTGCGGAAAGAAAGTGACACAACTATATTGCATTTCTAAATATGCTCAAGCTCTGGGGAAGAACCTGCAATAACTGAAAGTCATTGGGAAATAGATTTAAAGACATCTCAGCAACAGAGCAAGCTATGTTTCCAAGCCAGGAAGAATTTGTGCCCTTCATGGAAGTCTTCGGCTACTTGGTAACTTTAAAACACTTCTAGAAGCTTCTATCAATATGGAAATGATTTTTTAATATCAGAGAAATAATTATAATAATAACAAAGCTACTTTTTCTACATAACATTAAAAACAATAATTGTAAAAACATTTAAGGACTTACTATGTGCCCGCCACTATTCTAACTGCTTTATATGCATCACTTCATGTAATCCTCACAAATCTCTGAAGTTTTCATAATTTTTATTTTTAATTTTGTTTTTGAATTTAATTTAACTCAAATTTTTATTAATTTATTTTTATTTCCATATTTCCAGAATAAAACTGAAGTCAGAGAGAGCTCAAGTAACTTGCTCAAGGTCCCAACAGCCAGTAAGTGATTGAGCTGGGATGGAAATATCACTTACCCGGACCCTCCTACCAAATCAGGAGCCCGTTTGCCTTGAGTTCTCCTTCTAGGAATAGGAATGGATTTGCCTGAACCATCCCTACTCTCACACCTGCTTCTCTAGTATCCAACAGCAAATGTTATAAGACATCTCTATGGGTCCCTAAAATAGAGAAAAGCTAAGCAATTCTGGCTGGGTTCCAGCTCATGGGCTTTTTCATGAACTGCTGTGAACAGAGGCAGAGGAGAGGGCTGCCTGCAAGGGATGAGCATCTGAAGAGTGCCTACCACTGAAACAGTTTCCCCACCACTACTGCTGCAGTCCTTTATTTAATCTTAGTCCTCTGGCCTAAAGTATTGTTTCTCCAAAACATGTTCTGTAAAACATATTAGTCTTCCACTTAGCAAAGAGATCTGAAGGCAAGGGAGAGAATGCAGTTAAAAGGCTGTCGCCATAGTCCAGGAGGGACACAGTGACGACCTTAATGGTGGCAGAGGTGACAGAGAGGAGAGACCAAAATCAAGATCTTATGAAAACTGATATGACGTCGTAACTGTGTTGGGAGGATAGATTAACTGTTGTAACAAGAAAACTCTGAAATGTATAATCATTCAGATCCCACAGAAATTTATTTCTTGCTCACATAACAGCACTGGGCACCTGAAGAAGTAGACAGATTGACCCTCCTCTATGCCGGGTACCAGGCTGACAGTAACTCTGCCATCTTCAATATGTGGGTTCCCAGGTTGCCCAAGGGGCCATCTCTATTCCAGCCAGCTGGACACCCACTTCTCTGAAGCCAAATACCTTTCTGCTAAGAAAAGTACTGGCTTTAATAAATGCTTGTTCATCAGCCACTTTTTCTTCAGGCAGCACTCTCTAATCTCTTTTCTCATAATACTCTGGGCATATCTCTCTCTAGCAGTTATTATGCTACACTGAAATTGTAAATTTACCTGTCCCCCCACTAGAGGGTGAGTTCTTTGAGGGTGAGCACCACGTCTTATATTTATCTCTACACAGGTAGTGCCTAGCACTGTGCTGGGTGCACAATAAACGCTCAGTAAATGTCAGTTGAAAAAATGAATGAATGAGTAAATGAATGAATGAAGGCATATCTCTTTACCAGCCCTTAAAGGTACACAATACCCGTGGCCTCATCATCTTATCAATGTACAAAAATATTAACATTTCTAGGATCTGCATTTATGTTGTATAAATTAACCCACAGTACAAAAGGGTACAAGTCAATTCATGATAAACTGAAAATTGGAGTAATATTCTACCCATGGCCTTTCCCATCTTCCTGACTACTCGGATTCAAAACGGAAAGGTTTTGACCGATAGAAATACTGATGCTGTCCAGCAAGCAATCCTGTGGAGGGTGTAAAGCCAAACCTCCCCTGGATTTGGTTATTGTACCAAGAATAATTGAATAGTTTAAAACATGTCTGCCTTGTGACTTGGCCAGCCTTTATATTATAACAATGGAAACTCACAAATGTGTCTAGGGAGTCATTTATGCACTAGAGTGCCATATAAGGAACCCAACTGCATATAATGAAGTGTATAATGCACATAAACTTTTAATGAAGAGTAAAAGCATTGCCAGGCCTCTGCAGGAGCAGCCCTTGGCTCATACCCTCCCCTGAGATCCCCTACGGAAGGAAAGGGTTAACCCAGCTGTTCCACTCCTGTGGAAACAGGAGAACCTAGGCCAGCTGCAGATGGTACAAAGGTAGGAAATGAGAGAGCAAGGCATGGGGCTGAACTGCAGTGAATGGGGCAGGCTCATCCACTGGCATTCAGCAATAACAGCCTCAGGAGTCCAGCCTGATTTCCCCCAGCAAGAAAACCAGGTCAGCAATTGCAAACTTAAAGGTGGCTGTGTAGTATTAGGGTTACGTGTTTGGGTTATTGAATCAAGTAGATCAGGATTTGAATCCTGGCCTTATCATTTACTAGCTGTGAGACCTTGGGCAAGTCACTTCTCTGAATCTCGGTCTGTAAAATGGAAGCAATAATACTCCCTATCTCCCAAGGTGGTTATGAGGATTCAAGGAGATAATGCGAATTAAATGAAAGTGCCCTGGCTATACCAAGAGCTCAAGAAATGATAGCTGTTGTTATTTTCATTATTAGAATCCGCAGTCATGAATATTTACCCCTATGTTTTCTTCTAAAGATTTTATTATAGTTTTAGCTCTTGCATTTAAGCCTTTGATCCATTTTGAGTTCATTTTTGTATACGGTGTAAAGTAAGGGTCCAAGTTAATTCTTTTGCATGTGGATATCCAGTTGTCCCAGCATCATCTGTTGAAGAGACTACCCTTTCCCCTTTGAATGGTTTTGGCATCCTTGTGGAGAATCAACTGACCATAGATGTATGGATTTACTTCTGGACTCTCAAATCTTAACCATTGATCTATATGTCTGTCCTTCTGGCTGGCCTCTTATGACTCCAACTTTCAGTCCTGGAATTCTGAGCTCCACCTCCTGCTGGGACAGTTGGCCTCTCCCTCCAGATAGCCTCTTGGACAGAGTCCTTTTTTAAGATGTCTCCAAGCTGACTTTCCCCTACGGATCCACTTGGCCCATAGCACAAAAACAAGTCATCAACAACAGCAAAACAATGCACCTCCCTTTCTCCCTCTGTTGCTTTTATTCTTACTCTTGCTCTCCCTCCCCCTTCCCCTTCTCTTCTTCATCAGGTCCATAGACATAGACTCTAGATTTCTCAGCCAAGAATAAAGTACCTGTGTTCTGTGTCTCCTAGTCTTCAAGGGACACATATCAAGCCTTTGGGATGGTCTCTTCTAAGTCTCTCTCATTTGACATAAGGTGTGGGGAAAGTACCCATTTCTCCACCCCAATCGAGGCAAGGTGGAGAAATTACAGAGCATGCCAGAGCAATCCAATAATTCTCTACAATGGAATTCTCTTTCTCCCTATTTCTTTAACTTCAACACTTTTAATACCTTCAAGATTGCTGATGGGATATGGATTACAAAACCAGTTTCTAGAAATCCCCATTGCAAGTCATGTATAAAAGGGTCCCACTTTAGAATTGGTGATGTTTTTCTCAGCCTTTTGAGGCCTCAGCTAAAACTGAGATATACAGAATCCTATTTTAACATCCTTTTACAAATGAAGAATGAGTAAATAAATGGATGGGTGGATGTTAGCTTCCTTCTCCTCCTCCCTGCCACCTTTTAATTTAATTCATTGGCCAGCTCTGTGCAGCCAAAGTTAATGTCAGCAACAATCTGCTGTGGCAGTCTGAGGAATCAAGTCCCAACAATGCTAATACTTTAAAAAAATTCATAAATATAATCTCTTGATGTCTAATAAGCAAATGATTTTTAAAGAGTTGAATGGATTTCTGATCTCAAGATGGTAAACGTATTTCTGTCCTCTTCTCCTCTTGAAAAATCATGCAAAACCAGTAAGAACAGAAAGCAGCAACACATACTGCATCTTCGATGAAACTAGATATGGTAGCTAGTCTCCAAAGATGATGTGTAACAATTCCTCCCCTCTGTCTATACTCCTGCTGTTCCTCACAGCAACAGGTGGAGCTTATTTTCCCTACCCTTGAATCTAGGCTGGACTTCTAACTGGCTTTAACCAATAGAATACAACAAAAGTGACATTATGAGACTGCTGAATATAAGCTTTAAGAGGACTGGCAACATCCATTTCCTTTTCTTTTGGAAACTAGGTGCCATCATACCAGAGTCCAAGCAAAATGAAAATGCCACATAGAGGAGAATCAAAGGCACTCTGGTTAAAATTTCTAACTGAGCTCATAGTGAACAGTCAGCACCAATTGCCAGCCATGTAAATGCACCACATTGGGCATTCTAGCTCAGTCAGGCACCCGGATAACTGCAGTCTCAAATGACATCTCATGGAGTAGAGACCACTCAATGCACAGAACCTTGAGAAAAAAGAATGTGGTTGTTGTTTAAAGCCACTACGTTTTGTGGTGGTTCGTCACATAGCAATAGATAATGAAAAACTGGAATATATCTTCACCCCCAAACCACCATACTTAGAGATGGAAAGTTGGTGAAGGAATGATAAATGGGTCATTAGAGAGGAGGAAATTCAAACATAAGTGCCTACAAAAGGTGGGAGAATAGTAATCAATACTGGAAGAACAATGTATTCAAAATTCCAAGTGAAGATAATTCTCAAATTAGAATTTGATATGCAACCAAATTATAAAGCAAGTACCATAAATATGGTACTGCAAAGACATTCTCAGATGTGCAAGTGCAATATTCATCTTTCATAAAAACTATCAAACTCAAGACATTTCTGGAGCACATATATGTTCTACAAAAATGAGGGTACAAACCAAGAAAATAGAAGACACGGGATCCAAGAAACAGAAAATCCAACAGGATAAGGAAGTAAAGGTAAAAATGAAGATGTCAGCTATGAGGCAAGGATTCAGTCCAGATTGGAGCAGGGAATTGAGGGGTTTCAGAAGGGATGCTTCCAGGGGAAAAATAGAAATAATAAATATTCTTTTTATTTTCCATTTAACAAGTATCTATGGAGAACTTATGTTTTAAGGCCTGTCCTAGGCACTGAGGACACAGTTATGAACAAAATTAAGTTTCTGACTTCTTGAAATTTGCATTCTAGAGGAGCTGAAAGTTTGTCATCTGACAAGTTATGGAAAGTTGTCAGAAATCTTTTCACAGAGCTGTTCAAGTATGCTGAAAATTTCATCAAATGTAACACAAAACAAAAGAAAAAAGTAACATAAAAGTTAGTCAAGGGGCCAGCCCGGTGGTGTAGCAGTTAAGTTTGCACGCTCTGCCTCAGAAGCCCTAGGTTTGCTGGTTCGGATCCTGTGTGCGGACCTGTGCACTGCTCATCAAGCCATGCTGAGGCAGCGTCCCACAAAGAGCAACTAGAAGGATGTACAACTGTGACATACAACTATCTAGTGGGGCTTTGGGGAGAAAAAAGGAAGAAGATTGACAACAGATGTTAGCTCAGGGCCAATATTCCTCAAAAAAAATCATTAAAAAAAAAGCTAGTCAATAAGTAACTCCAGGAAAAACAAAAAGTTGAAAAAGAAAGTAAATGTAGTTTTAGTTCACTAATAGGTTCATCAGTGAATGATATTTGTATAAACATAGTAGTAAAGGTATAATATAGACTTAAACAAAAAATTAGATATATTGGGAAGATGTGGGATGGTGGAGAGGAGGGTATATCTTTGGGGTAAAATCCAGATTTGAAATAATAAAAAATCAGTAATTAATGTCTAAATTCAAATAAAAAACATGTGTATGTATATAATTTGGAGGAATGGAAGTAAATATCAGAAGGAATAGCTACAGATTTGAGAAAGGTTGCCACTAGGAAATGGGATGGGGTGCATAGGTCAAGGGACTGATGTTTTTCATTAAAAGTTTTTTAGCATTATTGCACTTTTTAAAAAATATTTCACATGTAACATTTTAATGTTAAAAATATATTTTAAAAGGAGCTCAAAAATCTATTTATTGGAATTTCTTCCTAGAGCTATTCAGAGGATATGATGAGTGCTAACTTTGTCAAAGGTTAGATTTCCCTACAACTTGAGGGTGATCATTGACTGTCTTACATTAGACTTTTAGGCAATCTACACTACTAGCCAACAATTCTATTTTTAGCTGGGTCACCATCTTTATACAACTGTCAGTGCTTGTGCAATCATTTGAATATGTTATTGTGTTTTGTTCTATTATTTTATAAAAATGACTGTAAATAGAAATGAGAGTCTCATAAATATAACCCAATGAGTCAAAGATCATTAGACATGCCCAAAGTAACAAGTCTAACTTCATTCTGATGTGTATTGGGCTTAAATTGGCTAACAACAGGTTCATTGTGAATTTAAAATTCAACTTAAAAATATGTGGAAAATTCTAGCCATATTAGCTATTG
This sequence comes from Tapirus indicus, assembly GCA_031878705.1. Classification (NCBI taxonomy): domain Eukaryota; kingdom Metazoa; phylum Chordata; class Mammalia; order Perissodactyla; family Tapiridae; genus Tapirus; species Tapirus indicus. Next base: position 114,663,981 of record CM062942.1, on the reverse strand, counting down.
AAGAGTATGTCTAAAAGGCAAAGTATAATTATCAAATAAATAATATTTTAGCTTTCTGAGAACAGTACTACACTTACAGCATGCAAACCAATTGTTTGACTTTTGTACATTATACTCTCGCCCACATTTTCAGGAAGACATTATATGAGAAAACTGGGGGCTGGAAATAGAGGCAATTAGGTGGAAGGTGGAGACTGAGTTAGAAGCAAGTTTAAAATCCAGTCTTGTCTCAGGCCCCTAAAATTTAGGCATATTATTGCTTTCCTCTTAATTACCGCATTTCAAAATGGATAAATTAATGAAGAAATAAGAAACATAGAGACTTTCCCAACTAAATATAACATGACAACAGATATACACTATCCCTCATTAACAAATGCACATGTATATAATACTGATGAATACAGGATATTTCAAAAGTCATGCACCATAGGAATCTCAAAATTGGACTTAAGTCATTTATTTACCTTCTTTCTTAGTGAAGACAAACTACCAAAATTACCTGAAATAAGAGGATGGTAATGGTTTTAGTGAGTGGCTGCTAAGCACTTTATATTAGTCATCTTCCATCAACTTTTGGATATGCACATGTATGCATGCACACACACACACACACACACACACAATGTGGAAAAGCCCATCATTAAAAATGCAACTATTAAGGGAATATTGTTCACCTTTATAAACTCAAGACCACCCTCTCATATTTTTATAGCTTCCTGCCTATAATTTACTTTGTAAAGAAACCTTTTGAGCAGAGGTCCTAATAGAATAAGAAGGGATCTGGCTATCACCTCATCCAGAGATTCTGAACCTGGTGTGTGTGTCGGGGGGAGCAGGGTAATGTATGTGTATGCATTTCTCTGCAGCAAGCCATAACATTCATCAGGCTCTCAGAGGTGTCCATGACTCAGAAAGGGGAACATTTGAGCCCAAGGAGGGAGAGTGATTTGCCCAGACACATAGTGGCTGAAATGGGACTAAAACTCATTTTGCCTAACTCTGTCCACCACACCGTGGATCCTAGCCCCAGCTCCATAAGATTCCATTATGCCTAATGGCATGACAAATACCCAAAGAGTGTGCAACTCTTTACTGATGAGAATGAGGGGCATAACATTTTAATATAACCCAATAGTAGGATTCAATGGTGCATGACTTTTTTCCACTAAGGCAATTTCTTTTCCAAGATTGGCAGAGGTCTCCCCCATCCATTAATATAAACAGTTCTCTTTCTGAGGGATGTAAAACATTCTTTAATGCTGACACTGAAATGTGCACTTATGTGTCAGATCTTTTCAAACAGTAATAGAATCATAGGTCCCCATCCTCTTTCAGATCTCCTCCTACCCCAGTTTAAAGTCTGGCTACATAATTACTTCTCAACTTTGCGTGATCTCTGCCTATTCAATATTGGCTCCTTGGCAGGAACTCCCATCAAAGATCTTTATTTCTGACCCTGCAGGTTGTTGGAGTACAACTATGCAACTTGGGCTCAGAGTATTAAATGTTACAATCCAAACATTTCTCAAGAGACCAACATGTACATTTGAGGTGAACATAATTTTCGGTCTTCACTGGTCAGAGCTGACTTAGGCCGAGTGAGCTAAATATGATAGGCTATGTATCTATTCCAAAAGCCCTGCAATCTAATCTCCTTAACTGCTAACACTTACTTTAAAAGGTCCAGTTTGGGCATACCCAAAAGCACAGCTCAACTGGATGATTCTGCACTACAATGCCAAATGAAACTCTTCAAAATTTTTTTTGCAAATTCCTTTGGATTTCCGTAAAGTAACTGAGTGTCTTGTACAATATTTATTGCTGTGGGCTTAGCTTTGTATTTTTAACTCTCTTTGTTTCATGACATGCTATAATTATATGCTCAAACCGTAGTCTAAATTTATCTTATTGTAGTTTTCTGGTAAAATGCTATGTACTACATACAACATTTATATTTATAAAGTCTATGATAGAGGCAGAAAGAGGTTTGTTTAGACCTTTAAATTGGGATGTGAGAAAGAGAAGGGAAAGAAGAAACAAATTTCAGGAGAATTCTGTGTCAAAGGGTACATGTTCAATGCTCTTGTGGATGTCAGCGCATGAGATGATAGGATAATTATTCATTACCACGTCTTCTGTGCTGATATCGTGGAGTCTGGAGCCCTTGGTTCTCTCCCCGGCATTGCCACTAAATAACTGCCTGACTGCTGAAGTTTGACTACCTCATTTATGAAACAAGGTAGGTGGACTAGATGATCTTAAAGGTACATTCTAGCTGTAAAATTCTACAATACTCTGCATAATAAGGGACTGGAGATGTTTTCACAGAGGGGGGAAAATAGTACATGCCTTCCCTATAGCAGCCTTCTAGGACCACGATCTGTAAAAATACCTGCATATTTTGAAGGAAAGTAAGATGTATTTCAGAGAATTGTGAATCTCAAAACATACATACATACATAACACAATTTTTATATTTACTGATCTATTTAATAGTGAAGATATTTTTCAAAAGAGTAATGAAGAATTTGCCCTGCCAGATACTGAAATGTTTCTTAAAGCAGTAATAATTAATACAGCATGATACCAGCATAGGAGTAAACCGGCAGATCAATGGATCAGGAAAGAAAGCACAGGAACAGTCCTAAGGTACATACCAATGTAGTATATGAAAAGGGTGATATGTCAAATCGGCTGGGACAATTGTTAGTTATTCGGGAGTAAATTGAGCCAACATGAATTCCAGATGATATAAAAAGTTAAAGATAAAAACTGGAGCCATAAAAACTGAAAGAAAACACAATCGTGGAGCCAAGAAGGCATTTTAGGTATAACACCAAAGACAGAACTATAAAGATTAAAAGATTTAACTATATAATTTTGAAATATTTTGCAAATCAAAAAAATGCCACAAACAAAATTGAAGCAAATAAACTCAGAGAAAGAATTCTATCATATATTTTAGAAGATTAATATCTCTAATTCATAGAAAATGCTTAAAATCAATAATAGAGGACAAACACACCGATGAAAAAATAAACAAATGATATGGACAATTCACAAAAGAAGAAATACAAACTGCCAATAAACATAAGGAAAGTATCTTCTGTCTCATTACTAATCAAAGAGATGCAAATTAAAATAATGCCATAACCAATATTAAAAGGCAAACAACAAACTCAGAGAAAGTATTTGCTTAAAAATAAGGCACACTTTTAAAACAAAACTACCCAGAGTTGACATAGGTCATTAACTTCACAAATATTTATTAAGCAACTGTTACCTATCAGGCACTGCATTAAGCAGTAAGGATACAATGGAGGATTAGACATGGTCCTTGTCGCATGAAGCATTTGTATGGAGATGCAGAAGGACAAATGATAAAAGAGTTTTAGACAAAAGAGACTGTCACGCACTACTGGTAGGAGAGTAAATTGGTATGCCCTTTCTGTTGAGCAATTTGGCAATATGCGTTAAACATTTTAAAAATATACTCTTGAATGCTGCCATTCTACTTCCAAGACTTTATGCTCAGGAAATGATCAAAAATATACAAAATTAATAATAGCAAATATTTTGTGAGTGCTTATTAGATATAAAGCCTTGTTTTAAGAACTTCACATGCATTAACTCATTTAATTCTCACAATTTTATGAGATTGGTATGATTTCATCCCCATTTTACATATGAGGACACAGAGGTACATGGAAGTTAAAAGTGCCCAGGGATTATAGAGCCTGGATCCAAACCCATACAATCCCTGCTCTTAACCCCAATGCCATGATGTCTATGAAAGGCTGTTAATTACAGCATTATTTATATTTGTGATCAAGAGTAAATAATTTTTTGTGTGTGTGTGAGGAAGACCAGCCCTGAGCTGACATCCGTCCAATCCTCCTCTTTTTGCTGAGGAAGACCGGCCCTGGGCTAACATCCGTGCCCATCCTCCTCTACTTTATATGGGACGCCGCCACGGCATGGCTGACAGGCAGTGCGTCGGCGGGCGCCCGGGATCCGAACCTGCGAACCCCAGGCTGCCAAGCGCGGACTAAACCGCTGCGCCACCGGGCAGGCCCCCAAGAGTAAATAATTTAAACAAACACCAATAGGGGCTCAGTTAAATAAATCCAATGGAATACTATGCCGAAGCCAACAATTATGATGTAAACATTATTTAATGCTTGAGAAAATGATCACAATATATTATATGGAAGAAAATAATTTGCAAGATATTAATGGTGGGGCTCTCTGAGTAAAGGGATTCAAGTGATTTCTACTTTTTTCTTTGAGCTTTTCTGTGATTTCCAAATTTTACACAAAGAATCTGTATTATCTTTATAATCGGAAATATATATTAATTTAAAATCCATTTAACAAAGTGGAATGAGTAAAGTATTTTCAGCATCATACTACAGTTTTATCTTTGTACTTGCACTATTCCCTTTACCTGGGAAGCCCTCTGCCACCCATCCCGCTGTGTCCTTTTCCCCTTCTCTTGGCTAACTCCTACTTATTCCTTAAGATTGCCCTCAGGCTCACACTTCCAAAAAGCCTTTGGAGACTAACAGGATTCCCACCCCTATACCCTGGCTAGATTAGGTACCTCTCTTCTATGCTCCCATAATACCCTGTGCAAATGTCTAGCATTCCACTTGCCACATTATCTGTTTACCCATCTGTTCCCTACCTCCCATTCCACTGTGCCTTGCACAGTGTCTGGCTCATAGTAGGTATCAAATAAGTGTTTATGAAAGGAATGAAAAACATTTTTGGTGAAGAAAAGAGAGAAAAAACTCATTTTCCAAAATACAATTTTCATAGGTTTGTTTGAGAATTAATTATTGGAGAGGTTTAGGTTTGGGAGTCAACTCTATAAAACTCACTACCATAGGTCACCCTGGTCACACCATACGCTGTTCCTTCAACAGTGTAGGTCTTCAATGCCTAAGGGCAACTCCCTTAGCTGATATTGTCCTCCTTTGCTTCCCCCATCCTAACCCTTGTCACACTGTGTTGTCTCGGTAGACTGTGAGATCCTTGAGGGCAGGATCCATGTATTTTTCATCTCTGTGTGTCCAGCACCTAGCAGAGTGCCTAAGGCCTTCTTGCTGATCTCCTTTGACTAATCATCACAAACCTTTTCTTGGTAAATGGTTGTAGCAAAAAGCCTGAAGTCCTTTGAAATGAAGCGATCTGACCAGTACTAGAATTTGCTATGCCCCTTGCTGCATCATGGTACAGACAACCACCTCTGCTACCTGTGTTGAGGAACCACCATGCACATTTATGCTAGAAATTGCTTTCCCTGTTTTAAACAGCAAACATAAAATTCCCACTTTCAGTACTGGCATCACAACTTAGAGGGGAAAGAGGCTGGCGGGGAGGGGAGCATGGAGGAATGTCTTAAATTTCAAATCACGGCCAGACCACAAGAACTAATTGATAGAGTAGTTGTTTTTCTCAGAATTTAAAGTCTGAGTGAGTGAAAATATGTAAGGAAAAACAGAGTATGTTTACAAGATACCAGAACAACAGTTTGAAAAGCAAACATTTCAGAGATTCCAAATCTGAGTTTATATATTTTTCTCCCAGTATTGGTTAGCCTTATAGCAGGCTTCTAAACCTCCTCAGTCAGACCACCGTCTTAGGTCAATTGGTATGCAATGCAAGTTTACCACAGCCCTCCCGCTTCATGGAGCAGGGGTTTGGCTGTAACCAGGTCTCTGCGCTCTCCAGGTGCTCGCTCCTCCTCTGCACACCATGCACCTGAAAGGCCAGTTGCCTTCAGTGTGTGAGGCTCCTGACCTCAGGCAGTCTGGCTTCTTTATAGCCTTGGCCACAGACCTGTGCTAATTTGCATCCATGAATGCTTCACTTCCCAGGCCTTCTGATGATGGCCAAGACCCAAAGCAGAACTTTCCCTGTACCACAGGAGTGCAGTTAGATCAGTGTCCCATATGACTCAAAGGGAACTGGAAACCTCATCAGAGAGGGAGCTTGTGAGCTTTCCAACCTCATTTCCAATCATCATTCCCTAGGTTCATAAACACTTCATATACCCCGTGTGGACAACATTCCAAGAGAAACTGTGGATAAGAATCTGCCTGAAGCAGTATATTTCATCTATGGACATTTTTTGAAGGCTTACCTGTGGAGAGCTGAAATATGACTGGGAAGTTGGCCAGCTATAACATGATATAAACACCCAAAGAACTAAAGAAAGCTTTTTACTAAATGATCTGTATTTCCATTAGGTTAGAACCCAGTAGAACATATTCCAATATAGAATAATTGTATAGGACGGTTACAAAAGTGTAGAGGTTAAGAGGTTCAGCTCTGGAGTCAAATAGACCCAGGTTCAAAGCATAGCTTTAGAACTCACTTGTTGAATGATTTGAACCTCAGTTTCCTCATCCAAAAAATAGGGCTAAAAATAGTGCCCACCTCTTTTAGGTTGCAAGGCTTAAACGAGATAATGCATATAAATACACATAGTGCAGAACCTGGCACAGAAGTGTCCCCAAATGTTAATTAAGATTATTGTTGTTATCTGGGACAGAGACTACTACATCAATATGCATGTTCTCCTCTTTTTTCCTGCTACCCAGGTAGACTACATTTCCCAACCTCCCTTGCAGTTAATAGTGGTCATGTCTAGCTAATGAAAAGTGGACAAAAGTTATATGCATCACTTCCATGCCTGACCCTTCTGTGCACAATCTTCGATGCTCTTTCCCCTTCCACCTGCTGGATATTGACACCCAGGGCAACCTTGGATGCCCCAAGTTGAAGGTGTCAAAACCTCCACCAGCCTGGGTCCCTAAATGCACACACAGAGCAGAACCCCGTCATTATACCACCGACTAAGAATCCCCATGTGGGACCACTATGTAACCAATAAACAAACTTCCACTGTGTTAAGGCACCAATCTTTTGGGGTTTATTGGTTATAGGAGCTAGCATTAACCTAACTAATACACTGTCCAATTCACAGAAGAGCAGATCTAAAAAAAAGCCTTAAAGACTTCCTCCATTGTACAGGAGCCATTGAGACTCAGAGTCATTGCCCAAGGTACTTCAGTGGATCTTTTGCTTCAAAACTCCTTCCAGTAGTCCCTGCCCTTTTACATATGATGCTAATTAAAGACTGTAGGATCAAAGTTTTCCTGTTTGCCTAGTTAAAGCCAGATCTATTCCTAAGAAAATTTTAGCACAGAAAGTTGGAAATACAGACCCACTCTATTAGACAGCACAGCAGAATGGAATGAAAACAAGAGAGCCCTTTCTCACTGTTCTGTGGTCATAACAAAGTAAATGAAAATACTCTGTGCCTTCCTCACAGGCGGTCATGAGGTCATCATAATATCAGGGCTTTGAAAAATAAAGAGTTATGCAATATATGATATTATTACTCAGCAATTTTTATTGGCTTTTTCTACTAATGATCCAGGAAAATTAATCTGCAAACATTTATTAGGCAACTATTTTTGTGCTTTCTTAGCCCTGTGCTAGTCATTGTGGGAAACTAACCATTGTCCTCAAGAAGTTTACAATCTAGCCGTCATAGTTTGGGCTGCTATAACGAAGTACCACAGACTGGGTAGCTTATAAACAACAGACATTTATTTCTCACAGTTCTGGAGGCTGAAAGTCCAAGATCAGTGTGCCAGCAGGGTCAGGTTCTGGTGAGAGCTCTCTTCTGGGTTGCAGAGGGCAGACTTCTCGCTGTATTCTCACTTGGGAGAAGTGGAAAGGGAGCTCTCTGGGGCTTCTTTTATAAGGCCACTAATCCCATTCATGAGGGTTCCACTCTCATGACCTCATCACCTCCCAAAGGCCCCACCTCCAAATACCATCACATTGGGGATTAGGTTTCAACATACAAATTTTAAGGAGACACAAACATTCAATCTATTGCGCTAGCTGATACCATAACAAAAGATTTTAGAAGTACATAGTTACTTGGTACGGACAATGCCAATTTTACAGGCATGTAGAGAAGGGAGAGATTGACAGAGGATAGAGAAATAGGAGAAGGCCTCATAGAGAACGGAACTTAGGCTAGACTTCAAAAGACTCTCAAAAGGTGGCTAAGCAGAAAGAGCACATATGTAGGCACATATGGGTAATTCAATCGAAGGGGGAGTGATGCCTGGATTACCAAAATAATTATGGCAGCAGATACCTTGCTTCTACTACTCTTCCTTTCCTACATTCATCCAATAATAATAATAATACCTGAATAATGAGAATTTACTATATGCCAAGATGTCTGCTAAGCACATCTCAGCCATTATCTAATTTCACCTTAACTATAACCCTATGAGTGAGGTGCTAGTGTCTCCATTCTACAGATGAGGAAACTGATGTTCAAAGAGTTTTAGTTAATTGTCAAGGGTCTCACAGTTAGGAAGTAGTAGAGGCAGAATTCAAATTTGGTCCTGTGCTCTTAATTGCCAACCTATACTATCAACAACTCATTTGGGAAGATAGTTACAACATCTCCAAGGACAGGAAATCAAGACAAGACCCAAATGTGGAAAGAAATTTCTCTTCTTCCCTTGAATAGGCACAGCATGGCAAAAATACTGGATGAGTCAGAAGATTTGCATTCAAATCCTAGATCTACCACACACTAGCTATGACCTTAGGCGATTTATGTTAATTATGTGAGCCTCAATTTCCTCAACTGGGAAATAGGAGAAAATAATTCCTACCTCATAAGGCTATTGCGAAGATTAAATGATATGTTATAAATGTAAATAAGTTTGATCTATGTAAATATAACATCATTATTTTTCTTATTACAACTGTTTTTATCCTGGTAGGAATAGAGTCAAATATAAAAATCTTTTAAGGACATATTAGAAATAATCACAGGAAAACTTTAGACAAGAAGCCACAAACTCAGAGCAGAAAAGATCATCCTATACTATAGCCTATGACAAAATAATACGTAAGTAATAATAATGGGTAACACGTATGGGGTTCTTACTATGTGCCTCTGATTTTCGTCCTTCCAACAACCGTATGAGGTGGACCATAGACTTTTACCCAGTTGCTTTTGTTTGTTTCATTTTGTTTTGATTTGCTTTTTGTCTGTCCAGAACCTAAACATTCTTCTCGTTTTTGGGAACCCCACCATTGAGTGAATCTTGATGGAAGGCAGAGTCCCGCCTCCCACTACCGATACCAGATCCAGACACTACCTGCTCCCTGGGGTAGGGCATGAGCAGGAGCCCTAAAATTGGCTAATTGGAGAATCCCGTCAAGGACTTGGCATTGAAAATGAATAAGGTCTTTTAGCAGTGGAGACATCGAGTGATCAGTGGTGGTGGTACCAAAAGTGGCTTCCACAGTCAGAAGCTATAAGAAGCAGTAACTAATCTAGTCCTACAATTTCCCTTGGTTTCTGCTGTTTACTGAGCCTGATTTGCCAACCTCCCTAATATCCCTCCAAGAAATTTCTGTTCTGCTTATGTTAAAGGGAATTGGTTGCTGTTGTTTGCAACCAAAAATCCTGGCTGACAAAAATGAGTACTATTATTGTCCACATTTTATATGTGAGAAAACCGAGGTGCAACTAAGTGATGATGGAGCTGAGATTTGAACCCTGACAATATGACACCAGATGCTCCACTAAGAAAAAAGGAGACTATAGAGAACATTCCCCTAGGATATTACTGCAACTAGATAGATAGATAGATACATAGAACAAAGACACACACACACACCCCATATATGTACACACACAGACTATATGTACGTGTGTGTGCACACATGCATGCATGTGTGAATAGATTCTGAATGCAATGCAGCCTTCATGGGTTCAAATCCTGGCTCTTCTATTTATTAGCTATGTGGCCTTAGGCAAGTTACTTAAATTTTCTGTGCCTCAATTTCTTCATCTATAAAGTAAGGGTGATAATAAGACCACCCTCATCATAGGGCTGCTGGTAGGACTAAATGAGTTAATATTTGTAAGGCACTTAGAACAGTGTCTGGGACAATGTCAGTATTTGTTATTATATGATTCAAGTTTTGGACTGTAGATCAAACCTTTAAATCCCTGTCCAGAACAAATAATCTTTATTTTCTGAATAAATTATCAAAATCCACTCAAATAAGGAACATTTAATATTTCAATATACAAATCCATCAATCAAAGAAAATCCTAGAATCCTGGGAATTTCACAATGGCAAATGGTTCAGCCCAGAATGTGGTTAGAAAGGTACTACTTTTGCCTAGATTGCTTTTGTTTTTTTGCATGAAAAATATGCAGATGTCCCCAGTTGCTGTCAAGTGGCAAATAAAGAACCCCACACTATAAAGGAAAACAATGAGAATGCTAGCAGAAAAGACCTACTTCCCTTACCCAGCTACACCAGCTCACAGAGCCCAGGAGCAAGAGCAGCCACAGAATTCAGCCCGGATGAACTAGGGAACAATGAAGCACACAGGAAGAGGAAGTAGCATTATTGGGGCGCCCTCTATGAGCTAGGCACTTTATATACATTGCCTCACTTAATCCTCACAACCACCCTTGCAAACAGATACTATTGTTCCCACTTTACAGATGAGAAAATGGAGTTTCAGAGAAGGTAAGTGACAAGACTATTAAGTGACAGAGGTGTGATTTAAATCTAGGTCTGTCTCGCTTCAAAGTACATTATAAAACTCTAACATGAAAAATTCATGGGAGCAAATGAGTTTGTTGGGGAAGCTTGAGGTGTACAACTCCATAGAGAAAAAGATGAAATCAGCAAATGCTAGAGCCTAACACAAATATAGCAACAAGGACTATTACAAAGCATTTTCACATATATTACCTCACATTAGTAATCTGGCAAGCTGAAGTTCAGTGGTAAAATGCTCCAGGTATTTCATGTTCCCTGGTATTTAATTAATTCTAAAGTGTCATTTAATAGCTGAAATACAAAATCTTGAAACCACTATGTTGTGCTTTTCAACAGGCACATGCAACCAGTGTAAGCCAGAGAATAAATATATCATGGAGTAGTATGCAGAAACCTACGATATTTTAAGATAAAGAACAACATAGTGGTTTCAAGATACTTGGGGAGGGGGAGCTTAAGAACCTCTGCAGTATCATATCCTAAATAGGGTTATTCCATCTTGTCTGCAAGTTTCACCAATTCTTGTGTACATTTCAGTCTGTCATGATTTTAGCAAAACAACAGTGTTGCAAGTTAGCCTTAGCTCCTAAGTCTGGAGGACAGCAAATTAGACTTTCAATCAAAATTGAAAAAAATATGTAGCATATGAGACATATTTCTTTAAGCAAAGACTACCAAATCTGATACTCTAGACACTGGTAAAAAGCACAGCACAACAGCTGCCATTCACATTTTGGCTAACATCATAGTTGGCTGAAGGGACACAACATTACCCAGAAGGGGTTGCTTGATGTTAAATTTTACAAAGGATAAACAGAGAGAATTGGTTCAAGGACATGGACTTAGAGAGAGAACCGACAAACCTGGAATCTGGGATTTCTATAATATTACCAATTTTGTGAAAGTAATATTAGAAATTTCTTTTTCTTCCTCAAGTGAACTACTGCTTGGATTAGCCAACCAATAAATATTAAGCAGAGCTTGGATTTTAGCTGAAACACATGGTTGGTTGAAACTCACATATCTATGTACATTTTACAAACTGTTACACCAATTAACTATACGTTTAACTGTATGTATAAATCTTTACCTGGGAGTTCTGTCACTCTAATAACTGTTTGGACATAATTTCTATCTGCAAGGCTAATCAGTGTGTTGCTTGCTATTCACAATCCCTAAAACAAGCCTTGGTCTCCCAGCCTTAGCTTTAACACAGCAAGCTTAAGGTCCTCAGTCAACAGAAAGGAATAACTTTCCTAGAAGATACGTGCTTCAGAAATGCTCATTCTGCAGTCAGTCCAACGGTGGCTCACCAGAAATCAGCCTTGTTTTCTTTTATTTGGATGATATTAAAGCCGTCAATAGAGTTGTCCACTGGCCGGCACTGGGCTCCTTTCTCTGGGCAGCCTGGCTCTCAGAATAATGGGACAATCACAAGCAGCCCTCTTTGGCTCCCCTGCTTACAATGAGGATTCAGAAGCAAACAATGAACCAACCTAGTCTAGTCAGGGACCTTTCTATACTTTGAAATGCTGGGCTTTAGCTGTCCGGTAAATCTCAGTATATGAGTTTCACTTTTCCATTCTGGGTTCTGCTCTATTTGTCCACAAGAATGTGCTATATAGCTTTCCTTAGAATCCAATTGCTATAATTTTAAATGGAAAAAAAAGTAGGTTATAAAATTGCTTCTATACTGGAAGTGTAATTATGTAAAAATTATGTATGCATATGGACAGGGACTGGGAGGGGATGAGGAAAAAATGAAAACAATTGATTTGCAGGGGGCAGCAGGACTATGAAAGAGGATTTGTGTTTTCCTTTCCTTTAGATTTTTATTAACATCCTCAGAAGCTGTGTGTGCAAAAAAACACAGACAGTGAAATCTGTAACTTTTTCTAGACAAAACGTTAATTATCCTTCTGTTCATTTAGTGTTTGCCTTACATGGACAATGTTTCTACATCAATGTTGTCCTTTTTGACATCATCTGAAAGAACAGATTTCACCATAATTTAGGGAGCGTTTGCCAAGAAAATCAATAAAGACATATTTGTGCAGAGGCTAGAGTGGGCTGGTTTTCTCCAGGAATGTGTTGAGTTAATTGAAAAGGTTTTGGTTAAAGTTAGCCAGTCGGAGATCACAGCGTTGTAGACAACACATACTGTGAGTATGAACTTCGTACAACCTTTCAAATACCTTTGGGAAGGCAGGAAATTGAAATATTGTGCTATATTGGCAACTAAATGGTCATTTATCATCCATGCTAAGTTTGGAGCTGAGAAGAACGATTTGGAAACTCTCGAAGGGCCTTTATTAACAATTTCAAAGTTAGACCTGTGTATGTAGATTTTCACAGCGTATTTGGGGAAGTCTAAGAGATAACATCTGTGTATACTATTAACATGGCCTCTCTAATAACAACTTCGGACTGTATTCACACCCACAAAAGCTGCATTAAAATACATTAAGCTTGAGACACCAACTGACAAAAGCAAGGAAATTCACAGTTAAAGGGGAAACGTGCCATATGTTCTTCAATACCTAAGAGCAACGGGGTGCATTTGGAAAGTCATTAAAGCGGCACCCAGTTGTGCCTAGGTATTGGAGAACATATGGAATCTTTTCCTCCACGAGTGTAATTTTCCCTGCTCTCGTTGAATGCATGTATCAATCTTCACTTTTTGGTCATATAGGTTTTTGTTTGCTTAATTACCATAGCGTGTAAAATAAATACCTTTTCATTTTCAAAACTCAACACAATCACACAATGGAAACTGGTTCTCAGCCATTGCTGTCTGATGGTTTCTCATTTGTCCTTCTTTTCCAGGTGCATGCACCATCCCAACAGTTCCAGCTGTCCTCTACTCCTTAAGGAGTACTGTTTCCTTTCCCCATCCTGAGGATGCAGTCTCCCTCCCATGGTGGTCAGTGTTTGCATCTTCCACCAGCACCTCAGTGGGTCAACCAGCTGAAGTCAGAGTTCTGAGGGCAAAAGAACCCATTCTTCTAGACACTTGCTATTAGGGTAAAGTCTCTTTTAAAAATAAGGGTTTTAATCTCTTATTATGGCAAACGTAGCAGCCAGTGTGATGTAAAGAGGTATTTTATATAATTGAGTCCTTCTTTTGTGTCATTCTTTCATTCATTCATTTATTTAATCATTCAGTTGTTGAGTGCCTGCCATGTGCACTGGGAATAAAATGCTGATCAAGACCTGGGTCCTGCCTCCTAGTTGCTCACTGTAAGAATAGACAAAACAGCAAAAATGCTATTATCATCCAGAATGATGAAGGCTTCTACAGGAGTCAGCAGAGGGGGCTGATGAAGCACGGAGGTGGGGCACCTAACCCATACTAGTGGTTCTGGATGAAGAGCCTGAGAGTGAGTGATTGCCATGACACATAGTCACCGTATAGCCAAGTTTATAATTGAATTCATTCAACACAGTCCGCAAACTTTCATTAAGCACCTACTACACGCCAGGCCCTAGACTAGGGAATATTGACACAATTCCTGCAGTTTTTAAGCAGGGGAGTGACAGGAACAGCGTGGTACAATCGTTGAAAATGAGTAGGAAAGAAGAGAAAGAAATGGGGAGCCAGACCATGCAAGCCATGCTTTATACTACAGCAACAGAGGAACCACAGAAGGCTTGTAACCTAGAATATGGTTTGATCAAATTAGTGTTTTAGAAAAATCACCCTGGCACCATTAGCTGAAAACTAATCTCAAAATTATTTGAATTTTCTCCATACTTTCCTTGCTGTCTACTTCCACCACATTTGATCTGAACAACACTCTCTGCTCTCTACAGCCTCTTTCAGGCTCTGAAAAGATATGGATGACAAAGTGTGGCAGTATGATGACCTCATGATACTGTGACTGTGAAACACAAATGCTTTATGTAGATACTCATTTCGTAATTAAAATTTGAGCAGGATTAAAGCACAGAAATACCTAACAAGGCACATAGTAATGAGTTGAGATATGTCATTAGAAAATCATTTCTTTTATCCTCCCTGGGTCTCAGTTTCTAACTTGTAAAATAAAGAAAATAAGATTTATTAACTGTTTAGGTAAATAATATTAGAAAGCAATGAATCTTGAAATGCAGCAAATTTAAAAATGTTTATGGATCAACCATCTCTTCAGTAAGTACAAAACTGTTATGTTACTTTCCCCTATTCTCAAACACTGCTAGTTGGGTTCTAGATCATTAATGATAGGACCAACTCAGAAGAAGCTTGAGTGAGAAATTAACAGTAAATTTGATTCTACGTATCTCTCTCTGTCCAGTGATAGTTTCCACCCTGCTCAAACAGACACCTTAAGGCATTGCTTCACATGCACTCCCAATATCTTCTCAAACACAACTGCATCATCTAGTGCACCAACACTTTGAGATAGTACATACCCTCAATCACTTTCACAAGGGGGCTACAAATTCCAAGATACTCTAATTCTTCCTTTTCAATTTGAAAAGATTTACTTGGCAAATAAAGCCTGTTTTCTCTCTAACGCTCTGTATTGGGTGTTTGGTGCCTAACACCGAGAACTACAGGCTCCCTAGCAGACAGTCTAGTGCATCAATATTATGCTGTAAAGGGTAGTCAATAATTGAAGAGAAAGATGAATTTATACAATGGAGATAATATTTATGAAAATATTGAAATAATATATATTTCATTCTCCATAAATCTTTTTCTGTGGCTCCTCACCCATTGGATCAATGTGGCAGGATGAGGTAGGGGTAGGGGTGAGGGCTTCTGGTACAACCTAGAACAAAGCAGTCTGCTCAGCTTGGATTTCAAACTAAATTTTTCTAAGTCCATAGCAAGACAATGAACTTAAAATCCAGGTTCAGTGAAGGGTTTCTAAATCTCTTTTTAAATCCCATTATATAGCAAGAGTTAAACTTGGGGTTGTGAAAATAAAGATTTATTATTAACCACAATGTAAAAGAGCATGAAAGATATGGCATATAATGGATTTGCCACCCAGGAAGGGGAAAACCCTTCCTGTACTGAGAGGAAGAGTTGGGGGGTGTATATTTCAAGCAGATGAGACTAGGGAGAAGATGCCCTCTCTCTAAGAAGATCAAACAACAGAAACCTTAGATATAGTGAAAGAATCTTGAATGTACTGCATGATGGTCTATTTTCACAGCCATGTTCTAATACAGAAAGAGTAATTATGATATACTGGAAACATTAAGTATGGCAGCATCAGCAGGAGAGACATCTATGTAGATGGTTCTGAGCTAACACTTCCAATTGCCCACAGCCTGAGAGTGGCAGGGGATGGGAGACACTGAGAAAACGAATGAATGGAAGAGGTCTGGTGCAGGACGAGGAGGTTCAGAGAACTCAAGACCAAAGGGGCCCTGGATTATGGCAGTAGATAATACAGAGAAACAGCCGCACCACAGCAGACACTAGCTCCATAACTCAGCAGGATGCAGAATATTCCAGGAAAAACCATAAGTTCCTTCTGTCCCCCTGCTGCTGCCACCATAGATAAGCCTTCCTCTGCATGCAGACATCATTGTGGGGAAAGGAGAAAGGGAAAACCCTTTGATATAGCCCTGGGAATGAGAGTTTGAACATTGCATGGAACAACTCCCTAAGAGAGAGTCTTAAATTAGAAGAAACTGAATTGCCTTCAGTTGTAGGTTTAGGTTTTTCACCATCAACAAGATTGGAGACGCCAGGGCAAAATGAGGTAAGTTTTAGGTAATACCGAATGTTGCATATGGAGCCCATTTGTTTTCTCAATTTCAATCCTACTATATTGGCTTGTAGAAGAAATGTTAATCTTCCTTCTAAGTCAAAACTACCACCACCTCCCAAAATGAAGCCAGGATCCTCAAGGTTCTTGCAAAGCATCTTAAGAATGGAGCTAGACTCACGGGGAGAATAGAACCCGCATTTCCAGTTTTGTGATCTTTCCTCCTTTCCCTACTAACATAATTATTCAAAACAGGTTTGAATACAGACAACATAAAGAATAATTTGGTTGTCATTAAAACATCCAGGTTGAATTTCAGCCTTGACCAAATTCACTAACTTGACTCTTCTCTCATAATAGAAATAGATTAGATAACCAGCTAGGTCAAAAAAGCCACACCATCTTGCCTATTGGCTGGTGGTAGCAAGCAGTGGAGTTCCTCACTAACTGCTGTGCTGATTGACAGGGGTCTCTGAAACAATGGAAGAATATGCCAAACAACTCCCTTTTTAATCTAACTCAAAACTTCAGAAAGGCTTTCATGAGGCCATGGCTGGCTGGTGTCTTCTTTGATGTGATAAAATTTCAGTCATTTTCAGCTGCAGTTGTAATTGCTATGTATGGGGAGGGGTTAGGGGCTGACTATCCAGTATTATTTTATTATTCTTTCAATTCAGTAATAATATAATAACTTAGAGACTTAACAGCTCAGATAAAGAATAGTGGCCTATTGAGAAACTTCAGTCTAGTATTTTGCTTTTGACAGGACATTCTTTCAGGAACTTCTTCTGGGGGTTAAAAAAAAACCCTATTGGGATTATTTGCATGAGAATATATTTTATTGTAATGTGTCTAGCATTTCCATGGCAGAAAATCCAGGCAAATGAACAGCATATTATCATTACAAACAATGATATTTAGAATTAGAACAGAAAGTCCTTGGTCATTTTTCAACCTGCCAACCAAATCAATGCCGAGAGAAAACTCTGTGTGTGTGTGCAGGCATGTGTGTTTATACACCAGCCTGTGGGCTGATGAGAGCATCTTACAGAGATATGGATTTATAATTTGCTACCACCAAAGGAAGCACTTTAAATGGCACCAAGTTAGCCAGGGAGCAGTTGTAGGAGGCAAGGGTCATAAACTCTACTGCAAGTGTATGGAATGTTTCACTTTTGTGTACATTTTTCAATCTTAAAACAGATTTACTTGGGATTTAAGACTTTATTAAGGTCAAAAGGATTACATTAAGTTCATAGACACGTTTGTTTTATTAATTGAGTCATAAGTTCTGGCCGTCTGCAAACACGTTTGAAAACAGGGATCAGATGGTTTCCATTGCCATAATAGATCAGAAAATCTGCCAGTAAGTCTGTTTGCAGCTCTTAAAAGTTGTTGAACAGAAATGTGTTTTGAACTATCGACAATTACCTGAGAAAACAACTGGATTCTGTAAGCCGATTTGTTTATATTCCCAACACACTCTCTCTCGCTCCACTTCCTCCACTCTCATCGTGGACTTCCCTTAGTCCCATCCACTCCAGGGCGTCATAAGGTGATCTTGCTTGAAAACATTTATGTCTTCCTCCTCGTTAAGATGGAATATCAACAGGAGTGTTAACTAGTTTTGTTTTTTTTTTTTTTGTGAGGAAGACCAGCCCTGAGCTAACATCCGTTGCCAGTCCTCCTCTTTTTGCTGAGGAAGACTGGCCCTGGGCTAACATCCGTGCCCATCTTCCTCTACTTTATATGGGACGCCGCCACAGCATGGCTGACAAGCAGTGCGTCGGCGAGCACCCGGGATCCGAACCGGCAAACCCCGGGCTGCCAAGCGCGGACTAAACCGCTGCGCCACCGGGCCGGCCCCTAACTAGTTTTTTTTTAAATAACAATATTTAGAGAGAGAGAATAGTGACTCTAGAACAGGGAGAAAGTGTCGGGTTTTTGTTAAATTGTATACAGAAGAACAGGAATAACATATACAGTATTCTAAATTTAAAAAATATAACCATTACCTTGGAAATTCCCTGTTAGCGCCTCCACAAATTTATGTCTTTCCCTCTGCACCTGTCCTGCATTTTGTGCTTATCTCCCACTTGCTTTGCTTTATAGTGTTTACTGTATAATTTGTATCCCTTAACAATATATTGTTGAGTTTTCCATGTTTTGAACCCAAAAAATGGAATAACACTTTATGTATTCTCCTACAAATTTTTTTTCTTAATATCCCAACATCTTCCCATGATGTGGCATGTAACTGGACTCAGCTACCTCTTTTTTTTCCCCAGCTTTATTGAGATGTAATTGACATGTAACATTGTGTAAGTTTAAGGTGTACAATGTGATGATTTGATTCACGTATATATACATTTGGTAAAATGTTTACCAAAATAAGGTTAGTTAACGCATCCTTCACCTCACATAATTACCATTTTGTTGTTGTTGTTACAGTGAGAATATTAAAACTCTACTCCCATAGCACCTTTCAAGTATACAACACTGTATTGTTAACTACAGTCACCATGCTGTACATTAGATCTCTAGAATTTATTCATCTTATAACTTAAAGTTTCTACCCTTTGACCAACCTCACCATTTCCCCCACCCCTCAGCCCCTGGCAACCACCAATCTAGTCTCTGTTTCTAGAGTTCAATGTTTTTAGATTCCACGGATAAGTGAGATCGTACAGTATTTGTCTTTGTCTGATATTTTACTTATCATAATGCCCTCGAGGTCCATCTATGTTGTCACAAATGACAAGATTTCCTTCTTTTTCGTGGTTGAATAATATTCCATTATATATTTTCTTTATCCATTCATCTGTCTATGTACACTTAGATTTTTTCCATATCTTGGCTATTGTGAAAAATGCTGCAATGACCATGAGAATACAGACATCTCTTCAAGATCCAGATTTCATTTCCTTTGGATAAATACCCAGAAGTGGAATTGCTAGATCATATGGTAGTTCTATTTTTAATTTTGGGGGGAATCTCCATGCTGTTTTGTAACTGGAGTTAAATCACTTCCATTAAGTACAGTATTCTATTGATATATATACCAAATATATTTATACTTTCTCTAAATATCCATAGATATTTAGGTTGTTACTAGTTTTTATTTTCTCAGTATAATAGTGCTATTATGGATATTTTTGTACACATCTCATTGTATGAATGTGCCCAATTTTAGGACACATTGGAATTGTTCAGGAAAGGAAGTACACATTTTCCACTTTCTAGATAATGCCAAATTGCAGTTGCTGAATATCCTCATGAATACTTGTTACTTATTTTGCTAGTCTGGGAGCTGTGAAATAGTTACCTCATTGTGGTTTCAATTTATACTTCCCTAATTATTAATGAGGGTTGAGAAATTTTTCATATATTTATTAGCCATTCTCATTTCCTCTTCTGGTAAGTAGAATTTCAATTTATTGTTATATAAAACCTTGTTCAAACACTCTTATTAATCCTAGTAATTTATGTGTACATTTAAAACTTTTTCTATGTAGACAATCATAAGATCTATGAACAATATTTTTTTTCTTCCTTTGCAAAACTCAAACCATTTATTTTTCTTATCTTGTTTCACTGGCTATGATCACCAATACAATGCTGAACAGAAGTTGTGATAGCAGGCACCCTTGTCTTTTTCCCAATTGCAAGTAGAATACTCTCAGTGTTTTACCATAAGTGTGATGTTTGTAGTATGCTTTTTTCTATTAAACAGGTTTAAGATATTCTTTTTTCTTCCTTGTTTGCTAAGAGTTTTATCATGAATGGATGTTGGATTTTATCAGTCTTTCTGCTTCTATTGAAATAATCATATTGTTTTTCATTTAATCTCAAAATGCAGGGAATCCCATTAATTTGATTTTTTAAGGTTAAACCAATCTTGCATTCTGGAAATAAATGAACTTGATTACAAAGCATTTTTTATGAGTTGCTGGATTTGGTTTCTTAATATTTTACTTAGGATTTTTTAATATATATTCATCAATGAAATTGGCCTATAATTTTCCTTTCTCTACTTTTCTGGTTTGATATCAACACTACACTAGTCTCATGAAATGAGTGAGTGTTTCCTCTTTTTATAAAATCTGGAATAATCTGTAACATTGGAATTATTTATTCCTTGAATGTTTATTACAACTCAGTAGGAATTTGTCCACTTCATCTACATTTTTTCAATCTATTAACTTAATGATTTTCAATAATATCCTTTTATTACTTTGTTAATCTTTGAAGCATTTATAATTATGCTTTCCTTTTTTTATCCCTGATATTGCTTTTTTGTGACTTCCATCTTTTATTCTTCATCATTCTTGCCAAAGATTTGCAAATTTTATTTGTCTTTTCAAAGTACCAACTGTTGGCTTTATTGATTGCCTATAGTGAAGGTTTGTTTTCTATTTCATTGGTTCTGCTCTTATCTTTATTCTTTGGTTCATTTCACTTTCTTTGGGTATAGTCTGTTGTTCTTTTTCTAATTTCTTAAGTTGGATACTTAGCTCATTGATATTTAGTATTTGGTAATATAATAATTTAAGATTATAAATTTCCCTTTAAGTATTGTTTTAGCTGTATGTCATGAGTTTGTATATGTATCCTATTCATTTTTATTTAGTGCTAAATATTTTATATTTGCCTTTGTTTTCTTTTTTGATCTTTGAGGTAATTATAAAGAATTGTTTCCTAACTTCCACAGACATATGGTTTTCTAAATATATTTTTGTTTTTGATCTCTAGCTTAATTCCAGTGTGATCAGAGAAGACCAAAATGGGATTGTTTCCTGATTTTAAATCACCATGTATGCCTATGTGCCTTGACAAAATTCGAGGGATCTGTTTCACAACAATGTGAATGCACTTACCACTACTGAACTGTACACTTAAGAATGGTTAAGATGATAAATTTTATGAACATAATATTACATAATATTATGTAGAACATAATATTACAAAATAATAGAACATTATTATTTTGATATATGCATTTATATGTTCTATTCAGAACAATTCTTTTGTTTTTTAAGGAAGATTGGCCCTGAGCTAACATCTGTTGCCAATCTTCCTCCTTTTTTTGCCTTTTTTCTCCCCAAAGCCCCAGTAGATAGTTGAATGTCATAGTTGTGCATCCTTCTAGTTGCTCTATGTGGGACACCACCTCAGCATGGCTTGATGAGCAGTGCATCGGTCTGCACCCAGGATCCAAACAGGCAAACCCCAGGCTGCCAAAGCAGAGCATGCGAACTTAACCGCTACGCCACCAGGCTGGCCCCCCCAGAACAATTCTTTTCACTTGCAGAAGAAAGAGAGTAAGAGACTTTGGAGGAAAAGTTAATGATGTTTTGGAATCTATTAATTCCTTCTAAAAAAATAAAAAATAAAAGGATGTATTGAGGACATATACATTTTTTATTGTGATAAAAAACACATAACACAAATTTATCATCTTAACCATTTTTAAGTGTACAGTTCAGTAGTGGTAGGTGCATTCACATTGTTGTGAAACAGACCCCCTGAACTTTTTGAATCTTGCAAAACTGAAACTCTGTACCCATTAAGTAATTCCCCCTTTCCCCCTTTCCCCAGGTCCTAGTAACCACCACTCTAAGTTCTATTTCTATGAATTTGACTATGTACTTTAGATACCTTATATAAGTGGAATCGTAATTTGTCTTCTTGTGACTGGCTTATTTGACTTAACATAATGTCCTCAAGGTTCACCCATATTGTAGCGTGTGATAGAATTTCCTTCATTTTTAAGGCCGAACAATATTCCATGCCACATTTCGTTTATCCATTTATCCATGATGAACATTTGGATTGCTTCCACATCTAGGCTATTATATTTAGTGCTGCTGTGAACATGGGTATACAAATATCTCTTTGAGACTCTGCTTTCAATTCTTTTTGGATATGTACACAGAAGTGGGATTACTGGATCATGTGGTAGTTCTATTTTTAATTTTCTGAGGAACCAACATATTGTTTTCCATAGCAGCTGCACTATTTTACAATATATAAAAATTTTAAATGAGGAAACAATGCTTAAAAGTTCATATGTAGAGTTTTAGTAAATATTTAGTAAATATTTTGGTATCCTAAAGTAGCCGATTAAGGATGAGTTAAGCTTACTTTTCTCTGTCATTAAAACAACCAATTAAACAGTTTAAAAGAAACCAACCTGTCCCCTTTACAAGTTGCCATTTATGAAGTCACGGTCACTGTCAGCAAATAATGTTTTATAGTTTCATCTCCATAATGGCACTAGTATTTAGCTAAGACATTCCTACAGCTGCTCTTTAATCTTCTGCTCTATGTTTGGTTTTCACAGTGATACCCACCATAGCAGATTTTTTACCTAATATCTCTGAGCACTTACTATGTGCCCAACGTTGTGCTAAGGGATTTAACTGTATCCTCACCCTATCCCTTAGAGACAAATACCATTACTAGTCTCATGTTTTCAAATAAGGAAACAGGCTGAGAAAGCTTAAGAACTATATTTGATTGATCCTAAGAACACATTTCACATTTCTGAAATCGAGATGTATCTTGTAATCAATGTCTGGCATAGTAGCTATTACCTGTGTGTGTGCGCACTCGGTCATACTTGTTGATAACGTTGTCAGTTCACTTAATTCATGTACAATGTTAGTACTAACACGGTGAGCTATATTGTCATTTTAAATGTTTTCAAGAGTGTTCACTCTGAATTGACATTGAAAGGAAAAGGTATTGTGTATGCTGAAAGGCACTGAAAACAGCGTGGCAGGGTGGCAATTGGGTATCAGTGAAACAAATATAGGTATCATTGGAGGAATGTATGTAATTCCTTATTTTCTTGCAAAGTGACAGTTAAGTGATTTAAAGAACCTATAGAAGAAAGATGCCTACAAAAAGAAAACCTTGTTATATTTTGTTACTGATATATTCGAAAGGGTTGCCAAGCAAGGCAACTGAAGGCAAGAGAAATTGTCAAACCCCTCCACACAGAAATGCAAGAAATTTCAAGGCATGTAATGAGAGGCCTGTGCGTGCAATGAGCGCCAACTCATACATTGCACAGTACTATTGCTAAGGCATTATGTCACTGTTTAATTGGAAATTTCTTTTCTTTCTTATTGGTACATAAAATAATGATGTGTCATATAATTGATGACATCTTAGATTTGATGTCATCGGGTACCTCACCCAGGGTCACAAACTAGTAAGTAGAAGGGTCGAGATGTATATGGCAGGCCTGTGCTCCTAACCAGGAGGCTTTAGTGGGCCTTGTTTAATTTTGTAACTTCTCTTCTACCTTTTAACAAGGCTCTAAGCATTTCTTTTAAACTAAATATTACTTTTGTTTTATATTTTTTGATAATTTCATGACCATTTTGGGGATAGTTGTAGACTCCTTGGGAGCAGTATCCAAAACAATGTCAGGAATCACTAAATTAAGGAAAACATCAAAATAATTAGAAAAGCAGGTCACAGTGGCCCTCAAACAAAAGGGAAAAGCATCCCTTTCATTCCCTCAAAACAGCAGTGAATGTGTAGTGTCTTCCATCATTTGGGAATATCAAATGGGAGCACAAATCTTAGAGTCAATGGAGTTGGGGTCTTGGCTCTGTACAGTCATATTTCATAACCCTTCCATGACTCCTTCTATGCTTTCAGAATCTATTGCTTTAAGGAGCTTAAAAAATAAAACTAAATAAAAATAAAAACTAATCCTGATTACTTCAGGGTAGTAATCATGGCTCTAACAGTAATAAATAATTACATAGTGCCTTATCATTTGTTATACCTTCTCAATTTTATCTCATTTGGTCCTCACAGCAACGCTTATAGTGGTTAAGAACAAAGTGTATGGGAATCTTCATGCCATCATCTAGGTTCAAGTCGCAACTCGACCACTTATCAGCTGGTTGACTTTGGGCAAATCACTTCATTTTCATGAGCCTCGTTTTCCCCATTTGTAAAATTAGGATCTAATAATAATAATACATGCCTTGAGGGCTGGTATGAGAATGAAATGAGATAATGCCTATAAAGCAATTCAGCACAGTGCCTACTATTTCAAGGATGAATAAATGTAAGCTGCCATTATTATTAGCAAAACAACCCTGTGTATAACTAAACAATGAACAAATGAAGAAACTGAAGTTCAGAGAGGTTAAATCAATAACTGAGGTCACACAGCTAGTAAGCAGCAGAGCTGATACATAAACCCTGAACTGTACTTGCCTTGGGTGCAGGCTAAAGCATGTAATAGAGAACCTTTCAAAGTCTGTGCCAACTCAGTGATGACTAATCTTTTATGATCTCCATGTAACTTGACACATTGCTGCAAGAGCTATAAAAGCTTGAAAATTATTTTTCCCTTCTTTCATAAAGGCTGCTGATGGATGGAGATAGAAATAAAAATTGAGTCGACTTTGCTGACCAGTCATAGTACATGGTTGTCAAAATGCCACAGGCCAATTTCTGTTATAACCAAAATCTCTTTATTATAAAAAAAGGGACCAAATCCTAGCTCCATTATCACAAATTCCAGACATATTTGATACAATTTTTTTGAACAACAGAGAATATGGACAGGGTGTCGGGAACTTAATGTAAAGGATCTGACCTGTACTAAAACCCACTTGAATTTCCTATTACTCTAACCCATGGTGATTATTTGAATTTGCGTGCAAGCTCTTAATCTGCATAATTAGTTCCAGTGCCTCACAGAAGCAGATTGAGACCTAATCAAGGAGGTCAAGAGTTGGACAAGAGTGAGCTCCAGAGGAGAGGATGCTGTGTTAACCCCTGCTCTTAGGTGCATCGTTGTGTTCAGGAGCCACTGAGCTGGGAACAAAGGGATGGCCCAGGGGTGCAAAGAGGAGATGGAGAGAAAGAGCTCTGGGCAGTCAGTCTTGTAGAATTGTGGAGCTGTGAACAATGCAGCAGAGGGTGGGGAAGCAGAAAGGGACTAAACCTCCAGATCAAATTAGGAGGATTGCTCAACAACGGCTGGGGTGCCTGCAAGAATCCAACAGCTGAGAAAAGACCCGAAGCCAGTTCCAAGAGAGCACAAAGCAGACCACACCAGAGGGGAGAAGACCACAGCCGAGCAAGGAGACCACAGCAGTGGCACCAAAACACCCCAACACAGACTACTAAACCACCATGCCAGTAGAGTGGGTAACCTTCTCAAAGAAAGAAGAACATTCCACAGAGAACAGTTAGGCAGTCTGCCCTCGCTGAGTAGCCAAGTCAAGGCAAAGCAGTCAGCTGAAGAAATGGGACCGCCTCTGAACTGTGCGCTTTAATCCTCACAAGTGGAGAGACCCTGTCCTGGAATAGCGGACATGATCCTCTCCAGCAGAAGAATCGGGTCCTGGGAGAGTTGGAAAGACCACCTGCTAGGGAGAGCTGAAGCCATGGAGCAAGCTCCTCAGCAGGGCAGGCATGCTGGAGGAGACGAGTGAGCAGTACAGGAGCTGTGAAAGACCTCCTGGCTTCTATCAAAGAAGTATTCTCCCAAAGAGATCAGGGAGCATATTCCTTGCTGGGCTGTGCATAACTAAGGAGGTTTCTGGGTGGAATCTTGGTCTAGGATGCAGCAAAGGATGGTAAACTACAGAAGACCATCTCCAGCCCCAAAGTCCTCTCTGACAACAGAGGAGTAGCTGCCAACATCATGACAAATATTAGAGTTGACTCTTGAATTTTTCTGCCTAAGTATCTCTGGTATCCTAAAAGACAAGAGCATAAGTGTATTGTAATAAGCAATTGTACTTTCATTCAGATATATACATCCTGCTCTTTGTTAAACCACCTTTATTCTAATTTCAAACTTACAGAAACTTTTCTTTGTAAGATATAAAATGACTTTATACATATTACACAGTGGCTTATACAATTCTTATGTTTAGGTTACAAATGCACAAAGTGCATCAGAAATGAACTCACTAAATGCCAGCTTTCTGGAAATTCAAAGCTTAATGAATTGATTCTTTTCCACTAACAAGTTGACAAATTAGCATTGGGTAAAACTCCGAAACAGACTCCATGTTAACATCATTGTACACTCTGTTACATTGATTTATAATCCATAACCTGTCACTTGCATGGAGAAAAGAGGCACCCAGCACACAGACACCTAGGCATACATACACATGCATGTGCATACTCATACACTCACACACACTCTCACACACATTTGCACGATCGTGCACACACACACCACCTACTCAGAGGCTCCTGCACACACACACACACTCACATATATTCACACTCATACCCACATGCACACTCACACATGTAAAGCACATATATACACATCTACACACTCATACATAAACTCACAAATATACATACATACACAACTAGCAAATGCTATGCATAAATGAGCCACTTTTAGTGAAGCCACACAATACTGAGTTAAGTATTACTGAGTCCGTCATACAGATGAGGAAACTGAAACTAAGGAAAGTGAAAGAACTTGTCCAAGGTCATGCAGTTAGTAAATGGGAGGATGTTTCTGATTCCAAAGTGTGTACAGCTGTTTGTAGAATTAGACACAAAGCAACTCACTGTGTCTGTGGCCTCTTAAGGATTTTGCTAATTATACCATTATTTTAGTTAAAACTGAAAGCACATTTCTTTGAAAAACTTTCTCACTTAATTTTAGAACTGTGCATATTTTGTGGGAAATTTAATCCACATGTTTGTGATTCATTTACACCAAAGTCCTCCAAATACTGTTTCTTAAGAGGTATTTGATGTCAAAAGAAGGCTTTTGAATTTTGAGTGAGATTTTTCAAGCTTTATATTTTATTAAAAACAAGCAAAACCATTGTCCCAGGCTTAGGGAAATTTGGAGTTTTGTTTGAGATTTTTCTCAGTTCTGTCATTTTGAAGATCATTTGCTGTGCATACTCAGTTATTTGAATAAAGATTAATTTGGTTCTTGTAAGTCCCTTCTGTTTTGGGTGCTGCTGTTTTAGCCAATGACACACTTTATTACCTTACAAATATTTCCCTGCTAACTTGTTTGTTTTCTGGTAAGCTAACTATAGTGATAACATAAACTTAAACGATTGGATTATTCCAAGGGAATTTACAAGAATATTAAAAACTCCACCATTTTAGTGATGGACTTAGAAATATAGAATTCACACTGAATAGTAAAGAGATTTGGGGTAAAGGTGAGGTAGGGTACACAGAATTTTTTACCAAGATGTGGGTGTGTTGCTTCGAAACCAAAGCTTCCAAAAGACCACAGATGAGCTCTGAGGAAATCACTACTGACTTTCTGAGGAATACTGAGTACTAATTAATCATCTGAAGTCATTTCTAACAGCCTTGTTCCCTCTATATATTTCCCTTGATGAAAAACTTTAAGACACAAAATGAAAAAAGACCACCACATCAGAAGCAGGTTTCACCCTTTGAGAAGTGGCTGAGTCAGCTGACTTGTAACAGGAGAGAACAGCAGACAACCTTTCCTGAACACTGAGACAAAGAATTTATGAACAGTGAACTCTTTGTTGGGCGTGGTTCTGAGGTGGAATATTTAATTTGATATTTAGACAGCGAAATTTCTCTGGTAAGGATGCCTTTGCATGGAAAGCTGAAGTTGCAACAAAATCTAATTTTTGCAAACTATATTGCAGTTCATACACATTACCTATTTAGGTCTCATAATCACCACTCAATGAAGCAGATATTTATTATTGTCACTGTCGCTACCATCATGACTTTTATTACTATTATTCCCATTTTAAAGATGAGCAAACCGAGATTCAGAGTTTCCCAAGGCTATGATAGCTAGGAGTGCACCAAGTAAGATTAGTGACCAAAATATAAATCTCCAAGGAGCCATCTAAACCCAGGCTGAATGGAAGTTGGGGGCAAAAGCAGGATGTTTCTGAAGTTCGTGAGAAATGAAAGGTAATGCATTAAAAGCAGAGCTCTTGGTCCACCAACCTGAACCTTCTTATCAAAGCCTTGACTGTGCCTTCAGCCTGCTGCCCAAATTCAGGCTGACCTAACTCCTCTCCCCCATCTCCCTCTCCCCCTCTTCCCTCCCCCTCTTTTCCTCTTTCTGTCAATCTTTCCCTCTCCCTCTCCTGCTCCCTCTTTCTCTCACTGTCTCTCAATCTCTCTCTCTCTTAAGTTTCAGACAGGCAGCTCGGGGAAAAATAGGTGCTTTTTTCCTGGCTTATAGCTTAGGTTTCTGTGCCCAATAGGATGCCAAAACATTAGATGTCAAAGTATCCCTGTAGTGGGACCAAATATGGCACCCTCATTCATAGAGTCAGCATGGAATACATATGAGCAATATATGGAATTTGGGGTTCTGGTTTTGTTTTATATTGACTATGTACTCTTAGGGAAGCCTTCCAACCTCTCTAAGATTCAGTTTTATCATCCGAAAAATGGTAATCCTATCTTCCAAGACTCTTGTGAGGATTAAATAAAGTCATGTACACAAAAATACCTAGTATAGTCTGTGCACAGAATCAGTGCTCATGTAAGGGGGTTGAGTCATGGAGTCTGCCTTTCAGCATGATAAAATCTGCCTCACAGAGATTGGCTTTCCAACAGTTTTGTAAGGATTTGTTCATTCCAGGGTGGTCTTAAGTAGCCCTACAGCAGATGAAGGGGCACTCCTGACTTCCCTGGGCTCCAGGAAGTACATAAAACTTCATATTCTACTAAACAAGCTCCACCTTGTCCAATTGCTCACCAGTACTGGAACCCAACACACACAGACACCCTCCCCCCCACACACACCATAGTGTGAGAATGCCTACCCTGACAGTACCTATCCCAACATATTGAGACAGCACAGTGAAGTGGGAACTCTTACTTGGTAGGGCTGATGCAAAATTTAAAAGTCATGGATATAAAATGCCTAGCCCAGCATTTAGCACAAAAGTGGAGCTCAAAGTGTTAGCTATTAATATTGGTGTTTCTTGTTATCCAGGAAGACTGTGGGATATTCTAGCTTCTAAATCTGACCAGGGCTTGAACTTTATCTAAAGTTCTGAGGTACTGGGCTGTTCTGACTGCCATTTAATTGTCTTCACCAGCAGGGAAGAAGGAAACAAACATGGTAAAATCCTAAGAGGCCAGAATCACATAGTTCAGCATTGTATGACTTCTTCCCTCCCCACTTCCCACCCTTGGTACCTAGCCCAGGGCATCACGAAGAATAGGAACTCAGTACAGTTTAAAGAACAAATAAATGAATGAATGATACATGTTCAGATGTCTCTAAGAACTTCTCTGTAATAGCTTCTGGTCAGTAATAACGATTTTCTGCTGTGTGCTAGTATTCCCATAGCCCTGAGCTTTACATAGGGCCCACTTAACAAATGTTAGTAGAATCTGTTGCAAAAATCCCCGTTCTTTTCAAAGATAGATATGTTCCCAGCCCAGCCACTTTATCCACCCATGCGCTGCAACTCTACTAGTCCTGAACCTAAAATGCTTTCCTTCTTTTTTCACTCATCTCCTCTAGTAGAAATCTTACCCTTGGAGGCTCAGCACAAATACCACTTCTTCCATGAAGCCTTCTTTGACCTCCCCATCTGGAAATGATCTCACTCTCCTTTGAACACCATTGCCCTTTGTACTTCTCTGTTGGCACTTCTCCCATTCCACCTTATATTAGAATTGTAATCCTGCCTCAGCTCCCCTGCTAGTCTGTGAACTCTTTGAGGGCACAGAACAGATTTTATACACTTTTGGTTTCCGCAACAATAACTAGCACTTCCTAGCTCATTGGTACTCAATACCCACTTGTGTGAATGAATGAATCCAAGCTAGGTGCTATAGTACAGGACTTGACAAAAGTTGGCAAACCAGTAGAAAGCCTGGCTTGACATGAAATACTTGAAAGGATAAAGCTGTATAATAAAAGGAGGCATAGTACATGACCATATTTCTTTGTCAGAAATGTCATTATTAGCCTGAATACTGCCTAAGGCAGGATATCAGCTAAAGGGGATCTGGTAGGAAAAAAATAATGTTTTGCTAAACCTCCAATAAAATAAAATACATTTATAAAAATTAAATCCTGCTGACTTTTTAAATGATTTTATCAGCGTTTCAGTAGATGGCATTTAAGAGACTCAAAATGCTCAATTTCAGCCTTGACAGAATTCATCCATCACCTCAATTTTGTTTGTCTCTGAAAGTGTTCAGAGTCAGCTGGTTTGACCATTCCCCCCCCCCACCTTTGACCTAAGCTCCCGTGATTGCTACCTGGTGGGTTTGTAGTCAAAGCTGACTGACAGCTGTAGCAGTAAAAATGCTCTTTATAAACAGAAACCAAGACCATGTAAATACAGTCCTGGCATCAGATTGTATACTTA
The DNA here is from genome assembly GCA_031878705.1 of Tapirus indicus. NCBI lineage: Eukaryota > Metazoa > Chordata > Mammalia > Perissodactyla > Tapiridae > Tapirus > Tapirus indicus. The sequence continues at coordinate 114,633,242 of CM062942.1, read as the reverse complement.
AGTACTAAGCGTAAGTAGCCCTGAGCTGCTAGACCATTAGCATGTAAAGGGTCTGCCCATATTACTACAAAATCACTCATTTGCTCCAGATTTTTTTCCTGCTGTGTGGAGGGGTGCTTTAAATAATTTTTTTGAATGAATGAAATCTCAATCTGTATGCACTATATAATCTGTACCATCATTCTGGGTTTGCTGTTCCTTAGGCTCTTGTGGTCAATTGGTTTGCCTAGTGGTTTCTGTTTTTATTGAGATAAAATTGACATATAACATTATATTAGTTTCAGGTGTACAACATAATTTGATATATGTATATATTGTGAAATGATCACCACAATAAGTTAGTTAACATCCATCACCACACATAGCTACAAATTCTTTTTCTTGTAATGAGAACTTTTAAGATGTACTCTCTTAGCAACTTTCAAATATGCAACACAGTATTAGTAACTATAGTTAATAGTTTTTAATTTGACCTCCATACGCCCCCATCGGATAGGTCGCTGTGGACAGAGTACACCGTGGGGTCAGCATAAGCTCTAGGCAAGGCTGCAAAATCAACAAAGTTCGTGGATTTCTGGCTCCCTCGGCTTCACATAGTGGCACTTTCATTCCCATCTTGAAATCCTTCTTCCTCCTGCCCTCCCAAGTGCCATGCTGTCTCCTAGCTCACCAGGCTGCACTGGTCCTGTAAACTGCCCATCACCCTCCTTCCTCAGCAGCCTCATTCAAAACTTTTCTGTTCAGGGTCTCCATTTTTCAAGACCCTGCTCTCAACTACATTTCAATGGGTGATAACAGGTTAATTTAGATTAATTCATGTGTTACCATCAAGGTAACTCAGTGCTTTAACCAATAAAATGTACATAATATTCAAACATTGATGCATTCAAATGACCGACAACATTTTGATTCCATGAGTGCATGATTCCCAGAAAACCCTTAGGAATGGATATTAACGGCAGGAATGTCAGCCATATATTAAGGAGTCTTTTCAGGCTGATCTAATTTTGGAGTCTTCAACTCTTGCTAAAAGGGCTGCTTTTCTGGTAACTGGCAAAACTAATCCTCTCTAACATGGTGGGGAAACCTAGTGGAAACGAAACGCAGAGGAGGAATAGTTCAAATGCACACCATTAAAAATGGTGCAAACCTAGGTATATACCTGCTATGGACTGAACATTTGTGTCCCCCCAAAATTCATATGTTGAAGCCCTAATCCCCAATGTGATGGTATTTAAAGGTAGGGCCTTTGGGAAATAATTAGGTCATGAAAGTGGAGCTTTCATCAATGGGATTAGTGTCCTAATAAGAAGAGACACAAGAGAAATGATCTCTCTCTGTCTCTGTCTCTCTTTCTCTCTCTCCCATGTGAGGATACAGCAAGAAGGTGGCCATCTGCAAAACAAGAAGAGGACCTTCGTCAGAACCAAATCAGCTGGCACCTTTATCTTGGATTTCTAAGCCTCCAGAACCGAGAGAAATAAATATATGTTGTTTAAACCATCCAGTCTATGGTGTTTTTGTTAGAGCAGCCTGAAATGACTAAGACAATATCCAAAAGAAGTGCATACGTAAGTGTACCAAAAGACAGGTACAAGTATGTTCATGGCAGCCTGGTTCATAATTTCCCCAAATTGGAAACAACCCAAATGCCTTTTAACAGTAAAATGGATAAATAAATTGCATCATATTCCAATATTATGCAGCAATGAGGATGAATAAAGTACAAGTGCACTTAACAGCATGCATAAATCACACAAATACAATGTTGAGCAAAAGAAGCCATAATCAAGCAGAACGTGTCGTATTATTCCATTTATATAAAGGATAGACACAGGCTAAACTAATCCATGGTGTTTGAAGTCAGGATAGTGCTTACCGTTGAGAGGGGGAGGTATTGACTTAAGGGAGTCTCCTAGATGCTATCCAAGCTCTGTTTCTTGATCTGGGTGCTGGGTACACGAGTAAGTTCAGTTTTTGAAAATTCATCAAGCTGACACAATTTTTTGTACTTTTCTGGATATATGTTACATTTCACTAATAAATTCAATAAAGTACAATACTGATAAAACTACTGTATAAAGGGGGTTTTAGTGGGGCAAATAGGAATGGGGAAAACAAAGACAGGAATAAGGTGGTTGAACTTCTTGGAATAGCTATTGTGGAAGAAATATAGAAAGAAAAGAGAAGAGAGAGTCAGGCAAAGAATTATTCTTATAATTTTAACATTCATTCATTCAATTAAATACTTGTGAGCAACCATAATGTGACAGGCACCATTATAAATGCTTGGGTCTTCTCCATGAAGAAAACACACACCTCAGCCCTTGTGACACTCACTCTCCAGTGGAAGGCATATTCTCTCAGCTTTAAGTGTGGTAGCCTTTCAAAGGAAACGTAAAGGAATCCCAAACCTAAATCTTCGGCAATTAGATTATACTGTGGTTTGCTTTATGCGATCAGTAGCTATATCAGGATTCTGGAAGAGATCCTGAACTCATGGTAACCTGTCCAGTCCTCCTAGAAGGATTCAGGTGATTTGACTCTAAGCAGCAGTGTTTTAAGTGAAATACAACAAGAAATTGTGGGCTACAGTCTGTCAGTGTTCTGAGTCCGGCTTAAAGGGCATGTTGTGCTCTCTTAAGCTGACTGAGAAACGGGCTTTGCTTTCCTCCCACTGGACGCCTCTCACTCTGGCACCTGTCATCCATTAGGAGACCTCCTACTGGGATCTTTCATCATTGAAAATATATGATGATTTTCATTACCGCCTAGGCTAATTGGTAGTGAGTATTCCTTTAAAATATATTCCCCTAAATACTGGGCTTTGGATTTGCTTTGAAGTTTCTAACACCAACACAGTTGGACTGAAATCATAGATACTAATCACAGAAACTGAAAAGTCTGGTGTAGGAAGAATCACCACCATGGTTCTTTCCTTATTATATAGGCAGTCGGGCAGTAGGCACACATGTGAAAGGAAACCTTACAGCCGTTAGTTAAACCAGCGCATGGCTGTCTCTGGTAGCAGGCTTGCTAGGCCCACTGTGTTTATGTGTCCCCTTGTGAAATTACCATCTATAAGGAAGTGTTTGATGTGCCCCGTTGCTTTCCAAGTCAGTGTAATAGTATTAGATTTAAAAAATAGAAAACACCTCATAGTGTCAGATTTCAACATTCAAAATAATATGCTGAATTTAAAATAATAAATACTTTCTAGAAGGAGAGTGGAAATATAGTGCTTTCCTTTAATTAGTTGTCAGCATCTGACTTAATAAAATGTTCAGACTGGAAGGGAAAGATATCATGAAACACTTTCTGCAAAACTTTCATTTTCAGCTAGAGAAACCAAGGCCCTAGAAAGGTCAATGATTTGCCCAAGGTCACTGTTGGTGGCAGAGTCCACCAACCACAGGAAACCTGTGTTTCCTGACTACCAGCAAGCACATCTTCCACTCTACTAATGTAAATAAAATCATGCCACAAATATAACTACTGCCTGCTACCCTTGCTGGGCACATGGGTATGTGTGTGCACATGTGAGTGTGAAGAAAACATGCACAGAAAGGAAAGCACTTTTGGAATGTACCACTATACTTTTAAACATAAAGATTTTAAGCTAGATTTTTACACTGAGCTATTGTGTAAGATTTTAGGACAAAATTTGCAGTTTATTTCCTTTTAGTTGTAGGCTGACATGGTCTCAAGTAACTCTTTGCTTTATAATTCATTTTTTTTCTAAGGAAGATTTGCCCTGAGCTAACATCTGTGTCAATCTTCCTCTACTTTGGATGTGGGTCACCACCACAGCATGGCTGATGAGTGGTGTAGGTCTGCACCCGGGATCCAAACCCGCAAACCCGGGCCACCAAAGTGGAGTGCACAAACGTAACCACTATGCCACAGGGCCGGCCCCAACTCTTTGCTTTATAATTCATTTTTTAACATTAATTTGTTCTAAAAATGTATATTGGATGTCATCAATCATAGAATTATTTAACATTATTTGTATAGCTAGTTGTTTAATTATGAAATCACGAGTATGCAATATGATCCATTTAGGTAGGAAAATAACAGACTAGAACTTGTATTAATGTTTATTTTTACTTTTATCTAAAATGTTTGCAGTTCCCTAGTATGGCCTATAACCTCTATGAGGGTAGATATGTCATTTTGTTCACCACTGGCTCCACAGTACCTAGTACAGCAACCAACATATAATAGGTACTCAGCCAACATGTTGAATAAATGAAAACATATTTTAGACTCAAGCTAGCTATGTGATGTGCATCTGTATCATATTTGCTGTCACTGTAAATAGATTTAAGTCTTCAGACCCAAAGATCATGTGTTTAATTTCAAATGAACTCGATTTATCTAGTGTTCTTCCTCATAGACTGTTGGAACTGGAAAAAAAAAAAAAAAGTAGGTGATCATCTAATCCAACTCTTTTATTTTACAGAGGAGGAAACAGCCAGGCCCGTAAAAAGGGAAGTGACTTCCCAAGGATCGCATAGCTAGCTAGCAAAAGAGCCTGGGATAGAACCCAAAATAAAACCATTGGCTAGTTACCTTCCATAAATTTATTTTTTACATTGGCTTTCACATCCCTAGATCAGTGGATTTCAAACTTTTCCTCCCCTGATCAGCAGCATCAGCATCACCTGCCACTTTGTTGTTAGAAATGGAAATTCTTGGGCAAACCCCTTGGGGTGGTGCCCAACATTCAGTGCTTGAACAAACCCTCCAGGGGATTCTGACGCACTCAAATGTGAGAAGCACTGGTCTATATAATCTTAATGTCTCTCCTGATATTCTATGACGTTCTATGATTTTAGGCAAAAAGGGTTGTATTTTCCAACTTGATAAGTGGTTCATTTACATAAAAATAAAGATATCTTGTGTATTTTTTAATCAGTTGAGGTTGAGGAAAGAAGTCAAGAATTATGTTGTTTTCATATAACCTACTCAGGTTCCTGGAACTTAGTAGGAAGTCAGTAAGTGTTTGTTAAAGTCATCCAAGTATATTGTCTCAATTTCTTTGGCATTTCTATATGTACTATGTAGGCAATATAATCTAGTGGTCAGTTACATGGGTCTTGGAATCAGATTGACTTGGCTTTGAGCCCCAACTCTACCATTAACTAGTTGTGCGAACTTGAGCACATTAAACCTTTCTGAGCCTCACTTTCTCATCTCTATAACAGGAATAATTATATACCTACTCCTCAGTATTGTTATGAGGATTAAACAAGAAAAATGCATGCAAAGAGCTTAATATAGTGCCATGTACATAGTAATTGCTTGGTAATGGCAGCTATTATTATGATGATGCTGCTTATTATCATAATCATCATTACCATCATCATCATCATTTGTTCTCAAGTAGGATGGATTATTCATTTGGACATAGATTTGGCATAAATTTAAAACTGGTAGGTAATTTTTTTAGTATTCCAAAGGTCATGATGTCCATTAAAAATGTCTGTTTTCTCTGAGTGTTATTTGTGGACTCAGGCTTGTGAAAGTAAGTTTGGGGCATGGCCTAGAGAAGCATTTTAAGGCTCCCCAGATATGAGCCACACTCTAACTAAACCTTTTAGATGAATTTGTCTATGGTGAGTTTTCCTTCCTAAATATAAAAATACATCAGAACACAAAATTATCTCAAATATATTCTCACACATATACGGTTTTCATGAATTTGGCTCCTGCCTTCACTAGCCATACAGCAGAGGGAAAAATGGAGGATTGTCTTAATAAAATCTTGGCTGCCTTGCCCCACATAGGCTATAGGTTCCACCAAGTCCTCAGAATCTGGTTGAGATAATGTAAATCTTGCTTAAACTTCAAACTTTGGAATTGAAACAAAATATAGTAATTAATATTCCTCCCCAGACCAAAAGATCTCTAACAAGGTAGTCACACTCCCTTTTCCAGAAGTCTCTTAGGAATCACAGTAGAGCCCTGTGCACCGTCCCCTTCCAGTCAGGGAGCCAGAAAAGTAGCCACACCTGGAGTGAGTTTAGGTGGCGGTGTCCCATGCAAATTCTCCTTTCAAGTCATTTTAAGAATTTCAACGCTGACAACTTTTATTAACAATTCTCTATGTTTCTGTCATTGAGGGAAAAGGAGGAAACAGTTTCCCTGGTGTATTTCTTGTCAGTGAGGCATGAGTATATTACAGCCTCTCAATTTTTGAAGTAGGCTACATTTCAGGAGATAAAACAAAGGTGACTCTTAACATCTGCCAATATGTTTTCAGTTCTTATATCAAAGAAAGTGAAATAGCCACAAATCCTAAAGAATGAAATCAAGCTTTATAATTTATTCAATTAGAAGATGTGAAATGCTGGGCTAAGTCTACTTTGGCGAGCAAAGTGTTGTCAACAGACACAAAAGCTTTCAGGAAGAAGTGCCTTAATGGCAACAGCCTTTTTGGTTACATTTTGAAAGCCTTCGGGCTTAGCTGAGCTCCCCAGATGCTCTAGCCAAAGTTTGTGACTTGAAGAAAACTTGTTCAGCTTTAGGGGAAAGAGCCAGAGGATGCATTTGTAAACCCATCATGTATATTTCTCAAAACAACCTTTGGTCCAAAGTTCATTTTCATGTAGAAAGAGTTACCAGAAAACATCTATTTTTTAAAAATTCCTGTCCTTTTGTGAGTCTACAAAAATAAAGCCTATTTAAAATTCCACCCTCGTGTAGATTTGGCCTTAGGGAAGACCCATTAGACACAGAGATGATTAATGCTCCCCTCGGAATCTTATTTGCTTCTTCAACTGATTGCTCATATAGAATCTTACTTACCAAGTACTTAAGTATTTAAGAGCCTTATCATTCTTAGAAATCACTACTCACTAGCCTGCCTTGGAGAGTGAGGAGAGGTGCAAGCACACTGTATTTCCCGAATGGGGGAAGCAGCCCAGTCTCTCCAACTCTTCCCCGTTATACCGTCTCCACGTCTGCCCCACCACCACCAAAAAAACACCCAGCCCTGAAATACTGATCCCTAGAGCTCTAGCCCTTGCAATACAGGTGCCTGTAGGCCAGCTAAATATTGGGCACTCTCTAATTTTAGAACCAGATTCTCTCAAATGGATATTAATCCTTGCAATCAGTGGGGAGGGAGAGGGAAAAGAATTGTTAATGGATTGTAATTTCTAAATGTCAGCTAAACATCTCCCCTTGGATACCCTCTGGCACAATGAATTTAAGATGCTCCAACCCCAAATCATTATCTATACTCCCACCACCTCAAAAAGGGCTTGGCTCCTGATTTCCCTATGTCTATCCATACCCCACTGAAAACCTCAAAGGCATCCCTGATAGCTTTCTACCCCTCTTAAAATTCATCCCATCATTTGCCAATATTTCTTGATAACTATTACTAAATTCAACCTCTTCAGTCTTTCTCTAATTTCTTCCCTACTTTCTATTCTCACGAACATCCACTTGTTCAGGCCTCCAATGCCCCTCACCATTGAACAGCTTCTCCACTGCCCCCCACTCTCAAATTTCCTCCCCCTGTAATCAGCCCTCTACATCCACCATGAGAGAGAGAGAGAGCTTTCTAAAAACACAGGCTTGATCGTGTCACTAAAAGCCTTAAATAATAAGAGAAAAGAGGTGAGAGGATAAAAGCTGAGTGGGGTTATCAGAACTCATGCTTTAGTGCTCACAATGAACAATTATCCTGATTTTTAAGTATACCCAAGTCATTTTCCTATGAATTACAATCGTTAGAGTGAAACTCTTTTCTCCAGTGGTTGTAGGCAAGACCATTATATGTCTATGTTACGGCCTTAACCACATTATGTCAGGAATTTATTGTATGTAGTTGCATTTCCAGGAATTCTGTTTGACATGGTCTATCCGAACATATGCAGTGACGAATTCTGTTATTGGTGTAATAAACATTTAGTGAGCACTCACTATGTGCCAGATGCCATGCTGTGTGCTTGGGGTACAAACATGAATACAACGTGGCTCCTACCTTCGTGGAACTTTATTTGACTTTCTTTTTTTTTTTTTTTTGTGGGGAAGACCAGCCCTGAGCTAACATCCGTCGCCAATCCTCCCCTTTTTGCTGAGGAAGACTGGCCCTGGGCTAACACCTGTGCCCATCTTCCTCTACTTTATATGGGACACCGCCACGGCGTGGCTGACAAGCAGTGCGTCGGCGGGCGCCCGGGATCCGAACTCGCGAACCCTGGGCTGCCAAGCGCGGACTAAACCGCTGCGCCACCGGGCGGCCCCCTATTTGACTTTCTGAAAGAAAAATAAAGCCTTGAATAACTCTTCATTGTCTACAAGATAATGTCCAAACTCCTCATTATTCAACACATATTTGTTGAATATTACTCTGAGCAAGAACACTTACTAGGGCCTCCTCCATGAAGCCTTCCCTTAATACCTCGGCTGCCACTCACCAGTTGTGTGACCCTGGGTAACTTGTTTCCTGAGCCTTGCTTTCCTTACCTATAAAATGGGCAAAATGATAGTATCTACCTCACAGAGAAACTGTAAGGACGAACTGCGATCCTGATGTAAAATGTTAAATTCTTAGCATAGGGCCTAGTCCATTGTAGCTGCTGAAGAAATTGTAGCTGCTGTTCTTATGCTCCAGGATTTTTCTCCAGGACACGTCTCTTCTAAAATGCAGATGTGTTTTGAGGAGGAATCTGTGAAACTTCATCCGGGCTGAGGCTTATTACAGACTTCTTACTAGTGGAAGTCCCCAGGGAGAGCACTGGGTACTGAGGCTGGGTAAAAACACAGAAAAGGGAGGCCAAGGCCTGGAGAGGATTGACTTATACTTCACACATTTGTCTTGAGCCAGCCCTGTCCAGCCTGGGTTCACTGGTAGAAGTCCTTCTCTCCTAGGGGTCCCTAGAGGTCAGCATCATGCCCACTAAAGTCGAAGAGAATCTCTGCAGCTGGCAGCACCTCTCACTTGACGGAAGGTTCCCCAAAGCTTCCCATGTGAAGAAGAGGCTGGGCATGATGCTGTGATCTGTGCAAATCATTCTGAAATGCCATAATTGCTCTACCAGTGAGCATGAAGAGTCACATTAGTATTTAAAAATCATCCAAACAGCAGAGTGCTATGATTACACTAAATCAACCTAATTTCTAAATCGCTTGAGTAAACCCTTATTGGATGTTACCATATAAACTTGAAAGAATTTAATAAAAGAGAGCAAACAAGTTGGGTGTCATATTGAGATGGTAGTGCCTGGTGCTGCTGAATTCAGCTGCCTTCTGGGGTCTAATGTACCTCATTCAATGAGGTCGAGTAACATTATTCTGTGAGGTCTGAGTTTTTAAAAGAGCCCTCGGATCATTCATTCACTCAGCCAATATTCACCGAGCTCTTGCTTTGGTCCTACCACTTCTCTTGGTACTGGGAATATGGTGGTAAACAACCAAGTTCTAGCCCTCATGGAGCTCACCTTGCAGGAGACTGAAACAGACAACTGACATATAAATAAACACGTAATCTAGAGTGCCATGGAGAAAGATCAAGCAATGTGTGAGAGTGAAAAGAGCCCAGGGCAGGACTGGGACGGCAGTTATCTTAAGACAGGCTGGTGTCACCTCTGAGGAGATGGCATCTGAACAGGTAGTTAAAGGAAGTGATGGATCAAGCTACAAGGTTATCTGGGGAAAGAGTATGCTAGGCAGAGGAAACAGCAAGGACAAAGGCTGTGAGGCAGAAAAAAACTTAAGGTGTTCAATGGCCAACCCACAGCAGAAAGAGTGGGGGCATGGATGGTAAGAAATGAAGTAGGGAGGTAGCCAGAGGCCAGATAAGTCAGGGCCTTGGAAGTCAGGGTAAGTACTTCAGGTTTTATTCTAATGGTGATGGGGACCTATGGGAGGCTTTTGAGCAATGACAGCACCCAATTTTCATTTTTTTTATTGTAATGGAATTTTTTATTATTGTTAATTGTGGTAAAATACAGGTAACATAAAATTTCCATTGCAACCATTTTTTTGTTGTTGTCTTAGTAGTTTATAACACTGTGGGGTTTTAGTTGTACATTTTTGTTTGTCCGTCACCATGTGGATGTAACCCTTCACCCCTTGTGCCCACCCCCCAACCCCCTTCCCCTTGGTAACCACCAATCAGTTCTCTCTGTCCGTGTGTTCATTTATATTCCATATATGAGTGAATTCATGCAGTGTCTGGCCTTCTCTCTCTGGCTTATTTCACTTAACATAATACGCTCTAGGTCCATCCATGTTGTTGCAAACGGGACAATTGTGTCTTTTCTTATGCCTGAGTAGTATTCCATTGTATGTATATACCACATCTTTAACCAATCATCAGTCGAGGGACACTTGGGTTGCTTCCACTTCTTGGCTATCGTGAATAATGCTGCAATGAACATAGGGGTGCATAAGCCTCTTGTGATGGTTGATTTCATGTCCATTGGGTAGATGCCCAAGAGTGGGATTGCTGGATCATACGGTATTTCTATTTTTAATTTTTTGAGGACTCTTTGTTTTCCACAGAGGCTGCACCAGTTTGCATTCCCACCAGCAGTGAATGAGGGTCCCCGTTTCTCCACAACCTCTCCAGCATTTGTTGTTATTTGCCTTCATTGCAACCATTTTTAAGTGTACAGTTCAGTGGCATTAGTTATATTCATATTGTTGTGCAACCATCACCACCATCCATCTGCAGAACTTTTCCATCATCCCAAACTGAAACTCTATACCTCTTCTCCCCTTTCTCCTCTTCCTCCAGCTCCTGGCAAATACCATTCTACTTTCTATCTCTATGAATTTTCTGCTCTAGGTACCTCATATAAGTGGAATTATACTGGATTTTTCTTTTTCAGACTGGCTTATTTCACTTAGCATAATGTCGTCAAGGTTCATCCATGTTGTAGCATGTGTCAGTACCTCCTTCATTTTTAAGGCTGAATAATATATTCCATTGTATGGATATACCACATTTTCTTTATCCATACATCTATGATGGACACTTGGGTTGTTTCCACCCCTTAGCTATTGTGAATAATGCTGCTATGAACATGGGTGTACAATGATTTTCAATTTTAAAGAATCACCCTAACTACCGTGTTGAGATTAGACAGTAGATGTCAAGACCGGAAGCTGGAGACCCATTAAGAGGCTGAATGACTGATGATGGTGACAGATGATGGGAGTGGTGGAGGAGGTGAGAAGTCATCAAACTCTGATTAGGTCTCAAAGATGAAGGTGGCAATCTGGGCTGAAACGGTGGGCATTTTTCCTGTGCATTATTTCTTTCAAGACTAGCATCTGATTTAGTGGGATTCACTTCTCTCAACTTCTCACAGAAAGTCAGAAATGTTACTTCTAAAGAAATCTGGTTATTCATCTACAGTGAGATTGACAAAGTGCTAAGCAATCTTCAGTCATATCTCAACCGGCTAAAGCCTAGGGGATTTCTCAGGGTGCCAGAAAACCTGAACAAAACACCAAAAATGTTTTCTTTTAACCATTTGGGTAGAAAAGCCTCCTAAGATATATTAGACTTTTCTCTGCCTTCTTGAAGAGAGGACTTGAGAATATTTTAGACTTTTCTGAATGACTTGGTATCACAACTCTGAAAGAGCAACTTTAGTACTGACTCAGGGGCATTATAAACAATGTCTTTGAGCCTACTGAGATGAGCAGGACCACTTTCTCCCACACTAAATGGTCTCAGAGTTCTGTACTTTTGATATTCTTGGGTTTTCTTGTTGGGGGTATTCTGTCCTCCTTGTTAATGTGCCTGCCAGCATCACTCTTCTTCCTCTTCCTAATCTCCTACCAGCTTGGAGAATGGTGTCCAGCACTGTACCCTTCAGGTAGTAAGCACTTGATAAATCCTTGTAGAATGCAGACAGCCAAACATGTGGACAGTTTGGGTAAAAGAAAAGAAAACTGTTACAGAATGAGAGACTCATCAGTGTACAGCTTTGTGGTTGTTACTTTGGCCCCTCAGGTGCTTCTTTGGTTTTCTTCCTAGTTTTCACACACGTTCAGGGCAGACAAGTTTGCCATATGACTGCACTCCATACAGTTGAGATATTAGGCCACTGGTGACTGGTAATAAAGACCTGATTGGGCCATGCAAGTTGATCCTAGGACAGAGAAGCCACAAAACTAGAAATCTCTTCCTGTCTCATCTATTCTGGTCACAGTCATACTGTAAAAACATGTGCAATTTTTTGAAAGCATCAACTGTTTGGCATCTGTTTTAGGGAAGTTCACAAGCGCATTTTCTATGACAAAAGTAATGTGTTATTTTCTTTATTTTCTTGCCAAAAAAATGCATCCCAAAATACAGGCTATTTGGATGGGATCACATTTAAACTAGCATTACATGTGAAAATTACTGAATCTTAGAACAAGAAGGAGCCCGGAGAGATGAGAGAAACAGGAAGACAGATAGACGTGGGCATGAGGCTAGATAACACCCTCATTATTCCAGCTTACGTTGCATATTTCTTAGAGAAATATTTCCTCAGAGCTGTTCCTAGGATTAAGCTTGCATATGCAGCCCAGTGCCTGATAAAGAATATATGAGGAGAGATCTGGAACTGGTAGTGACTCTACTGATTACATCAAGGGGGGGGGCTTACTTTAAGAGCATGAGAGCTGATGCTAAGCCAATAAATGATAACAGTTTATACTGAATATTTACCATGTGCCTTGCACTGTGCTAAGTACTCTAATTTAATCATGAATTAACCCTGTGAAGTAGGTACTATTATTATTACCACTTTACAGATGAGAAAACTGAGGTTTTGGAAATGGCCAAGTTTGTATTTAAACCCAGGTTTGTCTGAGGCCAAAGCTAGTGCCCCTAACCACTATCCATATTGCATGTAATAACAAGAGAATCAGAAACCTTGCGCCTTTGCTAAGTGCCCAGAAGACCAGAGCTGAATGGAACCAATAGGGTGACACCACGTATATCCCAGAGGTCTCCAAGGAAGCAGACTCCTGCAAGAATACAGAGCCTCACAGAAGCAAATAGAGGACTTACCACGGACACTGCTAGTAGCTAAGCCCTAGAAGAGCTAAGAGAGAGAGAAAAACTGAAATAAGAACAAGAAAGCATAATGCTCAGAGAACCAGTTAATGGGCCCAGGCCACTAATTATTGTACTCAGAAAGGGAACTGTGAAAAGCTGGCAAGTGCTCTAGCATACCAAACAGCAGTCAGAAGGCGACAGCCACTAAACCCTAGGCCATCTAAGAGAATGTGAAGAGCCCGCAGATAGGGCGTCAGTTCAAGGAATGCTTTTCCCAGAGAAACAGATTCACTGTCGATCTCTTCCCCCCACCAGAATGTAAACTCCTTAAACACAATAACCATGTATTTTTGTTCAAGAATGTATCTCCAGTGCTTAAAATAGTGCCTTGCACATAGAAGGTGCTCAATAAATATTTACTGAATTCAGTCATGCAAGAATGAATGAATGATTCAGCTCAGTTTGCTACCCTGAGCTGCAACCCAGATGTCGCCAAGTTCTCCAATCTTAAAAACACACAAAAGTCTGAGCTCCCAATTCCCTCTGTGGCAGCCATTAGCGCTGTTGGCCAAATATTTCCAACTCCCTGCTTTCCAGGCACATTGGCAGGATTGCATTTCCCCACCCCTTTCAAAGTTAGGCATGGCCCTGTGACTTGCTTTAAGGAATAAAGTGTGACTGGAAGCTTTAAGAACCTTTCCATGCCTCTGCAATCACAGAAGCATGAAGATGGAGCCTCCCTCAGCCTGGGACCCTGTGTAAGGACTAGATGGAGAAGAGCCAGCCAACCCACAATGGACATAGGGCATATAGCATGAGCAAGGAATCAAAGTTTGTTGTTTTAAGCCACTGAAATTTGGAGGTTGTTATTTCAGCCTAACACAGCCTTGCCTGACTGATGTATCATCTAATTTGCAGAAAAGCTAATCTATATATTAGGTTCCCTTTGCCAAGAATTCTTGGCAGTCGTTGAGGAATGCCTACAATTTATAAATCCATTCTGGTTGTCATTTGTCACCTCTAGATTTAGATCACTGTTCTAGGTTTCTCTGTTGGTTACCTCTTGCCTCCCTGTAACCAACTTTCCCCAGGCTGCTGCTCTTTCATCCAAACCATGTTACAGCCAGTGACAACAAAGTTAAGACGTGGCTATGCAGTTTTACTGAAGTCTTGGGAATAACAGAGGGTTCTTTGTTCTGAATGTTTGTGTCCCCCCAAAATTCATATATTGAAATCCTAACTCCCAAAGATGATAGCATTAGGAGGTGAGGCCTTTGGAAGGTGCTTAAGTCATGGGGATGGTGTCTTTATGAATGGGATTAGTGCCTTATAAAAGAGGCTCCAGAGAGATCCCCAGCCCCTTACACCATATGAGGACACAGTGAGAAGACCTGGCTATGAAGCAGGAAGAGAGCCTTCATCAAAACTCAACCACACTGGTGCCTTGATTCTGGACTTTCAGCCTTCAGAACTGTGAGAAATCAATTTGTGCTGTTCATAAGCCACCCAGTCTGTGATATTTTTGTTATAGCAGCCCAAATGGACTAAGACAGAGAGGAATTACAATGTAGAAAAAAATCTTAAAGTTGGTGATTCATTATCAGGTTTCCTACGCTTTCTTGGCCAGGTCTGTCCACAAGGGCCCCCACTGGCTGGCTCTTTCCTTAGTCCCATCCCCTCCTGCCATGTTGAAGGACTAGCTAGCCTAGCTTCCATGGGATAGAGTGTCTTTGACCTTGTCCACACTATCCAGAGGCCACCCCGACCTTCTCTTTCAAAGCCCAAAGAGAGAAGGAAAGCTTTCCTTTCCTCCAGTGGAAATGATCATAACCTCTGCAGAGATGCTACCCTTCCTCCCAGGAAGCCCACAGTGTACATCTTCTACAGGGCAATTTAGCTCTTCATTTTCACAACCTCTTCATCCTAGAATGGAACCCGAGCTATAGCTTGGCAAAATCAAAAGCCCACTGAAGTGATATTCCCAAAAGAAGAGAGCAATATTTTCCCAGCAATAAATTCGCAAAGCAAAAATAAGAAGCTGTTGGTAGCCTTAAACAGCAGCTTGTTCCTGCTCCTGGTTAGTTTTGCTTTTTTTGTTTTATTTTGTTTTTTGATGTAGGCCACTTTTCTCTCCACACAAATTTCTAAAGCTCTTGTTCCACGTAGTGTTATACCTGTGTTAATGATCTGTTCCACCAATCTTGTCTGGTGGCCTCAGCTTGAGTGTAGGGTCCCTGGGAAGGGTAACTGTCTCTGCTACTACTTTGTAAAGAGAGGCAGATTCACATAGGAGTGAAGAGTTTGGACTCCGGAGCTAGATCTCCTGTCACAGAGTAAGTGCTAAGTGTTTCCTATTATGGTAATGCCTCTGGGATGACCTGCTGACATGTCTGGTTCCCTTTCTACAGAGCTGAGGCTGGATGGATTGCAAGGGCTCATTATCTTTAATGGCCAGAGGCAGAACTAGTTCAAGGGCTGAGTGCCAATCTAAATTGAGGAGGGAAGCTAAGACCAGGTACATATCTGAGAAGTGAGGCCGTGGGCAGGGATCCAAGCAAAAGATCAAGAACTGCAGGGATCAAGAGAAGGAAAACAAAATCCAAGATAAGTTTGGGACTTAGACCCTTGACAGACCAGAGAGCTGGTACTTGTCAGGTACTGTTAAGGTGTGGGGTTGGGAGGACAGGGTCAGGCTGACCACCCTGTATTCTCTACAAGTCCTTACACGAGTTATTTTCCCTCTCAGCATCATAGGGCTCCATCAACAAAGAGAAATATTATTCCCATAAGCCAGCATTTTCTGAAGCATGCTCTGGATAAAACATAAGTTCTTGAGGAAGTCAGTAGGCATATCGTGAAACCAGTTTGGGAATTGTAGCATTCAATAAAGTTTGAAACGTGTTTCCTTAGTGTAGGGCCTCTCAAAGGATGTTAATATGCAGTGTGAATCTCCAGGAGGGAAGTAGAGTATGCAGCGTCACCCTGTACATGCTTGAGAAGGGAACCTTCTTTTAAGCACCATCTCATCCTGCCATAGCTCATTATATCTACAAAGCACTTTAGGCTCATCATGTGAAAGAGGCCATGTAAGTTCAATGCAGTCTGACATTGCAGATGGATGTACCTAATCACACTATTAGGCAGGGAACATCAAAATGGAGACAGAAAAGGCTGCAAAGGACTGTTCCCAACCAGGTGGTTGACAAAGTGGAAGTGGCGGAAATCAACCATGTTATCTTGGGGTTTGTGAGAGCCAAGGGAGAGGAGGCTGGGCAGGGTATGAACCAGATGAGAGAGATTCCTTCTCTGGGAGGAGAGCAAGGAGGGTTTCCTGGAGGATCGGCCATTTCCAGAGCACTTGCCCTGTGCCAAGCATGGTGCTATACCCTTGATATTTAATATTTCGTTGACCTCTCCCAACAACCTCACAAAGTAAATCTTATGATTCTACTTTTCAGATCAAGAAACTGAAGTTCAGAGAGGTTGTATAAATTGCCTCAGGTTGCCCAGTTTATTCATTTGCAGAGCTGAGATTCAAGCTTAGGTTGGACTGACTCCAAAATCTTTTTTTTGTTGTTGTTTTTTGTGAGGAAGACCAGCCCTGAGCTAACATCCGTCGCCAATCCTCCTCTTTTTGCTGAGGAAGACCGGCCCTGGGCTAACATCCGTGCCCATCTTCCTCTACTTTATATGGGACGCCGCCACGGCATGGCTGACGAGCAGTGCGTCGGCGGGCGCCCGGGATCCGAACTCGTGAACCCCGGGCTGCCAAGCGCGGACTAAACCGCTGCGCCACCGGGCGGCCCCCTGACTCCAAAATCTTTGGTCTTTGCTCTCTCCACTAGACCACGGAGCCTCAATAGATCTGTGCTCAGTGCTTTCTGGCCCCTGCCTGAGGGGTGCACACTCTAACAGTAAGGGGAAAATACCAACAAATAACTCAAATAGAGTTATGCTAGAGGTCTGTTCAAGGTACGGTGGGGCATGAACAGAAGAAGGTGTTATCGTGTCAGCTTGGGGTGTGGAGTGGAGGGCTGGTCGGGGGTATTCTAAGAGGAGCAGTCTCTTGAGCTGAGTCCTAGTAAGAATCACCAAGGGGATAAGGAGTAGGTGGTGGATGATTGGGGGGTGTGGAGTACATTCCTGACTCAGGAAACAGTGTCCATATGGGAATTGTCATAAACACTTTTCAAATAAAAAAACTTCTCTTCAAGCAAAAAGTCTACACTACAGTTGCTGATAGTTCCGTTTCAGAAGTTCAGAGACCTGACCACCAAAGGAAAATACAACAGAACCAAAGAAAAAAACCAAAGGCATCGCTAATCTGCCATCTGCACCAATGATGAAGGAAAATAAACGAGAGCTAAGCAAAACAAAACAAAAACGCCTTAAACAAAAGAGTCCTCTTTTGAGACAGGAGGAAAACTCTGTCTCCCAAAGCCACAGTCGTGTTTTTCCGTGTTTATGCTGTGGTGTCACCGGGGCCTCGGAGTCCCGTTGGGGGCCTGTCTCTTTTTATGCTACAGGGCTTAATCTGTCTCCATCACTTCCCAGAGTCAGTCGGGAATCAGCTTAAAATGCCAAGGCTTGATTTCAGCTGTGTGGCGCCCGCCTTCCAAACCACAACATCTGAACAGCCTCCTCCCAGGCAAGGAAACAGTCAATAAGGAAATACCATAGTTAGGCTCTTTGCAACTTGCTCGAAGTGTGAGGCGGTGCTTCATTTCCTGATCGCTCAGGTGGAAATTGTAAAAACAATTAAGAGCAATGACTAATCACCGAATCAAAGCAGGTTGCCCAACTCATTTGCAATTGTGTGCTCAGTTCTGTATGCCAACAAACAAAGACTTGGGGAGTTTATTATTTAAACCAATTAAAAGCTCTAGGCAAAGCAAGTAGTCAATTTGTGGCCACGTGGTGGGAAAACATCAGTTGGAAGAGCCTGAGGAATTTCGTGAGCAGAGCCATATGGCCAAAATCGGAATGAAGCACCCAGGATCGCTGGGAAAGTCTGCACTGAAAGCAATTTTAGAATAAACAGCTTCACCTAGCAAGAGCAGACTCTGCTCTGCTCTGCTCGCCTCTCCCCCACCCTCACCCCCCTTCCCTTATTCTAGCCTGCCTGCAAGGCTGGTAGTTCTAACCAACAGTAAAAGAAAAACAAACTGACTAAAATCCAAACTCTGTTCAGCAAGAGACATTGCTAAATTTCCTGTCCACCATTTGCACTTTTATGTATTTTAGGGCTACCTAGAGAGTTCTTAAAGGCCCAGATGATGAAAATCGGCCACCCTTCTTCCCAAATGAGGTGCACAGTCCATCTGGAGAGGGCACTCACACTTTTGTATGAAGCTGTGGGCTGTAAAACGGAAAGTAAAGAATTAAAAACTGAAGCCATTTGGTAGCAGTTATAAAAAAAAAAGGCAGAGGGAGGTAGAAGGTGGTGCAGTGGGGGCAGTTACTCCAGCAAATTAGATTTACAGAATGGATGTTATAGAGTAAGCCTTTACTGAAAGTTCCTTTTCACATCCCCATGAGATATTTTCCACTTACATTTTTTTTCTGGCCTACAAGTCCCTTTGCTCCTAACCACTCCCCTCCATGTCTCCCTCCCCCTGCATTTTCCTGGAAAGTCTAATAATTCTTGTGCTCCCAACGGATCTCACTTCTTAAGGTCCTGGTTCCTTTCTCCTTCAAGTTCCCTCCAAAACAAGCATTCTCAGACGCTCCTGATTACAGAAGGAGGAAGAACAATTGTACCGGAACCAACTGGAAAATTTCGACAGCTAAGTCAGCTAGCTGCAGCTGTCCTGTACCATGCTGTATATTATAACTAATGCACTAAGATTAAATAATTTTTGTACATCAATAAACAATGTGGTTCATGGTATGCAGGCAAGTAAATTGAGTAAATGCAGTAACAAAGAATAACAGCTGTAATGTCATTCCTTCCAAAAAGGCTAGCATTGTCAATACTTCCAAAATTAATATGGCACACCTGTTAGTGTGTTGCGGGTGGTCAGGATTACAGCTCCAACTTTGTGCAACTTGGAGAAGGGCAGCAGGAAAAGGGCAGAGGGCTGAGTTTACCCTAAGCTGTTATCTTGCCGTGGCGTCCAACCCCACCTCATTTTATTCCAACAAGCTGGCAGCAGCAGAACCGACCTGCATCACAGGTCCATTTTTAAGTCCGAGGTCTGTAAAGAGTGAGGTTGAAAAGCACGAAACTGCATGACCTGTGAGTTCCACGCCTGACTCTGTTACTAGGAGCTAAAAAGTCCTCAGAATGTCAGATGGCCTCAGGGGTCTGCTTGACTATCCAAAGAATCTTTCTTCCTAAACTATCAGACATGGAAGAGCCCTGAGTGATTGTCTGATGGTCCAGGCGCTGAAAGCATATCCCCATTTCTAAACCAGTGGGAATGGGAATGGTATGTCACAGAGAATTGAATTGAGTAGTAGATTTCAAAAGAGGCGATTGAGGAGCTTCAAAGCTCTTTTGGGGGGAGAAATGTGGCCCAAACATTGGGAGAACTGTTTGCAGACATCCCTGAAGTCCAATCCCGTGCGGATTTGGGATGGCCCTCCATCTGTGTGAGAGCACCAGCAATCCTGCTTAATTTACAAAACAGAATGCCAACTCTGTCACCTGGCTGGCTGTCAAGTGTGATAGGCATTACAGCTGCTAAACAAGATGGAGTTCTTGAGAATAAGGAATGTGCACACCTGAGGAATGCAAAGCCCAGTCCCTTTGAAGTTAGGTGTGGCCATGTGACCTGCTTTGGCCAGTGATGTGTGAGTGAAAGTGCCCTGTGTTAATTCTGGGTAGAAGCATTTCATTGCTTCCATTTAAGAACTTCCAGAGCCCTCTTGCCCTGGCCTGGTAATCCCTGAAGCATGGTGTTGAGATGATGTTATGAGATGCTATGGAGTGATTACACAGAGCAAACCTGACCCATGCTAGACATGTAGCATGAGTGATCAAAATATTTTTGTTGTGTTAAACTACTAAGATTTGGGTAGTGTTTGTCATTACAGCATATCCTAGCCCATTCAGAATCCAAGGCTATAGTTCTTTGCATTCCCAGAGTTGTGCCTTAGTCATTCATAAGAGTCTAATCTTAATTAAAAAGCTATTCTACCAAGTGTAAAACATGATTTAGATATTTAGTATTAAAGAGGCAGTCTAAAGGACATGTTGACCATCCGATCCTTTAGACTCTCCAAGGTCTAATTTTACGCCAAATTAAATAACCAGAAAGTAATTTATCTTAACTGGTTTAGCTTAGGTCCATATAGGAATGCATTCATTAAACCTTAAGTTATTATTCAAAATTGATCTAAAAAAATGTCATTCTCTGCAGAAAACAATGAAATGCTATATACTATGCTCTTTATATCATACTCCATGTGATAAAGTCTGCCTGAAATCTGGTTTCAAAGAAGAAGAATCTCTCATTTTTTATTCAACTTTCTTTTTTTAAACAACCGGAATCATATTTCCATTTTTACCTTGGCTACCAGTGAGCTCAGAGCTAGATTTATCATTCCATTTCAAGAGTTATCAGATTGCTTCTTCCTGGCATAATTCCTTTTGCCTGTAACTCCAGTCTGTATTTTTATCTTATAAACTGCTTTAAATCCTCTAGAAATATTGATAGTGATATCTATTATAAATTATTTTGTTTTCAAGGCAGACTCATTTGCAGATCCAAACCACCTCCACAAAGTGAATCCTCTACCTTCCCTGGGACCCAGTTCCAAGGGGTTGCTGTCTCTCACTTGTCCCTCTAGTGTTTCAAAGGGAAGAAAATAGTCTCAGAAGCTATTGGATGGAGTTTGGCCTTTAGAAGTATAGGGACCTTGTTTATTTGATTCAGGGTGAGAAGAGTTAGACTACAAGTTCAGAAATAATCTTATGACCTGTATTCTGGAAACAGCAGAATGTGACAATAAAATGTGATGGGGCATTCCAGGCAATACTATTGCAAATGAGTCTTTACCATGATGGACTCTATGATCATAGACTAACTTGGTATTTTACTGTACATAGTCTCCATGAATTGAAGGGAGGGAAAGAAGAAATATGTAAGACTAACCACTAAACCAAAATGACTTTCTAAAAGTCCCCAAAGCTCAGTAAACTGTGTTTCTCAAATTAGGGTAGAGTTTCTCAACCTCAGCACTATTGACATTTTGGAGTGGATAATTTTTTTGTTGGGGGGGGGCTGCCCTGTGCATTGCAAGATGTTTAGCAGCATCACTGGCCTCTACTCACTGTATGCCGGTAGCACTTCCCCCTACTCAGGACAATCAAAAATGTCTCTAGACATTGGCAAATGCCCTCCGGAGTGGGGCGGGGGGCAAAATTGCTCATCATTGAAAACGACTGAATTAGGGTAATCTTTCTTCAGAAACTTCTGCCACTGTCAGCCACATACCTTGTCCCCTTGCCTTTTCTATAAAATAATCACAATAGCTCTCAATATTGTGTACCTACTACGTCAGACACTTTACATGCATTACCTCTTTAATGCTCACCACAGCCCTATGAGGAACTATTTATCTGCAATTTACAGATGAAAAATGTGAAGTTTAGAGAAGGTCACACAAATAGGAGGAGACGGAGCTAAGAGACAAACCCAGATCTGCTTGGCTCTGAACCTGTGTTCTTCCCCACTGTTCAACCCAGATCAGTAATCATATCCAGTACTACTTACCTCAGTTTTACCAATGAACAAAGTGAAGTTCTTCCAGCTTAAGTGATTTACCTATAGCACATAGTTAGCTCTTGGCAAAACCAGAGCTAACAAGATTTCCAATCTAGATTTCCGTGAGTCAAAATACACACCTATTTTTTTTCTCCATATGGATCTATTAAGCGGTTGCTGGGCCATTTGTACCCTCTCCCACTTGGGTGCCAATAGAGGCAATAGGGTGAGACATCTGGAACCAATGAAGTTCAGAGATTGCACCAAAGGGAAATACCAAAGCAGTGGCAATCAACAAAAGAAAAAAAAATCTGTCAGTACTGGGGAGGCCACACAGCTACCAAAGTTTGCAATGAGAAGAAACAGCCCAACTACTACTACCACTTAGGGAACGATTTGAGTATTTCTCTGGTAATCCTTGACCCTCACCTGCTTCACTGAACTCTAAAGACGGAAAAATCTTTGTGACCAAGTTCAGTTTTCTTAAGGTGCTTTGAGATTATTCTGCTTTACGTCTGCTAATGACTGAGCCAGACCAAATCATATTTTATGCAATGATGATGATGAAAAGTCAATATCGCATGAACTCCCCACGTGCCCAGGCTGGGATTTAACATGGCAAAATTGATGTGTGAACCAGTGTTGCCATTTAATGTGGTTTCTATCAAAGTGTTCATAAAACGCAGGGCTGCAGCTGGCCCCCATTAGGTAGTTTCTTGGTGAAAGTTTTCCAAGGAAAACTTTTTTAACAACTTCATAAAGCCAGGCACAAAAGGGCAGTGCAATGGCTGGATGAAAGACATGGGACTTTTTATCTTGGACTGAAATGTTAAATGGGGGCTTGCTCTGTCCATCTCTGGAAGAAAAATTGGAAGGCATTAAAGGCCACACTTTGAGCCTTGCATGATTTTATTCATGGGTTCATTTGTTCAACATTTATTTACCACCTACTATATGCCAGGCACTGTGCCAAATGCTGGGAGGAACAAAAAGATGAATAACACTTGAGTTCTTGGGGTTGTGAAGGAGGAGAAAGACTGGCGAGAACACAAATAACTGTAATTCAAAGGAGTCTGTGGCAAGGGTCTCAGAGTTGGAATTTGTAAAGCTATCTGGAAAAGTGCTCAGAAAATGTGTGCTTATTCCTTCTACACGTACAATTACATGCTAATGCTTTGAGGATAATCACACATTTATTGCTATAAGATAACAATCAACTCCACACAACAGGTAATACTTGGGGCCCAAACTAGGAATATGTGCTATCGTTTTAAAAGGTAGATTTTCATCTGAACAACCAGATGCATATGTTAATTTTGTAGATAACACCATTAAACCTTCCTTGTATTCCTATAAAGTCCCTCTGCTCTCGGGAGACTTATACTCCAGTTTGTGGAAATCACATTTGCACCTTCTTATGAATGAAACGTGAGAGATCTTCCCACTCAGCAAACTCTTTTACCTACACACCCAGGTCAGTTCCAGATTGGCATAAGTATTGACCATTCATCCAACCACCCTTCCATTCACCCATCATAGGTGATAATGCTACAGTAGTTCAGAGGAGCAACTTGCTCCCCTAGGGAATGAGGTGTTCAGGCAAGGCTCTATGAAAGAGGCACTCCTGAAGCTAGGTCTTAAGGATGGAGCTTGTACAAAAGTACAAAGGAAGAAGAAAGACATTTTAGAGTGGGGATAGCCTGAGCAAAGACGCAGGAGTAGGAACATGCTTAGCCTGTTTGGGGAACAATGAATAAACCAGTTTGACAGAAACACAATTCAGAGGAATAGCGGAAAATCAAATTCATGGTAGGTAGGGTCAGATCATGGAGAACCTCAAGTTTCAGTCTAAGGAACTGCATGAAACTAGTAGCCAAATATGTTGCAAACATCATACTTGGAATAATATGGAGCAAAGATTAAGTTGAGTCTCCAGATTCTCAAGCACTTTGTTCTTAACAGTATCATTCATTATAATAAGTCTCAGAACTATTTGTCTTCCAAATAATCACCATAATATGGAATCCATAGGACTTTGGGGGCCTATAAAAGAAAAGGTCCTGAGAACTCCTGGCAACACTGTCCCTGGGAAATGTGTCCTTTCGAAAAGGAACTGGCATTTGCAGATACTGTGCAATACCTTTGTGCATATATTCTTTAGTGCTCACAAAAACCCTATGAGGTAGGTTCTAATACAATCCCCATTTTACAGATGAGAAAACTGAGCCTCAGATAGTAGATCAAAACAGAATTCAAACACTGATCTGCTTTATTCTAAATCCAGTATTGTCTTCACCATACCACACTGCCTCCTGAATGAAATCTTTCTGCAAAACTTTGAATTGGCACATCCTGTGATTAATCCATAACTCTGTTATTCTCTTGAAACTTAGCAAAATTCTTATTTGCCTATTGTCCAAATGTCCTTGAATGTCAGATATTTTGGGGATCTAGCCAAGTTGGGGAAAACAATGAACTCAAGTACTTCCAGAACAATTAATTATAAAGGTCAAACTACTCCCACATTTACTCAACCATCAAGGAACACTACATGGATCAGAGAAAATGGTGCCAACTGAAACTATCTAGGTGGCTCAGGTTGAGGGCATATGCATCAAGCCTTGGGCAGACGTGGATTGGCTCTGCTATTCTGGAAGGCCCTGCTGCCTAATTAAGCATCATATCACTAAAACTACAGTGAGCAATTATCCTAGCAGGTAACCTAGTAGAGCACTCTATAGTTTGCAAAGGTATACAACCGCTCTGTGAAACACCACCACTCCCAGCTTCACAAATGAGGAAACTGAAGTTCAGGGAGACTAAGTAACTTGCTCAAGGACACATATCTCAATAAGTGTCAAAGTTGAGATTCAAACTCTGGTCTTTTTACCCCAAAGTTCAATGTACTACTCTTTAAGTGTCAAGACACTTTTTTCTTCATTTTGGTGAAATAACTAGTTGAAAGACTACAAAAAGTCACCAACTTAACTGCCTTGATTTCTCAATGCAAAACTTCCAGTTTCTGAGGTTCCTGTCTCCAGCCCCACCTCCAGCCCTCCATTGACTGGACTGGCCAGCTGGTCTGGTACCATGCAGACATAGTCTATGTGTCATACGTGCAGAGGAACTCCGCCTCAAACTCCCAAATGCAATAAACATGACTTTTAACCTTAAGGAAATCCAAAACACATGGCAACCATAAAAATGGCATTTGAGAAATTAACAACAGGTTATCAGAGAGACAAGAATTTCCAGTAGTGCTATATAGATGACTCATGACCAGCCTCTGTCCAAAAACCTGTAGGATATTATAATGATCTAGATGGCAGAGAAAACAGAGGAGCAAGATAAATAGCTTCCTGGTGAGCTAGGCAGAGAGACTCAAAAGGTCTCTACAAATTCCAGTCATCAAACCATTCTAGTCATTGGCTCCCCTACTTTATCACATATTTTTGGTAATTTATGTATAAAAATGCTTATGTATACGTCATTGCCTATGTCCATCAATCAGACAATTACTTCACAGATGAGAAAACCAGTATATTACACAGCTTTTACCTTGTTAGCTCTCGAGTGAGTGGTCTGTTTAACATGAGATGAAAATCCTGATCTAGGTCCTTACTGCTCAGGAACTGAACTATGCAAGAGCCTCCTACTCAACATCCCTTAACACAGTGGTTCTCAAACTTAAGAGTGCATCAGTATCACCTGGAGGGCTTGTTAAACCACAGCCTCTGGGCCCCACTCTCAGAGTTTCCAATTCAGTAGCCCTGGGGCAGGGCTCAAGAATTAGCATTTCAATCAAGTTCACGGGTGTTATGGACACCACTAGTCCAGGCACCACACTTGGAGGACAAATGCTGTACAGCCACCCAAGCAATCATCTGAAAACACTTATTTTGTTTGTATCACTCTTTTCAAATACTTTCAGTGGTTCACAATTGCCTACACAATAAAGTTTAGACTCTAGTGCCTGGTACTGCGAGCTCCACCCACCCTCTCTCTGCAACCTCATGTCTCAGTACTCACACAGACCCTTCCATCCAGCCAGGAAGGTTTCTTCACTAGTCCCTGAGCTCAACACTTTTACTGCTGACTTCAATCCTTGCTTCATGCTGTTCTTGTGAAAGGAAATGCCTTCATCTTTCCTTTGCCCGTCAATATCCACAGCCTCTGACTCCTACTCTATTTCCTCTAACTAGCCTTTCCTAACTGTTCTAGCTGCATTAATCTCCTCCTTCTATAAAGGCCAACAGCAGTTCTAATTTATACTCTTCAGTTTAGCAAGCAGGAAGTTGAGCAGTTTTACATACATCTCCTCTTTGTATCTAAGTTCCCTTGAGGCCCATGTCTTGAGCAGTGTTTCTTCAGCCTCTCCTTCAGTACCCATGGCATTACTAGACAAATAGTACATACTCAATAAATACATTCCTTTTTGACATACAACTTTATTAAGGATGCTTAGTATATTTTTAAAAACTAGTGAAGCTTGGCACATAATAAATGGTATATTTTGGCTAATTAGGCTTGTTTTGTTTTCAAGTTTTTGTTTATTTGTGTTACACTTTGTTCATGTTCTGAGAATTTCAGAGGACAGTTACATTTGTAAAATTAGGTTGAGAACAGACGCAACAACATGAGTACAATCTATGCATTTGCTGATCTCTGCTGGATATCTCCCAATATGCTCGCACATGGAGCACAGACCTAATTTACAGAACTCAACTTAACCCTCTGGTAACGCAGATGCATCACAGGTGCCTTTGACCCAGATCAGCACAGAACACTGATCTAGACATATGCTAATTAAGATTTCATTAATGACGAAAATATTCTGCCTTTAAGGGATGCCTTGGTGAAAGTGGAGGGAGATTAAAAAGACAATTACATTTCTTAAATCAGCCCCCTTGTTCTCTATGAAATACTTTGAGGCTGATTTGGTTTAATTCCACCTTTTCAAAAAATATCACTTGGGGGAAAATGGGAATATAAAAAGAATAATCTCCCAAAGCAAATTGAAGCTATTCTAACAGGGACACTGCATATAGAAAGCAAGTAATGTCTTAAACTATGCTGTCTGGGTTCTTCCTGCCATAGACACTGAATTGATGAGAGGAAAACAGACACAATTTGCATCTACACACACAAACTAGTTTGAATTTTTTTTTTAAAGATTGTACTCCATTTATAAACAGATTACTAACCTGGGTTTGATTTTAGTCAAACATCTGGTATTTTTACTATAAATTGTGTCTTCACTCCAGTCTCATATAACCACACATAGTTTCTAGAACACATGAGGGAGTAATCACCTGGCAGCTGGACATCATTCCAATGACAATGCCAATGTTCCTCAATCCAATGACATTAGTTAGAATTGGCAATGGATTTTGACTTTGTTTGGGATTTCCTTCTCTCCAAAGAGGCTCTCCAACTGCAAATACTTTGCTAGACGAGTGACTGCTTAAATGAGTGCAAAGTAACAGGCTCGTTGGTCTCTATGGCAGGCCATATATAATCACCATAGAAATATATAATTACACCTGTCAACCTCATC
The DNA here is from genome assembly GCA_031878705.1 of Tapirus indicus. Taxonomy (NCBI): domain Eukaryota; kingdom Metazoa; phylum Chordata; class Mammalia; order Perissodactyla; family Tapiridae; genus Tapirus; species Tapirus indicus. The sequence continues at coordinate 114,605,956 of CM062942.1, read as the reverse complement.
TTGTGTAATTGATTCAGTGACTAACAATGTCAGTGGCAGGCTAAGCTTTGAGGTCTTGCTGTGAGAAAATACTCATACATGGCTAAACATCTTGGTGTCTTAATTGCTTGTCATACTGCCAAGGCTCCTGTGTTGTATCTATCTCCACAGCAACAGACTGGAATAGATAAAACACATTTAATAGCCAAAAAGTGAATTGATCACCTTGTTTTTGTTTTATAGGCCCTTTAAGAAAATTGTGGAGTCATGGAAAATAATCTGGTCATGAAAGAGAAGTCTAAAATAATGATTCTGTGCATAAAAAACTAGATGCATGCTTCACGTTTTTCAAGAAAGAATCCTTTCATTATGATTATGAGCAGATAGGAGGAGCCCATGCTTGAACATGTACAAAGCACAATGTGACAAAGTTTTCATCATACTCACTGCTTTTTCAGGAGTTGTTGGAACACATTAAAGTCCCTCAATCACAAAGCAAGAAAGCACTGGAAGCTAGAGGCCATTGGCAGTTATTTTTGAGACAGTGATTTGGAAGTCAACATCATGGTAAGATAGAGGCCACCAACGCTGGGGACCAGCACATCAACTATAGTCATGTGTAATTAAGGTGAGGAATTGTGGCTAGTGTGGCAACAAAATGCAGTAGCTTACTTTTGAAATTTAACAAACTGTATCCTGTAGCTAGTGCTCAAAAAATACAGTGACTAATTGAAAGTTGTGAAGAAACCTAGAGATTTACCATGTTTTACCCAAGATTAAATAACTTTTGATATACTTCATGGATACAAAGTAACTCTCACATCCAATCTCTACTGAGCTCTTATTTCTATTTAACAAGCTCTCTTTTGTACCAACCATATTCAGGCAACTGTTTTTCAAGGCTACCAAAGCCCATTCATTCATTCATTCAGTCAGTCAGTCAACATATTTTTGAGCAATTATGACATGCCAGGCACCATGCTAGGTGTTGGGATGCAACAAGAGAGAATATGTGTTATGGGAGCACATAAGAGTGGCATTAACCCAGACTCAGATGATCAGAAAAAATTTTCCTGAAGGAGATGATACCTAAACTGAGTCTTGTAGGATGAGTAAAACATTAACCTGGTTTGTGGGGGTGGATGTTGAGGAGGGAATATCAGTCACCACAAAAAGTCACAGACATGAGGTACAAAACAGCTAGAGCATGAAGTGGCAAAACAGGAGATTTAGCTTGAGATGGGAAAAGGAGCGAGATCACAGAGGGTTTTGATATCATATTAAGGATTTTAGATCCTGGTCCTGAGAGCAATGGAAAACCAGTTTTTAAGTATGCATTTGGCAGGGGGTAGGTGGGTGGGGTGGTAAATGTTAGGAATATTACTTGCTTGCAATGTTAAGAATAGAAAAGTGTGGGGCTGGCCTGGTGGCATAGTGGTTAAATTCGTGCACTCTGCTTCTGGCGGCCTGCGGTTCGCAGGTTCGGATCCCAGTCGCAGACCTATGCACCACTCATCAAGCCATGCTGAGGCAGTGTCCCACATACAAAATAGAGGAGGATGGGCACAGATGTTAGCTCAGGGCCAATCTTCCTCACCAAAAAAAAAAAAATAGAAAAGTGTTTCCGGAAGAATAAAATTTTTCCCTTCACTGTATTTTCCTCGACCAGAGTATTTGACACTGGTCATAACATGGTTTCTTTGATATTTTGCTCTTCCAGTTCTCTTACTTCAGCTCCTTTGCTGGTCTTCTTCTGTCAAATCAGTTGATACTTACCTCTTCCTACTGTCACCTGCCCTATATAGGCTATTCCAAATTAGCTTCCTAATTTGCCTCCCTGCTCCCTCCAGTCCATCTTGCATTCTTCTAGGAAATTGTTCTTCTTAGTTTCACCTTCAGTGATACAATGTGCCTCTGATGTCTCTGGTTGCATAGGAACCATGCCCCCACTGTTGGTAACAGCATTATGATTTTCCTTTGGAAAACAACTCCTCCCCCAGTGGATGCTATCTCACCTTCCTCTGGCCTTATCCCTGAAAATAAGTTTCCAAAATCTGTTCTGCAGTTGTCTTACCTAGTGTGGTGGTTAGCACAGGGTTCAGAATTAAGAAAGCCTAGGCTTGAATCCCAATCCTGCCAGTTACTGGCTCTGTAAAGCTGGAAAAGAAACTTCTCTGAGCAGAAGTTTTCTCATCTATAAAAATAGAAAAGATAGCACCTAGCTTACAGGATTATTGTGAGAATTTGATAAATATTATATAAGTAAAGTGTAGAGGACCATGCTTGCCCATTAGTAAGTATTCAATAAATTGGAGCCCAAAAGCATATTTCATAAAAGGAAAACTTGATAAGTTAGACCTCATCACAATTTTAAAAGTTTGCTCTGCAAATGACCCTGTTAAGAGGATGAAAAGACAAGCTACAGTCTGGAAGAAAATATTTGCAAATCACATATCTGCACAAAGGACTGGTGTTTAGAATATATAAAGAACTCGCAATAGTCAATATTTAAAAAAAAACAATAAAAATAGAAAATCCACAAAATACATGAACAGACATGTTGCCAAAGAAGATATACAGATGACAAATAAGCACATGAAAAGATGTTTAACATCATTAGCCATTAGGGAAATACAAATTAAGACCACAATGAAATATCACAATGCATCTATCAGAATGACTAAGATAAAAAATACTGACAGCACCAAACGTTGGTGAGAATACAGAGAAACTAGATCACTCATACATTGCTGGTGGGAATGAAAATGGTACAGCCACTCTGGAAGGAAGTTTGGCAGTTTCTTATAAAATATGTGATATGGGTCACCATATTACTTAGAAATTGCATTCTTGAGAGTCTATCCAGAGAAATAAAAACTTATGTCCACAGAAAAATCTGTACACAATTGTTCATAGTAGCTTTATTCTGGAAACAGCCCAGATGTCCTTCAAAAGGTGAGTGGTTAAACAAACTGTGGTACATCCATACCATGAAATACTACTCAGCAATAAAAAGGAATGAACTATTGGTACATGCAGCAACTTGGATGAATCTCCAAGGAATTATGCTGAATGGAATAAGCCATTCCCAAAAGGTTAAATACTGTGTGATTCCATTTATATACCATTCTTGAAATAATAAAATTATAGAAATGGAGAGACAGAAAGTAGATTAGTGACTGCCCAGGACTGGGGTGGGTGAAGATTAGTATTGATTGCTAATGGGTACAAGGTTTCTTTTGGGGGTGAGGAAAATGTTCTGGGATTAGATCATGGTGACTGTGGGACAATTTCACAAATGTACTTAAAACCACTGAATTGTATACTTTAAAAGGGTGAATTTTATGGTATGTGAATTATATCTCAATTTTTTAAAATGCATGACAGCGAGAAATGATAGTGGCAGAGATCAGGGTAGTAGTGGTGGAGGTGGGGAACTGGTCAGGTTCTGGTTATATTTTGAAGATAAAGGTAACATGACCTGCTAATGATTGGATGTCAGATATAAGAAAAAAAGAGGATATACAAATGGCGCCCAGGTTTTTGCCTAACCAACTGCAAAAACAGTTGCCTTTCACTGGAACGAGAAAGACTGTGGGAGGAGCAGGTTTTAAGTGTAGTTGAGAGTGACAACATTAGACATATTAAGTTTGAGATGCTTATTAGACGTTCTTTTGGATATGTTGAATAGATAGGCAGGCAATGGTATATGGCTCTGCAGTCCAGAGGAGGTCTGGGTTTGGGCAGAAGATCAAGTATAGTTTTGCTCATATTACATGTGAAATGCCCATTAGATATCCATATTAGTTTCTACTGCTACTTGTAACAAATTACCACTCAGTGGTTAAAAACCACACAAATTTATTATCTCACAGTTTTGGAGGTAAGAAGTCCGAAATGGATTTCACTGGGCTAAACTCAAGGGGTCAACAGGACTGTGTTTCTGTCTGAAGGCTCTCAGAGACAATCTGTTTCCTTACCTTTTCCAGCTTCTAGAGGCCACCTGCATTCCTTGGCTTGTGGCCCCTTCCTCAACCCTCAAAGCAAGCAGCATAGCATCTTCAAATATCTGGCTCTGACATCTGCTTCCATCATCACATCTCCTTCTCTGACTCTCCTTACTTATAAGGACATTTGTGAGTACATTGGGCCCATGCAGATAATCTAGGGTAATATCTGTATTCAAGATGCTCAACTGAGTCACATCTGCAATATAAACATAACATATTCACAGGTTCAAAGGATTAGGAAGTTGACATCTTAGGGGATTATTATTCTGCCTACCACAATACCTAAATTGAGCTCCTGAACTGGTAGCTACATATAGGAGTCTAGAGTTCAGAAGAAAGTTTCTCCTGGCTGGAGAAATAAGTCTGTGACTTTTCAGCATATGGATGTTATTTAAACTCATGCAACTGAATGAGATCAGTAGGGGAGAGAATGTATATAGTGAAAAGTTCCCAGGACTGAGAGCCTAGGGCCCCCCAGTGTTAAGAAGTTGGGCAGATGAGAAGAGGCAAGCAAAGGAAACAAAAAAGAAGTGGCCACTGAAATAGGAGGGGCCACTGAGTGAGTAGAAAAACCAAGAGAATGTGGTGTATTGGAAACAAAGGGAAGAAAATGCCTAAGGAGGAAGAAGTGATCAACTAACTCAAATACTGCGGCTAGGTCAAGTAAGATGAAGACTGACATTGACTATTGGATTTGGCAATGTGGAAGTCATTGACAACCATGAAAGGGTAATTGTTGTGGAGTGACAGTTTCAAGAGAAAAGGAGGACTTCTGCTTCCAGCCATGATAGAGTAACAGAGATCAAATTTACCCTCTGGCCTGAAACAACTAAAAAATTGGAAACATAAGGCAACCTACTCAATGAGAGAACATATTTGCAAATCATATATCCAATAAGAGGTTAATATCCAAAATACATAAAGAATTTCTACAACTCAATAACAAAAAATAAATAACCCGATTAAAAATGGGCAAAGGGGGGCCGCCCGGTGGCGCAGCGGTTTAGTCCGCGCTTGGCAGCCCGGGGTTCGCGGGTTCAGATCCCGGGCGCCCGCTGACGCACCGCCTGTCAGCCATGCCGTGGCGGCGTCCCATATAAAGTGGAGGAAGATGAGCACGGATGTTAGCCCAGGGCCAGTCTTCCTCAGCAAAAAGGGGAGGATTGGCAATTGATGTTAGCTCAGGGCTGGTCTTCCCCACAAAAAAAAATAAAAATAAAAATAAAATAAAATAAAAAAAAAATGGGCAAAGGACTTGAATAGACACTTGTCCAAAGAAGATAGGCAAATGGCCAACAAGCACATGAACATCACCGATCATTAGGGAAATGTAAATGAGATCACAATGAGATACCACCTCACACCCATTAGGATGGCTACTATCAAAAAGCAGAAAATGACAAGTGTTGACGAGGATGTGGAGAAATTTGAATTCTTGTGCACTGTCAGTGGGGATAAAAAATTGTGCAGCCACTGGAGAATACAGCATAGTGGTTCCACAAAAAATGAAACATAGAATTACCATCCGATCTAGAAATTCCACTTCTGGGTATATACCCAAAAGAGTTGAAAGCAAGGTCTCTAAGAGCTATTTGTACACTCACGTTCACAGCAGCATTACTCACAATAGTCAAAAAGTGGAGGAACTCAAGTGTCCATTGACACATGAATGGATAAGCAAAATGTGGTATATACACACAATGGAATATTATTAAGCTTTAAAAAAGAAGGAAATTCTGACACATGCTACAACATGGATGAACCTTGACGACATTATGCTAAGTGAAATAAGCCTGTCACAGAAGGACAAATTCTGTGTGATTCCACTTAGACAAGGTACCTAGAATAGTAAAATCCATAGAGACAGAAAGAGGGGAGGAGGGAATGGAGAGTAGTTGGATGGGCATAGAGTTTCAATTTTGCAAGATGAAAAGATTTCTGGAAACTGACTCCACATCATTATGAACATACTTAACACTACTGAACTGTGCACCTAAAAGCGGTTAAGATGGCCATTTTTATGTTATGTGTATTTTACCACAATTAAAGATTTTACAAAAGAAAAAGTATACGTTAAACAATGGTTTTCAAGACACTGAACATCAGGCAACAAAGAACACTAATTCCTGAGAAACAGTCAACAAACCAGGTGAGCCCTATGACTGCCACAGCTTCCTACCTGGATAAAGTTGCAGTCCTGGGAGCAAGGAAGGGGAACGCAGGTGGAGTCTGGTGGTTGCCCTGAGTTGAGAAGATAAAACTGGGAGTCCAGAGAGGCCAGGGTGGCTAAGGTTCACAGGGAAGAACCCCAGAGATGAGAGAGCTGCACTGAAAGAGAGCTCTAGAAATCTGTAGGGAATCTCCCTTAAATTTCACCTGAGTACGTGGAAACCAAACCTAAGAGGTGAGTGACGGAACCACCCAAATAGATGAGATTTTATATGTTCTGGAATATGAACACACCAGAGAAATCATTATCACCACAAAGGTAACAAACATATCCATCACTCCCAAAAGTTTGCTGGTGTTTCTTTATAATAATCTCTCCCTGTCACGCCTCCCCCCACCCCTTCCCATCCCCAGAAAATCACTGATCTGCTTTCTGACACTATAGATTAATTTCATTTTCTAGAATTTTCTATAAATAGAATCATACAGTATCTTTTCTTTTTCTCTGGCATCTTTCACTCAGCATCACTATTTTGAGATTCATCCATGTTGTTGTGTTAATCAATAGCTCATTCCTTTTTCTTGCTGAGACGAATTTCATTGTATGGACATACAATTTTTGCTCTTTCACCTTTTGATGGACATTTGGGTCATTACTCACTTATTTCCTCTTATGAATAAAATTGCTATGAATATTCATGTAGAAGTCTTTGTGCGAACATACGCTTTCATTTCTCTTGGTTTAACGCCTAGAAGTGAAATGATGGGGCGGTAGAGTAGGTGTATGTTTAACTTTCTAAGAAACTGCTAGACTGTTTCCAGGGTAGTCACACCATTTTACCTTCCCATCAGCAATGTCTGAGGGTTCCAGTTACTCTACGTTCTTGCCAATACATAGTCCTTTTAATTTTAGACATTCTAATAAGTATAGTGGTATCTCATTGTGGTTTTACTTGCATTTTCCTAATGACTGTGATATTGAGCATTTTTCATATGCTTATTTGACATCCATACATCTTCTTTGGTGAAACGGTCTTTTAAATCTTTTGTTTACTTATTACAATTGGGTTGTTTGTATTCTTATTATTGATATTTGAGAATTATTTATGTAATCTAGATACAAGTCTTTAAGCAGATTATGTGATTTGTAAATATTTTCTCCTAATCTGTCGCTTATCTTATTCTCTTGACAGTGTCTTTCAAAGAGCAGAAGTTCTTAATTTTGATGAAGTACAAGGTATCAATTATTTCTTTGCCCATGCTTTTGGTGTCATATCACAGAAATCTTGGCCTAACCTCAGGTTACAAAGACACAAAATTTTATCGTTTTCATTATTACATGTGGGTTTATAATCCATTTTAACTTAATTGCTATACATGGGCTGAGGTATGGATCTTTTCTTTTTTTTTTTTTTTTTTTGCATATGTCTCTCCACTTGTTCCGGTACCACTTATTGAAAAGACTATCCTTTCACCACTGAAGTCCTTTTGCACATTTGTCAAAAGTCAAGTGACTATATATGCCTGGGTCTACTTCTAGACTCTCCATTCTGTACCATTGCTCTATATGCTCACATTTATGCCAGTATCACACTGTCTTGATTTCTGTGGCTTTATAATAAGTCTTGAAATCAGGTAGTGTAAGGCCTCCAAATTTATTATCCTTCAACACTGCCTTGGCTATAGTAGGTCTTTTGTATTTCCATATGAATTTTATAATTGGCTTATGAATTTCTACCAAAAACCCCGCAGCCTGATGAGATTTTTGTTAGTATTGTGTGAAATTTAGAGATCACTTTGGAGAAAATTGACATCTTAACACTATTGAGTTTTATGAACCATAAACACAGTACATCTCTCCATTTATTACACTGGTTACAAACCAATGCAAAAATCAAATGCCACTGTTCTTGGTATCTCCTGACACAGTTCAGCAATTAGTTCTTACTCAACTCTCCAGAGTTATTTTTTAGATTGAAATTGTATTTTTACCAAGTAATACTTTCACGTTTAAAAATTCAAATAGTGGTACAATGCTTATAATTGAAAAATAGAAACAGTTTCTTTTCCAATCCCTTCGCATCAATCTCCACCTCTCTCCACACGCATATCCTGCTATCCAGGAGCCCACCTAGTGTCACCTCATTAGAACAAAAGACATTCCAATCACCCAGGAAACTCCAAGGGATTTAGGAGCCCTGTGTCAGGAACCGGGGTCAAAGACCAAATATTAGAACAAAAGATGCTCCTCATGCTCTTATCACTTAGGAAATTCCAAGGGTCTTAGGATCCCTGTGCCAGGAACCAGGGGCAGAGACCAATATATATATTTTCTATTATTTCACATATATCTTTTATACTTTTTTTACTTTTATTTTTAACCCATTTGTGTCTTTATATTTAAATTGGGATTCTTGCAGGCAGCAAAAAAGTTGTTTTCTATCCAGTCCAACAATATCTGCTTTTTAATTGGTACTTTTAGACCATTTACATCTCATGCAATTATCAATATGCCTGAGTTTAAATCCATCATCTTGCTATTTGTTTTCTTGTTCTCATTTGTTCTTTGTTCCTATTTTCCTCTTTTTCTGCCTTCTTTTGGATTGAGTATTTTTAATTATTCCATTTATTTCCTTTTATGGCTTATTAGCTATAACTTTGTTGTCTTATTTTAATGGTTGCTTTAGGAACTATCATATACATATTTAATTTATCACATTCTACCCTCAAATGCTATTATGCCACTACAAGAACTTTAAAGCATTATATTTATATTTCTTCCAACTCAGCCTTTGTGCTATTGTTGTCATACATTTTACTTCTACATTTGTTGTAAACCCATCGTATATTGCTATTTTTGCTTTGAACAGTCCATTATCTTTTAAAAATATTTAAGTGTTAAGAAAAATTTGTTTATATTTACTCACATAGTTATAATTTCCAGTACTCTTCATTCCTTTGTGTAGGTCTAGATTTCTATCTGGTATCATCTTCTTCCGGCCAAAAATACTTTCTTTAACATTTCTTGTAGTGCAGGTGTGCTGGTGATAAAATTTTTTTCAGGTTTTATTTATCTGATACACTCTTTATTTTACCTTCTTTTTGATTTTTGGCTGGTGGATATTTTTCCCAGCTTTATTGAGGTATAATTGACAAATAAAAGTTATATATATTTAAGCTGTACAACCTGATGTTTTGATAAATTGCCTGCATTTTTGAAATATGTTTTTGCTGGGCATAGTATTCTAGATTGGCAGGTTTTGTTTGTTTTCTTGCAGCACTTGAAATGTGTTGCTCAAATGTCTTCTTGCTTGACTTGTTTCCAACTATTAATTTGCTGTATCCTTTTCCTCTGGCTAATTTTAGATTTTCTCTTAATCACTGGCTTTGAGCAATTTGATTATGATGTTCCTTGGGGTAGTTCTCTTCATGTTTTTGAGGTTGAGCTTGGGATTTGCTAAGCTTCTTGTACCTGTGACCTTTTATTTTTTATCCAATTTGGAAATTTTTCAGCCATTATTTCTCCAGTTTTTTTTTTTACCTACCCCTTTTTGAGACTCCAGTTTCACATATTTTAGATTGCTTGAAGTTGTCTAACTGATGCTCTGTTCAACATTTTTTTCTGTCTTTTATTCTACGTTTCATTTTGAATAGTTTGTATTCCTTTGTTTTCAAGTTCATCAATCTTTTTTTCTGCAGTGTCTAATCTACTCTTAATCCCATCTAGTGAATGTTTTATGTCAGACATTGTAGTTTTCATCTCTAGAAGTTCAATTTGGGTCTTTTCTGTAGCTTCCATGTCTCCACTTAATGTGCTCAAGGTTCTTAAACATATGGAATATGACTACAACAACTATTTTAATGTCCTTGTCTACTAATTTTATAATCTGTGTCATTTCTGGTTCAATTTCAATTGATTAATTTTTAACTCCCCACTATATGTCATATTTTGCTGCTTCTTTGCATACCTATTAATTTCTAACAGCTTTATTAAGACATCATTCACATATGATAAAATTGACCCAAAGTATAAAATTCAATGTTTTTTAGTATACGTACAGAGTTATGCATCACCACAATCAATTTTAGAACATTTTCATCATCCTGTAAGGAAATCCTGCACTCCTTAGCCATCACCACCTCCCCAATGCCCCCTGACCAAGGCAATCATTAGTCTACTTTCTGTCTCTATGTACTTGCGTATTCTGGATATTTCATATAAATGGAATCATACAATATGTGGTCCTTTGTGACTTCTTTCACTTAGCGTAATGTTTTCAAGATTCATCCATGTTATAGCATGTATCAGTATTTATTTCATTTCTTTTTATTGCCAAATAATATTTCATCATACGGATATACCACATTTTATTTATCCCTTCATCAGTTTCCTGTTAATTTTGTTTGGATGCCAAACATTGTGAATTTTCACTTTTGAATGCTAGAGGTTTTTGGTTTCTTATAAATATTCTTGAGCTTTTTTCTGGGATGCAGTCAAGTTGGTTGGAAAGAGTTTAGCCTTTCAGATCTTGCTTTTAGTACTTGGTAGTCAGCTCCAGAGCAGTGTTTAATCTAAGGCTAATTTTGCCCAACTACTGAAGTAAAATCCTTCTGAGTACTCTACAAAATGCTCTATGAATTATGGGTTTTTTTTATTCTGGCTGGTGAAAACAGTAACTATTCAAGTCCTGTGTGAAACTAGACACTCCCCGCACCCCATGTCATAGTCTGGAAATTCTCTTCAGGCAGTAAGTTGGGGCAATTATAGGCTGTCCTAATTTGTTTCCTGTGACACAGGGATCAGTGTCCTTCATTATCTTGAAAATCGTTGTTTGTTTCATATATTTTGTCTGGTTTTAACGTTGTTTCAGGCCAGAGGGTAAATCCGTCCCCTTTTACTCCATCTTGATCAGAGGCTGAAGACTTCCTTCAGTACCATGTTTTACCCTAAAGTTTGAGTTTGTGAAGTGAAATGGCTCATTTCCTAATCTTATTTCTTCTTTGCCTGGGCAAAGAGAAATTTCTCTGAATATGCCTGTTGTGTCACTTTAGGGTTTACAAACACACACATGTATGTATGTGTGTTTGTATTATATGTACATGTATGTATGAAAATGTATAAACTCACTGGATATTCACAGCATCCTTCTGAAATAGATGGCAGAGATGATACATCCCCCATGTTATAGACAAGTAAATTGAAGCTTTGAGAGTTTGTTTAAGTGACTTTTCCTAAGTTACACAGCCACTATGTGGGGGAGTGCTCCAATCTTCTATGACCAGATCCCATTCTTTCCATCATTATACCATGTGAACTTGCAACCTCTAAGGAAATGAGTTCAAATCCAACATCTTTTCCTTTCACCCATCATTACCCCACTCCTCTCAAAAGAGGAGCAATGATGATATGATTGACCAGATTCCTGGGCACTGGTTGGATCTGGTTTTCTAGTGTAGAGGGTCTTAGGAAGACGAATAAGCATAAGCCCAACTGAGACACTACTAACTGCTTGATCCAGTATAATCTATCTCTGGAGAAGTTACAACAAGTTTTGGACATCAGGGTTAGGAGCAAAGACCGGAAGAGATGGGATAAGGCTGAAAATACAGGGTAGAAGATACAGAAATGGATTGATCACTGAGCTTGGCCACAAGGTCACAGTCTACACAAAGTCACAGGTCTGGAAGCTGCTAGTCAATTCAGAGTAGTGTAAATTCAGATACTGAAAGCAAGAATAAGGCTGTAGGTCACATGTGAGTAGAAAAGCCAGAGTCAGGGCATGCAAAGAATAAAAGTCAGGGCCAAGCAAGGGGCAGAATCCAGGTATATTGGCAAGAACCAGCAGTATGAAGACACCCAAAGGTAGAAGAAGATTGGAAGTCTGAAATTCAGGTAATCTGGAGCCAGAAGATCCTCAGGAACTGAAGGAGAAAATTAGTAAGAGACAGAGATAAAATACCACTAAGAAGGAAGGACCTCAAGCTAAGTCAGTTTTGCTGGCTCCAGTCCACAACTTTGATATGGGCTCCTATGGGAGAGTGTTGTATTAACACTGAGAAATTATTAAGAAGGTACACAGTTAGAGGATTCAGTGAACTACACAAACCCTGGCCTAGCCATCCTTTCTCTCCACAAAGTCCCTGAGACGTATCCAGATGCAAGCCAAAGCAAGGAAAAGAAAGTAACAATTTATTATTACCTGGGATTTGAGCTCTAAATCCCAGTGCAAAAGTCAAGTGAGCATGGTTGGAGCACATTAGGCATTTATTTCCTTTTTCCTAGGCCAAAGTTCCAAGTGGCCCTCTTCCCTAAATGCAAACTCACATCTCAGAGCTTTACCTTTCAAATGAGACATTAAACCTTTCCTGTATCTTCTTCTTCCTTGTATTCCAAAACTTGTTGGAAATTCCAGATAGATTATACTGGAACAAGTAGTTAGCTCAGTTAGAGCATCATATTACTAAGGCCAAGGTCAGATATTTAATCTTCTTTTGAGCCACCTGGCCCTGTGCCCACTGATCACAAAGGGAGGACAAAGGGAAGGTATGTGGTTTAAATAGTAGAAACCCACCCTGCTACAGAGAGCACATCTCCAAAACATACCTGAGTGACTTTGGGTCGACAGTATCATCTTTGTATAGGAAGGACACTACAATAATTATATACATATAGATATAGATATAGATATAGATATATAGATATATAGATATAACACATACAAATGAATTTGAGTCCTGTCCAGAGGATGCATATGCTGAAGCCACCTTTTAAATCCCAACATAAACAGTTTGTGTGTGAGGAACTCCTGTTCAGGGAAAATGCCTCTGGGATCTGAGAAAGAGACTTGAATTCCATAAACCAGATTGTTCAAAGTATTGGAACATGCTATCTTCTCAATATTAAAGAAGCATGATTTTGATCATGATTATTTTCATTATGAATGATTATTTCTATTACACCATCCCTCCAAGGAATGGTGCCAAAGCACTTCTTGAATCTTCTAAAATCTATTTCTAGATCTCATCAATGAAATGAATACTCAGATTCCCCAGATTTTCTAATTAGCTGGAAGAAAACCAATGTTGCCTTTAATGATATTTCTGGAACAGGAAAGCAAATGACTTTACAACAATGGGATGGTATATGATCTGGCTTAGAACGTAGTACTTATTAATTCAGAAAATTGAATCTTTGTTGTTGTTTTTCAAACATCATTAAGTAAGCCCTGAAGGAAGGGACAATACTGATTGATGGCAAACATAAACATTAGGAAAGTACTTTCCAAGTGTACCATGCATTCTAATTGTCCAGTTACCAGTTAAGTCACAAATAAAATCTTGCTTTGTAATTCCATGCTTACATTGTAAATAAAAGTATTACTGCTGGTATAACAGCCAATAATGTATGTTGAAAAGCAGATATTTTTTAAAAAATAAAAATTGTTTCATCTAGTTCTTTGATGAAAAGTTAGTTCAAATTAAATATCTTCTATATTTAGGGACTCAGTCTGTTCAGTCAATCTATAAAATTTATCCATCATTGTTGACCTTAGAGAGCCTAAGGTTCTCCATTGGCCAAAGGGATGATAGATTTTTTTGAAAGATTATGGGAGATACTTTCATAAGAGGAGACAGGTCTTTGTATTTAATATAGAGCCTTTTGACAAGTCACTTAATCTCACTGAGTCTCCATTTACTCATCTGAAATGGTAAAATAGAGCTAATAATATAGGGCTGACCTAGGTATGCTAAATAATTTTTCACCTGCCCCTCCAGATACTTTCTTCCTGCTTCTCTACTCTGCTTTGTGCCCAGGAAGTTAACTTGTATGGGCTGCATCAATGGGCTTCCTTGATTTCTGGCTTCAAGTTGGGTTCATTCTATGGGAGGCACTGGCAGAAAGTCAGAGGTCATCAAGAGAATGAGGTCAGGGTTTTTATTCCTCCTAGCTCCTTCCTTGCTAGCTTATCCTGAATTGGCTGCATCCTTTTACCTAGAGTAAGGGTGCCTTTACCCTCTCCGATGGCCCTCTCCAAATAGTTACACTCTCCACTCTCTACTCTCCTCTCTTGCTCCTTCAGGTGTAGGGACCTAGAAGCTTAGGAGTGATAATGGCTACCACCAAAGAGTGCTTCAACATCACTTGTTGGTTTCCCTTTAACCTTGTGGCCACACCTGTATAAACAGTCCCATTATTAAACTCTCCTATAATTACTCAATTACAATTGAGCATGCTATCTATTTCTGCCAGCACCATGACTGATACCCTAGGCCACAGGCTGTCTATGGGACTAAATGAAAGGTCATAGTGAAAAATACAAAGCATACACAAATATTAGGTCTTATTTTTTATCAGAAATCAAATGCTGAATAATAGAACTGACCAGTGAAGAAGATCCAGGTAGATCTAAAGCATGAGGTTAAAGCAAAATTTAACCAGACTGTAACTAGTTGGCTCATCAAAAGGTAAATTGCCAGCACTGAAAAGGCTAATAGGGAGCAAGCAGAGGACAAACACCCATGAGGTAGCCTTTCAAATAAGACATGAAGCAGGGAAAATTCTCAAATGAGATAGAGAAGAGATGTGATAGGACATAACCCCAGGACGGCCTCAAAACACAGCCCCCTACCTTTGCCCCCAGTCTCTGGATAACGTTGTACTGCCACCATTGAGAGGACAGAGCACCATTTTGCTTCTAAAGCCCAGCCCTTGGCTTTCATTTCTCCAGTAGTTTCCCTGCCGTACACTGTCTACTACAATAGAGCATATCCATTGTCAGTTTAAGGGCATTCACTATTTTTCTTCCAATTCAGTGCAATCTTGGGGTAAAACTGTTCCTTAGTCTCTTCCAGATCATTTCCATTTTCACCATCCTCATACTCTACAGCCCATCCTCTGACCCTTTAGATTTCTTGTCATTACTGTTCATTCATACTCTTCCACCTCCAGAGGGTTGAGCTAGTTTCCTCTGACAAATAAATGCTTGAAAAAGCAGAGGCTTTGTCTATTCTGGGCCAAGACCCACCCTCACTTTCAAGCTGACACTGCTCTCCTTGAAGCTTTGTGAATCCCAAGTCAGCAGTGTTCCCTGGATTATGCCTGCAGACATTCTCTAAACTAGACCCTCGTCTGCCCACTACCCAGAAGCCAATTTCTTTCTCCTCTCAACTCTAGCAGCTGCTTCAGTCCCACAATCCAATCAATCCCTGAGCAGTTTCAAGACCTAACTTAATTATTTTCTCCAGGCCCCCATCCCTTTGACAACTCTCACCCTCCCCCCAGCCCTTTTGTACCATCTGAGACTCACAAGCTCTCAAACCTCTCTAGGACCATTGCTTCTCCTCAAATAATATGAACATACAACAATAACAATCCACAACTCAATTATAAGTCAATCCCTCTGGCCCCAGACAGACAGCAGCTACTCCCATATCTACATATGAATTTGAGGGAGAGGGGCTCTGCCAGAGAGAATGGAGAAAAATCAGGTCTTTGTAGTGTAAGTCACATGGCACAAAGAGAGCTAGATGGCTTTTCCTATAAACTAAAGTAAAAGCCATCTTACTCTGTGGCTTCCAAAATACCTAGAATGAAAAGCAAAAGAGAGAAATACACGATGTCCTTCCAATCATAAAGAAGAATTCATTTAATGCTTATAGCTTCATAGGAGTTTGAAAATATTGATACAATAGTGCAATTTTACCTCGCCGATGTAATGTCCTCAGGGCTCTGAAATGGATTTGCTCAAATTCCTCAGTAGTTATGAGAGTATGGTGTTGCGGTTAAATGCAGGCTCTGGAGCCAGTATACCTGGATTTGAAATCCCAGATCTGTCACTCAGGTAAGTAATTTAAATTCTCTATGTCTTGATTTCTTCATCTGGGATAATTATTGTTACAGTGTACCTATCTCATAGGACTGTTGTAAAGATTAAACGAGATGATTTGGAAAGAGCTTAGAATATGTTAAAGAGAAATAAAAACTCAAAGGCCAAAGACTGAGTACAGAGTGAAAGTCCTTACTGTTAAACAAAGAATTCAATCTTGCACGAAGGTCATGCTCTGTGGAACTAGAATAGAGGGATGGAAATAGGATAGGGTTTTTAAAACCAAAACTATACATAGTCTCAATCACACATTAGGGAAACAAAGTCTAGGGGCTGGCCTAGTGGTGTAGTGGTTAAGTTTGCGTGCTCTGCTTCAGCGGCCCGGGGTTCACAGGTTGGGATCCCAGGCATGAACCTACACACTGCTCATCAAACCATGCTGTGGCGGCACCCCATATACAAAATAGAGGAAGATGGGCACAGATGTTAGCTCAGGGCTAATCTTCCTCAGCAAAAAGAGGAGGATTGGCAGTGGATGTTAGCTCAGGGCCAGTCTTCCTCAACAACAACAAAAAAAGGAAAACAAAGTCTACTGCTGATTGATTGTAGGTATCTGAGAAAATTGGTTGGCATTGTTATTTAGCATTCTGGAACCAATTCCAACGTGTGGGGGGTGGTTTCCCCCACACCAACAAGCAATTCTCTTACAGCAGCTTGGTGCCCTACAATTCAGCTCAATTCTGATGCTACCCAGAGACAGCATCAGATTCCACAGGTAAAGGGCTCAGTCACACAAGACTGCCTGCCACCAATTCCAGATGCTAGTAGCAAGCCCATGCTATCACCTGTGCTTCTTCTGACTATGGATTGCAGGTTCCCACAACCCCCACCCCATGTTTCAGACATGAGCTGCAAGTCCAGGTTGTTACTTATACTTCTGACCAACTGGCTATAAATCAGAGGTTCCCGTGACTCCTTTCTCAGGTTTGATTAATTTGCTAGAATGGCTCAGAGAACTCAAAGAAAGATTTTACTTACTTCACTGGTTTACTATAAAAGGATATAATTCAGGTATAGTCAGATGGAAGAGATGCATAGGGCAGGGTACAGGGGAGAGGTGTGGAGCTTCCATGCCCTCTCCAGGGGCACCACTCTGCCCAAATCTCCACGCGTTCACCAACCCGGAAGCTCTCTGAACCTCATCCTTTGGGTTTTTATGAAGGCTTCATTATATAGGCGTGCTTGTAATCATTGGCCATTGGTGACTGATTCAGCCTCCATGCCCTCTCCCCTCCCCAGAAGTGGGGGGGACTGAAAGTTCCAACCTCTAATCTCATGATAGTTTCCCCTGACCATCAGCCCCTATCCTTAGGTTACCTAAGGGCTTTCCAAAAGTCACCTCATTAACACTACAAAAGACACCTTTATCGCTCTTGTTACAAGAAATTCCAAAGATTTTAGGAGTTCCGTGCCAGGACTGTGTCAAAGAACAAATACATATTTCTTATTATAAATCCCAATATCACAATTGTGTATACATTGGGATCCCTGCTGTGTCTCTGTATTGTGTATACAGTTGTCTCTGCTGTGTATGTGAGGTCCATGCTTCAAGGTTTATGGCATTCAGTTATCCTTTTTGGAGAAGTTAAATGTGTGTGGTTTTCAGTAGCTTGACAGACACAAGAGAGCACCTCAAACAATACACAACACTTCATAGTAGCTATTATTATGCTGTTAAAGCTATTGAGCATGGCTATATTCTGCACATGAAAATATTAGGCCACCCAACAATGTTTCATATGACTATCAATGCAATTTCTAAAAGAACCCCTATCTCTGGTCCGGTGCTCACTGAAGTAAGTAGATGCAAATGGCCAATCTGTGTTGAGATTCAAAATGCTGGTGCCAAGAACCTTAAAAGAAGCAGACACAAAGGGTAACTTGCAGCTATAGGGCCAGGAAGAAAAGGAGATGCCACCAGGTTAGGCCTGGTACTGAAGGCCCACAGGCCCTCTCCTTGCTGCCTCCCAGGTGTCTGCCTCTACAACTCAGTGACTCTGCTCTGGGAATCAGAACTTGTAGGGGGTACTCTCTTCCCAGGCTGGCTCTTACCATCTGTTTTTGGCCTTTTTGTTCTGGTGAATTTACTCTACCATATCACGTTTCTGACCTGGTTCCTTAAGCTCTTGGAATTTAATTGCATGTTTGTAGTTTAATTTGATTCCCCAATGCTACTGCTGTTTACAGATTTGGGGTATATTCTGCTCTTTTCTCAACCCTGAGCTGTACCCAACTCTAATTAACTCTGGCAGCACAGATCAACAGGAAGGATCTGGATTCCTTCCTCTTATGGTGGCAAAGTTCAGTCCACACCTTATATTGTCTCTTATATTAAAATAATTCAGTATAGGAGAAGTTCCTATACTGAAGTATGGAGAACTTCCTATACTGAAGTATGGCAGAGGAATAAAGTGGCCGCAGAAATCCCCCACAGATAATAACTATAAATGCTGGATAAAAATTTTTTAAACAACTATTTAAAGACACAATAAAGTATCTAAAAGCAGAGAGAATCCGGAAGAGAGTGAAATCTCAAAAAAATTCATCTAGAAATAGTAAGAATTGGAGGTTTGGGGCTTACTGGCCTATTGTGGCTTTAAAATATGTCCACGAATTCTTTGATATTCTTCTCCTCAAGAGGTAGAACTTAAATTCTTTCCCCTTGAGTGTGGGCTGGACTTAGTGACTCACTTCTAAAGAAAAGAATAAAGCAGAAGTAAAGGTTTGGCACTTAGAAAGCTAGGTCAAAAAAACACTGCAGCTTCCTTCTTGCACTCTCTGTTGAATCACTCACTCTAGGGGAAGTCAGCAGACCTATAAAGAGACTCACATGGTGAAGAACTAAAGCCTTTTGCCAACAAGCAGCAGAGAACCAAGGCTTCCTGACAATAGCCATGTGAGTGAGCCATCTTGGAAGTGGATACTCTAGCCCCAGTCAAGCCTTCAGATGACTGCAGCTCCAGCTGACAGCTTGACCAACAAGCAACCTTGAGCCAGAGGTACCCAGCTAAGCCACTTCTGAATTACTGGACCACAAAAACTGTGTGAGATAATAGATGTTTATTGTTTTACACTCCTTATTTTGGGGAGTAATTTTTATCTGGCAATGGACAACTAATACACTGGCCCAAGGATGTGGCTCAACCCCTACAGCTACAGCCATGGAAAATAGCAGTGAGAAAAACTGCATCGTTAGTGGCTAAAGATATCAGAGACCAGAATTCAGAAAGCACCTAGAAATTAAAAGGAGAAAACAAAACATGACAACACAAGAAAAAGGAGTGAGACCCAAATTCAAAACATAAATTGCCCAAAGTCCTGGCTAACAGCTAAATTATACACACTTATGGAAGACCCCAGAGTGTCTACTGAAAAACATGAAGAGAACACAGAGGCATGTACACTTCAAATGCAGAGATATGCAAAGCAAAATCTGTGAGCTTGATATTTTTCATAACTAAGTGCATTCTTGAGCGGCATAAAGCTGAAGGCTGATGGGCTTGAAGGATCAGAAAATAGACCCCAATGCTGGTAGAGCAACTGGAAATTAGAAAATTGAGGGAAAATTCCTACAATTAAAGATACCACAGAGAAAGTGAGCTCCATTTCTGCCTAAATCCTTGGCCAATCACTAAATTTTTCAGGCACAAGGGAGATTCACAGGGGGCTGACCTAAAAATACAACAGTGAGAAGGCATAAGAATAGAGCACAGATAGCAGCATCTATATATCATAGGGAAGAAAAGATTTGCAAGTTGAATTCAGGCAAGTTAACTATATATGATAATAATCTTCAGAAGAACAAGAGATACAGTTGCTACAACATATTATCTATGATATCCAGTTTTTAACCAAAAATCACTAGACATGCAAAGGAACAGGAAAGTGTGACTCATACTCAGGGGAAAAAGGCAGCCACTAGAAACTGAATCCAAGAGAGTCCAAATGTTGAATTTATCAGACAAAGACTCCAAAGCACATAACATAAGCATGTCCAAAGACTTCTTAAAAATATGTTCAAAAATTGAAGATTTTTGTATCAGTGAATGAACAGATAAGAAATCTCAACAGGGATATGGAAAACTTAAAAAAGGAAACTCTAAAGCTAAAATAAAAACTGATTAGATGAATTCAGTATCAGATTGGAGATGTCAGAAGAAAGAATTCATGAACTTGAAAATAAATCACTCAATCCAAAGAATAGGGCAAAAAAATATTGAATAATAATAAATAGAACCTCAGAGACCTGTGGGCAACATGAAGCAGGTCAACAAAAGTATAATTATAATCCCAGAAAAGAAGAGATAGAAAAAAGGGAATAAAAAAATTAAAGAAACAATGGCCAAAAACTTCCCAAATTTGGAGCAAAACATAATTCACAGAACTAAGAAATTCAATAAACCCAAGCAGAGAGAACAGAAAGAAAACCATTCCTAGACACATCATGGTCAATCAGCTGAAAGACTAAGAATAGAAGAAAATCTTCAAAGCAGTGAGGAAAAAAACAGCCATTACTGATTTAGCTCTGTTTGCTAAAACAAAATACCATAGACTGGGTGGCTTAAACAACAGACATTTATTTCTCACTGTTCTGGAGGCTGAGAAGTTCAAGATCAAGGTGCCAGCTAATTCATTTCTGATGGGAGCCTTTTTCCTAGCTTGCAGACAGCTGCCTTCTTGCTGTATCCTCACATGGCAGAGAGAGAAAGGGCCCTGGAATCTTCTTTTTCTTATAATAGCACTAATCCTATTGTGGGGGCCTCATTCTTATGACCTCATCTAATCCTAATAACCTACCAAAAGCCCCACTTCCTAACACTATCACATTGGGCATTAGAGCTTTAACACATGAATTGGGTGGACACTAACATTCAGCCCATAGCAGACATATTTCATACAGGAGTATAGACATAAGATAGCTTACTTCTCATGAGAAATTACAGAAGCCATTGGAGCAATATATTCAAAGTGTTGAAGGGGGGAAACAAAAACTGCCAACCAAGAATTCTATATCCAGGAAAGCTATCCTTCAAAAAAGAAGGGAAAATTAAGACATTTTTCAGATCAACAAAAAATGAGTCCATTACCAGCAAACCTACACTACATGAAATGCTAAAGAAATTTTTTTCTGTCTGAAAGAAATGACACTAGATGCCAACTCCCAGAAATGGTAAATCTGTGGGCAAATAGAAAAGACTATTTTTCTCCTTTTAATTTCTTTAGCAGACATATAATTGTTTAAAGCAAAAGTTATAACACTGTATTGATGGGTTTATAATGTATGTAGATGTAATATTTGTGTGTGTGTTTGTATCAATAATAACACTAAGAAAGGAAGGAATGGAAATATACTATTGTAAGATTCTTATATTTTACCTGAAGTAATTCAATATTAAATCGAAGTAGATTGTATTAAGTTTAAGATGCATATTGTAAACCCTAGAGCAACAATTTCAAAAAGTTGCAAAGAGATATGCCAAAATTTCAAGATAAGAATTAAAATAAAATAATAAAAATATACTTAATTAGCATGAAAGGAAGAACAAAGGAACAAAAAGAGATGAAACAAGTAAACAACAAATAGTAAATTGCAAGCCTAAATGTAACCATATCAATAATTACATTAAATGTAAATAAATAGACTAAACTCTCCAATTAAATGACAGAGACCGTCAGATTAAATTAAAGAAAAAAACATATGCTCCAACACAGGTAGACTAAAGTAAAAGGCTGGAAAAATATACCATGAAAATATTAGGCATAAGAAAGCTGGAGTGGATACATTAATATCAGACAGAATAAAATTAAAGACAAAGAGTATTAATTATAATGACAAAAGAGTTAATACAAGGTGGGTGGGAGATAGGTAAAATGGGTGAAAATGGTCAAAAGGTACAAACTTGCAGTTATAAGACAGACCGGACCTGGGGATGTTAAGTACAGCATGGTGACTATAGTTAACAATATTGTATTGTACATTTAAAAGTTGCTGAGAGAGTAGGTCTTAAAAGCTCTCATTACAAGGAAAAAACATTTGTAACTATATGTGGTGTCAGACATTAGCTAAACACATTGTGGAGATCATTTTGCAACATACACATATATCAAATCATTATGTTGTACACCGTAAACTTATCCAATATTATATGTCAGTTATGTCTCAAATAAAAAAACATTTTTTAAAAAGAGTTAATACATTAGAAATACATAAAAATTATAAATATGTATAAGTTTAAAAACAGTGCCACGAGGGAACATTTTGAGGTGAAAGATATGTTCCATATTATGATTGTGGTGGTGGTTACACTACCATATACATTTGTCAAAACTCATCAAATTGTTCACTTAAAATTGTAATGAAATTACAAGTAAACAAAAATTCAGGATAAACATAATGATGTATATGAGTATGTAAGTTAGCCTTGAAAGTACACACGAGGGGCAGTTAGTTTTCATTTGGAGTATCCTAATCAGAAATCCACACTCCAGGGGAGATTAGTTAGTGTTTGAAGAACTCTAATTAGGAATTCACACCCCTTACATGACTATGGCAAGTGCTTTTAAAATCTTATCCAAATATGCACCCAAGTGTTCATTATTTAGCATAAGGGCTGTTAGAAATAAACAATTTTATGGAGAAATTAATCACGTTCAAGAAAAATTAAACAGGTACCTCTGTCCTGACATGAACAAGGCATAAGAATCTGGCAAATCCGTCAGTCTAATACCTATAAAAGAGCACCCTGCATACATTTGTTTTCCGCTTAAGAGAGAACTCTGTCACTGTTCCAGCTACAAAACTGGTTAATCACGCCACTGGCATATTAGTTGCATCCTCCTCAGAGTGAACTTTTCAAGCAAAGTGCTTGTTGGAACATCTAAAAGGATAGAGAATGGGATACTATGTTGGTTTTTCTGCCTGCTTCCTAGTGAATATCTGTACTTGTTGCAGAATTCAGGCTGAGACTTGCTTTCGTGTTATATACCACACAGTAGTGAAGTTGTTGGGGGGAGGCATATTCCCCCAGCATCTCCAGTTGTCCGAAGCAAATGATATTGTGGATAGCCAGAAAAGCTTAAATCAGTTCATAGCAGCATTCTATTTTGTCCAGAAAAAGACCTCATATTCCTTCCTTGCTGCTACAACTCAGGTAGTTTAAAATAGGTAAGTTTCTTGTATCAAACAAGTTCCTAGATCCAAGCTTTCCATTCAATTTCCCTGAATTCTCTAGTGAGAGCTTTTTTCTTCTGGCTCCAGCTCACAAAGGCAGCCGCCACAGACAGTTTAAAGGGAATAATTAATATTGTGATTTTAGATGCTTGTCAATGATTACAATATTAAACTCTGCATGATATCCTTATGAACAGCACGTCTACAAGCAGTAATGTTGAAGTAGGACTGCCCAAAGGACATTGATTACTCTTGATCACGGCTGCATGTTTCGTAAATATAAACTTTTATTGGAACGTAGCGACACCCATTCAATTATGTATTGTCTATGGCTGCTTTTGTGTTATGTTGACAGATTTGAGTAGCTTTGTCCATTTATTCTAAGATTTTTCTCATTTTTGAATAACCATATTTAAGGCTTAAATTTTCTTCTGCTTACCACGTCAGTTATGTTCTATATCTTTGAATATATACTCTTCTCATTTTTGTTCATTTCTAAATAGTTTGTAAATTTATCTTGATTCCCTCTTTAGCCTAAGATTGATTTTAAAAGGTGTTTTGAAGATTCTGAGAATACAGAATTATTTTTTGCTATCCTTTCATTACTGATTAGTTATTTCATTACATTTGAGTCACAGAATTTGGCCTGTATGATTTTTGCTTTTGGAGATTCGTAGATTCTTTGTAGCTTAACATGTGGTCAATATTTGAGACTTTTCCATGTGAATTTGAAAATAATTTGTATGCTGTTTTTTAAGTACAAGGTTGTTTATATATACATATTTCTGTTGGATCAAATTTGTTAATTATGTTATTCAAATCCTTTATAGTCTTACATATTTTGTCTATTAGAATTGTTGTTTTATGAGAAATAAGTTTGTCTTAGCCTGTTTGAGCTGCTATAATAAAACATACCATAGACTGAATGATTTAAACAACAAACACTTATTTTTCACATTTCTGGAAGTTGAGAAGTTCAAGATCAAGGCACTGGCAGATTCAGGGTTTGGTAAGGGCCTACTGCCTGGTTCATAGATAGTTGTTGTGATATAATAAGAAATACATATTTTGACTATCATCCCCCGCTCTTGACCAGAGCTCCTAAAACGTTTGTAATTTCCTGATCCATAAAGGTGGTAGGAGAATCATTTGTTATAATATTTTGTCTTTGACCTCAGTTCCTGACACAGAGATCCTAAATCCCTTGGAATTTCCTGGGTGATAAGAGCATCTTTTTATCTAATGAGGCAACTCTTGGTGGACTCCTAGATGGGGGTGGATCACCAGAAAGACCAAGTCATGAATAGAAGCTTGGAACTTTCAATTTCAATCTTTATCCTCCAGGGACAGGAGGGGCTAGAGATTGAGTTAATAATCAATCATGCCTACCAGATGAAGCCTGCCTAAAAATCCCAAAAGGTTCTGAGAGCTTCCAAGTTGGTGAACACATCAAGGTGTTGGGAGGGTGGTGCACCTGGAGAGTGCATGGAAACTCCATGCACCTCCCCCTCATACTTCGTCCTATGCATCTCTTCCAACTGGCTGTTCCTGAGTTGTATCCTTTTATAGCAAACCAGTAATCTAGTAAGTAAAATGTTTTCCAGAGTTCTGTGAGCCATTCTAACAAATTGTCAAACTCAAGGAGGGGGTCATGAGAAAACTCAATTTATAGCTGGATGGTCAGAAGCACCAGAGATCCAGACTTGTGATTGGCATCTGAAGTGGGGGCAGTCTTATGGGACTGAGCCCTTAACCTGTGGGATCTGACACTAACTCCAGGTAGATAGTGTCAGAATTGAATCTGCAGTTGGTGTCTGCAGAGACTTGGAGAATTGCTTGGTGTAGGAAAAAATCCATTCGTTTGTTGGCCAGAGGTGTGAGTGTGGTAGTAGTAGAGAGTAAAGGAATAGAGTTTTTTCATTCAGCCATCTTCTTTCTGTGTCCTCACATGGTGGAAGGAACAAAGGAACTCTGTGGGGTCCCTTTTATAAGGTCACTAATCCCATTGATGAGGGCTCTACCCTCATGACCTAATCACCTTCCAAAGGTCCACCTCCAAATACCATCACATTGTGGGTTAGGATTTCAACATATGGATTTTGAGGGAACACAAACATTCAGTCTATAGCCTTGCACCCCTGGCACCCCAAAATTCATGTC
Source organism: Tapirus indicus (assembly GCA_031878705.1). Classification (NCBI taxonomy): domain Eukaryota; kingdom Metazoa; phylum Chordata; class Mammalia; order Perissodactyla; family Tapiridae; genus Tapirus; species Tapirus indicus. Next base: position 114,580,580 of record CM062942.1, on the reverse strand, counting down.
CTTCTTGCATGCAAAATACATTCATTCCATCCCAACAGCTCCATAAGTCTTACCTTATTCCAGAATCAACTTTAAAGTCTAAGTTCAAAATCTCATCTAAATATCAGATATGGGTGAGACTCAAGGTATGATTCATCCTGGGGCAAATGCTACTCCAGCTGTGAACCTATGAAACCAAACAAGTTATGTGCTTCCAAAATACAATGATGAGACAGGCATAGGACAGACCTTCCCATTCCAAAAGGGAGAAATAGGAAAAAAGAAGGGAGTCATAGGTCTCAAATAAATCCAAAACCCAAGGGGGAAATTTGATTAGACCTTAAGGCTTGAGACTAATCCTCTTTGGCTCAGTGCTCTGCCTTTCAGGCCCACTGGGGTGGCAACATCACCCCCACAGCTTGGCAGGACAGCCCCACATAGGTTCCCCATTGGGGCCCGGTGTCCCTCTCAGTTGCGGTCTCAGCAACTGCAGGTCTCACAGACTGGGTTGCACAACTGCAGCTGCAGCAGCCCCACCTCCGTGGTTCTCTGCAGCCCATCCCTGAGGCACTGGGCGGGGGTGTCCTGGCCCTCCTGAACTGGAGAGGCAGCCCCACCCTTTGAAATTGCTCTGCCCCCTCAGCCCTTGCACTGGGCATGTGGTGGGAGTAGCAGCCCTGATGATCTCTGAATAGCCTTCAGGGTCTCCTTCCATTGTCTTGAAGAACAGCACCTGGATATTGTTGCGATGGCTATGCCATACTAATCTGCTTATCAAACTGTCACTTGGCCACAGCTTTAGTGTTCTCATTTTTTGTGCTATAATAGGCTGAGAATTTTCCAAATATTTAAGTTTTGCTTCCTTTTTGCTTAACAATTTCATCTTTAAGTCATTTCCCTCTTCTCACATTTTACTATAAGCAGTCAGGAGAAGCCAAGCTGCTCCTTCAACACTTTGCTCAGAAACTTCCTCAGCTAAATATCTAATTTGAGTGCTCAAAAGTTCTACTTTCCACAAATCACTAGAACACTAATACAATTCAGCCAGGTTATTTGCCACTCTATAACAAGGTTCACCTTTTCTCCATTGTCCAATAACACGTTCTTCATGTCCGTCTGAGACCTCATCAGAATGGCCTTTACCATCTATATTTCTATCAACATTCTGTTCAGTATTAGTGAGGTATTCTCTAGGAAGATTGACACTTTCTCTACAGATATTCTCTTTTACTTCTGAGTTCTCACCAGAATTGCCCTTAATAGCCCATTCACAGCAATGGAGGCTTTTTCTAGCATGCACCTCCAAACACTCTCTCCCCATTACCCAATTCCAAAGCCACTTCCACATTTTTAGGTATTTGTTACAGTGGCACCCTCATTTCTCAGTACCAATTTCTTAGTTCAGGTTGCTACAACAAAAATATCATAGACTGAGTGGCTTAAACAACAAACTATTTTTCACAGTTCTGGAAGTTGGGAAGTCCAAGATCAAGGCACCAGCAGATTCGGTGTCTGGTGAGACATGATTTCTAGTTGTTAGATTGCTATCTTCTCACTGTGACCTCACATGGCAGAAGGGATGAGGGAGTTCTCTGGAGTCTCTTTTGTAAGGGCACTAATCCCATTCACGAGGGCTCCACCCTCATGACCTAGTCACCTCCCAAAGCCCCCCCTCCTAATACCATCACATTGGGGGTTAGGATTTCAATGTATGAATTTTGGGGAAACACAAACATTCAGTCTGTAACACAGTTAGAGTCCCATTGTGTATGTTGATTTATCAATTTTCCCTTCTCGCTCTCTCTCTCTCTCTCTCTCTCTTCTTCTTCTTTCCCTCACCTCTCTTCCACTATGTCTCACTTTATTTGTATCAAAACCATGTTGTTAGATACATGAATGATCAACATTGTACCACTGATCCACAAGCTAAGAACAAAACCAGTTCATTTCAGAACATGAAGAAGGAAGGCTCCAGAAAGCAATTTCTTCAAGATAAAAAAAATAGAACCTACAGATTATCTGAGGTATTTAACCACATTGAGAGAAGTTTTACAGTTCTGTCAGAGATTGAGAGAATAATTAGTGATACGTACACACAGATAATTAAACAAAATAGAACAAACAACAGAAAGGGTAATTTTTAACTCCAGGAAAAATAAAAAGTACAGTGAAAAAAGAAATGTACCCATAACATATGTCATGGCTCAGCTATGAACAGTATTAATAGAATTATAAGAATGTAAGTATTGAATATTGATTTAACAAAAAACTGTGAAAGTATAAGTCTGAATGGAAGAAAATATATGCCAGGGGAGTGGTATAAGAATGCAAAATCATCCTAACCCATACTAGGAAGTTAATAGATTATGCCTAAAATTTAAAAAAGAAATAGCAATATAAGCATACCATTGAGCAATATGGAGGTAAATTCTGGAAGAAACAGTTGAAAGAGTTTAAAATGGTTGCCAATGGTAAGCAGGACTTGGGTATGTAGAGGGGTAGAGATTGATGGGAAGGGATTGGAAAAGACACCATTTATATTTTTTAATTATAAGCCTTATACTACTATTTGAATTTTTAAACCACATAGTAGATGTATTACTTGGTAAAAATACAATTTTGATTTAAAATATAACTCTGGGGAGTTGACTAAGAAGAAGTAATTGCTGAATGACATCAGGAAATATCAAGGAGAGTGGCATTTCATTCTTGCTTTGCTTTATAACCAGTATAATTAAATAACCCCACATCCAGAAAAAAAAATCAGAATATGAAAAAGACATAACTAACAACACAAGGGAAATATTCAAACATATTAAGAGCATGTTGTGTACAACTTTATTCAAATTGACTTGAGAACCTAAATGAAATAGATAATTTTCTAGGAAACATATCAGTTATCAAAATTGATTCAAGTTGAGAGAGAAAACCTGAATAGCCCCTGAATCATAGAAGACGCTGAAAACATAGTTGCATATTTTCCTTTAAAAGGCCTCATGACCCCTATGGCTTTACGGATGAGGTCAACCAAACCTGCAAAAAATAGATAACTCCTTTGTTGATTATTATATTTCATTAATGGCATATGTATATTTTTCACGTTCTAACATCTCTGCAATCAGGAAAAATTTTACAGTCAATGGCATCTCATAGTCACTGTCGGGTAGGCAGCAGTCATGATATAATGGTCATTGTCTGCACATGCCATAGTTACTTATATTGCTGTCATGTCATTGATGTACAGTGTTTGACAAAAACCTCAGCCCTTAGGAGAAGGGAATCCACTGGCACTGAAGAGATCATAAAGTAACATGAAAGGAAAAGAGTATTCCTCAGTCAGGAGATTTCCCCCAAAGTTCAGGAGGGAAAAGGGAGAGAAAAGAAATTGGCTAGCAGTTGTCTGGAATTGCTACCCAGGAACCCTAAAAACCCACTGAATATTTTAGCTATTGATACATTTGAAGAATAAATATGAATACTTGTTATTGTCTGAAAACCATCCATTGACGCCATCTGGAAAAATTTTTTAAAGATTTTCAGAATGTTTGTCTGTTGCCTAGAAGAAAAAACCCAAAGACAATATTGCCCCACTCTTAAGCACTGCTGTATCACCAAAGTTTTTGATGGCACAAAAGACAATATTGTGTAGAAAAACACAAACATTAATGACGCTGAGGGGAAAAATAAGGAGTAGGACCCTGAATGTGAAGAAATTCACTAATACCTTAACTAAGTTATTCCACTTAAACTTTTCAAGTTATATATAAACAATAGTGAAATATGATTTTTAAAGTCTATGTCTGAAAAAGCCTAAAAGAGCACTCTCATTAAGAATAAAATTAAACGTTTAAGTGATAAGAAAGCTTTATGTAATAATTTAGCTGGCATCATTCTTTGTCTTAATGACATAACATAATGCTGTATAGTGTATTCAATAAAATGTAGTAAATTATTCCATAACATTGAAAAAGCTGGCCTGCTACCCAAATCAGTCAACTAGGCCAACATAATCTAATACCAAGGACAATTAAGGATAATACAAAAACAGAAAATATTAGACAACCTCATATATGAGCATAAATGCAAAAATATCCAATAAACGTATAAATATTAAAAAAGTCATAGATACATATAAAAACTGTAAAATAAAGTATGATCCTTCTACTTTGATGAATATGCCAAGTTCCAATAACAGTCATGGCTTATTAGCTCTTATCAGACCAACCATCTCATAAATAAGAACCATAAATTCTAGACAAAATATTTTTAAAAATAAAATACCTGAAGTCACTGAGGAGCAAACAAAAGCAGTACAATTGTGGAGAAGTCAACACTTGGAAACAGGGAAGAGCATTGGATGAATTTCCTGTTGTAGGGCTTTTAGCCTGAGGGACGGTGTCAGCTTGCACCCTGCAGGATGGCTAAAACTCAGAAACCAACAGGCTTGCAGGCAACCTGAGAAACCTGAGGACAGACTTCAGGGCAACCACAGCATCTGGATAGTTAGGGGGAAAGATCCAGAAGGGGTAACACCAAATTCTGTCTATAAATTCTGCCCAAATCTTTGCATGAGTCCTGAACCACACATACCCAGTTTTGGCAGGCTGAAAAAACGGTCCCCCAAAAATATGCATGTCAAATCCCTAGAATGTGTGAATGTTAAGGAATTGGGAAAAAGGGTCATTGCAGATGTGAGTAAGTTAAGGATCTTGAGATGAGGAAATAATCCTAGATTATCCAGGTGGGCCCTAAATCCAATGACATGTGTCCATATAAGAGTAAGGCAGGGGGAGACTTGACAGACAGATGAGGAGGAGGTAATGTAACCATGGAGGCAGAGATTAGAGTGATATGGTCACAAGTCAAGGAATGTTGGCAGCCACCAGAAGCTGGAAGAGGCAAAGAATGGATTCTCCCCTTGAGGCCACAGAGGAAGCATAGCCCTGATGGGTTTTGGACCTCTGGCCTCCAGAATTGTAAAAGAATAAACTTCTGTTGTTTTAAGTCACAAAGTATGTGGTGATTTGTTATAATAATCTCAGGAAATTAATACAACAGGGTATACTCCAAGCAGCCTAGACAAGGCTAAGAGAACTGAACTGAAATTTCAGTTGTTTACTACCACAGGGGAGACTGAATTTGTAGTTTGAGTTCAGCCAAGTGAACTAACTGATAAAACAAACAAAAAATGAATATTCTTCAGAGAAACAAAACAGAACCCAGAGTCTCTAACAATAGAGCATTCAAAATGTCTAGGATACAACAGAAAATTATTCTACATATAAAGAAATATAAAAACATTACCCATGCTTGGAAAAAGAGACAATCAATGGAAACCAACTCCAAGATGATTCAGTTGTTAGAATTAGCCACAGAAAAAAGAGGATTTTAAAGCTACGATTATAACTATGCTCAAGGAGCTAAAGGAAGTATGTTTTCAATGAGTGAGAAGATACAAAAGCTCAGAAAACCAGTGTAAACTCTAAAAGAGAAACAAACGTAAATTTTATAAACGAGAAATACAGTATCTAAAATTTTTTAAATCATTTGATGGGTTTAATAGTAGACTGGAAATGACAGTGGAAATAGTAAAATCAAAAATAGATCAATAGAAATTGTCGAATGTGAAAATTAGAGAAAAATAAAATTGACAACATGAACAAAATGGACAAAATCTTTGAAAACTTCAACTTATCAAAACTAACATGGGATGAAACAATATGAGTATCCCTATATTTTTAAAGAATTGACTTTAATATCAAAAATCTTTCCACAAATAAAACCCTAGGCCCAAGTGGTTTCAATGGTGAATCCTATCAGAGATTAAAAGAATGAAATCATATCAAATTTACACAAACTATTCAGAAAATAGAGGAGGGAACAGTTAATCAGTTTTATGATGCCAGCATAATCCTGAAACCAAAACCTGACAAAGACATTAGAAAAAAAGAAAACTACAGATTGATAAATATATTTTCATAGTGACCCTGAGATGTCATTTGAATTATTTGACTCCTCAGAGTTCTGTGCTAAAAAGCAGCTTCACAGAGCTAGCTCCCAGGCTGTGTCCTTTCTCTCCCACTCCCTAGCCCTATCCATACAGCAAGGACCTCGTATACATTTATGTACCTCAGCCTGCATGTCCAAGCACTGTGCACACCCTACTCAGACAGCCATCCCTTGGTCATGCCTCAGGCCTAAGACTGTGTAAAACAGCAATATGATCAGCCCTCAAGAGGCAAGACCTGGGGAAGAAGCGTGTGGAAACCTTGAGAAAGGGCTTGAGGCTGTTTGAGCAGGGAATTCCAGAATCTTAATACCTGGGTCATGATCTAGAAAAGCTGGTGGAAGTGGGGCTGCAGATGGGCACGTCCCCATGGTACAGGGAACTTCTCACCCCATGGGAAAGGGAGCAGCTGAAGGAGAGCCAGAGCAGTGCTCTCTAAAGCATAAGGGCCCAAAGCAGAGCGCCTTTTCCCCAGGTCTGAGAGAAGCTCTGAGAAATGTGCAAGATCTATACGAAGAAAACTATAACATTTAAATAAAGATCATAAACAAAGAAAGAGCTCAAAGGAGAGATTTACCATGATCCAGGCTGGAGAAACTTAATATTTTAAAGATGCCATTTCTCTCTAAATTAACCTATAAATTCAGTGCAATCACAAACATCGTTCCAAAGGATATTTTATGAAACGTGGCAAACTGATTTTATATTCATCTTGCAAAACAAAAATATATAAGAATTATTTTTAAAAGATAGACAGAAAAGAACAATGAAAGGTTGCTCTATCAGATATTAAATTATGTTATAAAGCTAAAATAGGCTATAGTAATTAAAATGGACAAATAGATCAATGAGATAGAATATAGAGCCAGGCCACTTAATGGATGAAAAAAGTAGCATTTCAAATTATAAATGAAAAAATGGACTATGCACTAAGTGATATTGGGATAATTTACTGTACATCAGGAAAAAATAAAGTTCATGTTCTAATTGATACCATACAAGAAAATAAATTCTAGATGGATTAAAGAACTAAATGCCAGTGATGTAACTGAATACTATATTAAGTGTTAAGAAGAAAATGTAGGAGGATATTTTTATCATAGGGTAGGGAAGATCATTTAGCAAGATTCAAATGAAGTATCCATAAAGAAAAGGAATGAATATTTTAATTATGCAATCAATAAATTTTATAATAAACTGTATAATTTAATTATATTATTAATTTGTAGATGCTGTTAAAGAAGTTAAGAAGGAAAGTGACAGATTGGGAGAAATATTTGCAATATATATGACAAAGGATTCATATCCAGGATATACAGGGAAAAAGTCTCTTAAGGAAAACACAAAGAATTCTTATGAAGAGGGGGTTGGAAATGATGTGATTATAACATTCACAGAAGAAGAAATTTAAATGACAATGTATATAATCTCACTAGTTATCAGGGAAAGCAATAGTAAAACAATTTTTTTGTGTCCATTGGATTGGTAGAACTTTCCACTTTTGCTGGAAGCCTATAGAATACTATGATCTCTTTGGAAAGAAATTTCTCAGTTGCTATCAAAATATAAAATATAGTAGTTCTCCCTTATCCACGGCGATACTTATATTCCAAGACACCCAGTGGATGTCTGAAACTGTGGCTAGTACCAAACCCAGTATATACTATGTTTTTTCTTATACTTACATACCTACGATAAAGTTTAACTTGTAAATTAGGCACAGTAAGAGATTAACAATAACTAATAATAAAATAGAATGATTATAACAATATACTGCAACAAAAGTTACCGTAGATCTTAGCAACCTCAGCATATGATTTTTTTCTTTCCTTATTGAGAACTTTCACCTTTTCACTTAAAGGAAGCACTTTACGGCTTCTCTTTGGCATATCCGAATTGCCAGCATCACTCCTCTTGTGCTTTGGGGCCATTATGAAGTAAAATAAGGGTGACTTGAACACAAGCACTGTGATACCGTGACAGTTGACCTGATAACTGAGGCGGCTACTAAATGACTACTGGGCAGGTAGCGTACACACTGTGGATCCACTGGACAAAGGGATAATTCACGTCCTGGGCAGGATGGTGGGAGATTTCATCACGCTACGCAGAAAGGCACACAATTTAAAATTTATGAATTTTTTATTTCTGGAATTTTCCATCTAATATTTTTGGACCATGGTTGACCGTAAGTAACTGAAACCATAGATAAGGTGGGACTACTGTATGCCTACTTTTGGAGCCAGTAAATCTGTGCATACAAACAGACAAGGACAAAGATGTTTTCTGCTGCATTATTTTTAGTTGTAAAAAGTGGGAAACAATCTAAACATTCATCAGTTGTTAATCATATATCTATATCATGCAGTGGTTAAAAGAAAGGAAGTAGGTCTGTATGCACTACCATGGAAAAGTCTCCAAGGCATATTGTTCAGTGAAGGAAAAAAAAGTTGCTAAACATTTTTTATGGTATGATCTCAATAATGTAACCAAACGGATTTGGAAGTACATTTATATGTAAATCCATAGGGAATGGATTGTAAAGTGAATCTGATGACAATGTTTACTTCAGGAAGGAGGGTGGAGTAAGGTGGTAGAATGTGAAAGGAGTCCTTGAACGTTTCGCTTTCCATACTTGTGAATGACTTGAATCACTCCCAATGGGAATGTATTCATATATTACTTGTGTAATTTTTAAAACATAACAAAATTTTAAATATTAAATAAAACTAGGTAATGAGAAGTCAAAGGGCAGGGGGCTGCTGTTTCTCATTATAAGCCTTTGAATAATATTTGATTTTTAAAACTATGCATGTTTTAATTTGATGGGAAAAAAGTAAATGTAAAGGTTTAAAAAAATGCATTTAAAATATACTTTTACTCAAGTCCTCATAGCAATAAGTGGCAGAGTTGGCCTTCAAACCAAGGTTGTGTTAATAGCTTCTAAAGAAAGAAATAAAAAAGAAAAAGGTTTAATTTAGTAATGCATTATAATTAAGTACTACTTTAGCTTTTACCTATATTAAGAGAAAGATGATTATGCTTCCATAATAATTTATATAATAGTCGATAAGTAGTACTCTATTTTAAAAGTTTTAAATAAAGCTTTTATCTGTATAATCACTTCAAATGTTTTCTTCCTTAGTCCTCCAAATTAGGCCCTAAAACTGGTGCAGTTAGGGTTACCCTGGTGTCATCCTGCCTCGGTTAATTTTCAAGAATGATTCTTTTGCATGATTTGTTAGCAGCTGTCTACTTTAAACATACTGTCTGCTAATTTATATCTCACTTTGAGTCCATCAGATTTAGATCAGAAAGAGGATGGCTATCTGTTTTGGTTTTGAGTTTGTGTATTTTTTTATGTATGAGGACATTCTTGTTTCTACATATCTTTATTTACAGATCAGCATGTGTTCTTGAAAGTCCCTGAATGTGAGACCACATGGTTTTGATTTTCCATTTTTGTAAAAATACGGGTTTTTTAGTTTCTGTACTGTGGACAAATAGTTAATGACAAATTACCATCTTTGTTTTTATAATGCATGAAGCAAGTTTATTCCTAAAATTTAAGAAATTAAAATATAACAAAAAGAAAGAACTTTATAAATCTTACTTTCAAAGAGAGTATTTTTGTTATCATTTTAAAGCCCTTATACTAGAGCACACAGTGCAAAGGAAGTTAGAATTTGATGTTTAAGAAAATTGTGCACTCGTCGGCCAGGAAACTACAGACTGATGGTCCCTGGGGCTGACTGTTTAAGAATTTGGAGCTTAAAACAAAGACAATGTCTAATATTTAGTGAGCATATATGACGTGCTCTTTCAAGTGGATTTTCTCGTTGACTCATACAACAACCCTCTGAAGTAGGTACTACTGTTATCCCCATTTTATATAAGACAAAGCTGAGGCTCAAAAAGGTTAAAAGATCCACCCAAAATCACACATCTACGAAGTAGAGCCAGGATTTGATCCTAGAGCCTAACCTCACAACCACAGTTTTATCCTAATTTAGACTCAGATTCTAGAGAATCCAGATGGCAATCCATGGTGAAATATGTGTACTACGAGCCTTCATGGTACCCATTACATCACTGCCATCACTTATAAGCAAGGGAAATGACAAGAAATTAATATTCAATGCCTTCACACATACCCCCAACTAAAGGCCTAGGAGAGTCTGTTGAAGCTGTTGCAGACAGGTGCTTGGGAACCATATTCTGAATTTATCTTTGGATGTCAGTATTTGGGATTGCTTTTACTGGAATGCTTGCTGGCACTAAGACATCAGCCTGTATTGAAGGATAAAAAAGAGAAAATTGCATTTCATTTGTACCAGGAAAGTATTCTCTTTACAAGTATCCAAAGAATAATTCTCAGAGATCCCAGTATCTTAAAAGCTGGACTTCTTTTGGAAAAAGGAATTTGCTTGCATCTTATGAGATAATTTGATTAATTTATTTGATTAGGTTTTCCTCCTCTCCTTTGCCCTCTGGGAAGCTTAGCATCAAATCATCATCTCACCTCTAGCAATTGCTTAGGACATTTCTAAGTGATGATCTGATTCCTGGTCATATTATTTTCTATTCACTGAACATCTTTGTCTTACTCTATTTGGGCTGCTATAACAAAAATACCATATACTAGGTGGCTTAAATAGCAAATATTCATTTCTCACAGGTCTGGGAGCTGGAAGTCTAAGATCAAGTCACTAGCAGATTCAGTGTCTGGTGAGGGCCCACTTTCTGGTTCATAAATGGTCATTTGTTCCCTGTGTCCTCACGTGGTAGGGCGAAGGAGCCCTCTGGGATTTCTTTCATAAGGGCACTAATCCCGTTCATGAGGGCTTCACCCTCAAGACCTAATCACCTCCCAGAGGCCCCGCCTCCTAATACCATCACATTGGGGGTTAAATTTCAATGTATGAATTTGGGGCATGGGGACACAAACATTCAGTCTATAGCAATCTTCAATATTTATTTTTATCCTTTTGCAGTGTGTTAGTTAAGTCTCCTTTGATTAAAAATAGCAGAAATCCTTCTTACCACAAAAAAGAACTGGTGGTTTTGTGATGTGATGAAGGTGTCAGCTGACTATGGTGGTAATCATTTTGCAGTATATAAGTGTATCAAATCAACAGGTCGTACTCCTTAAATTTACACAATGTGTATGTCAGTTATATCCCAATAAAGCTGGAAAAAATAAATAATGTGCACTAAGCAATCTGCTACATAGTTTAGTGTCAATAAACACAGCTCCAGCCCTTACCTGAGATCTTCTACAGGTACTGGCATCTACAAATGGTTCCTGTCTTTTGGTCACTATGGTGACCCTGGGCAAGCTCATTAAAAAAAAAAAGTAGCAGAAATCCAAACAATGTAATCCATGCCATACACGCACACACACAATCACATGAGCCTGCACACACATCCACAATTCTAACCGGAATATACAAAGTATGTTAGCTTCATTTCAGATGGGCCTATGACAGTGAAGTATAAGGTATAGTCCAGTAGTTCTCAACTTGGTCCCAGACATTTTGCAATATCTGAAGATGGGAGGGTGCTACTAGTACCTATTTGGTAGAAGCCAGGGATGCTGCTAGACATTCCAAAATGCACAGGACAGCCCCCTACCACAAAGAATTATCCAGCCCCAAATGTCGATATTGCCATGACTGGGAAACCCTGGATATAGCCACACTGATTAGTGACTGAACTAGAGTCGATAAGGAGGAATTTAGGATGAAATAGTCCAGGGACTGCGAAGCTAGGACAGTGATAGCTCTAGGATTACTATAAACGAGGAGCTTAGAAGTGGCATTCTGATTGGAAGTGAGAACTTAGAGCTCAGTTTGCTTAATACTTTTGTTAGACTGATTAAGATTAATTGTGCATACCAAAGAGTGAGACAGAACCCTAAAAGCTCCACCCAATCCCACCCTTTCCTAACACTCCTGAACCAGGAGGTTAAATTCATTATCAGCTTGGATTTTTAATTCTTAGGGATTATTGGGGAAAGGGAGGAAGAGAGCAAGCAAGCCCTGGATAGGAAATCTGAAGACTTGAGTACTTGTCTCATACTCCTTCTTTTCTGTGACTTTGGGCAAGTCACTTTCGCTCGTTAGGTTTCAGTTTCCTCCTTTGTAAACCGAACAAATTTGGTTGCCTCATTTCTAAGGCTCTTTCCAGCTCTAACAGTTGTGAATCTGTGATTTCATTAATTGGGAGTAGAACAGAATAAAGCCTAGGAACTTTTTTTTTGATGATTTATTTGGACACATAATTCCTGAACATGGTCCGTCTTGAAAACAATTATCGTACAAGGTTGACGAAAATGCACTACCCTTGCCCACTGCTACCCTAGCAGATACAGGAGATTCCACTGCTGAGAATTTTATTTGGGAAAAAAAACCCAAGTTGGGTTAATTTTTCTCCCTGCAACAGACTCACATAGGATAAAGCCTTTGGTAATTGTAACATATAGTAATTTCAGAAATTTTGAGGTGTCACACATTTACCCATTGTTTACAATGAACAATATAATTCAATGAATAGATCAAGAGGGTATTTTTCCGAATTGTTTAACCATGTTTAATACATTTAGAGAAAGGACTATGAAAAAAGAAAGGCTTATAAGAAGTGAGCTCTTCCAGTACTAGGGTTAGTCATGGTTCCAATCTTTGGACCAGGGCTTTATAAAGAATGTGGAATATTTAGCAGAAAAGATCCTATGAGAAAGTTAAAGCATCCAATACTCAATCCTAGGAGAGCAGAGAGGAGACCATTTGTCTGTTGTACTTGTGCCTAAAATTCTATTCAAAGTAAAACATTTAATGAGGGTTGAGGGAAAATTACGGACTGGTATGAGGTATACAGAAGGAAGTCGCTGCATATGACTGTACAGGTTGTTCAGTGCACAAGGGCAGTTAGCAGAGAGAGCAAGTGAAGGCTGAAATACGGAGCCCTTCTTCTATTCACCAAGCCATGCACCTTGGCAGGGGTCTGTGTCTGTGGGAAGGGGCCCTTTTCCAATTCAAAGAAAGGCACCATATGCCATTAGTGATAGAGATCCCTTCGGCAAAAACCAATTGTAATGTAGTGTAGTAGTCTTATTCTAAATCACAGTAGTGTAAATTCTTGAAATTGCCCAATCAACAAACTTGACGCAGGTAAAAGAAGCAGATGGTAGTGTAGGCTTAACCTGAAAGCTCTCTGGGTGCAAAAAATAATAACAAAAAGAATTGCTTCTGAATACTAGAAAGTCAAAAGACAAGCTAAGGATATGTAGGGGAAGATTTTGAGGAAAGGAAGCAAATAACTTGGCAAAATCCTGCGTCAGCCCTTGAGGCAATAATTAAATTTACAGAAAGGCGCCCACATTGTGTGGCCCAGGAGGTTATCAATTTGGATATCATACATTCTGTTTTTGGGAGAGAGGAATGATACATAAACAAACCGATCCTCGGGGCTTGTTCTAAAATGCAACTTTTGGGCTTGTCATCAGGTCAGTACATCCTCGAGCTAACTTCTCACATCTGCTACACAAAGAGAATTCAGATTTACAACAATGAGCATAAGAAATGGATGTGTCTTCTAAATCACCAAAGAAAAACCACTTTTATATTAGGCCTAGCTTAGATTTTGTTATTCCCATTGTCTCCCAAGTCCATGACAACTGATAATCTAGGAGTGAAATATATGCCAACTCAGCATTAACAAGAGAACAAGTGCCCAGGACCATCCTGCAGAACGTATAGCACATATTATTGAAGGTCAGAATAATGTCTATGATAACCTTATGTTTAGAAGGTTTTTCAAATGAAATGATTCCAATTACTGATTTTTTCCGTTTAAAAAAATTATAGGTATTCTTCAGTGAGCAGCTTAGTAATTTAAGAAAAACCTTGTTAAATGAAAAGTATAGTGAAATATTGAAATAACCTTTTCTGACTTAATTTGAATGAAAAGTCTGATTCCTTTTAAGCCATTACACAGCAGATCCATTTCTCCTCCATGTTTATATCCTTCTAAACAAGCAGAAAATTCAGATCACACAGTCAGCTAGCTCTCTGTTTGCATTCTTGATTGGCATGGTGAGGGCTGCCTCGCAGTTTGTGAATATCGTGTGTCACATGAGACCAAAGAGGAGTCTACCCAAACCTGCAGGATGTGGTAGGCAATCAAGCAGCATAAAGGAGATGAATTGCAAGTCCTTTGAGAACAGAATCATTATGAGCTTAACAAGCACTATTCTTGGTTATATCTCTTTTAGTGGTGTTAGTATGATATTCATTGTTGCACTATAAGCTGTAGTGATAGCTTGAGATTTACCAAGACGATAAATATTTTAGCACGACATCTGAATAATCAAAAGGATTTGTTATGGTGCTCTCTATTCAATAGTCCATCTCCTGGGAAGGGACAAAGGAGGAGTATATTTTTGAGCTGAGCAAAGACTAGAAAGAAAAATCAACATAATTAAATGCAAAGAGGGTCAATGAAATTACAGAATCTCAGAGCTGAAGAGAACCTTAAATATCAGCTAGTCTATTTTTCCTGCAAATATTTTACCCAAATGCTCCCATGGCAAAGAAAAGGTATTATGTAGCCCCAGCAGCCTGGGAGTATAGTCCTCAGAGGCCAGTAGCATTTTGAAACATTTTTGAAATGCCCTGTTTTATCCTAACTTGGTTTTTACCTCTGATTTTCAATTTCCTTATCTGGAAAATGGTGACTATAATAGTGTTTACCCCATGAGCTGGCTTTTAAGACTAAATGAGACATGTATGAAACACTGAGCATAGTACCTGCCACATAGTATGTGCTCAATTGAGTCAATATTTTTATTCATAATAAAGAAAAAACTAATTGTGTTTGCCACTTGTGAAGAATAAGCAGGATGGGGGTGGGACATGGAGATTGATTAAAGATACTGGCGAGAGAGGATAGTGATGGATCCAGGACCTGGAACCTTACTCATACAAGACCCATACAAGGTTTCAGTGAGAAGTGACCTTGCACTTCAGTTATCAAGCTATTTAAACCGGGCACATATACCCCTAACAATGCACTGGGAATGACTTGAAACCACAGGATAAACATGGAGCACCTTCTGGACCAGCAATTTTATTAAATATTGAGGGAGAAGGGGTGGTTACCAAGATAAACACACATATTATAGAGTAAAATATAGATTTTTCTATGAATCTTTAAAGCATGAGCTTTCAAAGAAATGTCTCATCTTTTTCTTCTGGGGGTGGAGTTTGAGGAATACTTCATTGGACAGTAAGAAATGCACTGAAAACCATTCACAAACCCATTATTTGTCACTCTTTTTTCTTGTAGGCTCATTCAGAGGAAGCCCCTCCACTGTAAGCTCCCTGTAGCATGAATATTTCTTATTTCAAGTTTTATTCTCAGGTCTTAGTTCAGTGTTTGGGACGCAGTGGAATGGCTGAATAATGGATGGCTGTATGGTTGTGAAGGATTGAAGAAAGGAGTGATGCATTTTGTTATTTCTTTCTGACATCTAGAGTCTCAGTAACAGTGCTAAATTGATTCACATTAACAGTCAACTAAATAGGGAAGTTCTAATCTGGACCTGAGGCACTGGGGGCTAGGGGAAAAAAAAGAATGGGTATCCATGCCCAAATACCACCCTCTCTCATCCCTACAGTGTGCTCCCCAAAGCAGAAAAGGCAAGTTCTTATGATGTCAGGCCACTAGACTGTCCCTAATGTTAGAACCATCACATGGCAAAGAAGACAGAGCACTGTCTCTCCCTGGATCACAGGCAATGCATTCCCAGGAGCGCAGCTAGCCCAGACATCATAAGGATTTGTCCAGCCCCAAAGGAAATATGTTTAGATTGCCAAAACAAGAGGCAAGAAAGGTAAGGGTGTGTGTGCGCATTTGTGTGTGCATATAAGCACAAGTATGTGAAAGTGTCTGTGTACACATGTTTTACTGAGATTCTTCATTAAGACCATTTAAAGTCTATGTTTCCTCCATTTTGGTAGCCATGTGACCTTACACAAGCTACTTAACTTTCTCGAGCCTCAGTTTCCTCACTGGTAAAAAATGGGATTATAATACCTGCCCTGCATATTATATTGACTTTCCAGTGTTGTTTTGAGAATGAAAATCAAAATTAGATAATGTATGCGAACCAATATAAAACTGGAAAAAGCTATGCAAGTACTAGAGGAAGCATTCATCATGCATACTTACTCGGTAGTAGCAGAATTAACAGCAATCAAGTATACTGGCAGACCATTTTCCCCTAATTTGTGATTATTGTTTTAGTGAATAGAGCCAGCAAAAACGTATTTCTCGAAATCGAAAAGGAACTATTGAGGAGGAAAATGTCATTCTTGTCTACTTATTCATATATCTTGGACTGTAGTCTCAAGTATCAAAGATTCCATGAGGGTGGGGAAGCTGATTTCCTTTTTGTACTTGTATCTGTACCACCCCCACCGGGGGCCAGAAGACAGTGATAAGACTGCCACTCTATAGGAGGCAAGAGCCCAAGCATGGTTCTAAGTACAGACTGACATCCAGCAGCTTGTTAATTACATATTTCCATTAAGGGGATGAATCCCATTGTCTTTCTGGATGACAATCTCCCTTTCAGTGCATAGTTGTCTTATTTTGTTCTGCACTCCTTAGCAACCCAGCGACTGTGTTCTGACACTTACACTTCCTTACTAGTCTTGAAGCTTAAAAAAAAAAGGTTGCTCTTGAACAATCACGGATCTTCCTACACTTGTGTTTTATTCCCTACGTTTTTAAAATAAAAAAGTTTAAAAAAGAATGACATTAACCGGAAACATATAGAAACAGCATACCTTTTCTATGGCAGCTAACTTCTTAAAGCTTCATCATGCCAGAATAGGATTGTCTTTTGTCTTTGGAGCACAAACCAAATGACAATCTTGTGAACACACCCAGAGTTGACTTCTATGGGCTTTCTTTGACAAGGAGACTGCATTGGCCAGATGGACTCCTCCAGAAGGACCTGTTTACACACCTCACAGAGTTCTTTTCTACTTAGAAAAATATATGAGATGCCAGTCACAAAGACCACAATCTAGGGAAAAACTGAGGAGGATGGAGATTTGAGAAAATGAAAGTTCACTAATTTTCTTCAGAGTCAATAACTGCAAAACCATGCCTGATTGTCTAAAACATTTTATTGGAGTACGGCATATACAAATATCTCCCCCACAATTCCTTTGAAAAAAGATAAGTTTTACAACTCCAGAAGAGGAAGTGACAAAACACCCCAGGCATGAGATTGAATTTGAAATAACAGGTACACACCTGAAAGGAAAATGCTTATTTGGGGGAGAGCTAGAGAAGAGGTAGTGATGAGGCCAAGATTGAGGAAAAAGAATGGTGACCACGTGAGCGGACAGCCCTAAAGTCAAACAGGAATGAATACTTGAAAGTTGGAACCATGTTTGTAAATTGGATTCTAAAATGGACAGGGAGCTGCTGAATGAGATGGAATACAGGAGTAGTATAGTCTTGAAACATTGTAAGTCCCTGATTTAAAGCAAAGAAGTTGTAGGCCAGGTGTTACTAATTTCCCCCAGACATCACTTCAGCAAGGTCATTAATCTTTAAAATTTCATTGATTTTACTCTATATCCACCAACTACTCTTTGAAGTGAATACCATTGCCCCAGTACATATCTAAATAATGCTGTGGACCATGTTGCTCTGTTCACTTGCACATACAGGATGCTCCTGTACATAGTGTGCACATAATCCTGAAAAGAATGAGAGAAAGTGCAGAATTACTATGTTAGTTTTCTATTGCTGCAGACTTAGTGGCTTAAAACAACACCCATGTATTATCTCACAGTTTTCATAGGTCGGGGGTCTAGGAATGGTTTAGCTGGGTTGTTTACTCAGGGTCTCACCAGGGTAACATCAAGGTGTTGGCTGAGGCTGTGATCTCATATGAGGCTTGAGGTCGTCTTCCAAGCACACTGGTTATTGAAGAATTCAGTTCCTTGTGGTTATAGAACTGAGGCCCTGTGCTCCTAGAGGCTGTCTGCTATTCCCTGCCATGTGGCCTTCTTCACAACATGACAGTTTGCTTCCTCAAAGCCAGCAGGAAAGCAATTCTTTGGCTTCAAACTTCTCCCTCCAGGGAAGGCCTGGACATTCTTTAAATGGCTCGTCTGATTAGGTCAGGCCCACCCAGAATATTCTCCCTTTTGATTAATTCAAAGTAAAATGATTTGAGACCTTAATTACACATGCAAAATTCCTTCACCTTTGCCATAGAACATAACCTGATCACAGGAGTGAAAACACATCATATTCACAAGCCCCACCCACACTCAAGAGGAGGTGATTACACAGGACATGTATACCAGGGGACAACAATCTTGGGGGCTATCTTAGAATTCTGCCTACCACAGCTAATTAAATGGGAAATTTGCTTTCCCCCTACATTTTCTTTGCCCACACTGAATGATCCATAAAGACATTTTTTTTTACAAAGTCTATAATGAGAACTGAGATCTTTGGAACATTTCTCTATGAGTTTTTATCTTAACGAAGTTTTAAAACCATTCCCAGGACTGTTTTGGTCCCACACAACTCTCTATGTAGAAACTCAAGCTTTCAGACCTTAGGTCTCCAAATTATTAAAGGGCAATTTTGCAAATACACCCGGAGTTGACTTCTATAGGCATCCTTTGAGAAGGAGATTACATTTGGCCAGGTGGAATTCTTCAGAAGAACTCGCTTTCACACCTCAGAGTTATTTTCTACATAGAAAAATATAAGAGATGGCAGTCACAGAAACCACAACCTAAGGAGAAATGGAGGAGGGTGGAGATTTGAGAAAATGGAGGAGAGCAGTGATACTCACATGGTAGGGAATAGCGGACCTAACTGGGGAATGGCCAGTGTAAGTGACTAGTGAGGCCAAAGATGACAAAAGTAGAAGCATGGTTAGCAAGGAGGTTCAAGGGTTCACTGTTGAGGGCTCAAGAAGCTCAAGGAAAGAGCTTATCTCAAAGGGCTGTTTTCAACAGGTGGGCAGCAGGCAAGACAGCCAGCTCTCATCTCTTCCGGAGAGATTTAAGGCATCCAGTATTCATTTTGCATGTTATATACTGATGGCCCTTTAGTTTCTGTCTCATTGGATATTGGTATTAAGCCCAGTAAAACTATTTCCTTTCCATCCTCCTGACACACACACACACACACACACACACACACACACGTAAACACTGGAGATTGTGGAGCAGCAGCCTGTATAGTGGTTAAGAAGAGCACATCTAGATTCAAAGTAGATCTGAATGTAGATTCCAACTTACTAGCCGAGTGATCTCAGTTAAGATATTTTACTTCTCTGTATCTCAGTTTCTATAACTATAAAACAGGAATAAATAAGCTAATCTTCCAGGGTTGATAGGAGGCATAAATGAGATACCATAGAAAGCTTCTATTATGCCACTTGTCACACATCACATGGAAGCTGTTCCTATTTATAAGTAGTATTACTCTTTTCATTCTTGCTTTTATATGAAAATACCTTTTAGGTAAAGCTCGGAGAGAGCTCAGAACTTGAGAAGAGCAACTGCCCGTGTTTGGAGTAACCAAACACGGGGCAGAGGGCAGATGATAGAAAAGATGACTTGACATAAAATGAGGACCCCTTGTCTTCTTTAGTGCTTAAATGGTGTATGACCAGCATCCCAACTCCCTGTAGCAGAAAATCGTCTCCATTTAATGGCAGAGTGCCTGGGTACTTAGGGTGTTAGTATCACTGACTGAAGGGCTTGTTCTTATCATCATAAAAGTCAAGATCCTGGTGATATTTTTTAACTCCACAAACATCTTTTACCTGCCTTTTGGCAAGTGGGAAGGAAGCATCTAGGACTAGAAAATGGAATGAAAAGAAAAGAGCAGAAAGACTTGGCGTTTTTTTTCCTCACTCATTTCTAATCCTAATAATTTCCTTAGCTTTAATTGCAGTTTTGTTCGGTCTCTTTAATTTATTTCCTCCATCGAAATACATAACGAAATGCTCCAAGTCCTCATGGTGAGCTCCGTGGCAAGGGAGCTGCTCATTAGTTCACTTGAGGTCATGGGTATTTGTCTAACTTACATGGCAGATACTGCAGAGACTTCTAAAATTTGATAGAGACATCAACTAATAGTCATAGTCAGATGACTACGGAACTGGAGGAAGAAATGAAACTTGCATTTGCTTTTCCCTGTTCTCATGGCCACTTGGATTCCTTCACATACACTGACCCCAAAACAACTCTCTGAGATCACAGCAGTAGACAAAATACTTTTAAAGAATATCGAGAAATATTCTTGTACCACTGTCCTTTGTATAAGGGAAGGGCCAAGAAGGACTGGGAAGAGATAGACCCTCCCTTTCCATAGAATCAAAAGGAATATTTTCCCTAAGGAATAAAATGACCTCTAGCTCCCTGGTGAGTGACAGAATTCCTTCACTTAATTTAATAAGTGGATAATATTCATCCTATCTTCTCACATGAATATGTCTGTGTTGTAGGATTTCATCACGAAAACCACTGTTCCTTGTGGCCTCTCAGGTCCCTTACAACTTGAAATTTCATGACTTTCATTATAAACGTGCAGATGAATTCTCACAGTGGGGGAAAGCTCTCTCAATGAATTTTCTGAGTTTACAACTTTTAGGAAGAAAGAAGTCAAGTTAACAGGCAGGCCTGAATTGCACCAGGCATAATTCTACACCAAAAGGGCTGCTGAGAATTTTACAGCACTTTTCTGACTTGGAGATTTCTTCTCCCTGCCCCTCACTTCCCCTCACACTAGATTAAAATAAGTTCACTGTTGTCCCCAAAGCCAAGCAGCTTCTTGATTAGATGACTTTATAAGTCTTTCCTCATCACTTCAAGTGAAAAACTATCTTTATTTTTAACTTCAAGAACAGACCACAATATAACACCCAGCCAGAGCGGGCCTTTTATTACACAGCACTATGTTTAAGCCTCTTGAAAATCAGGGTGGACTCCTTGAGGAGCAGTCAGAAATCTAGGTAATCTATAGCATACCCTCTACTTTTCTAGCCCAGAGCGGGGAAGCAGGGTGGAGGATGAGGAAACTCTGTCCAAAAGAATCAAGAACATCATATTATTTAGTCCGACTCCACTTACTATGCAATTGGAGAAAACGAGGCCCAGAGAAGAGAAGCTGCACAGGTAAGGTCATGCAGCAAGTTAATGGAAGAGTGATAATAATCAAGGATTAATAACAATAATAGATAACATTTATTGAGCATTTACCATGGCTTAAGTACTGCCTTAGGAGCTTGTCATCCACTTTCTGATGGTTTCTTCTTAAAAACATATCAAACAGTAAGTTGCTTTATATGTACCAAAAATCAACATGTTACTATTGTCAAAGTATGGAAGTTGTGATGTTTTTAACTTCAAGGTTGAGAAAGGGTACAATATTTCCAAACTATCTAGTTGTCCAATGAGACCTTGACATAATATTTTAAGACTAGTTGTTGTTATAACAGTAATGCACGCCCTTGATAAAAGGAGAGTGAGGAGGAAAAAGAGAAAGATTAAAATACTACAGTTTTCCCCCCTCCTCTCTCCACCCCTTCTCAACAATTGTCCTGCTCCTTAGAGGTAATCATTTTTAAGAGTTCCTCATGTATCCTTCAAGAAATAAACTAGATATATACAGGTATATAGATATATGTATGTTCTTTTATATAAATAAATTACATTCTACTCCTAAGACTTTGTACTTAATGGTTATTAGACATTTCTCCATATCAACAAATACAGATTATTCATTTTAATGGCTGTGCAAGTATTCCATTATATGGATGCGCCATAATTTATTTAAACAGCCCCCTTTCGGGCCGGCCCGGTGGCGCGCGGTTTAGTCCGCGCTTGGCAGCCTGGGGTTCGCAGGTTCGGATCCCGGGCGCCGGCTGACACACTGCTTGTCAACCGTGCCGTGGCGGCGTCCCATATAAAGTAGAGGAAGATGGGCACGGATGTTAGCCCAGGGCCGGTCTTCCTCACAAAAAAATAAATAAATAAATAAACAGCCCCCTTTTGATGGACCTTAGGCTATTTCCAGTTTGTTAATTTTTTTGCTATGATAAATGATGTAATGAATGTGTGCGTATATAGGTATATGTGTATATATGTATATGTGTATCTCAAATATGCAATTATCTTTGAGAAAAGTTACTAGAAGTGGAATTTCTGAGTCAAAGAGTACCCATCCTTTTAATTTTCATTGATCCTGCTAGATTGTCCTATAAAGAGACCGCTCAGCTTACTCTCTTACCAACAATGTGTAAGAATGTCCATTTTCCTACACTGTGGTTGATACTAGCTCTTTATCCAACTTCTTAATATTTGACAATCTGATGAGGAAAATAAATAACATCTCAATATTGTTTTCATTTGAATGTGCTTGATTACAAATGAGATTGAGCATCTTTTCCATCTTTATTATCAATTCATATTTGCTTTTTCTATGACTGTTCATATGCTTTACCTAGTGTTTTCTATTGAGTTAGTTTACTTTTTCTTATCAATTTTAAGGAACTCTTTATATCTTTACAAAGTTAACCCTCTGTTGTATGCATTGAAGATATTTTTCCCATTTATTGAATTTTTAAAAACATTGTTCATGGCATTTTTTGTTATGCAGAAATTTCATATTTTTATGTAGTCAAAGTTATCAATCTACAATTTCTGGAGATGTGTCTATATTTCTATACATCTATCTAGCTATCTAAATTTACCCATCAAGTTAGCCTTGAGAGAATATGGAATAAATTGGCTTCTAAAGATACTGAATGGAATCTTTATTTTGAAAGTAAGGGGTTTCTTTGTGGGGAAAAACATGTAAAACTCCTATCAGATCTTACAATCAGGAAAATCATCCTGACTTTAGTGCTGTAATTCTTTGTATTTGAACATCATTAAATTACAGTCCAGTATTTAGTGGTATATACCTTAGAGGGGAGAAACTACGTATCTCTTGTGCCTTATATCTAGGCACTATAGGCAATATTAAGCATTTCTATATATGTTATAAACTAGTATCCTGTGAGATAGGTATAATTATGATCATTTTTAAGATGGAGCTATTGAGGCACAGAGAGGTTAAATACTTGCCTAAGGTTACACAGCAACTAAGTAGCAGAGCTAGGACACAAAGCTAAAAAGACAAAAAATAAAGGAGTTTTTCTGACTCCAGGTCTAGTGGTCTTTCCAGCCGAGCACAGTCAACAAATATTTGCGTATATTGCATTTAAAAAGCTGCACTGTACAGAGATACAGAAATAAATCCAACAAGTCCCTGCCCTTAATAAGCTTACAGTCTTACAGGAAAAACATACATGTAAACAACAAGTTATAAATACAAGCAGAAAAGTGGAAGAAGAAAAATGGATTTTGACTTTGGGGATTGAGGAAAAGCTTCATGGAAAAGAAATCATTGAAACCAGGTATTGGAGAATGTGTAGAGAGAAAACCAACAGAGGATAGATGAAAAAGACATTCCAGGCAAAAAGAACACAGCAGGAGCAAAGGCTCAGAGGTGATACATCACCAGACCAAAGGCTGCACTGTAAGGTGATCTTGGGCTGGAAAGCTGGATCTTGGATAGCATGTAAAGAACTTTGAATTTTCTTTCTGTTTCTTTGGAAATATAAAATAAACTCATCTAATTTTTAATTTGTGATGACATACAATCATTTTTCGGTAACCAAGGGTCTCTTAACCTGTGTGTTAAGAAAACATTGTGCAAATATATAAAATGACCATGCACAAATAATAGAAACAACCATGGAGAAACACCACTCTCCATGTCTACAGGAATTTGAACTTCCAAGTGACTTTCACAAATTTTCATTCCTTTCAGAAAATAATAGCTAATACATAAAGTGCTCATTCAATTCAGTATTAATTCATTCAAATCTCAAAACAACCCTTGAAGGTAGGATTATTATCTCCACTTTAAAGATCAGAAAACTGAGGCACAGAGAGGTTAAATAGTTTGCCAAGGTCAAACTCAGGTTTCACCCTTAGGTAGTCTGGCTCTTAGCCACTGTTAACCAGAGTCTGTGCTCTTAAGTACTGTTTTATATTGTCTGCTTATGAACCACTGCAGGAGGCTCACCTCCCACATAGCTGACATATGGGCCAGCCAGCCTCTGCTTACATGCTACCACTGGTCAGGCCATTCTGTTATAGCAGACCTGAGGTCTTCAGAGAGTCTTCCGTTATATTGCATCTGAGCCTGCCTCCCTATAACTTTGAACCAAGCATTTGAAGCCAGTTAGCAAATTCTATCACCCCAACCCCACTGTGGTAGCCAGAATGGTCCACCAAAGATGTCGATGCTCTAAACCCTGGAACATGTGAATATGTTACGTTACCTGGGAAAAGGCAAAAGGGACTTTGCAGATGAAAGTAAGGTTAAGGAGCTTAAAATTACAGAGATTAGCCTGGATTAACCAAGTCGAGCCAATCTAATCACATGAGCCTTTAAAAAGCAGAGAACTTTCTCCAACTGGAGGCAAGAGAGATGCAGCAGAAGGAGAAGTTGGGAAAGACTCAAAGCTTGAGAGGAACTCAACCAGCTGTTGCAGAAGGGAGGCCACATGGAAAGCATGAAGGCAACATTTAGGACCAAAGACTGGCCCCAGTTGACAGCCAGCAGAGAAACTGGGTCCTCAGCCCTACAACCACAAGGAACTGAATTCAGCCAACATGTGAATGAACTTGGAAGCAGATTCTTCCTGAGAGTCTCCAGTAAGGAGCACAGCCTTGCTAACACCTTGATTTTTAGCCTTGGAAGACCCCGATCTGAGGACCCAGTTGAGCCTACCCAGACTCCTGACCTACAGAAGTGTGAGACAGTAAATAGGTGTTGTTTTAAGCTGCTGCATTTATGGCAATTAATCATGGCAGCAATAGAAAACTAATACAATCACCAAGTCTCCTCTTCCCAATTTCATCACATATTCCTGACACCACAGGGTTTCCATCCTCTCACCATCAGTCTACCTCACTGGGTCATACTCCAATTTTTCTATGACTCTTTGGAAAATGCAATGCCTAGTGTCACCACCAGAGCCCACTGAGCAATTTACAATCACTTAAGAGTAGGATAAACCAGACATTGTGTACCTCCTGATGGGATGCAATAGGAAGTACACTGCAGGACCCATGAAATAGTCTTGCCAAAAATGTCTATAAACTGCATCTAATCAAACCTTTAGAGCTACTGCCAAGCAAATAAGAAATCTGGAGGATAGAGGAACAAGTAAATGGCACCACAAGAAAGCAACCAGAAAACCCCGAATATAAGAAAGGACAACTGACTTTTTTTAGGGAGACAATGAGAGAGAGTAATTGAGGGGAGACTCCTCTACTTTAAAAGAGATTGGAGAGACATTACAAACAAATGTAGTGAACTTTGGTTGAACGCCACTTCTAACAAACCAATTGTCTTCAAGGCAACCTGGGAAATTTGAATATGGACTGCATATTAGATGATAATAAGAAATCACTGTTAATCTGCTAGGTGTGATAATGCCATTGTGGTTATACAAGAAAATGCCCGTGTTTTTTAGAGATGCATACTGAAGTATTTAGGGGTGAAATGACAGGAGGTCTGGGATTTGCTTTAAAATACCCCAGCAAGACAGCTAACGGAGGCTAAAAGAAGCAAGTAGCAAAATGTTAATAATGGTTGAATTTGAGAGAGCGATATGTGGGCGTTCATGATATTATTCTCTCTACTTTTGTGTATGTTTGAAAGTTTTCATAATATGAATGTTCTTTAATATGTAATGCCCATAACTAAGCACGCACATGAGACATCAGCTTCTCTCTGAAGAGTTAGTGGGGCCATCACCATCCATGACCTGGACAGTGCATCTCTATTAACGTGGCCTACATGCTTCTTAGGTTTTTAACAGCTGCCCTACAGTACTAACACAACCAAAACAGTGCTTTCCCATTAATACCAATAGGTTCAGTCTTCCCCCAATCTGTCCTTTTGCAATCCTCTGAATTTAAATGAAAACTTTACATTTATTTTGGTTAAATATAATTTAACTAATTCAACCAATTGTTTCAAGCTGTCAAAATTTCTATAATGCTTTTCAGATTTATTGCATATATAAATTTACTAAGCAGACTTTTT
Source organism: Tapirus indicus (assembly GCA_031878705.1). Taxonomy (NCBI): domain Eukaryota; kingdom Metazoa; phylum Chordata; class Mammalia; order Perissodactyla; family Tapiridae; genus Tapirus; species Tapirus indicus. The sequence goes on along the minus strand of CM062942.1, from coordinate 114,554,374 downwards.
ATGGCATTTTTCCAATTATTGATATAGACCTGAATAGAATATGGTCAAGGACAAAGCCCTAAATATCTTTCTCCAATAATGACCATTCTCTAGAGAAAGGTAATAAAAGCTTACATTTAAATTTAGAGATTATAGACTTATAGATTACAACATGCTTTCACATACATAATCAAATTTAAACCTCACATCTAGCCTCTGAGTCGTTCCATTTTTACAGATGAATGAACCAAGGCTCAAAGAAATTAAGGACAAGCAACTTTTCTTGAGGCGATTGGACAACATTTAGAAGAAAGAAGTGAAGAAAAAAGATGTGTAAAAAGCATAGAGGTGTGTATATGCATGAAAGAGAGGTTACCCGAGGCATAAACAATTCAAGATGAGAAGATAGACAAAGGTAGAGATTCAGACCCTTCACCTGGAAGAAAGGAGTTGGTGGGAAAAAGATAGATCAGTTCTTTGTGCTAGCCAGCAGGGGGCACAGAACATTCACAAATCAATTTCCTCATCTGTAAAATGGGGTTAAGATCCAAACTTGCAGGTTTCTTGATAGAACTAGATGAGATCATGTATGTAAACCACGTGGCATTGATGCTAGGCCTGTGGTAGGCACTTAGTAAGTGTTACTTCTCTCTCCCCATCCCCCAATACCTTGACGCTTCCAGTGCACCAGAATCAGACTTCTTTTTTCTAAAGCTCTTAACTACCACACAAGAATAATATTATAATCCACCCCTTAGAGGTTCCCTATTGTTAGGTTTGTAACAAGAAGGGGAGGGGGTAAGATAATCTTTGGAGCTTAGGCTTTCTACCACAAACATTCTTCCTCTTATGTCTCTCCCCATTTTTCTCTCTGCTATTTTCCCCTTGTCTCCATTTGGCTCCTTTCCTGATGGTTTGTAGTGTTTGAAGACCATCAGAGCATATTCTTCATGTGCCCTTTAATATTGATCTCTTTTTATTTCATGTTTACAGTGATTAAAGCTTTTTTTCTGTTCATTTCCTCACTTGATTCTCATAATAATTTGATTTACTGAGGTGAAACAGGCAGACCAGTGGTCTGATCCACCACTGAACAGATAAGGAAACTGAGGCTCAAAGAGGTACACAACTTACCCAAAGTCACATAGCAAGTAGTGGTAGAACTGGAACAAGAACCAAGGTTGTCTGACTCGAAATCTTCCTGTACTTGAAATATGACACCAAGCCATCAACCGTGCATCGAAAGCCATGCATCAAAAGCCAAAAGGGCACCACTGAAAGCTACAACACAACCATTTTTTTCCTAGATAATGTTCATCACTTTCCATGAGGAAAATCCACATGATGTACTGGCCTCCTAGGCAAAAGCAAAACTAACGCATTCCTATAGGAAAGCCACAAACATTTGAGATGCAAAATGTAACTATTCTACTCAGATGGATAATCATTTTGGAGAAGGCTATTTCCATCATCATTATAAATGTTTCCAAATTTTTTTCTGTGCTTACAAAAAATGGTGCTCTGAATAATCTTTTTTTTTCCTTTGTACTATGTTGCATTCTGCAGATATTTTTCTTTAACCCTGTTTCTAAAAGGACCTTTCAGAAATTAATGTCTGGAGTAAGATTTACTTTTAAGATGTGAATAAAGTAGGACAGTCTTGGGTCCTTTAGGTCAGTCCATCAAGTATCAAGTCCAATATCTTCTGACATAAAAATTTGCTCAGCATATCTTTTCATATTAATGGGAAAAATAAGAATGTGGCTACATGAACCAATATTTAATCTTTTCTGGTTTTATTTTCTTCTGTTATAATGATTAATCTCTTACTGGAATAAAGTAACTCTGAGGTCATTGCATGTGGATATAATATTCTCAAACAAAATATTTTTACTAGTATTGTACCTAGTTTAAAATAATTGTGAATAGCATTGAGTTTTCCTTGAAAGAATGGAATAAGTATTAAAGGATCAACAGTATTCATGCAAATATCCCATTCAATGGCTGTGGCAATGGGTAGTTTGATAAAGCCCTCTCCATGGAAAAGAATAGAACAAAAAAACGGACCTGTGTATCCATGAAAATTTTAGTACATGGTGAAGGGAGCACTTAAAACCAGTGGGGGAAAATGGGCTTTTCAGGAAATGGTGTAAGGACAATTGGATATTCATTTGAGAAAATAAAATAGTTAGATCCCTATGTCATACCATATGCAAAAATAAATTTCAGATGGTTAAAAGAATTAAATATAAACATAAAAATATTTAATATTATATGAAGATATAGGAGGATATTTTCATATTCTTAAGGTGGGAAAGGCCTTCTACAGCAAGACAAAAATTCCTAAGTCATAAAATACAAAATAAGCAAAGCTGATTACATAAAACTTTAAAAATTTCGTACATAAAAAAACACAATAAGCAAAGTTAAAAGGCAAGTGACAGATCATCAAAAACATTTGCAACATATGTAACAAGTAATTGATATCCAGAGTATATAAAGAGTTCCAATGAATCAATAAAAAACAAAAAAATAAATAAGTGATATGAACAAGCAATTCACAGAAAGGGAAATCCAAATGGCCAATAAACATATGAAAAGATGTCAAAACTCAGTAGTAAACAGAACATTTTAAAATAAAATAATGAGAGACTAATTTTTATATTCATCAAATTGGGAGCAATTAAAAATTTATAATATCCATTTTGGACAAAGTTGTAGGGAAAGGGCATCCATACACTATTGGTTGTAATGTAAATTGATTCAGGCACTTTGGACGGAAATATGGCAATATTTTAGACATGCATAGCCCATGACACAACAATTCCACTTCCACAGTTACCCTGGGGAAATATTGATACGCATGTGCTAAGGATGGCCCAGGATGTTCACTGAGACATTGTAAACAAGAGTAAACAAATTGGAAACAACCTATATATCCATCAGTATAGAAATGGTTAAATAAACTGTAGCACATCCACATAATGGAATACTATACAGCAGTTTAAATGGAACAGGTTTGTTTTTTTTTAAAAAAAGAAGAGGGGCTGGCCCCATGGCATAGTGGTTGGGATTGGTGTGCTGCGCTTCGGCAGCCCGAGTTCACAGATTCGGATCCCAGGCGTGGACCTACACCACTCATCAGCCATGCTGTGGCATCGACCCACATACAAAATGGAGGAAGATTGACACAGGTGTTAGCTCAGGGCAAATATTCCTCAAGCAAAAAGAGGAAGATTGGCACCAGATGTTAGCTCAGGGTGAATCTTCCTCAACAAAAAAAAAAGAAGAAGAAGAATGTAGATCTATGTGTGGCAATAATGCAGGATATCCAAGATATATTGTTAGATTAAAAAGCTATTTACTGAAGAATATATAGAAAACAGTTGCTTTTATATTAAAAGATTATTATATATGTGTATATGTACATATGATTTTGTAAATGCAGAGAAAAATGTCTGAAAGGAGACGTAAGAAACTGTCATTGTGATTACTTCTGGAGAATGGGTTTGAGGCAAAGTATTATTGGTATTATTAGAAGCTTTTTATGATGAGAATGTTTTCATTTGGTGGTGCTATAATTTTTTAAGTGGTAAAAGCACTCAGTGCAAATGATGCTACAACCCCCTAAGGAGGTATACCCACTTCCTTCCTCAGTTGAGAATAACTGAAGTAAAAGGGGAAGAAAGGGGAAGTCTCTAGGGACACTTGAAGCCTAGAATCCATTCTTCATAATGAAGCACAATGGCAGCAAGCCGTACATGGTAATTTCAATCTCTCCCTACCCCTGCCCTAGCATATCTTTTTTAGCCTACTCCTTTAGAATAGGACATTGATTCAAGTAGATCCTAGTGTAAAATGCAAATGTGTCACCTACCAGAGAGTAAGCTCCATGGGGTCAGAGACCACATCCTGTCTTAGTCATCTTAGTGTCCCTGATTTAGCACAGTCCTTGGTACCTGGATGTGCTTGCTAAAAAATAGCTCTAACCTAACTGTATCTGTGTCCCTTTCATTTATTGCCACAAACAATTCTGTTCTAGCTTTAGCACATTTATTCAACAGATACTTATAAGGTGCTTCCTATGTGCCTGGCACTGCACATTAAATATTTTATATGTAAATGTTGAATGAATAAATGAAAAAAATCTTATTAGCATCCATTAACACAATAGCATCCAAGCGTGTTCATTTATAAGCTTAGCTAGCTGACTGACAGGAAAGGAAGAGAGAAATGGGGCCATAGCACAATACACAAGGACTGAGGGAAAGGAGACCTCAGTGACCCAGCCTGGGAGGCCACAAGAGGAGGGGCTCTAGCCTGGAGGCAAATCCTTTTCCTAGCACCTCATTATTGATACCGTGAGCAGAGTGACACATAGTCCTTCACGTACATATTCATTCGACAACTTACTGAACACTTACTCTGGCTAGAAGCCTCAGTCTCTGCCCTCGAGGAGAGCGTATGGTGGGGAGTGGAATGGAAGGAGTGTGGCTTTGAGTCAGGTTAAAAATATTGTGAGTTGGGAGATCCCACGCCAGTTGCCCGACCTCTCTGAGCCTCAGTGAAATGGGATGGCGACACCTGTGACAGAGAGTTATTTTGCAGTTTTAAAACACTCTCTTACAAAATGGCCGGTACTTAGTAGGTGTTAAGTAATTGATAATTATAATCATTATTGACCTAACAGCCTTAAAACCTTACACCCTAGTTGGGGTGAAGGTAGGAAAAGGGAGAAGATACTGAGATGATTACCTCTAATGCAAGGCAGAGTGAAATATAAGCTACCATTGAGAAGGGGATCACAAGATCGCAGACCAGAGGAAAACATAATAATTTCTAATTAACCGTGGGGATTGGGGAAGGCTTCCCAGAGAATATGGCATTTCACGTTGAGCCTGAGAGGATGAGAAGGATTTCCACAGGTAGGAAGGTGGGAGATGTGTGCCCGTGCACTCCCTTGCCCTATAAACACAAAGGTATTCCTGTAGCAGACACAGAATGGAACTGGTTAGGGCGATAAAGCAAAGGAGAGAGACAGAGTTAAGATTATGTCTCTATAACAGCAAACGCACATTTTGGCAGCGAATAAATGGATCATCATGAATCAGTTGCTTGATCCAGACTCAGGTGAATAAAATAAACAAAGAATTGGAGCTGAGTATCAGGATAAAATCATTTTACTAGAAAGATGGTTTTGATTGTGACACAATCTCCAAAGGAAAAGAATCCTTTGCTCGTGCATTCCATTAACTAGAAAATGTCTTGGGTACATCTGAATCTTTTGATTGCCCGATTGAATGAAAAGTCTTAAAACAGGAATGGAGAACACTCCCTTGGAAATTGTGCTCTGGCAGTCTAGACAGTAGCCCTGCCCATGTACATTTCAGCATTTTGTACAACAAACATAATCTAAATCTTATTGCATAATTGGACTCTGTACTATATAATGGCTCATACCCAAACTGTCTCGTGGGTGTGCACTGCCCAGCTGGATTTCAGGCTCTCTGAGGTCAGGAATACTGTTATCGGTCCTTCTCAGAATTCAGCACCACCCTAGGCAGCAAGTCTCCTGGGTTTCTCCACTCAATCATCTCTCCTGTCCTTCCAAGTCTTCACTATTAGGTGATAAATTTGAGTGAAAACAGGACCTGATTTGTAATTAGCTGATTTGTAATTGTTTCCTGGGTTGCTGATTTTAGCCCGAGTTTATAATCGTCAAGTGAACAGAAAATAGCATCAATTTTTGGCTCCTCTACAATATGCGGCAACAGATTTTTCTCTAAGATCCAAAGAGGAGTGAAAATGTGGCATTTGAGCAAATTCCTAGGGGTGCAATACCCCCAAAGTCACATAATGTGACCAAACTCAAGAGCAGAGAGGGGTTGCTTTATACGATCAGGTTTGGGTCATGCCAAAGGCCTTCCTGCAGCCCCGAATCAAAATTGTGCCTTGTGGCCGGTTACTAACCTGTGAGCCTGGAGAGAAAACCAGCTCCCCTCTCGCCTGAAGGAGCGGTCTATGTTATGTCCTACAGTCCTCTGCCAGTGGCTGCTGGGAGGGCCAAGTAGGGTCCCTGAACATTCCTGTAATGGAACTGATCGGCGAATCAAAGGGTGTGGCTTGGAGGAGGGGGTCAGAGTGTGACTTGTCAGTTGTGAGAAACCATCTTTTAGCCTCCTCCTCTTCTTTTCCAGAGGGTTGACTGCACCTTTAATTAACTGTGGAAACTTGTCACATGGGAGCTTCTTAAAAATGCAGAATCACAGGTTCCCCCTTTAACAAGATCCCCAGGTGATTCACATGCACAATGAAGTTTGAGAATCCCTGCATGAAGTCCTCTGAGCCTGTTTCCTCTTCCGTTAAATGCAGTTGAGGACACCAACCTATCTGAGACTGGCTGTGGATAGCAAATGAGACAACCTGGGGCAACAGTGTACTGGAACCATTTGTTAAATTTCCAGGAGTTTTGTGGGCCAGTTGTTAAGCCGTTGGTAGTGTGAAATCGGGCAATGGTGGGAGAATTTGCAGACCCTACAAATCTGCAGACCTTACAAACGAGGGATTTTCGTTTATTTTTTAGAGTCTCGCTTTATCTGCACTCTACTATAAGGGCCTGAAACAGGTGAAAGCCAAGACCCTTGGGCTGGGAGTCTGCCCGCATCCAGCATGTGAAGGACACTTGCAGGTCCCTATGAGTTTTCAGAAGCAGGGCCCCTAGCTTGGGTTTGGCCCTAGGTTCTGGATACCAACACAGGGGAGCTAAGGGCACCAAAGGCCAGGCTTCCCAGAATCGACCAGAGCCTCTCCATTTGGGCTCCCCTCCAGTTCCTTGGAGCCTGTACTTCACAGCTGGAGCTCATTACTGTATCCCTCACCAGTTAGCAGCTCAAAGGCCTTGTTCTGTTAAACTGCAGAGGGTCTGCACTTTGGCAGCAAAGGAAGCCAGGCCCAGCACAGCGCCACTGGGCCTGTCCGAGGAACCTTTGAAAACAAGTTTTCAAATCATTAAGGAAATGAAAATGACAAACAACCTGTGAGAGAGGAACAAATCTGCCTGCTAGCCAGCTTACCTAACGCGCACGGCGCATTAATGGTACATTAAGATCACACCAAAAAGAAAGAAACATTCAGCCAGGCAGCTCTCCGGTTCACACAGGGCAAAGATGAACTATGTGGCTGTGGAACATTCGTACGCTTCAACATCTTTGCAAGATGATGATCTGTTTCTCAGAGGTACCATAAGCATTTTGTGATCCTGAGGTTGCTATGGTGGCTGCTTTTGTGTTGAATAACAAACTACTATATAAACTTGGGCAAATCTGCATAAAATATGTCTGGCCTATGGCTCCGTGGCTCTCTAACTCACACACCCTGATCGGTAATGGAAGAAACATGCTTGGACACACAGCAATGGGGCATGGACATATGTTCTGACAGTAAAGAGGTTTCTCAGGTAGTTTCAAGTGGGCTATTTATTTCCCTCCAGCTAAGCAGCCACTGATTGCCAGCACACCTTTTCGGGAATTATTTTGCAAGCCTTTTAGGACCAAGACTAAGATGAGGAGCACTTGTTATTTTTCAGATAATACAAAGCACAGCCTAGAGAGCCTGTTTCCATTTTGATGTACAGAAATATAATACTCTTCTTTTACGCACATTCAGTACATATTTGTGACAAAATGATGTTTTAATATAAAATACAACCCCTGAAACTTACCACTATATTGTTTCTCTGTCTTTTATCTCTTGCCTCTCTGAGCCACAACATTCCATGGAATCCAGAATTATATTATCACAGCCCAACTTCCTTTTGTTCAAGCAGAGCACATTGCAGTTCTCCGAAAATAATGCAACATTGTCAGTTCCAAGCACCTCCCCACTTCCACCCCCCATCCTTTTTGGGTGCTATTATTTTTCATTAAAAAGTTGCAGTTGAACACAATGCATATCGACTTGGAGCTAGTTTGCAGCCTATGCAAAAGGGGTTTGAAGGGTGCCTCAAGCATATTTCACAGACCCCTGGCTCCTTCCTTTATGTCAGTCGATGACCAGGATATGACAGTTTCCCAGAAACAAGATAACTACATTCCAGTTTTCACAAAGCAGTATCATGTTATTCTGTAGTTTTTTGTCCTGATGTCCAAGATAACACCTAAGCCACGAACATTTTACTCCCTTCTGGAAATGCAGCCAACCAACAGTCCACACAAAGGCAACCTCCAGCTGGGAAAGCCACTCTCATCTCAGAGGTGAGTGGAGTATGGCAATGAGTCATGAGAGTTTACAAATGGCAAAACCAGGAGTCTGGGTTTCCAAATGATATTAAAGGATCTCCCTAACATCAGTGAGACTTGAGTGGGATTGAACTCCAGCTCAGTACCAACTACAACAGGGAAAAGTGTACAGGCGGTTCTGATTTTCCCGTTGCATTCTTTCAGACAGCCAACTTTTACAGAGGGTATCCACATGATTGGAGCCTGGGATTTCACTTGGCCTCGAGCCACCAGCAGTAACACACGTCTAAGGACTCACAGCTGCCTCACTAGTGGGCTTCCAGCACCTCCACTGCAGATGTGGGCTTTCCAGGCTGTGCGATGTCTGCATCTCAAGCTTCCGTGAGAGAGAGGGCTAGAAAGAGAAAGGACTGGATGGATGTGAGCTCCAACAAGTGCCTACTCACAGGTGTAAGGACATCTAGGAAGCAGGCCAGGCTAAACCCTACACTGCTAGTCATTAGGCAGGTTTTCCAGGGTAGCAGCCTCTGACTGACTCCTGTTGGTCCCAATTTCACCCCTCCAAATCCAGGTCAGCCCCCAAGCTATGGGCAAAGGAACTTGACCTTGGAACTAATCGCTGCCCACCCCCAGCAAAGCTTGGGAAAATTCCTGAGCCACTTCTTTTTCAAGAGATTAAGTCAATCAACTGGAAATTTCTAATGATAAGCAAATTATAATCAAGAATGGGCCTTGCCCCTTATCTGAAATGTCATGGTAGCATCTGAAAGCTGGAGGGTCAGCACACTTTCCAGTACAGAGGGCAAAGGAGATCTGAGGTCTAGTTCTAGCATGTCACTGACACACTAGCCTACTTTTGGCAGGTCACTTTTGCTCTCTGTGACGCAGTTTTCCCATCTGCACAAGAAGGAAGTTGGATTAGGCCACTTCCAAGTTCTGATATTGAGTGATTCTGTGCTGCACACACTGGGTTTACAGCTAGGCTACCCCAGATGGTTATTAGAAGGTTCTCCTTCTTTCTGCCCTGTGCCCATCTCAGACCAACTTGCTATAATATAAGAAAAGAGTCATCAATAGGCTGGTGGCAGCAAGAAGCAACAAGCTCAGCCCACACAGCAAGAACATTTGCCACTGTATGGTATTTTCTCAGCTAAACAGATTCCAGACACATCTGCACAGCACCTAAGACACAAATCAACAAGGAAACATATGAACTTCATGGGTGGCCTTCTCGAGATGTTCAAAAACGTTCTAGGATATAAACTCACCAGGGCTACCCCCACTCCCATCCCCTGAAAGGCAGAGGATCCCTTTAACACCAGGCCCTGCCTTGGCTGCAACAATCCACAGCCAATCATTAGCCACCTCATACCCTAAAATCAACTCAGCTCTACCCCTTAAGTCCTAGAGCTTCTTGGTCCCAGGCCAGTGTATGAATTCTCTCCTAGCCACAGCCACATCTAAAACAATAGGTGGGTGTAGAGCCTGCCTATAAGAAGCAAAGATCTGAAGTCTAGTTCTAGCTATGTCACTGACACCCTAGCTGACCTTTGGCAGGTCACTTTTGCTTTCAGTGACTCAGCTTTCCCATCTCTATGAGAAGGAAATTGGATTAGATGACCTCCAAGGCCACTTTCAGTTGTGGTATTGAGTGATTCTGTATTGGAGGATATGCCTCAGGCACGAAGGAGGGGCACGCGGACCCTGGCCTAGAAGTCAAGAGGCCCAAGTTCTAGTTCCACCTTTGCCACTTACTAGCTGTGGTTGTCCAACTTGTTCAGATGGCAAAGGACCTGGAAGTCATCGGGACCTTTGCGGCACATCATAAAATAGTGACAACCATTTTGCCTGCAAAAGCTTTTGGCTTTATTATATGTGTACGTGTCTTTGTATCAAAATAACAATAACAACAACATCAGTACCCGAAACATTTTAAAGAAATTATGTATTATTTCCAAGTTTCTATTCTACTCATTTGCTAGTTCCTTTCTCATTTTTTCATCTACAAAAAATCATCTGCACAAGGCTTTACCTGATCGTTTCCCTGTTTCCGCCCACCTCCTGCCCCATTACCAGTCTCCCACTCATTCTGCCAGCTACTCTGACCTTCTTTGAGTTCCTAGAACATTCCTAACATGCTCCCTCCTCAGGGCCTTTGCACTTGCTGTTTTCTCTGCCTGGGATTATCCTCCCTTTCACTTCTTTCAGGTCAAATGTCACCTTCTCGGAAGGGCTTTCCCTGGCTTCCCCACCAAATATTCCAATCCCTGTCCACACTTCCTATCCCCTTTGCCCAGTTTTTTTTCTCCTTAGCTCTTATCACTGACATATCATCTATTGTACCTATTTATCTTATTTATAATCTCTCTCCCCCACTAGAATGTAAACTTCACGAGGGTAGGGATTTTTGTCCGCCTTTTTCTTCACTGCTGTTTCCCCGGTGCCAAAAATAGTGTCTGGTACAGAGAAGGCACTCAGAAACTATGTTTTGGATGAAGGAACAAATAGTAGCAGGCACTAAATGTTTAATAAATGTTTATGGAAGAAAAAATGTAAAATTGAAAAAATATATCAACAATCTGCAAACTGGGAAAAGCTTCCACTATTGTCACTAAGCAGCTGACACTTCAGCCCAGCTCGGGAAACCCCAGTGATGCTCAGGAGGGAGTTTGGAGCCCTGAGTGTAAATGCCCTCTCTCCATATTGTATGTTCTGACTTGGATTGGCTAATCCTGTCAGCTGCCTTCCCAGTCCCTAATCTACACTTCTGTCTGGAAACATCCAGTGATATGTCAGAACACAGAGTCTTCTAGAGATAAAAGTAACCACAGAGAATGTTCCTGAGCGCCAGGCTCCGGGCTTGAACATATTTCTGGCACTATCACCTTATGAGATGAGTACTGTTTATCCCTGTTTTTCAAGTGAGGAAACAGCCTCAGCGAGGTTGTTTCTTGCCCAAGTACCCACAGCTAGAAGTGGTAAAGGGAGGCTTTAAATCCAGGTCTTACACGCTAAGCTCTACCCTCCTTCTCTCTTATCTCCCATTGTCTGCCTCTTTCCTGCTATTTAAAGTTCTCTTCCCCACCCTGCACCCCCAAGCCTGGACATTTGTGTTTGGGGATTAAAATATGTAGATGTGACCACAATGATGCGGATATTTGACAACTGCAAACAGTCTATTTCTCTCCATAGGCAGAATTAACAAGGCTGGTGCAAGCGAAGAAAAATCAGACAGAAAAAAAAACAGTGTTCAAATTCAGACTCAGTCAGTTTACTGGAGCAAATTACATAATCTGAGCCCCAGTTTCCTCAAGTACAAAGAAGGATACTATCAACTTCACAGCATTGGCATGAGTATGAAATGAGATAAAATTTAGGACTGGGCCAATCCCAGTGCCTGGCATCTAATAGCAGCTAAGTAAATGCTGATTTTTTTCCTGCCTTTTAAGCCTCGGATATGAGCATCCTCTCCTTTGTAGTTACTTCCAGCCTCCAGGACACTGCTGTGTGAGCCGTGGGGGAAAGAGAACTTCTCCACCTCGAGGGAAGATCTGCTTTTCCCTTTTTTCATTTGCTTTCCCTGTCACTTTGATGGCCCTTATATGAGAGGTATGGAATTTCAAGAAGTGGAGATGACCTAAAAAAAATCAGACTCTTCTTAAAAAGGAGAATGATCCGGAAATCCATTATGTTGTAATGAAGAATGCTTAGCGTTTCCCTTTTTTTTTGATAAATGACAAATGACCATTCAGATCTTAATTGTGCTGATCCTGGATGAGATTAGCTAATAAAAATTAACATCATGAAAAGCAACTCATGTCAATTAAAAATGAAAAAAAAAGATTAAACCTAATACAGAATCTTTTCTATGAAAGATATGTTTCAAAATTTTTAGTTTCATTTTGTTGCCATGGTACCATCATTTCTAACTATTTTCAGTTATCCTCAAATACTCAGTAGGGTCAAGTATAGCCTATGATATCCAATTGTTTTCCCAGGCTTATTTAAAAGCATCATTCTGTAAATGCAACTGAATGTTTGCAGACATCTGAAGATTAATACTGAAATGAAAATATTTAGCAAAATATCTATCCTGAGATAATGCCATAATAATAACACTTTGAATTTATCCAGTGCCTTTGTTCTGAGCAACTCAAAGGGCTCTGAAACCATTATCTCATTAATCAAAGAGCACATTCCTAAGCTAGAGTATCACGATGTGGCTGCTTAGCGGTGTCAGCAGTTCCACTCTGGAAACCACATACTGTTACGAGAGGATTATTGGAGCAAAATGAAATGATACAGGAAAAAAAACTCCCAACTATCTCAATGTGCAAGTCCTAATATAAACCATGTTCTCTATCAAAGTACTGTCCCAGGATTATACTAATGTTTTCTATGTTCCCAGCACAGATATTAGGAAAGAATGCTATCATTTCCCGAACCAGTAATGCCAAGTACAGTGGAAATAGCAGAGACCGAGGTCAGGAGGCCTGGTTCTTGTGGAGGCTCTACCTTTAACTTACTGGGTGTCCTACTACGTGTTCTTTCCCTCTCTGGACTGACCTTTCCTTGCCTGGAAAAAAGAAGGTGGAATGGACCAGTGCCTTTTATTCTTGTCCTGACAATGAAATGCTTTCCACCAAACAATGGGAATCCTCTTATCATTTTTTATCAGTCTTCTATGTAGGTATCTACAAGATTTCATGGAAAAAAATTAAAAGTCCCTATTCCCATGTTCATAGCAGCATTATTCACAATAGACAATAAGTGGAAGCAACCCAAGTGTCCATTGGCAGATGAATGGACAAACAAAATGTGGTATATCCACACAATAGAATATTACTCAGCCTTAAAAAGGAAGGAAATTCTGACACATGCTACAACATGGATGAACCTTGAAAACATTATGCTGAGTGAAATAAGCCAGTCACAAAAGAGCAAATATTTTATGATTCCACTTATATGAAATATCTAAAATAGAAAAACTCATACAGACAGAAAGTCAAATAGTGGTTACCAGGGCCTGAAGGAATGGGAGCTATTGTGTGATGGAGACCAAATTCCAGTTTTGCAAGATAAAAAGAATTCTGGAGATGAATGGTGGTGATGGTTGCACAATAATGTGAATGTACTTAATGCCACTTCAAAATGGTTAAGATGGTAAATTTTATTTTATGTGTATTTTACCACAATTAAAAAAAATTTTAAAGTCCCACTACTAAAGACCAGTTTGAAAGTAGCAAGGCTAGTAAAATCCCTTCCAGATTTGAAGTATATCTATGTAAATCTGAAAACAAAATAATATCTTAACCAAAAAAAAGTGATTCCTTAAATTTCACTTTGTTACTGTTGAAAAATTGAGTCAATGGCTGTGCATAGCAAAGGAAACTCCCATTTCTCCATATTATCAAAGTGGGTTTGTGCTAACAGAAAACTGCTCTCCAAAATTTTGCAGAAAGGGCTCTTGGTCACTGCTGACTTCCTTGCAGAGGGATAGTGGGCCCAGTGATTTATTTCATATCCAAGTGACCAGTGTACCAAGTTGGAAGGAGCGAATGTGAGTCACTATTTTTTTCCAAAGTTATTAGCTTAGAAGATAAGGAGACGAGGGCAGGTAAAAATGGGATTCACACTTACTTGAGAGCTAAAATGGCATATAGTTATGAAGTAAGCTTGCTTTTTGGGGACACTTTAGCTAGGAGACAATTTGAGTCTTGCTGGAGCTGCAGCATACTTCTCCTAGTCCTTCCATCCATGCCTGAGGCCAGACAAGACCCAAACCCACCTCTGAGTGAAGGAATCGGGGTCCTTTGCCCATGATTTCAGTCCATACTATCAGTCTAAATGTAAGCTTCACTACAGAAGGGGAGGTGAACCCTGTACCTATAATGATAAACCTAGCTATGGGGTTACCTTGTCCACCATCACCCAAATGTGAAAGAAGGGACTGAAGCTCTCCCTTTGGTCCTAGTCTATTTTCCCACATTGGAAAAAAAAAAAAAAAAACCTTGCAAACAATTCCCACTGGAAAAAAAGAAAATTGTCACAAAAATTCAGGCCTGGTTGTGGCTGGGGCAGAGGAGGGGGATGGTCCATAATGGAAACTTGGAGAAGGGGAAGGAGAGAAAGGAAGGGACAAAAGTATTTGTCTTGTTCTCAGAGTAGGAGAGGGCCAGGTTACCAGGGTCTTTATATTCAAGCTTCCGTATTGAGGGACTGGTTGAGGAAGGGCCCTGTAGTAATGCACTTCCTCAGAGGGGAAGGCTAAAGGTTGCCATGGGAACCCTGGTTCCGTATCTCTCTGACTTGGATGAATGCATACAAGTTGCCTAGCTGGAGATTTTATATTAATCACTACATGTCCTTTAGGAGAGGATTTGAAGAGTTCTCTTTAGCAGATGCATTTCAAAACAAAGCTAATTTCTCACTGAAAGCTAACTGTGTGAAAACCAGTTTGTTTAGAAGCATGGTGGAAAGGCTAGATGAGGAATTAGAAAACTTGGGTTTCAATCTTTGCTCAGTCATTTGCCAGCTGTGAAAGGGTGAGAATACTACAACTTCACTGGGCCTCAGTTTCCTCATAAAACAAGGATAACAACACCTCCCCTACAGGGTTGTTTCCAGGCATTCTCCCAACTTAGAAAAGCAAAGGTACTGTATGGCCAGAAGTACTGTGCCCTGCCCCTGGGAGTGATAGAGAGCTACTCCAAGGGATTTTGTGTCTGACTGTGGATATAAGTACGAAGACAAGCTCACGAACATTTTCTTTCACAGATCCTGAAATCAGGAGGGAATTCTCACCCTTTCATTTGATAGATGAAGTTCTGAGGTTAAGTGACTTGCCCAAGGTCACACAGCTACAACGTGGTGGAGCTGGGATTCAAACCAAAATCCATCTGACTCCAAGTTCAGTGCTCTTTTCTCCCTACCAATTAGGTGTAAGAAGAAATGAGCCCGAAAAAGAAGCTTCTCCACCTCGTAATTCCGGGAAGGAAAAGCAAATTTAAAAAAAACCACCTGTATCGGCTGTGTTGGCAATGTGCACACAAATCAGCATGGATGCAGCAGACGGTCTCAAGATTTCCAGATCAATTTAACACCATTTTCCTAAAAAGCACAGTATTTCTAAAATGGTAGGTGAAGTGGATCAAATAAAGTAGAAAGAATATCTCTAGTTAACCGGATTTGTTTAGGTAATTTTACAGACAATTTCCATTTTTTTCCTCTTCTGCAGCTTCTGTACTCTCATTAAAAAGAAAAAAATCTCCTCTTAGATATTTGCATGTCTCAGGACAAATGCCCTCCTAATATCTCCAAAGGCACACAACATCAACTAGCAAATCTGTACAAAATTGCATACAATTGGCTCCACGATAAGAAATACTTGTTTAATGTGGTTTGTTTTCTTCCTAAATAAAAAGAGCCCATCTGTAGCCATCAACCGGTTTGAAAGACAGACCATCATTGCTTATTCTGTTTTGATATTTCTCTACACTTTAAAATTTGCTGTTCCTTTCCCATGGCAAATCAAAGGTTTTATACAAAATCCTTCACGGCTAAAGTAAAGCCTTAGTTATACATCTTTCTATTCTCTGATGATTAGGGCTGTGTTTTTGTTATGGTAAATAAGTATCTCATAGAAGTTCAGAAGGTCCTTTTTAGTAATCGTTTGCAAAGTCTCTGAGGAAAATAGTCTCTTCCTAACCTTTATTTCAGACCTACGTGATTCTTTTCCCCGGTAATCCTTGCACCAAGTAGCACAAGATAAGCTTTGTAACAAAGTTGGATGAGTTGGACTAACTCTTAAGTAAATGAGTGGCCTTTTCAAGAAGATACTCGTGTTGGAGGAGAAAGATGTTCTGCACAATTAATGTTTGCAAGAGGGTCATTGAGTAGGTCAAATTTTAACTGGTGGCAATATATCACTCAACATCCAATGGCGAGCTGATGAAAGCATTTGATTGGCCTCAGCCATATGAACCCAAAGCCAGGAATTTCTGAACCTTGCAAGGAGAGAGGAACAGTGGGAGACAGCCTCTAAAACAGCTGTAAAATGTAGCAGCTCTCAACTTCCAGCAATTCCACCCTTTTAAAACTGATGGCTAGATGAGCAAGTACTTTTTAGCCAGCCACTCTTCACAAATCTGTTGGCCAAAAGAACATTCCTGTGTACAGTACAAGAGATTCAAACATTTTAATCTAATTCTGTACCTGAGCTGATTCAAGTCATTCAGAGCCTCAGTATAGCTGGATCAGTTAGCTCCCCCCCACCGACTCTCACAGAAAGATGAAAATCAACACAACATGAGGATGCAAACTTGTAGAATGTCAGAGCTGGAAGGGAACTTAGATTTCAGGTCGAACCCCTTCTCTCAATTTTTCAGATGAGGAAATCGAGGCCCCAAAAGGTGACTTGCCAGAGCACACAAAACCTTCCTCCTAACTCCAGACATTTAATATTTAGCCAGTTTTTATCCCATTTCCAAATGGAAAATGCCAAGACTTTTGGTTTAATATTAAAACTAACTCTACCTACTACATAGTTTTGTTTCGAGGAGCTGCGCGTGAAAGCAAAGTCCTCCGCCCCCTACCCCAACCCCCACCAGACTCCCCAGCTTAACAGTTCCTGTTTTCTCACTATGCCCTTCCAGCTTTCTCTGTCTCCTCCCCTCCATAAGGGTAGGTCCAATTACTTGGTAGCCCACTTAGCATAGCAAAGAGCCGCAGTACAGAAATGTTGTGTGGAAAAACCAGAGGGCCCCCAGTTGATGCTTTGTTCCTCCCAGCTGTGCTTACTTCCCTAGCAGAGCTGCAAACCCCACTGCTGTGGCTTCCCCTGGGTTTGGGTCAGACCCCGGGGATACTATTATTACATAATTTTGCATTGTAGCTCAAGGTAAAAAATGTAATGAAGGAGAAAGCCTACACCTCTCGTTCTGTTTCCTTCATTGGAAAAGTGGGTGTCATCATCCGAGCTGTTCTGTGAACTGGGCCTTGCCCAGGACAACAATAGGCTTCTGAGGACAAGGTGATTAGGCTGGCAGTGCAGTGTGTTTGATTAGCGCCAACCAGCCCTTTGTGGAGGGACAATATCAGGCCATACAGTAACAAGATCACGTCTTTTGATTTGGGTTCGCTCCCTCTGTTGATACAATCCATTATCCTGTTTGCCTTTCTTACTACACCAAGGCATTGCACCAGGGGCTTCAAGGATTTTTTCTGTAATAACCTCCAAATCCCTCAGCACCTGCCTTCTGCCAAAGAACTTCCCTCTTCACATCGGTGCTTTTCTTTGTCCTTTCAACATCACTTTGAATAGTTAGGTAAAGCTATACTCCCATCCCAAGGAGAAAGAAAACTAGGGCGACAACTATAGGGCCTCATATTTCATAAGAAACAAAATTAGGGGGAGCAATTGAGTTACTGTTTGCTTAACCCTTTCCCTGCTGCCCTTGTCTTAGTTTCAGTGGACCATCTTTTCAGCCATTTAAATAGATTTGTTGAAGAAAGGAAGACAAGTTCCAGAGCTTGCGGCAGCAGCCGAGATTCATTAATGAGATGTGCCTTCATAAAGGCAACTACCATATACATTTTTTTTAAAAAACATAGAAACAGTATGATGCCGCATATCTCAGTCCCCTAAATCACCCAATTTCTGAAGCAGAAAAGGCACCCACCCCAAATTTGTCCAGACTCTCCAAACCTCCATTATAAATCACGTAAGATGAATGGAATCTCTTGGATTTTAAAGGTCCCTTCCCACCTTTGAAAATGTGTTCACATTTGAAAGGTGTTCACATTTGAAAACATTTCACATCCAGCAACTTTCAGAAAAATACATGCCAAAGGAAAAAATCTTGATGAGATCATTCATGGCATTTGCTGATAGAACTGGCTTGTTGGTAAGAGACCAGAGAATATCAGGAATCAGGACTTGTGAGAAATGAATGGGTTGTGTTTTTGTGCGGACTGGCAAACCCCCTTAAACTCTGGCAGAATTCGCATAATGCAGTATCTTGTTTCCCCCCCCCCACCCCTTCCCTAGCATCTTATTTATGTTTATGCAAGATACTCCTGCTTAATTATGATTCATCCCAATTTGGACTATAAATAGAAGGCAACTTAATAATTTAGGGGAGAAAAAAGACCTGAGTCCTTTCCTCCTCCCTTCATTCCTAGGTCAGCCGGCTCGTTTATGAATTAGTGCTCGAGCGGCCTGAATAGCAGAGAATGAATGTTTGACTAAATCCTCTAAGTATGAAAGCTCTTCACACCATTTGGTCTTGAACTGATCCAATAGCGAGGTGTAACCACTAGTGACAATAAAGCGCCATCTGGCAAAGTGAACTCTAGGCAAACAATGACAAGCAGAAGTGAAAAGAATTGCAATGATTTCCACAAACATGTGAAATACTATAAACTGTGGGACTTAGCAGCTTCCTCCCGAGGCAAGTAAACAAATGCAACACTTCGGCGGCGCTGATGTGTGGGGCTCCGTCTCTGGGAGCCAGCTAGGCTCCATTTGCATTTAGCTAGGGAAAAAATGTATGCAGATTGGCGAACAAAAAAATATATAAGCACTACTAACCAGACGTCACTTTTCTTCGCTCTTTACTGTCAGGGTGATGTACTGGAAGTCTTTATTTCTTTCAGCTTGGGCCTCTCGGTGCCTCATTCTCCTTCCAGCCTGTTCTCATGCCTTTCTCATCACCTGCTGAGGCCTTGATCACGGACAGAGCAGACGAGCAGCGGGGGGACAATTAGAGAGGAGTTCAGACTTTGATCATTTGACCATATGTGAATACAACAGCTGACCACATGTTTTAAAAGACAACTAACTTAAATGTATTTTAAAAAATCACAAAGCAAGCATAGATACTGAAATTTACATTTTAATTATCTGGCACAATGCTGCATTCAACTTTTTCAAAATATTTAATATGGAAAAATACATCTTGCCCCTTCAAATAGGAAGGGAAAGCACTTTTCTGTGTTTTCTCCCCACCCCCACCTCCGCTCCCCCCCTCGAAATGTGTTCCCTTTCAGCAGAACATTTAACCACTGTGGATAGTGAAGAATTCTGTGCCGGAGATTTCAAAGGCACATTCAAAGCCGCCCAAAGTTGGGTATGATTACTAAAGGTAAATTAAGCTCAAACTAAGCACCATCACGATTTTATAGAGAAAATATCTGTCCAGCACTTACACCGTAAACGAGGTATTTTTTTAAACGAGAGGACATATTCAATGGTTTAGCTGCACTTTCTTAATTCTTTAAAACGTCCATTACAAAATTCTAAAACGTGTTTTCTAAAATGTGTGAAAATAAAAGAGCTTTGTTGGCAATAAAATAAAACTATTTGATACTTGGTTAGCTGGAAGCCAGTCTCAGTGCAGCCACAGTGCACAAATGAAGGTTTATTCGTGGTTCATTCTGTCAAAACATTGTCACTTCTTTTCTGGCTCTCCTTAAACTATCAAAGCTGAACTGATTTCAGTCTGGCTAGGTGAAATGTGGACATACGACTATCCAGCTTAGAACCCGTTCTTGTGTTTTTGTATGCAATTGATGATTTATCGGTTGCTTCTGGAGATATAGGGCCCTCCTTATCTTCTCCACCTACCAGATAATTAACATATTCATGAATGGTTATTTACTCTCAAATAGGAGGATAATAGAAAAATAACACTAATTGTTTTGACAGCAGTTTACTTAAGAGTTATCTGGGGGAACAAATGTTTCTTTTGTAGTGTTGGGAAGACAGGCATTTACCTATGTATTAAGCTTATTTTTGTTCCTATGATAGACAGACCAAAGTAATCTAGGGTGGGGAAAAAAAGTCTAGAAGAAATAATTTAAGTGAAATTTCATCCGACATTCCTCAAAATATTTTGATAGTCCACTTATTTCTTCAGTTGTGAAGGAGATTAGCAATGGGATATACATTTTAATAGCAATATCCACTAATGTATTTATTCATTATCTTTCATTGTATTTTTAAAATACATGTTACCCTTTAATTTTAAAAAAATCCCACCTTGTTTTACTTTGGCACCATCTTAAATATAACTGGTTTATATCCATTATCAGACAAGTTCTAAGCACGGGAATTCTTATTTTAGGGCACAATGCATTTTTACCTTGAAAGAGTTCATTTTTAATACAGCCTTTGAAACAAAGACTACTTAAAAGACATATTCCTCTCTTAAATACAAGTGTCTTTACTGGGGTTTGTGTGTCACCTTGAGACCTTGGGCATGTCTCAGCCCTCTCTGGGCCTACGTCCTCCTTTGTAACGCAAGTTAATTAAACTATTTGATCTCTAAGGGCTCTTTCAGCTCCAAAGAATCTCGGACTCTATAATTTCC
Source organism: Tapirus indicus (assembly GCA_031878705.1). Classification (NCBI taxonomy): domain Eukaryota; kingdom Metazoa; phylum Chordata; class Mammalia; order Perissodactyla; family Tapiridae; genus Tapirus; species Tapirus indicus. The sequence goes on along the minus strand of CM062942.1, from coordinate 114,533,787 downwards.
CTACCAAAACAAAATCTGCCATCAAACCTTCAATAACTCTTTCTTCTTTCCTTAATGAACATTTCCCTGTATAGTGAAGACATAGGTGAATGAACCTTCATATTTTACCTACTATGTGCCAGGCATTTTTCAGATATTATCTCCTTTAGTCCTTACAACCACTCTGCAAAGTAAGCATTATTATCTCTGTTTTGGAGATGTGGAAACTGAGGCCCACAGAGGTGATGTACCTTGCAAGAAGCCTCACAGCTAGTAAATTGCAGAACCAAGCCCTATCATCAGACAGGAATTCTCCTTACTACAAAACACTCCCTCACAGAAAGATAATGAGTATCAGAAGATTAAGTTTCTAGGCCCACTTTATCACTGATTTCCTGGAACAAATCCTCTACCTCAATTTCCTTAGCCCATATAGGCATTGTATCTCCAGGATCATATCACCTACCTCATTAAGGATAGAGACAAAGTTAGAAGGGCACTAGGAAACAAAAGGCAAACCAAGATGGTAGGAGCATGGAACCACCCTTTTTGAACACAGAATGGCATTTGGTAGTTGAACTGGGATATTGGAAAAATAACTTCAACAATGGTAGCATTCTTTAATGACATTTCTTAAGGTTAAAAGAGTTTTCTGCAAAGTGGGAAAATTCTGGAAAACAGAATTCAATAGCTGCTTTTGAACCGAAATAGAATCTATGGAGAAAGAAAATCCTACAAAATGAAAGAAATGAAAAAGTCTACCCTGTAAACATGCTTTATTTTAACTTCATATGTGCTCAATGCTTTTGAAGTGAACACAGAGAAAATCAGCCAGATTTGAACCCCACCTAAGAGTCTTTGGAGCCACTGATAAACATGGGGCGACTTACCAGACTGTCCATTTTAAACCAAGATTTCGATGAGAAATGATTTTTTTTTAAGTTTTAAGACACACAGAAATAGTTTCTGTGTGCCAGAGAGCAGGAGCATCCCAGGGGAAGGAAACTAGGAGAGGCTCAGAATTCAGGGTGCCAGGTAAGAAAGGGTGTCAAGAGCCATAGATGGGGACTGTGGGCATCTTGTGCAATTGCTGTAATTTTATAATTTTCCCATTTGTTATTTTTCTCTTTTTTGTTTGTTTTATCTACTTTTCTTCAGTGATTTGCTATAACACCCTTCCAGTTTTATTTTGTAACATTTTGGAGGCCTAGACTCCCTTGGAGAATCTGAGGAAAGTTATGAAACCTCTTCCCACCCATCTGCTCGCCCCTGAAGAATGCCAGAAGCACAAACCATTTGCATGAAATTTCTAGGAGTTTGCTGCCTATCCAAGAACCCCAGGTTATGATGAAATGCTTAAAACAAATTAAGATACCAATGCACATTTTCAACTATCAGATTGGCAATGAGTAATAAAAGACTCAACAATTCCCAATTGGTTAAACAAGCAAGTTCATATACCAGTAATGGGAGTAGAGATTGGTGACAAGTCTGTGGAGTTTTTCAAATGCACTCGCTCTTTCATCTAGTATATTCAAGCCTAGAAAACAACACCAATGTCCATGACCAGGAGGAGACTAATTAAATAAAGGCAGGAATATCCATATTTCTGGTGATGATGTATGTTGCATTTTTAAGCAAAGGCACTGTCCCCTCCCTCTATAGTCCTCGTGGTGAGTGGCTGTGGGTGAAAGGTGCAGGAGTTGAAGTCCATACTAGGGGTTTAGCTGTGAGTTACCTAATGGGCCTCCATATAAGGCAATTAGTGAGACAATGAGGGCGCCTGTGGGGCAGTCCTGAAGGGCTGTACTATTAGGGTATTTCAACAGTGGTTCTTAATCTTTTGGGGTTCAAAGACTCCTTTGAAAATCTAATGAGAGCTAAGGACCCATTCTCTAGAAAATGCACATATGCAAAAATTTTGCATATAAGTCCAGGGGATTCTTGGGCCCCCTGAAGTGGATCATGGACACCAGGCGCATCCTTGCCTTGGGCTTCAAACAGAGGGGAAGTATTTTTGAGGGAAATCTGGAGGGAAAAACAACTATACGTAGCTGAGGGCAGAGAATCTCACATCTGACCACTCTAGTTTTCTTTTAAATTCCTGATTTCAGACCTCTAATGAATCCTCACAACATCACACAGAAATCCTACTATATTTCTTCAGAAATCTCTCCTATTTTCTAAGACAACTATTTCACGCGTATGCCTACCTCCTACCTTCCTCAGCTGTGACCTTGTCACTTAGCTCATTGAGAAAATAGAAGCCATTGAAAAAGAATGACTCCTCTTCCTATTATCAACCTACAAACCAAACTACACTTCCCTGCATTTCTTCCTCTAGCTACAACTGAGGAAATGCCTCCCCTGTCCAAGGCCAACCCACCACTCATGCTTCTGGATTCCTTTCCCACCTGCCTTTCTCAAGGTCCTCTGTTACAGTCGGAATAAAATGAAAAATCCGCTGTGGCCTACAAGGATAACACACATTCTGATTTAAATTTTAAAGACAACACACTTGTTGCAGTGCATAAATCTGTATTTGGGGAGGGACAAGAGGGAAAGCTGGGAGACCAGGCACTGCTTGGTGCTGGGGATAAAGTGGTAAGCAAAACCAGCATGGCCACTGTCTCATGGAGCTTCCAGTTGAATAAAGAAGTGAATGGGGATTTCAAGGCTCACCCAGGCTCTGTGACTTATTTAGAACCCAGCAAAGCAGGTGAACCAAATCACAGACTACACACTCTCTCCTGAAAACCTTTCTGTGACTGTTATTGTAGACAGATGATCTCAAAAAGTTTCATAGCATAAGGTTTGTTCGGGGGTTCCAGGATGACATGACCTACATGAACTTTATTTAGGTAACAATAATAATATCCACCAAGCAAAAATTTTTGAAAAGTGAGCAAAGGAAAAAAACTCAAAAAGGAAATGTACTAAAATAGTGTTCGAAGTTGTGTTTAGAAGCCAAGATTATAGGAGATTTTAAATTTTATTTACTGTTTTACATTTTTCTAACGTAGTTTTTCCTTTAATAAGTTGAAAAGGTTAGATGAATTAAGTACTCCATGTAGAAGCATAAAAAAATGCTATTAATATTTTGTGAAGTGAAAAGACCAAGTTATAAATCTACGTATAGCATGAGTGCAATAGCATAAGCTACAAGCAGGTAGACAAAGATTTGTAGAGTGATAGGCAGAAATGAAATTTACTGTGCTAAATTTTGAACTCAGAATACTTGGTTGGGCAAGTTTCTTGAAATCTCCGTACCTCCGTTTTCCCATCGGCAAACTGGTAATAATTGTCCCTACCTCATATGGTTAGTGTGACAATTAAATGAGTAAACATATGTAAAATGCTTAGGCAGAGCACAGAGAATTTTTAGGGCAGTGAAAATATTCTGTATGATACTATAACGATGGACACATGACATTATACATTTGTCAAAATCCATAGAATGTACAACTCCAAGAGTGAACCCTAATTTAAACTATGGACTTGGGCTGATAATGATGTGTCAGTGTAGTTTCATGGATTGTTAACAAATGGACCATTCTGGTGGGGGATGTTGATAATGGGGAAGGTTGCACCTGTGTGGGGGTAGGGGGAAGATGGGAAATCTCTGTACCTCTCCCTCAATTTTTCTGTGAACATAAAACTGTTCTAAAAGATAAACTCTATTAAAAAGGCTCAGCATGCTGATTGGCATATAGGAAGCATTCAATAGATGTTACTATTTTATTACCATCATTATTATGTTATAATATGCTCAGGGTCCTGGTAGGTGTTCAGTAAGTGTTACTGGTGAGGAGTTACCACTATGGTTGCTTTCTTCCCCTTTAGACCCTTGTGCTGAGCTCCAGGCCTGATCATCCAAGAGGAATTCCCAAGAAGCCAACCACCCCACCCTCTCCATTGTCTGTCTGTGGCCCCAAGGTGTCTAGCAGTTGCCTCCTGCAGCACTTAGGCTTCGCCACGTATTATTTGTTTTCCTGCCTCTCTCCTCCACATCACTCCATTGCAAGCTCCCCTGGGACAGTGATATTCCTCATTCCTCTCTGTTTCCTCAGCTCCTAACTCAACATATGGCACTAAAGCAGAATCAATAAAGGTTTCGTTGGATGAATAAATGAATTTCAAAAGAATGAATGAATGAATGAATGAATAGCGGGCCCTGTCACCGCATATTCTGTTGAGTGAATCTGAGCACAGTCAGAGCAGCACTGATATTTCTGGCTCCCACACTTTCAGCTCCCCGTTAATGGATAAAAATGCCATCCAAGCATTGCAGAGGGGGCCATTCCCTACTGGAGAAAACATCTTATCTTGCAGTTCACAAAAGGAAAGAGGGCTATTTTGGGAATTTGTGCTTATGAGCCCAGAGTCTAAATCTCCTCTACTACTCACACCGCATGGGGCAGCCCTGAGATTGGGACCTTAGAATGAGCAGCCTCTTTCTGAGCCCTTCTCCCTAAAAGAGCATCATTATTATGCTTACTGTGGAGTACCAAGGAGAGAAGAAACAAACTCTACAAGTTTTCCAAGGAAATGATCTGTATTATTTGCCACTTAAGCCTATCCTCACCAGTGAGAGTCCCAAATAAAAAGAGAAAGACTTCCACACTGCTCTCTCTCCATCTCTCTCTCTCCCATCTTCACACACACTATTAATGTATGCATGCAAATTTATGTATATATATCTATATATACATGCATATGTTATACAACCGTATCATGGTATTAGAATGCAGAATTATTTTTTTGTCTCTATTTTTCAATATTTTATATTCCTGAATATTTTCATCATAGGAGAGCCTCGATCAAAATAAAAGAGAATTTGGTATACAGATATAGTGAAGGAGAAAAACCATTGGCAGGCCATGGCATGGAGAATAGATGCATGAACATTAAAAAAAAAAAAAAAAAGCCTGCGTCCTACTTCCCTCCAAGCTCTAGCAGTCCATATCCAGAAAGGTAACTGGGGTAACATGGAGGAAAGCTCACTGGGAATTGGGAACTGGACAAACTGGGTTTGACAACTGTTTCTGCAAATTGTTTAACTTCCCAGAGCCTCAGTTTCTCCATATAGGGTAATAATAACTACTTCACAATATTACTGTGAGGATTATATAAAACGTTTCTAAAATAAGCAATGTGGAGAACTTTTTAAAATGTTTTATCTAAATTAGAGGTTCTCAAACTTTTTGAATTTGAGAATAACTTTTGCATGTCAAATATTTCATAGACCCCCCACACACACACACAAACACACACACACACAAGATAATAGTGGATTAAGAAAATACGTGACAAAAAGCTACTATGTACTTCACACCTACTAGGATGGCTTACCACACACACACAAAAAAAGGAAAATAAGTGTTGGTGATGGTGAGGATGTAGAGCAATTGGAACCATTACACATTGTTGGTGGGAATGTAAGATGGTGCAGCCAGTGTGAAAAACAGCTTGGTAGTTCCTGAAAAAGTAAAACATGGAATTACCATATGACCTAGCAATTGCACTCCAAGGTATACGCCCAAGAGAAATGAAAACAGGGACTCAAACAGATACTTGTATGCTGATGTTCGTAGCAGCATTATTCACAGTAGTTAAAAGGCGGAAACAACCCAAATGTCCACAAACAGATGAATAGAATACTATTCAGCCCTAAAAAGGAATGAAGTTCTGATAAGGTCTACAACGTGGATGAACCTTGAAAACATTACGCTAAGTGAAAAAAGTCAGGCACAAAAGGGCAAATATTGCGTGATTTGACTTACATGAAATATCTAGAATAGGCAAATACATAAAGACAAAGTCGATTAGTGGTTACCAGGGGCTGGGGAAGAGGAGAGTGGTGAGCTATTTCTTAATGGTTAGAGTTTCTGTTTGGGTGATAAAAACATTTGAAAACAGATAGTGGTAATGGCTGCACAACACTGTGAATGTAATGAATGCCACTGAATTGTACACTTAAAAATGGTAAAAATGGGGGCCGGCCCAGTGGCGTAGTGGTTGAGTTCGTGTGCTCTGCTTTGGCGGCCCGGGGTTCACAGGTTCAGATTCCGGGCACAGACCTTTGCACTGTTTATCAAGCCATGCTATGGCATGTGTCCCACATATAATACAGAGGAGGATGGGCACAGATGTTGGCTCAGGGCTAATCTTCCTCAGGAAAAAGAGGAGGATTGGCAACGGAGGTTAGGTCAGAGCTAATCTTCCTCACACACACACACAAATGTAAAAATGGCAAATTTTATGTTATGTATATATTTTGCCATAATTTTAAAAAGCAAATGAAAGAAGCTACTATGAATTCATTAATGCCTTACATATAAATATGAAATATATTGGTTATTCTATCCGCATATGGATTTGTAGACCACTTACACAGATTCCAGTCCTCCCATCTCCACCACCCATTCACCCTGATAGAGAATCATGGATCATTCAAGTTAATACAAAAGTTACACCCCAAAAATCTGGATAACAGCCTCAATTATTCACTTTGTGGTGAGAACATAGACTTAGCCACTGGTGGAGTTTGGTACAAGGCTGTATACATAGCAAATACTTACTAAATTCTTCCTCAATAAATGGATCTCTTTAGTACCATATCCAAGCACCAGTTCATACGAGCCAATTAGAGACTTTGTGAATAAATGTGTGTGTGTGTGTGTGTGTGTGTGTGTGTGTGTTGGGGGAAGGCAGGCAGTAGGCGAGAAGTGTTGTAAGAAACAGAAAGGGCCTGCCCCTGAATCCTGGCTAATTGCTTCCTTTCAGGAGAAGCACCAAGGATGGAGCAGCTTGGCCTTTGCCCCATGCTGGTTCCTGCAGGTGCAAAGGGAGGACTGCTGTTAATGCGACAGAGACGTGCCATGCTGCACATGGCACACAGATAAACAGGTCTGGAACCTCCAAAGCTGACAGCCTAGTGCCTTTCATGGACCTTAAAAGTGAATCAGAAAGAAAACAAAAAAAGGTCGCTCTTAAGATCTGTGGTCTTCGCCATTGCTGGAAGTAAATATGAGGCATCTGGAAGAAACAGAGCCTATATTCAAAAGTTTACATAAAACTGAACTGGATGGGGAGATGGGGAGGGTGGTTGGAGACGTTAAGAATAAAAAAGGAGACAGAGCATCCTTTCAAAATATATCGAGAGCTTCTACCACTCATCATTCAGTAAGAGTTAATGAATCTAAATTCCTATGTTGTCCCCAGTATAAACAGTACCAAACATGACTACAAAATGATTTCTTTTCTGTTCACTCCTTAAAAATTAATCAAAATCACAAGCTGATTTCTTTGGCTTAAATGGGTTTGCTTTTTCCTCTGGAATGTGCATGTGAAAATGTATTCAATTAACGGATGTCGTCGATCAATTTTTAAAAAGTTGTTGGAAGTTGCTTTCGGTGGCCATACTTTAAAGTAATCAGCCATTATACGTTGGGAGCATTTCAGGCACATTCACTTCATTATCTGATCTCAATAAAGCTTAATCTACTAACAAAGGGAGTACATTCTTTATAGTTAGAGCAAAATCAGCCAATACACTAAATTCTATTAAGTGATACCTATTTTCCCACTCACTTACATTATAGGATTGGAGACATGGTTTACTTGGGGGGAAATTGATCCTTCTATAAAACCAAATTGCCCTTTATAATGTAGCAATTCTGTTTTTCAAAACCACTCACTTCTACATATGTCTGTGTGTGCATAAAGAAAGCTCTGAAAGAATATACACTCAATTTTCCCTGCGGTTACTTCTGGGGAAGCATGTGGGATGGGAGAGGTCACAGTGAAATATGCATGGGGAACTCCACTGTTTCTATATTCTTTGAATTTTTTCACAGTGAGTATATAATTACTTTTACAATTAATAATTAGAAAATGAAGTTTCATGGATGGGAGGGAGCAGACTTATAAAACATCACTTATAATACCATGCAAAATAATTTACTTTTTTTCTCTTTTTATAAAATATTAGAGAGAATAGTATCATGAACCCCAGTGTACTCATTGCCCAGCTTCAACAATTATCAATTCCTGGCTGATCTTATTTCATTCATACTCCCTCATACACTTAAACACACACACAGATAAATTTGTTAAAGCAAATCTCAAACATTATATCATTTTATCTGTAAATGCTTTACACATTTTAGCTGAAACTATAGAACAGTACAAGCAATTTTTCGGGATCCTATTGACTTCCTACAGAAGATGTGTTTTCAAAAAGGAAGAGAAGGCAGGTTTTACAAGGATGGAAATGTGATTTTCTGAGAAACAACACTGCCTTCTTATTCGTATAGTAAATCATCCAAATCTAGTCCACTTAACCAATGACTAAGAAAATGCAGTCAAATAGGGCAGAACCAAAGAACAGCAGGTAAGTTAGAAAAATGAGTTCAAGAAGATACATCTCTCCATCTGCCACTTCTGAGCCTTAAAGCAAAGCATGCAAATACTCACTTTCTTGCCAGTTAATTCTTCACAGCTAGGTCTAAGCATTTGAGAGAGAAAAAATAGTTGCTGCAACCTGACAAAATGACTGATGAATTATTCATGTAGTCACTGAACTGAAATCTGCAACCTATGGCTTCCCTGAGCTTCTTCATGACAGGTGAATGTAGCACCAAGCATGCTTTAAAATTTAGGCCAGAGCTTACACTGTGTAACTTGCACTGTCTATCTTACCAGGGCTAGAGACTTTAAGGTCCCTCCCTCAAAGCTGAGGAGCAGCCTGGATAGATGCCCAGTCTCCCCCTCCCACCACACACTCCCACCTCTGCTCAAGACTTAATTTCTGGCCCATGGTTAATAACTTTAAGAAGACTACCTCTTCTCTTCAAAGCACAAGCAGGTTTTAGTCTAGGAATGTTGCCTTGGCTCATGACCTCTAACATTTTGCCCAAATATGAAAGTCCTCTAGCTTTAAAAATTCTTTTAGGTCTTTTCCTTAGGCTCATGAAGCTCGTTGAGAAACAGTTCACCTTACCATCATCCCTGATGTGTATCAAACCAATATTCACCAACCTGAACAATTGTCTAACAAGTGGCCTATATCAAAGCCCTTTCACATACACCATTCATTTTATCCACACAATCATGGTAGGCATTCTTATCTCCATCTTACAGATGGGGAAGCAGAAGCCCACAGAGGTTAAGTGACTTGTCAAAGATCTCCCGGCTATAGAGGATATTCAGGTTTGAACTCAGGTCTTTTGATTTCGAGTCTATTGCCCTTTCTACTAAACCAAAGATTGGCAATCTGCAGGTCAAACCCAGACTCTGAACATGTGTGGCAAACATCTAAAAATCAGGAAGTTTTTCAGAAAAATATCTGGATTTCCAGCTTCTTTTGAAAAATGATAAGATAGTAGCCACACTGAGCCAGCATTCCCACAGGGCAGTTGTTTGGCTGGAGCTGAGGAATTTCTGGCCTCTGAAGACGGAACACATTATTTCCATTTTGCCCCAGTCTCTCCTCATCCCACTTTTCTCATTTATGTCCCTGGCCTGGGTCCCCACAGGCCTTTGAGATCCTGGCTTAAAACCAAGCTTCCTGTCAAATGTGTAGAATTTGATTTTGGAAACTTTCATGCTAAAAATATGAGATGCCTATATTACTCAAATCTGCCTTCATTTTCTCCTTTTTGCAGCATATAAGCAAATAACAAGCCTCAAATCACATGAATTTAGACCCTTAGGCTGTGAGCACATCCTAAGTGCCACATTACAGACTTGGCTCCCGCGGTGACTACAATGATTGCAGCAGTTTGGATACTTAGGGAATCTCAATTTGTCCTCGTTAACTCTGTAAGTTGTATGCTCTTGAAAGTAGACTTTGCTGTTGCTTGGTCATTAGAATACTTTTTGATGAGGAGGATGATTTACCACAAATTTGACTGTCAGTAATACCTGAGCATTCAACAATATGCTAGAATTGGACCCAACAAAAATAGACACCAAATCAACAGGTTAGTAAGTCCCCATTACAAGGAGACAACATGATAGACTCAGAACTGCCCATAGCTGAATAACCAAGCTGGATAAGTATACAAATGTTCTGCTCCCCAGTGCTGGTCATCCTGCCCTCATCTTGCTTCCAAGGAAGCAGAGACTCTTTGGCAATTCACTCTGTACCTCATCATGAGTGGATATAGGGAGGGAAAGGGGGTGTTTGCAGGCCTGCCTACCATGCACTTATAACAAATTGCTCTCCTATTTGGGGAAGGGGTTATAACTAGTGCTATCTCTGTGCCTACATAAGTCAGAAAGTTCCCTTGGCTGGCAAATGCAGTCCAGGCCACCTTCCCATTTCTTTCACAGGCCTAGTGATCATAACGGGGATGGGATCAGCATTTACTTGTCCAAACTTGTCAGATCATACAAAATTATACAAGTTTGATGCTATTGTGCTATCCTAGCTATGGCTCTGAGCCTTGGTCTCTTACAGGATGGTATTTGTTCTGGTGGATAGAATCACAAAATGATGAAGGCCTGTGAAAGTATTGGTAGGATTAAGCTGACATTAACAGGATAATTTTATTTGGATCTTTTAAACAGATCAAAAACAAAAACTTAGGTAACAAGGGAGTCATTCTCAGTTCTCACACCCCTGGGCCATATAATATAGTGAATTTACTGTGGAATAATAAGCAAAACATAATTGTCCTCGAGAGTCAATATCAAGATGCACCTATGCCACTCTAAGGTGGCCACACTCAGGGTGTACCTCTATGGATCACCGGAACCTACAAGTACGTAATTCAAATACCACTTCTTTTGGATGTTGAGCATAAGAGCCTAGGTTTTATCCCTGATACTTAGAGAAATACCCTGGTTGCTGTCATTGAACCTGAGAAGGTCCATGCCTCAAGTAAAGTGGAGCCAAAGAGCTCTGGCAGGGATATGCTCAAGCATTTCATTGATGACTTATATCTATCAACATTTAACTCTGAGTACATTCTATCACTTTAGAGTATACAATGGCTGAAGTGAGGTAAAACTGATTAATTTAAGTTGGGTTTCTGTGATGGTTCATTTTATGTGTCAACTTGACGGGGCCAGGGAGGACCCAGATATTTGGTCAAACATTATTCTGGATGAGATTAACATTTGAATTGGTAGACTGAGTAAAGCAGATTGCCCTCCCCAATGTGGATGACCCTTATCCAATCACTTAAAGGCCTGATTAGAACAAAAAAGCTAAATAAGCGAGAATTCCTTCTGCCCGACTGCCTTTGAGCAGGGACATTTTTTTCCCTTGCATTCGGACTCGAACTGAAACCTCAGCTCTTCTGGCTCTTGAGTCTGCTGATTTTCAGACAGAAACTACACCATCGGCTCTCCTGGGCCTCCGGCTTGTTGACTGCAGACCTTGGGACTTGTGAGCCTCCATAATCATGTGAGACAATTCCTTATAATCAATCAATCTCTCTGTGCACACACACACATACTATTGGTTTTGTTTCTCTAGAGACCTGTGACTAATACAGTTTTGGTGTGCCTGAAAAATTTATGAACTAAAGAAGATTTGTAAATTTCATAAATAGATTGATACACTTAAAGTTGTTTATCATGTATCTTCTATGTGCTAGGCACTGAGCAAATTACTATGGGATAAATATGGATGATCAAAACATCGGCCCTGTCCCTCAAGAAACCTACAGGCTAGTCAGACATTTGTGTACGTTTAATATAATATAGATATATGTACCATAAAATACATTCAAAATATTCAGATGACAGGGAGATGACTTCTGGCTAGAAAGAATCAAAGGAGCCTTCATGGAGGAAGTGGCATTTGAGCTGGCTCTTATAGAATGACTAGGTCTAACACATGGAGTGACAGAAGAAAATTCATTCAGGAGAAGGAGCTAGCATGAGCAAAGGCAGAGAGATGGGAACACATCTACCTTTCACAGGAAGAATAGGGCAATTCAGTCCAGCTGGATTGTCGGGTCTATAGAGAAGTAAGAAACAAGTCTGAAGAGGTTGGTTGGGGCCAGATTTTAGAGCATCATAAATGCTAGGCTAAGCAGTTTGGGCTTTATTGATCAAACAGTGAGGAGACACTGAAGGGTTGGATCAGAATTATGTTTAGGATGATCAATGTTGCAGCAGTGTGTACTTTGCACAAGAGTCCATTACAGTATTATTTATTTGTTCTAAACAAAATTTTAACAGATCTGCCAGTGAGTTGGATATGTTAAATGAGGAAAAGAGAAAAATGAAAGATGGCTCGGGATTAGACTCTGAATCTTAGAGTTGGAGGATACATTTCATGTCATCTAGTCTTGCTCTCTGACTCTACAGATGGGAAATGAGGCTGGAAGAGGCAAGCAATTTGTCCAGAAAGCAAATAGGGAAGGCAGGACTACAGCTAAGGGCTCCTGATTCCCACCTGAAGGGACAGTAGAACCATTAATAGAAATAGAGAGAACATATTTCGAGGGAGAGATAAGGAGTAGGTTTTGGATTATTTGAATTTGAGATGTCTCTACAACATCCAAGCAGAGATAGAGCAATTAGCTATGCAAATCCAGAGTTAATCTCCATGGACCCACCCCTAAGTCTTCAGGAGCACCCCATTTTCCCCTCTGTGTACCTTCACCTCTTCCTCTTTATTTGCTCTTTCTTGTAAGGATTAAAGATGCTTATATCACTCCCATCTTAACAATAAAAAACACAAACCTGTTACCACCCTCTGCATTAAGATCTATATCTATATATAGATATATCATATATATTATATTACACATAACATTATATATTTTACATATACTACATATGTACAATACATATATACTACATATATTACATATAATATTACTATATTATATTACTATATTACACCACATATATTATATATACATAATATACACATATATTACATATGTAAACATATATGTACACATATTACATATAATACATATATTACATATTATAGATACATATATACATATATACTAATATATGTATTATATTACATATAATCTATATCTATCTACCTATATATAATATATATAGATCTGAATTTCTGAGGGAAAAAAACCTGTGTGTATCCATAAATTTGTAAAATGGCTCTTCTCAAATAAGGAAAACCATACAAGCCAATCTCTTCCCTTTTTGTCTTTGCTGCTTGGAAACAGCTCAATTCACTTACCGTCAGCATCTGCTCTGCCTAATTTCTTTTTTGCTGAGGAAGATTCGTCCTGGGGTAACATCTGTGCCAATCTTCGTCTATTTTTTAGTATGTGGGCCGCCAGTACAGCATGGCCGCTAACAGAGTGGTGTAGGTTCCCGCCCAGGAACTGAACCTGGGCTACTAAAGCAGAACACGTTGAACTTAACCATTAGGCCACCAGGGCTGGCCCTGTTCTGCCTAATTTCTGTAAAACACATCTATTCTGTTTAAACCTTAATTCTCTTATTTTCCTTATGTATAAGTCTCTAAATTGCATCAGGTCCTCCAGACAGTATACATCTTAAATAAAATAACTCTTCAATTTGAAGCTATAAATACATCAGGTTTGACCTGCCCAGAAATCAACAGAAATGAGCTCTTAAGAAATCACTCAATACAAATGATTGAAATCAAGTTTAGGAAACATACTTCTCATTAAATGAAGAGCAGACAGAAATTTTAACTTTCACAGTAATTTCTTAATTATCCACATACTGATTATAAGTAGAAGAGGAAAAGAAAACACAAACCAATAGATCATCTCAAATTGTTTTAGTTTAATTTCAGAATCAAATTCTTGAACCTCTGCTGTGAGTTCAATGCAGGATTTCACTATCTAAAGAGACAGCAAACAACAAGCAAATTTAGCAGCAAACCTGCCACATTCAACAAATGTTCAGCCAGACTATATCCATTCATCTATTGATGGACACGGGTTGCTTCCACCTTTTGGCTGTTGTGAATAATGCTGCTATGAACATGGATGTACAAGGATCTGTTTGAGTACCTGCTTTCAGTTCTTTTGTGTATAGACCTAGGAGTAGAATTGCTGGATTATATGGTAATTCTATGTTTAGCTTTTCGAGGAAGTACCAAACTGTTTTCCACAGTAGTTACAACATTTTACATTCCGGCCAGCAATGCATGAGGGCTCTAATTTCTCCATAACCTCCTCAGTACTTATTACCTTCCTTTTTTTTTTGTAATAGTCATCTCAATGGCTGTGAAGTGGTATGTTATTGTGGGTTTGATTTGCATTTCCTTAATGACTAATGACGTTAAGCATCTTTTCATGTGCTTATTGGCCATTGTATATCTTCATTGGCGGAATGTCTGCTCAGGTCCTCTGCCCATTTTTGAATTGGGTTGTTTGGTTTTTTGTTGTTGAGTTATAGGACATCTTTATGTATTCTGGATATTAATCCCGTAACAGATATATGATTTGCAAATGTTTTCTCCCATTTTGTGGGTTGTCTATTCACTGTGTTGGTAGTGTTCTTTGATGAACAAAAGTTTTTAATTTTGATGAAGTCCAATTTATCTAAATTTTCTCCTGTTACTCTTTTTTTTTTGGTGTCATATCTGAGAATCCATTGCCAAATCCAAGTACAGGAAGAATTACTCTGTGTTTTCTTCTAAGTGTTTTATAGTTTTAGCTCTTACGTTTACGTCTTTGATCCATTTTGAGTTAATTTTTGTATATGGTGTCAGGTAATGGTCCAACTTCATTCTTTTGCATGTAGATATCCAGTTTTCCCAGCACCATTTGTTGAAAAGACTGTCCTTACCCACTGAATGGCCTTGGCACCCTTGTCAAAATTCTCTTGCCCATATAGGTGAGGGCTTATATCTGGGCTTTCTATTTTATTCCTTTGGTCTATCTAACTGTCCTTATGCCAGTTCCACACTGTTTTGTTTAATATTGCTTTGTAGTAAGCTTTGAAATCAGGAAGTGTTAGTCTTCCAACTTTCTTCTTCTTTTTCAAGATTGTGTTGGCTATTCAGGGTCCCTTGAAATTCCACATGAATTTTAAGGTGGGTTTTTCTATTTCTGCAAAAAACTGTTGGAATTTTGATAGGGGTTATGTTCAATCTGTAGATCGCTTTGGGTAGTACTGTCATCCTAATAATAACCATTCCAATCCATGAAGACAGGATATCTTTCCATTTATTTAGGTCTTTGCAAAGGGTTCCTGGACCCAATTCCAACATGTGCGTCTGGAGGCTTCCCCACACCAACAAGCAGTTCTCAGAGGCCAGCAGAGAGTCTGAGAATTCAATTCAATCCATCCAGAGATAGAATCAGATTCCACAGGTAAAGGGCTCAGTCCCACAAGACCACCCTCCTCAGGTTTGATTAATTTGCTAGAATGACTCACAGAACTCAAGAAACATTTTACTTACTAGGTTAATGATTTATTACAAAGGATATTAAAGGATGCAAATCAACCACCAGATGAAGAAATACATAGGGTGAGGACCCCCAAAAAGGAGCTTCTGTCCTCATGGAGCTTGGGGCGTAGCATGATGACACATGGAAGTCTTCTGATTCCCCAGTGTGGAAGCTCCCTGAAGAAGAGCTGACAAGCTATCATTCTGGGTTTTTAAGGAGGCTTCATTATGTAGTCATGACTGACTAAGTCATTGGCCATTGGCAATGGATTCAACCTCAAATGCCCTCCCCTCCCCGGAAATCTGGGGATGGGACTGAAAATTCCAATCCTCTGATCACATGGCTGGTTCTTCTGGCAACCTGGGGTGGAATCCAAAATTCACGTCATTAATATAACAAGAGACACCTGTATCACTCTCAACAGCTTAGGAAATTCCAAAGGTTTTGGGAGCTGTAAGCCAGAAACTGTGGACAAAGACCAAATATACATGAGAAATATATTTTGGTCCTCTGAATGACCGAGTAGATACATATATATATCTTATAAATCACAATATTGCAGTCTTCTTTAGTTATTTTCAGCAATGTTTTGTAGTTTTCAATGTAAAAGATTTCTCTTTGGTTAAATTTAATCCTCAGAATTTTATTCTTTTTGATACTATTATAAATGGATTTTTTTCTTAATTTCCTTTTTGGATTGTTCGTTGTTATGTATAGAAATGCAACAGGTTTTTTGTGCAATTGCATTTTGTCACTACATTTCTTTTACCAGGAAACCATAAGAAGGTTGTTCAGCACTCAAATTCATCTGGCTGTTCACCTATTTTCATGAGTGACCATATACTCTATTATACAAACCATGACACTTTCTAGAGAGAAAGGGGGCACTATCACACAGGGGAAACAGGTGTTAATTTGAATTTTCCAGGGAAAGTCAGGATGTGTGGTCACTCTACCTACTGAAGGATATGTAGATGGTTTCATTTTTGTGTGTAACTCTCCTACATCTCTTAACTACTTTTACTTTAGTGCTATAGTAATTTGTAAACATGCTTTATATCCTGAACCAGTCTGCCAGTTTCTTGAAGATAAAACAGTTTTCCACTGCCTTTGTATCTCCCAGCATCTAGCACAGTGCCTTAAATGTAGTAAATACCTAAGAAAGGTCCTTCAGATGAATGATGATCCTTATTTGTCTCCACGGAAATCCTTCTACCCACAGAGTCCCTCTGACTAGGAACTCCCCACACAGAACTGCTACTAGTAAACAAAGGGGATGTGATCTGTGACCTAAGGTAAATAAAGCACTTAATCATAGGGTTTAAAAGATCATCTTCAAACAAGTCACAGAACTCAACCAACCACACAATGGGATCCATCAAGGTGGCAAAAAGTCATTTCCAATTTGTGCAAAGATTACAGATTGTCATTGTTTTTCATTAAAAATCTGAATAAATGACTGGTTAAGACTCACACTCTCTCATTTCCAATAGCAATAATTTATTTGGGGATTTGGGATAACAGGTGAGGTTCTGCAGATAATGTGATGTGTCTTCAGGCATTTTAAAACATATCCAGGTATTATACTAAATGGTAACCCAATTTATATGCATCACTGTTCTATTAGATCCCAAGTGATGTATTGTATGTGTTTTTTCCTTTGGTTGATGAATACAAAAGAATCAAACTGGACCCCTACCTCACACTATATACAAAAGTTAACTCAAATGGATCAACAACCTGAATGTAAGAGATAAAACTCTTAGAAGAAAACACAGGGGTAAATCTTCATGATCTGGGATTTGGCATATGCATACTTGGCTGATGGGAAAGTAAAATGTTACAGCCATTTAGAGAAGGTCACATTAAGCTTCACGTGCTATGCTCACCCATAATGGCAATTTTCCTAGATGAACCCCAGTTTTTCTTTATAATTCTCAGTAGTAACAAATCTGGTTTTTCATCTGTTCAGTGTATGACACCTGTTAAAGGGGATGCTTCTTCCCAATTCCTGATGTTTTCTTCCGTAGGAGGGGGTTCATTTAGTGTGACACTCCAAGACTCTTTCCACCTCTTCACAAATGAAACTACAGGATAGGTGGAGTGAATTATATGTTTAATGAATCTGGGGAGAATAAACTAGGTATGATAGGCCCAGAGTCGTCTTCTTTCTCTTTTTAGAGCAAACCTTCTAATAGAGTGCTCTTTCATGTTGTAAATTTTCTCTGAGCAGGCACATTGGCCCTGGTCCATTGCTGCCATGAATGAGCAGGTAAGTGTGTCAGTTAGTTTTTACCATGTAACAAACCAATCTCAAATTTAGTGGCTGTATTAGTTTCCTGGTGCTGCTGTAACACAGTACCACAAACTGGGTAGCTTAAAACAGAAATTTATTCTCTCACGGTTCTGGAGGCTAGAAGTCTAAAATCAAGCTGTGAGCAAGGCCACGCTCTCTCTGAAGGCTCTAAGGGAGAATCTGTTGCATGCCTTTCTCTTAGCTTCTGGTGATGACCAGCGATCCTTAGCATTCCTTGGCTTGTAGAAGCATGGCTTCAATCTCTGCCTCCACAGTCACGTGGCATTCTTCCCGTGTGTCTCTCTCTGTGTTTTTTCTCTTCTTCTTATAAGGATACCACTCATGTTGGATTAAGGGCCCACCCTACTCAGTATGACCTCATTGTAACTTACATCTTAATTATATTTGCAAAACCCTGTTTCCAAATAAGGTCACATTTGCAGGTATCAGGGGTTAGAACTTCAATATATCTTTTTAGGGGACACAATTTAACTCACAACAGTAGCTTAAAACAGTAAACATTACTCCTCATGATTCTATTGGTTAGCTGGACAGGATCTTCTGATCTAGGTTGGTTCAACTGGGGCTAGATGGTCTACTATAGCCTCACTCACATGTCTGGAGTCTCATCTGGGACAGCTGAGATGACTGGTACAGCTGGGGCCTCTGTCTACATGATCTCTCATCCTTCAGGAGTCTAGCATGAGATTTTTCTCATGTTGATGGAAGGTTTCTCAGTAATAAGAGGGGGAAAGCTTCCATGTGCAGGAATTTTTCCAAGTATCTGCTTGTGTCATATTTTCTAATGTTCCATTGACCAAAGAAAGTCACATGGCTGATCTCAGAGTAAGTGTGGGGGGAGGGGGACTGCCCAGGGACGTATGAACAAATTGGTGCCATTACTGCAACAATCTGTCACAGTAAATATATCTAGTTCTGAGGTTAAGCGTTCACAGTTCCACATGCTTCAGATGTAAGTCATGTCCTCTAACTTAACCATTAATAGTAATAAAAGTGACATTATAGTCTCTATCTGGCACTTCATCTTTTTGCTCAATTTTCTTTCAAAAATAGGGTGAGCTATTTATGGGAGCCCCCACAACTTCATCATCCTTTTCTCATCACTTCTAAGAAGGATAGCATCATTTATTCATTCAACAAGCATCTGTTGCAAGTATATTATGTGGCAGGCACAAGAGATGTGGTGGTGAATTAGTAAGACAGTCTCTACCATGACAAAGCTTACATTCCAACTCCCAGTTTAAAGGTCAGGTGATGGTGAAGCCAAATAGCAACTGGGGGTAGAGAGAGGCCTAATCTCCTTCCTATAATCTCTAAAAGCCAGCATCTCCTCAATGCCACCACAAGGAAACACAGTATCTATAAAAAAAATTTGCATGCTGTGTAAACACAGCCTCAAAACTAGAATCCTAGCACCTTCCAACAAGATCCCTTCCCAGAGCCTCTTCTACATACAAATTCTGGAATGGTCACCAAATTCAGTATTTCTCCAACTCTTTTATATGCCCAAACTAATTTGGAGGCCATGCAACTGGCTAAATTGCACCAGCAGTCTGGTTTCACCATAGCTTGAAATGCTGGTCATAAGATCATCCCCAAAAGTCACCCTTAATATACATTTTGCATTTTTGAAACAGCTTTATTGAGATATAGTTCACATACCACATAATTCACACATTTAAGGCTTACAATCCAATGTGTTCTTTTGTATATTCACAAATGTGTGTGTGTAACCAAACACAATCAATTCTAGAACATACTCATCATCCTAAAATGAAACACGATACTAATGAGCAGTCACTCCCCATTTCCTCCCAAGCTCACCAGCAATAGGCCACCACTAATCTACTTTCTGTCTCTGTGGATCTGCCTATTCTGTACAATTCTTATAATTGGAATCATACAATATGTGACCTTTTATGACTGAATTCTGTCACTTAGCATAATGTTTTCAAGGATCATCCATGTTGTAGTATGAATCAGTGCTTCATAACTTTTTATTACTGAATAATATTCCATTGAATAGATATACTGCATTTTGTTTATACATTCATCATTTGATGAACATTTAAGTTGTTTCATTTATTGGCTGTTACAAATAATTCTGCTATAAACATTCACGTACAAGTTTTTGTGTGAATGTGTGTTTTCATTTCTCTTGGGTATATATATACCTAGGAGTGGAATTGCTGGTCATATGGTTACTCTATTGTTAAGTTTTTGAAAAACTGATAAGCTCTTCTCCAAACGGCTGAAACATTTTACTTTCCCATCAGCTGAGTATGAGAGTTCCAATTTTTCCACATCCTCGACAACACTTCTTACTATATGTTTTTTTGATTATAGCAATCTTGGGTGTTCACTCTTAATTTTTACTATGCACTGGCACCTGGGTTATGATCAACTTAAATGACTATAACCTAAGACCTTGCTACCTCAAGGTGTGGTCTGTGGATGAGCAGCATGGGCATCCTCTGGAACCTTGATAGAAATTCAGAATCTCAAGTCCCAACCCAGACCTACTGTATCAGAATCTAAATTTTAACAAGATCCTCAGGTGGTTCCATTTACATCAAATACCCAGATTAGGTAAATCCATAGAGACAGAAAGCTAATAGTGGCCGCCAAGGGTGGGTGGAATTGTGAATGGGAAGTGACTGCTTAATGGACATAGGGTTAGTTTTGTGGTGATAAAAAATGTTTTCAGAGACTTTTGATTTCTGGTTCCACACGGAAGGAGTTTGGAAGTTGCCACTCCATCCTAACAAGTAAAAAGCTGAACAAACTGAAAATTCACCAGCACTTCTAGAATCAGTAAGAGAGAAGAGGACACAGGGCATACCGCTGCTGCCAAGATTGGAGAGACCAACAGGTGAACACAAAGAGTCACAGCTTACTGGAGCAGAGAATCACAAGCAGAAACCACTGTAGGAACCAGTGCTGGGATAGGAAAACCTGAAATGTAATTGATGGATTACTGCAGGCTTAGTGTGGAAAACTCTAAGAGTTAAAAAATCCAGTCATGGGGGGCCTCCACAATTTTGTGAGATTTACCTCCAGAAGCTGGACCAGGTTCTCATAGTAAATATCAGAGAAAAATTCCCTTATGCCTTCTGCAGGGCAGAGGAGAGGGAGAGGAACCATTTTGCAATACACCAGAGTAATTTGTTCTTAACAAGGCCTGTCCCCAAGAGAAAGTAGTTAACCAGAGCCTAATCTGCTGGGGTATTATCAGAGCCTAACTGACCTGGGGGAAGAGAAATATTCAACTCCACTCAGCTCTAGCCTTCCAGGAGGGAGAAGGGAAATATCCAACTCTGGCCCACTTTAGCCATTCTGTTCCACCTAACAGGGGAGAAAAAACTAAGAATCTCTTGTGAAATTCATAGTCCAGAGATTTAGGCTCACTAAAAGACTGAGACCTAATCATAGGACAATAGAATGGTTCTCCTCCCCCCCCCCACCTCACCACCAAATTACTAAGGGCCTATTTATAGCAATTCCTTTTACCCAGTACATCATGTCTGGCTATCAAGAAAAAATTACAAGGCATACCAAAAGGCAGAAAACACAACTTGAAGAGACAAAGTAAGCACAAGAACCAGACACAGCAGGGATGTTGGAATTATCAGACCAGGAATTTAAAACAACTATGATTAATATGCTAAGGGCTCTAATGGATAAAGGAGACAGAATGCAAGAACAGATAGGGAATGCAAGCAGAGAGATGGAAATACTAAGAAAAAAACAAACATTCAAGAGATCAAAAACACTAACAGAAATGGAGAATGCCTTTGATAGGATTATTAGTAGACTGGACGCAGCTGAGGAAAGAATCTCTACACTTGAGGACATCTTGGTAGAAACCTTCAAAACTGAAAAGCAAAGAGAACAAAGACTGAAAAAAACCAGAGCAGAATGTCCAAGGACTGTGGGACAACTACAAAAGATGTAATATACGTGGACTGGGAATACCAGAAGGAGAAGAAAGAGAGAAAAGGACAGAAGAAATATTTGAAACAATAATGACTGAGCAATTCCTCAAATTAATGTCAGCTACAAATCACAAGTCTAGGAAGCTCAGAGAACACCAAGCAGACTAAATGCCAGAAAACTACACGTACGCATATCATTTTCAAGTGCCAGAAAATCAAAAATAAAGAAAAATTCCTAAAAGAAGCCGGAGGATAAAAACACCTCACCTATAGAGAAACAAAGATAAGAATTACATCCAATTTCTCCTCAGAAACCGTGCAAGCAAGAAGAGAATGGAATAAAATATTTTGTGTTGAGAGAAAAAACCACCAACCTAGAATTCTGTGCCCTGTGAAATTATCCTTCAAAAATGAAGGAGAAATACTTTTTTAGACAACAAAAATTGAAGGAATTTGTTGCCAGTATACCTGCCTTGCAAGCAATGTTAAAAGAAGTTCTTTTGTGATAAGGAAAATAATATAGGTCAGAAACTCAGAGCTACATAAAGAAAGGAAGAGCATGGAAAAAGAAATAAGTGAAGGTATAAAAAATGTTTTATTTTTCTTATTCAGTAGATCTGATAGATAAGAGTTTGTTCAAAATAATAATGTATTCAATTATATATGCTTATGTAGATACTTTATGTGTATACAAGATGAAGCATAAAGGAATTAGGATTATTTTGATATTTTAAGGTCCTTACACTATCTGTGAAGTGATATAGTCTTATTTGAAAGTGCACTTGGATTCGCTGTAAATGTATATTGCAACCTCTAGGGAAACCAATAAAAAAGTGAAAAAAAAAGTATGCCTGATATGCTAAGAAAGGAGAGAAAATAGAATCATATAAAATGCTCAGTTAAAACCACAAAAGGCAGAAAAAAGAGCAGAAGATTAAAATAGGAACAAAGAACAAGGTCATCAAATAGAAGACAGCAACAAATATGGTAGATATTAATCCAACTTTATTAATAATCACTTTGAACATCAATGGTCTAAAGGCATCAATTAAAAGACAGAGATTGTCAGAGTGGATCAAAAAACACTACCCAACTATGTTGTCTACAAGAAACCCACTTTAACTATATAGACACATATAGACTAAAACTAAATGGATGGAGAAAAAAATATACTGTGCTAACACTAATCAAAAGAAAGCAGGAGTAACTATATTAATTTCAGACAGAGCAGAGTTCAAAGCAAGGAAAGTTATCAAGGATAAAGAAGACCATTGTATAATGATAAAAGTGTTAATTCTCCAAGAAGACAACAATCCTCAATGTGTACGCACCTAAAAACAGAGTGACAAACTATATGAGGCAAAAACTAATAGAACTGCAAGGAGAAATGGGTGAATCCACTACCACAGTTGGAGACTTCAACACCCCTCTATCAGAAATGGACATACCCAGAAGGCAGAAAATCAGTAAGGACATAGTTGATCTCAACAATACCATGAATCAACTGGATATAATGGACATCTATAGACTATTTCATCCAACAACAGCAGAATACACATTCTTCTCAAGCTCACATGGGACATTCACCAAGAGAGACCACATTCTGGGCCATAAAACACACTTTAACAAATTTAAAAGATGTCTATTCTCAGACTCCTTTGTCACTAACATTCTGTAAACAAATTAGGTTCTGCTAATTTGATGCACTCACATGAGATTTGGAAGGCAGAATAAATGTGGAAACCATCTTCCCGTTATTGCAAGCACTGTTGTGGAAATGTGAGTTTTTCCTGCAAACTGCATTCCGGTATCTAGTCTCTAATTTCACTGGTATCTACAGGTAGCTACTGGAGGGGCAGCGGCAAGATTCAGCATTCTCCTGCCCAGTCTGCAACTCCATGGGTGTTAAGAGACGGCAGAAGCAGTAGTAAAAGCTTCATGATCAAGACTTTCTGTTCTCTATATCACAACTAGAGCAGTGACTTTATGAACTCAGTACTTCCAGTGGCAGCCTCCCCCTTCCCACCTTCTTGACTATGGCAGAGGTAGTGTCTCCCCAGGTAGGTCAATTCCCCACTGTTGTTGCAGTCATTCTGAGAAGCCCAGACTTAAACGTGTGCCTCCAACTCATCTAAAGCTTTTCTAAGCGCATAATTCCCTGTATAGATTCATTAAGGCTTAATTTGTCTAGAGTGGTTTCAGTCTTCTTTGCTGACCTTTAACTGATGTAAAAGCTCTGCGTGATCCGTATTCCAACTGCTAAGAGATCCAGACTGAAGAGACAAATTAGATCTGGAGGAGTCAGAAAGGTTCCAAGGAGGATGTGGAACTTGAACTAGGTCAGGAAGAATGGAAGGGATTTAGTTGGTTGAATTGAATTCAGAGAAGAGGGAATTTGGGGGCTGAGGCAACTGTCAAAGGCTGAGGGAAAGTCATTCTGTAGGGTTCATATAGCTGTCCCATGACTGAACTTTCTTGAGAGGCTCTTGGTGTCTCCTTTTGAACTCCTGTGACTTGTCATGATACTCACTACTGGGCTCAGTTTCTCATATCATAACTGGCACTGGCTTTACCTGCCCTCTGGTTTCCCTCCTTGCCAGTCCCCTGCATCAAACAGACCAAGACAGGAGCAACATAAGCAAAGACTAGAAATTGGGTTCCTCGGGCAGTGGAGGGCACGGGCCTGAGTCACAAAAATAAGAGCAGAAATTAATGACATCGAAAATAAAGAAACAACAGATGTCATTGAAATAAACAAAGCATAGACAAAATCTCTGGTAAACTGTTTAAGAGAAATGGTGAGAAAGCACACATTTTTAAAAAAATATATAATAAAGAAGTTATAACTATGGGTACAGTTGAGATTTTCAAAATAATAATAATACCTAAAATAAAAACATCTAAACAACTCATGCCAGGAATTTTTCTAATTCTTTAATGCCCTGAATGACTCTGAGACATAAGTACTGTTGATATTTTTTTTTATGCAAGGGAAACTGAGCCATAGAGCGGTCAAGTAACTTGTGTTAGCTAATAACAGCTAGAGAATAACACCAGAATTTGAACACAAGCACTCTGACTCCAAAGCCTTCTTTCCTAACTACAGGATACTATGCAGAATTTAGTGTCAATAAAATAAAGCTGCAACACTGTTTACAATGAGGAAAAGTGGAAAGCAATCTAATTGTTCCTTGGCAGAGGAATCGAAAAGGAAACTGTGGTTTATTCACACAACAGAATACAATATAGCACATTAAAATATAATCGAGCAACCTATATCAACTTATATACATCTTAAAAACATAATACTAAGTGAAAAATCTAAGTCGTGAAACAATACAAGCAGCATGATTCTATTATATACAAATTGTTAAAACACATAGGGGTAAACCCCACAATGTTATAAACTATTAAGACATCAATAAAAAAACACATAGGGGTAGGAAAATATCCAGGGGTGGGAAAACTACCCACCAAAAGCCAAATCGGGTCTCCAGCCTGTCTTTGTATGTCCCGGATCCAAGAATGGTTTTCACTGTTTTGAAGGCTTGTTTAAAAAAAGAAGGCAGAATATTCAACAGAGACCCTCAAAGTCTGAGATATTTACTATCTGGCCCTTTACAGAAAGAGTTGGCTGACCTTTTCTATTTTGTGGAGACACATGCGTATATAGGAAACATACATGAGAATGATGCACACCCATCTCCAGATTGGTGGTTACCTCTGGGGAGGGAAAGGAAAGGGAAACAGATCTGTGCCATTCTGTTTCTTTACAAAGAGGAATCAGAAGCAGATATGGCAAAATGTTAAGATCTGTTTTATCCTGGGGAGTGCATAGGTGTCTGGTATATTTGGTTTGAATGTTTGAAATGCTTCATAACTACAAATAACATTTTAAGAATCTGATAAATAAGTTTATGCAAACATATTGAAGCCACCCAGCAAACACTGGAATAAGAACACATGAAATTTAAACATGACAGGCTAAACTTCCTAGAGAAGTGTGGGGAGGTGGGGAAGGGAGGTGGGTGCTGAAAGGGGCATCGGGCCTTCTGGGTACCATGTAGGAAAGGCAGGGGGGATTTCCAGAGAGCTCTGCCATTTTGTAGTTTCCCTGTGTTTGCTATTTTCCTCACTTATTTACCTTTCTTTAGTGATTAGCTATACAAACTTTTAAGTACTTTTGAAAATATATTCTTTTGAGTCTCAGACCCCTCTGAGAAACTAATTGGAGCTTCTGGTGTCTCACAGAAGAAGAATGCATGCATCTCTTTGCAGGTTAAGATTGACATAATGAGGCAAGAGGAAAGAATGTTCCACCTGGCTCCAAGGGTCATGGCAATTTATAGGCTATGACCTGCTTCCCTTCACTTTCAGGTGATTCCTCTCTTGGCAGGTATACAACAAAAAAACTGGGATTCCAGCACTTCCAAGTCAATTTCCCCCCTCCAGTGAAGTGTAAGGGGAGAATAGAGGACAGAGGGTCAATTTTCCCCCTTTCCAGGCCAAACACTGTGGGGTTGCCTGGAGCTCCTTCTTCACCTTCACCCAGGGTGTCCTGGCAGCCCCACAGTTCCACTCTCACCCTGGACTCTACTGTTGAGCTGGGACTGCAGCAGCACATCACCACTCTTAGCCTCTTTACTATAATCACAGAGTTGGAAAGAAAAGTAGAATTCCAGTGGGCAAGAGACATACTTCCCAGGTGGTGGAGTTCTCCGAGAGATGCTGAAAACCTCAATAAGCACCTCTCCCACCTCTGGGATGCCTGTGGTCATGAGCTATACGCATCCTGCTGGGCTTGAAATCACCTAAGAAAGTTTCCACAATTCCTTTTGGTATCTTATCCAGTGTTGAACACTCTTCCCTGTCCAGAACTACTTTATGAATATGAAATGTGGTTGTACGTTTTATTTTTGTTTTGTTTTTGCAGTTCCGTTTCATTGCTTTTGAGTACGTCATTACTCAAAATAAAAAAGACTCACTTAACATTCACTTCTCATTGCTAAAGCTCCTAAAGAATTTGCTCCCTACGTTTTTCTTCTCTTGGCTTAATAGTCATGCTCCTAGCCATATTTTGTTGCCTTTATTTTCATCTTGCTGACTAATCCACCGCCCTCTCTCCATATTTTCCATGTTGAGTCCAGAACCAGAATGGTGAGGAGGTATGTGATAAGTCAGGCACAGCCTAGGAGTTTGAAGACCTGGGTTCCAGTCCCAGCTTTGTCTCTTCCTACCTGTAGGACCTTGAGCAAGTTATTTAAGATTGCTGAGCCCCAGTTTCCTTGTCTGAGGAAACGTCCTTAATTTTCAGGGATGCAGCCCAGATTAAAACAGGTAACAGGACTGGAAGGGCTTTCTGAACTACAGAGCATTATTAAAGTAAGATATTACTCTAAGGTAAAGGTCTTTCCAGTGCTAAATAAAATAATCATCAGATCTCCACTGCTTGTTCACACGGTGATGGACTTCTCTGATTTTGTTCTGCCCATTTCCAGAATTATGCTAGAGTTTTAGCTCGTGATCAGATTGAGGTTTGCCACCATCCCTCTATTGCAGATAAGATTATTTGCTGGAAAGGTAAGAAGCTGCTCAATTTACAGGTGCCCATTAAGGTAGATGTATCTTGTCTAAGACTTCAGAAACCAAAGTTTTGGTCCTCACCCAAAGAAGTTGATCCCCCCTATCCCCAGAGGCTTGTAGAAATGGGGAGAGAGGGTTTTTGTTTACCAAAACGAGGGACACTACTAGCTTTAGGGGACAGAGGCCAGTGCCAAATGTCCTGCAATGAGCAGGACAGTCTCACACAATGAAGAACTGTTCCACCCAAAGTGCAAGCAGTTCATAAAAATTCTCTGTCCACCCTTACAAGGAGACTTACATTGAAAGGCTGAAGGGTAAGTTTTGCTCAGAAGGTTTATACCACAACTCAGCCATCCAAAAGACAGTTGTCCTCTTCAAAGGAGACCCTTCAGGAAGTCTCACTCCTATTCTGACTACAAATCCAGTAGTTTTAACCTTTTAAAAAATGCTTCTTTTGGAATTAATTCCCTTCTCCCTCAAGAATTTTTATGACTTTCTATTTTCTGTTACATTCCTCTCAACAGTTAGCAAATACTCATATTTTGGGAGTGGTTGTAATTTTTGAAAATATTCAAACCCCATTCCAAACACCAAGAGATAAGGCTGGGTGACACTGTTTGGGGTCCAAATGAAATATGTCTAAAAAATGACAAGATTGGTTTCTTCCCCTCCTGTGTCTCGTAAACTTGCTGAGAAGGGGAAGAAGCTGAAAAAGTGATATTATGTGATGGTCCAAAAATATATCAGCTCCTGAACAATCGAGACTTGGCCATCCTTGCTGTTCGAATTAGGAAGACCATCAAGAAGTCACATTATAGAGGTTTTTTAAATTTTCCTATTAATATACCCTGGAATTTCCTAGTTTTTTCGTAATTACCATGTATTACTTTTATAATGGGGGAAATCAATTCAAGACGTAATATGATAATTTTCTCACTAGGTCCAATTTTCCTTTCTCACCCTCCTCTCCTCCATCCCCCAGGAGAAGAGGACAGGCCATCTGAGAGCTCACATTACCGACCACTCACTGCAATAGGAGAAAGACATAATGAAGCAGGATACATTTACTTATCGGGAGGTTACACAGTCATTAATACGATCATTTTGAAGGCTGCAGAAACACCAAAGCATGTATGTTTAACACAAAATACTAAGTGAAAAATTCAGACTATAAAATAATAGTTACCTAATGTTTGCAATGATGTAGAAACTTATGCACATGGATAAAAAGTTTTCGAAGATAGTAGACAAAAATTAAAATATTAGTCATAGGTTGTAGGAACTATGAGTGGTTCTTCTTTTATCAAAATTGTCCTAAATATTTTTTACATCATCTTTTCATTTATAAATATTTCAAATGTAAAAGAAAGATAACTGTGTTTATATTTATTCCAATTATCCCAAAGAAGCATTTTTGTAATTAAAAAATGCACAGTGTGTCCCTCGACTGATGATTGGATAAAGAAGACGTGGTATATATATATATATATATATATATATATATATATATATAGAATGGAATACTACTCAGCCATAAAAAAGACAAAATTGTCCCATTTGCAACAACGTGGATGGTCCTAGAGGGTATTATGTTAAGCAAAATAAGCCAGAGAGAGAAAGACAAACACCACATGATTTCACTCATATGTGGAATATAAACTCACACACAGAGAGAACTGGTTGGTGGTTACCAGGGGCAAGGGGATGGGAGTGGGCACAAGGGGTGAAGGGATGTATCCACATGGTGACTGACAAACAATAATGTACAACTAAAACTTCACAATGTCATAAACTATTAACACATCAATAAAAAAATTATCCCAATTCCCCCCCCAAAAATGCAGTGTTTGATAACCCAGTATTAAATTAAGTAATACTTATGTGATGATTTTGGGGATTCATTTTATGCAGAAATCATAATTAGTGAAACATAATGTCTTATCCTGTGCAACCTTCCATTTCACCTTCTATGGAAGGTGAATTTTCTTTGTTTTCAGTATGTCTGGATAGGGGCTGATTGTTTGTGGAGTACTTCACATTTATGAATATTTGAAGAATAAATTAAGTGATAGAAAATGAAGATACAAAGCTTTTGCCTAATTTTTTATTGCTGTTTTCCCCTTGAGGACTTTAAATACTCTCAACAATCCATCCGAAAAAAATAGAAGCAAATATAACCGACCTTGAAAGGATCAAAACTCAGACCAAATTATTATTTGTTCCCAATATTATCAGATGTGTGGTTTAATTGCAAATGAAAAAAGACAAGGACTTATGAGTCCCATTTTCCAAATTCTCACTAGCTTTTCTCCTGTCTCTGTGATCTTAGAATAGTGCAAATTTTTTGGCCCTTAGTTTTCTCTACTGGGACTGCAGATAACTAGAAATGGATGTCCTTTTAGTGTAATTTACTATTTGGAAAGAGTCATATGCTAATATCTCTATCAACAAGGAAGCTATGTGCCAGACCCACATTTTGCTGCCAGAAACCTCATTACCAAAGGTAGAGATAATACCCAGGATGAGAGAACGAATTCAGAGTATGGATTCCCTCCCTGGGTGCCCCTGCAAACCATTCCTCACTTCTCACCTAACTCAGACCATATCTCCTCAGCCTCTTGACAAGGTGGGGAGGAGGCAATGACTTCTACTTTGGCCCACCAGAGACCTCAAGCTGAGACTCCCTTTTCCCCTAGTTGCCACCACTCTGACCCAGCTGCAAACTGATTGTCATTTCCCCCTATGCCCTCTGTGCCCAGAAAGGCTGTGTAAAAAGATGCTTTCTTCACTCATTCATTCCTTCACTCACTCAACAAGAATCTATTGAGTGCGTACCACATGCCGTGTTGTCAGATGTGGATCCAGGTTTTCTGGGTCTTAAAATTTATACAATTCGTAGGGCCATCTTTAAGAAAAAGAGTATCAAAAATACATAAATATAAAGTTAGGTAATAAAATGAATATTTCGTTAGAATTTAGAAATCACACATTTTAAAAGCTGAAATAGCACAAACATTACAAAATCTGTAAAAATAACATAACACTTATACTAATTAACTGTTTGACACATGTCTACAACATTTTTCCTACTTTTTAAGCTACATACTCTGATTATCTCTTCATATGACAATGATTTCATAATATAAATTTCCATACAGAAAAAGATAATTCAATCTTTCCTCCAGCATGATTGATCAAAATTTGTTTTTATTATTGATAGTTTAGAAAAGTTTCTTTCATCATCACGATTCTTTAGAATTAATACCACGTAAACTTATAGGTTTTTAATGAAAATAGGAGGAAAACTCTACTGAGTTTCTCTCACATATGACCTGTAAGATTTGGAAGAATTTCCTACAGACTAGATTCTGGTTCTGTAGATTTCAACTTTGTTTCTCCTGCATTAACCACATACTTTCAATGATGGACATCATGGGACGCATTCATATCAGGATATGACTTCTGGGCCTGCACTTCCATGTCACGGTGCCAGGTGAGATGGCACAGTGAGTGGTAGTGTAAGCCATTCCTACCTCTGACAGGTAGAGATAACATAATTATACCTCCAGGTGACTGCAAACAACATAAATATATTCCATTAGGCCTCCACTAAATGTATCTCCACTTCTACAAAGTTTCAGTCATACAAGATGAATAAGCCCTAGAGATCTACTGTACAGTATAGTGTCTATAGTTAACAATACTATATTGTATACTGGAAAATTTGTTAAGGTAGATCTTATGTTAAGTGTTTTTATTGCACACACACAAAACTAATAATAATAATAAATAAATAAAGAGGGAGGGAGGAAGCTTTTGGAGGCGATGAATATGTTTATGGCATAGATAGTGGTGATGGTTTCATGGGTGTATACTTATCTCCACACTCAAGTTGTACACATTAAATATGTACAGCTTTTTATATGTCAATCATACCTCAATAAAGTGTTTTAAAAAATGTATCCCCACTTCAACTTCCCCTTAGCTCAATCCCCAAAATGCCTGTGGCCACTCAGATGCCACTCTGAAGGAAGAGAAGGGTGATGAAGAGGAAGTCAAAATGGAAAGAGACAGTGCTTTTAACCATTTTCAAATTTTGCAAAAACATAAAACCACGTGAACACATTGCCTTGGGGGGGACCATGTGAATGATGGCCCTGAAGCTTATTCCTAATTTGCTTCGTGGTAAATCTGCTACCGCTTGTTGTGTATATAAAATTTCCTCTCTCTGTCCACTGAGAGGGCCTAGAAACATTAACATCCCAGCAGCAATGAGCACACCTAGTTCCCAGATCTTGGTGCTTTAAATAGCATTCTCCAATAAATGGAGAGAAATGGCTGATGGTAGGTCTCTGAAAGGGAAAAGCACAAGATGAGTCTGGAATATCTTGTTGTGCCAGAAAGTAAGAAAGTGTCCCAAAATGATGGGGGCATGTCAAAAGGACACAGAAGCTAACTTGAAGTGGTTCCCATTGACCAAATCTGAGGTAATCTGAACATCAAAACAAATAATGATAATAACATATTATAAACCATTTTATAGTATAGAAATTCATGAGACTATATTTTTATAAATAAATAAGGAAGAAAGGAAAGTTGTTCCTTACAGTAGAATGCCAACTCATAAATTTAGAAAGAATAGTAGAATTAGAAAATCACCATTAGAACAGGATGCTGACATAGTCCCAAAATATCTCCCCACAAAATGTTTATTTATAACAAAGGGAAAACAGTAACTTTTCAGTGGAGAAATCTGATAGATGCCACCTTAACCAGTGATTAGATTTAATGTCACTAGTATTGGGAAAATTCAATGTGCCTCTTAATGTGATACACTGACAAAAACACAACATTACTTCTGTGGTATTTTTGCCAAAAAATGCACAACTGAATTTACTCATAACGAAGCATCAGACAGACCCAAACTGAGGGACAAAACAACTGTACTGTACTCCAAAAATGTCTAGGTCATGAAAGACAAGGAAAAACTGAGAAACTGTTCTGGATTGAAGGAAACTAAAGAGATGTGACAGCTAAATGTAAGATGTGATCCTGATTGGATCCAGGACCAGAAGAAAAAAAATGTTTTATTCATTGACAAATTGATTGCTATAAAGGACATTACTGGACCATTGATGAAATTCAAATGGAGTCTGTGGACTAGACAGTAGTATTCTATAAGTATTAATTCCCTGATTTTGATGGTACCACTCACTATGACTATACTGAAGAGTACCCTCGTCTTTTAGGAAATACACACTGAAATATTTAGGACCACTGGGCATCATGTTTGCAACTTACTCTCCATTGGTTAGGAAAAAAATAATAAGATATATATTTATTTAAAGAAAGAATGATAAAGCAAATGTGAATAATCTGAGAATCTGAGTGAAAAGTATATGAGAACTTTTTGTACTATTCTCGCAACTTTTCTGTAAGTTTGAAATTATTTTCAAATAAAAATTATAAAGAAAACAGCTGGATGCACATTGTAAAATATTATATTAAGGAGTGGGTGTCTACTTAATCAAACTAGTCTACTTTCAACATTACTACACTGAGCTCATTAACTACTTTGAGTGGTGAGAAACCTCAAAGAAAATCACTCATAACGTAAAGGATCTTAACATAATTATAAGGGTCAGTGTAAAAATATTGTTCCCCTCTTGACCAATTCTTAATCATACAGAACTTCTCCCAGAACACTTCTAGAGTGTAAAGTGAGCTATACCTATTTCTAAAAATTAGCCATGTCAATTAGCCCTGAGCTAGAGGTACTGGGTTTATTAAGTGAACAATGGAGGCAGGTTAAAGATATTAATAAAAAACAGAGAATGTGATTGTAATAGTAGCATTGGCATTCACTTCCAAGGTTCATTGACAAACGTCTTAAAAATGAAGTCAAGGGCCAGCCGGTGGCGTAGTGGTTAAGTTCACGTGCTCTGCTTCAGTGGCCCAGGGTTCACAGGTTCCGATCCTGGGTGCGGACCTACACACCGCTCATCAAGCCATGCTGTGGTGGTGTCCCACATACAAAGTGGAGGAAGACTGGCACAGATGTTAGCTCAGCAACAATCTTCCTCAAGCAAAAAGAGGAAGATTGGCAACAGATGTTAGCTCAGGGCCAATATTCCTCACCAAAAAATACGTAAATAAATCTTTCAAAAAAAATGAAGTCAAGGAGTCTCTGTTAAATACATCAATATATAAAAATTGATCGAAAAGGCTGCTGACAAGTCTCGAGTATCTAGGAGAAAAGGGCTATGAAATACCAACTACTAATTGTGTGACTATTGTCATTATGCTCATTAATACTTTTCTCAAGAACATGATTGCATTACCACCGCAGTGTGTCTGAGTGAAATGAAGCAAGGAGGACAAGAAAATTCTGTTTAGGGATTTCTCTTTTGGTTATGGAGGCAAGAACCTAAGATGGGAGAGCAGTTTAGGACCTTATATCAACCTGTGGTAAGATGCCTGACTTGTAAGGATATTGAGGATAAGGGCTGAGAGGGTCCCACCTAAGCGATTATGTCTGCTACAAAACCTTGATTTTACAGAAACTGTAATAGCCTTCTTTCTCTTACACCATTCTGCCTTTCTGATGCAAATCAATTCCTTTCACAAATCAAAGGTTTCCTATAGAAACCTGTGGCACCTACAGAAAAATTTTAATTTCCCATGCCATGTGTAGAAGCTGGCACATGTACTAAGCAGTGACAGTTAACACGAGCACTGTTATTAGGGAAAGTGTTTATGCCACTTCTTTCCTACCTCACTGAATGTTCACTCCCCAAATCTCAATAAAACAAAACTAAAGGGAACCACCACCTGTTTCCAGGATTCGAGCTGGAAGAACTCTTACCAATGAGCAACATCAACAGAAACCTTAAGATCCTCTTTGAACACATCGCTCGTCCAAGCCATATTATAAGGAAAATCAGAGTCTTTTGTATAGAAGAAAAACCTCTGTGAGAAATATGCAGAGGAATCATTTCATTTCTTTGCATCTGCCCTCCTGGTGGGAGGTATCAGGCCTTGGGTAGCCCAAGAAGCTATAGGAAGCATATTACAGAGTTTAATTTATTCAAAGAAAATCAGAATCAACTAATCAGAAGGAAGGGGAAAATGCATTAATTAAACAGCTTTACTCATGCAGAAAAGCTGCCAGCATGAGCATTTCAAATTACCTGGGCACACCTAATGCATTTGCATTTGCTCAGGAGAAACGCGTCTTGCCCTACAAAGCTACGAACATTTCATAATTCCATTTGAGCGAATAACAAAAGGGAATTGACAGCTAAGAACCACCTTCCACACTTGGGGGCTATAGCCTTTTCCTAGGAATTTTTAGCTCATGCAGAAATTCTCTTCTTGACTAGAGGTGGAGAGAGGAAGTTTAAAGTCTTCTGTAAAGTAGAAGGCTAAAAAAGAATCCCCCTCCTCTCCACCCCCCCAA
Source organism: Tapirus indicus (assembly GCA_031878705.1). Taxonomy (NCBI): domain Eukaryota; kingdom Metazoa; phylum Chordata; class Mammalia; order Perissodactyla; family Tapiridae; genus Tapirus; species Tapirus indicus. The sequence goes on along the minus strand of CM062942.1, from coordinate 114,499,143 downwards.
CAAAGGAGGTGGGGCCTTTACTGGCAGGAGGCTAACAGCATTCCTTTGTTAGATATTAACATAAAATAAGGCAGTAGAAATGGATGTCCATCAACAGAATTAGAAGGAACTAAGTAAGTTTTAAGAACAAAAGGTTTACTTCTTTAAATTACAGGAGTTGAGAAACAGCTGGAAATGCAATTTCTTTCCCAGAGTAAAAAACTACAAAACGGTTCAATGTAATTATGTTGCAGTATAATTTTATTATTGCAGACCAAATGTGTATAATCATTCTAACTAAAATAACCCCATAGGCAATACTTAAACATATATATTACGTGCTTTATCTTAACTTTTTTCAACTCAGCTTATCCATCAAATAGCAGTGTTTTATTTTGGTATTTACTCCTGAGAAAGCTCTCCAATGTGACATTCAGGCACATGATATTAACCAATGAGATCTACTTTAAAATCTTTTAAAGATGCCTTTGCTTTCTATTGCTTTACTTTTTTACGTCACATTTTTCCATTCCATTTTGCACAAGAAAATATGCTACAATTACCAGTAGGGTTTATTACTCTGGATGTTTACAGTTGAGAAAAACAGAAACAATCATTAGAAAACTTCTCAGAAGTTTCTGTTCTACTTCAGAGACAAAAAAGTTAATTTGAAATTCAAAAGAACGGTAATAAAACATAAGAAATACCCAACTTTGGTCTATTTAATGCATAATGCATGTAGTTTTATACTCAAAGAAAGAAAACTTGTATTTGTTGTCAAAACGAGAGGCACAAGAAGTAGGAAACAGATTAGATAGATATAGTGATATAGATATAGACATATTTCCTTGAAGTATTTGATTTGTCACATAGTGCTTACCAAAATATTCTGTAGTTTACCCTAAAATGCCTTATCTGTGCAAATTTGGGATCAAGCTTCTAACCAGACTGATTGTCTCAGATCTGCAGGTACAAGCACAGGTTAAAAGGATCAAGGGTGAACTGTCAATACATATGCAGGACATTTCCTCTGGACCAAAAAGACTAATAGAAGAGAAGTCAGGCAGAAAGTAGGTATATACCGCATCTCAGTGGCCTGAGAATGTTTCTGGAAACTCAACTGTTTTATTTTCACACGGTCTGATCGCATTTTATGAAACCCTTTCATGCATCTTCACTCCTCTAACTAAAATAAACTGCTTTTGTGGAATATCTTTCCATGAATTCCTTTGAATGCAGTCCTCATTTATGGTAGATAACAGACAATAATTTCAAATACTAAAGGGCTTCAAGTGAGTGGCTGCGGAAATCGCAAACACCTTGGCAGGACACTGCTGACTTTCTAACCTACGTTTCAACGCATTTAGGGATCTTCACCTGGAAAATAACCTTTAGCAATTAAATATATTAGTGTATAAATGTACTGGGAGACAGGTGTGTGAAATATAAATGAAGGTTTGAATATTTCCTTTTAAATATTCTGATAAAAGAAACTACAAAGACATGTCATTGATCTAATCAATACTTGTTTGCACATTCCTTAGAGCTATGCTTGAAGCATAATAGGATTTCTAGGGGCCCAAACAACAAAAGGTGTAAACTGCCTTTTCAATTGCAAACTTTGTTCATTTATTCCATCGGTAAAAGAATGCAAATCTTAAGTCATTTTTTGTTAACTGACATTAAGTCTTTCTCACTAAACTTTTTTTCCAAGAGACAAGGGTAAAGTTCTAAGTAAAGCCAAGCTTCTTCTCCTGAAAAAAAGGCAGTTTAAAGAAATTTCACTAAATCATTCCTGTCAATTAGGACCTGCCATTTAAACCGATTCTAGTGGCTTGAGGTATTTTAACACACATACAGATATGGATAACTCAGGAAGATAGATATGGGTGTTTAAGATATTTTCTATATATGTGTGTAACAAATACAAATCAAATGATTCATGAGTTTGCACAAGCCAAAATATCCATATACCGTGATTTAATTTTCTAGTAAATATTTACCTAAAAATACAATGAGAGAATTAAGATATTTCACTCACTGTTACAATTATTTCTAAAGAACAAAGTAAGTGTTCAATAGTAGGTACTCAATAAAATTTGAATAAATGGCCAAATGGTCAACATAAAGAAGAAAGGAAGAGAGGGGATTCAGCAGACAAGAGAAACGAGGGAAAGGCAAAAGAGAAAGAGTTAGAGAAGAGGAAGAGAAAACGATATTTGTAGCCACAAATTTGGCAATTTCTCTCAACTATTTCAAAAGATTATCTCAAGTTAAGAAATGTGATTTTATTAGTGTTGAATTCAATCTCTAATTTATATACACGTCATCTTAAAATGTACTACAGATATCCAAAAAGTCGATGTTAGCAACAGTTAATTTTTACTCACATAGACTGTACCGAATTGTACGAGCTATTATGTGGATTCTTCCCTCTTACCTGCACTCCAGGGTTTTATCTGTAACTACTTCTAAGCCCCAAGTTGCGCTACCTTAGTTAATTCAGAAGTTAATTTATCTGTCCCAGATTGGAGACTAAGGAGACATGAAAATGTCAAGGAGGAAAAGCTTTTCTATATCCTCTTAAGATGCCTCCTTGGAGGCCTATGAATTAAACTAACAAGAGACAGAGTAACAAGAGAAAAAGCATACAATTTTTATTAATATTTTGCATGCACAGGAGTTCAGAGAAAAGTGAAACTCAAATAAGTGGCTAGACTCTAGAGATTATACACCATTTAACAAAAGAAAGGGGGTTTGGGCTTCAAGGAACAATAAATTGTGGGGAAGTGCCTGGGAAATAGACAGGAGAACTAACGGAAGATAAGGGCAATTTTAGTAAGCTTTGTTTATGCAGCCTCATCTCAAGTGCCGACTTTCCCTCTCTGATGATGAGTCACTCTCGTCTTACTGATACAGGAGAGGGGGACACCTTCACAAAGGGAAATTTATGCCCTGCTTTTGGGCAGATCAAGTGAGGGCAGAGCACTCTTCCTGCATTTGTTGATTTTCAGTTGCCTTCAGCTCAAAATAATCCTTATGCCAAAGTAGCATAATATGGGGTGGCGTATCCTGATCCCCTTCAACAACAATATGCAATGTGGGTTCTGAAATTGGATTCTGGACCAGAAAAAGGACATTAGTGAGACAACTAAAAAAATTTGAATGTCTATATCCGTACTGTGCAATACAGTCACAACTAGCCACATGTGGCTATTAAGCATTTGAAATGTGCATAGTGCAAATTGAGATATGCTCTAAGTGCAAAATACACACTGGATTTTGAAGACATAGCATAAAAAACCTAAAGCATATTATTAACATTAACTTCACCTGTTTCTTTTTACTGTTTAAAATATGGCTGCTAGAATATTTAAAATTACATATGTGGCTTGCCTTATATTCCTATTGGACAGAGCCGGTCTAGAATTCAAGCTGAGGCATTTGTACTTCACCCTGGGCAGCCATTATACGTCCTTGAGCAGGAATCTGAGATTGGTGTTTGGGGAGAATGGTCTCTCTATGGCCTGGAGGAGAAGCCATACTAACTGGCAGCGTACTGCGGGAGTCCAGGAGGGAGGTGATGCAGTTCAGGACTAAGGTCACAGCTGTGGGGATGGAGAAGGCTATAATTCAAGAGACCCCCAGCTCCCCCTAGACCCCCATTCCCTTTAAGAAAAGGGAAGAATGACCCCAAAGGTGATCCAGAGATCATCAAGGCTGCCACTCTCACCACAGGTCAGGGAAGAGGGCCAGTCCCTCCTAGGTTTCAAAGAGTGGGGCCACCTCTCCAGATTGGCAGGCCTGAATGACCCTGCCCCGTGCCTCAGGGGCAAGGCCCTTGCAGAGAGCCTCAGTGTGGGCAGTCCTCCACTGAGCCATGGGGGTGACGTTGCCACTCCAGTGGTCTTGGAGGGCAGACCATTGGACCAAAGAGGAAAAGTCTCAAGCCTTAAGATCTCATGGAATTTTCCTTGCAAGGTTTTGGACTTACTTGGAACCTGTCACCCCTTTCTTCCTTCCAATTCCTCCCTTTTGGAATAGAAATGTCTATCCCATGTCTGTCCCACCACTGTATTTTGGAAGCACATAAGTTGTTTGGCTTCACAGGCTCACAGCTGGAGAAGAATTTTCTCTCAGGATGAATCCTACCTTGAGTCTCCTTCATATCTGATTTAGATGATATTTGGATGAGACTTTGGACTTTAGACTTTAAAGTTGATACCAGAACGAGTTAAGATTTGGGGGACTGTTGGGATAGAATGAATGTGTTCTACATGTGAGAAGAAATAAATTTGTGGGGGCCAGGGTGGTATGTTTTGGGCTAAATGTTTGTGTCTCCCTGCAGTTTGCATGCTGAAGCCCTAACATCCAATTGCGATGGTATTTGGACATGGGGCCTTTGGGAGGTGATTAGATTTAGATGAGGTCATGAGAATGGGACCCACATGATGGGATTAGTGCCTTTATAAGAAGTGGAAGAGAGAGAGAGAGAGAGATCTCTCCAGGAGCACACACCAAATAAAAGCACACAGTGAGATGGCAGCTGTCTGCAAACCAGGAAGAGGGCTCTCACCAGACACCAAATCTGCCAGCACCTTGATCTTGGACTTCCCAGCCTCCAGAACTGTGAGAGATCAATTTCTGTTGTTTAAGCCATCCAGCCAGTGGTATGTTGTTATAGCATCCTGAGCAGAGTAAGATACCAGCTAAATTATGAACTCTTTGAAGATAGGTACTATGTTATACCTTTCTCTATACTCATATAAATCCTAGAAGAATGCTGGGCATAAAGTAAATGCTCCCCCAAAATTTCTTAGTTGATAGAATGATTATAACACACACCGTCTTCTGTAAATTAGGTTTATGGCCTAAATCTATTTGTTTGTAACCACTGCTCCAAAACCTAAAATACTCTCATGGTTGATATCATGAATAGGCACAATATTTTAATTGTTCTCACAAACGTTTGCTTAATATAAAAGAACCAAATGGAAGCTTACACATGATTGGACACTTGTCATCAGGTTCTCGTCCTTTCTCCACTACTTACTAGCTTTGCGATTTGGGGCAAATCATGTAAACTCTTAGATTTGGTTTTCTCATCTATAAAATCACGCTTATAATGCCTCACCTATCTCATATGGTTGTTGTGGAGATCGAATGTGGTCGTGTAGCATGTACATAAAAACATGAGACTTTTGCAATCAGAGAGAACTAGGTTTGAATCCCGGCTCTGCCAATTACTGGGTATGTGGCCTTTATCAAATTACTTATTTGTATCTCAATTTACCCATTTGCAAATATAGGCACAATAATATCTAAATCTCAGTGTTACAGCCATTTGAGATATGGGGTATAGTGACTTGAGGTATATAGACTTGAGCTATGTCTCTATAGATACATCTATATAGATATGACTTCGGCAGCTTAGCACATTGCCAGAGATATTGATGTCACTCAGTAAGTGATGGGTGTTATTAATATGATCAGAGTGCCATGAACATGTGATTATTATTCATGATTGATATTTACAAAATTGTTTGATGTGGAAGCAAATGACTATTCTAGGCACACTGTGTCATTGACTCACTTCCACTGAATTCAAAAGAAAATCTTTCATGTTAAAGTTTGCGAGCATTTATAGGATTGGAATAGTGATCAAAAATGAACTCCATCTTTACACATAAAACCCTTAACTGTTATTTTTAAAGATTATTTTACTTGGAACTTTGAGAATCAAAATAGCTCTTCTAGACTGTTTATATGTCTTTTTAGCTTTAAAGAAAGTGTTTAAATTGATTCCAAGAAAGAATGCGATTTAAAGTGAGAAACTGAACTCTGTATTTATAGTCTGGGAAGGATCTTCTATATGATCCTAACTCATCGAGTCATAGAAGTGTGGAATGTATTAGTTGAAGGGCTATTAGTGATCATCTGCCAAACCCCTCATTTTACAGATGGGGAAATTTTGGCCCAAAAAGAAGAAATAGCGCAAGGTTACTTAGCTTGTGAAAAGCACCAGGACTCGAACCTCCATCTCCTGATTGTTAACACTGTCTTGTTTCTATTAGATTATCTCTTACTGCAAAAGACATCATTCGTTCTTCAGGAGTTATATGACATAAGTGAAGACATTTCGAAAAACATTTTTAAATGTGTAACTTGATCTTGAACATACCCAGAAAACCCCGATTCTTTAGCCAGATCCCATCTGCTCATGACCAGTCAATCATTGGACCAAACCTATAAAAAGGAAATAAAACTGGTATCAGTGCAACTGAATGACCCCTCCCACATCTCTCTCTTCTGAATTATGTAACGTGGTGTGCAGGTCTTGTAAGAAACCTATCCCAAATCATTTATATTAGCTGTCAAATCCATGTGATAGTGATGAATCAAATGTCTTTAGAGGATTGTGCATAAACTCCTAGCATAGGGCAGCCTCCTGTTTTCTCGTCATTAAATCAGTAATAATATCAGTCACCTACATACATTTATATTATCAAATCCATCCAATTAGCATTTTTTTCACTCCATGAGAGCAGGCTTTTGTCCGTTTTGTTTACTGCTGCACTGCCTATAACAATGCCTGGACTTTATGAAAAGAAGAGTAGGTGGTATTTTCTGAGTCTCCGTTTTCATATTTGTATCTTTTTCTTATCGTGACTTAATAATATTAAAAATGAAGCTATAATGTAATTTTTGCATAAAAATTAGCGAGGTATCCAAGATGGCACCATATACTAGAGATTTTCTTATTTTCTCATGAACTACTTGATTGTCATAGCAGTTACAGAGATTTTTTTTGGAACTTTCTTAAGGCTTAGTACTTTTATGACCCTTTAACAGAAACTCCAATCAATGAGAAAGTGGGTCTAGAAGCTAACTGTCCATAAACTCACACCTTTCCCCATAAACATTTTATCTGTCTCTTTAAACTGTGAAACCAGTAATTAGAAAAAAATGTCTAATCATGCCTTTTATATGGCACCTTATTATATCAAGCAATGAAGTCAAATGAATTCTAAACATGAAGCAATAGAATGTTTGGTAAAACCATGAGACATCCACAGAATGCAAATATTATTTACAAATAAGGGTTTTAGTTGTTTTTCTTCTGGTATTTCTTCTGGTATTACTAATGTGACCAATCTCATATACCCCCATCATATTTAAACTAGAAGCATAGGATAGAGGAAGATTACTAAAAAAGACAGTGCAATACTTAGGATGGGGACTGGAAGATAGCAGTGGGAGGTGAGTGGAGAGATGGGAGGAGCAGCTTTGCAACTGGTTCATAAATAATAGACTGCATCCCATCTAACCACGTATAAGAATTTTAAAAAAGTAACACATTTTGTTTGTTTAGAAATGGGACAAAATTTTAAAATATTTCCAATGAGCAGTTTCGCCCTCATATTAGTACTCTGGGGACTGCTAGGGCTTTTCTTTTCTCTCTTCCTGTTGCCTGGAATGGTGATCAGCCAAGTGGCATCAGCTCTAATGCTATCATCATATGCCTCCCAGAGAGGGTGTGAAAAGAGAAATGGGATTTGCCACTGCAAATGCCATCTCGATTAATAAATATCAGACACACCAGGACAAAACAAAATCTCTCTCCTTTCTGTGTGCACCTTGCCTTTTGGGTTGTATTACTTGTATAATAAACCTTCTTTTAGAGCCTGTTGTGTTTCCAGGCAGCTGACAAGCAGAACAAACCTCCCCCAAAAGGGTCATGTTAATCACTGTTTCAAACAGCGATCTAAAAATGCATTCTAACATGTCTTTGCAAAGGTATAATTCAAATGATTACCTCATGTGTTCCAAAGGGGAATCAGGTGGTGTCCTGTTTCCATAGCACTCAATTTCACAACATTTTGCAAAACTGCTCTGTGTGATGTCTTCCTTCAAGAGTACCAATATCACAGTCATAACTTTCTAAATTTGGGTCTGCAGTAATGACAGACTGAATGAATGCTTTCCTATGGTAGGGGAAAAAGCACAAGTTCAACAAATTAGACTTTTCCCAGCTTTAAGCTCTAAGCTGTACTGAGGTGACTTGTCTTCCTTTTGATCAATGTGAAATATCTAGCCTTTGACCAGATTGCAAAGTTAGAATTCACTCTGCTTTCTACATTTGGCTGTTTGAATATTTTTACAATGATCACTTTTATAATCAGAAAAAATTAGAGAATGTATATTTTGAGAATATATATCTATGTGTACACATTACTCTTTGATATTATAGAATCCTGTCTGAAAGAGGCAAAAATGACAGCGAGGAGACATGAGTTCGAATCCAGAGTCTGTCAATAACTAGCGTTGTGAATTTTGACATGTTTATTAAGCTCTCCAAACCCAAATTTCCTGATCTGCTAATAACAAGGTCTCTAAGGACTTCTCCAGCTTTTAAAAAAAAGGTAAATAACTTCTGGACAAAAAAGAGGGAATTTGTGCCCTAGATGCTGAGTTTCCAGATGCACTCTAACCTGAAATTTAAAGGTATTTGATGTCGTGTGTTCGCTTGTTATTTGGGAATAAAAAAATTTTTGTATTCAGTTATTTCAAATGTATCACAATTCAGTTTCATGATCAACTAATTCTGAATTCAAGGAGAATTTTTTTCTACTCTTACTTCATTCTGTCTAAACTGGTAAAATTAAAATGAGTATCATTGAAATCCATGATTTCTGCTCAGATATTGTCATATAAAAATTTTTTCCTCATCAGAATATTTTCCAATACTTTTTCATTAGAAATTGTATGTGTTTAAAAAAAGCTTAACCAAACTATGAAGCAAAGTATTATGGTTCTTACATATTTTATTTTATGGTAAAACTCCATTCTGCTAAATCTGTCCTCTTGTGTTCTATGTGTTCAACATGGCTGTTGGCCTTTAGTTCTCTGTCCAGTGTCTGGTACTATAGCTGGAAGACTTAACCAGGTATTGATTAAAGTCAATAAGTTCCAAGAAAACAAAGCAAAAGAACCTCCCAAACATTCTCTCTTAACCTAACCAGTGAAAATATGTCTGTATCACACAACAGGTAAAATGTGGCTGGAATCTATGATTTTTATTCTTGCACATATAAATAGCAGCAGTTATTAAAACCAAAGAAAAAATAGACAGGACGTCATCAAAATTATAAGCATTTGTGCTTTGAAAGACACTATAAAACAAGTAAAAAGATGGCTCCATAATGGGAGAAAAATATTTGCAAATCATACATCTGATAAAAGACTTGTATCCAGAACATATAAAGAACTCTTACAAATCAATAATAAAAAAGACAAATAACCTGATTTTTAAAATGGCAAAAGGAACTGAATAGACATTTCTCCAAAAATTATGCACAAATGGCCAATATGCACATGAATATATAATCAACATAATTAGTCATTAAGGAAATGCAAATCAAAACCAATGAGCTACCACTTCACATCCTCTAGGATGGCTTGAATCAAAAACTCAGATAACATACAGAGTAGTAGGTTCATCAATTGTAACAAATGTAGCACTCTGTGGAGGATATCGATAATGGGTGAAGCTGTGCATGTGTGAGGCAGGGGATATGTGGGAAATCTCTGTACCTTCTCCTCAGTTTCGCTGGGTACCTAAAACTGCTCTAAAAAATAAAATCTTTATAAAAACAAACAAAAAAGTCTGATAACAACAATTGTTGGTGAGGATGTAGAGAAATTGGAACCATATACTGCTGGTGGGAATATAAAATCATGCAGCCAGTTTAAAGGAGTCTGGCAGTTCCTCAAAAAGTTAAACGTAAAGTCACCATATGACCCAGCGATCCCATTCCTAGGTATACACCCAAGAGAAAATGAAAACATATGCCCACACAAAAGACTAGTACAGTACTGTTCATAGCAGCATTATTCACAATAGCCCAAGAGTGGAAACAACCCAAATGTCCACCAACTGATGAATGGATAAACAAAATATATTGTCTACCCATACAATGGTATATTATTCAGCCATAAAAGGAATAAGTACTGATACATGCTACAACATGAATGAACCTTGAAACATTACACTAGGTGAAAGAAGCCAGTCATGAAAGACTACATATTGTATGAACTCATTTAAATGAAATGCCCAGAATAGGCAAATCTATAGAGATAGAAAGTAGATTAATGGTTGCCTAGGGCTGGCCGCCTAATGGGTAGGGAGGAATGGGGAGTAACTGCTAAAGGTTCCGGGGGTTCTTTTGGAGTTGATGAAAATGTTCTAAAATTAGATAGTGGTGATGGTTCCACAATGCTATAAATGTACTAAAACCCACTGAATTGTATACTTTAAATGGGTGGATTTTATACTATGTGAATTATTTCTCAATAAAGCTGTTAGCCCAAAAAGTCTCCCGCAATAGCTTGAGTAAATGTGGTACTAATGGTGCATCACTAATGGTGATGGAGATAAGTGGATGAATTTGAGAGATATTTCAGAGGTAAAGTCAACAGGACACACTGATGAATTTGATGTGGAGGTTGAGAGAAAGGGAAAGTTAAGGATGTCTCAGGTTTTTTGCTTGCACTGTGGAGTAGATGGTTTGGTCACTCACTGTGATACCAAACACTGGAGGAGGAGCAAGTGTGGGCGGAGCAATCATGAGTTCACTCTCAGGCAAGTTGAATTTGAGATGCTCTTGAGATAACCAAGTGGAGATGTTGAGTTGCACATAGGAGTCTAGAGCTCAGAGAAGAAACCTGAGTTTGGGATATATATCCTGCAATCCACAGCATAAAGATGATAATTAAGCCATGGAAATAGACTAAATCAAGAAGTATGGAGTGAGATTGTAAGAGTATCTAGAACAGTGCCCTGATGAACTTCAATGCTTAATAGCCAAGTAGAGGATAAATCTGCAAAGGAGACAAAAAAAAAAGTGGCCAAATAAACCAGGAGACTGTAGTTTCACAGAAGGCAAGGATATAACGGTACTTCAAGAAGGAAGGAATGATTGTCAGTATCAAATATTGCTGAGAGGTGGAATACAATGAGGACTGGAAAGTAGCTGTTAGGTTTAATGACCTAATGGTCATTGGCGTCCTTAGTGAGAGCTGTTTAAGCAGAGTGGTGTGGATGGAAGCTTCAAGGACCGTAGAGTCAAAAGACACACTATTGGGTTAGGGCTTATGGCTGGGGAAGGAATCAGCCACAAATACCTAAGAAGAATATGTCATTGTGGAAAATATCAAGGAGTTATTGACATAGGATTATAGAATTTCATATGCAGGGTCTTAGTATCAAAGCATCATATTTGTATGCTTTCATACGTTAGAAACACCATAGTATGAAACAGCCCACAGACTACTTTGAGAGGCCTTTATAGACCATTCATATGCTTCAAGAATACTCTGAGAAACATTGATCTATGTATCAAAATAACTTCTTGAAAAACAAAAGAAATTTAGTTATTGAAGCACAAGGAGAAAAATTACTTCATTTTTGGGGGGGCCTAGGAGTCTTCAACTGTAAAATGATAAGGGTGGACCAGGTTACCATTTGAGGACCCTTCCAGCACTCTCATTTTATCAGCTTTATCTACATTTATTCAGCTTATAAATAAGCATCTCTACACACTCAGTGTTTTCACAACACCTTCTACTTCCTGCCCTCACCAAGACCTGGCTCTCTACAAAGACAATGAGGCTCACTATGCAACTCTCACCAACTAAGACTGCTTGATCTCTAAACGTCCAAATTCTGGAATGGAGAAAGTGGAGTAGAGTAGAGAACCAGCACCTTCCTGCCTCCCTGTTGCCTTACCAGACCATTGCTCCTGGTCATGAACAGCCTGTCTGCCTATAATATTCACACCATCTGGAGATACCATCTTCTACTCCACCCTGGTATGACTATCTATCCCCCTCCTGAACATTCCCCTTCATTCACTGAAGACTCTGGCGTGTGGCTCACTGGCATCGTCTCCACCTCAATTTCTGACACCACTGGCCAGTTGGAAGAGCCATCCCACATCCTAGACTCACGTTCATTGGCTTACTCAGTTCTCGCGGTCACATCCTGAATATTGCCATCTTCCAGAATGGCTTCACCCTGAAATCATAAATTTTGTCTATCCCACTTTTTGACCAAGACCACTCATCTTCTAGACTAGGCCTTCTCCCTGGTCAGGCTCCAACCCTGCACTTCCATACTTCCCTGTTCAGGACTCTACCTTATTACTTGCCAGGCCATATTGAAACCCTTTGTTACCATGTCTGTCTCCCATGAATACTTTGAAGGCAGGAACTGTTTCACTCACTCTGCAAACATAATGTCTGGCACATGATAGGCACTCAAGTCTGGATGTTTCTGAGTGACTTTTATATTCAAAGCACTGTGCTTGGTATTTGAGGACCACCCAAAGTTGAGTGAAAATATGTTCCACTTGCAAGATATCTAGAGATTAGTAGAAGAGTTAAGACAAATATATTAAAAACTAAATTTCAAGGCAGAAAGTGAGAGGAGCCTCAAGAAATATAAAAACAAAATGCTATGGGATTGCTAAGGTAATGGAGGTGGGGATACAGGAACAGAAGAGAGATGTTTCTGTGAGGAGATCAGAGAAAGCTTCACAGAGGATGTGACACCTGAGCTAACCTGGAAGAATGGGTGAGGATTTGGATATATGATGATAGAGGCAGAAGGAATTCTAGGAAGAGGGACCAGCATGAGCAAAGACAGCAAGTTAAGAAAGCAATAGGGTATATCTGAGGAGCAACTGATTTAGTGGGAGCAAAGGGTCCATAAGGGAGAAAGTGAAAGCAACTAACTTGACCTAATTTTGGAGCAGCTTAACTATCAATTCAGTGTTATTTTGGCAGAGGGTAGACATAGGTACAGTTCCTTGATGTCTGATTTATCAATTAACCCTTAAGTCACATGCCTTTCTTCAAAAGAATATTTCAAGGATTTAAAAAAAAAACTTTTTACAAAGGCTTTTCATTCAAGATGATAGTTATTTATTATTCCTACCTAAGCTTACCTTTTTTTTATCAACACAGTCATTGTTTCCTATGACAAAGTGATAAACAGGTTTGTTTGTTTTTTAAAGGAAGGTAAGGCCAAACAACAAAGATGGGAATCATTTTCAATTCTTTAAATTCTTTAGATGATATTTTATTTCCATGAACATATTTTCCTGTTATTGTAAATTTATACTAAGTAAATAATGATGGCATTAACTAGCCTTCTTGATGTGCTTTTGATCATCTTTCTCAAAAAGCGACTGCCAAGAGAACTTCCTAGCAAACATCACTTAACTACTAAGTGGCTGTGAGTGTTACAGGCAATTAGGCAATCATTAAGAAGCACACTGAAAATTACCCACTTTCTCTGTTAAAGAATTTAAAATATCCACACATACACACACACATGCAACAGAATGCTTAAGATGTATTCCTCTACAGCATCTCGTTTTAGAAACTGTTTAGGTCTTCACCCTCAGAGTTAGTGGCTCTAGCCTTATCAAAAGCCCTCCTCAGGCCAGGGATTCACTTCAGAATTCTGGCCCTGCCACTTACTAGCTGTGTGACCTTGGGTAAGTTACTTAACCACTCTGGGCCTCAGCTTCCACATCAGTAAAAAGTAGATAATAGCACCTACTTCATAGGGTCGTTGTGAGAATTCAATGAGACAATGCATGCAAAGTGCTTAGCACGAAGCCTGGCAAACATATCAGTTTCAATAGTTGGTAACTGCACTATTATTGCAGATAAAAATAGACTTTTTGGTAAACAAATCTATTCTACAGTGTGGACTGTACCTACATGTAAAACACCTCTATCTATATGAAACTGAACTGCTCTCAGTATTAGGCTCCTGCACATTTTCTGTCCCTTTCCATCACTACATAATTAAACCATTGCCAGAGTTGGGACAATCCTAGCTCTAGGATGGTTTGAGATAATCCTAGTTTTAAACAATCCTATGTGTTTTTAAACCCAGCCTGCATGGATCACATATTCTTCTGTTAATGGTACATCAAGCTCTAACTTTTCCAATGCATTCTTTTCCTTTTAATGTCATGAAATGGGCACCTTCTTTCCCCTCATTGCAATTTAGTGTCAAAATGACATTTACTAGTCTCTGATCTGATCCACATGCTAGACTGGCCAGTCCAGACCCAGGTATCCAGGCAAAGCCGCTGAGCTCTTTGCAACCATTGGCATGCGGCCCAATTCCCAGTGAGAATATACAGTTCTCCCTCACTGCCTGAATAGGGAGCTGTGTTAAGGCACTGATGAGACGGCAAAGTATAAATTATCGAGCTCCTCCTTACCTCCCTTGCTTTCAAGAATATACTACATATTTTCATAAGCTAAATGTATTACTGAATGAAGTAGAGGGGGCAGGTGGTGGACAGAGCTCATATTTCCCTTCCTACATCATTTATAAGACTTAGAAAGCTTATGGCAGTTCCCCTCCACCCACCCCAAACATACTCACGAACCCCATTGAACGAATCTATGTCCCCTAAAAAATTATGTAGAAATTTGGAATAGCCTTGTCGGGCTGGAATGAGACTAATCACATAATATCTTGGGCTTTAGAAATTGAGTTCAAGTCATTTCAGCATTTATTGAGCATCTACTCTATAAAGCTATTTCATGCATTAAACCAAGGGGAATATAAAGCTATGTATGATATGATCTCTATGTTCAAGAAATACAACAAACAGATTTTTCTCTGAGCAGGAATGCACTGTTCCTGCCTCGATTAGCTGACGTCACTGTGAGCCCTAAAATAATCTCCCATATCAGGGGAAACATGGAAAGGCGGCAGATGTGCCTTAACGAATCTGATCACAATGCAGAATAAGTAGGGATTGCCAATGCGGAAACTTTAAAGGCGACATACAGTGGTAAGAAGAGGGGCTCTGGGATCAAGCAGAACCGGGTTCAAATCCCAGCTATACCACTCACTAGCTGTGTAGCCTTAAGCAAATGACTCAATCTCTCTGAACCTGTTTTTATCCTGTAAAATAGTAATATTAATAATATGATTACCTGTTCCACAAGATTGTTGTGAGGCTTAAATGAAGTAATTCAGATAAAGCATAGTAATAAGTGCTTAAAAGTATTAACTATTATTATTATTATTATTAAGGCTTGAGGCCTTTCTGGACAAGAGGATGTACTGCTTAAAAGCTTACTTCAGCAATAGGAGAGACTAGTTTCTGAGACATTATTATTAGTAGGAAACCAGGAGAGTCTTACCCAATCAGAGTCTAGAAGTAGCTGTGCCTGAAAATTAAGGTTAGGCCTAGAAAGCTCAAAGAAGAAGGCATCGCCTTTTTAACCCCTTAAATAGAGGTGCCCCCAAGATTCTATCCCAGTATAGTTCACTCCAGCCATCACAACCCAAACACACAATAACTTAATAAGGACTCCCACCAATTTGCCCTAGCATTACCCCTAAAACATCTAAAATATGGATTATGCTATCAATAAATTTTATCTTCTCCACCTGCATTTCTTGCGTGGGGTTTCATCACTTCATCAACATTATCAAGACACACCCATCCTCCTACAGACACACACACACACACACACACACACACACACTGAGGTTCTGTCACTGTGCTGAGTACTTCATACCCAAATGCCTGAGCCCTGGTTCCTGACCCAAGGGGATTCCTGTCCAGTTTGCAAGATGGGATATGCTCAGCAAACAATCGCTCGGACTAAGTTAGTGGACCCTTAAAGCCAGTGAATAGTATAGAAGGAGATGTCTGCAGGGCTCCAGAGGAGACAGAGACTGAAATACTCCCTGGCTCAAAGACTCCCCATCCCCTGCAACATTTCCCATCTCACTTAGAGTAAACACCAATGTCTTCACCAGGGCTTGCAAGACTCTGTATGATCCGGCTCCTTCCCAGCTCTCCAACTTCATCTCTTCCTACTCCCTACGCCCTGACTCTACTCCAGCCACGGTGGCCTCCTTGCTTTCTCTCCAACAGGCCAGGAGGGCTGTACCTAGAAGCCCTTGCAGTGGCCATTCTTTGTGTCTAGAAATTTCTTTCCCCTGATCTTTGCATGGCTGATTGCTTGTCTCCACTCAAGTCTTAATTCAAGTCCTCAGAGAGGCCTTCCTTGACCCCTTATTTAAAGGACTTGCCCCTTCCCCCCACCCCTGTCACTTTCTATCACATCACCCTCTTTTATTGTCTTCATAGCTCACTACTCTCCAGCCAAAATGACCTCTTAAGTTTTCCTTCCTGCCTCTGGGTCTTTGCATATGCTATTTACTTTCCCCGGAATGCTCCTCCCCTTCTCTTCATGTGGCGCTTTTTCAACCTTCAGATCTCAGCTGAAATCTCACCTCCTCAGAAAGGACTTCCCTGATCACTCTATACAAAGTAGCCCACGCTCCCCACCCTCTGCAATTAGTCCCCATTAGCATCCTATTCATTTCCTTCAGGACACTCACGGCAATCTTCAATATTATATGTATCTGTTTTTCGCTCGTTTTCTTTCTCCCCTCACTCCAGACCAAAAGCTCCATGAGGGCAGGGATTTTTGTCTGCTTTGTTCACCACTGGGATTGTCAGGAGAGGCCTCACTGAGACGGAGAAACTTGAGCAAAGACCTAAAGAAGAGGCTAGCATTACTGTTACTAATATATTGAGTCAAACTCTCTGACTTTCAAAGCCTTTCACACCCTGGGCCCACCTAACCTACCCAATCCTCTTTCTCACTCACCCCCCAGGACTCTCTGCACTCTAATCAGAACTGTCTCACATATTCCCACTTGGAAAGTCTTCCATACTCACTTATCACAATCTTTAAAACACCATGATATAGGTACAATCATTATACCCATTTTACAGATGAAGAAACTGAGGTTCAGAGGGGTTAAATAACTTGTCCAAGGTCACATAGCCAGTAAGTGCTGGAGCAAGATTGGACCCCATATCTATTTGGACTCCAGAGCCTGTGTTCTTAAACACTGCATGATACCAACAACATAACAGAATAGGCAGCATGGAAGAGATAAAAAAGGAGTAGAGAAGGAGAACATAATAGACCCTCAATTAACTCAGGTCTTTCTGACTCCAAAGCTTATGCTCATAAAATCTGTGTAGGGTGCTATACGTCTAGGTTTATCTGGGATGATTCTGATTTACTTCTGTTTTCCCAGCCTAATTATTAATAGTGTACTTTTTCACTTGCAAATTATTGTAATTTTTAAGGAGATTGGTATTTTACACTTACAGCACAGTGTGCCTTCTCAGAACTTTCAGTGCCATTTCTCTCACTTTCAGGAAATTAAGAAAAATGAAAAAAGAAAAGAAAAAGAAGAAATTATGAGTGTATCCTTTGGCATGACATTTTCATTATGGGAATTACTTGTGTTTTCCATATGTTACATTAGCATTCCTTGAAAACCATATTTGACAATGAGGATATGGGAAGGAATGCATCTGTCTAATACACAGTGTACTGGCAATAAACTTCGGTTGAATATTATTAGAAGATGGTGAAAATAAGTCCATATTTTGTCTCAGTTAAATGGTCTGATTATCATTATAATTGCTAATACTCACTGAGAGTGTGGTATGTGTCAGGCACTTTACATGCATCACTTCATTCAATCTTCACAAGAACTATCATTATTCCCATTTTAAAGATGAGAGAACTAAGATTCAGGGAGGTTAGATGATTTATCCAAGTACCCATAGTTGCTCGATGGCAAAGTCGGAGTTCAAACCCAGACCAGCCTAATTCCAAAGCCAATGCATTTAACCACAATGCTCTCCTACCCCTCTATACTGCACTGTCTCATAACTGCATTCAACAGTCAAAGTCATTACAGGATATCTAATATTTACCCTATACAAGGAACATGAAAGGAAATGAGTTCCCTAAAATCCCACCCAAGCACCCCTTTATTGATACATTAAAATTTCCATGAACAAAGAAGTCAAATACCAATACTCCCCTTCCAAATCATAGAAATGCAACTAATAAAAAATAGCAAAGCCCACAATGAAATGTTGTGCATTCAATCCCCTCTCTGCCTGTGTGACTGTATCCCCACCCAGGGCCACAAATGGGAGGG
Source organism: Tapirus indicus (assembly GCA_031878705.1). Lineage (NCBI taxonomy): Eukaryota > Metazoa > Chordata > Mammalia > Perissodactyla > Tapiridae > Tapirus > Tapirus indicus. The sequence goes on along the minus strand of CM062942.1, from coordinate 114,481,079 downwards.
AGTGCAAGTAGAGCTGTCCAGCAAGGTTGCAGTTGAGGAGCGAGTGCTGCATGACGTGAAGCAAATCCCAGCCGTGCCCCATTCCCAGAAACAGTCACTCAATTCAATTCCATCCACATTCTCTGAATACCTGCCATGTGCTCACAACACTGGGCCAACACTGAAGATACAGAGATGAAAAAAAGACAGTCCCCATGCTCCGGTCCCCAGTGCCTGTGTTTGGTGGGGTGGGGTGGGAGCAGGGAGAGGAAGGAAGAGGAGCAGTGCAAAAAAGACCAGTACAGAAACTTTGTCCCCCCACTGACCCTCCTTAGCACTTGTGTTGAACCTCTCCTACGGCACTTTCACTTGTTGTCTATATGGTGTTCTACAGAGAGGCAGTGTGGTGTAGTAGCAAGTGCTGAGCTTGACAATCAGACTTTCTTAAATCCCTGCTCCTCTGTTTAAGCAGCTGGATAACCTTGAATAAGTCATTTAACCTCCCTTGACCTCAGTTTCCTCACCTTGAAAATGGGATTTACAGTGTCTATCTCACAGAACTGCTGGAAGGGGTTAATTGGAAAGACATGGTAAAATGCCTAGCACAGGACCTGGCATATGGTAGGTATTCAATAAAGAGCATCACTTATTGTTCTTATGAACATGCCTTACCTCCTGTACTAGAGGGTGAGCTCCTTGCAGGCATTGTCCGAATGTATTTTATCTCTGTGCCCCCAGAATACTGAGCACGTGGCCTTGCACTTAAGAGACTCTCAAAAATAGCTATATAGAGAATCAAGGAATGGGCAAATTAATATAGTTCAAGTACAGTAATCTGTGATCAAAAACTACAAAGTGTATTAGGGATTCAAAGAAGGACGGTAACACATTTGTTGAGGGCAGGAGAGAAAAAGAAGGGCGAGGAAAAGCTTTAAGGAAGAGATAGATGTTGGTAAGAAGAAATGACATGGAAAAACATTCTTGCCTAAGGAGGTTTGAACCCACATCTATCTGGCTTCAATGCCTCACTCTTTCCAAGCTTATACCAGACCGTAACTGACATTATGGTCCCTCCCATAGAATAAGTGGAAAGTTGTGGTGTACTAAAAAGCCAAGAAACCCAAGTCCTAGTCAGCCAAAGACTTGTGTCATCTTAGGCCTGGCATTTCATCTCTCTAAGCCTCAGGTTCCTCACCTATAAAATGGAGACTTAAAAAAAGATATCTATCTCACAGAGTTGCAGAGAGGCATGTGCTCAACAAATGGCAGCTGCAATCAATTCCTTCCCAGTGCTATGAATTAGTCTGCTCACATACTCTTCAAATTTGGCAAAACAAGCCAAACATATATGTGTACTGAGCTGGCCAGACATCCCAGTTGCCTGCCATACTAGATTTTGCATGAAGCTTTGTATGTAGCTTTTTAGCCCTAGTTTTAAAAGTGCTATAAGATCTGGGACATCCCAACTCTTTTTGGCATGATCAAAACTTGATACAGCAAATGACAGTTTGGTAAAACAGGATTGCTGGATAATTTTATAAGACTTTAGGATCATTAAGAGACTTTGGGAAACATTTCCTCAAAAGGAAAATAAAAGGAAGTAAACGCTGGCTACAATGCTGATTGAGTGTGCTGGTAGCAACAGTCCTGAAGAAGAAAGTACCATCATGAAGCAAACAAGGAACCAGGCCTAGAAGGCGATGACACAGGGGCCCCAATGGGGAGTTTTGCCTGTACATTCCTATAGCCAACATTTTTGGCTTAAAGGTAAATAAAGCTATAGACTATATCAGACAAAAAGGAGGGAACTTCCAGAACCACGATGATATATTAAATTCCATCCCAGGCTCAATAAACTATGACTTATAAGGCTTGTAAAATCTTTACAGGGCTCTTGACAGCTCCACATGTGCTGATGGCTAGAAGAATGGAACCTTTTGCAAAACATCTGCTAAATCATGATCTTGGCTAGAATTTCTCTGTCTGCCCATGATGACAAAATATAGAGGGAGTGGAGTGCCTTGAGGTTTGAGGGAGTGGATGTGGGTGTTTTTGCACGATATAGGGGCTGCTTATTTAGAGTGGCATTTCGTCATAGCTTCCATCTGTAAGATGCATTGCTGGCCATATTGGATAAAAGTTGCTCTCTCCTAATTTTAACCATGCCTGAGCAACAGGATGACTTTGTTCGTCACATATTGAATTACATCGAGGGTCTACTAGAAGACACAAAGCTTCTGGTAACGTCTGACAAACATGAGCTTGAATAGATTACGCTCAGCAGGCTAAAAGAGTTTCCTAATAATTTTAACTGGAGTTCATGTACAGATGGGAAAAAAATGGACTTTCATGGACAAGCAAGTGGTTTTCCATTGTCCAGGAAAGTTGCAAATCAGAGTGACTGGAACTTTTTCATATCATGCTGAGTTTTGCTTCAGAACTCAAGTGCTTGTGGAGTGAGAACATGGAGAAACAGGCTGATAAAGGGGGCTTTCCTCTTTCACCTTGTCAATGCTATGTTTTGGATTTTTGAGGTTTTAAACAGTGTATTGTTCAGATGATTGGAATTTGAGTAAGAAAACAAAAGGAATTGGAATGGTTCTCTTCTTCCTCTCCATTCTCCTCTCAACTTTTACTAACTGGTTCTCTTGCTGGCCTTAAAGGACTATACAGTGTGGGAGAAGAGACACACTCAGTTGGGACACCTAGAACTTAAGTCAAGACCCTTTGCCACTCCAATCTCCATCCAAACCCTTGAGGTTGAAACCAACCAGATAATGATGGTGCCACCTTCCCAGTGTCCACTGAATTTGATGAGCTGCTTATTTTCTAAAAATAATGGTACAGGAGAAGATGGTTTCTACTACGTCTGCTTACAACTTTCAGTGACCCATATCCAAAGGGGATACATCTAAGTGGAAAAAAACCAAATCCTAACATTCATTGGCCATTTATTAAGGATCTCCCATGCGCCAGATACCGTGCTCAGGATAAGCAGGGAGGTATAGCAGGAAAGTAGATAGGTGGGGTGTCTGTCCTCATGGAGTTCAGTGGAAGGGATAGGCAAGCAACCAGATAAGTGCAAGGCAGAGGGATAACTGCTGTGGTAGGGAGTCCAAAGGTGAAGCAAATAAGGTCTGTGCTCACAGGGCGCTCAGGGCCTAGTGGGAGAGACACAATAGTAAATAAACAATTACAACACAGAGTGATGGTCTCTGGGAGGAGGGAGGTCAAGGACTGTGGGAGAACAGAAGAGAGAAAGACTCATTCCTCTGCCTGGGGAAGATGGGAAGGGGTTTCACATAGGAAGTGCCATTAAACCAGGTCCTGAAGGATGAACCGGCTGAGGAATTAGGTGGTCTAGGACTCAAGTGCAGTAGCAGTCACAATTTTCCACCTTCAACTGTCTACGACCTTTGAGTAAAGACTGATGTAATCTTCACACAGTGAGCAGCAAAGAGTTAAACCTCACTTCTGCCAGTCCTTTTAAGGTTCCTGAAATCCCAGGGGAGGAAGAACTCTAATCCTGCCTCATGGCGGTAGTAGGAATGCTTTAAAGGGAGGAAACTAGGAAACTTCAAAGACAGGGTGTGTTTCTTGGTGAGTGAAAAGAGCCCTGGGTTTGAGTCCTGGCTCCAACACTCACAAACTAACTAACTAACTAACTAACTAATTCTTTGATCTTCAAGGAAACTTTAAATTTTCTTTCAGACTCAGTTTCTTTATCTGTAAAATGGTAATAATCATGTCTGCCTCTCAGGATGATTACAAGGATCAAGTGCAGTGATAAAGGGAAGAGGTTTTGTAAACTATAAAGCCTGATACAAATGTCAGCTATTGTTCCCTGGAAGGGGAGTGATGGCAGGAGGTCGGGGGAGCAATTGGGGTTTATTCCTGGTATCCTTTGCCAGGAAGCCAGTCTTTTCCCAATGAAACAAGCAGGCTTCCTGAAGGAGATTCACAGCCCTCTCCATCGTTCATGCAGGGTAGGAGGGAAAACCGTGACCTGTTTGGCCAGGCAGCCTGGATGGGTGCCTTTGTGGTCTGAGGAGTTCAGTGAGGCCTACTGTTGCTATCTGGAGGAGAGCAGAAAATGCATGGAAATTCATACAGCATGGTGAAGACTGAGACCATGGTAAGAGCAACTCAGAAGAAAAGGAGTACTGGTATGGGAGAGCTGCAACAGACAGCACCTGAACAGGTAATAAAGAGCACTGTCAAGAGAGTGAAGGGGGAGCAAAGTCCTTCCAGAGGTGAAGGCAGCAGAGCAGAGTGGTTAAGAATACAGGCTTTGGAGCAAGACACCCTGGACCCCAAATCCCATCATACTATCTTAGATAAAATGGCAAATTTTATTACTAGTTTACAGTGATTCATTGCCTCCCTGAATATGGCTTCCCTAAAGGCAGAGTATACTTTCCTGCGCCATTGACTTGGGACTTGGCCATGTAACCTGCTTTGGCAAATGAAATGTGAGTGGACATGACATGTTTTACGTATGAGCACAAGCAAGCTTTAAATGGGCTTGTGTAATTTGGCTCTGCCCCACTTGCTCCTGCCCTGTGAGAACAACATGCCCCACATAATGGCTACTCTTTCAGCCTGGATTCCAGAATGAGAAGAACTGTGGAGCCAAGCACAGCCGAGCTGAATAGAGCCCAGCAGTGCTACAGCCGACTTGCAGCGTTCACATAATGTGAACAAGAATTAAATAGGTGTTTAAGTCAAGGGTCCACAAACTATGACCCATGAGCCAAATATGGCCCACTACCTGTTTTTGTAGAGCCCATTAGCTAAGAATGTTTTTTACATTTTTAAATGGTTACAAAGACATCAAAAGAATAATATTCCATGACATGTGAAAGTTATATGAAATTCAAATTTCCATGTCTGTCAACAAAGTTTTA